>JAUPFR010000029.1:1308019-2508019 GCA_036925125.1 Oreortyx pictus
GAAACGGGGCGGAGGGGAAGCGCCATACAAGGCCGGATCCGGCCCCGCCCCCACTGCCTTCTTTGGGCCGTCGGTTCCGGCCCCCCCCACCCCCCCCCCCCCCCGGAGCGGCGGCGCTGGGAGGGGCGGAGCGGGATCCCCCCCCATCCCCCCCCCCCCGCCCCCCCCCCCACGGGGAACGGAGCCCCGGGCAGCGCTGCAGCCCCGCGGGGTGGGTGGGGGTGGGGGAACGCAACCCCGGGGGGTGGGGGGTGCTCCCACGGAGGGCTATTCCTTTTCCCCGCCCCCCCTCCTCCGCCCCCCCCCCCCTCCCCCTCCCCATCAGAGCATCCCCGCAGTGCGTTCCCACGCTCGGAACCGAGAACTCCCCCCCTCCCCCCCCCAACCCCACGCCCCCCACCTCCCCCGCGTGAGTGCTCCATTCTCCCTCATTACGCGTGCCCCCCCCCATGCATTCCCAATTCACCCCAACGTTTCCCATCTCCCCCCCCCCCCCAAGGGATCCTAGTTCCCCCCTATGTGGGCCCGGATCCTCTCCACGGGCCCCCGAATCCTCCCCCCATCCCATCCCCCACCCCCCCCCGATCCCATTTCCCCTATATGCTCCCTCCCTGGTTCCCATTCCCCCCCCTCCCTATTCTCCCCCCACCCGAACTCGCTGGGGGTGACCCCAAACCCTCACTGTGGGTTGGAGCGCATCTGAAAGGCTGAGCCCACCCTGTGGGGACAACCCGACCCCATAGGGACAGCTCCACCCATGGGGGACAACCCGACCCCATAGATAGGGACAGCTCCACCCCATGGGGGCAACCCGACCCCATAGGGACAGCTCCACCCCATGGGGGACAACCCGACCCCATAGATAGGGACAGCTCCACCCCATGGGGGCAACCCACACCAACATCTGGGGGGAGAGCCCTACGCAGGGAGGGAGGGGTGGTTGGGTTGGTTTTGGGGGCAGCCCTGATCCCAGATCACACCCAACATGTGGGGTCTCCCATGATGGGGGGTCTCGGGACCCCACGACGTGGCGCTCATCCCCCCTCTCCCCCCGTGGTGCTCCGTTGGGCTCAGCTTCACCCCGTGAGATGTGGGGTGGATCTATGGGGCACTGTAGGATGTTGCTGGGGGGGGGGGGGTCCAGGATCAATGGTTTTGGGGTTCCAGGATCAATGGTTTTTGGGGTTCCAGGATCAATGGGTCCGGACAGCCCACACAGATCTCCTCTGGGACGCACACTGCGTTTTGAGGCCCTGATTATTACTCATTATTGCTAATTATTAAGATCCCAATGTCGGGACGGCTCCGCGGCCCCACACACACCTTCCCACTATAGCTCCAGGAGCCCGAAGTTCCCGCACAGCTCCTCCTCCTTTCCCATACCCCAATCTGACCCCACAGGGCCCCGTCAGCCCCACACGGGGGTCCATGGGGTGGGGGGTGGGGTTCCCCAGCACGACGGGGAGCGATCGTCCCGACCCTTTTGGGGTGGGGGTGGGGGTGGGGGGGGTGTTTGAGGAGCACCTGAGAGAGGCAGATGGGGCCACGAGGGAGATCAGATATTTTAATTAATTGGCGGCTTGATACGGTGCCCTCAACAGTTGGCTCTCATCATCACAAGCCTTGAGGTCCCCTCCCCCCCCGACCCCAATCCCGATCCCAATCCCAATCCCAACTCCAACCCCAACACTAACCCCAATCCCAACCCCGACCCCATCCCGACCCCAACCCCATCCCCAACCCCAACCCCGACCCAACCCGAATCCCAACTCCAACCCCAACCCCGACCCCGACCCCAATTCCGACCCCAACCCAACACCAACCCTAATCCCAACCCCAACCCCAACCCCGACCCCAATCCCAATCCCAACCCCAACCCCCAACACTAACCCCAACCCCGACCCCAGCCCCAATCCCAACCCTGACCCTGACCCCGACCCAACCCCGACCCCAACCCCACGTGCCCACGTTCGCGCCAGGACGGGGCCGTGACCCCAAAACCCACAACCGCGCCTCCTCCGTGGGTCCGCCGCCCCACAGGGGTCCTCGTGGGATCCCCCCCCTCCCCAAAACTCGCGGCCCCGACGCCGCTCTTTAACCCCCCCCACCCCCATCCTTTATAGGGGAAAAAAATAAAGCAACAGAGTGAACAGCGGCGCTGCCACAAACACAAACAAAACTTCCCCTGGATGCTAAAAACGACACCACGAGGACAGAGGGGGGGGGGGGGAGGGACGGGGGGGGGGAGGGGAGGAGGGGGGGGGGAGAAAAAAAAAAAGGCTCAGTCGGGGGACAATAACAGCGCGGAGTTATTTCGGGGCCGTTCCATTGCAGCCCTCGGTTCTGGGTTTTTGCGGCCGCCACTTCCCCGGGGATGTGACGTATTTCCTTTCCATCGCGAACTGATTTAGAAGCAAAACTTTCTGCGCTTCGGAGGACGGGGGGGTGGGTGTGTGTGTGTGGGGGGGGGGGGGGGGGGGGGGGAGGGGGGGACTCAGCTTCTCTCTCTCTCTCTCTCTCTTTCCTTTACTTTTTTTCTTTCTCCTCTTTTGCACCGACGGTGAAAGCGAATGGGAGGAGGGAGGAAGGGACCGTCCGACCCCGCGCGCTCCGTTCCCCATTCTGTCCCCCTCCGTTCTTTCGGAGCAAACAAATCGCCCATCAGATTTTCCACGCTCGGGAGCGCCCCAAAGTTTTGCGGTCACGGTCCACTCCCCCCCCCTCTCCCCCTCTCCCCCCCCCCCCGCGTGGGCCGTTCTCACTCATCGCCCTCGGCCCTTCCTCTGTCCGTCCATGTCCCCGTCCCTCATTCCGATCCCTGTCGCATTTCATTCTCATCCCGTTCCCATCCCAACCCCATCCTGGTTTCCATCCCCTTTGCATCCCTTTCTCAGCTTCATCCCCATCCTCATCCTTTCCTCATCCCCTCCCATCCCATCCCATCCATCCCCTCCCACCCCACCCCCATCCCATCCCATCTTATCCCATCCCATACTCATATCCCATCCCCATCCATCCCATCCCCATCTCCACTCCCACCCCATCCCATCCCTTTCCCATCCCCATCCCATCTTCACCTCTCCCATGCCATCTCATTTTATCCATTCCATATCCCATATTTCACATCCCATATCCATATTTCACATCCCATGTCCCACATCCCATACCCCATATCCCATATTCCACATCCCAAATCCCATATCCCATTCCCATACCATTTCCCAGATCCCAGATCCCAGATCCTAGATCCCATGTCCCACATCCCATACCCCATATTCCACATCCCACATCCCCATACCCCATTTCCCATATTCCACATCCCATATCCAATACCCCATACCCCATACCCCTATCCCACATCCCATACCCCATATCCCATATCCTAGATCCAGATTCCATACCCCACATCCCATATTCCATATCCATATTCCACATCCCAAATCTCATATCCCATTCCCATCCCATACCCCATATCCCACATCCCACATCCCATTCCCCATACCCCGTATCCCATTCCCATCTCATATCCTCCATCCCATATCCCATATCCGATACCACCATACCCACGTCCCCATGCCCCACATCCCACATCCCATATCTCACATCCTATATCCCATATCCCATTCCCATCCCATACCCTCATCCCACATCCCGTATCCGCCCCGCTGCCCGGAGCAGTGAGCACTGCGGTGCGATATCCGCTCCCTTTGCTGCTCCGCTGTATTAGTGCTCGTGCTGAGGCGCAGAGCTGCACCCTTCGAAGCGCCGCGAGCACTTCCCCTCCTCGTGCCTCAGTTTCCCCACTCGTGCCCACGCTCCCATGCCGCTTTTGCCCCGAGCGCTTCCGTGCCGCTCCACGGGGGCACGGGGGAACCAGCGCGGGTATCGCAGCCGGGAGAAAACCCGAACTCCCGGGATGAGAGCCTCATTAAGGAGCTAATTACAGGGGAGGTCGGGCTGCGCGGCTGGCGGGCAGAGCTCTGATTTACGCCTTTAATTTTGGTTTTGCTTTCCAAGAGAAGAGCGGGGGACGGAGCTCGGTGACACCGGGACCCGAAGCCCCACAGCTCCGCGTGGGATGAGCATGGCCTTCCAGGACCCGACGGGCGTCCGTCGCTTTGATTCAGCTCCAGGCGGAGCCGTAGAGAGGGGCGCAATTCGGGGCGCCCCACGGCGGCGTTGAGGAGAGGGGTTTTGGGGCGCGGAGGAGGCTGTGGGGTCGGGGCCGCGCTAATCGCTGTGGTGTTTGGTGAGGAACTGCGTCGAGGCCACGGGGGAACCGAGGTGGAAGCGCTCCGTGAAGCTCTGCACCGACCACGAACCTGAGGAGAGAGCGGCGTGCGGTGTCCCATGGGGCAGCAGAGGGAAAGGAAAGGGGCGCCCAATGGGACACCCATAGGGACACCCATAGGGACACCAAAGGGGCACCCAAAGGGAAAAGAAAGGGACACCCAATGGGATACCCAACGGGACACCGAAGGGACACCCACAGGGAAAAGAAAGGGACACCCAATGGGGTACCCAACGGGGCACCAAAGGGACACCCATAGGGACACCAAAGGGACTCCAAAGGGAAAAGAAAGGGACACCAAAGGGAAAAGAAAGGGACACCCAATGGGACACCCAATGGGACACCAAAGGGACACCCATAGGGACACCAAAGGGAAAAGAAAGGGACACCCAATGGGACACCCAATGGGACACCAAAGGGACACCCATAGGGACACCAAAGGGACTCCAAAGGGAAAAGAAAGGGACAGCAAAGGGACACCCAAAGGGAAAAGAAAGGGACACCCAATGGGACACCCAATGGGACACCCAATGGGACACCAAAGGGACACCCATAGGGACACCAAAGGGAAAAGAAAGGGACACCCAATGGGACACCCAATGGGACACCCAATGGGACACCAAAGGGACACCCATAGGGACACCAAAGGGAAAAGAAAGGGACACCCAATGGGACACCCAATGGGACACCAAAGGGACACCCATAGGGACACCAAAGGGACTCCAAAGGGAAAAGAAAGGGACAGCAAAGGGACACCCAAAGGGAAAAGAAAGGGACGCCCAATGGGACACCCAAAGGGGACACCCATAGGGACACCAAAGGGAAAAGAATGGGACACACAAAGGGAAAAAAAAGGCCAACCAATAGGACAGCAAAGGGACACCCATAGGGACACCCAAAGGGGACACTCAAAGGGAAACCAAAGGCATTGAAGGGACACCAAAAGGAAAAGAAAGGAAAACCCAAAGGGACACCTATAGGGAAAAGAAAGGGACAGCAAAGGGACACCCAAAGGGAAAAGAATGGGATACGCAATAGGACACCCATAGGGACACCCAAAGGGACACCAAAGGGGCATCGAAGGGACACCAAAGGGACACCCAATGGGATGATACCCAATGGGACACCCAATGGGACACCAAAGGGACACCCAATGGGATGATACCCAATGGGACACCCAATGGGACACCAAAGGGACACCCAATGGGATGATACCCAATGGGACACCCAATGGGACACCAAAGGGACACCCAATGGGACACCAAAGAGACACCCAATGGGACACCAAAGAGACACCCATAGGGACATCAATGGGAAATCAAACGGACACAACTGTGGTGTCACAGTGCGGGAGCGGCCCCACGGATGATCCTCCCCCCCATCGTGCCCCTCCCCCCACTCCGCCCCCCCAAAAAAGCTCTGTCCCCCCCTGGACCAACAAAAGGATGCGGATGGGGAGAAGCTGCTGCACACCCAACCCTGAAAGATCTGCCTTAGAAAACATAAAAAAACAATGGGAACTTCTTGCTTCGGGGGCTGAATCTCCCCCCACTCCCCCCACCCCCCTCCCCTCCCCCCTTCGTCCCACTGAGCACAGGGTTGGGGTCTCTGGGGGCTCCCGGAGGCGATTCTGCCGTCCCCAAACCCGCGGGTGCCTTTCATCCGCGGGATGAAAGCCCCCACAAATCCCAAGCGGAGGGCGGTGGGGGGGACCCGCGGGATGGGGCCGGGAGCGACACACGGCTGCACCCCCTCTTTTCCCCGGGGGGGGGCGGGGGGGGGGGGGGGGAACAGAAACACTAATTAATGTTTATGGATCGTCCCGGGAGGCGCGGATGAAAGCGGTGTAGGGACGAGGCCGAGTTATCCCGGGGCTGCTCGCGAGGTGAGGGCTTTTCCTGACCTACTTTCCCACCCAAGCTCGCCCTGTCCTAAAGGAAACCCCCCCACCCCAAGGTGGCTCCCGGCCCCCTATCCCACCCCCCAACCCTAAACCCATGGATTCGTTGTGGGCTCCCCCAGGTGGCTCCCGGCCTCATGTCCCCCCCCCCATCCCTAAATCCAGCATTGTGGGTGCACCCCAAACCACAGGGCACCCCACACATCACGCCCCCCCCCCAAATCCTGCGGGCACAGAGTGTCCACGAAGGGACGTTTGTGCCAATGGATCCCCGTGAGTCAGTGGGGCCGGGAGAGGAGGTTGTGGGGTCAGCACCCCGAACAATGGAGCGTTTCATCCATGCTTTGGTCCATGTTCAAGCTGATTTCCTGCGGGATTATATCATCGGAGGAGGAGCGCTCGGAGGGGAAACTGAGGCACAGGGAGCGAGCATGGCTCGGCCAACCCCACCCCAACCCCACAGCCCGAGGGTGGGAGGACCTATGGGGCCGCTTTCTGTCACCCCAACCATACCCCGTGTCCCTGTGCCAGACCCCCACCCCACAGCCGTCCTTCATCGGGTGAATACTGCCCCAACAGAGGGCACGAGATGGGGTGAAGATGGGATGAGGGTGAGAAAAGCGACCCCAACCGACACCGGGAGACCTCGGCTGGGGCCACGCGCTCACCATCATCATCATCATCATCATCATCACCACCATCCTCCTCCTCCTCCTCGCAGCGGCCTTCCTCGCTTCCCAACCCCGAACCCGCTGTCGGGTTTTTGGCGTCGCCCCGCTGCTCCCCAGCTCGTGCTCTCCCCCTCACCGGTCCGACCCGAATTTCAGGCTGAGCGGATCCGGGTGAATCACTCCCCCGTGTGAATCCAGACCCATAACTGCAGCCCCCCCCCCCCCACAACTTTCCCCCACCCCCCCCCGACCTTGGCAGAGCGCGGTGGGCAACAGAAGGGTCTCCATCCCCTGTGGGGTCCCTGTGAGAAATGGGGAAAAGGAGTACCCCAGATCTGCAGTGGGGTTGGGGGGGGGAAAGGGGGGGGTACGGAGCTGCTGCAGAAAGCGGAATCCAAAGGGGGAAAGTGAGGCTGGGAGAGGGCTGAGCCGGTTGAGTGGGGTCACGGAGGTGGGTCGGGGGGGGCACGGCGGGGTCTGGTGGGGGGGGAGGAGCTGGGGGGGGGGGAGGGGGAGATCTTTCCTCCCCCTCTTCTTTGCCCACGCGATGAAACAGTTTTGTTTCAGAGCATCCCCGGCAAAAATGCTCTCCCAAAGGGGCAGTGCTGGGGGGGGGTCGCACGCCCACCCCCCCCACCCGGTACCGAGACACCCCTCTGTCACAGCCCCTCCCCCCCCACCTCCTGCTCCAGAGCCCCCAGAGGAGCGGAGAAGCACCGACGGACCCCCCCCCCCCGTCCCCCCCCTCCTTTTCTCCGTTTCCCCGTTGCTCTCCGCGTCCGCTTCTGGTGGAGGTCAGCTCAGGGCGCAGTGCCCTCTTCTGGAAGTTTCGGCCCCACCGCTCCACCCGAGACCACGGATCCCACGGCCCCCCACCCCCCCCGAGGGGTTTGGGGGGGGTGGGGATGGGGCGGGGGTTGTGATGCTCTCCGTGTGGGGGGGGAGGGGGGTGTTCGTCCTTTTCATTAAATGGATTTGGGACGGAGCGACCGAGGGCAGATGGACGGCACCGGGTGGGGTGGGGGGGTCGTGGGGGGGGGGCGTGGGCATCTGTCCACCCGTGGGGGGGGGGGGGGGTGGGCACTGTCACTGACAGTGGGCGACAGCAGCCGTGATGGAGGGATCGGTGCTGCGAACGGAGAGAAGAGAGAGGGGATTGTTTCGGGTCCTGCATGGTCAGTCCCGGTTCGGTTCTTTTAGGATCTGGGTCGGCCCAGGTGATGCCGCACCCTAAAGGTTAAATCCTGACCTGCTCTCGTTAAGGCACCGAGCTAACGAGCCGGGAAAGCAAACCGTGGGGCAGAACGACCCGCTTGCTGGCACAGGGACTTGACCCCCACCACGCAGCACCCGGGGCAGCGTGTCCCCGTGCAGCTGGGAGTTGTGTCAGGTCCCGTGGAGCAATCCCGTTGCCACATCTCCATCTCCGATCCCTATCTGCTCGCCCGGCGCTGATGAAACTCCCGCTGTTGTTCGCTCGGGGCCTCTGAGGTCTCAGCCCTATTTCGAAGCCACCCGAGCCGCCTCTCCTCGTCCCCATCCCGCTATCCGGGGACATCCCGACCCCGGCACCCCGAGCTCATCCCGCTGTGCCAAACGAGGGCATCCCCATCCCGCTGCTCCTCACCCATGGACACGCGCTCCTCGGGGTCCAGGATGATGCGCTGCCCCTCGGGTTGCTCGTACAGGCGCACTTGGTAGCGGTGGTACCCACTGTGGGGCGGCGGTGTGGGGCGGGAGTACTCTGTGGGGGCAAAGGGAGATGGGCGGTGAGCGGTACCCCCGCTGGGATGGCCGGGTTGGGTGCTTGTGGGGTTGGGTTGGATTCTCATGGGGTTGGATGATCATGGGGTTGGGTTGGATGCTTTTGGGGTTGGATGCTCTTGGGATCGGGTTGGATGCTCTTGGGGTTGAGTTGGATGCTCTTGGGGTCGGGTTGGATGCTCTTGGGGTTGGATTGGATGCTCTTGGGGTTGGGTTGGATGGGGGCCTCTTGGCCTCACATGAATCCCAACTCTTTGTTCGTGTGACATCACAGGGGCGGTTGGGATTCACCCGCTTTTATCTTCACTTATCTTCACTTCGCTTTTATCTTCCGACTGTTTTATCCCCCTCCCCCCCCCTCGCCCCACCCACCCCAACACCCCTCCCTTTTTAACTAATTAATTAATTTATTTTTTTGCACCCTTTTGGAGCTCTTCCAGGGCTCTAGAAAAGAAAGCGACCCCATAACAGCACCCTGACTGGTGTCCGTGGGGCTCCGCCTCACCCCACAGCCCCCCCCCCCCATCCCAAATCGGTGCCCCACCCCCCTCCATCCCAAATCGGTTCCCCCCCCCCCACACTCACCCGTCAGCACGCGCCCTCTGAGCTCCCCCGTCCTCAGCTCCGTGCCCTGGAACAGCACAGAGAGAGGAGGTGATCCACAGCAGGATGGATTCACACGCATTTCGACCCTATTTCTTTTTATCCCTTTCATTTTTTTTTGGGGGGGGGGGGCAGTGCTATTTCGAGCGCTTTTCTTGCAAAATCCATCATGGAGACGACTTCTCCCGCGGAACGTCCTCGATATTTGGGCTGGGGGTGACGCCCTACGCTGCGGGGATTGGGTTATGGGGACCCCGCTGCACTCCGGCCTCGTTGATCCCCACCCCTCACTTTGACCCCCACCTCCAACCACCGCTTCCAGCGCTCACAAACCCTCCCCTGACTTCACCCGTTATTCCAGTCCTGCCCACACACGCTCTGCTGCTCCGTCCCGACCTGCCCTGGGAGTTATTACCCCAAAGACAGAGAGAAAAAGAACCCCAACCCCACAACCAACCCCCAAAGCGGAGGCAGAAGCGCACGTGGGGAGCACGGCCGGTGTTTTGGGGGGATCAGAGCTTCACCCAGCTGCGGGGGGAGGGGGGGGAGGGATGGACATGAACTGAGTCACTGAGTCCCCACGTACCAGCAGATGAAACCTAAAGGATCCCATCAGTGGGGAGATGTGGGGCAGCTCGGGGTGCTCGGGACCTACTGGGGGGGGCGGAGGAGCGGCCCCCGGGGGTCTGCAGGGGATTCCGTGTCCGCTCTCCGTGTGCAGATGTGTGACGTGACCCGTCCAGATGTGCACACCCCACCCCCCCTCCATCCAGATGCGTCCCAACACGTGATCCTGCTCCGTCCAGATGTGCCCTGACGCCCATAATCCCTGTCCTTCCAGATGTGCCCTGGCAGCCACAGTCCTACTCCATCCAGGTGTGCCCTAACGCTCTCAATCCCGCTCCATCCAGATGTTCCCTGACACGTGATCCCGCTCCATCCAGATGTGTCCTCACACCTATAATCCCGCTCCATCCAGATGTGTCCTGACACAAGATCCCGCTCCATCCAGACGTTCCCTCACGCATGATCCCCCTCCATCCAGATGTGTCTTGACACCTATAATCCCTCTCCATCCAGATGTGCCCCCCACCCCTCTCCATCCAGATGTGCCCCGGCGCACGTTCACGCTCCATCCAGATGTGCACCAGCACGTTCCCTCCCACCCCACCCACCTGTACCCCCCCCTCCCTCCCATCTGCTCCGGGGCCGCACCCTATCCCCCCCCCCCCCCCCCCACCATCCCGCTCCCCAACTCCTCCCTGATCTCTCCCACCCCATTGCCCCTTCCGAGGCGGTGGGGTTCGTGGGTCGGGCCGTGCTGCTCCGCACCGCATCGCTCCGCCCGTTCCCCTCCCCACCCCCCAACCCCCCTCCCCACCCTCTCACACTGTGGGTGCCGCTCACCCCAACGCGCAGCGCGTTCCCGTTCGCCCCCGGGGATGGGAGAGTCAAAAGGATAAAGCTCTTTTTAGGGGGTAGAGAGCAGGAAGAGGGCGGGAGGGAGAGTTGGGGCCGGCGCTGCGAGCGCTGCCTGTTTTGTTACGAGGTGGTAAACAGCTCTCGTAAAGGGAAGGGAGCAGCTTGGGGTCGGGGAGGGGGGGGGTTGGGGTGGTGGGGGGGGCCGTCCTGAGCCATAGGAGGGGATTGCGGGGTCGGTGCGAAGTGCCCTCACCGCATCCCCCCGACCACGAGCCGGGCTAATGGACACCGCAGCGCTGCCGCATTTCTTAATGCCCTTTGATGAGAGCATTAGCGGTCCCTAATGACACCATTTGCGCCTTTTCCCTCTCTCTTCCACCTCCCCTTCCCCTCCCTCCCCCCCTCTCCCCCCCCCCCCCCCCCGCCGTTTCCATCCTCGGCCGTGTCAAGCAGCTCTGGATGAGCGCGGACTGCCCCCAAACGCGGTGCCATAAACCTCAGTGCCCCCATTCCCTCACCCCAAAGGGCGGAGAAAATGATTCCCCCACTTTCCCATCCCGTGGCTGTGCCCCCCACCCCCAACGCTGTCGGGGTGAGGGGGGTGGGGGGAGAAGTAAATACAAATAAATTCAGACGGCGGTGAGTCACGCTCGGTGCTCCTCTCGGTTTTCTGTCTCTATACCCACAGACGCATACGTGCTCCCTCTTCTCCCCCACCCCAAACGTGTCCGATCCCACGGAGAGGAGGGGGAAGGGCAGGGACGTGAGCGCCGCGGTTCTCCTGGGCGAGGACGGAACGCGATGGAAAAGTGGGTGTGGGAATCGGAGCTGGCCGAGGACCAGGACAAACAGACGGAGGATGGGACCGAGGGGTGGGGACCCCGGGGACACCCACCCCGTGGAAACAGCAGGGGCTCAAACACGATGATAAGTTCTGTTGTGGGTCCATCTGGCCACGACCCTGCATGGACGTGTGTCCGTGTGGGGGATGATAGCACGAGCAGAGTGGGGTAGCTGTCACCCCCACCCCCAGGCTCATCCAGCGCTGTGGGGTCGAGGGAGAGCGGGAGGAGAGCGAGAGAAACTCTCCATCCCATTACTCCTGCACGGGGAAGTCCTCCAGGGAGAGGGACGGAGCCCAGGGCCCCAAATCCCAGTGGTCCCAGTTCAGCTCCAGCACCAAAAACAGCTGCACTGGTGAGTGCCGTGACATCACTTCACAATGGGATCGCCACCACTTCTCAATGGGATCAGCACCACTTCTCAATGGGACACCGTCATTTCTCAGTGGGACCACCATCACTTCTCAACAGGATCACCATCCCTTCCCAATGGGATCACCATCCCTTCATCAATGGGACCACCATCCCTTCATCAATGGGACCACCATCCCTTCGCTTCTCAATGAGACCACCATCGCTTCCCAACGGGGTCACCGTTATTTCTCAATGGGATCCCCATCCCTTCATCAATGGGACCACCATCATTTCTCAGTGGGACCACCATCCCTTCATCAATAGGGACCACCATCATCATCATCACCTCAAAAATGAGCTGGGACTCATCAGACTCCCCCAGGAATGTCCCCAAAGGTCCCCGGTGGCTTCAAGGGGTACTCGTGCCCCTTCTTGTGTCCCAGCACAGAGCCCCAGTGAGCACATCCTCGGGTTTATGGGGTCGGCACCCTAAGGATTCGCCCCAACTGCTTTTAGGGTCACGTGCTCAGCGCAGCCCCGCTTTTTCCTTCTAGATTCCTAAAAAATAAAGGGGGAAGGGGGGGGAGGGGGAGGCCGCCATAAACACATATTGAAAAAAAAAATATCAGGCACGGGTGTAATTTAAATGCACGCTCATCTGATACGCCCTAAAGCCTCGGGGAGGGACACGCTGCGGGGTTATTGAGCAAGCAAAATAAACACATATCGCCCCGGTGTTGGGATCCTTGTGCAAAGTGCTTAATCTGGGAACGGGGAGAAAGAGAGCACCACGCTGCCCCAGCCCTGGTGCTCCTCGTGGAGTGGGATGGGTGCTCTGTGGGGTTGGGGGATGATTTTTTGGGGGCAGAGCCCACGAGCAGAGCCCCGAGCTCTCCGTGCAGGGAACGACCGCCCATGGAAAGGGTCGGGGGAGCGGAAAACTCATCCGCTCCGTGTGGCTTTAAGATCAGCTCACTTTTCCAGCAGCAGATTTCCGGAGGATTCTTGGAGTAACACCAAATTTTGCCTAATTCAGGCGCTTAAAGGACCGGAGCCCGATTCTGTACGGAACCCACACACCAACACCGTGCCCCGGGGCGGGATGGGGCTGGGATGGGGGGAGGGGAAGATGCACCCACGGGGACACGGTGGGTTTGGGAACACGAGGACGTTTGCTCGGTGCCAGCTGAAAGCACATGTGCCGGAACGCCCGCCTGCATGCCGTGCTCCGTCCCCACGGCAGATCTGGGCTCTGGGGCCATGCAGAACCCCGCTGTGCTGTAGATTTGTAGGGTGATGACCTCAGTGGGGCTCTTTTTGGGGTGCAGGGATGCTGCGCCCCGTCCCAACCCCGGGGCAAGGGGCGAAGGCGGTCCTGCGTGCCCCAGAACCTCTCCTACACGTTCCTTCTGTCTGATCCCCATCCCAGAACCTTTCTGGGCACGGGGGCGGATCAAAGCCCGCGCGTGCCAACCCTACTACCGCTCTGGGCCAACTCGGCTATTTCGGCGTCCCTAATCTGATGGGAGCGGTGGGGAATCGGATAGGATCAGCGGGGAATCGGATGGGAGCAATGGGGAATGCAAAGGAGCAACGGGGAATCTGATGGGAGAAATGGGATGGAGACAATGGGGAACTGGATGGGAACAATAGGGATTCAGATGGGGGCAATGGGGATTTGAGTGGGAGAAATGGGATGGGAGCAATGGGGAATTGGATGGGGGCAATGAGAATTCAGATGGGGGCAATGGGGATTCGGATGGGAGAAATGGGGATTTGGATGGGAGAAATTGTATAGGGGCAGCAGGAATTCAAATGGGGGCACTGGAGAATCAGATGGGAGAAATGGGATGGGAGTAATGGGGATTCAGATGGGAGCAGTAAGGATTCAGATGGGAGAAATGGGGATTCGGATGGGGGAAATGGGATGGGAGCAATTGGGAATTGGATGGGGCAATGGGGATTCGGATGGGGGCAGTGGAGAATCAGATGGGAGAAATGGGACAGGAGAAATGGGAAATCATATAGGAGCAATGGGGATTCAGACAGGGGATATGTGATGTGAGCAATGGGGAATTGGACGGGAGCAATGGGGAATCAGGCAGAATCAGAGGGGAATTGGTTGGGAGCAACAGGGATTCAGATGGGAGCGATGGGGAATCAGAGAGGAGCAGCGGCGGAAGAGTGTGGGGATGGGGCTTTGCTTTCTCTTTCTGTTGTTCTTTCTATTATTTCATCTTTTTCTTGCTAGCCAAAAGCTCTCCCCTGCACATCTGGGGATGAGGAGCCTCCTGGCCCCTGCAGTGCATCCGGGTGCCGCGGGCTCAGCCTTGCGGCCGCTTCCTGACAACAAAACTTGGCAGCGGGTGGAGGGAGAGTCCGGCCCGGCCCTGGGGATGCAGCGAATTTGGACAGGAAACGTCTCAAACTGGAGTGCTTCCCTCTGCTCTTTATATTCTGCAAGGAAAGGGGGGGATCTGTGGAGGAGGAGAGGGTTGGGGCATCGTTTTTTTTTGGCATCTGTTTGGGCGCTCGGAGAAAAGCCACGTGTTTTCCAACTCGTTGCTGCTGAGCATCATCCGCTCCCCGGGGACTCAGGGCTGTGGGGCTCTGCAGCTCTGGAGCTGCCCCATCCCGAGGATGAGGGGTTAACAGCTCTGCGGTTCCAGCTGCACAGAGGCTGCCAAGCTGCCGTGCCACGGACTTCCCTTTTTTCCATAAAAGTCCACCGGATCCGGGCTCCCACGGGGCGCGATTGGGGCGCGGGAGGAGGGGGGCCCGGCCGCCCCACCTGGGGCGCATGCGGTGTTCCTACAACGCCCTGCGCTCCTCCCCCATCCGAAAAAAGAAAAAGCACCCGAAAAACACCCACAGGTGGGGCTGGGGGACGCGGGGCGACGCCTCGGGGCTGTGGGGCCTTCAGAAGGGATGGAGGGAGGGGCGGTGTGGGAGGTGACCCCGACCCCGTGGTCGTGGGGCCGGGGGTGCCCAGCTCAGATCCTCGCTGCTGGCTCCGAGCTCGCAGCTGTATCAGTTACAGCACAGACGAGATGTCATCACAGCGAGGCTTGCATCAGAAGCATCTTGCAACGCGAAGAGCCAAATTTTTACAGCAGAGGTGCACACACACACACACACACACACACACACATACACACACACACACACGGAGCGAGCGAGCCCGGGTAATTAACTTAATAGGTTTCTTACAGAATGCCCCGTGAGTGATGCTCAACATATTCAAGTGTTGACAAGACGGCGCTGAACCCGACGCCTACACCATGGGCAAGCCAGGCAGCGAGCGCAGACACACCTTCATTGTCTGAAACTTGTAGTAAAACTCGGAGCACGTTGTGAAACGCGGCTGCACAGATGGGCGCCCGTAACCCTTCCGCTGCCGGAACACCGGGAGCACTCGTTGGCGCCGTCTCCCAGCTCATGTTCCCTTTGGGGAAGATTTGGGTTGATGATAGAAGGAAAATTGCGGCGTCTCGAAGGGGTTCTGATCAGAGAAGGTGCTCTGAGTGCCTCTTTCGTACAAAACAAGTGGTTTCGTTTGAGCTTTGTGTGGCGCGAGGAAAAAGGAACGCAGAGATGCGGCACTTGGGGCTGTGGTTTGGTGGACATGGTGGGGAGGGTCGATGGTTGACCTGATGGTCACGTCCAACTTCAACGACTGTGTGATTCCATGGGCACAGCGGTGATGGGTTGGGGTTGGACTCGATGATCTTGGAGCTCTTTTCCAGTTTTGATTCTATGGATGCAGTGGGGGGTGGGCAGTGGTTGGCGTGGTGACCTTGGAGGTCTTCTTCAACCTCAACAATTCAGTGGTTCTATAGAAAATGGTGGTGATGGGTCAACACATGAAGACTTGGAGGTCTCCTCCAACCTCAATCATTCAGTGGTTCTGTGGAAATAGTGGTGATGGGTCAATGGTCAATGGGCTTCGAGGTCTCCTCCAAACTCAGTGAATGAGTTGGTCTCTGGAAATTGGTGGTGATGGGTCAACGGTCGATGGCTTGGAGGTCTTCTCCAACCTCAACGATTCAGTGGTTCTGTGGAAACTGGGGGTGATGGGGCAGTGATTGATGGCCTTGGAGGTCTCTTCCAACCTCAGTGGTTCTACAAAAAGCAGCTGACGGTAACGCGGTGCTGTGGTCTGAGCTCTTGCAGCCACCCAAAAATAAGAATTAAGAAAAGGGAAAATGATCCACGGGAGAGAGATTTGTGGGGAAACCAGTTTGGATGGCAATATGTTGTAAGAGGCAGCAGAGATCCATCTCCTGGAGACTCGGGGTGGGATCTTGAGTCAGGGAAGTTGCCCAAGAAAGGGTGGTCTTTCCCTACAGGTTTCACCGGCTTGGGCAAGCGCTGTGCCAGCGGCGGGGACCCGCGTTGTACAACACGTGGAGCAATCACCGCCACTGTCATCACCGTGTTGATGAGCCCCAAAACCCGTCCGTGCCCCTCTATCGCGGGGTTGCCTCAGTTTGGCAGCCACGGCGCCCGATTTGCGGGGCTCCTCGTGCAGGAATTATGGATTTAGCTGGGAGTCAGCTGGGTATTGTCAGGGAATTAAAGGTTTACCTGCACATTGCAGATGGAGGCTTAGAGGTTTTACAACCGCTGTAGATTTACAGCTCGCAGAAATTACGACACAGGTCGGTTTGCCCCCGGCAGGGAGGATTTTGGCTGTGGTCGCCCTGATGAAATGCGCGCAGGTGGGAACGGTGCTGAGGACAGAGTCCCACTCGTCCCATCGCCGTGTCTCCAATCAACCCCAAGCCGTGGGGGGAGCTCATTGGCCCCGGGGAGTACCCCATGGTCGTGGAGAGGGCCCCGTGGGGCTGCCGAAGAGCAACATGCAACCCCAACACGCACAAACTGAGATCAAAGCGCGTTTTCCCCAAAGCTTTCAAGGCTGAAAGCCACCAGGATGACAGAAAACCACATCGCAAAGCTTCGCAACGCCAACACCGCTCTGAGCCCCGCTACTGCCCGAGCTCCGCGCGGTGGGGGGACGCACCCTGCTGCAAAGCTCTCTGCTGCAGCGGGGACAGGCAGAGGAGCTGTGCAATGCTGAGCCCGGGGCAGCGGGCTCGCCCACGCCCTGGGAGCAGGCAGCTCCTCTTGCAGCGATGCGATGCGGGCGGATAAGACCTTGCGCAAGGAGAGGGGAGCGTGGAGGATGCGCAGCGGGAGCAGACTTGCTCGGGACTGGGGCTGCCGGAGACACCGGGATGGATGCTCAGCCCTATAGGGGCTGCTCGGACAGACAGACGGACGGAGCCGGGTGCCTGCCTGCACAGGCAGAGTGCTTCCGGTGATCACAGTCGGCGCTGAGCTCACGCTGCATGGAACGGGGAAAACAATGGGTTTGGCCCCAGAAATGTGGTCGCGCCCCATCACTGCCAGCCCCGAACGACGCAGAGAGGACATGGGGCCCCCTCCCCAAATCTTTTGGAGGACTATGCTTTGTGGGACGGAGCATCCCCGGGGTCCTGCAGCTGTGGGTTTAGCCCCAAATTACGCACTTTCCCCCTTTGTCCACCAAGCCCGGTGCTACCGAAGAGTTTCGGGGTGACGTCCCCTGCTCCATCTCCTCGCTCTGTGACCACCCAACCCCTGTCCCATCTGCTTCGTCCCCACTCCTTCAGTACAAGGAGGTGCAAAATAAGTTGTTGTTTGCGATGGGGCAGGTGATTATTA
Source organism: Oreortyx pictus (assembly GCA_036925125.1). Taxonomy (NCBI): domain Eukaryota; kingdom Metazoa; phylum Chordata; class Aves; order Galliformes; family Odontophoridae; genus Oreortyx; species Oreortyx pictus. Next base: position 1,325,576 of record JAUPFR010000029.1, read on the forward strand.
ATAATAACGCAGCTCTTGGTGCTCCAGTTTCCCAGCGCTGGCAGCGTGCCACCTGGGCCCGGTGATTTAGCGCAACTTAATTATTCCCGGCGTTTCATCACCTCTTGTTTTTGATGTCTGTGTCTCCACCAGGGCCTCACCTTCGTGACTAAGAGATCCAGGGAAAAAAGGGAGAAAAAGGGGAAAAACCCAGAGCTGGGGGGGAGGGAGGGGTGAGGGCATGGGGGCACCTATGGGGACACCCTTAGTGTCCATTGGAATGGGGGACCCTGGGCACAAGCCCATAGGGGATGGATCAGTGAGACCCTTCCTTTGAGATCTCTTTGCTCAGCCGAGAGCAGTCCTGCTGTAAATAGTGATGCCTCCTCTTCCTGTGATGTTCTCCACCCGGTCATTTCAAGGCAGAGTGGGTTGGAGTCAGTAACTATGTTGTATCGGTGCAGGAGCGCTCGCATCGCGATTTCGGGCTCTGAGGGGCCCCACTGTGCTTGTGGGGGTCCAGTCCTATCCCCAGCTCCACGGCACTGCACAGCCCACGTCCTGCTGTCACCATCCCTGTGCATGGCAATATACTGGGAGCAAAGGGTGGGGAGCTGTGAGGAGAGGTTGGGGTGCAGGGTTGAGGTGTGGCACTGGGATGTGGGGTTGGGATGTAGGATTAGGATGATGGCTGGGCTGCGTCACTGGGATGAAGCATTGGGATGAAGGCTTGGGATTCAGGATGGGACGATGGTGGCGATGCAGAATTGGGATGTCGTGGTGGGATTCAGGAGAGGAGATTGGATGTGGGACTAGGATGGAGCAATGGGATGCAGTGCTGGGGGGTAAGGCCAGGATGCTAGGGCAGGATGCAGCTCTGGGATGTAGGCACAGAATTAGGACGCAGGGTGGGATGTAGGGTTGGAATGCAGAATTGGGATGCAGGAGAGGAAGTGGTCTGGGATGCATGGCTGGGATGAAGGATGAGATGATGGCCGGGATGTGTCACTGGGGTGTAGCACTGGGATCCAGGGTTGGGATGCACGATGGGATTGTGCCCGGGTTGCAGGGTTGGGATGAAAAATAGGGATGAGGGATTGGGATCTGGGGTGGAATGTTGCCTGGGGTTCAGGGCTGGGATGTGGCACTGAGATGCAGGGCTGGGATTCAGGAGAGGATGACAGCTGGGATGTGGGGTTGGGATGCTGGATGGGATGTAGCACTGGGATGAGGGAGTGGGATTCAGGATGGGATGGTGCCTGGGATAGGGTTGGGATGCAGGAGGGGATACAGGGTTGGGATTCATGATGGAATGATGCCTGGGATGCGGGATGGGATGATGACTGGGATGCAGGGTTGGGATGATATCTGGGATTCAGGATGGGATGATGTCTGGGATGCAGGTTGGGATGAAGGAGGGATGATGTCTGGGATTCAGGATGGAATTATATCTGAAATACAGGTTGGGATACAGGTTGGGATGCAGGATGGAATGCTCACACCGGTGGGGCAGAGGCAGCTCAGCAGGTGCCACCCCACACAGCAGCTTTAGGAACACCTTTGCCCACAGCAGAGCTCGGTGCCAGCTGGGGCTCAGCACCCAGCGGAGCAGCAGGGAAACCCGGGCTCCACTCCAGGCCATGCAAAACTCCGCAAAGAACCATCAAACCGGGGAGCGGCGGACGACAAAGCCAGGGATTTTCATGAAAAGGGAAAGAAAAAAAAAAGAAAAAAAAGGGGAAAAAAAAAAAAAAAAACAACCCACAGTATTTCCAGTATTTCCCTCCGTGCCTTTGGCCTGGTGCAGCCCTTCTGCTCGCTGCTCTGTTTATACATGATAGACAACTAATTAACATCCAAGCCTCTTGAAAGGTCTTTTCAGAGGTAATGTACTGACAGAGGATGTCAGTGAGGAGCAGTGATTTGTCTAAGCAGCGATCACATTGTTTCAGACTGAATGAGGTGAATATTAAACTGCTTTAAATGCGCTCTTCATAAAGCACTAATTACATACTCCTGGGGGAGTACGGGCAAGGAATACTAAACAGCAGAAAAGTCAACAGTGCTTTTTATAGTACGTTGCTGGGTTCGGTGTTTTTCTGTCTTTCTTTCTCCGTGCGCTCACTCTCTCTCTCTCTCTCTTCTACTGTACAATCACAGCACGCTGAAGAATACACATTTATAGCACAATGGTTCACATGTAATTATGTGGCAATCATTAGTTTTAACCTGGGTGCATTATATTTCCTTTGATACACGGTGCCCCCCGGCATCTCTTCGCATACAAGTCCTCCAATGGCATTTACTCCCCACCCATGGAAAAAAAAAAGTTTTTTTTTTCTATCCGTCATTTGCTTATGATTTTTTTATGATTATTATTATTTTTTCTCCCCCCCTCAAGAAAACTGGCAGCAATGGAAGGGGCAAGGATGGGAGGAGGAGAAATCCGCCTCATGGGAATGGGAATCGGTTCCCTCCCTCCTGCAGCGGCGCACTTTGTTATTACCAAGGTAACCCCATTGGGTTTTTGGGGACGAAAGGAAGCTCAGCATGGGCCAGCCAGGAATTCCTGCTCCGATTTGTCCCAGAAGACAATGGGATGGGTCCTCCACCCCCGTGATATGGCTTTGATGCAAAGGGTTGGGCTCAGACTCATAGGGTATGGGTCGTAGACATCACAGAACGTGGACCTTACACACACTATGGGTCAGAGAGGCGGGATGGGGTGGGATTATCAGGCACGGGGCGTGAGATGAATGCCGGGGTTCAGCTCAACTGTAGGGGATAAAAACCAAACACACAGATAAAAACCAAACACATGGATACAAACCGAACACTTTGGGTGAAAACCAAATGCATGGAGTACGGCTCAACCCGATCTGCTTTGGCCGAATGCACGGGGTGTGTCTCGGGCACATAGAGCACATAGGTTTTATCTCAAACACAGAAGAGTGTGGCTCAAAGATTTGGGGTATGGCGCAAAGACATTGAAGTACAGCTCAAACACAGCAGACAAAGGTTCTGGCTCAAAGACATTGGAGTGTGGCTCAAAGATGTGGAGTATTACTCAAAGACATTGGAGCGTGACTCAAAAACACAGTGTGGCTCAAAGACATTGGAGAGTGGCTCAAAGACGTGGAGTATTGCTCAGACACATTGCATTATGGCTGAAAGATGTTGGAGTATGGCTCAAAGATGTGGAGTATGGCTTAAAGATACTGGAGTGTGGCTCAAAGACAGCGTGTGGCTCAAAGACACAGAGTGTGGCTCAAAGATGTTGGAGTGTGGCTCAAAGACATTGGAGTATGGCTCGAAGACACAGAAAGTGGCTCAAACATGTGGAGTATGGCTCAAAGGCATTGGATTACAGCTCAAAGACATCAGAATATGGCTCAAAGATGTGGAGTGTGGCTCAAACACATTGGATTTTGGCTCAAAGATGTGGAGTATGGTTTGAAGATATTGGAGTGTGGCTCAGAGACACAGAGTGTGGCTCAAAGATGGGGAATGTGACTCAAAGGCATTGGATTACAGCTCAAAGACATCAGAATAGGCCTCAAAGATGGGGAGTGTGGCTCAAAGACATGGGAGTATGGCTCAAAGACACGGAGTGTGGCTCAAAGGCGTTGGAGCGTGGCTCAGAGATGTGACATATGGCTCAAACACACTGGATTTTGGCTGAATGATGTTGGAGTATGGCTCAAAGACATCAGAGCATGGCTCAAAGACACTTTGAGCGTTGGCTCGGCACTACTGAGCGTGGCTCCGATGCGTGGAGCACACAGTTTTGGGCACATCCCCGTTGGGTAAGGCCCCAAAGCCCCGAATTCGGCCCAGCACATCCCAGAGCCCACAGGTTGGAGAGCGAGACGGACCACGCTGCCTTCCTCGAGGTGCAAACTCCCTCAGAGAGGAGGAGTCAGGCAGCCCTTAGATATTTTTTTTCTCCCTTTAAAGAACATGAAAGAATCTGATAATTACTTCTATCTACCACCCAACTGTACTAATTACCAACCTATTTCTTCACAGTATGACAGACACAGGCTCTCCAAAACACATAGAGATAAATTAGCACTAATTGGTTTTCCTCTGGCTGTTTGAATTAGTATTTAAAGCTCCAATTACAAAGCAGAATAATTACTATTAATGTCCTGTCGCAGTACAAAAGGCAGATATCTCACGAACAAGTCCAGGTGTATTATTACACTGATTACCGAATATTTAACCTGGCTGATTAAGACAAAGATTTGGGGAAACTTGGGGAAAAAAAGAAGAGGAAAAAGGAAAGAAAATGGGGCTGGGAAATGGGGGGCTCATCGCTCCCCTACAGAGAGGATGTTGGGTAATGTTTTGTGCCCATTTCAACACCTGGGTAGGGTACGGCGCGGGCGGCCCCGCGGTGCCCTCTGCTGTCACCCACCTGGGGACGCCATAGGGGACACCACAGAGGACCCCATGGCTCACCCTGCAGCTCCCTGACCACTGCATGAAGCTTGGATCCCAGATCTTGCATCGTTCCTGTAGGATCTGGTCAACGTTGGTGCCTCAGTGCCACCACCATCCCCATGGGGACACCAATGGGATTTGGTGGAGGTTGAACCGTTGGTGGCACCATGATCCCCATGGGAACACCAATGGGATTCGATGGAGGTTGTAGCATCAGTATCACCACCATCTGTATGGAGCCAACAATGGGATTTGATAACAGTTGTACCATTGGTACCGACACCATCTATATGGGAACACCAATGGGATTTGGTGGAGGTTGTATCCTCAGTGCCACCACCATCCCTATGGGAACATCAATGGGATTTGGTGGAGGTTGAACTGTTGGTGACACCATGATCCCCATGGGGCCACCAATGGGATTTGGTGGAGGTTGTACCATTAGTACCACCACCATTCATATGGGAACACCAATGGGATTTGTTGGAGGTTGTACCATTGGTACCACTACTACCATCCCCATGGGGCCACCCAAGGGGGACTCGGTGCAGGCTGTACCTCCAAGCTCCCAAAGTCCTGAGCACCACGAGGTGCAGTGTTTGTGGGTGCAGAGCGACAGGGGGAGGACGGGGAGGGATTTCTTTTTGGGAGATCAGGTGGGAGGCGTGCAGGGATGCCAGCTGGCGATGGGCTGTATTTCTACTGACAAGGCTTTACCCTGTAGGTGTGAGGAATTCCAATTAAATATTCAGCCTATTTGTCTGTGTGTGGGAGAGGGTTTGCTGTGCAGGAGGAAAGCCTCACATTCAGCTCCGTAGTGAACCATTAAGAGAGAAAATTAGCTCAGTTCATCAAGGGAAGCCAGCGGAGGGTTTTCCTCGCTCTCCTACCTCGTTCCGGCTCTGATTTGGAGGCAGCGGGGAGAAAACACGGCTGTGGTTCAGCAGAAGGATGAGGGGAAAGCCCTTTTTTCAGCTGCATCCCTGCCTTGTCCCAATGAGTGATCGATTTATTGGGAGAGGGCTCGGGCTGGGGGGGGGGAAAGGGGGCAGCGTGCTACGGTTTTAATTGCTCTCACATTTACCGGCCACCTCCTTAACGAGCCATTTGTGAGGCGCTAATTGATCGCCCGGGACCAAAAGCCTTCGCCTGGAGATGATCTTTCCAAGCCAGCCCCGTAAAAGTTCAGGTTGCATCGATCGAAGGCCCTTTCAGCGTTCGCACACGGGATCGATGGGGCAGCGCCTGCCCACGAGCGGTCACCTGGGGATCTCGGTGCCCCTCAGTGCCCCCCAGTACCCCCCAGTGCCCCACTGTGCCCCCCAGTGCTCCACGATAGCAACATATCTCCAGCCCCAGTGCCCCGCTGAGATGGTTTTGGGGACGTTTCCAAACCAAACTCCAGCCCAGCGCGGGAGGAACCGCAGGTTTCGTCACTTGCTGGAACCTGATGCCCTTCTGCCCTCGTGAAACAATTTTCCGACTCAGGATATACCTAAATTTGAAATAGAACCCGAAGGACCGGCGAGAATAATAATAATTAAAGAAAGGACAACTTCTTTTTTTTTCTCTTTCACAAAACCACAAACGATATCCTGTTTCCCTCATGCATTTCGTGGAAGAGAAGTTGTTTGCGTCGGGAACCGAGCCGTAATTTCGCACTGGGCATCACTCGGAGGAGGAATCCCATCTGGGAGCTGCCCAGAGCCTCCTTCCATCAGCCCCAAATCCCCACCGTAAATTCCAGGTGAGGAATTCATCCCTCCTATGCCACCCGCGGGGTCGGCCACCTCCCGTGGGGACACGTGGGGATGGCTCTTGCAATGCGTCACCCCCAAAGCAAGCGGAGGATGCTCCCTGCCCACGGCCCCACAGGTGCAGAGGGGCACCCCTCCCTCTTTTTGGGGTGCCCTTCGGCTTTGCTGCCTCCTGACCGGGCAGCCAGCTCTCTGTCGGGTTCGGGCATCCCCATCCCGCTCTGTGGGTTCGGACTCAAAGATTTTGGCCGCCGGTTTGGGATTGGGACCGGTTTCCTCTCTCCATATCCATGTTTTTCCTCCCTTTCTTTCTTTCAAAACCTGAAGCCAACGACTCCATAGCAACCCCGCAGCTCCCAGGGTCTGACTGCAGCGCTTTGATCGCGCTGCCGCTTCGTTTAAGGCGATACCCCTGTAGGTGTGAGGAACTCCAATTAAGCATTCCGCTGGCTTGCCGTGTGGGGGACAGGCTCTGCTGTGGAGGAGGGAAGCCTCGGTGACTAATCGCTCAGACACCGCTCGTCTGTGGCACCAGGGGAGGGCAGGCAGAGGGTTTTCCTCCACCGTGCAGCTGCCTCTGCATTCCCTTTTCGGGAGATGCGAGGCTCCCTCTGGGCTGCGGGGCTTCCAGGCGGAAGCTGGAACCATCCCAAGCATCTCCCGGCACGACCAGGATCCTCCCGCGGATGGATGCTGTTGGGAAGAGGAAGCGGATCCAGGAGGATTGGGGTGGCTTTGTGAGCCGCTTTGTGGGGTGTTGGGATCCCCTCATTGCAGAGCTCCACCGGGGGGTCTCTGTCGTGTGGACTGTGTCACTTGTGGGGTGAGCAGCCCTGCCCAGTTGGGGGGGGACCCCCAGATACGGATGCACACCTCCGAATGCGGATGAGCGGCGCTGGGTTTGGATGAGCGGTCCTAAACTCAGACTTGTTGCCCTAACTTTGGATGAGCACCCCCAAATTTGAATGAGAATGTGTAAATTCTGACCCAGATTTGAACGGGCACCCCCAAATTCTGATGAGCGACCCCAGCTTTGGATGAGCGTCCCCAGATTTGGATAGGCAACACCAGCTTGGGAAGAGTATCCCCTGCTTTGGATGACCAGCCCTCAGTTCAGGCTTGTTTCACCCAACTGGGATGAGTATCCCTCATTTTGGATGAGCACCCCCAAATTCTGACCAGCAATCCTAACTTTGTACGACCATCCCCAGCTCCGGGTGAGCATCCCAAATGTGCACAAGCAGCCCTGACTTCGGATGAGCAGCCCCAAATTTTGACGAGCAACCCAAATTTTGGATGAGCACCCCCAGATTCAGATGAGCATCCCTAAATTTGGAAGAGCAACCCCGACTTTGGATGAGCACCCCCCAAATTTGGATGGGCAGCCCCAAATTCAGTTGAGCACCCTCACATTCAGATGAGCATCCCCAACTTTGGATGAGCATCCCTGAATTCAGATGAGAATTCCCACATTCAGATGAGCATCCCCAAATTCGGATGAGCACCCCCAAATTTGGATGAGCATCCCTGAATTCATAAAAGCAACCCCGACTTTGGATAACCACACCCAAACTTGGAGGGGCAGCCCCAGATTCGTTTGAGCACCCTCACACTCGGATGAGCATCTCCAAATTTGGATGAGCATCCCCAAATTTGGATGAGCATCCCCGAATTCACAGACGTTCCCACATTCAGATGAGCACCCCCACATTCAGATGAGCCCCAAATCTCAGCGAGCACCACTCAATTTAGGACACGCGTCGCTTACTCCCAACACCCTCCTCCCCAAATCCCCTCCACCACCGCTCCTCTCCGGCCCCATCGACGCCCAGGCTCCGGCCCCACAGTCGCAGGACGCCCCATAACCCACTCCTCACCCCTCTGCCCGCATAGAGCATCCCCCACGGCCACTCCCCCGCTGCGGGGAGAGGGGGCAGGGCCGTGGGCAGCGCAGGACGTGCCGTCCCTCCCCTTCACTTCCCCACGGTGCTTTACATAACTTCTGCTGCTTAGTCACAGCTTCGCCTCTCTTTCTTTTATTTTTTTTTTCCCTTCCCCTTTTTTTTTTTCCTCTTTGGAGCGATTTTCTCCGCCGCATCATTTCGGCAGGGAAGTCCCTTCCTCTCTCTCTCTCTCTGTTCCCGTGGTAACGGCACCGATTCTCGTTGCCGGTGATTCACGGCGGGGTGCGGTAGGAGTTCCCTCCTCCAGCCCCGCGCACCCACGCGCGGCCCCGTTCATCGCCGCCCCACGCCGCGGATGGGGGACCGTGGCCTCGGGAATCCCATTGAGCACATCCCATAACCCCGCGTGCATCCTATGTACCTCCATAGGCGTCCTGTGCGCCTCCATGCGCACCCTGTGTGCCTAAATATCCATCCTATACACCTCCGTGTGCATCCAATAGAACTCCATAGGCGGCACATAGATCCCCACGCGCATCCCCTATATCCATCCTATACACCTTTGTGTCCATCCTATACACCTCCACACCGTGTGCATCATATACACCTCTGCATCCACCCTATACATCTCCATGGGTATCCTATAGAACTTCATATGCATCTTATACATCTCCATGTGTATCCCAGAGATCCCAATGTGCATCCTATATACCCCCATATCCATCCTATACACCTCCCTGTGCATCCTATGGATCCCCATGAGCATCCCATGTACCTAGACAGCCATCCCATATATCTCCAAGTACATCCTATATATCCAATGCAAACTGTGTCCACGCACATCCCATGGGCTCCAAACAAAGCTTCCATATACCTTCCATCCCCTATATACACAGATCTCCATATACACCTCAAAGCCTGTTCATATATAGGATATCCACGTACCCCCCCATCCCCTATATGCACAGATCTCCATATACAGCTCATCCCCTATACTCATAGGGTCACCATGCGCTTTCGTTGCCTATACACACGAGGTCTCCATGGCTGTAGGTGTCCATAGGGTCTCAAATCGTGCCCGTCTGATCGGATTTATTCCCTCCTCGTTAAGACAAGCTAATTAACAAACCACCCCTTGAATAAACAGCAGCGGCAGTGTTTGCAACCTCGGCGTTATCAGACGGTGACGGAACAGCAGCAACCAGGAAATCCCAAAATCCCACCGGTACCCAGAGGGAAAGCAGGAGATGGGACCAGTCCCCGACTCTGCGGACGTCCCTGAGCCATGCAGCTCCACCACGAGCACCCGAGGTCACCCCAAACCCCACAACCGACCCCACAGATCCGCTGTGGGATCACACCGTCTCCTCCAGGAGCACCTGGAGTGTATGAGCTGCTCGGGACACCCTACAAACAATGCCAGATCTCTGCTCCGGGGCAGCATCATCCCAACAGCCCATGGCGCGATCCCAAACACGAAATTCAAGGCGAGGAACAGCGAAGCCGTGGGACGCAGCCCCGGTGACAGGAACCTCTTCGTCACCGCCGTAATCGTCTCTCCCACCGCGGATCCATGGCAATATAATGATCGTAATCACACAGTGCGTGTCTGTCTGCCTGAAAGCATCGCAGCCCCGGGGCTGGGAGCGCGTGTGTGGGGCTGGGAGCTGATCTGTAGGGTTGGGAGATGGTGTGTAGGGTTGGGAGCTGATCTGTAGGGTGGAAAGCTGGTGTGTAGGGTTGGGAGCTGATCTGTAGGGTTGGGAGATGGTGTGTAGGGTTGGGAGCTGATCTGTAGGGTGGAAAGCTGGTGTGTAGGGTTGGGAGCTGATCTGTAGGGTTGGGAGATGGTGTGTAGGGTTGGGAGCTGATCTGTAGGGTGGAAAGCTGGTGTGTAGGGTTGGGAGCTGATCTGTAGGGTTGGGAGATGGTGTGTAGGGTTGGGAGCTGATCTGTAGGGTGGCAAGTTGGTGTGTAGTGTTGGGAGTTGATCTGTAGGGTTGGGAGATGGTGTGTAGGGTTGGGAGCTGATCTATAGGGTGGAAACCTGATAGGTAGGGTTGGGAGATGGTGTGTAGGGTTGGAAAGCTGATGTGTAGGGTTCGGAGTTCATCTGTAGGGTTAGGAGAAGATGTGAAGGGCTGGGAGATGATGCATAGGGTGAGGAGAAGATGTATAGGGTTGGGAGCTGGTGTGTACAGTTGGGAGATGGTGTGTAGGGTTGGGAGATGGTGTGTAGGGTTAGGAGAAGATGTGAAAGACTAGGAGCTGATGCGCAGGATGAGGAGAAGATGTGTAGGGTTGGGAGCTGATCTATAGGGTTGGAAAGCTGATGTGTAGGGTTGGGAGATGGTGTGTAAGGTTGGGAGCTCATCTGTAGGGTTGGGAGAAGATGTGTAGGGCTGGAAGAAGATATGTAGGGCTGGGAGAAGATCTGTAGGATCCTGCCCGAGCTGGGTCTTCCAGTAGTGATCCCCAAAGCCCTTTTCCCCATGATATTTGCCGAAGGCGGCGGTAATGAAATCCCATCCGTTTTCAGAGTGCTATGAGGACACCCGACCTCATCCCCAAACCACATCCCTGAGGAGGAAACCTGACACAGGAACTACAAACCCTCTGCATGCTTTTCCTTTCGCCTTCGTTACTCTTTTTCTTGATTATTTTAAGTCATTATTAACGAAGCTCTCATTCAACGGCAGTGACACGGACTCGCGCCAGGGAGCAGAACGTTCCGCGTCGCCCATTCGAACGGCACTGCTCTCTGCTCTTTCCCTCTCAATCTCTCCGTTTCATAACCAAAAAGTAGAGGAGAATGAGCCCAAGAGGGATGGGACAGAGCTCCGACAACTGCGATCCCTCACCGCTGCAGTGGGGACAGACGGGAAACAACACCGAGTCCCCGAGAACGGCAGTGCCCCTCCACTGATGGGGACTGATGGGGAGCAGCACCGTTTCCCCGACCGTTGCATCGCTGCCCCACAAATCCCCACTGCTGCCACAGGACGGGGATGCTTGCGGCGTTGAGGTTGGGGTTGGGTCCTCCGCTTTCCCGCAGTTCCAAGAGCTGATGCTCTGCTTCTCCCCAGAGGAGCACTCCTCTGCTGGCAGCTCCCTGGGGCAGCTTTCCCACACCCACCTCTTCCCGCAGGCAGAGCTCGCATACCCAAAACCTGATTTAGTTTATATATATACACACACACACACACATATATATATTTCTTGCTAGATCCCAACCAAAAAGCATCTCCTTCCCTTGTCAAATTTAGAACCATCTCATTGAACACCCTTATGGGTCAGACAGGACCCGTAAGGATGGTCGAGTCCGACCCCCACCTTGGGCTGCACCTCGCTCTGCCCAGCGCACCCCGATCGCTGCAGCCCTTCAGTTCCCCCAAGTTCCCCTTCAGTTCCAATCCCTTTGGATCAGCTCAGTTCTGGCACTGCACACAGAGAAAAAAGTTTCTTTCCAGGTTCTTGCTCCGGGTTGGGGAAGGGGTTGGGGACCCCGTTGAGGCACGGGGATGTGAGAACTCCCCCGCGTGCTCCTCGCCATCTTCTTGCCACAAGAAAAAAAAGAAAAGAAAAACCCTCAAATTTTAAGGTTAATAAAGCTCTTGTTTGCTTAAGATAGCACCTGTTTCTATGGTGACACTTGCAACCCAGAACCTGTTTATCAGTGCGGTGACAAATGCAGGCGCAGCAGCGGGGCCGCTGGTGGCATCGGGATGCTCAGCGCCGAGGACAGCGCAGTGACCCCACTTCCAACCCTCCCGTCCTACAAACCCAACCCGAAGCTCTCCCGAAGGCAGAAAGACACTCCAAGCGTTGGGCGGAGGGTCCCTGTTGGGCACTTTCTCAACCCATTGGCTCTTGTCGGACCCCCAAGCCCCGTGCCCACCCCCACACTGCTCCGTGCCTCAGTTTCCCTATGATCCCCACAGCAGGAGGAGAGTGTGGGTATGGGCGACGCAGAGCCGAGTCCCGCTCCGCCCCATCTCCATGCGGGGTCTGGTGGCTGCCAGAACCCGTTTCCATAACGACTTTCAGCTACAAACATATTTGGATAAAAATAAAGTTCAAGCGGCGACGCTGCGGTGGAGCACAAATTCGCGGCTCCCGAGGAAGGGGATCAGAACTGCGCTCCATCCCCTGGAAAGGGTTTTCTCCCTTCCTTTCCCCGCAGACGATAATGGGGATCCGTGTTTACGGGGCTGGCCCCGGCTCTGCTCTGCTCCCCGATGCTCCGCGGTGTACGCGGGATAAATGTGATAAATTCATTTCCAATTCGCTGCATTATCCTTTGAATATTTTAATGACTCATTGAATGGAGTTAAAAAAAAAAAGAAAAGGGGAAAAAAAGGCGATTTCAAATGAACAATTATGCTGCATTAGAGTAAAGGCTGATTATATTTAAACACTGCTTGCATGGATAACGGGACATATCGACCTCCGCCTATAAGAGCTAATTTGGCTCTTATCTCTAAATAATTTTACACTGCAAATTACCACGAAAACCTTAAAGGGCTTTAAAAACATTCATCAAAAGATATTATTCCACTTTGCAGCGACGTTTTTTATTTAAGTTATTTTGAATGGGAGCGAAAGCATCGCACCGGCGCCTGGCAGGCGATAAGGAGCAGCGAATGGAACCCAATGGGGATGGGGGGCCCCCACCCCAACACTGCCTTCTGGGACACAGACCCGAAGTTGGCCCTGTCATGGTTGTATGACTTTTCATTGGCATTCCACGCCCTCGGGGCATGTTGGGGTGCTGTAGTTTGCATGGAGCGTTCCCAGATTTAGGGTTTCTCGAGGGTGAACTGGCTACAGGTGGAAGATGCCTTCGGGGAGGGAGGGAGTCCGTGTGTATGGGTGAATATATATGGGAATTCTCATATGGTAGTGTAAGGAAATGCATCTATGCATCGGCGACAGCGGAACCATCCCCCAAATTCACCTTTTCTCCCCCAGATCCATCCTGCTACTAAAGGAGACCTGTCCTCCCACCCTGGAAGGGAGCTCTCCGACCTCAGCACCGATTCACACAGTCACAGAACTGTAGGGCTTGGAAGGGATCTCCGGAGATCATCGAGTCCAACCTGCCCAGCAAAGCAGCTCCCAGCACAGGGTGCGCAGTTTGGCATCCAGGTGGGTCCTGAACGTCTCCAGAGAAGGAGAACCCACCACCTCTGTGTGCAGCTCCAGTGCTGTTACTGCACTGGGAAGAAGTTCCCATGCATCACTTTGAGGCCATTTCCCCTTGTCCTATCGCCACACACTGCTGAGAAGCGTCCGGCCTTGTCCCTTTGCCTCCAGCTCCTCAGATATTGATGGACGTGGATCAGATCCCCTCTGAGCCTTCTCTCCTCACGGCTGAACAGCCCCAGCTCTCTAATAGCCGAGATGTTCCACGCCCTTTATCATCTTCATAGCCCTCCACTGGACTCTTTCATCCAGATCCCACTCAGATCTGTCCCAGATCTGGACACACTACTCCAGGGCAGTGCAGAGGGGCAGGATCCCCTCCCTCGACCTGCTGGCCTCACTTTTCACGCAGCCCAGGATTCCATTGCCCTTCTTGGCCACTGGGACACGGTGCTCACGGCCAACCTGTCACCCACCAGGACCCCCAGGTCCCCCTCCTCATCCCCAACCCGTCCCAGTGCCAATTCCTCCCCAGCTCCAAACTCTACACCATCTCATGTTAAACCTCATCCATTTCCCTCCTGCCCAACTCTGCAGCACAGCTCCTTCCAACCATTCATACCAGTTGCGATCCCCCATCTCCGCTCCAATGATCTCAGGCTTGAAATAAGAAAAAAATAGGCAAAAAAACGAGAAGAAAACCACAATAATTAGCAACAACGAACGCCTCAGAAGGAGCCGTGCGCAGAAGGGAAAACAAGAGCTCGAGATCTTTTTTTTTTTTTCTGGCGTTTAGTAAATATTAAAATTAATGAGAGACTTCCGAGACCCCGTTGTTAGAAATGCAGAAGGGCTTCTGTGAAGGATTATATATATATATGTACATTAAAAAAGAATAAGAAGAACAAAATAACAGAATGAAAGGCCTTGGACACAGATCCCTGCAATTATTCCCAATGATCTATGGATTTGGTTTTTTTTGTGTTTTTTTTTGTGTTTTTTTTTTTCAGCCAATTATGAAATCTGCGGAAAGTATTAAGATCTGATTTTAATTTGCTCAATATTCCCATTAAAAAAAACAAAAACTAAAATAAAACCAAAACCAAGTCTAATTAAGGTATCTGTACAAAAAGCCCTCAGCGGTAATTTCGGAGGATAATAGCTGAGAGTGACGAGGTATTTCTTGCTGAACGCGTGCTGCAAATTAATTGATATCTTAATTAGACTTCAGATGATTGGTTAGGTGGATTCAGAGCCGGAACACCTCCACTTTCAGGAGATGAGAGGAGGAGTGAAGCGCACTGATTTGCCCCAAACCCCTCCGGAATTGAAGCGACGACTGAAGGTTCCCCACCCACTGCGCGGTGCTAAACCCGATGGAGCAATGCGGCATTCAGCCCCAAAAACACTGTTTTGTTTTTCCTCCCCTCTCCACTTTCGCCAAAACCCTTGGGTTGTTTTTCCCCTCCCTTCCCCTCCCAAAATAAGTCTGACATCGCGAGCTCTCGCTAGCGTCTCGCTCCCTGCACACAGAGCTGCGGGTGAGGGGTCAGCGAGGTGCGTTGCTCATCCGACCTGAGGTATTCTACACGGCGCTTCTTTAGGAAAGGGTAAAAAAAACAGAGAGGAAAGGAAAAAAAAAAAAGAAAAAAGCAGCAGTATTTTAACCCCAGCGTCGCTCCTCGCGGTCTCAGGAAGCGCTCCCCTCCCTCCACACTGATCCCCTTTGGGATCTCACCCTCCGAACGAACGGCCATGGGGATGTCCCCACCCTCCCCCTGTGGGGACACTCACGGGGATGTCGGTGAGCAGCCAGTGCCTCCAGAAGCGGCTCCGGGGGTTGGCTCTGCTGGGAGCATCGGGGTCCACCAGCATCATCACGTACTTCTTCCTCTGCAAGAGAAAAGAAAGCGTTGGGGCAATGGGGGGAGGTCGTGCTTGCAGCCTGCCCCCACAGCACTGCTTTTCACCCTTTCCCATGCATGCACGCTTTAAGGTGTCCCATAAAACAAGCAAGGAGAACCTACAAGGCATGGGGAAGGTGAAAGGAGGGGAATGCAAGGCATGCGGACACCCTACAGGACCCCGATGACCCCAGAAAGGTTTTTGTTTCAGTGTACATCTGAATGAATGCACTCGGGGTTGGCCCCCTGGCCCTGTAACACATGGCAGGGCTTTCTGCTCTCCTGCAATAGGATCTTTCCTGAGGGGAGCCCCGTTCCCTCTTATGAGGGCACCCCGCACCCCACGGTGCCACCGGTGCAGGGATTTGGGGCCCTGCAGGTTTGGATGACCTCTGGAGGTTCGTGGGAGGAAAATCTGATCTGCGAGGATTTGGCAGGACCTCGGGAGACGGATTAACCCGCAAGCAGACGGGATGAAGGGATCTCTCCTAACGAGACCTCCAGGTGCCACCTTCAGGGGCTGAGATTTCAGGGAACCGCTGCGGGATTGAGTCACAGCTCCTCATCCACAGAACTCCGTACCCAAAGCCCCGGCTTGGGAAAGCGGGCAGGGATCTCACAGCGGGATCACCGCACCTCTGCTCCATCCCCCACCCCCCCATCCCCCATGTCACTGTGCCCCCAAAGTCACACACGGCTCAGCCCTGGGCTCAGAAGCCATGTCCCCACCGAACAGACCCTTTTTTCATGTGGATTTAAACCCACTGAGCAAAGAGCTCGCAACAGTCGCAGAGAAAATCCCGCGTGCTGATGCAACCTGCCCCCGAGCAAGGTGCAGGGCCTTAATCCCAGCTCGCTTCAACGCAATTGCTTTGCAATGGGCTTACGCCAAGCGTGCAGATGCGTGCACCCCCCCCCTCCCCACCCCAAAAAATAAATGGGTCACTATGGGATGGAGATGGGGACACAGCGCTCACAGCTGCAGTGTCGCCTGGAGCACCGCGGAGGAGCGGAAATATTTTCCTTCTCAAAAACGAGAAGGAGGAGGGATTGGGGAGGGAGACGGGGGGGGGGGGGGGGGGGAAGGAATAAAAGCCCAACAACCCCAAAACTCCGCTCGGCAAAGTGTGAAGGAATTTGAGCTCTAACTTTAGGGAGGGTGCAGCGCTGAGCGCGGCGCTTCAGAAGCTCTCGTTTCTCCTTGGGAGCCCAGCTGGTGGGAACAGAACGTGTAGTCATGGGACTGTCATCGTGTGCTGTCCAGGTTAACATGTAGCATTTCTATTACTATTAACAGACTTTCTGCTCCTCGCTCCATCTGTTCTTCGAAATAATTGCAGTTGTACAGACCATGCCTTCGCTGCAGGCAGGCTCTGGGGAGAGGGTAGCGCTTTTATGCGAGGAAAGGGGAAAAAAAAAATTAAAAAAATAAATTAAAAAAAGGGAGGAAAAAAATTAAAAAAAAAAAGGAGGAAAAAAAATAAAAGCAAGTGTTAAAAAATAACAGCAAACACGAGAATAGAGTGCAAGCGGAGTTAGCAGCAGGCTCGCGATTGGGTACAGATTGTGGCCTAGAAAGGTGCTGCGCACGCGGAGCGGGGCGGACCCCCACGGGGACGGGCATGGGGTCGATCCCAAGACTGCATCCACAGGGTGCAGCGGGGCTGTGAGGATGAGAAGGGGCCTTCATCCCACTGTGTGCAGCGGGGCTGTGAGGATGAGGAGGGGTTTCTCGCACTGCTGTGTGCAGGGAGCAGTGCCCTGCATAGCCCCACACAGGGCACGAAGGGATGGGGTTTTGCTCCCTAGTCGGCTGCCCCACACGGGGATAGCCAAAAACCCCAAAGCGCTGTGTGCCGTCCCCGAAACCCCAAAGCGCTCCCGTTGAGGCCGCTCCCAGTCCTGCATGGGTTGGGAAACACGGGGAGCGGGATGTGAGTGGGAGAGGGGGATTTGTGCGCCGGGATTACGGGGAACCGTGCAGGAATTAAGGATTTATCCAAAGGAGAGCACGCAGGGTGCTAAGCCACACACATGTAGGGAGAGCAGTTTCCTTGGAAACGAGAGCACATGGATGCGGCACACACGCGGACCCGGGCGGGCGACGGCGTTTCCCCGGCAGCCAAAGTGGGGTTTTGGGATTGGGGTGTGTGCTGCAATGGGATCCAGGCTTTGGAGGCCTGGGTCACTGTGGGAATTCGGTGTCAAAGGGAAGGAGCCAAGTGATGAGCAAAGCCACAGCCCAATGCGTGCTGTTCAGCACAAATAAAGGGATTGGGAAAGTCCCAGTTGGGGCTGACCTCGAGGTGTGGGGTGCAGGGGGTGAAGAATGTGGAATTTGGGATGCGGGGTTTGGGGTGAGAGGGGTCTGGGGGGCGGGACATGGGATGCAGGGTGTAGGATGTGGGATGCACGGTGCAAGATGTGAGATGCATGATGTGGGATGCGTGATATGGGATGCAGGATGGGGGATGCAGAATATGGGATATGAGATGGGGGATGCGGGATGCAAGATGCGGGATGCGGGATGTGGGGTGTGGGATATGAGGTGCGTGATGCAAGATGCATGATGCAGAGTGCAGAATGTGAGATGTGGGGTGTAGGATGAGGGATGCACAATGCATGATGTGGAATGCAGGGTGCAGGATGTGAGATGTGGCGTGCAGGATGAGGGATGCAGGGTGCAGGATATGAGATGTGGGGTGTAGGATGTGAGATGTGGGGTGCAGGATGAGGGATGCAGGGTACAAGATGCAAGACGAGCAGCACCAGCTGCGGGATGCAGGATGTGGGATGCGGGATGTGGGATACGGGATGACGGATAGGGGAGTGCAGGACTTGGGGTGCGGGATGCTGCCTGCACGCCATGCAGGAGCTGGAGCTGCTGCTCCCCCTGTGCGGTGGAAGCACCACAAGCACCAGCTGAGAGCTCAGAGTCAATCTGGGCTTTTTTCTTGGCTCGTCCCCAGTACTAAAAAGTTTCTATAACGGGCACGTAGTTAGCAATTCTGCTGCTGATGCTTCGCCAAAGAGAGATTCTAGCTCCTTCTCCCGTGGCTAACGGGTGGGGGGGTGGGGGGGAAAGAGGGAGAGGGGGGTGAGGCAGGCAAAAAAACTGTTTGCAGCCTAGTTGGGTGTTGTGGGAGCAGTGTTTCGAGGTGGTTTTTACCTTTCTAATTGAAACCAGAGCCTCTCTGCTTTCCCCGTGCAAAATAGGTCAGCAATATTAACCCTCCTCAGCAGGACTTGCCCAAGGGGACATGTGGCACAATCTCAGCGCTTGACCCAAAGCATCTCATCCCCCCCCCCTTGCTGCCCAAGGGAACTTCATTGACTTTCTAACAGGCTTTGCCCCCCCCCCCCCCAGCTCCCTGGGGAGCTGAGGCAGCCAAATATTTATGCAGCCCGATGTCCGGATAATAAGGGATTAATGCGGGGTCGTTACGGTGAGCGCGTCGATTTGTAAGGCTTATTCCCCATCGGAGGCCCTTGAGATGGTTTGGGAAATGGGTTCTTTGCTCCGAAAGGAGAGCAGCTTGCTTTCCTGTGGAAACGTCCCGCGTTCACGGCACAGCGATGCACAAAACGGGGCGAGCTCCCCCGAGTTGCACGCTCCACCTGAACGGATTGCGTTCCTGGGAGGGAGGGGAGCAGCACGCTGTCCCCCTTGTTCACAGCCCCAGAGCAAAACTGAGCTCCATCCACACCACCGTCACCACGGGACGCAATCCCAAAGCCGGGACCCAACGGCGGGGACGTCGCAGCCCCATTGCTACCCCTTCTCCATCCAGGGAGATGACCACATGGAACAAAACAGCACAAACTAAAGCGCTTTGTGCCTCCCATTCCCTGCGTGCTCCATCCCCGCTTCTCCCATATCTATTTATGCACACGGTGGCGGAAGGTGAGCTAACGAGCTCTTCGCTAACGAGCATCCCCATCTCGGAGCCGGGACGTTGGCCATGGCTCGGGACCGGCCATGCCGGGATCAGGGCGTGAGGAGGAGGTGGCAGAGCCGCGGCCGTCCGCCCCAATTACCATCACGCGCAGGGACACATGGGCTGGTGGCGTTTGACATTTGCTGCACAATATTTTGATGCAAAATGGCACCTCCGTCACAAATTATTTTGCAAATCTTGGCTTGGGTCCGGGTGGGTTTTTTATGTGCTCCGTGTGTGTGTGTGTGTGTGGATTGTTTTGCTGGGGAGCGTTGCACGGGGTGACGCGCCACGAGCAAAGGGAAGGTCCATCGCTTCGTTGTCGCATGCATGCCATTGGGTTGGCCAAAAAGCAAACGTTCCCCCATCTCGGCAGACCCCACAACATTGTTTTCCCCTCTTCCATGCTATTTATTTTCCCTTCTGCACCGTGGGATGGAGCTGAAGCAGAGCTGCCCCCATCCCCCCAGCACCGAGGTCGGGGTCGCGGATCCAGGAACCGCTGCACTCGATGCCATCAGACACCTCGGGAAGCTGAAATGACTTTAAATGCCTAAACATTTTAAAACAAACCCCGGAACAATTCAGCTCCATCTCCTCGCCTGCTCTCTCTCGCTCTCCCTCTCTCTCTCTCCCATTTTTACGGTTTCCAGAGCTGTTTTACGCCTCATTACCTGCACACTGTGAGTGATGTCTGTCGGTCCTAGAGCTGTAAATACCTTAAATCATGCTTCATTAAGAATATCTATGGTGCTATTAAAGAGCTATAATAGACAACGAGTTAACAGATGATTAAATATGAACTCCATTTGTGTCACTCACCAGCGTGCAAGGAAGAGGCTTTAAGTTTCTAAACTCGCTCTCATTATCTGGCAAAGTGCGGCTGGGGGGGGGGGAGTGCGTTGGGATGCTGGCACGGGCACGCGAGCATCCCACGGAGGCTCTGAGATGACAGTGAGGAGGGCCCTTTGCCGGGCAAATAGAACTCGGTGACAAAAGTGACAGATTGGGTTCTGGTGCTGGGAAGCCAGGAATTTGAAAAAGAAACAAAATAAAAGGATGGAGGAGGGTGAGGATGGGGTGGGATGGGATGGATGGGGTGGGATGGGATGGGTGGGAAGAGATGGGAGGGGATGGGTGGGATGAGATGGAATAGGATGGATGGGGTGGGATAGGATAGGATAGGATGGGGTGGGATACGATAGGATGGGAGGGGATGGGTTGGGATGGATGGGATAGATGGGATAGAGTGGGATGGGATGGGATAGATGGGATGAGATAGGGTAGGATGGGATGGGATGGTGTGAGGAGGGTGAGGGGGCACCCAAACGGAAAGGATAGAAGAAAACACTGGGGTGGATTCAGACGCAAAGCATTGCTACTTTCCCTGATGAAATAATACAAAGGTGCAAAGGAACTGGAAAAAAAAATACTAAAGCACAAACTCAACAATAATTAATTGCATTAAAATCTCACGAGTGCACAAAATACCGGGGGAGAATTAAATAACGAACGCTGCGTTATTTGCCGGATTGAATTTTGACTCTTCCAAACGGAAAGCACTCGGCGCTCCACCGGCTCCTCGCTTCTCATTCCCCTGCACACCTCAACCCCCGGCCCTGACCCCCACGGACCCCCACCGCCCCCGGGGCCGTGCGGTAGGACGGGGGTGCTGGGGGCCGTGGGGGCCAGTAATTGAATCTCTGTGACCGGGCGATTAAGCGAGCTGGAAATGCCATTTCCGAGGCGTCGCAGCAGCGATGCGCCCGCAGCTCCTTATCATTTGCTGCCGTCCTCTCTGCTCCCCGCTGCCTGACCTCTCCTCGCTGCCGGCCCCAGGGTCGAGGGAAGAAATTAATGCCGGAGCCCCTGGGGAGCACAGGGAGATTGCAGGAGGATGAAGGATGAGAGTGGAGCATCCAGAGCAGGAGTGCCTTTGGGAATACACTCATGGTGTCCTAAAGCACTGCAGGTGCCCCAGAGTGACGCGGTTCGGGGGCACGGTGGGGATGGGTTGGTGGTTGGACACCTCCGAGGGCTTTCCGACCTCAGTGATACCTCAGCTGGGATGGGTTGGGGTTGGATTTGGTGGTCTTAGGAACTCTTTTCCACCCCGAATGTTTCTGTGATTAAACGGGCACAGTGGTGATGGGTTGGCAGTTGGACTTAGCGGATTTTTCCAACCTCAGCGATCCCACAGCTCTCTGAAAACCCACCCCAAAACCCACCCCAAATGCACCACCAGCACCCGCTGAGCCAAAGCAATGAGCTGCTCTGGCAAGAAGGGTTTGGAAACAACTACACGTCAGAAAGAGGAGAGAAGAGCTGCTCAGCTCAGAACTTCCCTCCCTAGTAAAATATTTAATAACAAACCCACAACAGAAGCCAGCTCTCCCTTGGATGTGGCTTTCACGTGGAGGTTAATAGGACTTTTTACTCCCATCCAAACTCTTCCTTCTATTTATTTATTTATTTATTCTTCCCCCGTCTGATGTATGTTTTGTTCTAACATCTCCATCTTGTCATGCCAAATCAAACACAAACCCCACGGACGTGGCCTGGCTGGGAGCAACGAGCGCCCGCGTCACGGCGCATCCATCTCCAGCGCGCCGACACCAGCCCTGATCGCTTTGCTAATCAATACCCCCAAAGCTTTAAATAAATATCTTCAGTGATAAAAACCACCCGCCTTCACGCGTTCATTTCCACGCCGCCTCGTTTCTTTGAAATCCCTGAGAAAAATAAAAAATAAAAAAAACCCAAAAAACAAAAACCGGGAAGCTTAAATGAATCCTACGAAAAGGAATAGTGCATCATTAACGCAGCCAGATCTGTATCGCAGCCTGCAGCAATTACCGGCCGGTGAAACACTGCAAGCTGTGAAGAGCTTTCATTACCGGGGGTGCTGCAGGTCGCTCACCTCTGTCCAATCTCACGCTAAAACAAGCATTTTCTGCACCGCGGATTCCAGCTTCATTTAAATCCGTAATTGCTTTGATTTGGGTACATACGGAGCACGGGGACTTTCATGACTGGGAAATCTATTAGGCAATAAGTTGGTGACTTTTAGGGAGCTGCAGCCTTGCTGTGTGGCCTGCTCCCACCCCAGTCAGCAAAGGGGGGTGCGTGGAAAACGGCATTTCTCCAAACCTACAGCTAATCGTTGACTTCTCCCCTTATCTCCCAGGTGCTCAGCCCTAAGGCGGTGTGCCCACGCAGCAGTTCTCCCCTCTCCCATCCTGCACATGGGATGGAAACGGGTACCATTTTCCCCTCTTTACATACCAGGCGGCACGGGGGCTTCCCCCGACCGTGCTCCACTTCCATGTCCTTCTAAACAAAGTTCATCTTCTAGAGATGGGCAGCTCCACCCCGCGGGCATTAAGAAACCGTCCCCGATGGATCCATCAGTGATTGACCGAGCTGTGCCTGACAGGGCTGGGATTGATCGAGCTGCAATGAACGCCTTTGTACAAACTCTGGGGCGCATCCCAGCACCGTGTGTTGCACCGAGGGTGCGTTGCAGGAGCCAGAAACAAAAGGCCCTGGGTTGGTACCCAGCCCTGCACGCGAGTGCCTTCCAGAAGCGCGTTAAACGATGCGATTAACATCTGTCACGTGCACTCCACTCTCTATATCAGTGTCTCCCGGGGGAAGGAGCTGCACGTGCTGAGGAAGGGTTTGTTTTGGTGGGGTTGCATTGTGGGCTTTTTTTTTCCAAGTGGGGGTGAGGATTCATTCTCTCTGTGCAAAGCTCCCCAGTGTAGGGCTGGGGATGGGCGCTGGCGCCTTGCAGCCAAGCCCTTATTCCTCCCTCCCCAGTGGCTCTGCACGTTTCCATCCATGCCCTCTCCACCCTGTTGCCATTGAGCAACCACTGATGGCCAAGCACGGCCCAGCCTGATCCGAGCCCCAAAAACAGCCCCGAATTCCAGCACAGAGCCGGTGCAGGCGTGGCGGGGCTGCTCCCATTCCTGGCAACACTCAGCATGGATTTCAACACCGGGTGGGGATGACGCGGTCGGGAAGCCAACAGCGACGCCGTAACCCAGTGGGGAAGAAAAAAGGGGGACAGAGTGAAGCGGGACAGTTTGTGGTTGACCGCATTTCATCCAGGATTGGATGCTGGTCGTGAGAGCAGAGCAGAAAGGACGCAGTGCGTGCGGAGGGGTTCCACGCTTCCCCAGTGGGATGTTGGCCGAATTTTGTGGGGCTGTCAGTGTTGGGAGGGATGGAGAGCGCTCCCGCAAAGCCAGGACCCTTCCAATTGATTCCTCCGTGTTATCTCCTGGCCCTAATTGCAGCGCAAACATTTGGTGATGTAATTATTGCGCACACAGCGGAGGTGGCGGAGGGTCGGATTCCTTCGGATCTCGTGGTGTGTGAGGGAGAGCAGCACGGATTCCAGGTGATAAAGCCCTGCTCAAGGTGGGCTTCTTTGTGGCTCTGCTTTTCCCTTTTTCCTTCGGCTCAATACGCTGAAAGTAAAATTCTGCCTTAAAGCAGCTCATCCAGGGGGTGAAATAATCCACTCAACATTAGATTATCAGCCAGTGCACATTTGCATTAGAATAGGACAGCGGAGCTCCCGGGATAAGAGCGAGATCCACCGTGGGAGCTTGAGCTACAAAACATGCAAAATCAGCAAAAAATGAAAAGAAAAATCAGGGGGAAAAGAATAATTGAAAAAGAAGAGCAGCACTGAGAGGCGAAGTGTCGCACCCGGTGTCCCCGAGTGGGGTGGCATCGTCCCAGAGCCACCCAACGGGACACAGAGTGGGTGCAGCTCCGTGCTGCTCACCTTTCCTGCAGCTGTCAAAATGAAGCCGTTGCCACGCTGCAAATGTGACGGTGCCCTCAGGCTACAACGGGAGACATGGGCAAATTAATGAGGATGTGACAGAGTTTACGGGTCGAATTAGGCTCCTCTCTCGTGTCCACGCTCGGCGCTTGGCTGGAAATTGATGGAGAAGAAGGGGAAGCGGAGGGTGAGGGACCGTGAGGGTTTTCGGGAGCGTGTGTGCTCACCAAAGGAGCAATCCTGTCCTTGTCACAAGCCATCAGCACGCGGAGGATGAGCACGGAGTGCTCGGTCCCTGCGGGAGGAGTAGGGATGGATCCTCACCTCCCTGCAGAGCTGCAAGCAGCCTCGCGGCTCTCCTGCTCCATTTCCCCACTTGGAAATAAAGAAACACAGTTTTTTAGGGTTTTCCTATTCTCTGCTCTTTTTTTTCCCATTGGGAAGCAGTTCTTTTTTTTTTCCACCCCGCTGCTGTAGTTGGGGAAGAGGTTTGCTTCTCCTTTTTGAAGGCAGCTGGCTCAAACACTGAGCACCCACAGTGCCAAAGCAACCTTTGGAAACACCCCAAAGTGGTCACTTCTGAAAATGCCCTCATGTCGGGCCCCATACGACCCCATAGCCAACACCCCTACATCATCCCCTATACGACCCCATAGCCAATACCCCTACATCAGCCCCTATATGACCCCATAGCCAATACCCCTACAGCAGCCCCTATATGACCCCTTAGCCAATACCCCTACAGCAGCCCCTATATGACCCCTTAGCCAATACCCCTACATCAGCCCCTCAATGACTCCATAAGCTGTGCCCAAGCCATGCCACCCCATTGGAGCAGCCCTTGGGATGTGCGGGGTCTTGGGGAGCCCGACAGGGGCAGATCTCCACGCTCACATCAAAGCGGAGCTCGGAGCAATCCCAAAGCAGCCCCTCGAGCCCAAACAGCAGCGTGTTTTTGGGAGCCGCTCCAAGCTCCGCCGCTCAGGGCCCATCTCCAAATATCTCCCGACGGGTTTATTTATGGAAAAGCAAATCAGTCCAAGGCGTCCGCGGCTCGGGAATATTTCACGCCAATCGGGTGAGGGCGGATTTCTCCCTGATGCCATGGACCCGCTTGCCACGGGAGCCCCAAACTGGTCGGACCGGCTCTTTCATTTTGCTCCTACCCATTCTGCTTAATGAATTGGGGCTGCGCACTCATGCGAGAGGTAGAAATGCGTTGGAGGAGGAGGAGGAGGAGGAGGAGGAGGAGGAGGAGGAGTGGAGGTGCTCAGGGCTCCCCCAGCCACCCCCATAGCACGCTGCCCAGCACCAAGGACAGGGGCAGGGACCCTGCTAATAGACGCCTGCCACCCAATGTGGGCATCAATGCTTCCCCTCCATCACCTCCCCGGGCACGGCCGGGCCGTTACAAACAGCTCTCACATCCCTGGAAGACGTCTCAGAGTCATGCACCGGGTTGGAAATGTCTCCCATTATAATTATGACTCATTCGTGACTCAGTGACATTTCTGAAATTAAAAAGCGTTCTCTCGCCTGGCCCTTTGCTGCCCCACTTGGCCGCAGTGTGAGAACCGACAACTCATTTTTGATGCCGTTTTACAAACAACCCCTGTCCCCATCGCCCTGTGGCCCACGGGGGTTCACCTTCACACCCTGGATCGGGACCTGAGCCCAATATGGGCTCCTTTGAGCCGTCGACGCAGCGCTGATGCACTTCTCATCTTCCAAGGGCCAAATCCAGGGCAGGGAACGCCGCGCATCACAACCCCCAGTGGCACAATTATCCCTCCCCATCCCTCTCTGCAGCTCTGTTATTAAAGCACTAGATTTTACCGGCGGGGAGGCAGCACTGAAACCCCAACAAATCCCATCGGAAACCCAAAGCTGGAGAAGAGTTCCGTGAACACGGCTGCGGGAGCTGGGATGGGAGCGGAGCCGGAGCCACCCTCCCTCTTTCTTCACTATTCTGTCTCTCCGTTTTGATGATGATTTAATCGCTTGGCGATGAGGGCTGCCTGGCTGGGATACAGAGAGCTCCGGGCAGCGCCGAGGGAACCGCAGGGTCTAAAACGGGGAGGAAGCATCGGTAGCAGCGACGCTGATTGACAGTGAATGAAATGAAGCGGCCAAATTTCATCGGTGTGTTTTGAAATCCCAGGACAATGCGGCGTGCTGATGGATCCTTTCCCGGGGTTGTGCTGGAGTTGGTGTTTGCCTTTCATCCCGATTCCGTGCGCTGATTTGGAGCCTGCCACTTTTTGCACGTGTCGGTGGGGTTTTAATTGCACCGTTCCCTCCCAGCGCAGCCCAAAGCTGAGATGGACGTGCAAAGCACAACGGCAGCGTGTCGCACCAGGAAATAGCCCAGCACTGCTCTCCCAAAACCTGGATCTTTGCTGGGAAAACCGCGACCACGGGGAGTTACCATCTCCATGTGGGTCCCTATAACCGCATGGATTCCCATTGCCATATGAATCCTCATCGCTGTGCGGGTTCCCCTCATCCTATGGGTCCCTGTCACTGTGTGGGTCCCCACTACCATATGGGTCCCTATAACCATATGGGTCCTCATCACCCTATGGTCCTCCATCACTGTATCCATCTCCATTGCCATGTGGGTCTCCATTGCCATAGGAATCCCCATCGCTGTATGGGTCTCCATTGCCATACAGGTCTCATCACCCTATAGGTCCTCACCACCACCTGGATGCCCATCACCGGATGGCTCCCTATGGATCCCCATCACCATATGGGTGCCCATCTTCATATGGGCCCTATAACCATATGGACCCACATTGCCATACAGGTCCTCATCACCATATGGGCCCTATAACCACATGGGTTTACATTTCCATATGGGTTCACGTCACCATATGGATAACACTATTGGATCCCCATCACCGCATGGGTCCCCATCACCCATATGTGTCCCAAAAACAGCAGCTGGGTCCGTGCAGCACAAGTGAAGGAGTGGACAGGTGCAGAGAAGTTTTAAGAACACCAACCTTCACTTTTTGGGAGAGAAAAAAATAACTATCAGGGCAGGAGTGTGGGCCTGGGGGAAAGAGAGATCTAGAACCCAAAATAAAGGGGGGAAAAAAAGAGGAGGAGAAAATTATTATTTCAGTTACAATGAAAATGTATTTTATTAGAAAATGTGGATTCATCTTTGATGCTGGATACCAAGAAAAGCAATATCCAGGGCTATAATACCCCATCTCCTGTGTGAGATGTGAGAATGAGTTATTAAATCAGGAGATGAATGGCTCGCGCCGCAGCTAACTGCTCCCGTTAAGAGAAAAATAGTTATAAACTTAAGAGAAAAATAGCTATAAGCTTACTCTTTGCCCCAAACCTCATTCCTCCCCCCCCCCCCCATCTCTCCTCTCATCAATTTCTCCATCTGAGAAACACTCAGAAGGGAATTTTTAATGGAAGTATTTTTTTTTTCCCTCTTCATTTCGAGGGATTTTCCTTCCCCCCCCCCACCCCCTTTCCCCCCCTTCTTCCCCCTCCTTTAGGAAAACACACATAAGGAGTAAAAATAACCCAGCTGCGCGCAGCTCCATGGTGGAGAAGTGGGGAGGATGTAAATGAAGGTGCACTCTTATGTACAGCAGCGCATCCCTCAGCCCCGCGGCACGGCGACGCACTGGGCGCCTCAGTTCTGCATGAATAAATATGTATAAAAACGGAATGCTGCGAAGGACTAAAACCCGATCGCCAAGATAGCGTTTCTCAGAGGCTGCGAGCGAACGCCAGCCGCCGGCTTTTCTTCTTTTCCTCACTGTTTATGTAAAGGAGCATTGAAATGGTAATGCGGCGTTGCCCACCCCGTGCGAGGGGATCGCGGGTCTTCTCGGTTTTGCAGCAGGAGAGTTTGGATTGTGGCAGCACTGGGGGCACGGAGGTGGGAGGTGACGGCAGTGGGCACGGTGGCATCCTCTGGTGAAGATGCTGTGAGCTGGGGTTGCGTTGGCTCGGTGGATTTGGGGCAAAAAGGGAATGAAATGGGGTATGTTGGCATGGGGTGGAGCCGACCAACATCAGCATGATGGGATCTTCTCTGTGAACTCGGAACATGGCATTGATTGGGGCACGGGCATCCCAACACATAGGGCTGGAATGGACGTGTAGGGCTGGGATGGATGCATAGGGCTGTGATATACACTTAGGGTTGGGATGGTCATGTAGCATTGGGATGGACATGTAGGGTTAGGATGGACACGCAGGGTTGGGAATGGGCGTGTGGGGTTGTGAAATACATTTAGGATTGGGATGGACATGTAGGGTTGGGATGAACACGTAGGGTTGGGAATGGATGTGTAGGGTTGTGATATACATTTAGGGTTGGGATGGACACACAGAGTTGGGAATGGGAGTGTAGGGTTGGGATGCATGTGTCAAGTTGGGAATGGACATGTAGGGCTGGGATGGATGTGTAGGGTTGTGATCTATATTTAGGGTAGGGATGGATCCATAGCATTGGGAAAGGACATGTAGGGTTGGGATGGACATGAAGGGTTGTGATGTACATTTAGGGTTGGGATGGACATGAAGGGTTATGATGTACATTTAGGGATGGACATGAAGGGTTGTGATGTACATTTAGGGTTGGGGAAGACCTTCCTGAGCACCATATCCAATTGTCGGAGAGTACGCTGCTGATTGCTTTGGGGTGCTGCAACCATCCCCATTCGACCTGCACACACCTCGCTGCCTCTAGTCCAGCACAGCCCACCAGGAAAGCACTTCTGACTTTGAACACCACGTGAAGCAGACATGCTCCAATCCTCCTCCTGACTCGATTACCCCAAACAAGCCACTACCCAGAGTGCCACTTAGACAGGTCCGTCTCACAGTCCCCAACTACATCTCGGGAAGGGCAGCAGAGAGCAGGGCACGGCTGCGCCCCCTCCCCATAGGAACCCATCCCACCTCCCACCACCCCATGCAGCTTCACCCCCAGGTACGGGGGCCCCGAACCCTTCCGGCACGGCGCTGGCTGCGTTACACAACCCTGCTCGGGAGATCCTACGTGGGCAGACGTGGGCTTTCCTCTGAATTGACAACAGCTCTCGCTGCAGCTCAGCAGAACATGAGCAGCTTACATAAACAGCTTCAGAGTTACCCTGCGTGTGGGCTGTACACTGAGGGGGGGGGGGAGCAGGAAGCCGGCTTCCCCCCCTCTTTTTTTTTTTTTCCTTCTTTTTTTTTTTTTTTCCCTCTAAAACAAACCAAACCCGAACAGCTCCTTGTGGGGGAACGGCAGCGCGCGAGAGAAATGACTCAAGTGTTTTGTAACTTGTCACATTCGAAGCTGCAATTTGGAGGCAGGAAGGAACAATCCAAAATAGTCTCCCCAACCCCAGCTTGTATAACCCAGATCCTCCATCCTATCCCTTCTGTGGGGACGAGGGGGACATCGCAGATTAGCAGCTGCATAAAGGCGGGCGGGCTCGGGGTTGCTGCAGGGCGGGGAGTGCAGGAAGAGTCCCCAAATTGGGAAGAATTACTCATCTGTGAGGATGGTTCCTGTGCTGGCAAAGAGGCACCGGGGAAGTTGTGCAGGGGAGGATGGAGAGGAGATGCTTTGGGGATTGGGGAGGAGATGTTCCAGGGATTGGGGAGGATGCTATGGGATTGGGGAGGAGATGCTTTGTGAACAGGGAGGAGACGTTCCAAGGATTGGGGAGGGGATGCTCCAGGACTGGGGAGGAGAAGCTCCGGGACTGGGGAGGGAATGCTCCGGGGACTGGGGAGGAGATGCTCTGGAGGAATGATGCTCCGGGGACTGGGGAGGAAATCCTCCAGGGACTGGGAAGGGGATGCATCAGGGATGGGGAGGAGAAGCTCCGAGGACTGTGGAGGATGCTGATGCTCAGAGTCCCACAGGAAGGCAGCACGTCCCAGGATGCCACCCCACACTGAGGATGATGCTCAGGAAGCGCATCCAGAGAGGGACAGCAGCAAAGAGCAGACTGCCCTGCGCAACGGGGCATCCCAATGGCTGCACAAAGGCGCCAGGAGTCCCAGGCACCAAAACTGCACCACGAGGAGGCACGGTGCAGAGGTGCACGTCTGTGTTACCCAACACAGCCAGAGATGGGCCCTCGGTTAAGCATCATTTCAGGCCCCTACAAATCCCATTTCCAAGGCGTGAGTGTCGGCAGGAGCGGCCTGCCTCATGCTATAACCCGTCCCGCCCACCCAAAGCACCGCTGATTTCTTTTAAAAAGCCCAGGCGTGTCCTCTGGGTGGCAGAAGGCTCAATAAAAGTGACACTGCTCCTCGGGGCTCATTGATCTGCCATCGATGGGAGTGATGTGCAGCCCCAGATCGGCTCTGGCACATGGCTCTGTGGGACCTGGGCAGCGCTCCCCGAGGGGCTCCTCAAAAATTAAATGGGTGGGAAGATGAAAGGAGGGGAGAGCTTCGCTGCCCCTTCGCTCACATCACCCCACAGCCCACACAACGAAGGGGAAAGAAAGCAGAAGATGTGATTTGGTCTGGGTTCTTCTGCTTCCAAAATGCAATGCCGCGGACTTTGCAACCCCAAAAACACTTCCATGCACCCGACGCATCCCCGCAGATTTCAGATTTGCAAGCCGGAACACCAACAGTTCCTTGCAGCAGGGAGGGACGGATTTCTGACTCCTCAATAAGAACACTACTTGGGACGTGCCCATCCCAACCCCGCAGCGTGTCCCAGTGCAACGCACACACTCCAACTTTGACACGGAACGCACCTGCGGGAGCGACACAATTATCTCCTGGAGCTGAGCACTGATGGATGGAAGTTTTAATTACCAAACCTTCCCATCCTCCCCCACATATGCAAAAAAAGTGCACTTTCTGGCATGTTTATTTAATAATAAAATATGACAAAATTATATGTTTGTCGGGATAAGCGCACGCGGCTTGCGGAAAGCACACGAGGAGACGGAGTCGGTTTTGTCACCGGAGCTGAGAACACACACACGCTCATCTCTGCGGCTCCGCGTCGTTCGGCCACGGGTTGTGGTGGCATTTCCTCCCTTTGCAGATTGACGTGCACATGTCCCCATCTCTCAGTTCACCCAAAGAGAAGAGTGAGCGCCTTAATCACCATGGACAGGGCCAAAGGGTGCCCCTGTCACCCATCAGTATCATTTAGGGCTTGGGAAGCGCCCAACTCCTATAGGGGATGCCAATCAGTGCTCCGTGCTCATATCAGTCTTCATTTCATCCAGTCCCCAGCACCGTTGTCTCCTTCGTGCACCCACATTGTGCTGTAACAGCATTTGATGGAGCTGGGTCCCCAACGCTGGAGCACGGTCAACATCCCCAAAATCAGACCAGAGCATCATCGAGGACCTACACACTGCACCTAACCCCTACACTGACACCTTGAGCCCCCTCCTCCCTACAGCCCAAGACGTAACGCTGCAGCGGGAGCGTTCCCCCCTTGGAAATTTCGCAGCCAACCTGCTAATGAGTCTTTGTGAACCTTGTGCCTTCTTACCTCTAATTGTACAGCCTGCTCGGATTTGAGCTCTGTGGACAGCCTCACATTTGGTTTAGAATTATAGGCTGAGTGGCTGTTCTCTCCTATTATTGTGCTGTCAATCTTGTATTAGCACATTATAATATGGTACACTGAATGCATCTGTTCTGTATATCACAAGTCCTAATTGTCATTTGTTGAATCACTTTGTCTTATATGATTGTTAAGCAATTATTTCATCCAAAGCGGCTTAAACTTTGATTACTGTATAGTGTTTACGGGGATCAAAGTAAAATCATCGTCTGCTTCAAACATTTTTGCAGCTGAAACAGGCACAAGTGTCTGTCCTAGACACGCACAGATGCCAATACATAAGCAATGAGGAGCGCGGATTTGATGACCTGGAGGTTCTTGCCATCTCTATTTGTCCGGGCTGGTTAAACGTCCAGCAAACGTGTAGGTAATGAGCCAGATGCAAAGTGACGTATCTGCCAGGATCGCTCACGGAGAAACGCTCTTGTGGCGTGGCACCAGCTGTCCCCCACAGTGGGGTCGGCTGCTGAGCGCCCACCCACCCGTTGCGCCAAGGATGCCCCATGAAACACGGAGAAAGGAGAGCAGCACTCTGCTCCGGGATGCACAGCTTAGGGTTGCATCCTCGACCCAAAATGTGTAGCTTGGGTCAGCGGAGGACGGCATGGAGCAATGTGGTTCTGCTTTTCCTCCAGCTCGAATAGGCACTCTGCTTGCTCGCAGGCTTTGCCCCACCGCAGCACAGCCCTCTGAAGTCGGGGTGATGGGATGCCCAGGCGCCGTCGCGGGGCATGGGAACCCAAAGGAGGGCAGGAGGGAGGGGTTCGGCACCAAGGGCTTGGGTAATCCCATAATATCTGGCTGACAGAGCGGGGAAGGAATGCGAGCCCATTGTTTTTTTGTTGTTTTTTTTTTTTTTTTTAAGTAGCCCGGACAGCGTTGAGAGAAAAATGCTGGTGGCTCCTCAACCCCAGATGGTGCCACAAGCCAGCGAGGATGCACAAACTGTCAAGAGAAATTCTGCTTAAAAACGTCTTCTTTAATGAGAGTTGAATTTAACCTGAGTGCCGCTCCGAAGCCCCTCGCCCAGCCAGCTGCAAATCACTGCTTGACACAACTAGAGCACGGCCCCACCGGGAGATTAAGCAGATCCTCTCCTCCTTTTGTTAAAGGCTAATGAATTTACCCAGAGAAGTAATTTTCCAAATAATGGGCTCTGGGCCCTAGAGCACAGAAACCTTTATAAATCACAGCTGTCCCCAGATGTTCACAAAAGGAGGAGAGGGATAAAGAAGGACGTGGCTGCGGCTCTGGTCCCAGAGCAGTGCAGCTCTGTGCATGGAGTTCTGCTGCATGCAGCATGAGCACATCACACCGTGGCTCAAGTCTTCCAACTTGTTCTGCCATGGAAGGGGTTTTTAACGAGTGAGATGCGATGGAAGCGTGCAGTTCAAAGGGGTGGTGGTCTGCTGGGTTGCAGCTTCGCCGGCAGAAAGTTTGCAGACGTGCAAGGCCGATGGGGCAGGCTTGAAGGGAAGAGGGCTGTTGCAAAAAACTCAAGTTTCAGAAGAACTGTTGGAGTAGGAACAAGGAGAAAAGCGTTTTATTTCTAAGATGGCCAACATAGATGATGCCGAGAGCCTTCAGAGTCCAACAGGAGTCCACAAAGTGGATTTGTTTCACCTCAGAACACTGCAGGAAGGGTTCATAGGATCGTTAAGGTTGGAAAAGTCCTCCAAGATCTCAAGTCCAACGCTAACACATTGCCATAACCATGTCCCTCAGTGTCACATCCCCGCAGTTCTCGATGGTGATCCCACCACCTCTCCGGGCAGCTGTATAGTTAAGAGAATGAACAGTTCCAGAAAGTATTGTAGTCAGGACTGTATTTTACAGAATGTATAGTGAGGAAGATTATGGTGGTGGAAAGAGACAGTCAAAAATAAATGAAATGTTCACCCGTGTCCCGGGCTCGCAGTGAAAAACTCCAAAGGGAGCGATTTCCAGGGAGAGATCCTTCCCCAGTGGTGGTCAGCCCTTCAATGGGGTCTATAGGAGAGGTGGATTCAGGCTCCACCCATTCCAGTCATACAGATGGACTCAGACTCCACCCCTTCTGGTCACACAGGTGCATCGCCTTCACCTGTGATCCTGTGGCTGACTCAGTGCTCACCTCAAGGGATTAATCTGCGGTTCAGGCCGTGATTCAACAGCTC
The DNA here is from genome assembly GCA_036925125.1 of Oreortyx pictus. Taxonomy (NCBI): domain Eukaryota; kingdom Metazoa; phylum Chordata; class Aves; order Galliformes; family Odontophoridae; genus Oreortyx; species Oreortyx pictus. Next base: position 1,359,188 of record JAUPFR010000029.1, read on the forward strand.
GCATGCAGCAGCCCATTCCAATGTCCTACCACCCTTCCGGAGAAGTCCTTCCTAATATCCAACCTGAGCTAACCCAGATGAGTGCTTCCAACCATGAAGTTGCGCCCAACTCCATTTCCATCACTGCTCGCTCAGAGGAACGCTGCCCAGCCCTGCCCTTCCCCACACCTGGCCCCAAATAAACCTAAGGAAGTCATCAACCACCACAAGGAGCACAGATCTGGATGAGCAGGTAAAAGGTAGCGCCGTAAAAATGTGACTTACGAGCATCGCCGCGGGTAAATTGCTTTTTAACAAGCAGACAACTTCTATCAATAGCATCTACCGTATGTTTTTATAAAGTGCAGAAATATGTTTTTAAAAGGCCAGTAAATAAAGTTCCTATCGATTTGATCTCAAGTGTAATCTGTTTTTCTGTCTGCCACCAAGAGTGGTAATAAAAGAGAATCATGTAATATGGCGTTCTGGCTAATGCGGCCATACATCACGGCCGGGGCCGCGCGCTCTACAGCGATCTATCATTTTCTATTGGGATTGCTTAGCTGCAGAATTTATAAACTTGCCCCCAAATTGGTGCGACGTCCAATTTTCTTTTCCAATTTATTTTTTGGTTGAGCGAAGCAATATCGAGGCGGGACAAGGAGGGTGCATTTCCCGTCTCTACAGATGTTGGGCTTCGGGGGGATGCATCGCCCCCCAACCAACAGATGCTTCGTAACCGCGGCCCGCGCTTGGTCCCAGCTGCATGGGATGGAGTAAGGATGGGCAACGTCCTGTCCTCCCCATCTGAAAACAGAGAAGCACGAACGCTCTGCGGATCGTTCTTGTGGTTGTTTTTCTTGATGAAACGAAGCATTCTGCTTCCCACACAAGTTCTCATACCCCAAACTCAGGTTTTTCTGCTGCTGACTTGAATGGAATGAGCTCAGCCATCCCATTACGCCCATCCGGCACCCACCAGGACCCCCAGTGCTGAGCAGCATGGCGTGCAAAGTGAGGTTTCCCTTACTCATAACTAAAAATAGAAAAAATAAAATCTAGTTTTCTGGCCTTGGAAATCCCATCATAGGCACAAAAATCAAAACCCATCCCTTGTGCGTGCCTCGGATTCAGCGTGGTGGGGTCATGCCTCAGTTCTGCCCAGTTCCACGTGAAAATCTGGGGAAAAAAAATAATGCTGGAGGTGCTTTAAGGTAAAGAGCATCCTCACAGCTCCAGGAGCAGGGAAAATGCTTTGGTGGTCCTCATAGAGAAACACCAAAGCATTTTACCCACAGCATTTCAGCATCAGTGCATAGGAAACGATGCAATGCCACCCAACCCCTCAGCCCAAATTAACCCCCAGTTAATTGCATGTCCATGGAGCAAAACACGCCAAGCTGGGGCTGTGTTGGGCTGGGGGAAGGCAGAATGAAAGGAAACCGGAGGAAGAAGCAGGGGCTGTGTCCTCAGATGACACTCAAATGCAATGCGCTTGGAAGGGATCGAGCTCCAAACTCTCTCAACGTGGCACACAAGTGGTGGGTGGCTTTATGCACAGCATCCTCTGCCAGTTCTGGGCCTTTTTCTTTCTTTCTTTCTTTCCTTTTTTTTTTTTTCTTTTCCTTTTTTTGAATAATCAGACATCTCTAAGAAAAAGTTGCACTCCATTCCATGCGATCAACTTTTGGGAAGAGGCTTTCTGGATGCCGACAAAGCAGATGGAAGAACTGATTCTTGTCACTTTGAGATGCACAGTGAGTTCTGCATCCCCTACAGCTGTTGGAGCAGCTGTCGGGATGCCGACAGAGCGCTCTGGGACACGAACCTGGGGATGAACCTCAGCAAGATGATGCCACCAACCTTCGGGTCGCCACCCCATCGTGGTCCCCGAGGGGGTGACCTCCAGAAGACGGTCCCATCGGAACACACAGAGTCGGGCAGCGGTCTCCTCCCCAGTGCGGGGTGCAGAGCCGAGGGTTGCCCACCCCACAGGCACTCAGCTCGAAGTTCAATGGTGCCATCTGCTGGAATCGCTCGAATGCAACGCCAGCGCTCCGCACCGCTTCCTCCGCTCGGTTGGGAAACGTTGACGCCAACATCGGCCCGAACTCATCGCGCTCCTTAACCCGGGCGTGTGGGAATGGAAACACCCAAGCAGAGCTGCCTTCGTGCTCAGAAAGCTCGAGAGTGTCGCAAATATTTACGTATTTGCCGCTTCCTTTGCTGCCATCACCGAAATAGAGCAGGTTCGTCAATGGCTCAATCTCAAACCCAAATACCAGAGCGACGGAGAAATGTGGGAACGAGCATAAAATCATCCCGATTTCATGCAGAATAGTAGTAATAAAAATCAGCGAGCACAACCTGAGCAGTGATAGCACTATGGGAGAGCAATGCCGGGACCCACACGGCACTCACCTTGTCGGCTTGTGGGTAGCGGACCCGGGGGCTGCCCCACTCCTTGCTGATGCGCCAACGGGACTGGTGGCAGCTGGGGATGTAGGTGCAGCCCACGTCACCCAGCTCTGGGTAGATGACTTCTAAGTTGCCTCTGGGGAGAGAAAAAGGGGAAAGAATGGGTCAGGTGGGTCTGTGTTGTGCAGGGGATGGGGTTCAGTGTGGGGTAGGAGGTGTGGGATGTAACCTGCTACCCCACACAGCAGGCTGTGCAACCTCCCGTGCTTGAAGCACCGGGTTTGCCTCTTTTCCTCATCCCCCCCCAGCAGCAGTAAGACAGCTTTGAATGCTCACGATGGCTCAGATTGTTCCCAGGAGCTTCCAGAGTCTTAAAATTGCGGCCCATATGGCTTAACTCGGATTGAAGGCAGGGAGCAAAGCCATGCCCAGATCCCTGTCGGGCTCTGAGTTGCCTCTCCCCCTCCATGATGTGAAAGCAGATTTGATCCTCAGGTGGGTTTTGGGCACAGATAAAGGGTCAGATATCCCCAGCTCAGGCTTGGAACCATTTCCCCTTCCCATGCAGTGCAGGAACACACTGCCTCGAGGCCCTGGCAGGAGGAGCCCTTAAATCAGCATCCCTGAGGGCTGCCAGGCAGCACGAGGCTGACCCTACAGAGGCCAGAAATCCAAAGCAAGGCGCTCTCTCTGCGCTTGCACTCACCCATAAACTTCTACATCAGTCACATCCCATTCCTGGAACATTCTGGAGGCAGCAAAAAGGAAATTTCCTAACTCAGAAACCCCCAAAGGAGGGGGTATGCACTGCACTCCTCCCAGCCCGCTCATCTCATGCAAACAGATCGCTGGCAGTGGGAAGACGGCAGTGGGGATGGACAGCCCTGGTATGTGTGGGGGGGGAGTGATGGAAACGGACGACCTGTGGGCTGGGGGAGGCACTGGAAGGGGATCACTCACCTGCAGAACTCGCTGTCCTTCCCGCTGAGGCTCTGGAAGATGCAGGTGTGTGAGGGTTCATCCGGCCACACTGCCTGAGTCCCCCAGACAGCGGATCCCGGCAGGAGAGCAGCGAGCAGGAGAGCGGCCAGCAGCCCCATGCTGCCCTATAGAGACCAAGCAACGATCACAATCAGTCCCACCAGGATCTGGCACCACGCCATGGCTCAGTTCAGTCCCCCTCCATCCCCCATGAGTTATTTTTCTGATTTCCACCAATTCCACATCAACGATGCCCGACACCAACTGTGCCGGGGAGCGCTGAGAGCCCGCCCCAAAAGGACCCCGTGCACAGGAACCTGCTGTCACCTCCACCTGCAGGCTGCCAGCGCTGTGTCACAGGGAGGGGACAGAGACCCTCCTAGGATGAGGCTTGGCCTCAGGGAGGGCTGGATTAGGGGCTCTGTACCCCCATGGCCCTCCCCATGGCCCCACAGCATCCACAAGGACCCCATAGCCCAGCACTCACCCCTGGACACCAGGGATGGAGCAGCAGTTCCATGGTTGCCGTGGAGATGGGAGGGATGCAGGGTCTGGAACCGGGGGTGGGACAGCATAGGAAGGGGCACCTCACCCCCTAAACACCCCCCAAAGCATCACAGAAACCAACAGCGGGTTCCACCCCCCTGACCCCACAATGATCGTACCCACGTCACCTCACCCAGCCCGAAACTCCTGAGCCCTCCCCAGCCCACGAAGAAGGACGTGACCCAAACGCACAACGGCAGGGGCCAACTATCCCTGTGTCCCAAATCATTTGGGGTGAGGCACGATAAACAAAAATCCAGCGCCAGTTGGGAGCGGGTTACATAACGAAGCGGCGGCTTTGTCATTACGGAGAGGGAAAAAAAAAAAAGCTCAGGGCTCGACTAATTAGAAGCAATAATGGATGGGGAACGATCTGGAGGTTTAGGGGCAAAGCAAAAGCAAAGGTCTGCCCTGCAGCGCCGTCTCACATTGCAGGCACGGATATGGGATGTGCGGGGCTTCGGTCAGAAGGAACTCATGGTGGCAGAGCATCAGATTTTGGCATTTCATCTGGAGAGACACAAAATCAGCGCTGCTGTGAGCTCGGGGCACGAGGAACGGTGCTGCTTTGATGCAAACTGTTCTATCGTTCCTTGGGGAAACCCAAACGTTGGCACAAATCAGGCAGGACGTGCACCCCGAGAAGCCCGGGTGGGGGCATGCACACGGGTGCTCATCAGTTGGGGGGCACAGAGCACTCCCCAGGGGCTCAGTGCAGAGCAGCATCAGCAGGGAAGGGTTTTGCTGATGGCTGAGGAGCAGAGAGATCCCTGGGGACGCTTTGCAAGAGCACCCCAAGGGAGCGGCAACCTCTCGCAGAAGATGAACTGCGGCTTCCTCTCGACAAAGCTATTTGCAGAGTAATTACAGAGATCCTATTCCTCCAGCTCGGGATTGCGGAGCCAGCAGGAAGTCCCCACGGCACAACCCCGGGGAAGAAAACCCACGGGGACACCGTGGTGTGTGTCGGAGCAGCTCCCACGAGACAGCAGGGCCAGCAGAACGCTCACGGTCCCATCAGCACGCACCGAGCCCTGCCTGCAGGGACCCAGCACGTGCCTGCACCTTGCTCCACTCCACGGAGCATCCTCCTCCGTGGGAAAGCGTGGCACCAGGATGTGTGCGTGTTGCACGCCGCAGCTCCTGACTCAGCAGCACCGGGAGCCAGGAATCCCGTCCTTCCAGCTGCCGGCACGCGGCTCTCCGGGCTGCACTCACCCCCTGCACCCCACGGGGCTGCTTTGTCCCGTGCAATCTCGCTGATCTCTTTCTTGCTGAGGGTTTGCTGCGATGCCCGTGCAAAGGCTTCTGCGTGGCGTGAGCAAAAGCGTGCCAGAGCAAGGAGTGGTGCCCCTTGCACGTCCAGTGAGGCCTTGAAAAGCTCTTCGATGAACACAGCTCGGCTGCTGCAGGAAGAGCTGGGCTGGAATCCTGCCTCAGTTTCCCCACGGAGGACATCGGTGGGGCTCGTGGGCAGCCCCAGTTCCTACAGTCAGAAATGCATTGGCGGGACCGCAGGGAGCAGAACCCCTCCAGTTGTGCAGGAAAGTCCTTTCTCAGCCCTCTTGGCCATCAGAGGAAGCAGAAAGCCACATCCTGACCCCCCCCCCCCCCCCCCCCACCGTGCCCCTCTGCCGTGCCCTGCCCACAGTGCACATTTTATCTCTCCCCCTGAGGGCTACTCGCAGCCTACAGCCCCATTTCCAGCCCCACACCTGCGGCCACAGGGCCGTCCCCACCTTGCTCCAACTCACTGTGCAGCACAAAGCCACCAGGAAAGGCTTAATGGGGGGGGGGGGGGGGGGAAGGGGGAGGGTTTTTAGCAACAGAACACCTCCCTTGAGCGATGCTGCGAGGCTGCACCGTGCCTTTTGTGCTCTGAAGTCGCCAGCAGCTTGCCCGCATCCCGAGAGGGCACAGTGCAGTGCAAACCGTGCAGCAGAGCGCACCCGCAGCAGCTCTGCAGCAACGCTTTTGCTTTAGGGGAGCATCACAGCGAGGCAACTGCACCCCACAGCCCGGCATCACCCCAACGGAGCTGCAGCACTGTGCCCATTGCACGGCCTCGGATCTGCAGCAGGAGCACGCTGCACCCCCTGCAGCACCCCTGGGTGCTCCCAGCCCAGCCAGCACTGCTTTCACAGTGGGTTATGCAAGCAAGGGGCACGGCTCGAGGAGGGGCACCCCTGCACCCCATCCAGAGCACAAGCACGCTCAGCCCACCCACAAGCTCCTCTCCAGAAGGACATTTTGGGGAGGGTGCCCACCCTGAGCACAGTTTGGGGAGCACATTTTGGGGAGCACATTTTGGGGAGGGTGCCCACCCTGAGCACAGTTTGGGGAGCACATTTTGGGGAGCACATTTTGGGGAGGGTGCCCACCCTGAGCACAGTTTGGGGAGCACATTTTGGGGCCTAAGCACAGTTTGGGGAGCACATTTTGGGGAGCACATTTTGAGGAGGGTGCCCGCCCAAAGCACATTCTGGGGAGCACATTTTGGGGAGGGTGCTCACCCAAAGCACAGTTTGGGGAGGGTGCCCACCCAAAGCACATTTTGGAGAGGGTACCCACCCTGAGCACAGTTTGGGGAGCACATTTTGGGGAGGGTGCCCATCCAAAGCACAGTTTGGGGAGGGTGACCACCCAAAGCACAGTTTGGGGAGTACATTTTGGGGCCTAAGCACAGTTTGGGGAGCACATTTTGGGGACGGTGCCCACCCAAAGCACATTTTGGGGAGGGTGCACCTCGCACAGCTCGGCTTTGCAGGAGGAGGTGACCTTGGTGGCAGCAGCCCGCCGGCCGCACGCGCTTGCACACCAGCTCCCTTTGCAGCACCGCACAGCCGCACCTGGCAGAGCCCTTGTGACTGCACCGAGCTGCAGCTCTTCCCGGGGAAGGGCTTCTATTTCGGGAAGAACGTTTGCATTTGACCTATTTTAAGCTCCAAGGCGGCAGCAGCTCGTTCCCCTGCAGCTCTGCAGCTCGCAGCTGCACCACCGGCGTGGATCCTCGTGCAATCGGCTTGCACCAGCACACACAGTGCTCTGCTCTGCTCCAACCCGCCAGGCTCAGCCCTTCGCACTCAGGGTGAAGGAGATATATATAGTGCAACCCTCAGGTGTGGCTCCCACCCACACTCCTCGGGGACTTTGCGTGGGCCACCGAGGTGTCACCTGTCCCCAGTGGGGTGTTGTCACCCTCCCCACACTTCTCTTTGGCACTGCACCTTTGCAGGAAGAGGATGGGGGGAGGAGAGGGGGGTGTGCCCCCATGCCTCGTGGGTGCCCTAATGGTGATGATAGCCCTGGAGGGGTGACAGCAAAACCCAAACACGCGGTGCTGAGCTCCATGCTCGTGGGAAAGCCCTGGGGCGGAGAGGTAATGGGGTGAGGAAGGAGCGGCCCTGAGTCAGCTGAGCCTACAAATGGCTCCAGGTTTAGGGGAGGGGGGCGGGAGGGGGGGGGAATTGCTGCTCCCCCACGCACAGAGATGTGCGTGGAATTTAAGGCAGCCAGGCAGGGATGGATATAAATATCCCCATTTCTGATTCAGTGGAGCGCAGCTCTTTGGCCCCAAAATGAAGGGGAGAAGAGCCTGGATGTGGGGTTGGAGCGATCCCCTCCTTGTCTGCGGGCAAATAAAAAGTTACAGGGGGTCCAACCCCCTCCTGAGACACCATCAACCTCTGCACCCGTGGACTCGAATTACACCGAAGTGGCTCGACCCTTCCTCAGCCAGGTTTTAACGTGGCTGCCGTGGGGGTTCACGTGGGTTTGATGAGCGCAGCAACGGGTCCTTCCTAGGGAAACACTCCAGGATGACCCCAAAACCAGTGCCGGGTATTTATGATCCTGCTGGGAGTCTCGCAGCTTTTCCCAGCTCCCCCTTTCCCAACCGTTTGCTCCCAGGCCCTGTTCAGCAGGCAGTCCCCAAACCCACTGCCATCCCCGTGCTGCTGGATCCAGTGGGTACTGCCGTGAGCCCACCCCGACCCCCCCCCCCCAGCACAGCACCAGGCACTCAGCACCGTACCCCACGCTGACCCACACTGCTATCAGGGGGCACAGAACCCCTGCCCCCCAACGCATGAGGGTGCCCCAGACCCCCCCTGCTCTCCCACCTACCGCTCTGTGTCCGCTGTGTCCCTGCTCTCGGAACCTGGCACGGCCCCAGCCCCACTGCCCGGCCCCTTGGCAGCGCTGACCCCGGGGCTGTGCCATACAGCACCACCTGGGGCAGCTCGCAGAGGCAGAAACCCCATAGAAACCAAACCCCAAAACAGCAGGAACGCCAGCAAGCCCTACAGACGACCCGTTTACCCAGATTACCCAGGGCTCAGCGACCCAGCAGCACTCTTGGAGTGCAAAACTCTGCGCTGGGTTACCCCTAACCCCTCCCCCTGCCTCTCTGTGTGTGCCCCACACACTCCCACGGCCCATCGCTCCATTTGCTTCCTGCTTTCCCATTGACTCACCCGCTGGTCCCACTGAGTCAGCCCTGCTGGCTGTGGTCATTTCCCTGCTCCTGCGGTTCCCATTGACTCACCAGCACTTCTCCCAAGCTCACCCTTTCCATTCCCATCCTGTCACCCTTGGGCACTTGTCTCACCCTGGCCAGGTCCGTGCCTCCTTTCTGCCTCTCCATCAACAGCACCAAAAGTATCCCCATCACACCCTTGGATTTGGGCACAAAAGCTGCAGGGAGAGCTTGGGGGGCAAAGGGGTGCCCACATCTCTCGCTCCGAGCACCATCTGCTGCACTTTCTTTGCAAAAGGAGCGTGCACTTTGCAGATGAGGCGTGCACTCTGCAGAAGGAGCATGCACTTGGTGCAGAGGCAGCGTGCACTGTGCAGAAATGGCAAGCACAGTGCACAACTCGTGTGCACTCCGTGTCTCTCACGCATTCCTCCACGCATTTCTCCCCATGCTCACTCCAGCCGCAACACGGGAATTCAGGAACGAGGTCAAGCCGACGTGAGAAGTGTTGGGGAATGGGAAAGTTTGCATTTTCCCCTCTGCTTTTTCTTTCAGGGAGCCGTGCGAGCACAGGTCCCGGCGTGCACTGGCGCACCCAGAGAGTGGAAAATTCCTGCCCGGTGCCGAGCACGGATTGTGGTCCGACAGGTTTGCTCGAGCTCTGGCCCCTCCGGTTGTGTCAGTGCAAAAAACTCATCCCTGGGGCATTCGTTTGGGATCACATGGGAGAGCGTATAAAAATGATCCCTACCGGGACGGGGCAGCTCGCTGCTGGGAGAGCCGGGGCACAGCCACCAGCACCCGGACACGCGCAGGTAACCGCCGTCCGTCCATCTGTCCGTCCTTACACCCGTCTTTCTGTCCACTCGTCCGTCTGTCTGTGCGTCCGAGCTTGGCCCCGATAGCGGCAACGGGTCTTGGCTGAACCCAATGGGGTTTTCTGCATTCTTCGGGGACGACGTCATGGGGTTGGAGATGGGTGGGTGGGCTGCGGGGAGTGGTGGAGGTGGGGGGGTCTGGGAGTATCCCCACCCTTCTGTGTCCCTGCGGTGGGGTTCTGTGACCCCAGAAGTTTGTTCTGGGGCTTTGTAGCATCTCTTTTCTCCATTCTACGGTCTCGGTCTCATGGTGTCCATCTCATGGTGTCCACCTCATGGCCCCCATCTCATGGTCTCCACTGTATGCTCTCCATTGCATGGTCTCCATTTTATGATTTCCATTTTATGATCTCCATCTCATGGCCTCCATCTCACGGTCTCCATCTCATGGTCTCTATTTTACAGTCTCCATTTTATGGTCTCAGTTTCATGATCTCCATTTTCTGATCTCCATCTCATGGCCTCCAACTCATGGTCTCCATTTTATGATCTCCATTTCATGATCTCCATCTCATGATCTCCATCTCATGGCCTCCAACTCATGGTCTCCATTTTATGATCTCCATTTCATGATCTCCATCTTATGATCTCCATCTCATGGCCTCCATTTCATGGTCTCCATCTCATGGTTTCTATTTTACGGTCTCCATTTTATGGTCTCCATCTCATGGTCTTCATTTTGTGACCTCCATTTCATGGTCTCCATCTCATGGTCTCCATTTTATGGTCTCCACCTCACGGTCTCCATCTCATGGTCTCCACCTCACAGTCTCCATCCCTACAGCATCCCTGTTGCTTAGGAACAAGCTCCTTCCTTCCTAATCTTGTTCAATTTGTTTTTAATGCGGAAACGAACAGCCACACTCCTGGGGTGTGTTTGGGATGCAACCAAAGTGTGTCGGTGCAGCACAGTTGGGACAGGATCCCAGTTCCCCCCTTCTTGCTGGGCTTCTCCCCCTGCAAACCACAGCCACGCCCCCAAATGCACCTCAAGAACAGACCCCTTGGGGCTGTTTGTTGGGGGGTGTTCTGCGGGCGATGCCATGGGTTTATTTTGCACCACTCCAGGAGGAATGGGAAGCAGAGGACCCCCAGGATGCGCTGTGAGAAAGGGAACTTTCCCCAAATAGGAGCTCTCAACAGCTTCTGCACGAGGCGCCAGCGGCTCCCAATGCTGGGTGGGGGGGTTAGGTGTGTGGGGTGGGGGGTGAGGGCTGCACAAAGAGCTGCCCCCCAAATCTGGGGACCTTGCATTTGCATTTTTGCACACAAAGCTGCCTTGCTTTGTGTCCTGGTGGCAAAAGATGAACGCGGAGAGATCCACCAGCTCCACAATGGGGCCAAAAGGGGGAGTGGGGGGGGGGATTTGGGGGTTGCATCAGGCTTCCCCCAGAGGGCAGTACTCCTTCTGGGTTTAAATATTTATGAACAGCGTGGTGAAGCCCTGAAATCCTACAGCACTGCGGTGGGATGAGCTCCGACCCACGGGGTATGGGGTGGCCGGGAGATGGGGTCCAGATGGGCAGCACACGGAGTGGACATGGGGAATGAATTCCAGGGCACCCCCAGCTCGGTGGGGCAGGGGATGCAATTTGCACCGCCGCTCTTTGTTTGCTCATTTCAGACCATTCCCCAGCTAGGGGTGGGGGTGGTTCACGGGGGCCAGAAATCCTTGGGGCACCCCCTTAGGGCAAGCAGAGTCCTTTTACAGCAGCGAGCTGCAGGGTTGGGGTTTTGGGACCCATTCCAACGGTGATTCCAATCCGGCGGCGTTTCCTGCTCCGTGTGCCAGGAGCAAAGCTCAACCTCACCCCACCTCTGCCCCAGGGAGGCTCGGCCTCGCTCTCCTTGGCTTTGTGTTGGGATGTAGGGACAGCGGCGGAGATGCTTTGGGTGAGACCCCCACCCCCTCTTCCTCTGCCGTGCCCCCGAGGAACCCTTGGGGTTTTTGGGGGTGACAGCGTGCGGGAGGAGAACGGGTTCACGCAGCGTTGACCTCCTCTCCTTGCAGGCGTTGCCCGGAGCACGAGATGGACCCCAAAGGGAAGGGCAGACCCGCGGTGACGATGAGCGCGTTGGCACGCAGCCTGTAAGTACCGCGGCCCCCCCCGGACAAAGTGCGTCGCTCTTTGACCCCGCACGGCGCGTGCCACCCTACAGCGGGGGGGCACAGCTCGGCCCGGTGCTCCCCCAGCAAAGGGAAAAACGGTCGGGTCCTTCTGCAGCGCGGTGCAAAGCGGGGTGCTGCCCCCCAGCCCTACAGAGCCCATAGGGTTATAGGATTACAGGGGTGCTGCCCCCCAGCCCTACAGAGCCCATAGGGTTATAGGGGTGCTGCTCGCCAACCCATAGGGGTTATAGGGGTGCTGATTTCCAGCCCTACAGAGCTCATAGGGTTATAGGATTACAGGGGTGCTGCCCCCTAGCCCTACAGAGCCCATAGGGTTATAGGATTACAGGGGTGCTGCCCCCCAGCCCTACAGAAGCCATAGGGTTACAGGGGTGCTGATTTCCAGCCCTACAGAGCTCATAGGGTTATAGGATTACAGGGGTGCTGCCCCCCAGCCCTACAGAGCCCATAGGGTTATAGGATTACAGGGGTGCTGCCCCCCAGCCCTACAGAAGCCATAGGGTTACAGGGGTGCTGATTTCCAGCCCTACAGAGCTCATAGGGTTATAGGATTACAGGGGTGCTGCCCCCCAGCCCTACAGAAGCCATAGGGTTATAGGGGTGCTGATTTCCAGCCCTACAGAGGCCATAAGGTTGAAGGGGTGATGCCCCTCAGCCTTACAGAGGCCATAGGGTTATAGGAGTGCTGATTCCCCAGCCCTACAGAGCTCATAGGGTTATAGGGGTGCTGCTCCCCAGCCCTACAGAGGCCATAAGGTTGAAGGGGTGATGCCCCTCAGCCTTACAGAGGCCATAGGGTTATAGGAGTGCTGATTCCCCAGCCCTACAGAGCTCATAGGGTTATAGGGGTGCTGCCCCCCAGACCTACAAAAGTCATAGGGTTATAGGGGTGCTGATTCCCAGCCCTACAGAGCTCATAGGGTCATAGGGGTGCTGATTCCCAGTCCTACAGAGGCAATAGGGTTGAAGGGGTGCTGCCCCCCAGACCTACAGAGCCCATAGGGTTATGGGGGTGCTGATTCCCAGTCCTACAGAGGCAATAGGGTTGAAGGGGTGCTGCCCCCCAGACCTACAGAGCCCATAGGGTTATAGGGGTGCTGATTCCCAGTCCTACAGAGGCAATAGGGTTGAAGGGGTGCTGCCCCCCAGCCCTACAGAGCCCATAGGGTTATAGGGGTGCTGATTCCCAGTCCTACAGAGGCAATAGGGTTGAAGGGGTGCTGCCCCCCAGCCCTACAGAGCCCATAGGTGTTACAGGGGTGCTGCTTCCCAGCCCATAGGTGTTATAGGGGTGCTGCTCCCCTGCCCTACAGTACCCATAGGGTTACAGGGGAAGGTGGTGCTGGAGCAGCACCCACTCACGTCCCAAACACCCAGAAGGGTTCTCCATTCCCTTCTGGGAGAGGAAACAGAGGAAAGAAAGAAAAGTGGCGTCAGCTGCGGCGTACCCACCCTACTATTTGTGGGGTCGGAGCACTCTGCACAGGAGCGGCGGCGGCGACAGAGCAGATGGGATCAATTCAAGAGGCTTAAACGGGAGCAGCTTTAATTACAGCTGGATTGTGGGGAGGGGGGGGGGGGATGGGCTCCTCCCCGCACCCCACGGCTCCGCGTGACTTCCGTGGGGGGTCCCACGGGGCCCCCCCAGCTCTGCCCGCCCCACTCGCTGCCTCCCGCCGGGGAGGAGCTCAGAGCCGCGTGTTGCGCCTGGAGATCACAATTGTGCTTTTGTTTTGTTTTTGTTTTGTTTTGTTTTGTTTTGCACGGAACCTTAGTGGAAGTGGGGGGGGGGGGGGGGGGGGGGGGGAAAAGAGGGGGTCGTTGAGGAATTTCTGATCCGCCGGGAACTTTTAATGCCGCGATTAAGCACCTGCTACGCCGGAGCTGGTAAAGCCAAATCATGCGGCTGCAGGCGTGCTGCCTTCCTCCCCCCCCTCTTCTTCCTCTCCCCCCCCCCCCCCCCCCCCCCCCACCCAACCCCCATGACCCGCTCGAAAAGAGAAGAAAAGCAAAACCCTGCGGCTCCGCGGATCCCATTGCCGGGGACAAACCCGCGGTGGTGGCTGCATATGCCCCCCCCCCCAAAAAAAAAAAAAGAAAACCCCAAAGGGGACCCCCCCCACCCCCGTTCCCCAGATAAGAAACCCCATCTCCTTCTGCTATGGAGGCAGAGATCCCAGTGCTGCGAGTTAGGTGAGCTGGGGGGGGGGGGAGGGGGGTGAAGGTGGGTGATGGGGTTTGAATGCTGGTGGTGTGACATCGGTGCCGACCCTACAGGCGACCCCAACCCTATGGGTGACCCCCACATTATGGGCAACCCCAACTTTATGGCTGAGCCCAACCCTATGGGTGACCCCAACCCTACGCAAAAGGAGTGGGGCCCGAGCGTTGCAGGAATAAGGGGATGAAGAAGAAGAGGAGGAGGAGGAGTGTGTGTGGGGCGGGGGGGGATGCGGGGGGAGGGGGGGGGGGGGGATGGTGAGCATCACGTGATGCGGATATACGGGGTCAGGGCTGCTTTCCCAGCAGCCACGTTGCTGCCACGATGACTCTAGAGTTTTTCAACTCTGGGTTTAAAGGGTTTGGGGTGAGGAAGGTTTTTTTTTTTTTTTTGGGGGGGGGGGGGGAGTGGAAATTGGAGGATGCGAAGAGAGCGTGGGCTGTGTTTTAGGGGGGAGCTCCCCCACAACTCTGGGAAGGGGACGCTTTCTGTGGCCCTCGTGGTATATGATTTACCCCCACTGCACCCCCAGTTCTGTCCCTGGTGTGTAGTGAGGGGAGGGGATTTGGGGCAGGATGGGGTCCCACGGAGGGGATTTGGGGCAGGATGAAGATCTGTGAAGGGGTGAGGGGTAGAATAGAACCCTGTAGAGGATTTGGGGGTGGGGTGGGGGGGGGAGGTCTGTGCAGAGGCAGCATCAGTGGGTGGATGATCATCTTATGGGGGGGGGTCACGGGGGCACAACACAGCTCAGCGCAGGGGGAGGGGGTGAGGGTCAGGATAGGACCCCACCCCCAGAAGCCCCCGCCCCCCCACTTTCGGGGCTCGCTCTCATCCAATGAACGGCCGCGGGGGGGGGGGGGGGATGGGGGATGGGGGGGGGGGGGTGAGTTGGGGGAGGGGGCGGGGCATCGTGGGGCCGCTTGTTTTTTGTGAATGAGAGGCGGAGCGGCCCCGACTGCGGCGCGCGGCTCCGCGCAACGGTTCCGCGCAACGCAACGGTTCCGCGCAACGGTTCCGCGCAGCGCTGCGGAGCGCGGATGCGGAGATCGGAGCGGCCCCGGCGCCGCCATGGGCCTTAAAACGCGCAGCTCCGCGCAGGGCCGCGCAGCTCCGATCCGCGCAAGTTGCGCCTTGACCATGTCCGGGGGGGAGAGCCCGACCCCGGCCCCTGGGAGCCGCCGCTTCGTCTGTGTTGGTGTAAGTACGGACCTCCCCATCCGCCTCCGCGCATCCTTCCGCGGGGGGGAGGGGGGGGGGGGGGGAGGGGAACAGCCAGGGCCCGGCCCTATTGCGGTGCCCCCAATCCGGGTGCTCTGAGCCCCCGCTTTCCCCATTCCCATCCCCTTTGCGATGCCCCAAAAGCGGCCCCGGCGCTCCCCGCACCTTCGACCCTATTGCAGAGCCCTCGGGCTGAGTCCTCCGAGCACTCACGGCCCTATAGCGGCGCCCCGGGCCCGCTGCTCCCCGGCCCTATTGCAGTGCCCATCCGGATATCCTGCTCCTATTGCAGCGCCTCACACCCGTTCCCAATAATCCTTCCCCTTTTGCGGTGCCCCACACCTTCTCATCTGCGTGCTCTGAACCCCCCTGGCCCTACTGCGGTGCTCCGACCCCGATGCTCGGAGCTCTCCCAGCCCCATTGCAATGCCCCAGTCCCAATACTCTGAGCTCCCCCCCCCAGCCCTATTGCAGTGCCTCAGTCCCATTCCAATGCCCCAACCCCAATACTCTGAGCTACCCCAGTCCCATTCCAATGCCCCGACCCCAATGCTCTGAGCCCCCCCAGCCCTATTGCGATGCCCCAATCCCATACTCTGAGCCCCCCCAGCCCCATTCCAATGCCCAAGTCTCAATGCTCTGACCCCCCCCAGCCCTATTGCAATGCCCCAGTCCCATACTCTGAGCCCCCGCAGCTATTCCAATGCCCCAATCCCAATGCTCTGAGCCCCCCCCCAGCCCTATTGCAGTGCCCCCAGTCTGTTTTGGGGGCTCTCCTCCCCTCGTTGGGTGGGATGGAGGATTTTTTTTGTTGCTAGGCGACGACTCCCCGGGGGTGATGGTGCAGTTGCCGTGGCAACTGCAGGTTGGGCAGCATGGAAAAAGCAGTTTGGGGTGCTTGGTGTTTTAGAGGGGGGTGTATTGGGGGGGCCCACAGTTTGTGTACAGGGTGGATGGAGCATTGGGGAAGGAATTTGCAGGGGGCAGCTCTGTGTGCTGGTAGCTGAATTAGGGAACCCTATAAATAACTGCTGCAAAGCTCCGCGAGTCCTGGCAACCCCCTGGGGACCTTCTGATCCTATAGAGCGAGGGAACGAGATGGGAGCTGATCTCCGGGAGCTATTGGGGCAGCCGACAGCTTGCCCCCCTCTCCCATGCCCCCAAGCAGCATCCTCATTCCCTAAAAGGAGGAAGGAGTGGGGGCTGGTGGCAAATGGAGAAGTTTTGCGTCGGGGTCAGCCCAGAGCCGCCCGGGTGCGACGCTTCGGGTCGGTGCTGCGTCCCTGGGGCTCGTGCAGCCAGGTGTGAGCGGGAGGGAGCTGCTCACATTGCGGAGTCCTTGCCGTGCTGCTCCATTCCGAGCTGTGCTCCCCGCGTGCAGCGCCGGTTGCCATCGTTACGGGGTATTTTTGCTCCGAGCTTTTTGCGCTGGTGGTTTATTATAGCATCTCGGGTGGGGGTGACGAGGGGGGGGGGGGGGGGGAAGAGATTGCTTTGCAAAGTTCGAAGAAATTGAGATATGTATATATATATATTTCCCTCCCCTCCCCCCCCACCCCCCTCCATCATTTTCCTCCATGAGCATCTCTTTAATCCCGGTCCCATGTGCTCCAGGCAGCCCTATTGCGGTGCCCCCAAACCCAGTGCTCCCAGTATCCTTGGCCCTATTGCAGTGCTGATCTCTGGATGCTTTGAAGCCCTGCTGCAATGTCCCACACCCATTCCCAATGCTCCTTGCCCTATTGCAGTGCTCCCACTCATGGGCCCGGTGCTCCCCTTGACCCTATTGCAGCACCCATCTGGATGCACGGAGCACCCCTTGGCCCTGTTGCAATACCCCACACCCGTTCCCTGCTGCAGAGAGTAAATTCCTGCAGATCTGGGCCCTGAACGGTGCTGTTCCCATGCACGTGGGCCTGCAGGATGTGTGCACTTTGCATTGGGTTCACAGCTCCGCGCTCCCCTGGGGAGGTTTCACGTTGCACCCGGTGCTGGGAGGAAATGCAACGAGCCGTCTTTGCTGCTCTGGGTCAGAGCAAACGGGCTGGGAAATTTGGGGGAGGATGGTGCTGGGGTGTTGGGGTGCAGAGCCCTGTGCTCAGTGTGCAAGAGGAGCAGTAGGGGTTGGCCGTGCTGCTGTGCGTGCTCCCGTCTGGAAGCTTCGCTTGCGAGTGCTGGAAAGGGAGAAAGGGGAAATAATAAATAAATAACATAATAAAAAGCCTCATCTCACATGAACAAGCATGAGAGAGGGAGAGGGAGGGAGGGAGGGCATGTGTCTGACGCGCGGCACAGCAACGCACGCAGCCACGAGGATATTAAATTTTAAAGGGGACGGGCTGGGATGTGTGCAGGGAGGAAGGAGGCAGCCGTGCTTGCTGGTGGCCGTGAGCATCCTCTCGTCGATTCTTGCCCGCAGGTCCCAATTAATGGATTCTGACATGGATTATGAGAGGCCAAACGTAGAAACTATCAAGTGCGTCGTGGTCGGGGACAACGCGGTGGGCAAGACCCGGCTCATCTGCGCCCGCGCCTGCAACGCCACGCTCACCCAGTACCAGCTCCTCGCCACCCACGTGCCCACGGTGTGGGCCATCGATCAGTACCGCGTGTGCCAGGAGGTGAGGGGCCGACCCCACGGGGATGGGGATGGAGCTGGGGCTTCCCTTTGGGGTTTACTCCTCTGTGTCCTCAGCTTGGTGGTGATGGTCCTCTTGGTGGGATGGTCAGGAGGTGAGGGACTGACAGCATGGGGATGGAGCTGGGGCTTCCCTTTGGGGTTTACTTCTCCATGTCCTGAGTTTGGTGGCATTGGTCCCCGTGGTGGGATGGTGCCTTTGCTGGGATGGTCAGGGAGTGAGGGACCAATCCCATGGGGATGGAGTTGGGGCTTCCCTTTGGGGTTTACTCCTCTGCGTTCTGAGTTTGATGGCAGTGATCCCCTTGGTGGGATGGTCCAGAGGTGAGAGACCGACCCCATGGGAATGGGGATGGAGCTGAGGCTTCCCTTTTGGGTTTACTCCTCTGTGTCCTCAGCTTGGTGGTGATGGTCCTCTTGCTGGGATGGTCAGGAGGTGAGGGACTGACAGCATGGGGATGGAGCTGGGGCTTCCCTTTGGGGTTTACTCCTTCATGTCCTGAGTTGGGTGGCGTTGGTCCCCTTGGTGGGATGGTCAGGGGGTGAGGGACCGACCCCTTGGTGGGACTGTCCCACTGGGAGGATTTGGGGACTTCCGTCGTGCGGAGCTTTAGGATTCACAGTGTTCTTATTCCCGCAGGTGCTGGAGCGCTCGCGGGACGTGGTAGATGATGTCAGCGTGTCCTTGCGGCTCTGGGACACCTTTGGAGACCACCACAAAGACCGGCGCTTTGCATATGGCAGGTAGGGAAGAGGAAAACCCCATGCTGAGGGCTGGAGGTCCCATCACCCGCATGGATCTTGACCATTTTTTTTTTTTTCCCCTCTCAGATCCGACGTCGTGGTTTTGTGCTTCTCCATCGCCAACCCCAACTCCCTGCACCATGTGAAGACCATGTGGTATCCAGAGATCAAGCACTTCTGTCCCCGTGCGCCTGTCATCCTGGTGGGATGCCAGCTGGACCTGCGCTACGCCGATCTGGAGGCCGTCAACCGGGCACGGCGTCCCTTGGCCAGGTGGGAGACGTCTGTGCCCCCAAATCCTTTCTCCTCGCCGTGCGTGCGAAGAGGTCGTAGGATTGTAGAGTAGTTGGAGTTGGGTTGACCTTGGATGTCTCTTCGTTGTCTTCTTTTTGAGGTTTTTTCATAACCTTTGTTATTTCCTCTTCTCCAGGCCGATCAAACCCAACGAGATCCTTCCCCCGGAGAAGGGAAGGGAGGTGGCCAAAGAACTGGGGATCCCCTACTATGAGACGAGCGTGGTGGCCCAGTTCGGCATCAAGGACGTCTTCGACAATGCCATCCGCGCCGCCCTCATCTCCCGCCGTCACCTGCAGTTCTGGAAGTCCCATCTACGCAACGTGCAGCGACCCTTGCTCCAAGCACCCTTCCTGCCCCCCAGACCCCCTCCGCCCATCATCGTGGTGCCGGATCCCCCGTCCAACAATGAGGAGCACCCGGCGCACCTCTTGGAGGACCCCCTGTGCGCGGATGTCATCCTGGTGCTGCAAGAGAAGATCAAAATCTACGCACACAAGATCTACCTCTCCACCTCCTCCTCCAAGTTTTACGACCTGTTCCTCATGGACCTGAGCGAGGAGGACCAGCAGAGCAGTGCAGGGCATGGTTTTGGGGTCGCCGTCACCGCAGCAGCCGAGAGGATGCTGCACCAAGAGGAGAGGCACCACGGACGGGATTTCCTCCTCCGGGCTGCAAGCTTTGATATCTGTGAAAGCACCGAGGAGGCCGGCTCCGGCCAGCGAAAACCGTGCCTTAGAGCCTCCACCAGTGATGGGATCCTACGGGGGAACCGCTATGAGAACGGGGAACGCGGGCTGCGACGGGGACGGGACCTCTCCTCGTGGAGCCGGGCCTTCATCAGCATCCAGGAGGAGATGGCGGAAGACCCGTTGACCTACAAATCGAAGCTGATGGTGGTGGTGAAGATGGATGCTTCCATCCAACCGGGCCCTTTCCGGGCCGTGCTGAAGTATCTGTACACCGGGGAGTTGGACGAGAAGGAGCGGGACCTCATGCACATCGCTCACATCGCCGAGCTGCTGGAGGTGTTCGACCTTCGCATGATGGTGGCCAACATCCTCAACAACGAGGCGTTCATGAACCAGGAGATCACCAAAGCCTTCCACGTCCGGAGGACGAACCGGGTGAAGGAATGCCTGGCCAAGGGGACTTTCTCGGGTACGGCCCCGTCCCGCTTTCTCATGCTCATACCAGTGCTCTGTGTGCTCACCTTCCTTGGGATTTTGGATACGCTCATACAGCCTTTGTGATTCTGGGTTTTTCACCTCAGAAGTGGCTGAAAACGCCACGTTCTCC
The DNA here is from genome assembly GCA_036925125.1 of Oreortyx pictus. NCBI lineage: Eukaryota > Metazoa > Chordata > Aves > Galliformes > Odontophoridae > Oreortyx > Oreortyx pictus. The sequence goes on from JAUPFR010000029.1 coordinate 1,379,015, forward strand.
CTCTGGCTGGATTGGTTTCACGTGGACAGACCGAGGGGGGGCTGTGGGAGCCCTGGGAACAGCCACAGTCCAGGTAGAGCAGAGCAGTTTGTCCCTGTTATCCTCCCTGCCTCTCCCAAGGACGTGCTCTGCAGTGTGGGTGAGGCTTTTCTCCCCAAGTTTTGCCCTTTGCTTTCCCACGCGTCACTGCTCCCCTTGGGAAAGCCCTGGTGCCGTGGATGACGTAGCCCTTCCTTGGAGGATGCTGGAAAACAAACACATCCTTAGGGCGAAGTACAGGGCCGTGGGGTCCTCCTTCTGCCCCTTTCCCTTTGGTGTTTTGTGGTGGGGACGGCGGAGCCCTGCGTGACGAGGCCGCCCCTCTGCTCGTTTGCAGATGTCACCTTCGTGCTGGATGACGGTGCTATCAGTGCCCACAAGCCCCTGCTCATCTCCAGCTGCGACTGGATGGCCGCGATGTTCGGCGGTCCCTTCGTCGAGAGCTCCACTAACGAGGTGAGGATGCACCCGGGGAGGGTTTGGGACAGCCCATGGGGTGATCGTAGAAACATAAAAGCTGGAAATAGACCTCTGTGGTCATCAAGTCCAACTAGCAACCCAACCCCACCACAGAGAGAGTCATAAAGGTTGGAAAAGACCTCCGAGATGGAGTCCAGCTGTTGACCCATCGCCACCATGGGTGGGACTCTTGCAGGTGGCACTTCCTTACACCAGCAAGAGCTGCATGCGGGCCGTGCTGGAGTATCTTTACACTGGGCAGTTCAGCTCCAGCCCCGACCTTGATGACATGAAGCTCATCATCTTGGCCAACCGCCTCTGCCTGCCCCACCTGGTGGCTCTTACTGGTGAGTTGGCGTCCCCAAAGCTTGGTGGCAGCTCTGTGGTCACCCCATCCCGACTGCCCTCTAAGCCCACGCGTGTCCCACAGAGCAGTACACCGTCACCGGGCTGATGGAAGCTGCGCAGATGATGGTGGACATCGACGGGGATGTGCTGGTGTTCCTGGAGCTGGCACAGGTAGGTGGGACGGGGCCTTGGGGTAGCAGAGGGGACAGCAGCGGGATCACGGTCCTTGAAGCCCACGGGGGGGAGACTTTGGGATGGATGAGGTCCCCACGGTGGCTCTGCCATGTGCTCCATCTGCAGTTCCACTGCGCCTACCAGCTCGCCGACTGGTGCCTCCACCACATCTGCACCAACTACAACAACGTCTGCCGCAAGTTTCCCCGCGACATGAAGGCCATGTCGGGAGGTGAGCGTGGTCGGTGTGGGGTGGTGGGAGGGATGCTGGGGACACCCAGCACGGTGCTCAACCCCGATGTCCCCGCAGAGAACCAGGAGTACTTCGAGAAGCACCGCTGGCCGCCGGTGTGGTACCTGAAGGAGGAGGACCACTACCAGCGGGCGAAGAAGGAGCGGGAGAAGGAAGACTACCTCCACCTCAAACGGCAGCCCAAGAGGCGGTGGCTCTTCTGGAACTCCCCTTCCTCCTCTCCTTCATCGTCAGCAGCCACAGCCTCCTCCTCTTCCTCCTCCTCCTCCTCCTCCTCGGCTGTGGTTTGAGAGCCCGTTCTTGCTGTGGCTCTGGGAGATGAGGAAGAGGAAGGCTGCCCAGCGCTGGTTGAGTGCCACCGATGGGTGCCCCGAGGAGATGGAGCGAGAGCATCCCCACGACGAGGGCTCTGCTGTCCCCTTGCCAGCGCCGGGACTGGCACAGAGCAGCAGGAGAAGAGGTGACGGGAGCACGAGGGCTGTCTGGTTTTCTTTTCATTCTTTCTTTCTTTCGACCCATCAACCGCATGAGGAAGAAGAAGAAAAGCATCCTGCTTCCACCTGTCAGTTGTGACGAGCTGCAGGGTAGGGTTGGGTTTGTGGGATGCCATCCTGCTGCCCCTTGGACTTGCAGTAGGGTGAGATGGGAGCCCGGTCCCCAAAGGACCAAGGACGGGATCCTATTTGGCTGCAAGACCCACGCACCGCGCCTCCACCCGCTCCCATGGAGGGCTGCCCCGGTTTGGGGAGCTGCTGGGAAAAGGGAGCCCTTCTCCTCCACCTCTCTCCCCGTGGAAAGTTTGGGCTGCAGCAGTGCAAGAGCCCAGAGTGCACACGTTTCACCAAAAAGAAATCTGAAGCAAAAAAAAAAAAAAAAAGAAAGTAATATATAGAGAAATAAATAAGACCACCGAAAGCCAAAAAAAAAAAGAAACCACCACCCCCCACCCCCAGCACCCACCCCCACGCTCCCACCCTGGGAGCCGAGCCGGGAAGGCTCCGTTGTAATAAATGCTGTTTGAAAAGCCCAGCGTAGTCCCTGTGTGTTTGGGAGGAGTGGAGAAGCACTGCAAGGATGCAGCCCTCAGGAACCAAAACCCCGTGGGAGCTCTGCTCCTGGGTGATGCTCCTGCTCGTTTTGGATGCTCAGCCCCAGCCGTGGATGCAGGAGCAAGGGAGAGGATGCTGCGGGTGCAGGATGAGCTTTGTTCCCTTTGGAACAAAGCACAGGGCTGCTGTTCCCCGACCCGTGCTGGCAGCTCCTGCTTTGGGTGCTTGCAGTGAGAAACGACCTGCGTGCACCAGCAGGAAGGCTGGAGGCAGCTGCGGGGTTTTTGCAAGCGCCGAACGCCTCGTGGATTCGCAACACAGCTCCAGCAGCCCCTGTTTGCACGAGGGTCTGAGCTCGCAGCCTCCTGCTTCTACAGGCAGCCAAAGGAGCGTGGGACTCGTGGCAAAAGCAGAAGTTTGCTGATGAGGACTTGGAGCAGCATCGCTGGTGGGGATGCAGAGCTCTGCAACATTCCGGGCCGTGCAAACCTGAAATGGTAACGTCGATGTAACGGCGAAGCAAAGGGGGAAAAGGGATGAGGAATCAGGAGGACTGATAAGTGTTTTTAAAGTTTATTCTTCCTTCGTAAAGACATGTAAAAAAAATTCTGGGTAAAACTAACTGGCTGGGCCAGAGCTCTGTATAAAAACACACAGTCACGCCTAGTAAAAAATGATGATTAAAAAAAAACCTGCTATTTTTATATTATATTTTAAGTTAACGTATGTACTCGTTTAATAAATACATAAATACAAAAAGTTCGGCTGGTATTTGGGGTGGAGATGGGGCTGCCAACGACCCCGCACCCGCGCAAGGGGGCTCCCGGGGGGGGATGCAGCACCTCGTCCCTGAGCTGTGTGCTGTGCCTGGTGCTGGAGCAGCCATCCAGCCAGCTGGATGCCCCCCACACAGCCCTGGGAATGGGATTGAACCGCCCCAGCCCCTATTTCTCAGCAGCCTCAGATGATGTCAGCATCTCCCGCAGTTTCGTGTCTACTCCTGACGACAAGATGAGCTAGCTATGGATGGAACTCTAAAGGGATTGTAGGAGGGAATCCAAGAGCCCCACAGATGCTCGCCCACCGGTGCTGAGCATGGCGGGCAGCTTGGGAGATGCTCTACAACCAGAAGCATCACTAAAAAAAATCCAAAAATACAATAAAAAGTCGATCCAGTTAAAACCAGTGAATGGCTGCGCCAAGCCACGATGCTGTCCTGCACTGAGGGCTGTAGAAAATCAGTGCTTGCAAGTGAGGCAGTCCCAAAGGCAGCTCGGAATAGCTCCTGGCTCGTTGTGTTGGCCAAATGAAATTAAGGCACCCGCTTGGCTTCCATAAGGCAGCACCAGCGCTGAGTGTGGCAGAGAAGACCCCGAGCGCTTCACAAAGGGATCGACTCCTCCGGGCTCAACCGAACTGTACAACAGTTCCAGGGTGGAAAGGATCCACGAGAATACCATCGAAAAGATTCCAAGAAAAGAAAAGAAAATCAAAGGTTCTCCAAGGGATTCACATCTTCAGCACCGGCTCAGGGGGGGATGCAGGGCTGGCCGGCGCTCATCAGCTCACTTTGTACTGGAAATATCCCTCCTTCACCAGTTCGGAGGCGACTTCGTCTGCCACGCCGCCGAGGCCGATGCGGGACAGGGTCTCCAGCAGCGTGTTCACGGAGGCATTGCTGCCTTGTCTGTTGAGCCACGTGTTGAGCATCTGGAAGAAGGGCTCCCGCGAGCGTCTGTCGTGTTGCTCCGCCAAATAAATGTCGTTTTCCAGCAGGTCGAGGGCTCGGCCGAACGTTTTCCATTCCGGGAAGGGCACACAGTTGACGAAGGTGTTGAAAGAGCGACGTAAAACTGGAATGAGAAGGGAGAAAGCTGAGGGAACGGGGATATCTGGGCTGGAAGAGCTTTCTCAGAGCACATCCCGATACTTACGGACAATGGGGTCTTCTCCTGGCGCTGGAACCAGCTTCCTACAGGCTTCCATGTTGGGATTTGAGGTCCTCGGTGGCATCTCCTGTAAAAGGAATGGGCTACAGCACCCAGGGAGCGTTGGCATGAGCACTGTCCCCATGTCCCGCTAACTGTGGGGTCGGGGAACACCTCCGGGCACTGCTGGGGCAGGAGATTGCCACGCAGCCCCAGGACACTCCCTAACGGCCGTGATGGGTTCCTAACAATGGGATCACTCGTGAGTGCTGGGCAGGGAGAGGTTTGCTCAGTACTGCGAGCAGAACGAAGGAGATTATGGACACACAACACCTCCATGCCCATCTCCAGCTCCATGCCCACCTCCAAGTGGACACTTGGGTTCAGCTCTGGGAGTTCTTGAGTGAATCAGCCCAAGGCAGAAGAAAGCAGCAGAGCTTGGCCACACGTGAAGGAGCAGAGGGGCACGGTGCCATACCTCCATCTCCACAGCACGGGGAACCTCTGAGCCCTGCACTGCGGGGAGCAACTGCTGCTGCTGCTGCTGCTGCTGCTGGTAGATCTGCTCATTGCAGCTGTTGTCCCGAATCCCCAACCGCTGCAACAGTCTGTTCTGCTGGGAGAGAAATGCAGAGCAGCCAAGCTGGAGCCCCTCCTCCTCGAAGTAGGGGTTGCAGGAGACCCTTCCCGGCCCTCCCCCCCAGCACAGCTTTCCCATGAGCTGCAAGCAAAGCGGGAAGCAAGCGGAGCAAAGCCTGGCACAACTCACCACCACGGCACTAGGCTTCCTGCTCAGCTCTCCACCATTCCCTGGAAGAAAAAAAACCAATGCCATCACCTTCTTCCCCACGGGACGTTCCCTTCCTGCCCACACCCTGTTAGGGTGAGGACCCCATGTCCCCGCTGCGGCCCGTCATCCCCCCTCACCTGTGCCATGGTGGTTGCAGTAGCATCTCCACAAGACCACCAGCAGGAAGCCCAGGAACACAATCAGCAGTGCAGCGATGATAACGATGCTCACTAAAGCAGACAACATGGGGCGTGTGGGGAGAGCTGCTGCCCCAGGGCATGCCCCCAGACCTCCATCCCTCAGCCCATCCCAGACTTACCAGGGAAGCTGGAAGAGGTGTCCAAGGGAGGACCGCACATCAAGTCGCTGTGTTGGGTGCACGGAGCTATCCTCACTTCTCCTTTGGGGCACCTGGAATGGGGGGCACGGGGCAGGATCAGCACCCAGGACTCCCCACAGTGCCCCGAGAGCTCCCTGGCTCCCTGCTCACCGTGTCTGGCACTTCTGGCACATCTCACACGGGTGGTCAGGCAAGCAGAAGGTGCCGTTCTTGCAAGCGCACTGCGTGTTCCTGGTGGGGGTGCAGGGACTCAGCTCCACCTGGTCTGTGGGCAAGAAGAAACACAGCTCTGCTCGGGCTCTCCCACCCCAGCGCAGACAGCAACGGAAGCCCACGTTGCTCCCTGGCGTGGAGATCTACCATGCCCACGTGCCAGCAATTGCACTAAAGCTCCCACCGCCGTGCAGCCAAGCCCTCACAGTCCCTGCAGGAGGACTCACGTCCCAGCTTGGAGCAAGGGATGCTGCACATGAAGACCTGGAAATATCCACCATCAGGATGCAGCCCGCTCCCTCCACCCCCAGCACACCCGGCAGGAGCTGATCCTTAGGGATGCTGTCCTCCCTCCTCATGCAGAAGCTGTGACAGCAGCCACACACCTTCCCGACACGTCCGGCAGCTCAGGCACTTGGGAAAGTCATTCGGATACTCGGTGTACTCGTCTTCCTTGCACGGAACACACTTGGAGCGATTTACCAAATAGTTGCCTGCGAGGAGGAGTGACATGGGGGGAAAAAAAAAAGTAAGAATTAATGCACCACGCTGGAGACACGATGATGGGGATGCCTTTGCAGCCGCGGAGTTGCATGGAGTGATGCTTGAGACTGCCTTACCCATGGGACACTTCTTGCTGTCGAGGAGATCTGACTTGTCCGCCCTCTTCTTCAGTACTGCAGCAGATCCCAAATGAGCCTGCTGTTAAAAACCACACAGGAAAAAAAAATATGGGTTAGAAACACCCCGAGTTCTTGGTGCAAAGGAGAAGCGTGGCACTGGGACCGCCTGCAGCTGCTGGAGCCGATTACGCCCGCTTTCCTTCCCCACTTTCTGAGCTCGTGAAGCAACAGAACGGAAGAAAACAGCGCGGTGTTGTGAAGGGATAACACAGAGCAGCGAGGGTGGTGGTGGGGAGGAAGGCTGAGCTGCTCCCACCACCCCAGGACAGGGCAGGGGAACGCATGGGCACTGTGCAGCCAAGCAGAGGCACCATACCCATCTTGTGCCCTTCCCCTTCCTGTAACATGCCTCGTGGAGCACATATTTCTTCTCTGACTCAGTAATGCAGCAACAGAAAATCCAAGGCACTGCAGGAGCAGATATTACCCCCCCTCCCCCTCTCTTCCTCTTCATCACTTCCCGTGAGGAAGGGCGTGAGCATGGGGATCGACACAGCAAACAACGGCACACGGAGGGGGACGGGTCCTGGTGGAGGACTCAGGCTCCCACCATCACGTCCACTTTGAGGAAGCACTCCTCGAGGTGTCCACCTCCTCTGCGTTAGGGCAGGAAGCGACAAAAGAGATGAGAGCCCACACAGGGCTGGGATCAGGGAAGGTGGGGGCAAAAGGAAAAGTGCAGCGCCTCATTGCTGACATGCCCCAGCACACGTGGCTCTGCACCTCGGGTCCGGGTTGCACCGCCTTGCCTGAGCTCCCTGAGCGTTCATAAAGGACAGAAAACCTTTTCAGGGCTTCCCCGAGCCTAGACTTGGCAGTTTTCATGGATGGAGGGGGAAAAAAAGGGTCCCTCCTCCATTCAAAGCCCGCAAAGTTGATCACACTGATAACACGGAGCCGTTGGGAAGGGCCCCTCGGGCACGGGATTTCATCACTGTCACAAAACAGAACTGTGCACGATAAGGGTAAGGGCCTTCCCCACGTGTGCAGGAAACATCCCAAAACACAGCACTGCACCGGGCCGGAGGGATCCAACATCCTCACCCACCCAAAGCCGCTGCGGGGAGGTGTGCAGCGAAGCTCTGCGAGTTTTCCTTCACTTCTGTCCCTTCTCCCGAGGGAGGGATTGGAGCGTGGCAGCGCTGATCCCGCACAGAACCCCGTGCTCAGTTATGGGAAGGGAAGCCCTGAGCCCTGAGCCATTTGCGGCCACACCAGGGGGGTTTTCCCCACCGGTTTTTTATGCAGTTGGAATTTGAGCCCTGGCAGATCTGGAGGCATTGCTCCTCATGTGCTGCTGTGGCCCAGGTCCAGGCATGATGCAATGGACCGGTGACCAAAGGAAGGAGCGTAGAATCGGACCACAGACACATGGGGGAGGGGACAACAATGTCAGTCTCAAGTTAAAAAAAATAAGAGTCAAAAAGTCAAAATTGAACAACAACAACAACAAAAAAGGGTCGTTCTGAATATCTCCTTCGGTGCTGGCGACAGTGAGGATTTAAGGCGCTGGGAAACAGAGCCAGCCCAGGAACCGATGCTCTTTTAGGGTTGGACGGCGGAGACCCCACCTGCCCCAAGGTCTGAGTGCCTCTGTGATGGCATAGACCACGACCCAGACACCCCCAGAATGGATGATGCATTTCTTCCCCATCCAGGTGAGGTGATGCTTTAGGTATGTCAGAGTTTGGGCAACGCCCATCCACGCAGAAATACGATCCGTGCGTGAGGTGGTTGGGGTCGGTGGTATGGGGTGATGTGACTCATTCCCACACCGCACCTCCGGACCCTAAAACGCTGTCGAATGTTCCCGATGGTCGCGGTGATAAAAAAAAAAAAAATGAACCGCTTGGAAGGAACAAGTGGGGAATTCCCACCAGACGGGCAGCGCCAGAGGAATCCATCCCCCACACGGAGAGCATGGTTGTCCCCGAGCCCCACGCGCACGTGGCCACCGCCCTATAGGGCCGAGATAGCTTATCCCATCCCCACTCTGTGCCCCATAGCCTCGGCCCCATGCAGCCCGGCTCCCTACAAACCCACCCAGGTGAACCTGCTGCTCCCACCCCACGGGCTGGCTGAGCCCCCAGCGTTCCCTACAGTACCTGGGCCAGCTAAGCGGCCCTATAGCCTCGCCACCCCCTATATGGGGGGGCCAGGGGAGCCCCCACGGCTCACAGGCTTTGCAGAGCCCCTAGACCAGGGGAGCCCCACGTAGCTTTTGCTCCTCCCATAGCCCCCAGGTCCAGGGACCCCACTATGCCCTCAGCTCCCCCCACAGCGTCTGGCCTGGGTGAACCCCGACCCCTGAACTCCCCCCTGTCCAGCGATTCCCACTAAAGAAGAACTGCAAACCCTGACGCTCCCCCCATATCACCGCCGCTCCACGTGACTCCCTACACCTCCATTCACACAGACTCCCACCTATTCAAACCCACTCCCCCTTATCCCCGTTCCCCCCCCAAAACACCCCCACACCCCCCCCCGCTTGACTCCCACCCCACTACTTCCCATCCGAGAGCCATCCCCACCCCCACCGCCCCATACCCCCTCGACGGTGCGGCAAGCCCGGGCATGCCGCGGCGACATCGGGCTGCACCGCCGGCAATCCGGAGACCCCAAAACATCCCCTCGGTGTCCCCGAGTGCCCCAAAGGAGTCCCCAGATCCCCCCCCCCCCCCAAATCCCCCTCACCCATCCACGCACCGCGAACAGCAGCAGGAGGAGCGGGCAGAGCCGGAGCGCGGTTGAGCGCATCGTGCGGAGCCGCGCCGGGAACGGGACCGGGTTAGGACCGAGATGGGATCGGGTCCGGGTTAGGACCTAGCTGGGACCGGGGTTGGTCCGAGCTGGGACCGGACCCGTCCACGGTGCCAGTTCCACGACGTGTCAGCTGTGAAGAAATGCAGGCGGGTGGGGAGCACTTATACCTCCACCGAGAAAGGAGGAGGAGGAAGAGGAGGAGGAGCTGCAGGCGTGCCCCGAGAAACCGCAGCAGGTTTCGCGTGCAGGATTGCTGTAAGAGAGGGAAAGTTGAGCTTGGGTTCCCGTTTCCCGCAGTTTTGTTATTTATTTACTCACTTAAAAAAAGAAATAAAGATTTTCTCGCCCGACTCTCTGTCCCTGAAACTCTGGAATGAGATTGGGGAGGGGGGGGGAATGGGGGGGTTGCTCTGCGTGTTTTCGATGCTTCTCGCTTCTGGGGTTCTTTGCCCTTTAGCACAGACGTGGGGGACGGGGTTGCAGTGCTGAACGATCCCGTCGCCGCCTCTGGGCCGGAAAGTGGAGAAATTCCGGATCATTTTGGGGGAGAAAAACTCAGCGAAGGGAGAGAAAAACACGAAAACCTTCGAACTTTCCGCCGTTACGCAACGAGAGCCTCTGCAGCGGATGGGGTGTAAGAAAAACGACCCCAAAAAGCGAAGGAAGGGTTGGAAGTGCGGTGACCTGTTCATGTTTGGCTAACCTTGAACTTTGTGCTAACAGCTCACGCCGAGCTCGAGCTAGCAGGGTTTCCAGCTTCTGGATTCCCTCCCTTAGGAAGTGACTCACCCCGAGTGGATCCTTCGGGAGCAGAAAAAGTGCAGGTGAGAGAGCATAGCAACGGGCAGAAGGGTCGGGGTGACAGTAAAACCGCTTGCTTTGGGAACGGGGCATGGCCGGCTGCGTGGGATGGACGGGAAGGCAGCGATGCTCAGCAGGTGTAATGGGGCAGCAGGGTTAGGGCTGGACTGCTCGGGTTGGGGTGGAACTGCTCAGGTTGGGGTGGAACTGCTCAGGTTGGGGTGAAACTGCTTGGATTGGGGTGGAACTGCTTGGATTGGGGTGGAACTGCTCGGATTGGGGTGAAACTGCTCGGATTGGGGTGGAACTGCTCGGGTTGGGGTGAAATTGCTTGGGTTGGGGTGGAACTGCTCGGGTTGGGGTGGAATTGCTTGGGTTGGGGTGGAACTGCTTGGATTGGGGCGGAACTGCTCGGACAGGGGTAGCTGGGAGCATCGTGGTGGTGCAAAGGAAATCCAGCGTGCTCCTTGCAGGCATTAGGGCACGTCTGTGTGGGGCACATTGCTTCACCGAACCCACTGACATCATCGCGCAGCTCAGGTCACGCAGGGACTCCTTCCTTCCCAGCCTCGCATGCTCAGCTGGACAGGGAAGGACCGAGCTGCTGCTGCTGATGGGATGCCTTGCACACACGCAGACGTTCCCCCAGATCTAAGCAGCTTGCTTGTTTCCTACTCATTCTTTCAGATAACAACGGCCACTTTGGTTCCTGCTCTGAGCAGTACTTGAAAATCAGAACTTTCGTACCTCGGAACCCTGACTCCCCACCCTCTCCTGCTCAGCGCTTGCTAGAAAGCCATAAAACCATTTATAAAACCAGAACCAGGAGCTATCCATGCCAGCAACCACAGACGTCGTGTTTTGGCACAGCTCTGAACTAAGGCAGCTTTGTGCTCAGCCCGTGGGCACTGACACTGCACAGCGGGGCAGCAGTGCTCTCAGCTCCTCGGGAGTTCGCACACACAATCACTCACTCATCTGCCAAGAATTTCCAGCCAGTTATGCAGAACCTTTTCGTGTAAGGCTGAGGGTGCACGAGAGAGGATTTATCAGCCCGGGACAGGCTGCTCCTGCCTGCTTATCGCCAGCAGCCTGGCTCCCTGCAAAGCTGGGGAGGTTGTAGTGTGGGAGCATCGGGTGTGAGCTCAGTGCACTGCCAACGGGGCACCCCCATGGTTATACATTACCAAATTCTCACTTTTCCACGGCTGTGCTGCAGGTGGTAAATAAAAGGAGTGCAAGAATGTGAGGAAGGAGCACGGCTTGCCTCCAGGGAGCAGGGAGGTGTGGGAGCCAAGTGGGAATCCTTAACTCACGCATGATGCCTGTCATAAATGGCCGTGAGGACGCTTGCTCTTATCAGCCCCTCCCACCCTGGTTAATGAGCATTGGTTCGATAACGTGGGGTGAGGGAGGCTCTCCCTCTTCCCCTCCCTCTCTCCCTCTCCCTCTCCCCTTTCCTCTCCTCTCCCCCCTCCCTCTCTCTGCTCCTCCCTTCCCCCTCCTCTCCCCCTCCCCCTTCCCCTCTCTCCCTTCCCCTCTCTCCCTCCCCCTCCCTTTCTCCCTCTCCCTCCCAAATCACACTCTGGAGTTCATGCCTATAGTAGTTCTGACCATCAGTATGAAGTTTTACATTCTGCTGTTTTTTATTTTATTTTATTTTATTTCATTTTACATTATGTTATGTTATGTTATGTTATGTTATGTTATGTTTGTTATGTTATGTTATGTTATGTTATGTTATGTTATGTTATGTTATGTTATGTTATGTTATGTTATGTTATGTTATGTTATGTTATGTTATGTTATGTTATGTTATGTTATGTTATGTTATTTTGCTGTCTTTCCTCTGATTTTTTTGTGCCCGGAGGCATTCGAAGCCGTATCGCAGAACCACAGAATGCCTTGGGAAGCCATCCAATGATTCTGAACTTCCCCTTCTGGATAAAAACAGATCTGTCTCATAAAATACCGGGTTCCTCTTTGTAAGTGGAATGAGGGACTCACGGGCAGCCGGGCTGTGAACTCCACGAGAACAGAGCTCGGTTTCCCCCTGGGCAAGCAGCCCAGCACCGGGTTTCTCATTCCCTTGTGCTCAGCAGGATCCTCGGACTGCTGCTCCACACCCTTTGCCTTTGGGGCCTGGGAGATGCTCAGGGCGAGCGGGGCGATTTCACCATCCTTCCTCCCATCGCCTTTCCCTGTGGGTTAAACATTTCACATCGGTGAGACGACGTTTGGTCGAAAGCAAAGGGAGAGTTTATAGAGTGAAGTGAACTCAGACCTACTCCTTTCCATGCTCTCCCCCTGAAAACTGACTTAAAATGGGCTTTGGGATGAGGGAAAGCCCCAATGGGAGGAGATTTCTTGTGCCTTGTGGACGAGGCCCATCACTTGGCTCCTTCTATGGGTGAACACGTGATGTCTCTCTCCAACAACCACTGGCACCGCAGGTTCAAGGCCGATTTTCCCAGGTGTTTAAACACAGCCCTGCGCGGTTCCTGTGATGAGGACTCATGGTCAGATCCCGTGGTACGGCTTCCTGACCGCGGTGTTTGCTTTGCTTTGCACCCTCCCTTGTGCGGAATGCCATTGGTTCCTGGCTATGAATGGCTTCACAGTTACGAGGCAGTGTTATCTGACCAGTATGAAATCTCAGCTTGACTGAAAGGAGATAAAAATAGGCTCTTGGCTTTGCTGAGTCATCTCCTGATTTAAAGCATGGATCAGAGCGTGTTTAAAGGGCTGCTCCATGACCTGCAGCATCCTACAGACCCAAAGGGGCAGCACCAAGCCCTCCAAAAGGGTTTTCATTCACCGGGTGCCACAGTGAATGATGGGATCTAATGACGAACGTGGGAAAACCTCAATTCAGATGAAAACAGCAGAGGTTGTGACGAGCCTGGATGCATCACAGAACCACAACATCTCAGAACCACAACATCTCAGAACCATGCAGTGCCCTGAGATGGAAGGGGTTCCCAAAGACCATCAAGTCCAACTCCCGGCGGCACAAAGCACTACCCCACATTCAAACCCTGAGTCTGAGAGCACTGAAGGAAGGAAGGCTCATTAGGAACTTGCTAGTGATAGCGAGTTAGGGCACAAGCAAGCCATTAAGCAAAGAAAACAACAAGCTGTTTTCTAAAACCTACACGCATGCCGATTAAGGGTGATATGAAGGCTTAAATCTGGAAAGAGAAATAGATGCGAGATGAAGGGGTTCAGTACAAGAAGTGCACGACCAAGAAGGGGGAAGGAGCTGTGAAAGAACCAGGATGGCCCCAAAAGCTTTCTGCTAAAATACAGAGCTGTCCCTGGGCAAGAAACAGAAGACACGGTGAGCGCAGAGATACAGAAACAGAAAGGACTTGTCAGCTCCGTCTGAGCAACAGCGTTTGCCTCCCCTTTTTCTTTAACAGTCTGAAAATGTCACTGTCCCCACAGAAGCTCCTGGGAGCAGTGGCATCCTGATGTTCATAGTCACACCAGCACTGAGGTTGGAAAAGATCTCAGGTCCCCAAGTCCGACCCCGACCCATCCTACTGTGCCACATCCCACTGTTCCCCCAGGGGCAATGACTTCACTGCTTCCCTGGGCAGTGGGTGCCAATGCATTACCACTCTTTCCAACATTTTTTTTTCCTAAATATCCAACCTGAGATCCCCTTCCCCCCCCTGAAGTACAACACAAAGCCATCTTTCCTCATCCTATTTCTACCTATCGGGATTCCTGGGCCCTACGCAACCCACCCACACTCAGAGCCACGAGGAGGGGCAATCTTACATTGTCCCCACTGGGAGGGCCCAGAAAAAGTATTTTGGAGTACACACGATGGTATTTTATGCACAGAACAGTGAGAACAAACAGTGATGGGGGGAGGGGAGGGGAGGGGAGGGGAGGGGGGAACACGGCTCGGAGGCCACGCTCAGTGCACAGTGTGCTGTTTATGTGACACTTATACAGTGTTTTTCAGGTGTTTGGAGGGGATCACCAACACAGCCCTGAGGGGTTTGTGGGGTTTCCACGTGCCCAGCACGCTGCTCTCACACAGGCTCCTGTTTGCACCACAGCCCCAGCTCTGCTCTGAGGGACAGCCCCCCCCCACACACACACCCTGCGGGGCCCCTCAGAGTTGAGATTGACAGCTGAAAGCACGCTGCGAGTCCCCAAACCCACAGGGCAAACGGAGAGCAACAAACACCCCCAACTGCACACCCCTCCTCCACCCCCACCACTAACATGGCGGTCGCGCCCACAGCGCATGCGCAGGACCGTACCACGACGGGCTATGCGGGGGACGGTGGGGGTGGCGCGGGGCGGCCCACACAAAGGAGAGCGGGGGGGGGGAGCGGCGCGCATGCGTATTGCGCGTCCCTGTCAGCCAGGCGGGTCCCGGCCGGGCGGAGGCCGCGGCGAAGCCGGGGACTTGCGTAGATGTGCAGCCCGGCGAGGGCGCCCCCTGGGCCGGCCCCGGCGGGGGACCTGCCGCCCGAGTGGGAGACGGACGACGAGCGCATGGCTTTTCTGTTCTCGGCTTTCAAGCAGAGCCGCGAAGTGAACAGCACCGAGTGGGACAGCAAGATGGCCTTCTGGGTCGGGCTGGTGCTGGCCCGCGGCCGCCGCCGCGGTGCGGTCCGCACGTGTCTCCGAGAGCTGCAGCACGGCTTCGAGCGGAGGGGCAGCGTGCCGCTGGGCCTGGGCACCGTGCTGAGGGAGCTGCTCAGGTAGCGGGGGATGCGGGCTGGGCCTGCGCCGCGGCGTGTATGGGGGGGAGGGGCGGGGATGTGGGTTTGGGGGATAGGTTTGAGGGGAGTGCGGTGCTGTGGGCTTGGGGGGGTTGAAGTGTGATGGGTATGGGGCTGAGAGGAGGGCCAGGGATGGGACAGTGCAGCGGGGCCGGTGCTGAGAGTGGGGATGGGAGTGAAGGTGATGGGGAGGAGGGGGTCCTGTGCCTGGAAGAGCCCTCAGTTTAACCCGTTCTTCTGTGGGGGTGTGATTTGTTGCCGTTGATGTGCCCTGCGGGATGAGCTACGCCGTGGTGTCGTACAAAGGCTGAACAGGATGCTGTTCCATCCGATTCCTTGATCCGCATCAGGGGGCCACCACCACATGTCACAGAGAGACCGTGCTTGTCACTGCCCTCCCTGGAATTAAACCATTTTCCCCCTTCCCGTCCCCCCACCCCATCCAATTATTGAGCTCCAGGAAATGTTGGGAAGTGGACAGCGTAAGGGCAGCGTGGAGAGCTCTGTCTAAGGGAGAGGATGCAGCTGGGGAGCCCTGTGTGAGGGGAGTGCGTGGGAAGGGAGCCTGACGTGTGGAGGGGTGCAGCCAGGAGACCTGAGTGGGGTACACAGAGAGGGGTTTGGGGTGAAATGTAGGGCATGGCAGAGGGGCTGCTTCTGGAGGGTAGAGGGGGGGTTGTGCCTGGCGTTGGGGGTGCATGGGGTGGAGGGGGAGGGGACTTGTTGTGTAGGGGTGCTTTGTGCATGCAGGGAAGGAGAGCTGTGTTGTGCTGGGCAGCAAGAGGAGCTTGAGAGAACATCATTTGCACCCACGGCAGGGGGAGAGCATCGAGGTGCTGGATGAGCAGTGGGTGCTGCCGGGGGTTGTTGTGCCCACGAGTGCTAACTCAGCACGTGTAAGAGCACTTTTGTGCCGTGCAGAGTAGGGGAGAGCACAAAAAGGTCATGAGGGAACGTGGGGCTGTGCAGGAGGGAGTTCTGTATGAGGTAAAGCAGCGCATCATGGGGTGGGGGATTCCCAAAAGGATGTGCCTTGGAGGCGGGCAGCGCCCAAGGAAGTGTTGTGCTGGGTGAGCTTGGAGGGGCAGGGAGGAGCTCGGTGTTAAATGGGGTTACGTGCTGTCAGATGTTTGCTGTGACAAACCAGTGGCTCCGATGGCTTGTGGGGCTGTGTGGGCACGTGGGAAAGTTTTGTATGCTCATCCTTGCGGTGAAGCATTTTGTCTCGTGCAGCTGTAGCCTGGGACTGACACCCTGAAACGATTCAAGGGCAGCAGTGGTGAGCTGAACCCACGTGCGATGTCGCTCGTCTCAGATACAGAGTTCCTTTTTTCTTTTTTGTTGTTGTTGCAATTGAACGTGCAGACGAAGTAGACGTGAAATTTGCATCCCAACTTCCTCATCAGTTTCTCTGTTGGGCGCCTCGTTGGTTTCGAGTAACAAAACACAGAAACTGTGAACCTGCAAGAAGTTGTTGTGGTTTTATGTTGCTTTGTTTTGTGTCCAGAGAAAGCCAGGGAGGAGTGTGTGTGCTTCTGTCCACGTTACTGCTATCTCACACTTCGGTGGGAAGCAGTGGTGTAGTTCTGGCACCCGTCCTTGCTGCTGCTGGAAGGACTGAACGTATTCACTATTTTTCTCTAGACGTGGCAAGATGCAGAGGGAGTCAGATTTCATGGCCAGTGTGGACAGCAGCTGGATCTCCTGGGGCGTGGGGGTCTTCATCCTGAAGCCCCTGAAGTGGACGCTCTCAAGCGTGCTGGGTGACAGCAAAGTACCCGAGGAAGAGGAGGTTCTCATTTATGTGGAGTTACTTCAGGTGAGCTGAGAGCTTTCAGAAAAGGAAACGAGCTGTTGGAGGCAGCGAGGAAGGATTGGGGTTGGAGAAAGACGTGGCTGGTGCTGCTGTTACTCCCTGTCAGAGATTTTCTCTTTGTTTGTAGCAGAGCAGTGGATTGCTCGGTCTAAATTGAGCAGTGCTGTGCTGGCAGTCGAAGCCTTGGGACCCTTTCTCAGTGTTCCTCAGTGGCTGTTAAAATTAGCACCAGGATTTGCTGCTGCTGCTGCGTGCAGATGGCTTTTGGGGGCTGGAAGAAATGCAGGGTCTCTTTAGCTACGTGCCTTTATTGGTCGTTGCTCTGCCAGCATGCAGTGTCTTACCCCAGTGGTGGTACTGCACACCTCCTTCAGAGGGTGCGTGCACGGATGGGGGAAACTTAAAAAGGTGCCTGGAAAATCACCACGCCTCGATGCAGAACTCGGGAGTTGGTGGGAGGAGTTGTTTCTGCTGCTCCTCGCTTGGAGTGGGGAGAGCTTTTTCCCTTGTTTGCACAGGAAAATGACTCCGTCCTGCTGCTTCCTTCCAGGAGAAAGCAGAGGAAGTTTATCGCCTGTATCAGAACTCGGCGCTGTCATCTCACCCCGTCGTTGCCCTCTCAGAGCTGCGTTCCCTCTGCGCTGGGGTTTGTCCGGATGAAAGGACCTTCTACTTGCTGCTGCTCCAGCTGCAGAAGGAAAAGAAGGTCACGATCCTGGAACAGAATGGAGAGAAGGTACAGGGTAAAGGTGACTGCTCTGGGGAGGTACAATCCCTGTCTTACATTTCCTCTGGCTGGAAGGAGCTTTGTTGGCCAAAGGTGTGCGTTCTTCGTGTGGGGGAAGCAAATCTATGTCCTCCAGTGTCACAACCTGATCGCAGATGAGGTGAAGTGCTGCGTTCCTATTTGCTGCCATCCAACACCTGTAATATTACCCATGTCAGCCGCAGGTTGGCAGATACTGTTGGCAGCTGTTCTCAGCTACCCAAACCGAAGTGGCTCCACGCTGCTGGAACGGGTGTTCCTCTCCTTGTGCCACTGCCCCACGCTGTTCAGAGTACTTTGGACAGCTTTACATCTTCAGGGCGTTGATTAAGGCAGGATCCCATCTAATTTAATATCGAATTGCACGGCTCCTGAACTCAAACAGAGCTGTGGGTGTAAAAGCATCTTTTCTGTTAGAATGAAAATGTTTTTAGTGCAGGCACGGACTGTGGAGATGAGTGAATAGAGTGTGCGCTGCTTCTTTTCCCTCAGATAGTGAAGTTTGCCCGAGGTCTTCATGCCAAAGTCTCTCCGATGAATGATGTGGACATCGGAGTGTATCAGCTGATGCAGAGTGAGCAGCTGCTGTCAAAGAAGGTGGAGTCCCTTTCCCAGGAAGCAGAGAAGTAATTTGGGGATGGGTGGTGGGAAGAACTTCGCTGTGACACAGAACTCTGTACCCCTGTTAGGTAGTTAAGAACAAAGCTGCCTTCTTCTTCTTTGCCATTTAGTACACGTAGTGTCTTCAGTAACACTGTAGGGCAGGTTTTCTAGTCTTGCTTCTTGTCCCCGTGAAAACTGCATGCAGTGTGTGGGTGTCAGAAGCTTTGCAGTGATGTGAAATGCTCCCAAGGGTTACTGGGGAAAAGCAGGACTGTGTCTGGTGTACAGAGGTACTTGGCTGCTTGCTGTGTGTTAGAGCAAGATCGTGCAGAAGGTGGCTGCTAATTCCGTGCTTTTAACAAACACAAACTACTACTGCTTGCCAAGGAATCATCTCTCTCTTTATTTATTTGGGGTTTTTTTTTTTTTTTTACTTACTGCATCTGTACAGGTGTAAAGAAGATGCCCGGAGTGCTTGCAGAGCTGGGAAAAAGCAATTGGTGAGTGCTGGTCTGCTTAGGAGGAGCTGCAGGCGAAGTGTGTTTGGTGTGGTCTGGTTCATCTTAGGAAGGTGAAGAATGTTTCTGAGGCCAAAGGTGTCCTCAAGGTGGCTTTGTCTGCCCAGTGGGAATAGAAACATCCAGCTCTTTACCACCAGTGGTTGCACGCGTGCCTTGTTGTGCAGGGATGATTATTCCATTCGAGTGCTGCCTTGTTTCTGACCCAGGCCTGTGCATCTCCCAACATCTGCAGGCTCTGAGGTGTCTGAAGTCTAAACGGAGGACAGAGAGGCGCATCGAGGAGCTTCACTCCAAGCTGGATGCAGTGCAAGGGATCTTGGATCGCATATATGCTTCCCAGACTGACCAGATGGTAACGTGTTCGTTTCGAACGGTGCTTCTCAACGTAGCCCCACTCTTCTCGCTTGTGCTGCTTTCCCTGCCCCTCAGAGCTCGTGTCTGAGCAGTGCAAGCTGGCTGGTGAGGCTTTATCTTCTGCTCTGGGAAGCAGCAGCTCTGATATCAGAGCATCGCTCTGCGTGAAACGCTTCTGGCTCTGATTTTCTCTGTGTTAATTTTCCTGCGAGAGCCCTTCTTGAGTAGTGAGGTGTTGACACTGTTTGCTTTTAGTTAACGTCGTGCTTCTCTTTCTTTTTCTTCCAGGTGTTCAATGCCTATCAGGCTGGCGTGGGAGCTCTGAAACTGTCTATGAAGGATGTTACTGTGGAGAAGGCAGAGAACCTGGTAGATCAGATACAAGAGGTACTGAAACAAGAACACGTGTAAATAAGCAGTGAGTGCCTGATAAGCAGATTTGCCCGGCAGATTTGAAGCACCTGGTGCCCATGTGTCATCAGAACAAATGGGGTTGCTCTTGATCTTTTCAGATCAGCAAGCAGAGGTATTCAAGTGACTGTGTCTGGTTTTACATAACTGCATTTACTGCTGGCCACAGCACAACCTGGTGTTGGCTCTTCAGTTAGAAACGTGGTGCAAGCACGCAGCTCTCCTAGAAAATGCTAAGCAGCGTGGGGTGAAAAGAAATACATGCCCAGCTTCTGGGGTGCAACTGGGTGCATAAAAATAGGGTTTTAAAACTGCCCATCCCCTAATCTTCTGCAATTTGGTAAGGAAAAGGAGTTTGTTCTCAATTAACGGCAGAGAGCAATCTGTCTGCAGATGTAGAAAACGGACAAGGATTATTTCTTCAGCTCTGTGTGCTTCAGGAACTTCAACTGCTGAGCTGAAAGGCTGTGAACATTGCCCTAGCTGAAGTGTTTTCATCTGTCACTTCTTTGTTAGTGCAAGCTGATATGAAATAGCTACAACTAGAGGAATTCCTTTCTCCTTTCGGTGTATTTCCTCAGGTGTTCCACTTGATCTTGTAGCACTAAACCATCTTCCATGTCATTCTTTTTGCTACTGGAAAGCCAGGCATGTTGGACTTCTCTTCTGCACTAGTACCTGCTGCTTTTAGGTCAACTACTGATTTATTTATTGGTCGCCGTTTCTACTTCTGACATAGCTGGACTGCAATAAGACAGAAGAGTAGCTTATATTCCATGCAGACTGTGTGTCTTTTTCACCCCCTAGCTTTGTGATACTCAAGATGAAGTAGCCCAGACTCTGGCTGGAGCAGGGATCAATGGTTTAGGTAAGTCCTGGGGCTGTCAGCTTCTCCTTGTGTTCTTGTCACTGCTGTTAGAGGGAATTGGAAGTTCCTTACGATGAGTGGTGGGGAGTAATAATAATTCCATTAAACTTCAATCCACCTGTGGAGGCGATGCTTAATTCTGCTAGAAACCACGTGTTTCCTTTCATTTGGCAGAGATGGACTCTGAAGAGCTTGAGAAGGAGCTGGACAGCCTCCTCCAGGACTCGGCTAAGGAGCCTGTACATCTGCATCCTGTGCCCCACAAGGAGCCGGATTCTGGATCGGCAGGAACCATTTCGGATGCCGAGCTGGAAGCTGAGTTGGAAAAGCTCTCTGTTTGTGACGGAGGTATGGATGTCAGCTGTGCTAATTAGCCATCACCAGGATCAGTGACAGCCTTGCTCTGTGCTGCTATCCCTGCTGGCTTTACCTTTCACTGCCAGGTTCAGTGTTTTCTGAGCTGTCCCTCCTTGCTAGAAATTCTGCTTGGGCGTTTTGCCACGAGACGTGGGGAGAGCTGAAGTCCCAACCAGGAAAATTATGACTCCTTTATTTAACCAAGCCCGTGCAGGGTTAGGATTTCTGCTGCTGTTACTTTTCGTCACCTAATCCTTCATCCTGATGGAAACTGAGGACTTTTTCTGTTGCAACTTTCTTTACAGATCTGGCACAGAAGACCCCATCTGCTTCCTCTGAACCCCAAACAGCTCTGGGACTGAATCTCTGAAGACCCGACCGCATCCTGCTGCTGCAGTTTGAGAAAAATTGTCTTAAGGTTCCTTAACTAATGACTAAAACTTTGGGACGGAGGGATTCTGGTCCCCTCTTCTTTGTGAAATCACTTTGCTGAGCAACGGGATCTCCTGCCATGACAATCCACTCTGGAACTGGCCCCAGCTGCTGTTTGTCATCTCTGTGCCAACATCTGAGTTTGACTTGCCGTCATCTCAAGTCACCTGTGCCATCCAGGAACGCAGTTCACAACTCTGGAGATAAACTCTCTCAGTCCATAACTGCTTGTTGGTTTTTGGTTTTTGTTTTTCTTTTGGGTTTTCTTTCTCTTTGCTGTGGCTCACGTTGAGAGCCTGAGTTGCAGCAGCACTGCAGTTGCTCAACGTTTGGCTGTGTGGTTGTTTAAAGCACTTGGCACATAAGTACTGTCCTTGACACAAGCTCCTGTCAGTAGTTCTGTCCCTCCCCTCTGTGTCCTGCACGGCTGTGGACAACTAGACACTGCAAAGATTCAACTGTAGGAGGTGTTGTCGCTGCACTAGAGGGCAGCAGTTGCAAGCACAAGACAAAAAAAAAAACAAAAAACCGATTCCTCTTTCTGTAATGACACTAAGGCCTTAAAAGGGAGACCTGAAAAATGTTTTAATGAAGGAGCTGCTGGCGCTGAGGTCGGTGGCAGAGGCCTGCAGTCGCTGTGATGCAACTTTCTGCTTTCTCTTACTTGAAATCCGAGCTGTTTGCTGCCTTCGGGTCTTCCTAGTTGTCAAGGCAGCGGCGGGGCGATCTGCTTCCAGCTCTCCTGCGGAGTGATTTGGGGTGGGAGGGGAAAAGGTGCATCATTTTCTCGTTCGGAGTTTGGTGTAACAGTCCTAACTGCTTGTGGTCTTGGTGTTGCAATTCCACAAGATGACGGCTTACCAGAAAGCCCTGAAATAAAACCCAGTTTGTGTTTCTAATGCAAAAACAAAATCGACCACGGGAGGCGAGCGTATTCTTGGAGGCTGTGAAGTGAAATCGTCGCTGTTTTTTTTTTTTTTGCAGGTCACTTTTTTTTTTCGTGCTGGTTATGCACTTGGGGAAAAGCAGAAAGCCTGGTGCTTCACACCAACCGATGAATTCCTTCGGGAGGAGAAGAGAACCAGCGTGGTAGGGGAGCTGGGAGCTCTGTGCTCTCACAGATTTGGAATGTATTTGGTGTATCAGTGTTCTGGGCTCTTTCCCAGCCTGAGCTGTGATGCTTTTGAGCCACGTGCTTGGGTGAGCAGTAACCTGGCCCTGCAGTTCAGCCCCAGAGGGCTGGGGGGGGTGGTCAGTGGTGCCCAGTAGGATGCTGCACTGCTTGTCACAGCTGCCCAGCAGTGCTGGAGCACGCAGGCCAGCACTAAGGTGAAATGAAGCCCCGTGTTCCTTTTGTAAGCCAACAGGAGAAAAACCACTGATTTCTGCCTACATGTAATAAAGGGGAGAGGAAGAACTGGAGTCCTTTGTGCTTCTGTTTCCCCACGCCCTGGCTGTCCTGCAGAGGCTGAAGGTGAGTGGGACAAGTTCCTGGGCTGCTGTGCCAAAAAGCAAACTGCTGTCCCTGCGTGAGACGTTTCAAAGCAGTCGCTGCCATCCAAAAAGCAGTGAGCACGGGCCTTGCTTTTTCTTTCACCTAAAGACAGTGAATGCCCCTGCAGCCAGAGGTGGGGTCTGAGCTGGCACGCTGATCCGTAGAGAGTTGGGGGGAGATGGGAAGGGAGACATTTCTTACTCTCTGTGCTCGCTGTGTGCAGATCTGGAGGTTTCTGAGTGGCCCAAACATTGCTTGTAGGAACGTGTTAATGGGAAATAAAGCATGGGATTGCTGGAGGAACAGAGTGGTCCTGGAGCGCATCAGAGATAGCTGCTGGGGAAGAGTTAGCAGCTGCTGCTGCTGCTTCGTTTGAGTGGCTTGTTGTTCTCTGATGCAGAGTGGGGAACGGAATGGAGATGGCTGAGCTGAGGATGTATTCTGGTGAGACAGAGGGCAGGGAAAGAGAAGGCAGCTTCTTGCTGGGTGAGAAAACAAGCTACGGGAGATGAAAGCTGGATTGCTGCTGAACTGCAGTCTCAGCACGCTGCATCCATGAGTGCTTTGTTTGATTCGGAGGTGCTGTGTTGCAGCCCTTCAGTGCATAATGCAGCAGCAGGTGGTGAAAATCTCCCTGTTTTGGTCCCCTGCAGCAGAAGAGCTAACGGCCCTTCCTCCAGAAGGGAAGCAGTGTGCTGGGTCCCACCCCACCTTCCCCTCTCCCACCCAGTCTTCAACATCTCTTTCAGTGCGAGGCTGAGATCCCGTCTTTAGGCTTTTTTAAGCTCCTAAGAGTGGGAAGGCTTCCTCAGACCATGGGTTTCCTGGGCTGCCTTCAGCTCGTGGGCTGCACGTGGGACCCGAGCACACGGTGAGCACCCACTGCCAACCTCGGACGGGTTGAACGCTGTGGGACTGATCCCTTTCAGGCTGACAGAAGCATCTTGCTGTCTGCATCTTAAAAACCTCTGTGCCCTGTATGAGGAGCAGGAAAAAATCATTTTTGGGGTGGCACAGGGGGTACCTGCGTGCAGCTCTGTGTGGCATTGCCATAGGTTCGTAGATTAAATTGGAAGGGACCCCTGAGGGCCATCTAATACAACTCCACCAGCTTGCCCAGGGCCTGATCCAGCCTTGTCCCGTGGTGTCAGGGCAGCTGGATGGGATCTTTCCCTTCGGAGCAGCGCTGGGAAGGAGGAAAAGGAACAGCAGCGGAGCTTGGTGCCATCTAGCCGCGCTTCCCGGCACTAACGAGGCTTAATTAAACAAAGCCTCCCAAAGTGAACGCTGCGATACGGGGCCAGCACGCTGTTTGAGCAAGCTGTGTCTTTGAGGGAAGAATCGTGCTCCCGTTTCCACGCTGCTCTTGGGCAGCTGGGATCACGCAAAGCCTGAACCCCTGGGTCGGGTTAATGAAATCGCAGCTGAGCTGAGCTGATGCTGCACGGGTTGGCTGCTGCCCTCTTCTGAAGCTCGGGTGAAGGCAGAGGTCAGTGCAGCGCTGCTGGAGTGGTAAGGGAGTTAATGCTGAGCTGCCTGCTGGCTTTGTCACTGCACGGCTTTTCCCTGCCCTTCTGTGGCTTAGCCCGTTTCCAGCACAGCGTTGCTCAAAAGCAGTCCCCACTCGTGCAGCTGCTCAAACGTGTGATGCTTTATGACTGTAGGGTGCCAGTTTTGCAGCACTCCCAGCTGGGCAGCTCGGGGCTGGAGGCAGTGACTGCTTTAGGGTCTGAGCCGTGACCGTGTCCCTTTTTATTCAGAGATCACATCAGCAGATTCTTGCACACTGCATTTCCGCCCTGATTTGCACTGAAGATCCTTCAGTCCCGCTTGAACCCGATTCCCAAGCAGCTCGCCCTGTTAGCTGAGCATTGCTCTGTTCCTGGAGGGCACCTGGGGTGTGGGCAGAGAAAGAAGAGCAGCCAGCAGAACAGCTTGCTTTGCGAGCAGAGTCTGGTCAGTGCAAGAGGGGCAGAGTGGGATCCTGCAGCAGATCAGCACCAGAGGAAGAGCTCTGCAGCGGGAGAAAGGCTCGCAGCAAAGACCTCGCAGTTTGCTCCACAATCAGAGGTGAGTGCCGGCTCTTTGTGGAGAAAGAAGAGTGGGGTGGGAGGCGAGAGGATGAAACAAACGCCGTGCTGTCAGCAGATCCGGAGTGCTTCTACTCATGCTGAGTTGCCCAGCTGGGTGTGAGAGCTGGGAGGACTGCAGTCGGTGCTGGGGAGCTGCCAGCAGGGCTCTGGATGCTGCTGGGGGCTTGAACAGCCGTGAGATCCCTCAAGGGACTGGAGCAACGGGGAACCCATGGATGGCTTTTTTTCCTCCACAGAAGGAGATAGGGAGGACTCGCTCAATGGCAGCAGCTGTGGGAAGAGCTGGGTGGAGGGAGGAACCCCTACGTTGTCTTTCCACCGTGCAGCAGCTGCCTTACTGTTCCTTCTCGTCCTCCTCACGCTCCTGGGCAACACCCTGGTGTGTGTGGCTGTCATCAGGTTCAGGTACCTGCGCTCAAAGGTCACCAACTTCTTCGTCATCTCCTTGGCCGTGTCTGACCTGCTGGTGGCCGTGCTGGTGATGCCTTGGAGGGCTGCTGCCGAGGCCGTGGGGTTTTGGCCCTTTGGGGCTTTCTGCGACACCTGGGTGGCTTTTGACATCATGTGCTCCACAGCCTCGATCCTCAATTTGTGTATCATCAGCGTGGACCGCTACTGGGCCGTCTCCAACCCGTTCCGCTACGAGAGAAGGATGACACCGTGCGTGGCTTTGGCCACAATTGGGGTGATGTGGCTGCTGTCCCTCCTGATCTCCTTCATCCCCGTCCAGCTGAAGTGGCACAGGGATCCGGAGCTCCTCAACCAGCAGGAGAACGTCACCTGGGAGAGCTGTGATTCTCGCCTCACCGGGATTTACGCCATCTCGTCTTCACTCCTCAGCTTCTACATCCCCGTTGTCATCATGTTGGTGACCTACAGTCGCATCTTCCGCATCGCCCGGCGGCAGATCCGCAGGATCTCCTCCTCGGAGAGAGCGGTGGAATTCACCCAGAGCTGTCCCGGCAGTGACTGCCCTCACGCAGCCAACCTGAAGACCTCCTTCAAGAAGGAGACCAAGGTCCTCAAGACCCTCTCCATCATCATGGGCGTCTTTGTCTTCTGCTGGCTGCCTTTCTTTGTGCTCAACTGCGTGGTGCCCTTTTGCCACCTCAACCACCGCGAACCAGCAGAGCTGCCTTGCGTCAGCGAGACCATCTTCAACACCTTCTCCTGGTTTGGGTGGGCAAACTCTTCCCTCAATCCCATCATCTATGCCTTCAACGCAGATTTCCGGAGGGCTTTCGCCTCCATCTTGGGCTGTGACCACCTCTGCCCCAACAATGCAGTGGAGATGGTCAACGTCAGCAACGAGCTGGTCTCCTACCACCACGACACCTCGTGCCCAAAGGACGTGGTGACCCTCAGCCACCCCCACGCTGCTCTGCGGACGGAGAACAACGAGGTGTCCCCCGAGAAGCTTTCCCAGCTCTCCTCCCGCTGCCCTGCGGTGGTGCACGTGGAGTACGAAGCTGTTTTCTCTTTGGAGAAGGTGGCACCGCTCACCAGCAGCGTGTCGGACTGAGATGGGATGAGCAGGGCGGTGAGATGGGCAGCTCTAACAGCTCCTGCTCACGTCCGTTTTCTGAGGCCATTAGGGGATAACAGGAGCTCTGCTCTCTCTCCGCCTGGGCAGGAGTTTGCATTACTGAGTGTGGAGTGATTTATTTATTTTTCAGACAGCTCAAAGGATTCAGATGCTTTGGTTTATTCTCGACAGCTTCAGGCGTGAGGCAGAAGTTGGTGTGGCTTCCCTCTTTGACCCATAGGAAAATGCTTCTCTGCAAAAGGCAAAACCACAACGGCACAAATTCCTCTTTCCCTGCGTCTGCAGCGAGCTGAGGCTCCGTGCTTTGTTGGTGCAAGCTGTCCTGCAGGCCACGGCACGCATGCTGCTGCCTTTCCCAGAGCCCCAGGGCTGAGCACTCGGCAGGGTTGGGTGTGCTGCGGGATGAATGCATCCCCAGGATGCCGAACCATTTGCTTGGAGCCTTCGTCATCGAGCCCTTCAAGCTCCAGAGGGACAACCCCAGGTTTTAGAGCACAGATATTGCTGTTTCTGGTCCTGTTGTTTGTGCCACGTCTCCCACCAGCCGCCTCCTCCTCCTTTTTTGCCGTGAGTTTCTTTCTCCTTTTACTCCCTTCTCTCACTGATTCATACAGGATCCTTCCTGCCCTGCCTCGTTTCAGTAATAATGACTTCGAAGCAGCGCTCCTTGCTCTCCCGTGCTCTGTATTCAGCCCCTCCTGTGCACGTTGGAGCTGTGGCAGTGCTCGGTTGCTGCCTGGGACGTGAAACGTGTTCTGCTCTGTGCTTGCCCCAAGGAGCAGCACATCCACGTCCCCTTCCATCCGAGATGTCCTTCACCTTCCTCACAACAGCACAGCCTCCCTCCCCCGGCAGACACAAAGCAGAAAGTGGTAATTACAGACTAACGTTAATCATTAATCGCAGCGTGGGAAGGGGGCAGAGCTCGTGCTCCTGAGGTCGGTGCTTGGGTGATCCCACGGGGGCACTGCTGGGACTCACCGAGCACAGCAGCGATGGCAGAGGGGCACAACCCACGAGCCGGCATCACTGTTCCCTTACCATGACAAACAACAGAGATGGGAAACTTTGATGGAGGGGGGGGGGGGGGGGGGAAATCCTCTTCTCCTCCGTACGGATATGGTCTAGTTGCGCTCCCACCTCTCCAGTGGGGCTGCAAAGTGTGCTCCGTGGGCAAGAAGGGATGCTCTGAGGCCCTGTGCCATCACAAAACAAGGAGCAGCGGTGGGGCCGGGGCTGCCTGATGCCCTCGGAAGTGCTTTTATTGATTAAGTGAATGCACGGAGTACAGAAAACGGTGGAGTGGTGCGGGTGCTCCGCTTCGGCATCAGCCGCTCCTCTCAGCGGGCAGAGGCTGCGGGGGGAGGGATGCGGAGGTCTTGAGGGGGAGTGGGTTGGGGGAGGGGGGGAAGGGCTCTTAAGGAACCACAGCCGATCTGAGAGGTAATTGCGAGCAATCAGGGAGCGTCAACCGTGCGCTGCCCGGAGTGCCGTTCACTCTGATGCTATAGGAAATCACTTATGCCCTATGGGGGGGGGGGGGGGGGGGGGGGGGGGGAAAAAGGGGGGGGGGGAACTGAACGGTGCAGGGGAACCCCTCCGGCGGTGCAACTCCTCCCCCCATCCCCACGCCCACGTGCACGGCCGCGCGTCCCCGCGGTTTCCGCACACGTGGCCGCCGCTTCCTGCGGGGCGAAGGGGAGGAGTGTGGGGGGGGGTTGGGGGGGGTTGGGGGGAAGAGGGGGGGCGGTGCCCGGCGGAAAGGGCCGGGACGGGCGCAGGCGCTGCAGGAGGGGAGGTTTCGGGGAGAGCTCGGAGGGCCCGGAGGTATTGGGGGGGTGCGGGGGGGGGGGGGGGGGGGGGGAGAGGGGAGGGGCGAGGGGTGCGGTGAGGTTGCGGGGGTGCGCGGGGGGGGGGGGGGATGGGGGGCAGGGCTTGCACGTGGTGCTGGGGCAAGGAGCGGGGTGGGCAGGTTGTTTGGGGTGCGCGGGGGAGGGAGTGGGGTGCAGCGCGTGCACGGGTTCGCACGTGGTGCTGGGGGGGGGGGGTGCGCAGGGAAGGGATGGGTGCACGGGGTTGGGGTCAGGGCTGCAGCTGTGACCCCAGAGCCGCAGGGGGGGGTGGTGCTGGGGTGGGGGTACACGCAGTCATCCCGACGTGTCCCCATCCCCCACCCCAGGTCCCCCTTCCCCCCCCAACCCCCCCCCCCCCAGTGCCACCCTGGCGCTGCGCCCCATGGACGGCGTTTTCCTCTCTCCCAACGAGGATGAGTTCGTGGGGAGGATCGCGGAGGAGCTGGAGCACTTCATGGTGCAGGGGCAGCACCACAGGTGGGTGCCCCATCCGGAGCCGATGTGTCGGGACTGTGCTCTGCGTGGGCTCTGAGAGTCGTGTGGTGGACGGGGCACATCTGTCTGCACATCTGGATGGAGAAGGGCTTTGGGCTCCTTAATAGCAATACAGCTTTAAGGCACGGATCTCAAGCCCCGCACCTGGAGTGCAGATGAGAACCAATAAATTCTCGCTGCGCTCTTCTCCTCCTTCCTCTGCCTTTCCAGGGTGCTCCTGTTCCCCCCTCTGTCCAGCCGCCTCCGCTACTTGATCCATAGGACCGTGGAGAATGTGGATTTGCTGAGCAGCTTTTCGGTCGGGGAAGGATGGAGGAGGAGGACGGTCATCTGCCACTCAGCTGTAAGGTAGACGTGACATTTTGGGAGGCTCTGGAGTTGTTCCTCCTTTGAACCGTAGCACGTGTTATCCACAGCATTAAGGGAATGGGGAACAAAGGGAAAACAAAGCTTCGATGCTTTGACTAACGCACAGCTCCTGCGTTTCCCTCTCTGTTTTGCACGTGTTGCTCTGCTCACGCTCTGCTTTTTCCTGCCCCCAGGATTCCCAGTGAGACCAGCGAGCAAAACCCTGCTGCCACTGCACCACGACCGCCCCGACCCACGCAGCCGTGGGGCCGTGGTGCACGGGGAGCCCGGCTGCGGCACGGCGGGGATGGGCATGGGGACACATCCCGAACCTGTGTGGGGTCGGGCAGGATCAGGAGGCCGCCGCGGAGGAAGCCTGATAAAGTCCTATATGTCCCTAAAGCGATGCGTAAGAAGGCGGAATGGGGAGAACAGGAGGTGGGCACCGATGGGATGCGAGAAGGGGAGATCTGCCCCAAAGCTGCCCCTGGGGGGGAGGCTGAAAGCGGCCCCGAACCCGACGCGGCCATCGGTGGGGTCTGTTTGGGGCTTGATGAGAAGCACGATGCTAGGGAGGAGGCAGGAAAAAGCACAAATGGTGACCGTCCTCTGCGCTGCACCGATGTCCCCTTCTTAGACAGCAGCAGCAGTTCCTCTAGGCAGCACGGTCAGGATAATAAGGGCTGTTCCAATTCCCTCTCCTCCGTCCTCAATGAAAACCCAACTGAGACAGAAGAGCAGAGCAAGAGCTGTGACGACACTGTTGGAGCAGAAGGCAGCAAGACACTGTGCCAGGAGCAAAAGAGCTGCGATGCTGACGTGCTGGGGTACAGCGAGAGCTCCCACCTGAAGGGGGAACACAGCTCTGATGCACAGTTGGTGCTGGAAAACCAAGAGAAGAGCTGTGCTGTGAGCCTGGAGAGCGGTGGGAACACGTCTCTGCAAAGCGAGGACGTGGTAAACCCGGTGTTGGAGCTGGGCAAGGGTCCCTCTGGACCAGAAAGTGAAGATCAGGAGAACTTCAGCGCTGTCCAAGAAGAGCCCAACCAACCCCAGACCCCAATGGAAGCACAGGGTGAGGCTGTGCTTGTGTCTGAGCCCATTGGTGGTGCTGACCCATTGTGTCCCAGTGAGCAGGAACGTGGGGTGGATGTGCCCCACGTGGCCGAGGATGGGAGCAGGGAGCCCACGGGGTTGGCTGATGCACTACAGCACGAGCTACGGTTGCCCAAAGAGGACCAAGAGGAGAATGTGACCATCCAGAGCCGGGAGATCGCCCTCGAGGACGACTGCACCGCAGAGCTCCTGCAGGAGGTAACCGTGCTGTGGTCACTCTGGGGTTAGGAGGGCATTCAGGGGTTCTCCGTGTGGGGGAGCATCCACGCCAGGTGTTTGCTCATGCTGTTGGACCATGACCATGAGTTGGTGGGACGCTGCAAGGACGGCTGTTGGTGATCAGATCCCATCTGGTGGACCCCCAGCATGAGCTCTCAGTCCTTTATCTGCAGCGTGTTCCCTGTGTTCAGGCGTCGCACTGAGTGCTCAGCACTGTCCCACAGCAGCACTGGGTGCTTGTAGGAACATTGCCCCGGTGGCTCCACCGCGACGCTCTCTGTCTCGGTGCCTTTGCTGTGATAAGAACTCATTTTTTTTATCCTGTGCTGTTCCCAGATCGTGGGTCATCTCACTGTGAAGGACATCAGCATCGAGAGGATCACGCTCGATTATTCCAGCTACGGCGACGCGCACGTCCACGAGGGCGACTTCGGGCACGTCACCGAAATCTACGACTTCTCCCCATCGCTGAAAACGGAGCACCTGATGGAAGTGTTCTCAGATTTCCAGTGAGTGCTGATTTTACGGGCGTGAAGCGAGCCGTATTCGGAGCTGAGCGCGCAGCGGAGCTACGCTGGATTTCACCATCGCCTCCGCGCTCCTTCCTTCGTGTGCTGTGTGCTTTGGAGGATGTGTGATGGGAAGGGTTCTTTGAGGCTCTGTCAAGCCTCCCTGCAAGCTTGTGCTGCTCTTGCTTCACTCCGTGTGCTCCATAGGAGCCTCTTTGCTCTCATGCCCCAGTGCCTGTGTCGGAGTTGCACGCTTGCGTAAGTGCCTGCAAAAAAAAGAAAGAATAAAGGGTCCAATCCTGGTGCAGGAGGTGAGATTGACTGTGTAAACACAGGGAGCACTGAGCTGGAGGGGTGACATTGGGTCAGCAGCAGGATCAGAGCAAGGCTGTGCCCCGTGGGGTGGTCCGTGGGCTCTGCATGGGGGATGGGTTCATCGGGAACGCTCGTCCCCTGAGATTAAAAAGCACCGTCTGCGTTCTGCGTGAGCTGCTGTCTGTTGTCAGCGTTTCCTCTGATGTTTTTTTTTTCCTCCTGCTTGCTGTGAGAGTGGAACCGAGCTGCAGATTGACCGATCTCATCGGAGCGCTCGATCGCCTTTTTCATTTCCCATGCTGCAGGGAACACGAAGTCTTTGAACTCCCCTCTCCCCAGCTCGCGTTTTTCCACTGACGCTTTAGTAAACGGATTTCTGCTTTGGTCTCTTCAGCCGTAGCTTTGCAGATTGCTCTGTAGATGAGCTCTGCTTCTCGTTGCAAAGTGGCTGAGCAGTCAGGGAGCGTTCGTTGGGCACTGTGTGCATGGCAGCACAGCCAGGCCCTGAAATAGAGGCTGCCTGTTGGCCTGGAGCTTCTTTAGGGGGGGGAAAAAGAGTCCTCGGAAGAATCACAGACCGTGGTCTGATTTGATTCTGATCCTTTCCCCTCTTGTGCATGGGATGCGATGCTCAGATGGAGACACCAAGTGCTTGGCAACTCAGCGTGGCTGTGGGTTTTACTTGTGTGGCTTTGTCTTCCCGTTAACGAGCACTCTTTCGTTGTTTTTCCTCTGTAGGGAGAGTGGCTTCAAAATCCAGTGGGTGGACGACACGCACGCCCTGGGGATCTTCTCCAGCCTGTCTGCAGGTGGGGAGCTGCGGGGTGCTGGGCACGTGTTCTGCTGCTTTGTGCTTCAAGCTTGAGTATTTGCAAGCCTGGCGTGTAGCGTGGTAACTCTGCTTTGCAAGATGAACGGGTTTTTAATTGGCTTGGGTAATTAGCAGGGCACCTGTGGTACAGCGAGCTACGCATTGCTGGAAATGGTTTTGTTGCTTCAAAAGAAGGGGGCCACCGTAGAGTGGTTTGGGTTGGGAAGGGACCTGTAAGGGCCATCAGGTGCAAGTCCCCGTTCCCCACAGCTCCATCAGGTGCTCAGTGACCTTGGGTGTTCTCAGGGACAGGGCATGCACCATCCCAAGGAGCAACCTGTGCTTTATAGAGCCGTGAGCATAAAAGATCTGAGTTCATCGGGTCAGCTGTCAGCCCCTCCCCACCGTAGAATCATTACGGTTAGGGAAGACCTCCACCGTCCTCGAGTCCAACCCCATGCACTCACGCTCTTTTCCACGGGATTAGGTCTGGTCATCAGGTCTTTAGAATGTGTGGCTCTTTGGAGCCACTGCCATTCCCCTTCTGCTGACTTTGTCTTTTGTTCTTGGCAGCATCTCAAGCCCTGGGGCGGCGTTACCCTTCGTTGAAGATCCGACCGCTGATCCACGCGACAAAGCAGTCTAAAATTAAGGCACTTCAGCGACCAAGTAAGATGATCTTGTCTTAATTACTATTTCCTGAGTCGCCTGTTCTGTGTCCTGGGTGGTCAGCCTCGCAGTGATGCTTCAAACAGGGAAATACTTCTTGCATACCAGTATTCCTTTGTTATTTAGCCGCTTTATTGGCCATGGCAGGACACGGTTGGCACCCAAGCTGTGACATGACGACTTCCTTGGCCAGTAATGCTTCTTGTTGCTCTGAGTGCCAGAACGTGAACACATCAGACCTCTGCCCCATAAACTTCTGCCCTATTACTCTGCACAATTAAAGACAAACCTGAGAGCAGTTGTTTTGTGGTTGGCATAATTTTATTCAGTATCAGGTGAAGAGGAAATGGTTAAGCTTAGCCATTAACATCGGTTTATTTAGTTGATTGCCTCTTAAAATCATACTGTAATCAGGTATACTTGCCACAGTAAAGAAATGCCATGAATCTCGTAGCAGAGAGATTGGGCTGAAGGTACAGCGTTGAAACAGATGTCAGTATGAATGATCCAAAGGGACACTGTCACAGTTAGAAGTTCCTGAGCTAAATCAAATGTGAAAGAAGTGATTTGCTTTCACACTTCTCACCTGTTCTCGTTCAAATTCTCCACGTGTGCCCTGTTGGCACGGGTGGGAACCAGGTAACAAGCTCCATCATATACAAACCGTGCACTTTAAGTGCCATTTATTTCCAAATATGCATTTGGATCTCAATTAGCTGACAGTGTCTCCTTTTATTATTATTATTTTTTAACAGCTTTTTGAAGAAAGATTGGCAGTTCCATTGTCCAAGCTGTGATGCTCTGAGCCTGCCCCTTTTTCCTTAAGCTGCTGCTAGGCTGCCTTTAGGAATAACGCTTCTGAAAAAAGCAAGCAAAGCCCACGTGGCTAACTGGATAATAATTTGCAAACAGTTGCTGATAAATGATCAGAGAGGAGCCAAATCCAGATTATTTTGGACTTGGTTCTGGTGTATTGCTTTATTGAAGATGAAACTGTAGCAAGCCAGATGTGCAGCAGGAACCGGAGCTCACTGCTCCCTCCTGGCCCAATTTTGCCTAAAGCAAAAGAGAAAATAGCAGGTATTTTTCCGTTGGTGCTGTTTGAGGATTGAGGTGTTGGTTTTGGTGAGCTGATACTGAGATGAAACCTCTCTCTGTGTGGCTCTGTGGGTTGGACTGTGCCTCTGTTTTGTTCTCAGAGAAGGGAGGACTGGCTGTGTCATGCCAGAGTGTTCCTGAAAGCCAACGGGGAACACTGCAGGGTCACAGAAACATTAACGTGCACTAGGGTTGGAAATGACCTCTAAGGTCAACTCAACCAACCCATCCCCACAGCATCACTGAGGTTGGAAGAGACCACTGAGACCGTCAAGTCCAACCACTATGGACCAGGATTGAAGCCTCTTCGTATCCAAATATTATCATTGTTGCACAGAAACTACTGTACAAAACCTGGAGGGAAGTCTTTACAAAGGAACGTGCTCTCTAGGGGTAGGACAGTGCTAATGCTCACCCCAGAGGAACTCAGAAAACAGACACCTGCTTTTGTGTCCTACGGTTCAGCTGTGAGTCTGCTCCTGACCAACCTCCAGCTTAACCATTTTCACCCTTTTTCACCCAGAACTCCTTCAGCTTGCCAAAGAGAGACCCCAGACTGACACGGTGGTGGCGAGGCGGCTGGTGACCCGCGCCCTGGGGCTGAAGCACCAGCAGCAGTGCGGCCCCGGCCCCGACGAGCTCCTCCCAGAAGGTTTGGACCAGGAGGAGTGAACCATCTCCGCTCAGAAAACGATGTCTAGATGAGCATGGCTGTGATATTAAACTGCATGCAGAACAGTGAGTTGCCATGGGGACGTTCTCTTATGGGTTAGCACCGGTTGCTGCTTTCTGAATCGAGAAGGGAAAAAGTTGAATTGAGATGTTGAGCTCCAGAGCCCTGCAGTTTGCTCTTCGTGGTGGAGAACACTGTGCCCTGCTCTGTTCCAAAGCATCTGTAACTTCCTGCAGCACGTAAGGAAATGTTACTTCGTGTTAAAGCCCACTAGGAATTGTTAGGGTTGCACCAGGGTGAGGGAAGGGCATCTCCAACACTCGGTTGGAGTATCTGTAGGAGTCACAAACTCTGTTCAACGTTTACTCTGTTGTTATATTGTTGTTAAAATATCCCACAGTAGTGACAGGCATTGAGGTTCGGGGCTTTTTCCTCATGGGAAAGAAGCCTGCCTGTGTTGCTCTGTTAGAAAGCCAAGTTGTTATTTGTTCATTAAGAAAAAACAAACCAGAACTCAGCAGCAGCTCAACTTTTGCAGAGCCCAATGGCTCGGAGGATGCTCCGAGACACCTCTAGTTGCAGCAGCAGCAATAGTGCATCCCCCAGACTCTGCTTTAGCTGCACCATCCTGCATCTCGAGAACAAATTTTCCAACTTACAGTAGGCTGAAAACCTCTGCTCTGTGTCATCATCTGCGTCACTGGATACGAGAAATATTCCAATAGGCATTACAAGAATCTTTTAAGCCTCACAACATCCCTGTGAGGTAGGTTTGTGGGTTGATCCCTGTGGATTGAGATGGTTAGTTGCCATTATTTCATCAGTCCTAGCTGCGTGTAGAAGCCTTCTCTACAAACACAGAGGGAAAAGGAAACCTTCAGTACCGGGAACTGTGAACGAGGCCCTAAACTGTGGTGGAGTAGGAATATAAAGTAGGATTTAAAAACATTTGTGTTTTTTTTTTGGGGGGGTGAAATGTTTTATTCAAGTAGCTGTGTCGGAAAATCTGTAGCAACGTGTGTCCTCAAACAAACAGAGGAACACACTTAGCACCATTGTGAATTGACTTAAGTGTAAAAGAAAAATCCTCAAAGCCAACTTAGACAGGCGGTCAGCGCATCTCCAACGATGCAAGCCACGGAGTCACCTCTGTCAGGTACAGGGATACGATGCCTTAACTAAATTCATCCTTCAAAAGAGTGAATATCCAGCTTAGAAGGTAACGTGTAGGTGGACGTAGGGGCTGGTGGGTGAACAGCTTACTGTGCAGTGGGGAAGCAACAATCCTGTGGACTCATCGTCAGGAGATCTGCCACGGCTTCGGGGTGGTGGTGGAGCTCTGATGCGCGTGTCGAGTTCTGCATTTGCTGCTCCGTTGAAGAGATTGTTCTGGGAGTTGGTTGTTGAATGCAAGAGTTTCACTGCAGCATTAAATTATGCTTTAGACTGTTCTGCTCAGAGCAAAGGCTTCGATTTTGTTTTCTTTCCTGTTGTTTCATTGCTAAAATGGGGTAATCACAGCAGCACTGAGGATAAGTGTCGTCACAAGTGGAAGAGTTTGCGTCAACGGTGCTTCAGCTTGAGCTTAAAATACTGAGATTCAAAGAAAATGAACGGTAAAGACCCACTGAGGTTGTTGATACCCAACCGAAAGCAAACTGTGCTCACTGCAGCCTGGGCACATAAAGCTGGTCCTGCAAGGTGGAGGGAGGAGTCCCAGTGGGGGACACTGGAGCCCAGTAGAGTTTGAAAGCCTGCTCCCAACACCCTCAGCAGTGGGGGTGGGAATGACAAGAGGTGGTCCAAGCACCTACAACGGGGAAGGAAGGCAGCCTTAGAAAATAATTTACCTTGCTAATTTAGAGTTTGATTGATTGCTTGATTTTTTTTTTTTTTTCTCTTGGCGCAGTGGTTAGGGAAATCACCGAAGCGGGGAGCCTCGCTTCTCTTAAATAGTGGGATGGGAGGCCGTGCTGCTCTATCGGGTAGACACCTTGTTGTTTGTGAGTCCGCTGAAGTGATCGAACTTCTGTTCTGTTTCATCGCTGAAGGAGCCACCTGGCGAGCACACAGAACACACAGGGTTAGGCAACAAGTAGCCAAGAGGTCAACAGTGCATCCAGCGCAGCACTCAGGGGCTCAGAGCAGAAGCTAGAAGAGCATGGAGTTTCATAGCTAATTAATTTAAGCATTAATTAGGCCTTGCCATAGTTGGAACAGCCAAAGAGTACTGGGTCTAAATCTATGTCTTTGGGAGACTTGGCTACGAACTGTCCTCGGTTTACTGCTAACCTTTGTTGGCTGCCAGGACTGTGACCTCCTTGAGGATGATGGTAAGCGAGTGCTCTCTGTTTTGTTCTCAAACAGGGCTGCGTCCTCACTTTT
Organism: Oreortyx pictus; assembly: GCA_036925125.1. Classification (NCBI taxonomy): domain Eukaryota; kingdom Metazoa; phylum Chordata; class Aves; order Galliformes; family Odontophoridae; genus Oreortyx; species Oreortyx pictus. The sequence goes on from JAUPFR010000029.1 coordinate 1,415,356, forward strand.
TGCTAGAGACAAAAGCTAAACACATTTCTAAGTATTTTCAAGCTCAGCTGGAGAGCTCATCCAACACTTGAGCGCTCTTTGTCCAACTGGAGTGGGTTTGGCTTTTCAAACTAGGTCACAAGCTGTAATACGAGTTGAGTATTTTCTTCAGAAAAGCAACAAACTAATAAAAAAAAAAATCAGTAAAAAACATTCCTTGAGGAGCTTCAGCCAGCCGTGGAAACTGGCTTTGCCATGGGCATTATTTGGAAGTTGACAGGCTGTTGCTGGTGATGTACTTTCCCTGTTAAAAATGGTTGAGCTCAGCCTGCAGCTTCGTTCTGTTTTTCAACGGGTCTGATGATCCCTAAAGCAAATCGAAACGGGTTGGGCTCTGCTGTTTTCTCACCTGTGTGGCAGTTGTACATCCAGATGCGCTGCCCGTCGTACCGGCTCCGGCATTTCATCACGTTGTTGGTGTAATCGGATTCGGCCACTTCATAGTTGGGGTTGATGACGACCTTAGGAGTGACGGAGTGAATGAGAGGGGAATGGATGTGAGAGTTGTCAGTTTGAAGCAGGATCAGGTTGAGAGAGAATCAGCTTTTTCACTGCAGCTTAATCATGGTTGGACTGGACCATCTCAATGGTCTTTTCCAACTTCAGTGATTCAGTGACTGTAACTTGGGAAGCAGACAGAAGCTCTTTAATTAAAGCCAGTTCAAGGTCACGCCTCCACTGGTGCACCGAAGTATACCCTCAAGCACCTCTCCAATTCACACCACAGCAGTGAAGACAAAAATAATGCCTCTTCCCTTCGCTCCTCTGCATCTCAGGGGCTGTTTTTAGAGCCACAGAATTCCCTCCCACTCCTCCCCCTTGCCCAAACCAGACTGCAGGCACAGAACCTCCCATACAGACACCCCCAAGAATAGCACTACTTCATCCATCCCCAAGCAAAGCAAGTGTTGCTTACCAATAGCCCCAGAGCTTCGTAAAGACAACACATCAACATTCTGTGTCACCAGTCTACGTTATTAGCGTTAGCTGCACATGGGTTGTGGAAGGCTGTCAAATAATGGCAGCACGTAGGTTGGTTAAGACTGACATCCCTGCTGGAGAAACCCCTTTTCCCATACCTGGAAGAGGTAGTCACCCGGCGGGACGTCGGTGATGTCAATCCACTGGCAGTCGATATCGTGTCGGTACACATCCCAGCAGCCAACGGTGATCCCTTGTTCGCCAAAATTGGCACATTCATACTGCTTTTGCACATCTGAATGGGTTAAAAGCACAGTGTTGGGGCGTCAGACTGCGTCAGGGGATGAGGTCTGGCAGCCTCAACACGCGGGGTCTGTAGAGTTTCTCTTACACCACAGAGAAAAAGGGAGCAGGCGTACCTGCTTCACATTCAGTGTCTTCCAGACAGAAGCTGGCTTTGTGTCCTTCAGCTACCTTGGTTCCGTTGAGGTTCAGTAGATCATAGTGGGTAAAGACCTCCATGCTGTGGTAATGCCTGCAAGACACGGAGAATTCATTCATTAGGGAAAGCAGCTCTTTAATTACTGCTCCTCAGGGGCTGCGTGGGGGAATACAAGCAATGCAAAGTGCTCAGGACCTAAAGGAACAGAACAAGAGGAAACCACAGCCAGGAAACATTCCCCTGGGCGCCATCCTACGTGGCACCACACGTGCTGGCTCCCGGCCCAGGGCTGGTTCACGTATCGGATGCTGAAGCAGTTCCAGGGGAGAGCCTTCATGGGATCACACACTGTTTTGTAATGGCAGCAGCAGCCAGGTTATCAATTCTAGTGCGCTGTCATCACTAGAGCAAGAAGCATTCCAGTTGCTTCGTTAATGAAAGGCTGTAACCAGTGCAGGGTGCACTCAGACTGTCAACTTATTTCTTTGCCACCTTTCCCCCCCCCTCCCCCCCTTCTATTTTTAAAAAGGACTCGGAGTGTAAATTTATTGGCAGAAAACAAACAACAGATGGAAGCATCGCTTCACAGGGAGCTAAACAACGTGACAGCTGGCTTCACACACCTTCCATCCTGTAGCTTCAAATGGGGAAGTGTTAGCATCAACTCAGCCTTGGCTGCGCTGCCAGCAGGAATGCATCAGAGAGAGCACACAAGATGGGCTGTAGACTCATAATTAGCAAGGTTAGGGCTGTAATTAGCAAAATCAGACCCCTGCAGGGTTTGGGTGATGCTGATCTGGCTCCTTCCACTTGTTCTGTGCCGCAGTGGTGGCTCAGCAAAGCACTGAGCCTGCGCTGGGGTCAATGGGAGGAGGCAGAGTGCTAAGACGTGTGCTGCTGCATGGGGTCAAGGCTGGGAGCAGCAGCCTGGCCACACTGATGGAATGCACTCAACGTGATCCCAGCCGTGGGACTGGGAGAAAAACCACAGCTCTTGTTGGGAACAGGAGGTCCTGAAATCCTGAGACACAGCATAGCCCATCTGTGTGGCTCAGGAGTGAGGCAATGCCCAGACCGACCCGAATTCAGCAGTGCTGAGCACAAGGCACAGCTCATCTCCTTCCCAGCTGTAAAAATAACTGTGGTGCAAAGCTTCCAACCCCTAGTACTGCAGCACACATTTCTGCAGAAAAAGGGGGGCAAGGCTGGAAGGGGAAGAGATGTTTCCTCTACAGATTAGGTTTCTTTTTTACCTCCTCTCCTCTAAAACCAGCAAAACCCAAACCCACCACATGCCAAAAGTCAATCCCTTTTCACTCCCTGCTACGGTCTTTCCCATTTTTGTTCTGCTCCCACATCAAAAGGCTCCTGAACAGAAGCTCCCAGTGATGGGGTGAGGCAGCAGGGAGAGAAGGGACATTTCCAAGCTGTTGATTTGGGAGCTGTCTCCTTTGGCAGCCTCCAATACAAGTTTGAGGTCTCCAGACTGACTCACTTTCTGAAATATGTCTGAATCACTCAAAGAGGTGTTTACATTCTGCTGTTTACAGACTGGAAAGATTGAAGAGGAATTGAGTTCATCCCTCCTCCGTATAAACAGAATCCAGTTCAGAGCACACAGATGGCTCTTGGCCTCTCCTCAATCTCACCTCACTTTACAAAGTCTCCCAAATTGCTCCCAAAGTCTCCTTTCCCACCCCGTGATGTGCTCAGCTCCTTGCAGAACCTTCCAGAAGCAGAGGTACTGCACCCATTCGGGTTTCCTCCTCCTGAACCTGCCATCCCCTGGTTATTTTGTGCTGAGTTTTCAGTAACACGCATCCCAAAAGCAACCTGGCTGCAAGGTACGTGCTGACACGTGCCCCCCATCTGAAGCTCTGCAGCACCGTGACACTGATGCAGTGCTACCTACGTCCCACCTTGCTCACACACTGCCTGGAGGAGCGCAAAACTTGAGAATCTGCTGCTCTGCCTGGCACAGATCTTACAGCAGTGACAGAACAAGAGCTGTACACTGAAATTCTCAACTCCCTTTTATCCCAAATTAGGGGAAGACCAACCATGTCCCAAACCGTCACTGCAGAACCAAAGCATCTGCTCGACCAACCATGTCCCAAACCATTACTACACATCCAACACATCTTCTTGATTCCTGCTCTCCGTGGTTAGTTGGGTTGACGGACCCGACATCACTCACCGGTGGCAGTCATGCCAGACCCAAGCGTGGCGGCCGTTTTTGGGGCGGAAATCCGACTGCCCGTTGTTGTGGATCTGGGAGGAGAAGCGCAGCAGGCGGCGGTACCCAGAGGTGACGGAGGTGTTGATGGCCGAGCTGGCCAAGCAGTTCTCCTCCTGTGCACACTGCAGCATGAACATGGGGCGGTCTTCCAGGTAGGCGGTCTGCTCCACCAGCTCGGCGTTGAGCACCAGGTCGGGGGCAGCTGGAGGGAGGGAGGGAGGTGGGGAATGAGCTGACAGGCTCCTAAAGCACACTGCAGTTTGCTAGAGATGGTCAGCCCCATCCCGCTGCTGGGGCAGGTCCGTTTCTTTCGTGTATCTCAACAAAATGAATGAAAGCCTGGGTTAGGGTGGTACGGAGCCTGGAGAACTTGTGGATGTCCCATTTCTGGAGGTGCTCAAGGTCAGGCTGGATGGGGTTCTGGGAAACCTGATCTGATGGCGAACAACCAGACCATGGTGAGGGTGGAACTGGATGGGCTTTAAGAACTCTTCCACCCCAACCATTCAATGATGCTGGGATCTTTAAGGCCCCTTCCACCCCAAATCCGTCCTACGGTTCTATGATCTTTCAGGACCCTTCCAACCCAACCCATTCTATGACTCTATCGGATTTAAGGTCCCTTCCAACCCAACCCATCCTGTGATTTTATGATGACTCACTCTCCGAGCAGGACACGCCAGCACCAAAGCGACCTCCTCCTCTAGGACAGGAGACATCAGCTCCATCATGACGGCAGTGGGCCAGGGACATCTCCGTCCCTGAGCACTTGACCCCACTCATGACCACGCTGTCAGCGCTGACATCTCCATGCCAGTACCAGGTTTCCTGGGCAGAGGGACAGAAAGGGGCATTTACACTCCATTTCATGGACCGCTGGGGGAATCCTTGTGTTTACTTGTGAATAACTTCTCCCTCCAGGAACACCAATGCACGAGCTCGCATCAGAGGCAGATTCATTTGGAGCCCTCTTTTAAGGGGTTGGGGCTCCTGATGAAGCTGTTGGTGTGTGTCGAAGCAGAGGAATGGAGGCAGGATGCTGCTCATCCGCATCTCTCGCCTTTTTAAAACCTTCTGTAGCCCCAATGAAACTGCAATGGCAAAGGGAAAGGAAGAAAGAAGAGAAAGAATTCTGGCCCTTGCATTAGTATCCAAACTGGAAGCACGTTTCCAGGAAAAGAGAACCCATCTGCACCATTGCTTCCATTGCAACAGGCTGTTTGTTAACCCTGTTAGCAACACCCTGCACACAGGGCTGCCCTGTTCTACACAGTGTAGCTTTATGCTCACAGAGCTGGTGCAGCCGGGATACGCATAAGAGCCTTTTCTGTTCTAAATACCGACAGTCTCAGCTAAAGGAAAAAATGTCTTGTCTCTTGCTGGACTCACAGGGCTGTGTCAACAGAGCTGGAAAGGCCAGCGTTGAAGGGACGTGGCTATCCACAGCTCTTGTGCTCTGCTTGGCAGCTGTGCAAGCAGTCAGCTGGAGGAACCAGCTTGCAGCAAAGCTCCAGCCTCCTCCCTCCTAAGGCATCAGACCCCAGATTCCCTTTCTGACCATGAGCAACACTTAAAACCGGTGTCAATCTGCTTGCTCAGGAGCCTGGTATGCCCTCCTGGCATCCTGGCTTGGTCAGAGACTCAGTGGATTGGATACGGCACCAAATTACGCCTGAGAGTGGCACAGCCTCTGCTCCCCAGGAGGAGATGCTCTGTGCTGCTTTTTGTTCCTGTGCCTGAGTTCTGGATTTCTGGCAATTGTTTGGGAAAAATAGTTTTCCTTCCATCTATGAAAGCGCACTTGAATTTTATTTACTCAGTAGCAGTGTGAGCCACGTTTTCCCCAAAGCTCCATTCTCAGGGACCACTCTGTAAGAGAACAGCTCCTCAGGGGACTGCTGTCCCAGAGAGAAGCCAGCTCCTTCACCAAACCCATTGTGCCAACACCAGGAACTGCAATAGAGGCCCAGAGGTTCTACATTTCCTTGCAAAAGCTGCCTGCCCTTGGGATCCTTGAGGGGTGCATCAATTCAGGAGCACATCTTGTGCCAGGATTATTGACCTGCGCCCTTTATTGGGGTGGGAAGTTTCTGTTCCCCTGCATGCAGTCCCATTTCTGCTGCCCACTTTCCTACAGCCAGCACAGCAGGCTGCTGCTCCCTGTGCCAAGGAGCTTTGCTGGGAAAGAACACTTAATTCCTCTGTGGTTGTCCCAAACTTGTTAGCTGGTGGCTTTTATCCCTCTTAAGAGCAGTTCTTGGTCATGCGTGAGTGGGGAGGGGTTTAGGGCATTTGTCATCAGAGAAGCAAAAGCCACCACCAACCCAGGTAGCTAGCATGCAGATGCACCATGCACTGCAGTGAGGAGTAACTACAGGAGCAAAATCATATTGTTTCCTAGTGATCTGACACCTTGAGAAACTTGGCTTCCAAATTCACTCAGCTCAAGTCCCACTCTGACTCAGGGAGAGACAAGGATCAGGTTGGGTATTAGGGAAAATTTCATCTCTGAAAGAGCAGTCAGGCATTGACACAGGCTGCCCAGGGAGGTACTGAGGTCACCATTCCTGGAGGTACTCAGGAGCTGTGGAGTTGTGGCACTGAGGGATGTGGTCAGCGGGGATGGAGTTGGACTTGAGGATCTTGGAGGTCTTTCCTATCCTTAACGATTCTATGATTCTATTTAGGGGCATGGTGGTGATGGGTCAATAATTGGACTTGGTGATTGCAGAGGTCTTTTCCAGCCTTAATAATTCTATAGGCATAGTGGTGACAGGTTAGAATTGATGATCTTAGAGGTTTTCTCCAACCTTATGAGTGGGTATGGACAGGATGGGCTGGGCTGACAGTTGGACTTGACAATCTTGAAGACCTTTAAACGCCTTTCCCAATGGTAATGATTCTACGACTCTACCCAACCTCACCTGTGCCACCGCGAGGAATACGCGCTTACGTGGACTCACCTGGAAGGCATGGCTGGCAAAACCCAGCCCCAGCTGCCTGCACACCACCATGGCCTCCACGGTGCTCCAACCCTGGCTGCAGACGGTGCCCCAACGCAGTGTGCCATTGCGTTCCGCCAACACCTCCACCCGCCCCTCGTATGGGTTGCGACCACCAACCAGACGCAGCTGTAGGGCAAGAAAACCCCTCCCATCAGTAGAGTTCACAGCAGACAGAGGTGACAGAGCAGCTGGGTGAGGAACGCAGGTCAGTTTTGTGGCTAAAAACCTCAGGAATTCAAGCTTCTGGGCTTCTCTCACCTGGTTCTGGAAACCCATTGCGGGAACGTTGCATCTCACAGCAGCATCTTCCTCGTGGTTACAGCCCTGCGACTCCATGTTGAACTTGCAGTCAGTGATGGATTTCTCAGATCCCGTACAGTCGATTTCGTTCAGGTGAATTGGACCCATGCCTTCAGGAGGGGGGGGAAAATAAGGTCATATCTTCTGCCCGTGCTACTGGGGAGTGGAGAGCTATCCAGTAACTGTTAATGCCTTGCATTCAAAACGAGGTGATCCTGAAAAAAGTCCCAGTGATTTCTTGCAAAAATAAAAGAGCTGCAAGATTATGATTATTAATTTTACAGTTCGACATTCTTTCCAGTAGTCTCCGGGAGCCATGCGCTGCAGAAAAAGCCAAGTTTCCATTGTTACATAATTTACAAACCTCAGCTGGAGGAATTCGACGATTATGACCTTTTGGCTGAGCCTGTGCAACAGGAATCTGTTCTCGGTCAAAACCTGACATTTCAGTGCAGCATAGGGACATTCACTGGGACAGCAAAATGGAGCCACATGGGGATGTGCAAAAAGATTGGTGAAACACTTCGGGGTAAGTGACTGTGACAACACTGCTAACAAGACAGGAAGGGAATCGTTGACTTCTCTCACTGCAGAAAATGGTGCCAAGGCACTGGGAGCAGAAATCAGAAAGGAATAATTGGTTCCATCCTTGTAAAGTGACAGTGCACAACTGTCACTTCCAAAGAGACCCAGAAAGGAAAGAAGGCACAGGAGAAGGTAATAACCCTACAGAGGTCCCATGTTCTGACTCCAAACTGAGCCCAAATCTATTTGGAAAGAAGTTTGGGGGAAATTAATCAGATTTTTTTATCACAAAGCCTTTTCTGGAGCCCATATAAACCAGTTCCCATAATCACTGATGGACACATGTGGAGAGATGGTTCTCAAGAAGGGAACATCTGTGTCAGTGATGCCCACCACCACCCACTTCCAACAGCCAGGCAGAGCTGACCAACACCATGCACAGAAATTGGGCTCCAGCTCAGGGCACTGAAACAACACCCATTGCCCCACTGGGTCACCCAGAGGTGACACCAGTTGCCCAAAGGAAGATTGGGCAGTGCCTCACTGTGAGCCACTTGGAACATGCTACCCAACTCCAAACCACCTCCTTTTATCCTTCTAAGCTGGCTCTGGAAGGCAGGAAAAGATAATTGGTTTGCTAATGGGAGGTGGAATCCTTTGCTCAAAAACCTCTTTCTGTCGCCAGTTGGAGCCTTCCTAACAGCGTGGGAGCCAGCTCACCTGGGACTCAGAGCCCTCACCCTGGGTGACAGCTTAATGATGTGCCTGGTGAACCCCTCACCTCCACAGACTGCAGCACAAGGACTGGGAAAATGCAACAGCAACAACAAGAAGAGCTCTCCAGCATATTTCTGCAGATGTGTGGCATGCACATCTGTTCTTTTTTTTTTTTTTTTCTCTCATTTAAATCCAGTTAGTGGTTTGCAGCTGGAAGCAGCAACATTGCCCCGCAAGCAGTTCTGTAGGAAGAATGGTGCTGACAAGAATTGGAGGGCGATGCACCAAGAATGCAGCACGCATCCAGCCTCACATTCTACCCTGACAAAGTCATACCAAGGAGATGACAAAGCCAGGGGGCAGGGCCACAGCTCTGCTCCACGCAGCACTGTCTTCTTCTCTGGGAAATGCTTTGATGACATTCTCTGATGATGGAGGCTGCTGAACCGGGGACTGAAATGCAACACATACTGCAAACTGGCTGAAATACAGTGATAAGAACTGAACTTCCCCCCCATGCCATTGCCTTTAGCAGAAGAATAGGATTAAGGCTGTACACCCAACAAACACATTCACATACTGCTTGGGCTTTTACCCTGGCCTCTCCTAAGGACATTGCAGTGGACAACACATACAGATCACCAGACCAAGCACCTCGCATTCAGAACCAGATCCCTTTGTCTTAATTGGGATCGCTATTCACCAACTACCCACCCTCTCCAATCAGCCCATCCCCGTGTGCTTCACCTTGAGAAATCACACCTCCAACAGCATTTCCTAAATGCAGCAAAACACATCAGCAGCTCCCTGCATCCCACTGTTTTGTTTGTTTGTTTTGTAAATTCAACAGAAAAGTCCCATTTTAAAGCTCTCCAGATTCTGGGCATCACCACCTGGTCTTGCACTTTCCTTTCTCCAAGCCACGCCGGTCTGAAGAAATACCACCCACTCATTGAATCTCACTATGAGTTTGGTGTCATTGTCTGTAGGGTTTACGTGATGGCAATCAGCAGTTGGTTTGAGAGGGCAAACGTTAGGCTTTGAGTTGCCATTTACCAGAGTTTGGGATTTGGACCAACTCCCAGCTACAGGAAATCCAAACCCAAGCTGGCTCAGAGTTGTACAAACAGCCCTCCTATTTTTAGCGGGCTAAATTAAGGTTCTGGGCTTAAATTGGAGAGTGTCTGAGGTCTATGTCCAAGACCCACTTTTGCCAGGAACCTTCTAGTAATGTGCATCTGGAGAACTTGTAAAGAGAATTTGAGCGCAACGGAAGCGATAACGAAGAAGTAATTACTGGAACAGCTGCTTGAGGGGAAGGTTAAACTCATCGGCACCAGAATTCTTTCAAGGAATCTTGAATGCCTCTGTAAGGCAAAGCCTCAGGAGACTTACTAAGAGGAGAGAAGAAAATCTTGTCACCCAAAGCAAACATTCCAGTGAAAACACGCTGCTCTGGATCGTGGAGAGGTTCTCAGAGGAGGATGGGACACGGAGGGAGCTCCTCTGCCCTTACCTTGTCCCAGCCTTGCCCCTGTTATCGCCTCCTTGGCGCTGCCGAAGCCCAGCTCCCGGCACACCACGCTGGCAGACACCAGGTTCCAGTTGTCATCACACACCGTGCCCCACTCGCCGTTCTTCAGCACTTCCACTCGGCCTTCGCCGGTGTTGGCTCCTCCTTTCAGCCTCACCAGAGGTTGCTGGAAGACACAGACAGAAGCGGTGTTAATAGTGGTGGGAGCAAAGCATCTTTCCATTATGGACGTGTGGATGCAGGCAGACCATGGGCTCAAAAAATTCTACCCTGAGGCACTCTACCCTGAGGCACCTGGAAACCACCACCACATAATACAAAAGGTGGATGGAAGGAGATCTGTATCTACTGAGATGTGGGTACCCATCAATGTTTCTCACACCCCTATGCATGGGCAGAAAATACAGAGAGACACTTCAGTTCTCCCTGCATGTGCAAAAGAATTCAAAAGCGGATCGTGAATGTAAAGCGGTTAAGAACCCCAGTTGATGTATTATGAGGTAAATCATAGAATCAGTAAGGTTGAAATAAAGCACTGAGATCATCAAGTCCAACCATCAATCCATCACTGCTATGGCCATAGAGTCATAGAATCATGGAATCATTAAGGTTGGAAAAGACCCCTAAAATCACCAGGTCCAACCATCACCCCATGCCCATAGAATCATAGAATCTTTGAGGTTGGAAAAGAGCATTAAGATCATCAACCCATCATCAATTCCAACCAACAACCCCTCACCGCTACAAGATGAAGTGGTGGTCATCTCCCTAAGATGAAATTAGTTGCGTTAATTAGTTAATGACCAGTTGTCTGCTGCTTCCCTACCAAGCAACCAGACCTTTGCAAGTCTCATTCTCAGAATAACTCTTCTTCCTGAAAATGTTGACAACTTGGATCAAAGACACCTTGTGAGCACACTGCTGCAACTTGGAATAGATGCCCTTGGGGATCTACCAGCCTTGATATCCTGATATCCAATGCCCACTGAAGTGGTAGATAAACGTATCTCTAAATCTAGAAATGCTTGAGAATGCTGAATAATTTGTTTTAGGAATTTTAAGAAGTTTGTGAGACCACATCAATGAAAAATTGATGAACATCTTCCCTGGGCAGCCTGATCTGGTGGTTGTCCATGGCAGGTGGTTGGAGCTCAATTATCTTTAAGGTCCCACCAACCTAAGCCACTCTGTGTTATGATTTTATGACACTTAACAACCACACGTAAGACAGAAAACAAAAGACACCATTCAAGGATCAAGGACCCCACTTTTTGGGGTCAACAGGAGCTTTGCAGCAGTCTCGCAGTCCCACCCTCCCAACGGGACGGAGGTGCTCCATCCCAGTGCCAAGCAGAGCAGCCCTCCATCTGCTGTGGCACCCAAGAGATGTGTGAGTTGTATGGGAACACCATGTGAAGTTTGCAGAGCCTGAGAGCATTGAAACCATCACTTACAAAGCTGGAAGCATACACAGTTCTCCAGGCTTGGGGTCACGCAAAGGATATCCAAAGCCAACACAAAGGCTTAAGGAATTACTTGGCAGCGTGCGTGGCTCAGAAAATTAGTAACGATTTACAAGACCTTTCACCCCCAAGACCTAAATCCTTACGGCTTCTACTACAGTAGGGTCTGGGGGTGCTGCCTGGGGTCTTCTGAGTGCCAAGAAAAGCCCCCAAACCCTACAGCCACAGTGGCACAGAGCTGGGGAATGCATCAAGATCCACAATGCAAAAAAAATCAACCCAATATTAAGGGCCTCCAGCTCTGCGATCACTCCTCCCCCCCCCCCCCCCCAAAGGTGCACATACCTTACAGACAGAGGATTTCCTTCGGCATTAACTTAAAACATGTTTGTTATTCTTTCTCATTCAGTTGCCCCACTGGCACGGAGAGCAGCCGACTCCGGGCTTGTTTTCTAACAGTCTTCTACATAGCTGAGGATTTTTATGCTATGCTCAGCCCTCTTTGCTAGACTAAACAAACACAGCTCTCGCGACCTCTCCTGCAGGTTTTCCCTCCTTCTCAGGTCACTCCTTTGCATAAAACACGAGAGTAGTGGAAACACAACCTCGCTTCCATCGGACCTCTACAGGAGACAGAACTCAGCGGCATTTAATTGACTGCAAAACAGCGAAGCCCAGCAGCAATGGGCACGCATTCAGTTGGCTGGAGCAGAACAGCTCCAACCGAAACGTGACAAATTTGTTTGCTTACTACTTGAGCTGCCCTTCCAAGCCTGGCACCGAGTCCTTGCGAGGACGGCACTGTGTAGAGCTCGCCCGGCTTTTCCTTCTTGCTCCCTGCTCACCTCCTGCCTGAAGGCTTTTCGGAAGCCACTGTGGCTGCTAGGGGCAAAGGCACGGCCGGGGACGCAGCTTGCCACCGCGGGCATCCCGTTGTCACACGTCGCGTTCTTCTCCGTATCCACGTTGAGGTGGTTGCCCAGTTTGCAGCTGGAGATGTGTGCCTCGTTCCCGGTGCAGTCCATGGAGTAAGCCCAGTAATGCTGCTTCCTTCTGCTAGCAAACATCCTGAAAGAAACAGAAGGGGATAGAAATATAAGAGCTAGAATCCTCAGAAGATGCACCGACGTGCCAACACATCTCCCCAAAGGACCCCTCCCAGAATGAGCTGCTCTCTTTGCTGGTCATCTCCTATGGGCTGCAGAGAGCTACAGCTCTCCCACTTCTCAGGGCTGCACTGTTAGCAACTGTGAGCCTGGAAGCAATTATCTGAGAGCAGGAGCAATCTCCTTGCTGACATGTTTGCAGCAGAGGAGCTTTGGCAGTGACTCCTGCTTCTTGCTCCCAAACTGGAGCTGCTCCAGGGACTGCTAAGGGGAAGGGGCACGTGTGATAAATGGGAAAAGAACGCATTCCAGATTCATCCTAGCTGCAGTCAAACGACTGTATCAGGGCTAAAACAGTCAGCAAAGTGGAAATATGGGTCAGGGCACTGCTGAAAGGGAAATGTGGGAAGCTGAAGGAGCTGAGGTGCTGGGAGCCAACGCCTTGCTGGGATCTGACGTGGCTCTGCAGGATCCCTGTGCTGCTCCTTGCTCCAGGATTAGCTGCGACCAATGGCAGAGCACAGTGCATGCAGAGACGGCAGCAGTGCTGATCTGTGAGTGGGACAGAGAGCCTGGCCTGGATCTGGTGAAGAAACCAAGGAGCATAGGAGCATTTTCTCCTTCGTTTCTAGGTTGGTTGCTTGAGACCAAACTGGTGACTGCCAGGTTTTCCCAGGTGATGCCCTTCAGTGGTCCCATGTGAACCACCTTATGCCACCGTGGATCTTCTTCCCTTCTGCTCGTTAAGCTCTGCTGATGAGCCCAGCAGCTGTCCAGGCTCAGGGCCACCAGCTAATCCTGCCTGGAGCCCCATTTCTCTGGGATAGAGCTAGGGCCAGGTACAGGCAGGCTGGAGACAGAGAGGCAATTGCACCATGTGATGGGGAGACCACAGAGCTCCAGGGCAGAATTTAGGGTTACAGGCAGATGCTACACACCAGGGAACATCTGCAAGAGCCTCACGCAGTGACTTTTCTCCTCTGAGTCTGCTTCACCATTCTATGCACTGGAAGTGAGAACCTGGGGGAGTGTTCTCACTGCAGCCCCTGCCTCACACACATGCAGAGAGCTCTGAACTCTGAAACAGACAAGAAACATGGTCTGTCTTAGAGAAGTAACTACGGGGATGCCTTAGAATAGCAAACAATGACCTCATCCTGGAAACTTTATGAGGCACGAACATCTGGTTGGTATTAGCAGCCCCTGGTAAGCTGGGGGAAAAGAGCCAGAGAAGCCCCACCTCACTTCCCCAGAATGGATATGTGAAGGAAAAAAAGGAAAAAAAGCAGAATGCAGATGATCTCTGCAAACAGAAACTCGGGGCATTCTTGATATTTAGCACAGAAAGGGTGCAGCAATGCTCAGATCAGAGGGGTGAGCAAGCAGTCGTGCTGAGTTCAGCCAATTTGAGGTTGTGCTGGAACCCAAAGGACGTCAGAAGAGATGGATCTTCACTGTGTGAGCTTGAAAAAAAGCCATAGGTTAAGTCCGAGGGCTGTGGGAAGCATCACAGGGCATAGCTTTGTAAGAACGTGTCAGAGAGGACAAGGAGAGCAGAGAGCAAATCAGACACGTGCTGGGAAAGTCACCCACGGCACACTGAATGGCAGCTGGAGAACTCCTCTTCGGAGTCCTGACCCAGCACCTTCTACTGAAGCCCTTAGGATCCTGGCTTTGCTGGAGAGAATTGAAACCATGAGGATTTCTACTGCAAGCCCCACACAAGCAACCAGATGTATGATGCAGACTGGTTAAACTGGGAGATGCTACTTGGGCAGACACTGAACAAGAAGTGTTGGAACTGCTGAGCTCTTCCATCCACAATTTGGCCACTAGTGGACCAACCGTTCACCCTTTGGTTACACGTGGGCAAACCACCCACTCTTTGACCATCCATGGACAAATCATCCACTCTTTTGGCCTCAAGAATGGATTTATCCCACTCTTTTGGCCACTCGTGGGCAAACCATCCACTCTTTTGGCCACAAGAAGGGTTTCATCCACTCTTTTGGCCACTCATGGACAAACCATCCACTCTTTTGGCCACAAAAAGAGTTCCATCCACTCTTTTGGTCACAAGAAGGGTTTCATCCGCTCTTTTAGCTACCCATGGACAAACCATCCACTCTTTTGGCCACTCACAGGCACACCATCCACTTCTTGACTGCTCTTAGACAAATGCTGTAGGAGAACATCAGGAAGGCATTGGGTCCATCCTTCTGCCTTTAGGCATCTCAGTTCACAATCTCATGTTGTCCCCATCAACAGGATGCATTTAATCCTGCTCAGAGCAGGGCTTGGAGGAGGAGTTAACAAACATCCCTTATATAAAACCTCTCTGAAAGCACGAACAAGAACATGGAAACAACACTGAAGATTTGTTCCATTTCCGAACATAAATCGCGCTGTCAACTGCAGAGCCTGAATTACATTCAGGAATAAAACCCTGGCACGGTGACAATAATGAACTAACTTGTTTTCTTCCAAGCAAGATCCATCTGCACATCGTTTCACTTCCCACCACTGCACAGTGGCGGAGTTAAGGACCCGCAAGTTCAGCTCACCGATGCGAGTGGTTTAGGTCTTAATTAAAACAGAGTGTAAAATGTTGCTTTGGTAGCAGAGGTGCACGAGCATGATATTGCATATTCATAACTCCAGCAAATGGGATTTTCAGTGCTGCTGAAGAACTGTGCCTCAGCTTTTCCATCTCCGCGTGTGCTATTGCAAGAGACAGGACAATTACCACGCATCCTTTTATTTAAGGCAGATGGCTCCAGCTGCTAAAGTTAATGCTTTTCTTGGAAATGCCACAACTGAGAAGCAGGAAAAATCTGCTTTGTTTTACTAGAAGCATTCCCTCCTCCTGTTCTGGTGTGGGGAATGGGAATCTCAGGTCTGAGTTTGCTGCACTGATGGGAGCGAGCGTCCCTCTGGATAATGACTGCCTGAGAGCAATTATCAGCTCGCTGCTCATCTCCCTGGGATGCCCAAAAACAGAGTTCCACTTGAGTTATTCACTTTATATTCTTTCTGATGCTATATGGCTTTACACTCTCCCAGCCCAAAGAGCTCTTCCATTGATCGAGATCTTTCTAATGAAGTAA
Source organism: Oreortyx pictus (assembly GCA_036925125.1). Classification (NCBI taxonomy): domain Eukaryota; kingdom Metazoa; phylum Chordata; class Aves; order Galliformes; family Odontophoridae; genus Oreortyx; species Oreortyx pictus. The sequence continues at coordinate 1,430,754 of JAUPFR010000029.1, forward strand.
ATGACACTTGGCCAGCCAGTTCCAGAGGGAGCTTTCAGAAATAGCAATGCATGGGCCAAAAGGAACAGGAAAACCACAGCTCCTGCCTGGAGAACTCTCTTCTCCCTCACCAGCTGACACTTTCCCACTCCTAGGTCAAAAAGAATAGGGAAAAAAGAGGCAGAACTGAGCTTAAACTATTTTGCATCTGCTCTAGGGTGTTATTCCTAGGGAACAGCGTAGGAAGAGCTATGTCTGTGATGAAGGATGGTGACAAAAAGCACTGACAACAACAAAAGACCAGAGCTCCCAGCATTCAGGAACGAGAAACCCAGCCTGAACCGCTCAGCCTGCTGCTCTCAAAGACACAATGTTCTCCCTGGGGATCACCATTTCCTCCCCTCGTTTTAAAGCAATCGAGAAATGTAAAATAAAAACATATATAAAACAGCAATGAAATCACAACTGTCCTAAATTGGAGAGCAGCTGCTTCACAGGGGTAAGTGTGCCCTTGAAGGGGCAAGACCAGGACTGAGGAACATGGGCAATATGGGCAGTACAGCCAACAAAAGCCTGTTTTGTTCCAAGGTTCTCCCAACAGAGCCTTCAGCATGCACAACAGCTTTCTGCAAAGAGATGGGAAACGCTTCGCTTAGCTCACATCTAACGGGTCTATTGGGTTCACTTGTGTCTACCCAACCCCTGCACACAACGCAGGACCTAAACCCACTGCTAATGGGAGAACTGACCGCCCCATAGCTGCAAGCAAAGAGATGTACAGGGCTGAGTGCCCATGTCTCCTACTGCAGGAGCTACCAGCTACTAACAGCGATACCGCACCGGCTCTTGGTTGAGGAGCAAACCATCCCCCTGTCCACCCAAGGAAATTCCTGACGTCTCAAATATTTACACAGAAGGAAAATCTGATCTGAAGGAATGAAGCAGTCAAAGGTTTTTCTACCTCAAGGTCTCCGGTGTCATCTGACAATTTGGGCTTTCTGAACAAGGCCCCGAGTGTTCAAGGAAACACGCAGAGAGCTCTGCTCTTACTTGTAGACCTTGGTGTTGTATTTCCTCTCACTCGGAAATCCAAACATGCCACAGACGACTCGGGAATTCTTCATGGTCCAGTGCTTGTCGCAGATCTGCTTCCAGGTCCCTTCATCTTTCACCTCCACGTAACCCTCCGTGACGGGCACCCGCTTGCGGTAGGTGGCGAGGATGGGCCGGATCCTGATGTCTTCTACCTGAATGTTCATGTTCTGTGAGCAGAAAAGAAAGAGGAATGATGCTGGCTTGCAAGGAAGCTGCTGAGGAATGGGGACCTGCTGTGCTCGGAGTGATGAGGGCTGCACAGAGGGAAGAAAAGTCACGATGGGTTGTCCAGGGATGTGGTGGTGATACTATTCCTGGAGGTGTTCAACAAATGTGAACACGTAGCGCTGACAGACCTGGTTAGTGGGCATGGTGGGGATGGGTTGGGGGTGGACTTAGGGAGTTTAGTGGTCTTTTCCAACCTTGATGGTTCTATGGGCATAGTGAGGGTGCATTGGGGTTGGACTGGAGGATCTTGGAGGTCTTTTCCAAACTTGATGGTTCTATAGGCATAGTGAGGGTGCACTGGGGTTGGACTGGAGGATCTTGGAGGTCTTTTCCAACCTTAATGACTCTATAATTCTATTCTGTGAAGCACTAACACTGCTCCAGAGTGGAGGTGGATGCCCCATCCCTGCAGACACCCAAGGTCAGGCTGACAGGGTTCTGAGCACCTCACTGAGCTGTGGGTGTCCCTAATCATTGCGGGGGGGGGGGGGGGGAGGTTGGACCAGATGGACTTTAAGGGTCCCTTCCAACTCAATCCACTCTATGACTGCATGACAACAGTGAAGCAAACAAACCTTTCTGTTTGGTGTGAGTCCTTCCTCCATCCTTCAAGAGGATGCTTTTTCCCATTAAAAAAAATAAATATATACACACACACACACACATATGAACGAATGACTATGCAATAAATCTCCCTCGTTACTTAAGTTCATTGAAAGTGTTGATTTCAGAAGCACAGAGATCTCACTACTCGTAAAGGTTTTGGCCACGACTGCAGTGAGCCGAGCTCAGTTTGGTGGGGCTGATGACTGGCAGGGGACAGAGCTGGGGGTCACTCTGGGCACCCATCCCCATGCTGCTGGCACAGATATCCCCATTTCTGTTGAGCTGAGCTCCTCCTGCAGGGAATGAGTCAGGGAGGTCGGATGGATTTTGCATTTGGAGCCTACGTGAGGATGCTGCAGAAACCTCACAGGGACCCGAGCCCAAAGCGAAGGCTGACTGGAAAATATTTGCTGTGGCAAGCAATTACAAAGGAGCTACTGAAAATTTTATAGCTTGCTTCCAGGAGAGCTTTTCTTGTCGAATATGTACGAAGCCACGTGGTTCTGCTCGCGGTTACATCAGACCTGAGGAATCCTGCCCTCCCCTCAATCACTTGGAAAAGGAAAAGGGCCCAAAGCTTTAAAGAGACACAGTCTCTCGGGGGGGCACACAGGTATTCGGGGCAGGGAGATCACTGCAGGGCTGAGGCAGCTCTGAGAACCACACGTGGCACATCCATCCCCCAGCACTGATGGGAATCACAGCCTTGGGCAAATGGAAACTGAGTGCAGGGACGGGGCCTCCAGGGAGAGGATCTGCCTTATTCTCAGCCTTGGCCAAAGCTTTGTATGTATTTATTTAAATGATTACCTGCATTTACCACTTCAGTGATCTCTCCCTTTCACCTGCAGCAACAAGAATTCAGCCCTGTACAACTGCAGCATCCACAGGACACCCCTGGTGACCTTGCAAAACAATTTGTGCACAAAGGGATGAACACAATGGACTCACAGCTTGGGCTTCGGCCCAGAGAGTTCCTGTAGCCCTTGAGAAGAAAGCAACCAACACAACAACATCCAATTTTGTCACATCTGAGGCATTCAGACAGAGGGTCCCATGCAGGAACCAACTGGTGGGGATGGAGCTGAAAAGCCTCCAAGATAAACACAGCACTTGTAGGATGGGAGAAAGATTCTCAGCCTCTTTTTGCAGGTTGAGGAACGAGATGCAGAGGGATCGAAGCTCTTCTGCAAAGACCCTGAGGCAGGAATCACATCCACACAGCAGCAAAACCTCCAGCACTGAGTACCCATGTTCAGTTAAGGCTGGTGTTGATGGGCTGGATCTTTTCAACTCCATCAACCCAAGTGTTGCATGAAAGCAAAGGCGCCCAGCAGATGGCCTCCAACAGCAGATGCTGAGAAAGGGCATCTGAACATGGGCAAGGGAAGAACAAAAGAAACGTGAGCAAACCAACAAGGAATAAGCCATCAGCCCATTGCCATGAGGGTATTTCAACCTTCAGATTGTTTTAGCAGACCGATGGTGGGCAGTGATATTTCCATGATCTGTCTGAGAGCAAAACCAACCCACATCCACTCCCCTTTCTGCTCACAGAGGGTTCTGACCACAGAATTTCTGGTACAGCAAGTTGGACTTGATGGCCCTTATGGGTCCCTTCCAACTTGGGACATTCTGTGACTCAATAACTCTTTGCTCTGGGTCTGAAGCAAAATGTCCAGGAGAAGAATTCAACATGCTGCTGAGTTTGGAGTTATAATGGAAGAATAAAGAATGATGGATCAAAGTAAGCACTCCTTCCCCCTGCAGCATACTAAGAGCTTCCTCCCTCTGGCACTTTACAGGTTTGAATGGTTTCCTTTCTCTGCACTGGGAGTATTTGGTAATGCAAGCACAGGCAGGTTGTATTTTATTCCCAACACCAATGCGTACAGCAGAGGGGCTGATGGTGAAAACAGACTCCACATCCAAATCAGAACAAACAACATTTAATAGCTGGAGCAGATGCTTTCAGACAGCTCCACGCACCCTTTCTGTACACGTGGAGACAAACGCCTGCAACAAGAGCATGTGTGAGCAAGGAAACCTCAGACTGAAAGCTTAGCTGGCACCTCAGAGCCAGCAATGGAGGCAGACCTGTATACCCTCTGAAGATCAAGAAGCCATCAGAGACTTCATCAGTGTTTCAGGAGCCAGACAGCCATCCAGCTAAGATCAATGCTACCTCTAGGAAATGCAACAGGAAATACGAAGGCATTTCTCTCCCACTTGCATTAAGCCTCCAGGAATCAAACTGTTTTGGGTTCTTTCCCCCCCCCCCCCCCCCCTTCCTACTCCTCTCTGTTACGAAACCGATGAATCCCAGCTTCAGAGAAACAGGGATAGCAAGAAGAAAAGGGGTTGGTCCTGAGCTTTCACAAAGGGATTTCTGGCTCAGAACATTTTTGCATGAGCCTCAGCTGCTTCGGTTCCTGCTCTCTGAACCAAACACGTCCCCTGACTGCAAAAACCCACACGGCTGCTGTGATATTTTCTTCTTCCACCTTTTGCCATCCGTTCCTGTGGGCAGCTCGATGCCCAGGACCACTCTCCTCCCAGGCTCAGTGTCACCTTCCTCCCTGCAGCAGGCCCTGAGGATGCCCAACAATGGTTATACGCAGTTATATGCATGATTTAACCCAAGCAATGAGTCTGCATGCTACCCCTGTCCCTGGATAGCCCTACTTGCTGCCCTCCTGCTTTCACAAAGCTCTCTCTTCACATGCATGGGAACTAGAGGAATCTGTTTGGACTTAAAACATCTGGAGCTATGCCTTTGAGTCACCATCGAGGTCCCAGCTGTTAAATAAACACAGTGATGGAGATGCTGCAAGACTGAACAGGGTGGTCAGCAGCCCCGGGAGCATTGCTCTGCACTGGGGATGCAAACACTTTTTTTTTTTGTTCTGAGGTTTGCACAGAACAAAAGGGTGAGAGATGAGAGTGCAGTGCAGGATTAGGCTCCAGGAGCAAACACAGAGCAGATTATAAATGACAATGGAATGCTTCAGCAGCAGCCCAATGACTGCCAGTGCAGAGCAGGCTAACGAAGGCACTGGAAACAAGGACTGGATGGCAAGCACCAGAAACCCCTACACACATTAAAATTGCAGCAAAGAAGAAACACAGAGACTTGCCACAGTGGCTTAATTAACATTTGCCTGGACCTATCTCCAGAACAGATGTTGAGAACCCCTCTGGGCAAAATATCAGCATTTAAGCATGCACCTGTGTGCAACATTGAGAGGCAAACATTTACATGAAGGGGAAAGAGCTTAAAAACCTGTTGCCACAAACTGGCAAACAAACACTGGGTTTTCAAACAGGGAGGACAGGGCTGGTCTCAGACGGTGGGAACAGATCCTCATGGCACAGAGAGAGCATCTATTGATGTGCATGGTAAAATAAAAGAAGAGTCCTATTTGTGCCAGGCCGTAAGCAACATCACTGAACTGTAGAATCAATAAAGATGAGCTTAGTGATCTTTTGTAACATATCCAATCCCAAAACATCCCCACCATGGTTATAAAGGATAGAGGAGACCTCTGAGATCACCAAGTCCAACCCCAACCCACCCCACAGTGCCCACTGACCCTGTCCTCAGCCTTGCACTTAGCAGCAGCACACAGAGGCATTCTGCACCACCTCATCCCCAGAGCCCATCTGGGCTGGTTACAAACCCCAGGCAATACAACTGAACCCTTTTCCAACCTGGGACAACCAGACCCTTTGAACCGCCGGGCTTTGAAGTGAGATTTTCCCTGTTCCCAGAAAGGAAAAGGTGGACAGGAATAGCAGCACAGCTCTACCAGCCCTTGTCTGCCCACCGTCTGCTCCCAGGTACCACATCTATTATTTGGGAACACCGTGGCTGCAGCAGTTCGATATATTTAGAGCAAGTCCTGTCTGCAGCCTGGATGTGTGTGTGCAGAGAGGAAGAGGGCGGACAACAAATATTTTGCTAAGGATGTTTTGGGGGATGGCTTTAAAAAAAATATGCATTTATTAAAGAAATATATTCAAGGCAGAGCTGGTTGCCCGTGGCCTTAGCTGTGCTGTCACAGGTGGGTTTGAATGTGTTTGGACAACACACTGCTCTCATCCTGCTCCCAGCACACCAGGGAAGGGGCAGCTCAGCACCCAGCCCCCTTCCTGCACTTTGTGGGGCTTTCAGGTGCATCATCCCCAAGACCACAGCAGCTATAAAGCTCAACCTGGAGACACTGTTATGAACAAAGCAGGTGCTGTGCTCTGCCCTCCTGTTGTATTCCCAAGTCATACCAATAACCCACAAATGTGAATACAAGCATGCAAACCTGGGAGATTTTACTCCAAGAAATACAAGCTAAGTCAACTCCCTATGCTATTCCAAACATTATTTGCCCACGTGGTGTTGGATGAATTGATGCCTGCATCGAGAAGCACAGGTCCAGCATCAGCCACAGGGGCAGGAGACTACGGGCAGTCTTTACAGTCACAGTAGGACAAGGCTAAGCCACAAGCCTTGCCTTCTTCATAAATGAGAAACTGTCTGCATACTTAGTCTGCATATTTCAGACAGAAGGGGGAAAAGCAGCTCTGAAATGCACTGTGTCATTGCCCCAGGTTGTATCGAGCAAGCACTGATGGAGGTGGGCAATGCTCAGGGGGCATTGGGCTGATCCTGGCCACCAGCACCACTCCATCCATCCACCACCCTCCAAGAAATAACACTCTGAACGAGGCTAAAAGCTGCAGCATCCGCTGACGGCATCGAGCACAGACAATGGGACTTGCTTTGCCCTTCAGCGAGAGGCTGATGGATTTCAGAGCTGCCCTAAGCTCGGTTCTGTTAAACCTCTTCCTGCCCATCTGCTGCCTCTGTGCTGCAGATCTCCCACCCCTCAGCCAGGGATGAGTGGGTTCGCTGCACAGAACCGAGGCAGCAGGAATGGAAAGGCTCAGGGACAGGAAGGGGTGTGATGTAACCCTCCAAGCATGAGCTGTGACGGGAAAAGATCCGGCTGCGCATACATACATACATATATATTTAAGCCAAGTGGTTTCTGGTGATGGAAAGTTTCCTCCTATACCATTTATCTGCAGCATTTCCAAACTGGGGAACGGAGGCATGCATAACATCCAATAAAAATAAGCTCTGCTCGAGGGTCAACGTGTTGCTTTTAAAAGCTCACAAACCCTTCTGCCTGTCGGATTTTAGGAAGCGGGGCCAGATTTGAGCAAAATTCAGTTTGCACAGCCCCTCCGAGCTGGAGCCAAGTCAGAATGAAGTCAGATGTTGCCTTATAGCTGCTGGCTTTCCCTATTAAACCTTGGCAACCCCGCAGAAAGTAGCACTGAAAGGCCTGCAGACACTTTCCAAATGATGAATTTGAGATGAGTGCAGAAGCACTTGCTTGGTGATGGGTTGTCCGTGCTACTCAGAGCACGCATTTCCCACGAAGGCAGAACAGTAGTGCTGCTCCCACCAAATGCATCACCTATTGGGGTTACTATCACAAGTAACAGCTTCATCAGTGCCACCGCTGAAGGCGGTGGAGGGACCTGTCCATAAAAAAAACCCTCAGGTCCTTCACTGCCATTGGATGAGCACTGGACTCCAGCCTGAGGAATGCAGCAGCTCACAGAATGATGATGTTTCCCCTGGTGAATGTGAGCTATGACATGCAGAATTCCCAGGCATGTTGGAGAGGGCAAAGACTTTCAGCTTGCGTATACATCAGCCTTTTGATCTTGCTGTTTGGCGGCTGGTGACCCTATGAGTAACCCTTCTCATCGTCTCTGACTCCCAGCTATGCCACAGCAGCTGCTAATGAGATAAAGCAAACACTGAGAAGGAAAGTTGAAAGGGGGGAGAAAAGCTGAAGCATCTGACAGCTAGCTGCGACTGAGATGCACTTCCACAAAGGCATCTGAAGAATTCATAGCACATCACCTTTAGCCTTAAATCCTGCTGCATTAAAACCAGCAGAATAAAGAACCCTTCAGCTCCCTGTGACCGCAGGGGGATATGGGAAAACTCTACCCACAGCAGTGTCCTTGGTCACCTGTGCTCCTCACCCACTGCTGAGGATGTAATTCACCACTTATAGCAGTGAATGCCTTCACCCATGTCCATCTGCCAGGTCCTGGAGAATATAACTTACCCAAACTTATTTCTCCCATTGCTCCAGCCACATGAACTGCTCCAATCTCATGATTCATTCTCTTTATCTTACATGAAGCTCAACACCCACACAGCACCAGCACAACCAGCTCTCGGTCACCCCAGTGTGTTCTACTCATTAATCAACCTCCAGTGCTTAGCTAATGGAAAAGCAGAGCTCTCCCCAGCTTTTATGATTAATATCCAAAGCATCTCAGTGTGATGCGACCTCCGTCTAGACTAAAGCATCCTTTCTTCCAGGCCTCTCTTTAGAGGATTCACTGTGGCTCTGGGAAAGCACACATCTGCCAAAGCCATCACTGATGTTCCGTGAGCTCGCCTCACCCCCTGAGCAAAGCCTGGGGCCACTGGGATCCCCTTGGAAGGCCTTCCTCCCCTTCTGTAGCTGAGGGAAGCCAGGTTAAGGCAAGCAGAATTTCAACTCACACCCTACATCTACACTTCCATCCATCAGTGACTACAAAGCAACTGCTAGAATAATTTTGCCACACAGCGATAAAGAATGCTGAATCCTTTGTTCTGGATGGTAAGCAAAGCCAAGATCCAGCCACGGAAACCATGGCGTGGTTTTGTGATGCGCCCTGGATTCCCTCTCTGCTTAAAATAAGGTTTGACTCTGGTTAGCAGAGAAGTTCTTCCGATATGTTTTGCACACTGAAACAAGGGAGCAGTTGGCTGAGTCACCTCAAATATTTTCCAACCTGAACATTCGAAAGAGCAAACGTTTTTTTCCTTTGATGAGCTCAGCCCACCTTCTTTCCAGCCCTGCATTCCCCGTGGGTTATTGCCCCACAGAACTTTATTCTGCAGAAATCGAACAATGCTGGTTTAGCAGTGATTCAGGCATTTTACTTCTGTCATTTCCCCTAGAGGTCCAACCTCAGCCAAAATCCAGGGCCTTTCCCCCAAAGACCAGCCTACGTTTTCCTCTGTTCATATTCATTTTGTCACTTCTAGCACCGATCTCCCATTCCCAGAAATATTTCCATAGAATTATCACAGTCACTTTGTCATGTAGCTAAACAGACCAAAAACTCTTTTAGATTGGAAATACAACCCTCCCAACCCAATGGTTGTAAGCCCTATTTGCTATAAACCCTACCCACTGGCCCCTAGTTTGCTCCCAGTACACAAAGAGAGGCATTAGGGGAAAGAAAGCTCAGCAGTTTGATGCTGTGGACCAACAAAGCCACATAGGTAAACGCTCACGGGTACAACAAACATTATGCTCTCCTAATTTTTCTTAGAAATACAATTAAAAAAACACTACCAAGTGTTTGCTCTCACCATAGGGGCAGCTCAGATAACCTACATGCGGCAGACATTCCTTCCCCCCCCCCCCCGCCAGGACGACTTGACCACCATCCTGTAATTTTAGAGCCCATTTACCTCTATTTGGTTGAGCAACGAATTGTCAAACTTGAAGCCAGGGATTCTCTTCTCGCTGCAGACCACTCCCACGTCCTCGGTGTGTTTGCAGTCGGTCACTCCCCATCCATTGGATGTGCATGCTGCCAGAGTGGTCTCCTTGCCATTGCAGTGGACATTGTCCATCCAAATTTTCCCTGAGAAGGAAAGAAAACAGAGATGATCTAAGGTTCTAAATCTAGGTTGTGATAATCAGTGGTTTGGCTGATTGGACCCTGCTCTCTAATCACACCAAATCAACCTCTCTATTTAAGGCTTCTCTTAACATCATTTCTCATCAAATCCTCATTACAATCTCTTCTACCAGAGCGCTCCAAGTTTTGATTAAATGTCCTAACATTTTAAAGGCAAATTTCTGCAAAAGATGTGACAGACTACTGTTGATTGGAAGCTCCGGTTACTCAGGTGCTCCTTGAAAACCAATGGCCAGATCCAATTTCCACACTTTAATCACAGTTTTTTACCCCAGCAAAAATATGCACACGTGCATATTATATTAAAACAGATTTGGTCCTCTGGAGTTGACTGACAGGTGGACAAAAAAAAAAAAATCAATAGGTGCCACTCCAAGAACTTGAGGTCATATTTTCCAAGCACCTTCAAGACTCCCCTTTACCAAGTACTCCCATGCCCTTTAGAAACGTGCTGGGCACATGTTGCTCCCCCATGATTTATCCCCTAAATTCCATGGAGCAACTCCCATATTTCAGGGTTTCCAAGGCTTTCCTTGTCTGGAGGATACATCCTTTGGGTAGAAAGGACTTCCCAACCTTCAGAGACGCAAGGAGATTTTGCAAGAGCAGTCGGAGCTGTTTCCCTTGGCCATCCCAGCAGTCTTAATGCTCAGTTGGTTCATCACCAACCAGCTGATGGATCTGCCAGCCCTCCTCACACTCCCCAAACATTAGGGCCATTGAGTGCTTCCTGACTTAGGAAGGCACAATACGCCCTACACGGGCTCTTTGCATCAGAATTTACCCATCAAACTAGATGGCAACAAGTTTCTGGTTTGTTTTCCAATGTCATGGACTCTTTCTCTCAGAAATCTTCTCCACCCCAAGAGCCAAAATCCACAGCTTGGGACAACATTCAAGGTTTCACATTTCATTGAAGTCAATGTTAAGGCCTGCTTGCTCTTTAATGGGCAATTTTATAGGTGTGAGAGCTAACAAGCAGTGCTAAGTAACAGGCATACAGCACGTTTATCCCTGCTGGAGTGGAAATAATCTGTCTGTGGGTTACATCAACAGCGTGCCAGGCCTTAATGTTTGGAGGAAGAAACTTTCCACAGCCAGTATTTAACTAACAACATAGTAAAAGACAATTAAACAAAGCTGTTGGGCTGCGTACTCTCACAGAGCTACTCTACCTCTAGCACTACTATTTTAAGGACTTATTACTATCTATAAAAAAGAAATATTCAACCTTCCAAGTTGCAATTGCCCACACAACCTCTGTGTGTTATTTCAAAGATCATAACAGAAGTGATATGCAGTTTGAGTTAGGGGTGAATAGCTCTTCCTCACCAGGACCAGCTTCTACAAACCCTTGCTTTTTTTCCTATCTTTCCTATCGCTCGCCTTCCCTTCCCCATCACCCTTAACAGTGTCCGCCTTCCCCTTCCCCATGTCCCTGGTCAATATTGGTAATAAACTGGTTGGACCAACATTTGAACCGTTGTTTCTTAATCTCACGCTGGGTATACACATAATCTTAAAGAACCTCGTCTCCCTCCTTTATATTGGAGCATGACACAGGCTTACTCCACGTTGCAGAACAGTGTATACCTCTCTAGAGAAGAAAACAGGAGCAAACCGCATCACGCAAGCAATCTGTTTAAAGCCCAAATAGTTCACAGTATAAAGAACAGGGGGAAAGAGCGTTTAGAGGCCCTGATTGACTCATGCATAGCAATAGAAGCGTGAACGGAGAAATAATCACCTGTAAATTACATCTGTGGTTGCAGCTTCCCCATTCAGTAACCCTACTGGCTGCTGGAGATCCTCCTATCCTTATCCCCTGCCAGAGCTCACATGCCAAGACCAGCTCCTACAGCTCTTTGGCCCTACATCTTCAAATCTGACCATCAAGTCGAGAATTATTAGGGTTGGAGAGACAGCTAGGCATGATACTGCTGCTCTGGGGGTCACCTTACCTTCTCCTTTCCCATATTTTGAGCTTGGTAGCCAAGACACTGCCTCCACGTAGCCCAACTCCCTGCAAATCACGTGTGCAGCATGGATGGAGAAGTCATCATCACACACTGTGCCCCACTCGCCACTGTAGAACACCTCCACTCGGCCTTCGTTGTGTTTCCTCTTCTGCCCTGCAAGCCGTAGTTGGATTTTGGGAACATTTTCTGGCCTCTGGGGGGGCTGGAAGACTTGTGGGTGTGGCTCAGGGTACCCAGGGAGGTAGGACCAGGGTTCGTACTGGGCAAGGCTCATGGAGATGAAGAATAGCATAATGAAACAGTGGTTATGGTTAAAGCTCAGGAGTCCTTCCATTTTGAGTGCTCACAGTTCTCAGAGCCAAAGTGACGGTTTGCAGCTGCTGGTCAGTGCAGGTAGGTGTTGTGCGGCTGTCCTGGAATGAAAGGAAAGTGTGAGTAAGACTTGGTAAGGACACGGACTTCATTCCTCCTGCTTCAGGAGAGGGTGAGCCTATGGAAGACACTGTACCAAAGTTAAGTCAATTATTTCTCATGGAGTGGGTGGAGAAGAAAACAGGAAGAAACCCATGAAAACCATTTGCAAGTTTAAGCCAAATTGCTTTGGCTGCAGAATATGGTCAAAAATGGCAGCAATAAGATTTTCCTATTCCTCAGCAAATCCAGTAGTTCAGCTTTTGTAGCATAGAGTAAAGGCACAGTGGGAACCGATTGATAGCTGGACTTGGTGATCTCAGAAGTCTTCTCCAACATTAACAATTCTATGATTCAGCGTTAGGTGCAAAACACTCAGCTAGATTGGTACTAAACATTTCCCCCCTCATGCTCCCTTTAAAAATAGAGCACAATCCATCACTCAAACAATGGAAAAACAAAAAGGGTAATGAAATGTATTACAGTGTGGTCAGAAGCAATGCATTTCTATTGAAATCTATTCCTAACACCATGATAGAAGACTTATTTCTGCCACTGCACATCATTTCCTCTGCAGAAAATCAATGCAGGACACTGAACCTTGCAGAACAGGGGTCTCATCTGGCCTTGCCTAGTGATATCTCCAGGGTTTGCTTGCTAAATCAGGACTGGGGCTTTGCAAATTGGCCATTGGCAACTTTTTGTTCACTAGAGGAATGCATCCGGATGCTGTGCAAAGCTTAAAGCCTGGTCATTTTCTGCCCACTTCACATACTCCCCAGCACGTGGAGTGGTCAAGGAGTGCACGTGGGGGCTGATGGTTGAATAGTTTCCAAATGAAGCAATGCCACAGTGCAGTGGGAAAAAGCTCCCCAGCCCTTAAAGCTCTGTTATTTCCTGGCAAATGCCAAAGAGGAGGGAGAAGGGGAAAGATTGGGCTCCAAGAGCAGATGTTGTGGTGTAAAATCCTCCAGTGGTTTTGCTGGGGCTCAGCTATCCCCCCCAAAGCGACCAACAAACCGTGCTAAGCAGCCTTTCAAGCTGCAGAGATATATATCAGAAATCCCAGGGAACAAGCCTTAAATTCAGGACATGGTGAAATCTCAGCTTCAGCCTGCTACCCGACCTCAGCCAGCGCTCTGCCTCAGTTTCCCCCCCTGTTACACAGGGCTGTGGTGGTAGCAAGAACCCTCTAACACAGAAATACCTTCCACCCCCAACATGAGAGCCACGTGCATGAAATAAAGAACTCCGGTACAAGGGTTGCATAGGGTTTTGGGGTGAAAAAAGCAAAAAGGAGAACTACAAAAGAGGAGGGGGAATATGGGGCAAACATTTCTACGACAGTAACGATTTGCTTTCACAGGAGCCAGACGCTCTCACAGCGGTTTCACCAGTCTGAGATTCGTACGTTTGCAAAGAAATTCTGGCACCCAGACAAGGTATCTTTCCAATTTTTGCAGGTCAGGAGGTGAGGCTGAGAGGAATGGAAGCAAGCCCTGCCCCATGTCAGACAGAGAGGAAGGAAGGCTGCTCTCCTCCAGCAGGAAACAGAGGGGATTTCCCAAAGCAAATGCAGTCAAGCAGGGCAAGAGATGTGTTCTGCTCAACTAGAAGGTTCCTGAGCCAACGCACATCAGCGCTGTCAGACATGCCCAACTTCAATACCCACCAGCACGGATTTCAAAAGAAACCTCTTACAGTGTTTTTCATAGATACAAGATGAGCTCGAGCCCAGAGGATAAACACGTGGGCAGAGCAGTTGTTGTGAACAGGATAACAATTTCCAAGTAACCCCTTTAGATCACAGCGCTCAAAAATAACATATGTTAGTTATAAGTAAAAATACCAGAGGGGGAACGACGAGCCCACAGAGCTGTAAGCCCAACGGTCTTTGGGAAATCTGGTTTTCAGCTCTGATCTTCAAACATCTGTTTTGTTCTACTGCATCTTACGCGGCTGTTGTTTCTTGCTACTGAGTAAATAGGATTTAAACTGCCTCAGCAAATGTGAAACAAAAGCTAAGTTGGGTTGAAACCTCCCTCTCCAGGAACTGAGATGGGAGAGAGATTTCAACCCAACCTTAAGAGTCATTATGGCTTTCTCTTGGCAAACACAGACCATCTGTGATCACTGGCCTTGTGGTCAAGCCCTGGAGGAAGCCCTCGGGAGATAAAGGCACACAGCCATAATTAAGAGGAGATGCCCAATTCCCCTCTAGGTTACCTTTTGGGAATAGCTGAATGCTGTGCAGCTCCAGCTCGCAGGGCTGCATCCAATTCAAACCAAAGCTCCCGGGTCATTTCACTGGAGGACCGCAGCCAAAAGACACAAAGGTTTGGAGAAACCATTTGGAGGCAGGATGTAATGGTTACCAGCTGAGCTCCCTGAATCCCTTAATTAATAATACAGAGCCCTGGAAGATGCCAGGACCCTATAGGAAGTCTCAGCATTGGAAGATCTCACTGTCAATTGGCAGATTGGTGGCACAGACTTACAGGTTTTAATGGGTACCAATGGGCTTTAATGGGTGCCAACATTCCTAACGTAGATTTATGGCAAATTTTGCAGGTGCAAAGTTCATATTTGGCATAAGTCTCAGCAGGTCAGCACCCCAGGAGCACTAAAAGCCAACTTTCAGGATAATTTGCTTTTGTTTCCCAAGGCTTAGAGGCTTTCAGAGCCATGCAAACCTACAGAAACCCGTTTAGTGCAGAATTTAAGAAAATCTGGGGAGGACGGATAGGTCACCTGCTTCCTAGAGGAAAAGCTGATGAGAGTAAAAGATATTTTAACAACTGTGTATGAATGCAATCCTGAACCTTTGCCAAGGCAAATGACTTGTGGGGGCACACATCACGTGCTCAGGTCATGCATCATCCCATCTCCATTGGGAGACTTTGAGATAGGGCCCAGAAGAAGGCACTGGAAAAGAAACAGTCCCAAATCTCCATTTTTATCTCATTGAATCAGTGCGAGCGCATCTCAGAGGAATTCTCTCTAAGACCAGAACAGCAGCAATTTGCACACGCTCCAGGAGACAGCACTGCAGTGTGTACTAGCAACCACAGCCTGCTTCCCTTCAGGTCATGTTACCATCCTTAATAGTTGCAAATTCAAACATTAAGAGACAAAGCTTCCTCAGTGCTTGCATCACCCCAGAAATCAAGCCTTGCATACCCAGAGCTCTTGTTCATCGAGGGGCTGGAGAAAAACTATTTGGACTAAGCCATGATGTCAGGAAAAGCAGAATCCTATTGAAATATCAAAGTGAGCTGCACACACTGAGCTCCCTAAGAACAAATCCAGGCTTCAGTTCCCAGGATGCCTGCTCTATGCTCACGACTTCCTTTGCTTTAGGGCTCATTTCTCCCCTCAAATCCTCTAACAGCCTCCAGACTCATTAATGACATAATCCTTGAAGTATATCGTTTGGTCTCCCCATTCAGAAGAATCCAAGACAGAGCATTAAAAGCTTATTGAGTAAAGAAGCCAGGAAAATACTCCAGGTCTCCTGGCTCCCACTTGTCAGGCTGTAATGTCGTGATGCAGAGTCCTTAAGATGTAACTTAAGGCTTTGAGACATGCTCCTGCAAGCTGCTGACTCAGCCCTTTGCAGGGCTGTGGTCTTAAGTCTTGGACTGATGGACACACACGCTGGCACAGAAGTGTGCAGCAATCTCACTTCAAAATTACGTTGAGCTTTTGCTTCTTCAGAGAATTCACCAGGTGAAACTAATAGGCTCTTCATCTCCCCACATCAAAGCTCGTCCGAGCAGCTAGAATCCCTTTTTCATTTCACCAAGCCATCAGAACAATAGATCAGCTCTGCCAGAGCCAGCAACAAACCAGCTTCCCCACTCCCCTCCTCTGATCCAGCAACAAAAGGGAAAGTCTCGAGTGGCTGATTTGGGACTGCAGACCCAGCAATGCCACCCTGCTAGGAAAGTCTCAGTACAAAGCCACTTTTAAGAGAGGGGTAGCACAGGGTAATCCAAAAAACACCCTAAAAGTGGAAGCTGAATGAACCACATACCAGCTGTAAGCTAATGGCATCCTCTGGTAGAATACCATATAGGATTCAGGGCAGAGCCCAGACAAGGATAACAGAGCTCAGCTCAGGGTAATATTTTGTGCTCCACAAACCCACAGATTTCACCTGCTAGAAGGATGAAAGAGTCCCAGCTTGCCCTCTGGGAGTCAACGTAAAGCTTACAGAATTCAACCCCTTCCCACTGAACCTAACCTGATGAACAAACACGCTAAGTTGGGAGAGTAAGAAAACAAGAATGCTTTGCTTGTGCTCTGTTTCAAAAGCTATTCTAGATAAAGTACTGCTTGTGCAGGTTTGCCCATTCAAAGCCCTTGCTTTGTTGTTTGGTTGGATCTGAGAGATCCAAGCCTTTAGAAGCATGCTGCTCTCCCAGGTTCCACGGACCTTTGCTGTATGGCCAAGCACTCGATCCTGTGGTCAGTGTGCCTCACAAACAGCTCAGCTGGATGCTCCCAAACCCAGGCTGCAACCTCTTCTCACATCTGCTTCTTCAGCTGAAGCAATTCTCATTTGCCTCTTTCAGGGAAATGGTTGACTCTCCTTCTCTCTCCCTTTTGCCTGGTGTCATAGAGCCAAGGTGAACAGAGATGGGGAACACAAGTCCCAAAAGGTGCTGCATTGCACAGAAAGTGTTTTGCAAACCTGCTGATGCTGATCTGCTGGGTGGGCCCACCCACTGAAGCTGCCATCCCTAAGAAAGGATATCTTTGTGCTTCTAGGCAGCACCAATGGCACTAGGAAACCACTCAGGAGAAGATGAAAGGTTAAAATGAATATGAAAGACAAATGTGAAAAAGAGAAGGAATTGGTGGAATAAGGAAGTAAAATCAATGATCTTGGGGGACAACTGAGGGAACAAACTGCAGAGAACATCACTAAGCACTTTGGGGTCTCAGCTTGCAAAGACTGTCAGCAGAATGCATGGCTACTCTACTAAAAGAGAAAAGACATTGACCTCTACTGTACCACCACCACTCTTTCAATCATCACACAAAGGTAAAGATGCTCTCCGCATTAAAGCAGCCCATCATCATTTTATGTCTTCTAACTGCTCTCCACTTCCAAGCCAGAAAATTCTACCCCTGCGTGTGGTTCAGTACTGATGAAATGAAACCAGCAAGCAGCAGCCCTACAGCAAATCATTTGCAGCCCCTGCTCAGTCTGAAAGCAGTGCCATGTCACAGTTATGAGCTGATTACAGAGTTGCTAACCAGGTTTCCTACTATTGTTCCCAGACAGATAAAGCAGGGTCTTTCCACACAGCATGCTAACTTGCATTGGGTTTTAAACCTCTTCCACCCTCCCATGCTAACACCTTTCTAATGGAAAGGAGAAGAATTTACCTAAAAGAAGGCAGAGTCAGTCCACACAGAAACAGCTCCACATTTTTCTGCTGCAACTTTTCAGGTGGATACCACTGCAAATCTTAAAACTTCATCAAGAAACAGCCTCATTAACAAAAGCTGCCGGTGGGTTGCTTTGCAAATGTCTGCGGACCCCAAGCATCACAAGAGCAAAGTTTCTTAACTATGGATGTATCCGTCCTGTGCCTTCTGCCAATGGGAAACATCTGCACCAAAGCCTTTTCCACTGAAAGCACAGTATTTAAGGAGGAGAAATTAAACTGCTTGTAGCTGGCAACATTTACACAGCTTTGATGGCATGCGCTGCAGCTTTCTGCTTTAAATCAAGCAGATCCTAATAACCTTAGAGAATACACGTTGCCTCGACTTGCAGGCAGTCTGCAACATGTCTTTTTTTGCTTCATTAGTCGGTGCCCGTGTGCAAGCAAGGGGAGAATAACTTGCTCACAACATCTTTGCGAAGTGACACTGGGTCTGTGTCATCCCTCCCTCATCAAGACCCAGGAGAGAGGAATTAATGGAATCATATGCCTTATTGCCAGCTCGTTAAGGCTCAACACTGCACGCAGTGATGGGAGAGAAGGAAAACAAAGAGAAAAGAAGTCAAAACTTTCAGCACGAGAGGGTTAGAAAGGTTTAACTCGTCAGTCCCTTCCTCCCCGGACAGAATGGGTTATAGCACTGCGTTACCTGGGGATTAGTGGTAGGTTATGCTGGGGGCGACCTCGGTGATCAAGTTCTTCCTTTGGGGCTGAGCTGTCCAAGTGGTCCCCTCTGCGCTGGGAAATATCCCGCAGCCAGAGGAATACGCTGCAAGGAGCTGCTGCTTCCTGGCAAATTTCACTGGAGTTCGCCAAGCAAACCCCTCCCAAGACCCAACCCCTTCAGCCTCGGCTCATAGCGGGTGATATCATGGGTTGTCCTGTAATCTGAGCACGAGCGTTGCAAACAGGAGGGAAACAGGGGGGGGAAAATCTAGGCAGGACTGCATGGAAGGAGGTGGGATTGGAATCTGAACAGCACATCCTTCAGAACCAACCAGATCCGCATCAAGAGTTACCCCAAGCCCCTCAGTGTCCTGATACTAAAGGCAATTCAAAACGCATTTTTCCTACTGCGAGAACAATAAGAAAAGTGCTTTGAAAATCTGTTCCAGAGAACACCTTGAAATTATGTTTTCTGACCCAAGTTTGGGCAGCAGTACATTCTGAAACGTCAGCATTTCCCGACAAATGGAAATTTATCTTCTCCCCCAAAGCTTCAGCCATGTATACTGGAATCTGTGCTTAATGGGATTTCCATCCATCTCCAAGTCAGCAGAAAGTTGATAGGCACGAAGATATTCCCAAAAACCAACATTAGGAAAAAATACCACCATTTGGTTCACTATATTCCCAAATGCAATGTAAACCTTTTAAAGGACTTTCCAGCAAACTCTTTATTTTGAAAAATTAAAGTGCTTTATCTCCACCTCTGGGTATATTCCCAGCATTTTAACACCAAACACTACAAGGACAAGTCTGCCATCAGACTTCTCCCAGGTTTCCCCATCACTTCCTAAACACTGCTTACCCCTCCTGCTCAGAACACAACCACATTTCTCATCCCAAAACACAGGAAAAACTGCACTAGCCCTCATCCCCAGCTGCTCAGGCACTAACGTGCAGAGCTCCCCACTTTCTGATGCCACCATTTATGAGGAAAGAATATCTCAGGGAGTTGGGTGCCAGCATTATTGGAGGAACACACAACACGTTGGGAAGAGAAAGGAATCATATCATAGGTTATCCTATCCTAAGGGACACATAAGGGTCATTGAGACCAACTCCTGGAAACTCAACTGGAAGCGTACTGGAGCAATGTAGAACTTAAGCAAGGACATAAACATCATGGAATAAACTGACAACACTGGAGGACCCTTCCTGCTCCCTATTTTGTTAGCTCTTTGTGGAATGGATTGGTCCCTAACTGAGGATTCCTAGAATCACAGCATGGCTTGGGACGGGAGGGACCTCCAAGATTCAGCCCAATACAAGAACAGTCTCATTACTTGCTGGCACAGCAGACTCTGAGATGACATCCACCAAGAAAAGCTGACAGTGTGGGCAAGGAGATGCCAACCACACTCCCATGAGTTGGCAGGGCAGCCCTCCAACATCAATCACATCCTTAAACAAATATTGAGGGGTTGGACTTGATGATCTCTGAATATCCAGTCCAACTCCCATGATTCTTTGATCACAAAATAGGACAGTTGGCTTCTTGGTACAACTTCTGGAGAATAGCGAGATGTTAAGGTTTAAAGTTAGGAAACCATTCACGCAAAGCTTTGTTCTTCTTCCTAGGGAAACCAACAGCAGTAGACAACGGGAGCAGTCCGTAGTGCCCTAATTTTCCTGTAACAAAAAATGCCACAAATGGCCCTCAGCAGAGCAACCACCTGATGAGTCAAAACCTGGGGACACGCAGCAGAAACTCCACCAAACAGAGCTATTTCAGACCAGCAGGAAGCTGAAAGCAGTTGGGCCAGAGGAAGGAATGTGTGAGCGTCTGCTGATCGGGGCACGGAGAAACATGACGGCCTGCAGGAGGAATGCTTGTTGGATGCCCAGGTCGGGTAAGGATACGAGCAGCAAATGCCATGGAGGCTTCCAGCTGATGGAAGAGCTTGTGGGTTGCATAAAGCAAAGCGTTTGGGAGGAATTCAGCATTGCTCTTTAGCTGGATTCAGGGAAATCTGCTGCCCCCTTCATACCGAAGAAGGTTAAGACTAGAAGGCGAGCACTTCAGCAGCAAGCTAACGAATAAAATAGGAAACCTCTCAAAAAAAAAAAAAAAAATCCGTCTGTGGAAGTAAATACTGCTGAGACTGGATTTGCATCATCTGATCACATACACAGAAAATGAGAGAAACCAATTAGACTTTCCCAAGTCGTGTGGTGTCCCTTCCAAGGCTCAGCAATCCCAAACCCTGGCTCTCTTCTAGTGAAGAACCTTCTAATATCCAAACATGACCAATTTCAGGGCCATATCCTCATGCCTGCTGCTTTCTCCTGTATCTGCCTGCAGCATACACCTTGCCATAAGGATAAGACAAGACTGGATTTGACCACGCAGTCACAGTCACGGTCCATGCCTCCAAAAATTAGGTATGCACTATTAGGTTCGATAATCTCCTCTAATCTTCAGTTCTTTTAAAAAGGGAAGGCTCATTGCCTCCACAATCCTTATGCTTTCACCCTGTAGACTCTCTGGAGCCATTGGTCCAAATCTCACCCAGGTCAACTCGACCCTCCAAACACACAGAGCTCTGTGAAGGTGCAGGCGATATCTAGGGAACCAAAGGACCCGATGCTCTCCAAGGTGTTAACGACACGTGGCAGCTTTCACACCCATTGGCCCCACTGGAATACTGCTGCCATGGGTAATTGTAGAGGCAGAGCTCTGCTTTTGTGCTCACCATGTGGTGAAGAAACGCCAGCAACTGTAGAGAAGAGAGACTACGCATCTCATGATGAGGAATAAACCAACATATTTTAGGTAATGTTTAACCCCTACTGGAATTTCTGTGATGTCCCCATGAGACACAACAGCTGTATTTATGTAGCAGGCACAGGAGCTCAGAAATGACACTGTAGCTCAGTGCTTACACGACAACTGCTGTTCTCAAGCAGTTGAAACAACAGAGCATCACATCCACAGAGAAAGCACGTATCTCTTTCTTCTACTTCTATCCTTAACCATTCAAGAAAGGGAGAGAGACCAATTAATAACCAGTTAATACTGAAATTCCCAACTGGAATGAAAGTTACCGGTTTTCCTAGGCCATGACTCAAGCACAAGGCACTCTGCAGGCACTTCTCATTCTTTGTAAGAGAGATCCTAATTGCTTTTGAGCTCTGATTCAAGGATTCAGCTGCTGAAATCCAGCTTTCCCCCAAGCAAAGTCCTTCCCCAAATGTACAGGTTCTTGACAACTCTGTGCTACTCTGCCATCCAGGAGGAGATGGGGGTAGAGTGTAAGGAGTTTTGTCCCTATAAGAACATCAAACAAGTTTGAGAAGTTGTCTCGAGGCAGTGAGAGTGTGGTGGGAAAGCAGCAAGAGCTGATCCCATGCGTACAACAGAACAGCTCCTGCAACACAAGCCCAGGAAGGTGGGATGCACTTTGTCATCTCTTCTGGGGGGATGGCAGAGGTCCTCGAGCTTACCGTCCCTTCCCACTAGATGGCAAGAGTCCCCCTTCTAACAGGGGAGCACGCAGTTCTGCATCTAGAGGTCAGGAGCCATAAAGAGCTCTGAGCAGGCAGAACTCATCTGCTGTCCTCCTGCTGAAGAATTCATTCTATTGTGACTGAGATTGCTATATCCAGAAGAAAGGGAGGAGGAAAGAGGAACTGAAATGAACAGAATAAGACTGTTAAAGAGCATAAAGGGCAAGGATGCTCAAGAATGCAATGTACTGGTCTCCACTACCCCTGTGCAAATGCAACAGCTCCCTCCTCACCCTTAAAAGGCATCGAGGAAACATTTGTTTTTGTGCCTTTTATTCAAGCACAGAGACTCCAGCTGCTGAATTTGCAAGAGGGCTCACAGTAAGAGCAGGTCAGGGCTGCAGATGGGAGCATCCAGGTAGGAGATGCATTACATACCAGGTCCTTAACATCCTTCACACCTCTGTGGATCAGCAAGGAGCTAAGCACCCTCAGTTTTCACAGCGGGAGGACCTGGACGTTGCATGTGTGACTTCTGTGCGTTTGCAAGTTGTCTGATACAAGCGTGCTGAGCACTCCTTTTGAAGCTTAGTGCCCTACAGAATGTTTCCAGTGCAGCAACTGGAACTGCTCATCATCCACGAAGACACTGTTAACCCAGTTCCAGGCGTTTTCCTAGCACCACTTCCCACTGCCCCAAAGATCTCCAAGCACGGGTGAGAGAGTCATTGTCATCCTTCCATTCTTTAAAGAACAAGAGGGTGGCTTGAAAAACAGCTATAAGGACCCAGTCCCCTGAATGATACACAAAGAAGCGGGAGAGGGACACAGCAAGCCCTCACGAGGCTCATTTCAGCCTTCAATGAGCTTCATGCGTTATTTGGTAGCAACAATGGCAGAAACAATGGGAGAAGAACAAGGTGCCCGTGATCAGGCCTGCCATCAAGTCACTGCTGTTGACTGTCCCCTTCACAAAGGGCTGCAGAGGGACAGAAAACCCTTTTGTTTCCACTTTGGAGGTGCTGGAGGACTCTTCCCCTCCTTACCCCCAGGCTCTACATCGCTCTCCTGGGTATACTTTTGTCTCCAAAACACTTCTTCCATTAGGGGCCACCTCTGGCCCTGGTTGGATATATTTCATACATGAAAAACACAGCAACAACATGATGAGTGATGCATCTAAGAGACTGCAAAGCCAAAGCCTTCAGCATCACACTCCTGCCCATTCCAGGTCACTGGGGAAGGTCAAAGAGCAGCACCCTTGCTTCTCCCCCTGTGCTTTTCTGCATTCTTACAGGCCCTAAGTGCACCTGGAGAAAGGACAAGGTGAATGGGAGAAGCAGGAGAAAGAAAACAAAGCATGTTAATGCAGGAACAGACACAAACAGATAAACATTACCATTGTGACTTGGAAACCTGAGCCCAGGAACAAGTACTGAGTGAAAACAGGTATTTCTAAGGCTCTTAAAGGAATCATGTTTCCTCTCATGCTCGTTGTTCAATGTAGTCTCTTGGGAGCAAGCTTGTCCAGGAGCAGGATGGGAAGGATTCCTCTTTATTTATTCCTAATAGTTTGGAACTGCAAAATAAAGTGGTTTTAGTCTACAAGTCACAAACACGCAGCAAATTTCCTCCTCCTCAGCCCCTGCTGATCCATCCTACAAATCCCTACAGACAAAGGGAAAAACAAAACAACCCCACGATGGACACTAGTCCTAAGCATGAGGACTCTACAGCCAGATGTTACAAAGAGCTGAATTTGAGAACACTTGCCACAGGAACATTCAAACACTGAAAAGCACAACAGCCCTGTAAACCCAGGATGAGGTTTGGAGCCCAGCTAGCTGCTTTTGGAAATCAGCACGTCCTCCCTTGTGCTAGTTTTAAGCTCTAGAACAATTAAATAATAATAGAATAGTTATATTATAGTAATATATATTAATATATAATATATATAATATATTTATATATAATATAATAATAGAATAATTAAATAACCCCCACACCAGCCTGGATATTGCCATACCACACCCTGATACGTCCTCGCCACTTTAACCCTTTAACATCAACCCTTGGCCAAATGGAGGCTGCCTTATCTAAGCATGCAATTAGAGGCTCTGTGCTCAGTTCTAAGCAGCTCAGAAACAGGAAGCACAGGCTCTGTAACAAGCAGCAGTGTCAGCTTTCTGATAAGAATTATCAGCCCATGAGTGCCAAAAAGTTTGCAGCGCAGTTCCAGATGTCAGAAGTGAGAGGTGTATGCAGTTCCAACCCACATTTCCTTTGCAGCCCACGGCAAAAGACATATCAAAAGGAAACAACAAAACAATTCAAAGCATCTAGATTTTTAGAGGAAGAAACTGCACCTTAAACATGACAAAACTGTACCAATGTCTCCAGTTCTTCAGTACTGAAAACTGCATCCTTTCTTCCTGTACTTTCACACCTGCTAAAGGAGAAGGAAATATTGCCATCGGGACACAGTGAGGACAGAAGTGACTGATACTCAGCAATAAAATACCCGCACACCAGGAGTTCATATAAATCCCACTTTTAATCATGGACAATTTTACTTTCAAGTAAAATTAACAGCTTTAAATAAAATATAAATTAACAATTCAGAGTACTTAAAAGACATTGTGCAAGTCTACTCTAGCAGAAACAAAAGCCTAGGCATGTTCCAGTTCTTCCCACCATACTGGAGTTTTAGGGCAATCTCTGAATGACTGCGAAACAGAAAGGATTAAAAAGTGGTGACTCGTGCCACTAAGCAGATACAGGTTCCAAGATAAAAGGGGACACTGTCACATAGAAAACAGTTGTAAGCAGTTTTGTGGAAGCACAGCATCGAGTGCAATAGATTTTCCTTCTCCATCACAGTACTTATTCTAGAATATAAAATTGGAAAAGCTGATCTAAGAGATTGTTTCCTTGCTGCTTTTGAAAACCCTGCACTTTCCTCTGGTTGAGGAGACTCAGCATTGAGAAATCTAGCAGTATGAATCCTGGAATCTGGAAAAAAACCTCATTCATCCTACTGACAGGAATCTCACAGTCTCACCCACAGGATGAGAATTCACACTCACTCTCTGACATAGCTTAAGCTGCTGCTACATACTTACTGACAGTCTTCTCTTGCCCTGTTACACACCAAAGTGCATTAACTAAAAAAAATAAGGAATTTTTGGCAGATACTGTTTCATGACACTAAGACAAATCAAGCCCATTTCCCCAGATTTCCAAAAACTAGCTGAATTCCACACTCTGGGAAATCTGCTTCCTCAATGACCAAAAAAAAAAAAAAAAAAAAAAAGGAGAAACCCTGAGGCAAAAATGGCTTTTTGTGTAGGAAGTCCAAGAGTTGTTCCTCCATCACAGCATCTCATAAGGCTGCAGAGATCTTCTGCGGTGGGAGGCCCTCCTCAATCCAGAGGGAAGAAGATGAGCTGTTACGCAGCATTCTCCTGTGGATCCGCCTGAGCCTCAGCAGGTAAAGCAGGATGGAGAGCAGCACAATCAGAAAACAGACAAAAAACAAATAGTGATTGTAAACAAAGGAGAAGCTCCTCCAGTGGGAGTGACTTCCACGGAAGTTTTCTTGCTGGATGTCTCTGGAAGGAAACAAGGAGATAACGCAAGTCACAAACCAAACTTTGCCACCAAAGCAAATAAAACAGAGCCCATTTTAGTAGGATGTGCTTTATCAAGCATGACTTGAGCTTCACACACATCCTCAGGTTGTATAGGTGCACTAGAAGCAGCATCTTGTCTCCCTCTAACCGTGCAGTGGTAGCAAAGCTTCTGACACCTCTCCCAAAACCCAATCACTTCCACCCAAAAACTGTCCAGACCTTGCAGAAAACCAGCAGTACCTTAAAGGTAAAAACCGTGTTCGGTACAGAATGGCTCCCAGTGTCCACTGCACCTCCTTGTCATACACCTGCAGAGCTGTTTTCAAATTGCTGTAGCTTGCAGGAAAAGAGAAGCCACTGTGAAATACTTCATATACCCAGGCAGACTTAAAACACTGGTACCTACAGAAAAAAGAAGTGGCACATCATCAGGCATTCAATTTCTCAGCAGTTACAGAGTCCCAACAGGCTGAGGAGCACATTTAGACACAGGAATAGCAGTACCTTCTATGGCTGATGCAATATTTAAGGTTAAATTCACACTTCCAGTGATTTCACTAAATGGACCATTTGGTCGTGACCTCCCTCCGGCAACTCTGCATGAATGGATTTGCTGTACAAACACAAATACTTACTTCAATCTGTGGAGATCAGCATGTGATGCATAAAGACCACGGTCAAAACGTTCCCGTAGGACAGACCACTTAGTGGCACAATAATCCTTGAAGAAAGGGGGAAAAAAAAAAAATGCCACTAGGTGAGATGCTCTGTAAATACCAAAGCTATATATAACAGCATCCCTTGCATTACTATTAAGTCTGACCACAAATTTCACTGTGTTTTGTGTACAGCCGTTTCGATCCTTACATTTGGGGTTACACTAACGATCAGTAGCACTTAAATTCTTCAGCTTTACACCTGGACATTAAACCTACAAGTCATATTCCTGTAGGGTACACTGCAGCATGACTGCCCCCAGCAGACTGGTTCCCTGTTAGGGGTAACACCTGTGAAACTGGCACAAAACACACAAAGCAAGCGGAAAACAAATTCTTTTAAGCCACACACAAAGAGAAGCAAGAGGCAGCAGAAACACACTCCAGTATCACTTCTTTTCTGCATCCTATTTCCTTTAGGGTGTACTTTACTATGGTGCTTCAAAGCTGTACTTTAAAAAGAACACCCAATGAGGAAAAAGAGATGCCTTGTGATAGGCTATTACAGGATAAAAGATTGAGATCCTTAAAGGAAGAGTCATGCTGCAAGATTTTCAGAGGAAAGCACTTCTGTAGAGCAGCTGTTTCAAACCAGAAAGAGTTTCACTGGAGAACATTTTTACCTTTGCAGCTTTAATGAATTTAGCAGCATTGTAATCCCCTCCCATGCGCAACACGTCCTCAGTGCTGTAATAGAACTCAGAGAAACCGTAGAATTCACTGTTCTGAAAGTGCACAGCAGGCTGGTAGACACCATTAAGAGATGTCTGAGTCTCATTGGTCTTATTCATGAAGGGCTGGATAATCTCACGACACAGATTAAAGTCTCCTGTTCCCCTCAAGTACATTATCTGTCCATTCTGGTGGATCTCATCCTGAGCATCCACGGGCAGGCAGGGATCGAGGTATGGGGAATCCAGAGTCATGCCAGTCTGTCTGCCCAGCAGTCTGTTGAAGAAAAGCAACAGCATAAGATCAGAAACTCCAAGATATGAAAGCATCAAAATGAAACATCCTTATTTAAAGAAACTCCAGTGTTGCACGTGGCACGCTGTATAAGCCAAGCTCTACATCAAGACATTTGACTCAACACATCTGAGGGTTACAGAAGCTGTATCTCCAAGCAATTAAAGCCAGTTACCCATTTTTGAGCATTGTGCTGGTGAATAAGCTGCTCTCATATCTCTGGCGTGCTGCATTCCCTCCAAAGCCAAGGAATGTTGCAACATAGACTCTATACACGTGCTCAGTTTGATGAGCATCACAGCCCAGGTTGAATTCTGCAAGTAAGTTCTTGGCAACTTCCTCCTGCAGGAACACAAGGACTAAGGTTAAGTGCGAACAACGTGAATCAGAACTTGAAGATGAGCACTTTGAAAAAGATGTCCTTGACAACTTTGAACATCCCTCCTTATGAATCTGTTTCCTTTCCACAAGGGCACGTTGCTTTCTATTAGAGCAAAGCACACTGCTTTCAAAGCACTGAACTGCATGCTATTGGTGCTTAAGGAAATGCACAAGCCAGGAGCTGCTGTGAATGACACCGAAGTGCCTTTTCCTCTGGGAAAAGATGAGGAACAGCAGGAAGACTGTAAGTGCCTGCTGTCCATTCTCTGTTTAGGAACCTGGAGAGGCTCCACACCAGAACACCTGCTTTGTATTGATCTGCAGTCAGATAAAGCCACTCAACCATCATCATCAGTTGTCTGCCACTCTTCCCGTTTCCAATTCACATTTGGCTGGGGCAGTTTGTTCTGAGTCTGAATGCTCCTACTTCTTTTTAGCAGTCCGAACTATCTGTTACACCACCTGTCTGAAAAGCAGTGTGGTTATTAAAGCCTGCAATAACAAAAAGCCATCATTTCACAGGGGAGCGTAGATACACATATGCCTCATTACAGCAGTGCACTGAGACTCAAACCACACAGCTTTCACACTACTCTGACTTCAGATGATTTCTCAGTGATGCCAATGGGAGGTTATCCAATCCTAAAGCTTCAGGCACTACTCTAGAGCTCAGTGGACTGCAATGAGAGCAAGTTACATTCCCTTTAAGCCTTCCAATAAAGACATTTGCATCCTGTAACAGATGAACTGTGATGAAGGACACAGTTTAACAAACTGAACTGTTACCCCCACGTCCTGTTAACTCAGTTTCTACCAATCCAGCTTATGAAGGAAAACAACCCACATCTTATTCTTAAAAAATAACTATAAACATTCCACCTCTAAACTACAGAAGAGTCTCTTAGTACCACACAGATTTAAAGACTGCACAAGCACACATGCACAGAGAAAGAAAGCAGATCCACTTAAGTTAGTGACACGTTGTGCTAATTGAAATCAACTTTTTGAATGAAGAATGAAATGCTTAGCTGATGAAGGACTTGTATTTGCCATCTTCTCTTGCCTCTGGTTTGGATGGGATGTAATGAAGAATAAGACTCAAAACAAAGAAAACGAGGAAGAAGAAAAAAAAAAAGAATATGCGTTAAAATAAACCAAAATGAAAAGAAGAAAGTTGCACAGATAATAACCTGCTGTGAAGAGGCAAAGCTTACAGTTTTAGGGACTTCGTATGCTATCTGAGTCGACACTCCACCCATGTCAAGAATACCCACTGTCCTCTTACGGATGATGGCTTCCTTGTTTTCACTGCCTGGAATGTGCACCTCCACAATTGCCTCATCTTCTGGATAAAACAACAAAAAGCCATTGGGAAATGCATTCAGAATGGGCAGAATGCAGCACTACACTACTCCTGTTGAACGTTTCTTTTTCGGTAGCCACGTAGATCACCAAAATTTCACATCCATCTTAAGCATCGGCGTCTACACATCACGGTTAATCAACATCTCACACCATCAGGAATGGCACAGCAACGTACTTTCACCCCTCTTAAAATCACATTCACAGTTACATACCATCATCTGTATGTTCAAATCTTCCAAGAACAAAGTTGATACCAATCCATGCATACACTCCTATGCACACAAGGAAACATTTGGAAGTTTTAGCAACATTTTGAGTTAATACAACACATCACCACTCACTTTTTATATAGTACTTAAACATTCCTTATGAATTATTCCTTGCCCTCTTTGCCAAGTCAAGATTCCAAGAAAAATCCTAATTTGATACATTAAAAACAACTTCATGCCTGGATTTCAGACCAAAGCAAGCATGTTAGCTCCTATAAAGCTAATTTAAGCCTCCAGCAAGCTGAGCAGAACAAAGCACTGCTCCTCCAGAAAACATTTTTCCCTGCTATACTTCTTCAATCACGAATGCTGTGTCTCATCCTCCTTCCCAAGCCAGAAAAAGGACTAAAATCACTGCTCAACACACAAGTTATTGTCACTGCTAATTGGAAAACATTTAGACAAACCAGGTGATGGCAGCAGATGATTATCTCCACACTCCCATCTGCTGCCACTGAGGAATAATCCCTCACGCCCAAAACAGAATTTTAAAAAGAAGGAAATAAATAAAATGCTCCCAAGTACCACAGAAGTAATAAAAGTGTATTACAGAGGTTATGATTACTTTTCCAAAATGAACCTACCTTCCTGTTTCCCTGAAATAACTTCTGCATGCGAGTCCGAAAAGAGAAAATCAAAATGCACAGGGATATCAGTGACCAAATCCTCAAGTATTGCCTTCTGCTGGCTGCAAAACAACAGCATGAGCAGTTAAAAACAGCCAGAGACACCAGGCCTGCTATCCTGAACACAAAAATGAAGAGAGAAAACGACCTTTCAGGCAGAATCCTCATTCCTGCAGTACAGAGGATATAAAGAGGAGTCTCTTTGTGTTTCATGTGGGGCACATGTTCAGCAGCAAAGCGTAGAAGAGGAAAAATGTAATCGCTGACCTTCTCAGGAGAGTTTGCAAACTCTGAGATGCCTAGAGAAACAGAGAAATGTGAAAGCGAAGCAACTCAAGGTTGGGTGATCTGCCTGGAAAAATCTCAATGACCAACACACAGAGGGGAAATAACCAATCCAAAGCAAGGAAATCAACTGAGGAAATAAGAACAGGATAATTGAAGCTAACAATCATCCTCCAAACATTAAGCAAATATCTGTACTAGGTACATCACCATAATCCTATAAGGAGAGGGAAAGTAGAGTGATAACAGTGGGGTGGCAAACATCTGAGGTAACAGCAAATGAAGGCAAGCCTAAATGCAGCAACCACAGACACAGAAGTGAAGGAAAAAAATTTATTCACCTTTTCAAGCCCTCACGTAGGCAGGGATCTCCAATGAGATGCCCCCACCTCCCCTGCCAGGCCCTAAACGAGGGCTGGGAAGGGATGGATCCTGGCTCCAGCCCTTCTGGTCACTCAGGTGGAATGCACTGCATGCACCTGAGGTCCCCTGGGTTGGCCCTGCCTTCCCACCAGCTGCTCAATTACTGCTTCAAACCATGACTTAGCATTGCCTGCTACAGTCACCTGCTTAAATAGCTGGATCAATTAGAAAGCAGATTATTTATTCACTAAATAAAACAGAACCAAGTTAGCTGACAACTGAACCAGCAACTGTCTTAGCACACAGATCTCTCCTTCCTGCCCATCAGTGTCATGTTGCAAGCTATAAAGATGTACAAAGCTCTCTGCAAACAAAACCCAAAGGAAACTGAAGGAGAACCACACTGACAGTTTCTGTGTGTCTTATCCCCAGACACTTTAAATGCTGGTTAGAGAGAAGCCACGTTTGGATACACAGCTATCTAGACAAATCACATCTCAAAATAATTAATTTCCAGTACCTGGTTTAATCTTCATAACCACTGGTTTTCTATTTTTGTCCCTCATCTGTTTTATGTCCAGCAGGTCGTGTGGATTACCATTGTGCCTTGGCCAACAGTACACAAAAATCCGAGAGCCACTGCTACCACAGTCCACAACGATCCCGTAGTTCAGATTGGGGTTGTTTGTGTCTGTAGCTTCAGTGTCTGTTACCCGGGCAAGATACCTAGAAGAAAACTTTGTGTTATCACCTTGCAACCAAGCTCTGTGTGCAGGTATTGCTCAACATCAGACTCAAAACAAGACAGTGCTTTCCATCACAAGAAGCAGAGTTGGCACTGTCACTGAAGAGAACACATAAAAGCTGAATTACTGATAAACTGAAAGCAACTCAGATAGGGAAAGCTTCAATAACAAAGCATGGGGTTCACTCATTTTGTCCACCATTGATTTGTTTCATCCATTCTATTTCATTCCTGCCAATCTTTGTCTTTTGTGTCAGAACTAGATTTCTTTGCTTCCACCAGAGCCCTTCCAACTCTCACCTGTAAAATCGTCTGTCCCTGGAGGCACGTCCATACTTATTGCGGATGACCACCAGCGAGTAGTAAAGCAAAGAGACAGCAGCAGCAAGTATTCCAATGACCACGATCTGACGCAAAGTGGTGTTGAAAATACGTGGGCACCCCATCGGAGAGATGCTGAAGTGCCAAGAAGCAGGAAGCAAACAAGAAACTCCAAGCCTAAAATTCAAAGAGGATTCCGTGAGGCCAAAAAGACGCATTCTGAAATGAGCCAAGGATAAATGAGCGCTCTGTAGTTTGCTTTGTTCTGCTCACGCTGACTGATACATAGTCAATATTACATCTCTATCCTTCCATTCCTCACTAGGCATGGTGAACAGGTAGCCAGCTCTACCTTCAAATGGGATGACAGCAGATTCCCAGCCCTTCCCCCAAACAACACCACAATTTGACACTTCCTTTGGCATTCTTACCTCCCCATTTTGGGAGAGACAGCAGACAGGGAGCAGCTGGTGTCCCACAGTCAGCCAGTCACATCCAGCTGACGAGGAACAGCCATTCTCAAAGCCATTGATCTTCCCTTACTGAATTGAACAACAATAAGAGACACGTAATAATCCAGACAGCGCCGTGACAATCTGTGCCAGCAGATCAAGCAAGCAGACCCTCCCCCACCATTCAGCGCTGGCGAAGCCACAGTAGAGCACAGAACGCAGGCCAGAGCTCCCCATAATAAGACACACCCAGAGACACTGGAGCTCATGCAGGGCCACACAGAGAGCACTACAAGTCCTGAAGCAGGGCTGAAAACTGAGAAAGCTGGAGAGGCCACAGCCCCCACCAACGCGGACAGACGTGCAACAGGAAAAAGAGCCGAAGAAGAAAGAGGCCGACACTCCACGCAGCCCCCAGGACCCCCGCCGTCTCCCCTCACCGCCGAGGCCCGGCCCTCTCCCACACCGGCACCCCAAAAACCGCACCCGCAGAGGCTGAAGCCCCTCCCCGATCACAGCAGCAGCTCCTCCACCCTTAGCTGCCCCGCTCCAGCCCTCGCCCGGCCCGGCCCGCACCTCGCACCGCACCGCGCCGCATAGCAACCGGCCGCGCGTCGCTTCCGGGAGCGCCGAAGGACGTGACGCACGCACACACGTGGCACCGAGAGTCGAGGAGGCGGACGGGGAAGGGATTTCCCGGGGGGGCGTGGCTACGAGAAAGTGGGAGTGGCTAACTGTGAGAGGGGCGTGGCTAACAGCAGCTGGGGTGCGTGGCTAACTGCGGTTGGGGGCGTGGCTAACTGCGGTTGGGGCGTGGCTAACTGCGGTTGGGGGCGTGGCTAACTGCGGTTGGGGGCGTGGTTAACTGCGGTTGGGGGCGTGGTTAACTGCGGTTGGGGGCGTGGCGAACTGCGGTTGGAGTGCATGGGGGCGATGGCATCGTTGTGCCAATAAAACACGGGGACCTGTAAATCTGCACGGGGAAAAAAAACGTGTAACTACGCGTCGGGTGGAATAAGTATTTATAGCGCTAATAGTTTATAGCGCCGGTATGGGTACAGCGACTATCCCAGGCTTGCCTTTGGGCGATCCGCTGTGCTTTGGGGTTTGTTGTCATCACCCGCCCTGAAACTGGGCTTTGCTGAAGAGGTGGGAAGTTGGGGAAGTGTATTTGGGGGAGAGCAAAGCGGTGCGAGGCGCTGCCGTGGTGTGGCAGTATGGATCGGAGCGTCCGGAGCACACCAGGTTCTACCCGTCAGGTTTGCACGCTGGTTTTGCACGCTGGCTTTTGCACACAAGGTTTGGCACATCCGTCTTGCGAACCAACTTTTTTACCTTTTGATAACCAAGGTGGGGGCTGGGACTCTTGCTTCCCATCCGGGCTCACCAAATTTTGCCACTGAGAGCAAAGATCCTCATCTCAGAGCGTTCATCCCCGTTAGCTGCAGTGCTGTAATCCGCTGATCGCAGAAGCAATGCAAACAAAGTCCTTCTGTCTGCCCCCTGCACGCAGATGCATTGCATCACGGCTGCAGCAACACCTTGCGTGGGTTCAGGGAGCACTGCGGCCACGCTGTGCGTGCACAGCTCTGCAGGACTGCCAGAAATTGGACTTCTTTAGAAGGGCTGCAGCATTGCAATCCTTCCTGCGTGGTACGTACCCTCGTTAGCTGATGAAAATACACACAGCTGCCAATGCAAGTGGGTTGCCAGAGCCTGCAAGCAGC
This sequence comes from Oreortyx pictus, assembly GCA_036925125.1. Taxonomy (NCBI): domain Eukaryota; kingdom Metazoa; phylum Chordata; class Aves; order Galliformes; family Odontophoridae; genus Oreortyx; species Oreortyx pictus. The sequence continues at coordinate 1,464,320 of JAUPFR010000029.1, forward strand.
ACAAAATGGAGGCCCGGGAGGAATGCTGCATTGCTTTGTGCCTGCTAATTACTTCCAGATGTATGGGCTCTGCAGTGGCAGAGGAAAATCTTAGCATTTTGTGACCATATTTTTGTGACACTCCTTTGTGCCTGGAGCACATCGCATGACGCAGACCTGGGGTGGCAGCTTGTACTAGAACACTGGGGCATTTGCCAGTTCAAATGGAGCAGTGTGGGGGGAAACTGCAGCCCGCCAGGTGCATCTGCATCCCTATCTGGCAGCAGCACAGCACCCACCCTGCCCACACCCTCCCCACTATCATCCTGCAGCAGCAGCACCAGGGCTGGCAGATGTGGGGCTGCTGATCAGCTCCGAGCAGAATTCAGAATTCTTTTTGAATTTTTTTGGTTTTTTTTGTGGGGGATCTTTTTTTGTTGCTAAAAAATCCCTCTTTCAATAAACAAATAAGTAAAATATCCCACTCCAGCCGGCTTTCTAGTTGCTTGCCCATTTGCAGAGCTCCCACCTCATCCTCTGCAGCTGAACGCCAGGCGTTGCACATCCCAACGACAAAGCTCAGCCAGTGCAATGCAAAGAGCTGGTGGCAGAGCATTTCCACCCCTTCGGGTGCATCCCACATCCCTTCATTTTGTGGCTTGCCCGAAAGAAAGCAGACAGCACAGCTGTGCACAAAGCCAGCAGCCCCTCTGGACTTGCTACCGCCTGAAAACCCTACAAGCACGGCACAGGGCTGAGTGTTTCCCATTGTTTCCCAAGGGCTCCAAACCAGAAAGGCGAGTTGGTGAAAAAGATTGGGTGCAGGAAGTAAAGCAAAAAAGCCTCAATTATACCCGGGGACCGCCTCTCCCCGCTGCATAAATCCACTGAACGAGGTAAATTAGGTCAGATTATGGGAGCGCTGAAATAAAACCCATAGGCCAAATTCCTCACATCCACACCTCCCAGGCTGCAGAAATGTGGCTCTGCCCATGCAGAGATCAGTGCCCAGTGTGCTTCGTCTTCCACTGCTCACCTACCTCCCTGTAGCAGCAAACACATTGCACTGATGCTTGAAGAAATGGGTCAGCCCACTCTGGAGACAAAACAATCCACTTTACTTCATTTGGTCATTGAGATAACGAATAACAGGAGTGCATTGTGCTCGGAGGGTGAGCGTGGCACAGAAAGTTCAGGTTTAAAGCAGCACAAAGCGTGCCCTTATGACCCATTTTTTCCACCGAAGGGCAAATCCACGGAGCAAACCCACAGAGGTTGCTGCAGGTTTTGCATCTTTTTAGGAGGAGCAAGGGTGGGAATCGTGAGCTGATGGCAATCTGTCCGTCGTGGGGAACTCAGAATTGAGTACAGCATGCAGGATGGGGAATGGTAATGTGTGGACAAAATGCCACGGGAGTAACTTGGTGCTGGACATGAAGCTCAAGCATTGCAAATAAGAGTGCAAACGAGGTCTATTTGGTTGGAACCCTTTCTTGTTTTTTTTTTTTTTTTTGCACCACACTGCTACGAGGTGCCTTTTCCTTGCTGCAATTAGAAGGCCAATTACCCACAGTTCATCGCTCCAATTAGTAGAAGTGTCCTGCAATGTGCTGCTGGAGGGCAACTCCCTTTGCCAGGCGCTCCCTGCCCACCCTTCAGACAGTGGAAATTGGGAAAACACCCCAAAAAATCAATAATAATAATAAAAAAATATATATGTCTCTCTCTGGATCTGGTAGATAAGCCCCAGTTTCAGGTTCCCAGAAGGTGCCCACCCATGAATAGGACACTCCTGTCTTATCTGCATGGGTTCATCTGCTCCATTCTGCAGCTCCAGCCCCGATAAGCACCCTAATGAGCTGGGGAGGGTCCCGCGCTGGGCTGGGAGCATCAAGGAGCGTGTCACTCTCGGAGGATCATTTATTTCTTACCAAACGCTGTTCCACGGCTGTGGCAGGGCACAGAGGCCCCATCCCCGAGGTCAGCAGGAAGAACTCACGCCTTATGGGTCTGAATCACTGCGGCTGCGTGATGCAATGTGCGTGCAGATCGCAGCTGGGCACTCCGCGGGGACCCACTGGCATGTGGGTGAGCGTGCCCCGGGGCAAACGTGCAGCCAACACGAGCTTTTAGCAGCATGGGAGGCTTCGCCCTCTGCTCGTGTGCCGCAGAAAGGATTCTTCGCAGCGACGCTGCTCGAGATTAAACTATAACCTGGGAACTGCTCCGTATTTCGCTCTGATTCATCCCGTTTCTTATCAGGCAGCAAAAAGCGAGGGCTGTAGGGGAAAGGGCTCGTTAGGGTCAACGACAACACAGCTTCTCCACTGTCACGGTGTTATGATTTTTGGTATTGGTATTCCACATCATAACAACATGTAGCGCATTAAGAGTTAAAGAGTTAATACTCCAACTCCATAGATCATTGATATTTTCCGGGTATACCTGTCTCAGAAGAACTATATTCCCCAGAAGACTTTGCGATGCTTTGCATTTTTACGTATTTTCCGCTCAGAGGGAAAAGATAAAAACCCTCTGCGGTCACGGGACACGCTCTTTCCTTCGGGATCGACTCAGCAGTGGGTGCTCGCTGCCGTCTCGCCTTCAGCGTTAGCGTAAGGCCTTCGGTTTATCGGACACTCTCTCTTGCTCCTTTTATTTATTAGCTTCAATTCCAATTATATTGTATTGCATTGTGTTATTTTGCTTTCTGATATCTTATTTAGTAAATTAGCTCTCCTCCTCAGATCGCTGCCGCTGTTTTGTTTCTAGGCCCATTTCCCTTTTTCCCTTTTCCCCCTTCCCCTTTCCTGGGGCGTGGGTCTGCGGGTCCGTTGACATCCACCCTGCAGGACGCACCGGGAACAGATGACCCGCGGCTTGCGTAGCACCAAACCTCGACGAACCACGTGCTAGGAAGCGCCGAGCCCTACCCAGGCCCTTTCCCCGCACGAGGCCGGGCTACGAGAAGAAAGTTCGGGAGCCCAGCGTGGATTTACGGCCACGCCTCGCCCTGCACACGGGGTGACGCCGAGGGCGCGCACGTGGGGCGCGATCTGCGCTGGAAAGCAAGCAGGAGGACGAGCAGGGCTGCGAAGCACGCTCACGCCAAGGGCTCCTTTCCTCTCAGCAGCCCCAGAAGCTTGGGAAGGGACACCAAAATAGACGGAACCCGCGCAAAACCCGCGAGCCCCGCCCCGCCCCGCCCCGCACCCCCAGAGCGCGCCGCCTTCCCCCTCCCCCCCCCCCCCGAAAGCGCGCGCTGGAGCGCATTCCTCCGCCCGCCCCGCCCCTTTCCCCCCGATCTCGTCCCACCCCTCCTCCCCATTCGCCCGCTGCCCTGTCAATCATACGTGCTGGGTTCTCTGTGACGTCACAGAGCGCAGCCCGCCTCTTCCCTTTACCCAATAAGATGCGGCGCGGGGCGGGGCGCGGGCGCGGCTTTAAAGCGGGAGACGGGAGGCGCGCGTTCCCGGTGCCGCGCCCCCTCCCCCCCCCCCCTCCCCCCCCGCCGTCGTCCGCGTTCCGAGAATCTCTTTTCCCGGTCCCTGCTCGGCTTCGGGCGTATGGAGCTGAGCTGCTCCGTGGGGGGCAGCACTGCGGCCCCCCCGGGGCCCGGGCCCCCAGGTCCGGTCCCTTCCCCTTCTGTTCCTTCTGTTCCCTCCCCGATGGAGGGTGAGGATTACGAGAGTTTGCCCAGCGGAGCCTCGCTCGGCACGCACATGTTGGCCGGAGCGGTGGCGGGGATCATGGAGCACAGCGTGATGTACCCCGTGGATTCCGTGAAGGTGCGTGGGCTCTTGGGGGGGGGTGTCCTGGGACTGGGCTCTGTTTGCTGCCGGGGGGTGTGCGTGGGGGGTATGGGGGTGCACAGGAGGTGTGGGGGTTTAGTAGTGCGAGGTTTGTCCGTGGGGTGTAGAGTTGTCGATGCGGGTTCGTGCGTGGGGTGTGGGCGTGCGGAGGGGGTGTGTGATGGGATGTGGGTGCGCAAAGAGGGCTTGTGTTTGGAGAGTGGGGGGATGAGGTGTGTTCATGGGGTACAGAGCTGCTAAAAGGGATCCACGTGTAGGTATGGGGCTGCTGTGGGGGGTGTGGGTTGCATACCGGGAGGGCAACGGGGAGCCCTGTAATAGGGTCTGGAGGTTTGCATTCCTGGGATGCATCGAGTGGATGTGAGTGGGGGTAAGGGAGCTTGCAGGCAGTGCAGGAAGAGCGCACGGATGAGGGGTGGGTGTGGAAGGCAGAGGTGCATTCTTGGAGAGAGAGTGTGTGTGTGTGTGGGGATGTGCGTAAGGATCACGGGAGTGCGTGCATAAGGTGCTTGGGGGGGGGGGGGGATATTGTGTGCAAGGAGGGGAGCTTAGAGAGCAAAGGGGGGAAGTTCCCTATGGGGAGTAGGGCTGTCAGGCTGTGAGCACCCCAGGGTGCTCTGCTGGGTTGCACTGTGCTGTCACTCCTCTCTGCCTTGACATGGGAGCTGCACAGAGTCGTCCTGGGCAGCCCCAGCTCCCCGTGCCCGCTGGCTTTGCGCAACTACAGTGCAAAGGTGTTGCACTGTGCTGCGCTGTGTCCAGCTCTGGTGCAGCAAAGCAAAGTCCTCGTGCGTGAACTCGGAGCAAGATGCCACTGGGGAAGTTGCAGGAGCTCTGCTCCTCCTCTGTGCGAGTTTTCTCCTCCTGTAGCTTCGCAGACGGTGTGTGCTGTTGCATCCTTGTACTCCGCAAGGAACTGAGCCTAATTAAGCGCATTACCAGCAGTGTCTTTCACTCTCTCAACGTCTTTCTTTTTCTTCCAGAAAGGAAGTGTGCTGTCCCTGCTCCAGGTGTTGTTACTGGGATCAGGGCATGGCCAAGCAGAGCCCATGGATGCTGCACAAAGTGGTGTCTGGGGCACTTGGGCTGCTCCTTGGCCTCCAGGAGGAAATGTTTTGGTCTCAACAAGTTGTTTCCTCTCTGAGAGAAAGGGAAAATATTACAATTTGGGGGAATTGTTTGCTTCAGTCACTTGCACAGTTCCTGAGCATGACATGCAGCTGTGATTCTGCAACCCCTCTGGGTCACCCCTCAGAGCATTACCTGGGGTCTGGAGCTGTGTGCAGGTGTTCCTGTGCAGCACCCACTGGGCTCAACCCCTCTGTGACCTGCAGGTCTGCTGCTCTATGTGCTTTGGCACTATGTGAGGCATTGCCAGCCCTGTGGCTGTTTGTTTTGGGTGGGAGATGCAGTACTGGTCGTGCTCTGCCAGCTGGAAGTTGGAGACCTGTGGTTAGTGGGAGTTGCTTGGTGTCTGTTCCTTTGCATCGTTTTCCTTCTTGTGGTACAGGAAGACCCTGCTGCAAGAAGCCGTAGGCATGCAGTCCCTCCCCAGGGCAGGAGGATGAATGGGTGAAGTGGGGTTTGTTGCAAGGGATGGAGCAGTCCGGGAGCTTGGCTGCTCGCAGCTCTGCTCCTGAAAGCATGAACATGGATTGGACTGAGAGCTGTGCTCCTGTGTGAGCAGGTTTGGGGTGTTTGGGTTTGGTGGTGAACCCACGGGTATCAGTGCATGGCCAGAAAGAGCAGTTTGTCCTGTTAGGGGGTGGTGTGGGTGCTGCCAACCCTGACCAACCTATCATCCCTCCCGTGGTCACTTTGCAGTCGCGTGTGGGGACCAGGCACTGCTTGCTGGGAGCTGCTCCGTGGGTCTTGGTGGTGCCAGCTGATTTGTGCAGTTGTGCATCAAACTGGTGATGCTTTGCAAGGAAATGCAGGACTGAAGAGGTGTCTCTTGTTAGCAGAACACTTGGCAGAAGTCCATCCTGGCCCCGTGGCTTGTGCCAGCTGAGGAAACTTCTGGGAAATGCATCTGTATAATGTCTGTGCTGAACTTTCTGCGAAGACAGTTAGCAGCAGTAGTGCAGGCAGCAACTCAGTGCTATTGCTGCCTTGGAAGGAGCATTTCAGAGCTTTTTTGGGTGTATTTCAGCTTCTTTTCACCATGCTTAGATACATCTTTTGGGGTGCAATAGGGGCTGTGCTCAAGCATTGGGTTCCCTCCTTTAGGGAGTTCTGTACTGTGCTATGTGATGTGTAGGTGGTGGTAAGCATGGGAGCAGCTGCTCCGTGGGGATGCCGAGAATCCAGAGCTGGGACTTTTGCTTTTGCTTCTGATGCCCATGCCACAGGTAGGGCTGCCTGGATGCATGCTGCCTTACGCAACAGGATTAATGGAGCATTTCTGGGCTGTTTAACAACAGGGGTGTGAACTCCTGGAGGAGCTTGCAGGCTGCAGATAAGTGTTGGGAGGGCTGCGCAGCAAATCAACTGTTCACAGCCTTTAAAGCTGCAGCTCTGATGCTGTGCTGCTGCGATAAATTGATCCTGGATGGGGCTGGCATGCAGCTGGGTGCTTAGGGAGGACTCAGTGGTGGTTATACATTGGTATGTGGAAGCAAGTGCATGCCCGGCAGGAATGTGGAGGTGCTTGGGGTGCTGCAGTAGTGCGCTTTGCTTTGGGTGCTGTGCTGCTCTATGGCAGTGTGTACTCCCAGACATCTCTGGTGCACCGGCTCCAGGCGCATGCTGCAGTTGCACTGGTTCTGAATGCATCCCAGCAATGCACTGGGCTGGGATCGTAATCAGTTTTGCAATGTGAAGGTGGAGCTTTGAGTCTGCAGCAGTGCACAATTCCAGCTGCAGCTGGTGGGTGCTGCTGAGTCACGGTGACAGCAGTGTCAGGACCTTGTGCATGCAAAGCAAAGGATGCAAGCTACTCTACATTCATTTTTTTTAGGCACAAAGCAAGATTCACAGCTGTCGCTTCTTTTAGAGGAAAACTTCTGAGCTTTTTAGGTTTGTTTCTGGTGTTGCAGTGTGCTCTACACCAGGAAGCTTTGCTCAAGGCAGCAGAACTCTGTTCCTCTGTGCTAAGGGCTGTGGCCTTGGAGCTTTCCCCAAACACAGAGCTTGTTTTGTTGCAGCTGTGCAGCTCTTTGTTCACCTTGTGCATACTCAGCTGCAGCTCTGCAGGTGCCTGTGCAATGGGACCTTGACTTTTGCATGCTGGGGTAATGCATCTTCAGGGAAAGGCAGAAAGAGAGAGTTCATTCCGTTGCAGTCATGACCACTGATGCTTGCAGTCCGCATTTTGCTTATCTGCTCACTTACCTCACTTTACAAATGTCATTCTTGTGCATTTTCTAGAATCACTACTACAGATGCAATAGCTTGTGTTATCCTCACGCTGCTTTACTGCTCTCGTTAATAGCTTGGCTCGTGATCCCGGGTTAAAGTCTGCAATTCAGCCCTGATCTCTTGATCTCAGAGCAGTGGCTGCGGAAGTGCCTTCCAGTTTTCAGCAACCAAAGGAATCCAAGGTCCAAATCAGCAGCACTTGGGTTGGTGTGATCTTGTCTGGAAACTCAGCCCTGGGAGTGCTGCTGGTTAATTGGACAAGTGACTTGATGAGTCTTTGTGTAGAAGCATGGAAGGACATGGGATTTGAGGGGTCCTTCTTTCTGGGCTGCTGTTTGCAACACCGTTGCTCTTCTGCAGAGCCAGAGACATTAAAGCTGGGATTTCCTTGATGCTGGAGGGATTACTTGCAGTGCTACAGCCCTGCTTGCTGTGCTGTTAATGCAACATCAAATACTGAGCAGAAAATGGCTGATTTTCACCCCCCAATAAAATGGGTTGAGGTGTGAGGTTGGTGCAGTGCATTTCTGGACTTAAACTTGGTACAGGAGCAAAGCACTGGCTGCACTGCGGAGCTTGTGGCAGCAAACCTGACCTTTGGGGCTGCCTGCTTGCTTATCTGCTGCTTATCACCTTGTTCATGAACTGCTCTGACCTTAAATGGAGGAACTGGGTTCAGTGCAGTGCAATGTGTCTGGGGGCAAAACTTTGCTTTGAAGCTGGAAGGTGTCCTGTGAAAGCTGATGGCCTCTTCGGAAAAGCAATTAAGAGGAAGAAAAACCCACTGAGGAGTACTGAGGAAAGAGGCAGATAACCCCAAACCTGTGCAACTGGTGGCTGACCAGAGGGCAGATGTCCCCAGCAGCCATCCCTGGGTCCTCCTGGGGTCAGGGTGGGCTTCACCCACAGGGTCACATCTTTGTGCCCTTCGAGGAAATCCATTTCCCAGTTGTTGCCTTATAACTCCATGTGGGTATCAAAGCTGTGAGCAATTGCAGGAGGAACACGCTGGGGCAGAGACGAAGTGTTGCAAGCAGGAGGCAATTAGAGCCCTGGCTGTGTTTCTTCACCTTTGTCTTTTGAACAATTGCACTTAATTCCCTGTGCATAAACAAGAGCAGAGGTTACAGATCCACCGCTGGACTTCTAAATGTGTTGGTGTTGCAACGAGAGCACGGACTTCGTGGGGTTGTTCTGGCAGAAGTGTGAATAAATGGGACATGGTTGCCTTGGAGTTCTGTGGGTGCTTTGGGGGCTCTGAGCAAAGTGGGCTCAGCAGTGAACTAAAAGAAGACAGAGGATTTTGGGGTGGTCCTGTGTGGAGCCAGGAGTTGGGCTCTGTGATATGTTTGGGTCAGTGGGGGCCCTTGTGGGTCTGAATCTTGGAAGCCCCTTGCATGTTGCATTGAGCACAGGTAACTGAGACCTCTCCCTCCTGTGTGTTTTGTTGCAGACACGGATGCAGAGCCTGCAGCCTGACCCCAAGGCCCAGTACCGGGGTGTGTATGAAGCCCTGAAGAAGATGGTCCTGACCGAAGGCTTCTGGAGGCCTTTACGTGGGATCAACGTCACCATGCTGGGGGCTGGCCCTGCCCACGCCATGTACTTTGCTTGCTATGAAAAAATGAAGAAATCTCTCAGCGATACCATTCAGCATGGAGGAAACAGCCACTTGGCCAATGGTATTAATTTATTGCATTAAAAAAGTCTTGCCATTTGCCTTCCCCTCATTTGCTTTGCACCAGGTCATGACATAGAGCAGCAGGCACCATCCAATGAGGCATCCAGATGAGTTGAAGAGGTCGTGCAGAAGATGCCGTTACCTCATGAGCATCCAGCCCATCTGCTTGTCTGGGCCACGCTGAGTGAAGAGGAATTATCTTGGGCTGCATATATCTATTTTGCACTGAAAGTAATGCCTTCTATTTATTTCCGTGGAAGCTATGACAGCTACAGTGAATGCAGCAACTCTGCTTGATGGAGCAAATCCTTAGCTACAAAACAGTATTTTTTCAACATAGTCATCCCCAGCAGTTGTGCATTTTCACCAGCAGTGATTAAGTGGTGCTCATCAGCCGTGCTCATCAAAACCTGCACCACTGGAGGTGACCCTCTGTCACTGTCCCGTGCTGGAATGCCCCACCCTTCCCTCCCTGTGCTCACACCCTCTGTTTGGTCTCTGTAGTGTCCATGAATGTCAGTGGGTGCCTGTTTTTTTTCCCCACTCCTTTGTTCCATGTATTCTTCTGTGTCAGGTGCTGTTTTGTCAGACTGCCATCTGTCACACAGCAATAAAATGTAATGGGACGTTAGTGGGAAGGTTCAACCTCTAGTGCTGTACCACTGTCGTACTCCTCTGACACTGGGAGCCAACGCCATAAAACAAGAGGCATTACTTTTGGAGCAGCCCCCATAAAATGTGTTTAATAAAATTCATTTTTTTAAGTATTTTTATTAAAACAGTAAAAAGAAAAAAAGTCAACGGAACCAGAAAACCAGCAGGATGTTTGATGTTGTTTTTGTGAAACCCATGTGCCGCTATCTGGTTTGATGGCAGCAATTTCAGTTCTTAGTAGGGCCTCAAAGAAGTTCATTAGAGATCTTTGATTTAATTTTGCTCTTCCTGGGCCTCATCCTTGACAGTTATTCACAAATGTCTGTGCTGCCAACAGTGATCACATGAATAAGGCAGATTGTGGAGTGAGGGATATTTTTTCCTTATAGAAGTCCGGTGGAGAGACCAGATCAAATTTTTGAGTTGAATATCTGATTGCAACTCTATGTTCTAGTTGAGAAGACATGTATTTAGGTTAATGAAAGTGGGGCTGCAGGCACTGAATTTTTCTTTGCAGTCCTGAAATGAATTCACAGATTCCTTTATCAAAACTGAAAGGATGGCTGCTTATTTTTTGCTGTTCACAGGACTGTATTTAGGCAGTGTATCAGAATGCATCAAGTTATTTGCTGTGGCTTGAGTGGCCGTGATGTGGTGGCAGCAGTCTGCTGCAGCACCCGCTTGACTTGACCCAACCAACTTAATAAAGAGCAGAATATCCTTTTTTCCTTGTTGCTTTCCTGTGTCTGCCCTTCAAGTAGCTACAGGCTTTTGGTACCTATGGGAAAGCTGAGCCCTGCGTTAGTGAAAAATGACTGAAAGTCAATGGAAACTTCAAAGGAGAAGGTGTGTCTCGAGACCGTCCTGCAGAGTCATTAATGGCTGGCTGGATGTTTGCAGAATCTGCGCAATTAGTGCTTAAATGGCTGAAAATGCCTAATTAAAGATGAAGTGAGCCAGTTCTAACCATTGCTCATTCTTGAGTCCGGTGTAGGCTGAGTAAAGCCGGTGGTGTCTTGTGTAGGCAAAGCTCTGGGAGTTGTTGGGAGCAGCCAACGTGACGCAGCTGGAGCTGGCTTGTGCTGGGCTGCCCTGCTTGGGTTTTTCCATGCTGGAAATCAACTGTGTTACTGAGTGCTATATTACAGGTGCCCCCCTGCTCCCTAGGTTGCTGAATGATGCTTTTGTCTTGCAGGTATAGCTGGGAGCGTGGCCACGTTGCTCCACGATGCGGTGATGAACCCGGCTGAAGGTAACAGTGACCCTGAGCAGCCTCAGAGCTGCCCCAGACCTTTGCTTTGGGGATGCTGCCTATTTTCTGAAAGGGAAAGATCCTGCCCAGGGCTGCCTGGCTGCTTTCATCGTAAGAGCCTGAGTCACACCGTGCTCTGCCTGTAGCAGTGGCTGTGGTTTTTCAAAAGCTCTGGGCAAGCAGAGCAGAGCTGGTTGTGCTGCCCAACCAGTAGAGCAGTGAAGTTCTACCAGCTGGTGGTGGGGTTTGACCAGCTGCTCTCCCTTCCTGGGGGATGTTGGTTCTTCTATCATCAAAGAGTAAAATGCATCTAAAACGAATCAGCTGGACTGCTCTTGGATGTTAGTATGCTCAGCTCCTGAGCCGGACCTAAAGCAGTGAAAAACTTCAGAAAAACTGCGTAAAGTCCTTTTAAATCGGAATAAATAACCTTTTACTGAAGTCAGATGTTGCCAGAAATGAGCTCCGCATTCTCATCTGTCCATCTTAATGCTTTTATAGGCCTGACGTAACGGCTTCTTAATGAGGGCTGGGGAATGTGTTGACCCATAACCATGTAGAGCTACCAAACAGGGGCTGAGCTGACCTCTTCCCATGCTCCCTGGGTTTTAGGGCAGGGGATGCAGAGAGTGTGTGGATCCTTGGGCTGAAAGTTGGCATACAGGGAGTGGATCACTGCAGAAATCCTTCTTCATGGGTTTGGAAGGGGACGTGGGGTCTGCATGGCTGGTGCTTGGTCAGGGTATTGGGATTTCCATTGGCAAGGCCCTCATCTGATTAATCTTTATTTCTTTGGTGCCGCGTTGGATGTTCCCCGGAGCAGTGGTGAAGCAGCGGATGCAGATGTTCAACTCCCCCTACAAATCAGTCTGGCACTGCGTGAGGACAGTGCGGAAAACCGAAGGCTTTGGTGCCTTCTACCGCAGCTACACCACCCAGCTCACCATGAACGTCCCCTTCCAGGCCATCCACTTCATCACCTACGAGTTCATGCAGGAGAGGGTGAACCCACGCAGGGAGTACCACCCGCTGTCCCACGTCTGTTCGGGGGCCGTAGCGGGGGCTGTGGCCGCTGCTGCCACCACCCCGTTGGACGTCTGCAAGACCTTGCTCAATACCCAAGAAAACACAGCGTTGAGTTCGCTTAACATCACTGGGCACCTCTCAGGCATGGCCAATGCCTTTAGGACTGTCTATCAGCTGGGGGGCATTGCGGGGTATTTCCGAGGGGTGCAGGCACGTGTCATCTACCAGATCCCTTCGACAGCCATCGCGTGGTCAGTGTATGAGTTCTTTAAGTACTTTCTCACAAAGCACCAGCTGGAAAAGAGAACATCCCTTTGAAGGACATAATATCCCCTCTACGTGTGCCAGGAACGTGCCAGATCCTCCTCTGGGGGGAGGGGGAAGGGGTCACAGCTGATACCTCTTTTCCGTGGTCCTCAGCCACGTGTTCCCCTTGTTGCTTAAACAATAGTTTATGAAATACTTATAATAATATATATTTAATAACTTTATTTTGGAGAGCCGAAATAATTGATATATATATTTTTTTTCTCTAAGCTTGAAGTTGTAGTTTACTCCTCACCAGAAATCCTAGGTTGTACAACCTAGGCTTTTTTTTTTTACAGCAAAATGCCCTATCATAGAACTTTTATATAAATATTAAATAGTTGGATAATGTTTATCCTTTATTTTTCTATATAGGTATTTGGTTTTTGGTCTTTTTTTTTTTTTAATACAATTACAGCTAGATGCTGAGCTGCTTAAAAAGGGCTAAATTCTTCCATCGTGTGCAAGGAAGACATGAAAGCATTTATTTTTATAGCCAGATTGGCTTTAATTACACAGCATTTAGTCCTCAGGCAGTGGTATTGTGTGAGTGTCGAGGGACTTGGGAGCCCCTTGAGACTTTCTGAGGACCTGAGGAGAAGGAATGGGGACGCCCCTGTGGGGGACTGAAGGACACCAAGAGGGGCACCCCAAAATACCTGGGGTGGAAAAAAGAGAGATGATTTTATTTTCACAAGGAGACTCTTAAAGATGCAGAATTTAAAAGAAGAGTATTTTTCCAACACTTTTCTAGGGGTACATTTTTATGGTGTGTGATAGCTGGGGCTGGCTTTGATCCTCCCTTATTTGTATTTTTTTTTTTCCACTAAAACCCTGATTCCACTCACACGAGGGTGGGTTTGGGCTTGCTGCTGCAGAATGCTGGGATTCGTGTTCAGCAATGTTGTGCCTGCTCTGAAGGGGGTCTGCCTTATTGCTCCAACTGGGAATGGCTCTTCCCAACGCATCCTTTGTAGAAATGCACATTTTTGGAGTATGACCCTCGTGTGGGGGTGGAGAGCCCCAAAATTCCTCTTTCCCCCTTTGACAGGACAGCTCTACTCCAGGTTGGCCTCTCCCAGCTTGGTGCAGAGAGTGGTTTTTTTGTTCTCTCAACCTGTTCTCTGGGTCATCATCAGCTGATGGCAAATCCAATGAATTTTGGAGATGGATTGGCAGATCTTGGATGTACCTGGGGAAACCTTGATTGTACATGGAGCTCATCCTACTGCAGCTGATGCTTGGGGCTGGTCCCATCCCCTCACCACTATGCCAGTGGCAGCTTCTGCTCTGCCACGGGTGTGTTTTCAGCTTGCTTTTGACACGTTTGGACTGGCGTGGTTCCCATCAGCCAGGATGACACTAAGCAGAGCCAAAACCTTCCGCTCTGTTACTTGGAGAAGCTGCATCAACGCACAGCTCTGTGAGCAGTGCTGCGTGTGCCTTGTGTAATTACAATTACCTCTGTGCCAATGACACGAGGAGGTCCTCGATGCCTTTTTTGTCACTTAGGCTGAATGAATCACTGTGTTGAACGCACCCTTTGTCTTAAAGTGGAAAACTTAACCTCGATTTGTGAGGTTTTGGCTGGAGAAAGCCCCCAGCCCTCGTGCACACCAAGGTCCTCCAGGCTGGAGATGCTCCAGCCAGGTGCCAGGTTTGAATGTCTTTTTTTTTCCTTCTTCTTTTTCTATTGACTTTAGAAACTGGGGAGTCGCTAACAGGAACCAGAACTGCATTAACACTGTCCGTTGGAGGTGGGGTGGATGAAAATCTTGGGTCAGTTTATTGTTGATTGTGGCATATCGTGGAGATTGACAGCTCTTTTGGTGCAGCTTTAGGTGGCTCTGCCCACAATCCTTGATACATCGTCCTCTTCCTCTGCTTCCTTTACATCGCTGTGGCTTTTCTGCACTTGGAGAGAGTTGTGGGTCTGAGACTGAGCTCTTTGCATTGGTTGTGTGCTGAGCATCCCAAAATGAGCTCCCCATGTTTGTCACTGTCCAGAAAAATGTGAGCGTGTCTGGTTCCCTCCCAAGTGCTGGGCAACCAGGTTGTGTTGGGAGCTTGCTGTGAGCAAGGAGCACTTGTATGTTCATAGATCTCTGCAGATCACCTTGGGTATTGGGTAAAACCAGTTGGAAATGGGACAGCTGTGCCCAATTGGTCTAAAAACTGCAGAAATTTAACGGGTTTCCTGATGGTTCCCTGCATTAAAGCCCTTCCACCAAAGCTCTTCACCTCTCCTTGTGTTGTTTGAAAGTTTTGCTGTGAGTCTGAAGTTTTATTTTAACCTGGTATGTGAATCGTGTACTGCTGCTTTATATGCAACAAACGCACATATATTTAAGGGAGGATGAGAAACTTCATCTGCAGTTTTGTTATCGTTGGTGGTTTTTTGTTTTTGTTTGTTTGGTTTTTTTGCCTGCCTTGGAATTTAATGTGTTCTCTCGATGCATATTTAACATTGCAGGAGTTCGTCTGTGAGATGCTGCTACAGTTGTATCACTGGAACTCAAGGAAATAATAATAATAAAAAAATATATATATTCTCTGATCTTTGTCCTCTGCTTGGTGCGTGTAGCTGTTCTTAGCCGTGTGCTGGGGAACTGCTGCCTTCTAGTGGTGTCCCGTGGTGTAAAACTTCACTATATTGCTCCCAAGGAAGCAAGTCCCATTATTTATTCATTTGTTTGACCATCGTTTTGCAGCCTTAGCCTGTGTTTGCGTGTGTCCTGTGGGCTGGTGCTCCTCTGGGAGCTGCTGGAGGGTTTTGGAATGGGGTTCCTCCTGCTGTGCAGCGGGATGCTGAGATTTGCAGGGCTGGGCAGCAAAGCAGAGCAGCTTTTCCCATGTGCAAGAAAGCAGATGGGTTAGAGGCACTGGGGAGCTGCTGGGTTGAAGGAACATCCATTTCAATGGGCAATGTGTAATTTGCAGGGCAGTTCTTCCCTCAAGAAGATGGAGAAGATAAATTGGCTGGTGCTGTTTCTGTGACTCATTGTCATGCCTACGTCTCTCCCCAAGATGCTGTAGGTGACCTCACTGTGACTTCTAACCATGGGTTTGGCGTTTGCTGCTGATTTTCAGGCATGGGAGGGCAGCTTCCATTTTATTTTTAATTTTTATTTTTTAATCTTCAGTGCAAATAAAGGAGGTGCAGCACCCCAGGTGTCGCAGGGTGGAGATGTGCTCATGAGACAAGATCGAAAGATAAAGTGCTAGTGTCGCTCAGCAAGATGTTTCGAACTGCTTTATGTTTCTATTTGCATTGTAGGGTCAATACTGAGTCCCCTTTTCCCACACGTAGTGCAGTGCAGAGAGGTGAGGGTTTGGGTTTTGAAGAGCTGATGATGGTGGATGTTGAGATTGAGTTGGTGAATACTGAGGAAAAAAAATTATATATACGCACATATGTAATTATTTAGGAAGGTGGGGGATGTTTTGGGGCTGAATTTTCTCTTGCAGCTGCAAGGAAGGGACTGATAATTGATCTGATTACGCTGAATCTTCTCCCATACATGGAGGAAGTTTGTCTTCAAATGTGCTCAAGCACAGCTGAAAACATGATGAGTCGTTAGTGAGACAAAGCTTTTTCTTTTCCGTAAAAAGTCGCATGTTCCAGAGAGGATTTGTTTCCCTAATTGACACTAATGGTTTCTTTGGAACCAGTACAGATTATTGTGTACATATCCTTTGAGGGTGTTTTTGAAATACCTGTTATTTATCCAGTAGGCTGCAGCAATCCCTTGAACTTGTAAGATTTCCTGCAGCAAGGTGCTGTAGGGTGGTGGATATCTGCTTTACTCCATTCCTTCATTATATGGGAGCGTTGGGTGGGCACCAATAAATAAATCCCTTCCTCCCATGCAGTCTGCATTCTACAAACTCCCAAACTAATGTCTTTTCCGGGGGTCTGTAGGTTTGTGAGATAAGGAGAAAACTGCAAAAAATATCAGCTGTGATATGTTGGGTGGTGGCCATGGCCATGTCCCCATTGGGTGCTTTGTGCCATGGTGCTCTGTACCCAAAGTCTTTGGGGTTCTCACTGAAGTCATTTGATTAATCCAGGATCTAGGCTGTGTTTGTTCACCGCGTGCGATTATCATCTCGTTTGCTCGATGCTTTGTTTCTCATCAAATATTGTTCCTGCTTTAAAGGGTAATGAACATAAAGGCAAATATCTCACCTTTTCCCTCTTGAAATCTCATTAAGCTGCATGTTTACCTTGGATGACAAGATGCAGCGCATGGACTGGAAGGTTTTCCGGCCACACCTTCCCTTGCTATCTTACTCTGTGCACAAAAGGAATAAAAACATTTGTATTTATCCGCCAGACTTAACTCCTTTCAAAGCTGGGGGATCTGTTTTAGAGCATTTTCCGCTGGGCTCAAGGGGTGTAAAGGTGTTGTAGAGCATTGCCAAGCCCTGGCTGCAGATGGACAAGGAGGTGATAATTAATTTCAGCCCCAAATACTGACCGATTTTGTCAGGTCATCCACCATCCATGTATACCTCCAAGTGCAGTATCCTCACTTTGCTTCTCTTACTAAAGGAGAGAGATTCCCAACGTGAGTTCTTTTGATGGGGGGCAGGAATTTGGGTTTTTCCTATTTTCTTTTGAAAGTGCCACAATTTGCACAGCAAAATCTGTCTGAACTCCTCAAAAGTTGGAGGTCTGCAGTGACTGCCATGGCCCATGTGCTCTACAACATGTTGGGTTGAGCTGCATCTTCCAAAGGCACCGTGAAGGCTCCCCAGCTCCTGCTCCAGAATTGTTGCCCTAAAGTGAGAATCGTAGACTACCACTGAGGTTGAAAAAGACCACTAAAATCATCACATCCTTCCATCAATTCTCACTTTATTTATTAATTAATTACTTTTTTTTTTTCCTTTATATGATTTCCCATTTTCTGTGCTGATGGGGGATGAGGTTGGCTTTAGGCTTCAGCTCTGGGTCTGAGAAGCATTGCTGTTGGCTGCAAGAGTGACCATTGTCAGCACCTTGTTTAATTAAGCTGATTGAGTGGCTGGTTTTGGATTGAGGTGGGAAACAGTCTGAATTGTGCTGGATTTGGTGCCTCTTCATGCTTGCGTCATCAGTGACACCATGTTGTCATTTTTAGTCATGGAACAAGAGGCAATGACTCTAAGTTGTGCCAGAGAAGGTTTAGATTGGATATTAAGGGAAATTTCTGTTCTGAAAGAGTGGTAATGGATTGGATCAGGCTGCTCAGAGAAGTGGTAAAAGTCACTGTCCCTGGAGCTGCTGCTCAAGAGCTGTGGAGATGTGGCACTGAGGGGCATGGTTAGTGGGCGTGGTGGGATGGGTTGGGGTTGGACTTGGTGTCCTTGGAGGTCATTTCCAACCTTAATGACTCTGTGAAGCTATGGACATGATGGAGATGGGGTGACAGTTGGACTTGATGACCTCAGTGGTCTCATCCAACCTTTATAATTCTATGTTTCTCACATATGCAGATAACCAGCAGCCAGAATTGAGATTAATAATATCTGGTTGGTGTAAATGGAGCCCGGGCTCTGCTCACTTCAAACCCAATGGGTAGAAAAACACATTCGATTAACAAAACCTGTTGCTGGCACCGCAGTGTTTGCAAAGCTTTCGGACATCCTCCCGCAGAGGAAGCTGCAGTGGGTGGACCTGAGGGCAGTTCTGCCCTGTGCAAAACCCACAGATCTCCAACGCAGCGCCCGGCAGCCCTGGCTGCCCCCACCCAGGCTCTGTTTGCAGAGAGACTTGCCCTAATCCCTCTGCTTTCCGCCACGGCACGAGGAGGACCCCTTTGTGTTCACCTGCAGATGGGTGGAAAAGTACCATGGGAAACTGCAGAGCAAAGTGTTTCCTTGCTTCTAGCCTCAGTTTGTGCTCGTTCCCAGGGAAAATGGGCTGGCGGAGCCCTCAGAGGTTGCACTGCCAGGAGCAGTGGGATGCTGAGGAGTCATCTGCTTTACTTCAAAGCTGCTTGCTGCAAAAGGCTTTGAGTGCATGGAGTTGGTGGGGAGCCCACGTGTGGTGCTGGCTCTTGGAAACCCAGATTATGGCAATGAAGAAGGAACAAGTGGGAAAAGAACTGAGCCAAAGTGGCCACTGAAGCAGCGTAAGCATCACCTTATCACCTCTCCTTGCTACTAGGCTGTGACTTCTGCATAGAGCAGACAGCATGTTGGCTTTGGAATGTTTATGAATGAAGAGCACGGATACCCTTTAGGGATTTTTGGTGCCTCTGTGGTTTGGGGGTCCATGATGGGGCCATAGTGAGCTGACATGGTGTCCCCCTTAACTCCCAAATTTTTCTTTTTGGGATAACACGACAAACCAAGAGCTCAGGCTCCAAGTACATGGATCTGAAACCCTTTTTTCCATTCACTTTTCCTCCAAATCTGGAGCTTTCCAACCCAAACATAACCCATTTATGTTCAGACTGGAACAGAAAAAAGAAGAGGAATGCACCTTGGATGCTTTTTTGTCAAAGACAACAACAGAGATCCACAACAGGAATGCCATGGGAGCCAAGCTGTGTTCTGCCACATCTCAAAGGGCTTTAATATATATATATATATTTTCTCTCCCTCTCAGTTCTTCATTGTGATGAAAATCTCCATCACTCACCTGGATCCCTGCAAGGTGCATGGACCACACATAGACCATGCATAGTCCATCCCCTCTGGGCAAGCTGAAAGCCCAACACAGCGGCCAAAACTCACATGTTGGGGCGATTAGCAGTTTTCATTACCCCAGGGCAGACAGAACCAGCACATCCCATGTTCTGGTGGCAGTGATGGCACCGCCTGGGGTGGCTGCCTTGGGGCAGCTCTTAGTGTGGGCTGCGTGGTGCCTGCCACGGGACACCCTTACTGCAGAGTGGGATTAGAAGGAGATTAAGTGTTTCCTTGGATGACAAGAGCATCCAGAGTAAGAACAGTAAATATTGAATATCCTCAAGGGTTTTGAATATCCTCAAGGGCTTTGAAGAGCTCTAAATCCTGGTGCTTTGTGGATTTGCTTGCCTCTCTGCTTGGGGAGCATCCACACTTCCCAAAATGTTCGCTGTTTTCCCCTCTAAAAGCACCTTCCTTACATCTAAGTGCTGAAACTGGGGGAATGCTGCTCTGACACTGCTCCGGGTGTCCTTGCATTCTGCATCCCCTGCTCACAGCTCCTTGGAGTGAACCCATTCCCACTGCTCTGCTTTGCAAATGTTGCATGGGTCAAGCCGGAGATTTTTTTGGCCTCAATCCCATGCGTTCTTGCCAAGTATGTGGTTTGCTGCATGCAAATGCGAGTCAACAGTTACATTATCCAAAGTCAGCCCTATTTTTTTTTTCCTTTTTTTTCTTCTTTTTTTTTTTTTGTAAGCTTTAATAAATGATTTGGCACAAAGGAGTGAAAATGTTATGTCAGCATTAGGCAGCATTTAATCTTGATGGATATGTTCACGGCGGAGCGTGATGCTACTTGACAGATGTTAAATGACGCTTTCTGTTTCTGTCCATGCACAAACAGGAGCTCTGCTTCATTAGGGCTGATTAAAACTCCGTGCCTCCATTGGTTGGGTGGGATTTTTCTTTTCTCTGTGGATCAAGGGGCTGGTTAGCACCAGGAAACCTTCCATGGCTCTCCCCTTGGGGTTGGCGCTTGGAGACTCATGGGTTATTTGGCCATTAAAGGTTACGGCCCTATAGGGTGAGAGGTAATGGCTTTAAGTTGGGCAGGGGAGGTTCAAGGAGCCACTGGAGGCATTCAGGCACTTGGGGACATGTTTAGTGGGTTTAGTGGGGATGGGTTGGGCTTGGGGATGACCTGAAAGGTCTTTTCCAACTTTAACTATCCTATGATTCTACAGGTATGGTGGGGCTGGGCTGATGGTTAGACTTGATCACCTCGGTGGTCTTTTCCAACCTTAAAGTTTCTGTGATCCCTATAGTTTGTCTTACTTAGTGTTGGGAAAGAAGAAGGAAACCCAACTGCAAGAGTTGGGCAGCTCCCTGGTGTTGCTTTGAGCTTTCAGGGCAGAAAGCAAACTTGGATGCAGTACTCTGGGCAGTGCTTTAGGACCAAAATTTGGAGGCCATGGGGACTGGGCTTAAACTGTGGGATTGAAGGAAAAGTGGGGGTGATAAGAACGTGTTTCACTCTTCTTTTTGAATGAGTCATCACTTGTATCACACTCATTAGATGGATGGCAGTTAATGGGATAATGGAGGAGTGATGCAGCAGTGTTTGGTGCTGGGGACATAGAGACAGTGGTGAGCAGTGAACTGCTAACAGGGACATCAGTGCAACATTCACAATACATATTTGTTAGAGAGGATGGCAGTGATTTCACAGCAGAAATGAGTACTAGAGAAAAAACCCAAACCCAGAGCAAGGAACCAACCGAGGCAGCTTGTTCTTAACAAAGGTTCTGAGCTCTTTATTCCAGAGGACAGCACACATTGGATAAAACAGTATCAAAAAATATATGCAAAATATAGCAACTATTTGCACCAGCAAAGTTAAGTATGAAGCATTTGGGTGTTGAAGCAACAAAGGGATGTTTTAAGGGGCTGAAACCACGAGTGGAAAAAAAAAAACAACAAACAAAAACTATGGCACAAAAAGGACAAAGATTTTCCCAAAGACCCATTCAAGAAGTTGAGTTTTAATCCAATTTTCCCATCTATGTAGAATGGGGCCAATTTGGTCCTTCCTTTCCAGAACAACAGATTTTTTTGCTATGCAAAGGACGCAGTGTAACCCCATCCCATTCTTTCTATGGCTGCAAGCATTATGTCCTCACTTTCAGCAGCATCCCAGAGTGGATTCTGCAGGATGTCCTCCCCTCGAGGAGCATAAGGACCCCTTTGTTCCAAGCAAAGTGGATAAGAGCAGGGCTGCGTAGGAGCCACGTTGCTACACAGCCTGAGAGCAGGAGCTGAGAGAAAGTGTTATCTGCAGATAGGAGTGACTTTGGGATGGCTGAGACCGCTGTCCTCCAAACAGAGCCAACAGCTTTTATGGCATTGGCAACTGAGTATCCACTGCAAAGGTTTGCTTTGCACATTCCCTGCCCCATCCTCCTACCCCAGAGCTCCGTATCTGCTACGTCTGTGCATGAGCTTTACAAGCAGAAGTGTCACCCTGCAGCCTTGGCCCTGGGAGGTTTGTAGAAGTTGAACTCTCTGAGCTGTTGCTATTTTAACCCGATTGCATGTGAGTGTTCCAGCAGTGGCAGCACCCGGATATGCAAAACCCGTCTGTCACTGTGCTATTGTCCCCGTTCCCAGCGCCTGTTGGCACGGATTCCCACTTTGTAATGGCACCGTTGGCATCAGGTGGCCCCAGCAGCAGCTCTGTGCCCATTGGGAACCCGGGGGGTTTTGCTTTTTGCAGCGAGATGGGGCTGAACACCCCCCAAAACCCAACGCATGTGGAAACCTTGAAGAAAATACAGTCCATGAGCAACT
This sequence comes from Oreortyx pictus, assembly GCA_036925125.1. Classification (NCBI taxonomy): domain Eukaryota; kingdom Metazoa; phylum Chordata; class Aves; order Galliformes; family Odontophoridae; genus Oreortyx; species Oreortyx pictus. The sequence continues at coordinate 1,485,858 of JAUPFR010000029.1, forward strand.
GTGGGATTAAGTAGTGGAAATGTAGATTATTCTTTTGTTTTGCTTTTTTTTCTCTTTAAAGATGATGACTGAAAATCATGTGATGGGACAGCTGGTGCACAGGGTGAGCTGTTCTGCTTCCCCCAGTTGGTGGTGGGGGGCAAAGAATTGGGGAGACACGTGGTGCTCATGGAGGGATGGATGGGGAATTGCTTTCTGCAGGCACACACCATTTCTTGCTTTCTGCCTCCCAAAATCATGCCGTGTTTATCACTGCAGATGCCTTTAAAGGCTTTGGGAATGTTTTTAGGGCTTTTTGTTTCTCTGGCTAAAAGCTGGCAATGTGCAAGGATGGTGCTGCAAGTGATGGGCATCGCTTGGGATCCTCTGCTGCAGATCAACCCTCGTAAAAGCTTGGGGAATTAATTACTGACAATAATTATAGTAATAACAGTAATCTGGATTTTTAATTCTTGATAATTTCTTTGGCTAATATCCTAGTGATGACAGAGGCCACACTAGAGGTCGTGGAGCATTACCTGAACTTGTCAGCGCATCTCTGAATCAATGCCACCAAGGGCGACGTGGCACAGGGGGTAGGAAATAAAACACTGAGGGGAAAATACCCCACGCACGACGCTCACCACGCAGTAGGGCTCCAGTAACACAGGCAGGGCAGGCAGCGAGCAGCCCCATGCAGGGCCAGCAGTGGGGCTGGGGGCAGAACAGAAGCTTTGTGCGTGGTCCCGACCTCCAGCCCGGAGCCCCCTGCTCTTCTCTTGGTCTTGTAGCGGCGGTTTTGGAACCAGATCTTCACCTGCGTCTCGCTCAGCTGCAGGTTCTGGGCCAGGTGGGCACGCTCGGGGGCTGAAAGGTATTTCTGGCGGCTGAAGTTCCTCTCCAACTCCAGCACTTGGCTGTGGGTGAAGGCTGCCCGCGAGCGCTTCGCTGGACGGGGGGGTCTGGGCAGTGCTTTCTGGGGGGGGTCACGGCCGCACGGTGGGGTCTCAGCATCTGCAATGGGAGAGGGCTGAGCATCACCCACCAGGAACCTGCTCTGACCGCTGGGCTGCATGGGTTTCCATCGCCCAGATCGCTTCATCCCTCGGTATTTTCACCACCCAGTCCTCCTATTTCCTCACCTCTTTCTTTCTAATCCCTCCCCATAGAGTGAAGTGTTCACAAGCCACTTTCCTCCTCGCTTTCTAGTTGCTCAATCCCCTCGTCTCCTCACTTTCAATTGCCCAAATCACTTGTTCCCTCGATTTTCATCACCCACATCACTTCTCTCATTTTTTCCATCACACATTTCCTCACTTTTCTCCTTTTTCCATTCCCTTCCATAGAGGAAAACATTCACAAATCATGTTTTCTTGTTTTTAATCACCCATATCACTTATTTTCTCATTTTTCCAGCACCTAAGTCTCTGATTTCCTCACTTTTTTTTTCTGTCTTATCCCTTCCCATAGAGCAAAATCACTTCTTTCCTCGTTGTCTAATCACCCAGATCCCGTTTCCTCAATTGTAATCACCCAGATCACCTGTTCCCTCCCTTTTTAATCACCCAAATCACTTATTTCTCCCACTTTTTTTCCTTTCCTATCCCTTTTCATAGAGCAAAACATCCCCACTGCCCCGGTGATCCTTCAGTTTAACACAGTGAACTCTCTGCTCGATGGAATTAATCTCATCCAAGGGAGCTGCTTTCTCCCAAACACCCCCTCTCTCAGTTCCTACAAGGAAAAACTAACCCCTAAAGGGCTATTTTGCAGTGATGGTGTCACCTTGAGGCACTACTGTTACATATAGCATGCCATTGGGATTTCTACAGTGTCACCTGTAGCTGTGCTAACATCTCCAGCCCTTAATTTATGCCATAGTTAGTTTCCTTTCCCCTTCAGTCACTTCCTTCTTAAGAAGTGAACATAATGCTCGAGATGGAAACACATAGGGCTGAATTCCAGCCCCACTGAAACTCTTGAGCTGCATTCTGGGAGATTTCCAATGGCTTTTAATGATTTTTCTTAATAGCCATCTGGGTGGATGTTTCAGAACTCCCTTTTTTAGGAGCTTCTTTTCATAGACGTGACACAGAACGCCCAAATTCCCCTGGCAAGGTCTCTCTTTGCAAGCTCAGCTTTGCTTTTTGGATGTTACAGCCCAGCTGGTTTCCTGCTCCTGCTGCACAAAGCTGCATTGCATCCGAGGTTTCATGCAATTGCATGCACTCCTCAGCACCCTGCTTCTGCAAACTGAGCCACTGTGTGCTAAAAGGAGGTGCAATGAAGGGAATCTTAAGCTTGCTATTGCAGAAATGCATCCTCCGGGCTTTTTATTAATCAAATTTGCAAGCAGCTCCTATGCTCTGCGTCATCTGAAGTGCCTGCAGAAACTTTTACAGGCAGTTGCTGTTGCTCTTGATGCTCCTTGCATTTGAAGCCTGGGTAATTTGAGTATGCGTGGATTATTTGGCACAGAGGAATTCCAAGCTGAGCCCTCATCCTGCCCTAAGGGTGGGCATCCTGCAACCCCCCCTTACCTGGATTCGCATTGTGGGGCTGTGCTGGGGATGCTCCAGGGCTGTCCTTCTGCTGCCCGTCCTCTGGTCTCCCACCTTGATCCATCCTTGCTCCCCTCTCCACCCCATCCCATAGGATGTCCTGGATGAGGAAGGACGTCCGAGGTCTGGACGAGGTCTTCTGGGGGCTGCTGGGAGCTCTGTGCCCCCCAGGGCTCAGCACCCCTGTGCTCATCCTCCTCCTCTTCCTGCTGCTGCCCGCGGGCTCAGTGCCTCCCCACCCTCCAGCTCAGCATTTATTGGGCCCATGGCCAAACCTCCAGGGCCTGATTGGAGACTGGGATGTGTCTACGCCCTTCACTGGTGTCCCAGCTCTGCAGGATTTCTGCTCAAGCACAGCAAATCCCTGCTGCTGCCTTGCTTGGGACGCCCATCCCCATTGAACCCTGCTGGAATTACCCCGTGGCTTTTATTCTCCTCTTAATTCTCAGAGCAAGACACCCAAAGGGAGTTCATCTTTTTGGAGGTGAATGCGGGGTTTCAGGGGTCAAAATAGGGTTGTTAGGATATGATGGTGTCACCTCGGATGGGTTCTGTGGGTGAGCAGAGCACCTTTTGCAGCCTCACCCCAACCCCAGGGGGATGATACTCTGGGTGCTTCTTTTATCCCCAGGGCAAACCCTGGAGCTCAATGGGAAGTGCTGATTTTATGGAAGAAAAAAAGTGAAGAAAATAAGAGGGTTTTGTTTGATTATTTATTTTCTTTATATTTTTGGAGTTTTCTTCAAAACCCTTTGGAAAAAAAAAAAAAAAAAAAAAAAGGAAGTCAGGCATTTCTATCAGCTTTGCAAAGTGGAGATGCAACAGAGCAAAAACCTCAGACCGATTCCTCATGGATGTGGAACTTGAGTTGCAGAGTGATGCAAAATAAATACAACGATGGCAATAGTCATAACAATTAAAAAGCATCAGAGCAAAAAGCTCAAGAATGGAAAATCAGTAGGTTTGCAGAATAGTGTGCAGTGATGTTATGTGTTATTATATTGCATCCTTTTGACACAGTGGGCTTCATGGGTCCCTCCCAACTTGGGATATTCCACGACATGGTTGTGTGATACTGCAGAACACCCAACTTTTCACAAACACATGAACAAAACACGTGAACCATGCAAAAGCTGGGCAATATCCTTACGTTTCTGTGAGTCCTTTTATTCCAGCGATGCTCGCTGCATTCTCCTGCGGAATGGAGCTGAGTTGTTGCAGCTGAACCATGATTCCAGGTGATGCTGGAGTTGTCCGTGTGCTCAACCCATCAGTCCGTAGCTCTGTCCTCATTGCGTGGCTGAATCCTCTTTTCCTTTCAACGCTGACTGCAGAATAACCCATAACACTGAGTGATTTGTTCCAAAAACAGAGGTCCTGGGGTTGCAGTGACAGAGATCCCATCTTGACCATTCATTGTGTTGAATTTTGGCTGATTTGGGTTCTGTGGGAGAGATCTGCCCCATTTTGCGGCAGGCAATTTCTAATTTGGGCAGAAAACAGGACAAATTCAAAGCAACATTCAATGTCCCCAACAGAGCAATCCCACAAACACTGGGATTTTACGCACCCCCTGACCTTGGGCTTTTCAAAACCACTCCAAAGATATAAAGGACTACAAATGACATCTTAACACTTTATAAGTCCCATTCCCAGGCTTAAATACATGCAAAGAGAGATGTATATATAAATGTACACATATGGTCCTTTGGTCCATCTAAACATTTGGTACTGATGGGTTTGGGCACCTCTTGGCTCTGCACCAACACTTTTTTGCTCTAGATCTGATGCTCAGATGCAAATTGTGGCTGGAGGGGTTAAAATACTGAAGGGGGAGAGGTGAGAGAGGGGAAACACATACTCTTATTTTTTTTATTTGCAAATCATATGAATAATCAGGACAGAAATGAACACCCGTGCTGGTAAGTCATTAAGAAATACGGATTAGTAATGTATCCCAAATGATGAGAGGAACTCAAAGCCTTAAAGAGAGTGCTAATGGAAAAGCAAAGGCACAGTGGTGCACACAGACCCTGATTCCTTAGGAAGAAGAGCAGCATCCCATCCCTATGCATTCCACAGGACCATCCCTATGGGATGGACTCTGCGTTTGTGTCCAAATAAATAAATGCCCCTGGCACTGGGGTCCCCAGATCTGCAGCACCAGAAGTCCCTTTCCTTGGGCCGGGTGGTGGGGATGGATGCATCATATCCTGCTGTCCATTATGGCTTCGGATGCCCCCATCCCTTTCCTGAGGTACATCCCAAGCTGGTGCTGAGCCCAAGCTCATGGTGTGAGCCCCCCAGCATATCCCACCCCATAGCTCACCCCATAGGCACCATAGTAGGTGCTATAGGAATAGGGGCTGACGGTGACCCCGTAAGGAGCCAGGTGGGGTTGGGACCCCCCAAAACAAGGCTTGCCATCTCTGACCAGCACCGGAACAGCCACTCTACGTGGTGGCAGTGGGTAGGCGGCCATCTCCAGGGATCTATCTTGCCTCTGCCTCTTGCATTTGTAGCGCCGGTTCTGGAACCAGATTTTCACCTGGGTGGAGGTGAGCTGGAGCACGTTGGCCAGGTGTTCCCTTTCCAGAGCGGAGAGGTATTTCTGCTGCTTGAATCGCCGCTCCAGTTCCAACACCTGACTTTGGGAGAACAAAACGCGGGGTTTGCGGCGCTGAGGTTGCTTGGGGCCATGGCAGGGGTCGGTTTGCTGCTGGTCTGTCTGCAAGGGCTGGGAGAGCAGACACTGTCCTGCAGAGGAAAAAGCCCGAAGCAAAGTGATACCCCAGTGTGGTCCTGCTGCCAGCGAGGAAATAAATTGGGAATGGGGCCCCAAAAACCCAAAGGGCGCTGAGACCCCAACCCCCTGCTGCCTTTGAGTTTCCAAAGAGGAAGTTAAAATGGGAATAGGGCCCCTCAGGGTAACTTAAATTATTTTCTTTCCTGTGATGTTTAGTGGAAATTCAAGAAAAAAAAAAAAAAAAGAATCAGAACTTTATTTTTGGGGTCTGTTGCATGAATTTGGGGTAATGCCTCATTTCTGTCTTTCTTATCAATGGGTGATGCACCCACAGGAGACACAGCACAGGGAAACACAGGGAACATGGCTTTGCTGTAGGACTGTGCGCCCCAAACCTCAAATCCTCTTTCTCACATCTCACCCATGGGACTGGAAACACCCATAGAGATGGAAACATTCACAGGGATGAAATTACCCACACACAGCCTTCACCTCCAGCACCCAAAACCACGTGGCTCTCCGAGTTTAAGCAAAAAGAAGGGGCTGGGAACCAAGAAAGAAAACCTCAAAGGTCTACGAGAAGGTGGTTTTGTTGGTACTATTATCATTATTATTATTATTACCATTATTATTATTATTATTACTATTATTATTATTATTATTATTATTGCTGTTACTATTACTGCTATTATTCTGCTGCTTGGTGGTTGCTGTGCAGTGATTTCTCATTGCTGGTGGGATGTGCTTGAATCCCTTGCACACTGTATTAAGGTTTTGAGAGATTTGGGGGGAGGTGTGGGCAAATGGGGTGCTGGAAAGCCCCGGAGACCTCCCCTGGATGTTCCTACCCTCCCCAGCTATCTGCTGCCGCATCCCAATGCCTCCCAGTGCTCGAGCTCTGCTCTTAATGGTTTTCCCGTTAATTCCACTCTGCAGCCGCCTGGCTTTAGGGGAACACGAGCAAAGGAATCTCAAAGTCCGATTTAGTCAGAAGAAGGGAACGGGTGTCCCCATTCGATGCCAGTCCCCCCCCCCCAAACCCTCCCTCCCCCGGAGCCCGCAGCCGCCTCCGAACAGCACAGGATGGGGGGAACACCTTCGTGCGGTTTTCCCTTTCTCCCCGCGGGGACAATTTAGGGCGCATCGAAATTAAGCGTTGTGTGGGAACGAACCGCCCCTAATTGGGATTTTTAGGCAGGACCAACCCCAGCGCTGCCGAGCCGGGGGAGGTCGGGGGGTCTGGGCATGCGGGGGTCCGGCGAGAGACCCTGCAGTGGGGGAACGGGACAGGGAGAGAGGGGAAAAGAGTTTTTAGGACCCCCTTAGGGAAAGGGATGGAGATGGGGCGGCTTTGTGACCCCTTCCCGTGCGGGTGGTGAACACCGGGTGGGAAAAAGATTTGAAAGAAAACCCGAAAGAAAAACCAAAGGGGAATAAAGGAAAAGGAAAAAGTGGGAGAAATAAAAGAGGGAGTAAGGAAAGGAGGAGGGGGAGGAATAAAAAGGGAGGAAAAAAGAGGAGAAAAGAGGGGGGGGGGGAAAGAGGGTAAAAAGAAAGGGCAAAAATATCGGGGGGGGGGGGGGGGAGGGCTCCGGGGGTCCGGGGGGAGGTTCGGAGGTCCTGCTGTTCCCACTCACCCGACGGCGGCTCCTCCTCCCCGGAGGGGCTGCGACGGACCCCGGGGGCTCCCGGAGCGCTGCTCTGCTCCAGGCAGAGGATATCCTCGACGGAGAAAGGGGTGGGCAGCATCCTCTGGGGGGGATCTGGGAGCTCCCTGCCTCTGCCCGCCTGTTGCTGGGGGTCCCGAGGCTGAGGGGGGTTAAGGGAAGGTGGGTCGAATCCTTTAGGGGGGGGGTCAGGATGATCTACCCCAAGCTGGGCCCCCCTTTAGCCCCTTTTTACACCCCCTACTCAGCTGGGTGGGGAAGGAAGGAGCCAGCCCCCTTCCCCTCTGTATTTCCAAAACAAGGGGAAGTGAGGAGGGGCCTGAGCTGCAATAAAACAAATCGAGGCGATTTGAGCTCCATTAAGGTCACATTAGCGAGCGGCTCGGGGAGATAAGGGCTGATAAGACAGCGGGAAGCAGACCACCTCGATCCTGCTGGTGGTGAAGGGAGGGGGGATGCTGCGTGAGCCTCAACCACTGCCAAATTCCCATGCACAGCCCCAGTGCCTCCCAGTCCACTCCAGTGCTGCCCCAGTGGGTTGGCAGCCCCACTATGGGTACAACATGAGCAGCCCCATTGAAGGGAGCAAGTCCAAACCTCACCCCATGTGGCAATGGGATAATGCTTGGCCTTATCTGGGTGTCCAGCTCTTTCAATTAAAATTCCTGGGGCTGGTGTTTGCTGATAGCCCTGACAGAGAGGGTGGCTGGGTTGGGCCGGTATCTCCCACACCCAAACCCAACTGTTTGGAGGGGCTGAACAAAGAATGGCCCCAGTGCAGGGCTGGAACAGGAGAGAAAATAAACGTAGTGGGCTGGGGGATAGAGAAGTGCCACAGGTCCGTCCTCAGCTCTGTGAAACACGTGGGTTTGTCCCATCCGTCATTCAGAGCTTTGCATGCATCCATCCCTATGGGACATCCCACCACTGCTCTATTTCCCAGTGCAATGGAAAGGTTTGGAACGGACCTACTGGGGGTCGACTTCTTGTGAGGATTTGGTAGTGATAAACACTGGGAAATAACTGAAAATACTCGTCTCCTTTTCTTTTTTGTTCATCAGCATCCCAAATGCCGCCGTCCATTCCATAGCCTCATAGGATCATTAAGGTTATAAAGAACACTAAAATCATCCACTCCAACCATCAAGCCATGCTTACGACCACTCTAAACCACTTAAACCAATTGAAGCTCCTCTTGCTGGGGCATCCCCACAATCCCCACAGTCCAGGTTTGCTGCTGCCCCATCCCCTTTAACCCAAGGAATGACTGCACTCACTGCCACGTCTAAATGGGACCCAAGGAACACCACAAGGCAGAGCAAACAGGAGGTAACACTACACCTTGCCTTGTTGATGGCAGGAGGCAGCCGGCGCCAAGGTAAAATGCTTGGCTGAGAGCGAGATGAGCAGGAAGGAATTGGGGTGAGTGCCTTCATCCGACCCTAACGACAGCACAGACTGATGGTGCTTGGCTGGATGCGCTCCCAGAGCTGCTGGGCTGGGGCAGAAGAAAGGGAAATGGGGCAGGATTCCTGCTGCTCATCCCGTTCCATGCTGAACAAACTAATTTCATTGCATCCACCCAGGGATATTGCCCCTTGTTAAGTGAAAGCAGGAGGAGGATCCTTCTGGCTTGTCTGAACTGGATTCCTATGGTGGCTGCTCGTGTGGTTTCTGCTTTCTGGTGTTATCACCGGGCTCATCGAGGTCCTGTTGTGCTGCTGGAGTGTCTGAGGCTCTGAAAATGTGGCCTTGGATGACGCAGGAAGGTCTGTGCTAGGAGCAATGCAGGGATGAAAAGCAGGCTGCACACACAGAGATGGCACAGAGGTCACTATGGGCAGTGCTGAGAAGTTGGTCAGCGCTTTATTGAGCTTGGAAGTGTTTTCTCCATCCTCTCCCTCTTCCCAGCTCACTTCCATCCCCATTTTCATCGGTTGAAATAATAATTAAAAAAAAAAAAAGCAGAGAAAAAGACAAAAATAGAAGTGGTGGTGGAAAGCAAATAACAGAGCAGGTGATGAGAATCAGAACTTTTTAATAAACACAATTTTGGGGGGGGGGGGTAAGAAAGCGTGCTGTTTTATTATTATTATTTTCAAAATGAAAAATAACACTGACACTGAAGAAAGCTTTCTGTGGGCTGAAACCACAGCTCAGGGTGGTGAAATGTGGGAAGGAGCGGTGCCCTCTAATTTATCTCCTTCCCCCTCCTCCTCTCCCCTCAATTTTAACCAACACTTCACCTCCTTGAGCCAAACCAGAGTTTCTCTGCTGCTCCATGGGGCCGTCACTCAGGGGCTGCGGGGCTGCTTCTCATCACCACCCTTTCTTTTATCTATCCCTTCTGAATTTTGGGGGGACCTGTTGAAATCAGCGCGATTACGCAGACAGATGAGTTCTTGGGGAGCCGTGGAGCAGCTGTGCCCGAATTTTTGGGCAGCAGTGCCCTCTGCTTGGCCGCTGGAGAGGTGCAGCTCCAGCCCTGCAAGAGCTCAGCACTGAGCAGCGAAGGGGAGCAAAAATAGTCTCCCCCAACCCCGGTTCTCCTTTTCCTGCAAGGGATGGGGTTGCGGGGTTTGGGAATCCCTCCGTCGCACTCGGGAGATAAAAGCACTGATTGATGGATAGCCCATCTCAGGGCAGCGAGATGTGTTTGAATGGGATGTTTTGGTGTTAATCATTCAGTGTTCCTGCGGATGGAAGGACTTCCAACTCCCCCCTCCAAAAATGACATTTTACGGTGCTTGTGAGAGGAGCAGAGAGCAGGACTTTCTCTCCTTTGCTTTTTGCTGCGATTGAGCCCGGTTCCTGAGGATGCTTTGCCATGCAATGCGGTGCAGGGAGGGGAGGAGGAGGGATGGGAGCTGCAGGGAGCGAGGAGTGCTGCATGTTGCAGGCGACCTTCAGTCGGCAGATGGCACAAGAGCTGTGGAGGAGCGAGTGCGGCAGCTCTGGCAGAGTCTGCAGAAAAAGGGAAAAAAAAAAAAAAAAGGGAGGGGGGGAAAGGGGGGAAAAAAGGGAAAAATAGGGAAAATGGGGAAACAATAGGAAAAAGTGGGAGAAGATGAGGGAAAATGGGAAAAAATGGGAAGAGATGTGCATGTCCTCCAAGCTTGCTGGAGTTCACCTGTGATGCTGTGGAGCTGTGCTGGTGAATCTCCATCCATTACTTGTCCGTGATACAAAACCTTTCAGTTTTATCTTCACAGTACTCCAATCTGTGCATCCTCACTTATGTGAGGATTTACCCCATGCGTTCCCATTTCTCTTTTCTCCCGTGGTTTGCAATCATTGAGTGTTGCACAAGTGTTTGTTATTGGGGCTTGTTCTCCGCTTTGGAACAATCGAGAGGTTCATCACATGCGTTCGGTTTTCAGGGCGTTTTGCTTTATTTTTTTCCTCTTTTGGTAACTGGAGATATTGATTTAGATCCAGAAGAGAGCATCCGTGTGCTGAGCCAAAAAGCAACCAAACTAAGGAGAGTTGCTTAATTCCCTCTCTGATGTCACCCGTGGAGCCCACAGTGATGACAGCACTGAAGTGAAACTCTGCTTTGTGGAATTCACAGGGCAGAGGGAAATGCATCATGCATTATCAGCTACTACATGTCAGAGATTTCCTCTTTGTCGCCCTACCCACCCTTAAAGCACACAAAGTGGCTGTGAGCAACTTCCTATGGGGCTGGGAATGGGTGAATCCCTGCAGTGTGGCTGTGTGGTGCTCTCCCTCGTGGCATCCTCTCTGTGATCCCTTTCTAATTGTTCTAATGGTGATTAACAACTTGACCACCAGCCATGCCTTCTTCCACTCTCAGAGGCAACAGCTGCCAAAAGGAAGGATCTCTTTATGAGCACAAGCATGTGGATTGTGCACTTTGGAAGCTCCTCCATATGGGATTTCTGGGAGTGGAGGACCAGGGATGCTGCATATCCTTCAGGGTAATGCTTCCCACAGCAGTTTCACAGCATTTAATTTTGCTTTTCCCATTTCTGTGGCCAGGGGAAGGCAGTGGGGCCAGGTTGTGGGATGGATCCTTCAGTGCCCCTCAGATCTCCCCCTCCGAAAAACCCACTGGGCCAACTTCTGAGGGCTCAGCTGACTTAAAAGACTTTTAAAAATATGACCAAAGGTTTCTTTACATTATTTAAAAGCCTCTTTAAAGAGCAGCTGCCTCCTATTAATACCGCTTGGGCCGATAATCTCTGCTCGGATCTATCTTTAGAGCGCTGCCAGCATTAATGGGGGCTGGAGGTGCAGCTGAACACACAGCAGAACCTCCCAGGGAGGATAAGCAAAGAGAACCATGGCTTTTGGGTTGGGTTTGGAGAAATCAGCCTTTGGGTTGCACAAGGAAACCCTGGGAGTAGAGATGATCGATGGTTGCAACAACTTACTCCTCTTTCCCAAGATGTGCTTTTGGTAGGGAGCAGTGACGAGCTAAAGGAGCAATGCTCAAATCCCAAACTTCTTGAGATCTCATCAGTAATTGTCTTCTCACCAAATTTCAGCAGAGCTAGAGAGCTGAAATGCTTTGCAAGGAGAGAGCAGAGGCTGAGCCCGTCACCCAACAACCATCACCCATTGCCGTTGCCCATCACCCATCACCTTATTTTCTTTCCTACAGTTCCTTAAACGAGTCCCATCCTTGGCTTGGTTTGGCTTGATTACCTTCATCCCAAGGGCAAAACTGAGGATTTAGGGAGCTCTGATCCCAATTGGGCTTTGAAATGCGGGACATGGCAAGGAGCTGTCCCATGTCTCCGAGCACTGATCTGCACGGCTCGTGGACACACCTCTGTCCATTGGCTTCTCCGCATGGAAAGAGCTCATTACCACGTTAAAACAACATCCACAGACTGTGTGACAAGCAGCCAAGCACATCCAGGAGTGCGTGTTAATTTAGAAAACCATGGCATTATTCATTCCATCATATCTTGCCCATCAGGGATGCTGGAAAAGCTCAGGCATGTCATGCCAGGTCCCAGATCTGCCTCCAATGCCTGCCAGATATAGGGAAGATCGTTTTTTCTCTCTAGATGGCAAACAATGCAATTTTCCAGCAGTTTGAATACAAAGAGCTATTTGCTATGCTTATGGCAGATGAAACATTTCAGTGGAAGACCTTAAAGATGAGCCAGGAGCCAACACATGCAGTATTTCCATGGCACGATAGTATTTGACAGTGATACCTGGGAGATGCTGGCCCTTGGCAATGCCATTGTGAGGAAATGGGAAGGGGGCAGTCATTGCAGTTGGCTTTGGCCAATGTGGATTTGTTCTTTCAGTCTTCCTGGATACCTGTAGGCTGAGGATTTGCTTTTTTCAAAGGGGGACATTGGGAAAAATCTGGTGTATTTGTGGAAAATTCCTCTGGGTGCTGTCCTCAAAGATTGGTTGTCTTTGAGCAAAAGGTCTAATGTACTTGACCCTGATTAGTGCTTAATGATGGTGCAAGATTCAAGCTCTCAAGATCAAATGTGGCTGCACAATGCTGGGAGCAGAGCAGAATGCCTTTCCACACCAGAGGAAAAACCAACATTCTCCTTCTGGTAATCTCATTTTTTCAGCCAGCCTGTACCACTCCCCATCCTTAAGGGAAATTTACTCTCTGACCTGGGAATCCAGCTGTGGGGCTGTGCATCCTCAGGGGTGGATCTGTCCTCAGCTTTTTCCTCTGATGCCATAATTAAATTTCTGCTTTCTGTCAATCAGAGGGGCTGCAAGGGTGCCTGGCCCCAGTGACGAAGAGGAAAGGGCTTGTGCGTCGTTGGGATGCTCCTGACTCACTGACGGCAGCTCCACCTACATGGTCACACATTTTCCCATAGAGATTTGCAATGGTGAGCAGAGAACCACTGCTCGTCATCGGTCCCTCTTCCTGAGGATGGTGCCTCTACTCAAAGGAAGGAAAGATTTCCCCCCTTGGACAGAAAAGATCCACAGATTCATGGCAGGATATGGCGGGCTGAGGGGGGAAGGAAGGGGTTTTCTTTGTGAAAGCAGTGAGAATGTGACAAACCTGGGCTGAAACTGTGGCTTTTTGGTCTGCGGTAGAGGTTGGTGGACAGGTGCATGGGGTCAACCTCACATGTAGTCCTTGGCAGGGGAGCAGTGGGTGAGGACGTGGGGAGGAGGAATAAACCCCACAAAACAGCTGGGTTTCTCTCCTTTTGCTCAATGATTGATTTTTTAAACTGGTTATTTTGGGGTCCTTCAGTGCAAGGCCATGCTCTTCCCTGCGGCTGTAGGGATAAGGGAATACATAGAAAAGGGTACAAAAGAGCTCATTTAGGTCATTAGCCACAAAATCTGATCTGCCACAAATGTGAACTGAAAGCCTACAGGTACCTCATTGTCATCAAAATCATGGCCAGAGAACATAAGCAAGGCTGAGAAGCACATGTGGAGTTTTAAAATACAATCCTACCAGGTTTTATTATCAGCCCAGAAATAAAAATAAATAGCCATTTGGACTGCCTGCCTTCCCCAGCTGACAGGGAAATGGTGTTGGGCTGATGCTACTCCATGGTGCCCTGAGCCAAGGATTGTGTCCGGAGAGGAGCAGTGATTTTGTTCTGCAGCAAAAGCAATTAAGCTCCAAGACTTGAGATGAAACAAAGCCCCAAAGGGAACTTGAAGGAACCAACGGGAATTTTCTCCTGGCTGCCATAAAATGGGATTTTGCTTTTAAATAACCATTGTGAGCAGCTGTCTTTGTGCCCAGAGCTGCAGCACCTATCCCACAGAGGTCTCCCCGTGACCTGGCTCCTCACCCGGGCTACCCTAGCATCTCAATCTGCCAAAAAAAAAAAAAAAAAAAAAAATAGAGTCAAGGAGGAGTGAAATGAGAAAAAAAATTCCCATCTGTGTGAAAATAATTACATCTCCCCCATGAGCTCATTCTGGTTTTACTAGTTTTTCCAGCTGTCGGCTGGAATACAACGCCTGTGCCTATCTCAGGTATTTTCTGCCTCAGGTTCTTGAACTTGCAGCAGGGATCTCTCTGAATCATGGAGATAAATGGGGTTTTGCACCAACATTATCTCTAATGGCAAAGGTAGTGTTTTCAAGGAAGATGCCAGGATTGGAAAATACAAGTTTGCAGACTGTGGGCACAGTGAGGAAGAGATGTCTTGGTGGAAAATGCTGATGTAGTGAAGAAAAGTAATCTGTGTGAACAGCTTATCCTGCTGGATATCTCTATCCATAAGTTTGAAGTGCTGCGTGTCCCTCCCTCCAACCTCACCATGGAAAGAGTGGGATTCCAAGGAGACGTAATCCCCCCAAATCCATCCCCAACACTTTCGCACTGAAATACATAAAAATAGAAATCAGGTTCATGCAGCTCAGCCATGGGTTTCCTACTTTTAACCTGCAAAGCCTGTATCCATTTGCTTTTTTCTGCCTTTTCCTTCTTCATCTAACCTTGCACGATGGGAACAACCAGTGCAGCTCAATTTGTTTGAACTTTGATTATATTTTTAGCATCCTACTTCTTTCATATTCCCAGTCGTACTGGCTGAATCACGATGGCAAAGACAATGTCCTTTATTATATTGTGGAAGGGTTTTTTGTGTTTTTTCTTTTTTTTTTTTTCTCTTTATTTTTCTAAGTTCACAGGAGGCAGGAAGTTCCCAAATTTCACTCCCAGCCGCTTCATACGGTGTCACTCCAAGTGCCAAAGATCACACTCCTTCTCCTCTGCTCTTGGTCTTTCTTTCTCTCCCCTTTCAAAGCAAAGCAGGAAGGGTGAGGGCTAGGAAAATCTGAAATGATTTTCCCCTCGTTTTGTAACAAAACTTAAAAAAAAATAAAAAAAAATAAAAAACAAAAAAAAAGGACAAGACAAGAACATCAGTCAATCATGTACCTTGGTCCTTGGCCAAACCAAATTAACTCCTGGGCAGTTTGTTCCATGTGAAGATGACAACAGGACTTCCATGTGCTACACTCACCATCGCCATGCTGAGATTTCCTTTCCTAGGATCCATTTCTGTGCAGAATTTCCACAACTGTGATGACTTGGATCAGATCCCCGTTGCTGGCAGCTCTTAAAATTAAAGCTCTCAGTATTCACACTGGCCTAAACATACCTTTTTTTTTTTTTTTTGAGTAACTTGTGAGAAGTAGTTGCACTTCAGAAATATTTTCACAGTTGGGGATAATGGGGTAGAAATGTCCCATGAAATGAAACTTTCAATAGGAATAAGGATAATAATAATAGTAACAATAAAAACAAAAGTTCAGAAAGTTTGATTACCCCTTGATTCTTCAAAAGAACTTCACTTGACTCATGCTGCCTGCTTTATACACTGTGTAAATAAACTGGAGACATTTTTATCTATAGGATATGTAATCCTTCCAGAAAGTTAATCTCAAATTTAGAAGGAGAAAGGAAAACTTGTATTACGGTGCAGCAATCTCTTATGGAGAACAGAGGATTGTGATTTGAGCGGTGCTGGAGAGCTCATATGTAATTCACCTCTTCCATTTGGGGCTGGAGTTTAGCACTGATGACATCAGGCCCTAAGTGCCTGCTTGAAGTCTTCCTTCTGCAAGGGGCAATTATTGTAACAAGAGACTTTCAGGCAGAATTTGTTGTGTAGGGTGACTCCATCCATTCAGGAGAGGTGCAGTCCCCCTAAAGTCTCAATTCTCTAGGAACAATTTTATTTATGGATGTGGTTTGTTAATGAGAAAGCCATACAGGCTGAAATTTATGAACACTCCATAGGAATAGTACTCGGTATTGGCAGTAATTGTAATGGTTATTAATTACAAAATAGCTGTGAAACTCAGCTTTTAAATGTAGCATCTGTACCACTTCCAAAGCTCTCTTGTTCTCAAGAGCAGAAATGGGAACTGACTTCGTTTCTGGAATCATATAATTCACTGTTTGTCTGCAATTTTTTCAGTCTGTTCAAATTGAATGCTGCTTCCTTTGTTACTGGGATCCTAGAAAACGGAGTGAGTGGATTTGTTACGCAGCAGTTTGGTGGGTCAGTAGGTGCATGTGTTCAGAAAGTGATTTGGGGATTTCTACTTATGGAAAAGCAAGCCAGAATGTCACATAGAATCATTCAGGTTGGAAAAGACCTCAGTGATCATCGAGTCCAACTGTTAACCCATCACCACCATGCCCACTTATAGAGTCATTCAGGTTGGAAAAGACCTCTATGATCATCAAGTCCAACCATCAACCCCCCCATCGCAATGTTCACTAAACCATGTCCCTAAGATGGTAACACCCATCTCTATGCCCTCTTAGTGTGACAACCAAATGGCACTTGGACAGGTAGGTACAAAACAGTGCACTTGTTGGGCATGACCATGATCACAGTGAGGTTCAATGAGACAGACACAGAAAAAAATCCTTAAATTTGACATTTTATTTCATTGCAGAAGAAAATCCAACATAGGCCTCATTATGTTATGCATCTTCAATTATAAAAATAAGCAAAGAAAATAACTTGCATCTTTCTCATTACTATGATATGTTTCAAATAACCTTTATATGAACACACTGAGCTTTAAAAATGTAATTTAAACAATAAATAATGACATATACCAGATATGCTCACTGTTTATTCCAGTACTCAGCAAAAAAAAAAAAAAAAAAACGAAAACAAAAACCCAAAACTCTCTCCCCCTTCTAAGTATCTTTAAATTATAAATACATAACGCAAATTTATAATGGCACAAAACATCTAAAGTGCAAACAAATCACAATGAGAATCATGCAAACATTTCTAGATAAGCCCCTCCCCGCCTCTGAGAGAAATCATTTCTGCAGTGAACGCGAGATTAAAAAAATAAAGCATCAGAGATTAAATAAACTGTGAAATAGCTGGACTTAGTGTTGAGAATTATTCCCCATCTCCAGGGGGATTTCTCTCACCTAATTCAGACCATACCCACGGGGCACTGTTCCCAGTCGATGGGAAGTGCCACCATGTCCCCCTCTGCTGATAAGGGAGAGTTTAAGTGACCAGCTTAGGCTAAAAGTTTGGCAAGGTGAACCCCCAAGTCTTTGGATTTAATGGCTCTGTGCTTGCAGCTTACTCACTGAACCATAGAAGGATTAACACTGGAAAGACCACTAAGACCATCTAGTCCAACCACCAACCCATGCCTGTGACCTCGTGACAGAGTCAAACAAGCTTAAGTTCCCATTGAAAAAAACAAAGAAAAGTTAGGAGAACCCAAAAAGATAGGGTTTGGGCTCTTGCTCCCCAACCTCAAGTCAACTTCATAAAGCTTTGGGTTTTCATAGAAGTGCTGCACAAAGCAGCAGAGAAGCCAATTGCAAACCAGAGCACCTAGATGAGCTCACTGAGCTCTAGCATCAGCCCATGGGGACCCCAGCTAGGAGCTGCTTCCCATTGCCCAGAGCCGTCCCGCTGGGACACTCCAACCAAGTAACACTTTCTTTGGAACAACTGCCCCCAAAAGAAACATGCACTCTGCCCCAGCAGATCTCCCAATTTTCTAACATACCAAATGGTGCAATGCTGCATGGTGCGCAGTTCCAGGACTTAACCAAAAGTCACATTTTTGGGGTCATGATATTCAAAGGGACTTTGGCTTTCACCTTGCAAAACTTTATGGTGTCGGACTCCATATACACCTGACTTTAAGAACGAGCAACATTACATCTTGGTTGTCCTGGACTGCATGATTCGGAGTACTCAAAAACAAAACAAAACGAAAACCCCAACCCTCTACCGTCAGCAACATTTTTTGCCGCTTACAATTTCATGACAGCACTTTTGGGCTACATTTAATGAAGACAGCAGTATGAGAAATGCTGCCACTGCATCTGGTTTCAATATATTAGCAGCAAGTTATTGTTTAAAGGCTTTGTGGTTTAAAAAAAAAAAAACAAAAAAACACACACACCAAAAAAAAAAAAAAAAGAGGAAAAAAAGAAAAAAAAAGAGTTATATTGCTTTAGATTTCAAAAAGAAAAAAATAGATACCTCCTTTATTAGCTCTCTAACTAGTTGAGCAAGAGTCATCCACGCCGCAGACAGGCTCTAGCGGGACAGATTTTGGAGCTGGCCGTGCTGATCGTGTGCCACGCTGCGGCTTTTTTTGGCTCGCCGAAGCCACGAAAGGCTACTGTGCAGAGAGCGGCGTCGGGGAAAGGCCCCCATCTGCGGCTGTGGGACCGGCCCTGGTCCTGTTCGCGGAGGCTGCGGGAGAGATGGGTGGGAGGAAAGGCAGGTCTGAGAGCTTCACGCTTTGCTGCAGGAGCTTAAGATACTTTCTCAAGAGTAATTTTTTTCCTGCCTTTCCCCAAAAATTGCCTTTCTATGGGAAGTTTTGCCTTTGGGATCCCAAAGAACCGCCTGGCATTCCCCCCAGCAGCTCTCCAGCAGCCTTGGGTACAGCTACGGCCACTCTGAGCTCGCTGTTCCTTCTCATTTTGCTTTTTTTTTTCCCCACTTCACCTTATGAAGAGAGGTTTGTTTCTGGCCAAACATTTTCTCTCTTCCGTTATAAAAAGGCCACAGAGAAGAAGGTGAACTCTTGAATATGACAGAGATACTATTTCCAGGAAAAAATAAAAAAAAGCTAAATTACAAAACTAAGTTTATGCAATAAAGTTATTATATTCTGCTCCTGTCAAGCAGACTCTCATGGAATTTATGTACAGTACATGACGGATTTTAAAACTATTTATACCACAGTTACAGCAAGACCTTTAATACTCTTGTCTTAAGACAGGGTTTGTTTCTGTTAACTTCTCTTAAAGCTTTAGACAGTTAAATACAGTACATAGATGTTAGCTTTTAAATACAATGCAATATTATGTAACCTTCTGACTAGCTTTAACCATAGACTGGCACCGCTTTTAATCGTTCCCGTAGTACAAAATGTTCCTTTCCTGATTTGCTGTGTGTCGGGGAAGGGGGGGTCGTTTGGGCTCATTTTGCACTTTGGTGCCAGGTCACAGTATGGAGGATCACCCACAGCTAGCGAGTTTGGTAAGCCAACCACTGGGTTCATAAACCAATGGGTTAACAGAGCTGTGTGGGAAGGATTAGGATTAGGACTGCATGACACTAAGAGACCAGGAATATGACATTCATATTCGTCCATGGCCAGCACAGATTCATAACACGAATTCCACTGACATCGTTAGGATGTGCAATAGTTGTTAGTGCATCTATCGTCGCCTACCAGCTTGCTACAAGCGAGAATCAGCGATTCTCATGGGTGCCAAATCTTCAGACCTCAATGGTGTTAGTGCTACAGTACTTTAGGGTTTGGTGTCTGAAGGCCTGACTGCTGCGCAGTTCTATTTAAGACTAGGATCACTTTTTGTGGGGAAGAAAAGAGAGATGGAGACATTTTGACGGCGGGAAAGCTGAGACACTGAACACAGACCCATGCAAAAGTTGGTTGGAGAGGAATAGAAAAGATTAATGACTAAATCTAAAACCAGTTCCTAGTTGTTATTAAAACTAGCTACAGTACACTTGGTTTGGGTGCGTTACTCTTCTAGAAGAGAGACTTCAGCTTTGGTAGTGCTTAGCATCCCTTACACCCATCGCGCGGCCGAGGCGTTACGCACTTTCGGCAGAGCTGCGCTTGGCGTGGGCTGGGCTGGACCCCTCACCTCGGAGGTTCCTGAAGTAGAGTTTGAGCTTCTGCGGCTCGGTGATGCGTCTCCTGGCGAAGTCCGTGCGCGGATGGCCCTGGGCGCAGTGGTCTGTCTGCAGCAGGTGGAAGAGGCTCGCCATATTGGGCCCGATCTTCTCCATCAGGCTGTCCTTGATGGTGCTCACAGTCTCTTCGTCACACTCCAGCAAGCTTCTCACCAGCTTGTTGTAATACCTGCAGGACAATCACCGTCCGTTACTCAATCTCATGGCAGAGAAATGAGGTTTGAGCTGATCCCCAGCCAACAGGACTACGGAAATCAGAGTTTTAAAGCAGTTCAGGGGTTGGAAGCATAGTTTTTCAGTAGTTCAGGATGCGTTCGTAAGAGACAAAGAGTTTGGAAAAGGATTGAAGATCATGGAATCTTTTGGGTTGGGAAGACAACTGGTCCAACCCCCCTGCAATGAACAGGGACAGCCACAGCTCCATCAGGTGCTCCGAGTCCTGTCCAGCCTGACCTTGGGTGTATGCAGAGATGGGGTATCCACGCTGAGGAACTAAGTCACTGTAACTTGCTTAAGTGTGTACTTCATTCCGCTAAACAAGTTTCTAAAGCTTTAGGAAGAAAGATAATTGCATCTTTCTAATAGGCAGATGCTGCCAGGGTGGCCCTTCCTACCAAGGAATCCATCCCTGTGCTTCCCAGTGCCTCTGAACAGCTCTGGCCCCATCCCCTTCCCTCCTCCCTTTCCCTCCATGCAGAGAAGGACCGGAGGAGAGAAAAGCAGCTCAGCACAAGTCAGAGCCCGACAGATGTGTGTGCTCCCTGGGGACAGATCTTTAGGACATACAATTGCCACTTGCGGCGAGCTGACTGTGCATTAAATCACACGCGGGGACCTTCTGCTTTCCCCTGTTGCATGCTTGCCTGCTGCTGCTATCTTGGCCTCAAGCAAACGTTCTTTGCAAGAGGAGAGAGCCAGGAAACTGTGCTGATTTGTTTCCCCAGCGATGCTTCAGCTGAGAAGAGCACAGAGCTACGGCTGCACACAGCCCCGCATGCAACTCATGGATCATCTCTCTACAGGCGGAAAGTTGGGAAAAGAGGGGCAGTCCTGTATGTGCTGGGCCACTTCTGCCTGAAAGGACAACGGGGAACTTATTTTAAGCCTTTAAGGTCACTCTGACATTTTTCCACGGGAGCAGAGAAGAGAATAACCTGCAGGAGGAGGAGGGGAAGGAAGAGGGAAACGGGACTTTGCATTCAAGCTCCTTTCCTTGTGCTCAGCTCTGCCCTTTAGAGCCATCAGCGGAGGTCAGGTGAGGTTAAATTTCCCCTGCACTCGAAGTACAAAAGGAGCAGGAGCATGGCAGTATTGTCATCTGGATCACGCACAGACATCGATGAATGCATTTGTGCAAACCACACAGGGCACGAGGAGCAGATCCTACCCACAGCCCTGCACCATGCAATCACATCTGTGTGCTTTCCACTGCTGGAGCTGCAGCCTGGTGGCTGCTGATGTCTCTCCAGACGGAGAGCAAAGGCAGCAAGGCTTTCCTCCACCCCTGCCACGAGATTAAATCACAGGAAGATGCTATGACCTTTAACTACTTCCTCCTGGTGTCCCAGGCCAAGTGGCACATTCTTATTCTGACGCTATGTTGGGACAGGGGCTGGGAAAGCAGGATGCTTTAGGAGACCTTCATGTAAACTATTAGCTGGGAAATCCTGCTGCTTTTGTTACTCAACATGTCATAATATCCTTTGGCTTCGAGGCGGGCTGGCGGTGGTGGGGGAGGCATTCCCTCTGCATGAGGACAGAGCAGCTCTGGGTTAGGCTTGGAAGGAACATCCCATACATGAGCAGTGCTGCTGCTGCTCCATCTATGGTCCTTGTCCCTGTGTCTCCCTCTTTGCCCCATCACCCTGCAGGCCTGCAATCCCTGGTCCAAACCGTGCAAAATGCTGCTGCTCCATGTCCCAGCCCAAATTTATTTGAGGAAAGGAAGGAGAAAAAGCCACACTGGAGCTCCCTTCAGGTGGACAATAAATTTGGCTACCTACCAACCCCCTCCTTGTTGAGGGAATTGCCTTCCCCAATGTATGATTTTCTGGGTATCTACAATACAGTGACAAGTTTATCCTGGACAGAGATGAAACACCTATATATTATCATCCCACCTGTGTTCACATGGGTCTGGAGGCTCAGTATGCTTCACAGTGAAGTCAAACAGCCACCCCAGAGAAGCTCCAGCAGCCAGCCAACACGTTACATTGCAGCTCGCTCTGTTTGCACTCAAATTCTAAAAGCATATTTACTCAAACTGCTCAAAAAGATCCCTTTTATCCCAATCACAAGACTCAGCACTGATTGTTCCAGGATTTAGAAGAAGAAATCCCTGCCCTTGCAGCGTGACTGCGCAGACTGCAGCAGCTCCCTGAAGCCTCTCTCTGTCCCTTGTCCTTGGAGATGGGGACAGGTCAGGTCTGTGCTCAGATAAAGCATAGAGAGCAGCGTGACGTGGCCATTCCTGCAGGCAGCCTCTGCTAGCAAGGAGGAACAGGGGTGAAACAACCCTAAAAGAGACCATTAGGAACAGCAGACTATACCTAGAGTATGATCTACTGGATCATGCCACAGTAAGGTTATAGAGTCTGTTCGCTGGTTCCCTTTCAGCCTTCCTAATTCTTCCTATCTGGACCTTCATATGACACCTGGCTCATTTGCTAGGTGACATAAACTCAAAGAAGATGAGAATGAAGTTGCAATAGGTCGAGTAGCTCTTATGGACGCTATATTAATCACACTGGGTTGGTATTTAAAAGGTCTGTTTGCCATTATCCTGCATTCAAACTAAAAGAACCAACATTTAAACCAGCTCCAGGCTTTGAAGCAATGTATGTCCAGTTAATTTTACAATTCTCCCCTGGAGATGTTTACAAGCAAATTTACCAAAAAGAGAATCAGAAGAATGCTGGTAAAAATTAACAAGGATTTGAAAAGGCAGAGAATTATAGAGGCTGAGCTGCATTAGGACTTGTAAGAAGTTAGAAATGTGAGCAATCAAGTTGACTTTCTCTACCCTTCCCATTTTTGTGTTGGATAATGCGACGGGTTGGGTTGGAAGAGTCCTCAAAGATTACAGAACTATGGGCTGGGAGGGATCTTAAAGACCATCCAGTTTCGACTGGATTTTCGTGATGGATTCTGTGTTGCATTTCAGCCACGTACCGGTTTGAGAACTGATTTGGGAGCTGTACGACCTCCGTGATGGCTTCGGGATTCCGCTTCGCAATGCCGCACATGTCCAGCTTGCTGTAGCACTCCTCCTGCACTTCGGAGATCATTCTTTGGAACGTGGAGCACCTCCGGATGGCGAGGAACACCTTGGACGTGACCCCATTGGCGATGCATTTCAAGCTTTCTTTTACAAAAGCTTTTCCCTGCAAACGGAAAACCCTTAAAATGCAACAGATTTCATAGAAAGGGGAGTAATAACAGATGCTCTGCTATCGCTGGCTGCTATTAATTACCCTTCCTGCAATTACAGACCTCCTGGAGGCCTCTTACTGAGTGTGGCAGGGAGCTGGACCTCAAGTGCTCACCATTATTGCAGTGCAGTTAGAAGGCAGAACAGTGAAGTTTAAGCAATAGAAGCATTGGTGTGAGCAGCCCACAGCGTTGGGAGTACCAGCACCAGGGATGGACCCAATCCTGCCCTCCACTCTCTGCATACCAGGGGATGGACACATGGAAGCATGCACATTTGGGGAAGAAAATGATGGAAAAGGGCCTTCGGTAGAACCATAGTGCTGTGATATTCTCCTGTTTTCCCTGCTGCTGCTCCGGAGGGGCTGATCTGGCCTTGTGTTCCCAGGCCTGGAGATTTCCAATTCAAACCCCAGCCCCGTGCCAGGTCCCACAGTCAGAAAACTCACTTTGTTAGAAGAACGTTTATATTTCCTCCTGAAGAGGAAACTTTGCTCTCCGCCCCACTCAACGTTCCCTGCCAAGTCCTCACACACAGAGTACAGTACGTGGAAAATGTACTGCAGAAAATAGCCCTGAAGGATGCGCTCGTGGCCAAAACCCAACACCGTGGCTCAGAAGAGTGGCCAAGAAAGGCTGTAAGAAAGCAAGGGTTAAGCTTGCACAGAGGACAGAGAAACTGAGGCATACTGTACCTGAGTGTCAAATTTAGCAGCGCTGTAGAGGAAGGACTTGCAGATGTCATACATTCCATCCGTATCACACGTGGAGTTCTCCAGGCAGGCAAAGGCCCCACAGCCCACCTGGAGGGCACTGTTCAGGCAGCGAACCACCTCGGCTGTGGAGAGAAGCACAAAGTGAGTGCCCATCACCCTCTGCAGTACCAAGATGTGGGCTGTGTCACGCCCCACTGTGGGCCAACTGTTCCTTGGGATGGGGGGAGAGGGGGCAAAGAGTGGCAAAAGGCTCTGCACAGTGAGCTCATGAGAGAAAACATGGAATTGCAAATTGAGGAATAGAGCCTTCAGCTGCCAAAACATTCAGTGGGTTATTGTGGATTAAAGGAGAGGGAACTGAGTGTCTCTGGGTAGATGGAGACTTGGAGGTCCATCCAAAACTAATTCTCACAGTGTGCGCATTATTCAGATCACCTGTGGTCAAGGGAGAAGCAAGAAGAATGGACCCATGAGGTTGTCCCTAGTGTCATCATAGAGTCATAGAATGTCTGAGTTGGAAGGGACCTTAATGATTAGAGAGCTGTAAGATTGGTTGGGTTGGAAGGGACCTTAATGATCAGAGAGCTGTAGGATTGGTTAGATTGGAGGGGACCTTAATGATCAGAGAGCTGTAGGATTGGTTGGGTTGGAAGGGACCTTAATGATAAGAGAGCTGTAGGATTGGCTGGGTTGGCAGGGACCTTAAAGATCATCTACTTCCAACACCCCAATGTGTTAATTTTCACTTGAACAAGGAGCTTGGTGCAAAACACTAATCTGGTACCGAGCAATACACAAGTGTAGCCAAGAAAGGTTATGCAGCTGAAGATTTGCACAGAGAAGTGACATGTGGGGACAGAAAGTTAAGGCAATGCAAATGACCATGCATAATTAACATCTGCGAGGCAGGAGCCGCTCTGAGCAGAGGGGTATCCATGTCACCTCGTCTTTTTTAGCGCAGATAGCCTGCATCTTAACAATGAATCAGCAGTATTGCCACATGATTGCCCCGAAGTTAGTAGGGATTAACCTTTTTTGGTAAACTGAACATCTGTCCCCTTATGTGTCTGTGCAAGGCATATTCATTACTTTCACAGATCATGTTACGAGACATTCTTTAGGAAGAAATGCAAACCCAGAGTCTCCCATCGAGATCCTAGGTGTGGGAAAAGTAAGGGCTTGCATTTAGTGGAAGAGGACACACCTCACTAAGTTGTAGCCTAAAGATGTATCTCATAAATAGCAGAAAATAAAATGAAAAAAAAAAAAAATCACCCAATTAACCCCTCCTCACGCTCTGCTCCTGCTTACATGCCCGAAGGGAGAAATATTTGGTAAGATCATCCTCTTCCCAGTTCATAACCTCACAAGTCATTCCCATAATTATGTTTCCACAGGTTCAAATTATAACTTTGCTTTCAGCAGACTTAGTATGCATTAAGCTTTTATTGTTTTAGGCACAGTGCAATAGTGAGACCCTATGTTTCTATAGCAACCAAATACAAAAGGAAATTGAGCAAACACCCTAGTATAATGCTGCAGAGCCTTGCAGATCTAAAATAAGACATCTGTTAATGAGCTCCAAATTAGAGACATAATATCTTTTCAGTATACTTAGAAGGCAGATTTTTAATTTCCATTGTTCAAGACAATGTGTCCAACTTATCTAAGCATCTACAGTGAGCAAAGTGGAGACTCCAGTGCTGACTTGCCAGCAATTTTTTTAATCTATTGTAAGAGCAACTTTGCTAAATGTCACTAACGTATTTTTACAGTACCATCTAGCTGATAGCAATCAGTTTGTGAAAATAAATGCTCGCGGCGGACAGTTTCTAGGTTACTGCATTCTTCAAAGTCACACATCTCCCCCCCCCCCCCTTCTTTCAGCAGACAGATGTTTGGCAGAACAATGGTTCAGCCAAATTTCCACGGATTTTATCAACTTCCTAAAAAGCAGAGAATTTCACTGCAGGGGAGTTGGACCAGATGACCTTTAAGGGTCCCTTCCAACTCAGTAGATTCTATGGATTTAATGCCAAAGTAGAATTGCAATGGGAGAAGAGAGAGAGACAGGCAAGCATAAGGGGAAAAAGTGCACAGAACTCATTTAGTAGATGGGGGAGGAGGAGAGAGAATGAATTACATCCTGCAAGCAGAGCACACGCCGGTTCCCTGACCCAGCTCTGAAAGAAGCTATGCACCAATATCATCCTCAACCAGCCCCGTATGTTAATGCTTGCTCCTACTTGTTTATATTGAAAAAAAAAATACCCATAAGAAAAAAAAAAAAATAGAGGAAAAGATAAAAAGAAAAATCAGCAGGAGATACATCTGAAACAGTGGAACCCATCAGGGCTCAGAGTCCTCCTTCTGGCTGTTACCTGAGTTCTGGGCTGCAACCCTGGGCTTCCTGGGGCTCACAGAGTCATTCTGTTCAGCTTCGTAGGACGCGGACGCACTGATCACCAGCAGCAGCAGCAAACCAGACTTTAGGAGCATTCTCTGACAAGTTTCCGCTAAGTGTGGCTTTTTGGCTTTTTTTTTTTTTTTTTGGTGTTATGTGTTCTTCCACTCCGGCTCGAGCAAAGATGTGGAGCTGGATGGGAACGCAAGGAGCGCGCCTGGGGCTGGGGACCGCTGCCCGGCAATGCGTGGTGACCCCTCTGGCTGCGCTCAATGGGGGACCGGGAGCAGTGCTGAGGGCTTTTATAGCCGCCCTTATCGGTCCCCCGCGGGCTGCCGAGCCAATCGCGAGGCGTTGGGCAGAGCCAATGGCAGAGTGGACTCATTCAAAGCCCTCCGAAAACTGCAACTTCACAGGAAGAATATTTTCCAGCCCATTAAAAGTACCTGCCAAACAACGAGCATCAAAAAGTTCATCAGTGGGAAAGGGAAAAGCGGGGAGGGGGGGGGGGGGGGCACTTCCTATGGAGGATTGAGCTCAAGGAAATGACAGAGCGGCCCGAAATCTTCCCCCCCTCCCCACCCCCTCCTAAAAAGTCACCTGCCCTTTAAGGAAAGATATTTTCCCATCTGTTCACAGTGATCCCGTGGAAAGAAGGAGGGAGGGGGCTCTGGGCAGCCCCATGGCAGAGCCGGGTCCATGGGTGTAGGGAACGGCATCGCCCAACCCCACACACCCCGCAGCTCACGTAGGCACATGCAAATACCCCAAACCCTGCTCCCTGTGTGCAGCGCTCCTTATCTTGCACAATTATGTTAATAAAATCACGCGTTCAACTCAGACCTCGGCGCAATTCTATAGCTCTATTCCTGCTTCGAAGTGAGAGAATTTTGGGGGGTGTTTGGTGGTTTTCCTCCCCCCCCCCCCCCGTAACTCAAGGCTGTTCTTCTGATTTCATAACGGGAGGAGGCACCCTGGTGCCTGAGTTAGGCTTCGTTTTAATGGGCACATAATGAGGATTAGCACACGACAAAACTGATTATCCTATAACAGAAACAGTTTAAGGCTCTGAGTACTTAAGGGACGAAGGTATGAGCGGCAGTTGGGCTGAAAAGAAATCCTGAAGGTGCTCGGAGACAAATTTATAGATAAAACAGTTGCAATTTCTGTCCACTTTGAATAAGTGAAGGGATTTTGATATCAGCTATTACTATCAGAGACAAAATACTCTTGTCTCTGTAATGGCAATGACACAGATACAACAGATTCATACATGCATCCATGCTTAAAAATCACATTCAGCTTGGAGGAACCAGATCGACAAAGCCTTAAGTGGAGGTGCAAAAACCCTTTGTCTCATTCATTCATTCAGGTTTTTGAGCAGCTCGATTGAAAAGCCAATAAGGAAGGAGCAGAAGGGAAAAACCTGGGTTTGACAGCTCTGACCATGACAATGGGACCACTCTGGCTCCACGCGCTGGTGACATTGTTGGTGTCAGCTCCAGTTGGAATAAAAGAGGGAGTGAGGTTGTGCGCCTGCCTTGGGGTCAAAATAACAGCTGGGCCAGATGTTCCAAGAGTGCTCCAAAGGCACTGAAACAGAAGGGTTTCAGGTTTCGGCTCAGCGTTGTGACACTGAGCCAATTTCATTAAATAAAAAAAAAAAAGAAAAAAAAAAAAACAACAACAAAAACCAGCCCTGCAAAAGCACTGTGGTTTCTCTGTTTAATAGGACCAGTCCAGTTTGCAAGTGAGAATAATCCCATGGGGTTTGATTCTGATTAAATCAAAAGCAACTCTGGCATTGACTTCAATGGGGATGAATCACCACCCTATCTAAGTCCTATTTGGAGTGGAAGCATTGCATTTTCCACAAAATTGAATTTCAAATTCAAAGCCCGATTCCTCCACCCCTTCACCCCCAAGGTGAACATTCCTCCTGGTCTTTTTCAGTGTTTTGATCTGAACTGGAATAGTTTGCAAAGCAAAACAGATACGTATACAAGCACGTATACATCCTGATTAGAGTCCAAGCTACGAAGGAGTTCCTATAGATCCCATAAATACTTGCAGCACATTTTCTATTCTTTCTCCTATCATCACTCCAGGACTGACTGAATCTTTTAGGGCTCTACATGCTATAGTGTTTGTACCTGCTGTAGATTTTCAAAGCAACCCATTCTGATGATGAATAGCAATAAAAAGAGATGAAATGTAATGGCAACGAGCACCACAAAACGCAGAAAAACTTGCTCAAATCTCTGACCTGTGAAGGCAGCACCTTTCCTACTGCTTTAAGGAAGCTGGAAAATAAACTTGGGAGTGAAGGACCCACGCTGAGTTGCTGAACTAGAAAATTATTAGTGTCCTTTAATACCAGAGGGCATTTGCATTGGTCATTTTGCATACTGAGGGAAACAAGAATTACAAATTCCCATGAAAATTCCATTTTGCCAATGGGGATTGGCTTCTCTCTTGTACCCGGGGCTCCAAGAAAACTTAGGGACACAAGAAGAGTATCTATTATGGAATATTTAATTACGGAATATTTTTAAATAGAATATCTATTATGGAAGAACATGTTCCCTAGAAGTCTTCCTTCATCCTACTAATACCTGGCCCAGATCTGAGAAATATCATCAGGAGAGAAAAAGCTCCCCCAAATTAATAATGAAAATGAAAATGATAATTACAAAGGTCTGACTCATCATTTCTAAAGTCTCAGCCTAACCTGCTGGAAAGATTTCCTCCTTCCCTGCCCCTTCAGGATTAATGCTGCCCCAAAGCAGAATAAACCCCGTTCTGAAGCTTTGTTTTCTGCCTGATACATGTAAGGGGGGGGGGGGAAAGGGGCACTGTCAGCCCTGAGCAAAGCAGCCCCTTCGTGCCGTTCCCATTCAAGAGATCCCATTAAACTGAACAGTACCCTCCATTGTACCGCTGTTCGCCTATTCCCAAGGTGTTATGATTTTTGTCCAACCTCCCAAAGAATTACAAAGGCAGGAGGGGAGAAGAGTGAAAGACGACAAATAAAAGAGGGGGACCCAAAGCCAATCCCCCCCCCCCACCCCCCCTCCCAGCTTTGTGCTCAGCTGCTTTGTGTAACTTGATGCCTGCCCACCTTTCAGCCCCCTCCCCAGCCCGGACCCATTGCATTCGCTGTGCTCCAGAGGGACGTGAGCAACTGCAGCACCTCGGGAGTTAGCCACGCTCGGCTGCATCTTCCCCGCACGTCGGCTCCTTCCCAGCGAACAGTGCGGCGACACTTTGGCACACACGTCCGCAGTCACCCCACCCTTTCCTCGCGGCTCGGCCGGCAGCCGGCTCGGTTACGGTGCTCTGGGGGACGGCTGCAAAGCCGCATCGTGGCGCGTTGAGCATGTGTCCTCTGGTTTAGATTGGATCATTAGGAGGAGTTTCCCAATGGAGATGGTGATCAAGCGTTGGAATGGCCTTCCTAGGGAAGTGGTGGAGTCTCCATTCCTGGAGGTATTAAGGAGATGTTTGTATGTGGCACTGGTGGACGTGGTTTAGTGATGAGACTCAATGGGTCTCCAATGAGATTCCAACCATCAGCTCAGTTGAGTCACCACCAGTTGGGTCCCCTATCTTTCTCGGTGGCCAAAACAAGGCAAAAAAAAATAATCCAAACTGGGCATTTTGGTGAAAAATAGAACTCCACGGCATCCATTTTTTTTTATTTTTTATTTTATTTTGCTCCATTTTGGCCACCAACTCAAATTGATGGTTGGAGTCTCACTGGAGACCTACGGAGTCCAACTCAAACTGATGGCTGGAGTCTCACTGAAAACCTACTGAGTCCAACTCAATTGATGGTTGGAGTCTCCCTGGAGATCTACTGAGTCCAACACAAATTGGTGGCTGAAGTCTCACTGAAAACCTACTGAGTTCAACTCAACTGACGGTTGGAGTCTCGCTGGAGACCTACCCAGTCCAGCTTGAGTTGATGGTTGGATGAGATGATCTGGAAGGTCTTCTCCAACCTCAATGATTCTGACTCTGTGCTCTGAACCTCATGGGAAAGGAGCAAACCCTGGGTCTTGACAGCTCGCCAGCCGCCCGTGCACATCTCGCCAGACCAGCTCCTCAACAGGTGCACATTAGGCTAACCGCCGAATTCAATATTCGCCCTTCATCTGCGCCATCCTTCTGATGCGTCACTGCATGCTGTCTGGATGCGATTCCTCGTTGCGGAGTTATAAACCAGGAGTAGTTTCAATTACACGGACAGTATAGAAGCAAAGTAAGGGAGAGGCTAAGCAGAACCTTTTAATCTGCTTAGCCCAAATGAATAACCCTGGCTGCACCGGAGTCAGTGATGTCAGAACTTGTTCCAAGAGGCAGGATGCAAGTTGAGTTAGCTAGGTGTCTGCCCCAACAAAGCCATTGGGAGCTGTCTCATTGGCCTTCGCTCCATAAACCTGGCAGCAAGGAGAAGAAAATAAAATAATAAAAAAAAAAGCAACTGCTCACAATTTTCCTGCTAAACAAAGGGATTTAATAACGCTGGTTTATATGCAAGAAGGCAGAAGAGGTTTAATTGGGTCGTGACCGCTGTATGTTTCATGTACAATTGCTTAATGCCCAATGTAAGGTTGCTACTATTGTCTTGTGCTGTGTTTGAGTTAATTGTTAAAGCCAACTAAAGGTGTTCTCCTGTGATTTATTCACTCCACACAATTTGATTTTTTTTAATAAAAGCAATTACATATTGTAGTATATCTCTGCTAGGTTTGTTTTGTATCTTGTTAAGTGCAGTGTGTATGACGAAAAGCGATTAACAATAATAAACCAGCATTACTTGTAATCCCATTCTCTAAATCCTGGCTGTCTGTTTCAATGGAATTTTGATTAAGCCCGGATGTGCACTATGTATTAGAGATTAAGAACTTTCAGCACTCAGTTCGTGGCACCTGGCTGTGATTTGGCCACTGGAAATACCCCTCAGTGGAAGGTAAAACCAACACCCTGAGAGCACTGCTGACAGTTTTCCTCCACTCTCACCAAATGTCCATAGCCACGAGCTTGGAGAGAATTCTGACACACAGAATTAGTGCAATCCATCCAGCCCTTCATGTTCACTCTCCTTTCTTGAGCCCAAATTCACAGTTCATTTGGCTGCAGCAAGAGTTAATCCTAACCCCAGTTCGAAGAACCCCCACACCTCCATAGGACCCCCATTCTGCCCCAAACCTCACCATCAGTCCTTCCCCCTCCCTGCTCCACAGCCTGATGACACCAGCAAATATCCAAATAGTTTCTTGCAAAGGCTTGCCTTAACCAGAAAGAGGATCTCTCATTAAAGCATAAAATTAAACACTTCAGAACAAAGATATTGGCACATTAATATGGAGATTCTGCCTCACCCCCCCCTTTCATCAAAATGTATTAGCCCTTCATGTGCAATTTGCATTGGAAAGCGTAGGAGCCACATAGCATTAACAGCTGTGAAATTGGTGTCATTCTTAAAGGTTAAAATAAACCCAGCTATTCTCTAAAGCTGCCAAGCATTTCTTTGCAAGATCTATGGCCAGAGCCTTCATGAATCATGAAATTGCTTTTTCTGCATGATCCTTGGGAAGATCTCTTCTCCTGTTTACAGGCAGGCAGGAGCAATCCCCACTCGGCCTCTTGCAGGGTGTCCTCAGCACGAGGTGTGAAATGAGGCAGGCAGGAGTCAGCCAGCAATATACATTTCAATTTGCACAACAGCTTTTTAAAAAAACAGGAGTAAAGAAAAAAAAAGAGGGAATGACATGGCAGCATTCTCACTTTGCTCTTGAGAAAGTCTCTTGAAACTTTTCTAGTCAATAGTTACTGGAATTTGTTTTGCAAGAGTGTCATTTTGTAGTTTTTATTACCGTAACAAGTTACAGGTCCTAAAGTTGATATATTAAACACGCTGGTTACTCTACTGACAAGAGCATTTAACATGGGAATCATTTTTTCCCCATGATTTTTTCAGAAGCTAGAAAAATTATTCTCATGGAAAAAACATTAATTGCTAAGCCCTGAAGAGCACAGTGCTTGTTAAATAAGGGGGAGATGAGTGAGTAGAACATAATTCAGAACATATAGAAGCAAATGGGAATGCCCCTATGGGGATTACGGCCCCGATCTCTGTGCCAGGGGCTGACTAGCTGCCAATGCAACCCTTGGAGGCACTGTGCCTCCTGGGTTTGGGACTCATCAGCACAGAAACTGGTGGATGTTCCTCATCCTACATGAAAACCAGGAAGGTTTTCCATATTTTCCTTGAGGTTCCACATGAGCAATAAATTCTGCTCCTTTTAGGGCTGAAGGTAAAACCACGAGCTCAGAGATGGTCTCCATAAAAGACATTCCCCATATCCCCACCCAACATGAATTCGGTACCAAGGATGGTGTCTTGTTTTCTGTGGGACATGGTTTAGTGGGCATGAGTGATGGTTGGATTTGATGACATTGGAGGTCTTTTCCAATCTTAATGGATCTATGATTCCATGGGCATGGGAGGGATGGGTTGACAGTTGGACTTTATGACCTCAGTGTCCTTTTCCAACCTTAATCATTCTATGGTTTTATGATTCACCATTTAACACTCATTAAGCCACCTGAGGGAAAAGGCAGCACCAGCCTTCTCTTCCCTCCCAAAAACATGCAGAGAGGACAGGGGCTGCTTTGCCCTTGATTCCCCCATCACGATGCAAAATCCTGAGCACAGCTTTATCCCTAGTTCACCCAGGAGGTTAAACCCAAAAAGAAACACAGCTTGTTCCCAACCCTGCTCTACCTGCAGTGCCTACAATCCTCCCCACCTGCTGCTTCAAATGGCAAACTCTGAACAGTGCTAAATAAGTAGAGCTGCGAAGAGTCGTGCATCGCCTGGCTGAAGTTCATGGGCTGGACTCCAAAGGAGATGCTCATGAACTCAGCACTCAAACTGGGCTGGGGTATGTCAGAAGCAAGATGGCTTAAAATCATACAATCATTCATACTGGAAAAGACCACTAAGATCATCAAATCCAACTGTCAGCCCATGACCACCAACCCCACAGAATTACAGATTTAAGTTTAGAAAAGAACACAAATATCATCCAGTCCAACCACCAACCCACCAGGGGGCATCCCCAGCCCCCTGATTTCATCCCTGTGGGCAGGTTTGGTTCCAGCAGTGTTTTATCACTGCACCTCACACCCAGCAAGCAGAAAAAGAAGCAGGGAGCTCTGAGTAATGTACTGTGGTTTCCAAGCAGATTCCTCTTCTTTTTTTTTTTCTTCCCCTCTCTCCCCCATCCTCTTTTTTTTGATCAAAACTGAACTTAAAATAGAAGAGGAAAAGGGCTTGCATAAATATCTGACAGCTGCTTGGAGCTTTCTGCTTTGCTTTCCCAGCAAAGCAGGGAAGAACCTGAATTTTTAGCTTAGTCAGAGAACCTGCTTCAGCCTGGAGAAGGTGCAGATAGATGAGTCCTAACAGAAAATGGGACCTGGGGAGCAGATCAAATGGAAGGGAAAAGGATGCTCAAGGGCTACAACTGTGAAAAAGATCTGAGGATGCCCCCTACCTGCAAGGGGGACATGGGCAGTGTCACCTCTATCCGTTTCCTAAGGGGCCACTTCTGTGGCTTCAGTTTACTTCTCCCACACTGTCCCTCTGCTTAGGGATTCTGAGCCATCCTGCAGACCATCCAACAGCACAAAGGTTTCACCCCCAGCCCTTACTCAGCACAGCAGTGCCCGTTTCAGCATCAAACCAACTCCTGAACCAGAGATGGGAACACTGAGATGTTGCTAAATGGGACAATCAATTTGCACAGAAGATAACAGCCCGGACTGCAGAGCGTTATCTTCTGAGAGAACAATCGCTTTGTAGTCCTAAATTAAGATTTGTCTTCCAGATTGCTGTTGCATCAGATGGGAACTGAAACCAGAGCAGCCACAAATTGATTGTCTTTTCTAATTGTCACTTATCTGGGGTTCAGCCATAGGGATATGCATTTAAAGGCCTTATATGAACTGGGAGTTTGCCCCACTTCAAGCCAGCACACGGAAGAATTTGGCTGGGATTTCTCGTTAACATCTGCCAGCAGAGCAGCAGCTTTGTCCATCACAAACACCTAAAGCTGAGGGTGTTTTTCTGGGAAACGCCACTGTCTTAGCTCAGTTTTAATTCTAAATAGAACAAAGGAGTTCTTTTATCCCCATGAAAGAGTTGGGAAACTGATACAGGCACTGATACACAAGCGAATGGTGAATATCAAGCAACCAACATCTCAGCTAGAGCATAAAACAGATAAATCAGGATGTTGGTCCTGCTCTGCCTGCACAGAATGAGCCACAATAATGCCCACAGATTCTCATTTCAAGATGAACAGAATTTTATTGTGCATGTTTTTCACTCCAAACATCACTACAGAGCTCAGTATAAAACAAAAAGCCAAAAACCAAACCAAAACAAAAAGCCCAAACCAATACTCCCCCTAAAATAAAATGAAAACCAAAGAAAATTCCCCAACCCACTAAGTTAATAAAAAAAAAAAAAAAAAAAAAAAGAAGATCATAAAGCCTGCCATGATTTTCAAATCCATCCTCGGTAATTTTAGCCTGATTTAACAAGGTGACATTTCTACAGACACTGCATATGCATGGGTGTGTGCACATTTCTCATCATTTTAATTCCCTGGGCATTTTCAGCTGTGTATGATGGGGTTCAGCACCACCCCAAATTTGGGGAAAATAAGTTGTAAGCAAGGATAGCTGTCAATAGATAACCCTACAAAGCACTCCACTTCAAACCTACAGAACCTTAACACCCCATGCTGGATACCAGAGCGCCAGGGGAAATATGGGGTAGATGAGAGAAGGAAGATGTCAAAGTTGTGGGAAAAGCTTCACTAGCAATTAACAATTGCCCACAAGACACAAATCTGTGGGAAACCAGGCTTAGTTAATCCCTGTGCTCAAGGAAATATTTCTTCATACCCTGAGGAAGGGGCCCGTTTCCTGCCAGCTGCCTTCCCACTGACAGGACCTGCTGGGTGTCACCAGGCCACCAGTGTCCTGCATTCACCACGGCACCATCTGGCCACTCATCAACAGCTCTCTTCACATCTAAACATCTAAGACCTGGATGGTTATGCTACACAAGCAATTTGAAGCTTAATCTCCTGTGATATTGAAGATATGGATGGACAAAGGCTGAGAAAACTGGAAACCAACCCGTGCTATTCTGAAGGGCGGGTTAATGACTGGATAGACTTTACCATTTTCATCCTCCTTCTTCCACCTTTTTGCCAATTTGTTTGTGAAGTCTTGCTCTTCCCCCCTCCCAAATACTCCCCGCCCTTCACTGCGTTGCTTTTGAGCTGCTGGTAATCCTTTGAAATCTCCAATGTTGTAGACAAACGATATTATGATGTATGATGGAAAAGCCTACAGGATGGCTCTATGATGGGTCTACAAGATCACGGAGTCATAGGAGAAGCTTTGGTTCATGTCCAGTTGGCCCCAGATCCAGACAATTACTCTATGGTGACCAGTGTATCCCACTGAACGATTAACCAAAGATCTCACCAAATCTTCAAAGAGCTTTTAGCAATCTTGAAGCAGAAAGCTCCTGATTTCCCAGCTGAGATCATCTCTTCTTATGGAGAACTCCCAACGGTGGATGAGAGCTATTTGTAGCTATAATTTGAAGGGTTTTCAGAGCTATGCTTTCCTGATAGCATTAATGAGAAAAAAAGGAGCAATATGTGAAAATTGTTTGAATCTTTCCCAGAAGTTGCAGGCAAGAAGAAAGGTTTTGCTTTGAAATTAGAGTTAGGGTGGAGTCCACCTTCCCTGGAGGTGTACAAGAACTGTGAACATTTGTCCTTTATGGTTAGTGGGCATGGTGGGGATGGGTTGGATGGACACAGTGATCCTAGGGTCTTTTCCAACCCTACAGATTCTGTGGTTCTATGAAATACCATATCTGGATCCAATGTAGAAAAGATCTCCTAAAGCTTTGCAATGGAGACTAGCTGATTAGCAGCAATTATCAGACAACTAGAAGAGCTGTGGGTGCAACAGTATAACATGAGAGCCCATGTCACAGAAACCAAAAATCCCTTCCTTGGGGCAGTTATGCTTTTGGGGCTAAGCCTGGAGCAACAGTGCAGCCCAAAGTAGTGAACAATAGGGGAAAAAAAAATTATGAAGGCAGGAAGCTTTTGAGAATGCTCTACTTCTAAAAATAGGCTGGAGTTTTGGTTATTTTAGTGTACAATGCCACCAGGCAGCCAGCTCACAGCAAAATCTGCAAACTCATTCCCTTCACACCAGCTCTGCACTTCAGCGTGGCTTCCGGGAATAAAAGTGCAAATTTGGGCAAGGATGCAAAGAATGCAGAGTTGCTCAGCTACTCTGGTTATGAGAAGCAGTGGAAGGCCCTAATACAGGCACAGAATCCCATCTAAATATATAGACAGAAACTGAGAATAGCCTGAGACAGCCCTGTTCCAAAAGCCCACTCTGAGCTCTCGGAAAGCCTCTCTGACTTCTGCAGCTTTGGGTCATGCCCTGTCCATACCGAAGGGCATGTTAAATTGGGTGTACAATAGCCCTTTTCCATCCGATGGGCAGGCAACGCCTCCAGGAACCTATTGACTTCTCAGAGGCAATGAGAATAAAATTACAATTTGGAACCGAAATCGCCGCTGCGACTGTGATGGAGACCAGAGCTATTTAGGGATTAGATTAACACAGAGACTTTATGAAGCATCAGCTGTATGGCCGTGTGAGTGAATCAGCAGGCTGTTAGTCTGGGGACCAACTGTTAATTGAAAAGGGGGGAGGGGGGTGGGGGAGAAAGGCTGGAGTTTCATATCTAACAGTTAAATACATTTCAGTCGCTGGTCCAAACTCTTCAAAGGATTTGCCAGACTTGTGCCTGCCTTCCCATCCCCCCAGCGGCCTCAGCTTTCTCATTAAAAGGGCTGAATAGAGCTGCACTTTTTTTTTTCTTTTCTTTTTTTTTTTTTTACACTTCTCTGTCTGAAAAGGCAGCACCAGCTCCAGCATCCAGACAACCCTGTTCCCTTCCCAAATCAATACGTAGGGTCTTCACATGCATGGCAGAAGTCAGAATCGATCATTCATGTTTGGATGAATGGAGTGGGTGCTGCAGTAAAAACCTATCCTGATACCTAGATTGTGTATTAGGAAAAAATTCTGCTCTGGAAGGGTGATGAGCCAATGGCACAAGTTGCCCAGGGAGGTGGTGGAGTCACTGTCCCTGTAGCTGATCAAGAATTGTGGAGATGTGGCACCGATGGACGTGGTTATTGGGGATGGGCTGGGATGGCTTAGGGCTGGACTTGGGGATCCTGAAGGTCTTTTCCAACCTTAATGATTGTATCATTCTATGGATGGGCACGGTGGGGATGGGTTGATGGTTGGACTTGGTGTCGTTGGAGGTTTTTTCCCACTGTAATGATTCTATGGGCACAGTGATGGGTTGGACATGGAGCTCTCAGAGGTCTTTTCCAACCTTCATGATTCTGTGATTCTATGGATTCCACAGGACGTGGGTACAGGTGTCCTGACCAGAATCAAAATCTTCACAATGACATTCAGTGACACTCTGCTGTGTTGGGAATTCTCCAGGTGACCTATTCCCCAAGTGACCTACTGGTGTCAGAAAGCAGTTAGCACGCTAATTTTTTGCAAGTGATGGAGTGTTTTTCAGCATGGTTATGGTTAGAAACAAGAAGCACTAGAACAGGCTGTGAATTTCTGGGCAAGAGATGCCTTGCATAAAGTTTTTCTTGCAATATATTATGTAGCTGCCTGAAGCCTCTATGGGTTATATTAGAGCCCTAGACAGTTGTCTGACAAATTCCTGGTAAACAAAGAAGACAAAGCTGGAACTCAAGCTATGTGCAAGTCTATTTATGTTTGTTAGTTGCAAGTTATTTCTTTAGTAAACGATTCCTGTTTAAGAAACATGCAGATTTTTAGTTCGGTGTGCCTGCAGCAGAGTGCCCTTGTACTCTCACTCAGAAAAAGCAATTGCCATTTCCCAGGTTACGTTGCTCACACACAGCCCTCTCATATATCAGAAGTTTAAAATGCATCTTTGAGAGATTTTATCTGCAATATTTTTTAAAACAGAAGAGGCCTGACCAGAAGTTACTGCACCAAATATATTTCCAGGAAATTGAAAGCACTCATCACTGCGAAGTTAAGCTCTCTGAGAATAACTCACTTTCAACCAAGTTATTACATAAATGCACATTGTGACAGACAGTTGCTATTGAGAAATAAACATGCATAAGTTTTGAAGTGGTAATCACATGGTACTGCTGAACATGCAATAGAATTTGATTTTACCCTGTTTGCATTCAAGTGCTGATTCAGTGCGACTTATTATTTCCAAGAGGATAAATGCAAGCCAAGTTCACCTTAACCACACAGTGGGGAACACAAGAAATTAAGAGGTTAGTATCTCCAAAAGAGTGGTGATGCATTGGCACAGGCTGCTCAGGGGGGGGTGGTAGAGTCACTGTCCCTGGAGGCGATGGAGATGTGGCACTGAGGGACGTGGTTAGTGGCATACTGGGAATGGATTTGGGTTGGACTTGGGGATCTTAGAGGTCTTTTCCAACCTCACTGATTCTACAGTTCTCCTTTCTCCAACACTGTTGAGTATATTTCACGAATGAAGCTCCACAAAACTTCTTTTTTTCAAAGGGAACCTTCTGTCCTTACTCTACGGCCTCAAAAACTGATGCACAGCTGTGACCAGAACTCAACAAGGATCTGAGCATCCTGCTCCTTGACTGCTCACCCACTGATCAAAATCCATTCCTAGAGGCACAAACAGAACCCCACAGTCCCACTCCCACGTAATGACTGCCACGTAATCCACTTTCTCCCAGCCATCCCAACTTCTGTCCCCTCACCCCTCACCCTCCTGACAGTGCTGCTCCCTGCCCTGTGAAGCACCAGCTGCTTCATCCTTATCAATTCCAAAATCATCTTCGGTGACATTCTAACAAAGCTGTTTGCCTTTGCATCCTCGAGCATGTAAGATGCAACCCCTCCCACACGCACTTTTGTTCCGAGCCAGCCAATATCTAGGAGGAGAGACAGCTCTTCAGCCTCCCACCCAGAGCGCTGCTGTGGTCCCGGCTTCCGCACAACATAACGGCATGAAAGGAGCAGGGAGGCAGCTCTCAAAGGCTCCGCGCCTCCTGTGTCAGCAGAGCTGTGGTGAGCCACATGCTGCTGCTTCAGTTCAAAGCATCCTTCCCGGGAGGAGGGCCAGCAGCATCCCAAATTGAAACCACGTACTTGATAGCGAGCACCCTCATCAGCTGCATCTCTAGCTTCGTACATTGAAAGAGGAAGAATATAGGAATTAACGAGGCTTGTTTCTTGGGTAGCAGGGTGCATGCTATGCACCAAGAAAACCACTTCCCAAGGACCCCGCTTACAGAGGGCTCTGCTTTCCATCAAAATTTGGGATCTGGAGGGCCCGCATCCCTCACTGGATGATGCTCACAGTGTGAAAGGTCCTTCTGTGCACAGCTGCACGTGTTCTCCCTCTTGGGCAGGGCATGTTTTGGCAGTCAGGCCCACTGAGTGTTGCATGTGAAGCTTATTAAAGGCAGAGCGCTTTTCACCTAATGGCTTCTAGAAGGTTTAGAAATAAAACATAAAAGCCCTCTTCATTTTTATCTGAAGTCTTAAGGAAATGTGCCAACACAGGACAAAACACAGGTGGGATACAACAAACTCTGCTTTATGCAGCATTTCTTAATGGATCCAAGTGATGCAGATAAACTCTACAATATATTGCCCTCTCCCCTTCAACAGAGTGGGGCTGCAGTGTATCCTTCATGCAGAAGTGAGAGGGGCTTGGAGGAGCTGCATGGCGATATGGGAGGTAGAAACACACCAGCTGTGAATTTGAATGGAGCTACTTTGCAAGAGAGCAGAACGCTGCTGCTATATTTGGCTAGTCCCTGCGAGATTGTGCTGGGAAGGAGCATCTGTTTCATTTGATGCTGTGCCCACCACCCCCGAAACGACAGCATCTTGCAACCAGCCATCACCAGGAGCTGCACAGGAGGGGCTGACCTGTTGCCAGTCTAAGGGAAGTGACAGGGATCATAGAGAATGAGGATGAGGATGCTCGTGGCCAAATGGGGATGCTCATATTTGCATCACCACCTACCTGAGAGGGAAGGATGACTGCAAGGCAAAGCAATACGCCGCATCACACCCACAAGGCAGGGTGGAAAATACTGAACTGTGCCTTATTCTTCACCGGGACAAAGACATGAGATAATGGCAAAACCTGTTTTTCCATTGGCTTCGTGCTATGATGAACGTGTGAGCGATACCGTTCCCTGCTCTGCCTATTTCATCTTGGGGCAGATCCAAGGTGCTAAGTGTCTTTAAATTACAGCAGAGAAGAAAGGAGCAGGCAGCCACCTACAGAAACCTGATAGTCACAAACCTCTCAACCAGGGCACGCACCATGTGCACACAGCTCCTACCCCTGGGGCCACACGTTTATCATTTCTGGTCACCATGTGGTTGGTTGGTTTGTTTGTTCCTTCAAAACTCATTCAAAACAGAGATGCAGAAACAGTGCAGGAGGTCAGAGTTTTCTGGAGCATTCAAATTTTAAGTAGCATCGCTTTCAAGTACTTCCTAAGTATCCATACTTGCTGTAATCACTGCACCACAAAACTGACTATGATGGAGCAATGCCAGCACTTAGGAGTCCAGAAGGGAAATAGGGGGCTGCTCACAGATCACAGAATCATACAGTCACAGAAGCACAGAATATCCTGATTTGGGATATAAGCAGTGTGTGCAGAAAGGGCATGCCCTAAAGCACTGCAGCCTTGAAGATCCCTCAACAACGAGGTGATGCACTCACCGTGGCCTGGCTTGGTCATCTCACAGCGGGGTTGGACATCTCACAGCGGGGTTGGACATCTCGCTGATCCCCGGCGGGGGAATCGAGGTGAGAGCAAGCTGCTTGCTCCCAATAGATGGCAGCAATGCATGGAGGAGCCACGGGCACTGCTCCCAGCGCTGTCCGGCCTCAGCCGCAGGTGAGCAGCTTGCTGCCTTCCTCCTGTGCCACTGTTTTGTGTGCTTCCACCCCAAAGCCCTCCCTTCACCCTCCTCTGCTCCATTCTCTGCTAATTTTGTCCCTCCATTACTTCTGAGGCTATTAAATGCCAGCCCATCGCAGCAAGCACAAGCACTAGATGTACTCTGAAAATAGACCACGTCAATGGAGCCGGGTTTTTGTTCTTAAGTGTCCCAAATCGAACTCTTTGTGACTTAATCACGCTTTTGGCAGCAGTGTTAAAAAACAAGGAATGAATCAAGTTATTGTATTTCCTGGATTTTTTACTCTGCTATTGTCATGTGCGACCCCAGCGAATTTGCTGATGCCACTTCTCCCCCTGGGTTAATTCCTCCAGCCAAAAGGATTTTTGGACAGCATAACTTTGCTAACATTATGCGGACCATAATGGTTTGAAAATCCCATCGAGAGCTGCTAAATCTCTGCAGAAGGAACAGGGGGGAGAGGAGAAAGGGAAAACGGAAAAGGTTCAGACATGCTGCAAGCCGGGAATCCGGGGAAAGAAAAAGCAGCAAGAAGTTGCTTTACAAATACAGGCCTCCTACTTTGTTAACACATTTAAGTAATGTTAATTACAGTGCACTGCAGTATAAAGAGGCATTTGTAATTGATTAATCTATGTTTGCCATTTTCTAATTAAAGAGAAAAGAAACCCTAATTATTCCACTCTGCACTAAGCAGCGGAACAGTCATTATGGAAGAAGCAATTTTCTCTCCTTAGACATTGGGTTCCCCTATTCTCCCACGTTACATAAAACCCTCACGACACCACGGCTGATTTCTGCTTGTTAGGGACTGCAGTGCTGCAGAACTGCTCAGCATCCCACTGTGCAGGAGCATGGGAGCTCTGGTTCAAGCTCCATCCCCCACCAAGGATGGCTGTGCGTGGTTACCTGAGCTCCTACATCCCAATAGAAAGTAAGATCTGAGAGGAAGATGAATTATGGGACTCACTACTATCACTGCATGGTGGAAAGAAATCAAGGAAACCATTAAAAATAAAAACACTGCCCCT
Source organism: Oreortyx pictus (assembly GCA_036925125.1). Lineage (NCBI taxonomy): Eukaryota > Metazoa > Chordata > Aves > Galliformes > Odontophoridae > Oreortyx > Oreortyx pictus. The sequence continues at coordinate 1,528,209 of JAUPFR010000029.1, forward strand.
GTTCATTGCATGGCATTTGGACTAGATGATCTTTAATTGACTACATGACCACTGACTAGAGGACCATGACCTTTAATTGACTGCAGGACCATTGACTACATGATCATTGTCACTTCTAATGATTCTATAATTCCATGATTAAAAGTAAAAGCGAAAACCTGAACAAAGGCCTGCATCAGGTGCAAAGAGATGATATCAAGCTTGAGCTGCTGCTCTGTTCTGCATCTTTTGAACAATGGAGAAAGGCAGAAACAGCATTTGCTGTCCTCAGAATGCAAAGCACAATGTGTGGTCCATGGTGATGGACTCTTGCTGATGGAAAAAGCTGACAGAAAAACAAGCTCTCTTCTCCTCTGCTTAAACGAGGCAGGATGGAACATTTTCTCCTTAATTTGGAAGACGTGCTGGTAACATGGTGCTCCTGATAAATCCTACACCATTGCCTGCCTTGAGGAGCTGGGAAAATTACAGTGCACTAATCTGCTGCAATCACACACCTGCTGCACATGTCATGGTCATCTCAGAGCTTTCCTCCAGAAATGGTTGAGCTGCACCACTCCGCACTCGAAACCAGGACTCAGCATAAAGCATTGCACTAATCCCTGGCTTTATTCAGGTGCCCAATGCAGCGTGTCTGTCTGTTATAAGGTGATGAGAGGATGATGATGCTCACTCACCAGAGCAGAATTCAGAGTTCTTGCTGAGGAGGTACTGTGGGGTTGGATTATTTTTTTTTTCTTCCCTTTTAATGATTTAAAAAAAGCTTTGAGAGAGAGAAAAAAAATCATAATTAGACAGTGGGATTCATTATTCCAAGATATTGTTGAAGACACGTAGGAGGATTTTTAAAAAGAGCTTAGACATGAATAAAGATAAAGAATATTCAGTATTAAGCCAGGGAAGAGTTTAAACGGGAACACAAAATCCTCATGCTTTAAATTGAGACCCATTTTTAATAACTGGGGGCTGAGAGGAGTACTATTTTCTGCCATGCACCCATGTTCCTCTCTTTGCTAGCACATCTTAACGAGTGGAAGAAAGTTTTTGTCAGTCTCGCATGGAATCATTATTCCCAGCCTCAAAGCAGACCCAATGCAATTACATTACACAAAGAGAATAGAAGCGGCAGAGTGAGACGGTTTTAAAGTGAAGCCCTTTTGGGGTGGATGAATAAAACATGGTAAGGCTGTTTGTGCTCCTGGGCTGCAGCAGATCCTATAAAGAAATCTCAGGGATGCCAGAGGTGCAGGGAGATGCCAGCAATGGCATCAGCACAACTCCAATGCCCAGTTTTCTCCATGCTATTATTGCAGACGCTCCAAATAACTGCAGGTTCCTGTTGTGCTAAGTGCTGCACAACCCCCAGATGTTGCTGATAAGATTGCTTTAGTGCTTACAGTGAGTTACACAAACATAGGAGGTGCTGTTGCCTCCATGTGAGATGGGCCCAGCTCAGGCACAGAGATTGAAGATCCAGTTCCCTCTATCCATACATGTGTATTTGATTTTAAGCATGAGTAATCCTTTAAATCACAGACATTAAGGAACCACTCATGCTTAAAATTAAGCACACATGTGCGTGCTTGTAGGGTTAGGCCTGGAAGATTATTTGCCTCAGTTTCCACCTGTTAGGGGAAAGTCCCTTGTCATATGGATCCCTTCCCACTTGGATTATTCAATGATACTGCCATTTTTGCCATTTAGCTCAGTTTTGGCTACTTATTGTCCCTGAAGGTGTTCAAGAAACGTGTTCATGTGGTACTTTAGGACATGATTTAGTGGACAACATTGGTGGTAGGGGGACGGTTGGACTTCCAACCTGATTATATCTGGGCCTGAATGTGGTACAGCAGCTAGGACATGCTGGCCGTTGTGTTGGGGCCACAAGAGGTTTCTTTTATACAAATAATGCAATTAGTTCATAATTAGTAATCTCCTGAAGAAGCAAGACGTAAAATTGAAAATGCAGAGAGAGTAAATCCAATACAGCCTCCATAATTCTGATCCAGTGCCAAGAGAGCTCTGAGGTGAACCCGTGTTGGGCACAGATGGGGGTTGTGGCATCACTCTTAGGATCAAAGTAATCAGGAAAGTTGATAGTTGAGGGATAGGGGAAGACCAATGGCACTGTCTCACTGCTGGAGGCCTTCAGGGCTAAGAATCAGCACAAAGCAAGCTGCGTTGACATGTGTTCCCACTTTTCTCAATGGACAAATAAAGGACATGAGGGTTTGTGCTGAGATGAATAGTTACTTTCAGGCTGGATATGAGGGAAAACTTCTTCTCAGAAAGAGTAGTCAGGCACTGGAACAAGCTGCCCAGGGAGGTGGTGGAGTCATCATTCGTGGAGGTGGTCAAGAACCCTGGAGATGTGGCACTGAGGGACACGGTTAGTGGGCATGGTGCGCTGGGTTGGGGTGGAACTTAGAGTTCTTTTCCAATCTTAATAATTCTATGATTCTATACTTGCTTTTAAGGGGCAGAGGAAATGTTTGCTGGCAAGCTACTGTTCTCTGTCTGTGATGGTATGCCTGAGAACAGAAGCAAGATTGCTGCTTTGTTTCTTTTTTTTTTTTTTTCTTTATGCTGAGTAGCAGACCCTTAAAACAAGAAATTCCAGCTATGACCTATTACTGGATCTCCCTGCCCTGCTGATAACACAGCTAACTTCTCTTCCAATTACTACAACAGCTCTTTATCATCTCAGGCTGTTATTATTACCTGCCTTCTTCTTTGTGAGCAGACTTACGATGTTCGTGTACTTCAGATACAAGTATTTCATAATCTCAGCCACACATTCTGGCAAATGTAGTATCTGAAGACCAGCCAGCCCATTAGCAGTACATTTATGGTTAACTACATTCAGATAAAAGATTTGAACTGAAATCTGAATTTTTGTTCCCAAACTGAGCCAATGTTTGCATGGAAACAAAAATATCCCTTAAATGAGACATCAGAATATTCACACTGCAAAAGCCACAGTTATATCCACACCAGCCAGCAGCCATGGGGCTGTAAATATTCACATAGCTCACAGTATTTCAGAGCAAGACAAGGCATTATGAGACCCATGACCTATTTCTTGCTGCACTGCACATCACTGGGCAATTTATATCATTTTTTTGCGCCTCTGTTTTTCCTTCCTTTCCTCTGTCCATCTTGCGTATCCACAGTTCAAGATGTTCAAGAGGAAAATGTATTACAACAGTTCATAGAGGGCTCACCTGAGCTCAGGGCTAAAATAGACCATTAGACCCCAATGCAGCAGCCAATTGGTCTAGGGTCAGGGAGGCAACAGGACAAAACAGGACTATAAACATTTTTTTTTTTTCAGTAGACACCTTTTTTTCATTCTAAATTCTATACCTCGTAGATCTCCATTTCACTGCACCTTGTGAAGCTACAAATTATTATTTTGCTCAGGGAGTTCAGATATGCTAGACAGATGGCTAACAAATCTAGGTAATGTAAGTGGAGGAGGAATGCTACTAACAGCTGGGGATGTTAGTAAAGAAGACTGTGGATACGCTTGCTATATTATTTAAGAAAATGCATGTGGGTATTTTTCTGGTCATTGGGACATCACACTGATCTTGGAGATGGAGTACTCCATTGACACTGCCGCAGCAAACATCTCAAAGGGAGAGTGGACAGTGGATGCTCCCTGGTCTCCTTAGTGGAGGCTGTGTTTAACCTCAGGACAGAATGCCCCTGAGTGTCTTTAGAAGTGTGACAGCTTTCGTTCATCCCAGTTGGATGCGTGGTGACATGTGACGGAATCTCATCCATGTTCTCTGCATGGTTTGTTATTTACCCTCTGCTCACTGCTGGAGACAATCCACCCGCCCTTGCCTTCTCACTGTTCAGAAGACGCAGGAATGAGGGGGGGGAATAACAGAACTACTGTCTTTTTAGTGATTTAGGGAAAGAAAGAAACTGTTGAAATCTCCTGCTGTGAAGCAGGTGATTCATCCCCTAGCTGTCAGCTCATTCAATTGCAGGAGGATTCTCTGCCCCTCTGCCTTCCTGCTTCATCCCATGAGCTGTTCATGCTCCGGAACAGATATAGCCCCAGGTAGAGCAGTGGGAACTGTCTGTGACTCTTCTCCATAGCCCTGAGATGTCACCAGAACACAGTTCTCTGCAGAGGGAACTAACTGAAGGAAACCACCAAGAATTTGGCTCCACATTATCACCCAAATCACTAGTAAATTATCTACTTTGTTTTAAGAAAGAAGTACTTGGAGCAAAGAAAGACAAGGAAGTTCATCCAAACCCTTGATCTGAATCCCCTTTGGGCACAATAAAAATATGTTCTGGCTTTCTATTCCTTTATAGATTGTAGGCAATGAAAGCTTCACATTCACCAACCCTCCACAGTGCTTGGCTTCAATCAGCATAGATGGTATCTGGGGCTTTTGGGAAAAAATTAAAAGGGTTGGAAGATGTCTGCAGCTCTGACACTATTATTTATTGGTCTTCAATGAGTTTGGCTGGAAAAATAATCAAGAGTGGGAACCAAGGGGAAAAAAAACAGACAATGAAGCTCTAAAGGCTTCATTTTGCTAATATAGGACCCCAAAAAATTAAGAGGCTTCTGACCTTCTGTAGGGTTCACTGCAAGATCATAAAACCGAAGGTGAGAGACTCTTTATCAGGGTCTGCTGTAACAGGAAAAGGGGAAATGGTTTTAAACTAAAAGAAGGGAGATTTAAACTGGGTATTGGAAAAATGTTTTTTACAATAAGGGTATTGAAGCACTAGAACAGTTTGCCCAGGGAGATGGTGGAAGACCCATCCCTGGAGATATCCAGGGTCAGGCTGAATGGGGCTCTGAGCACCTGACTGAGTTGTGAGTGTCACTGTGCATTGCAGGGGAGCTGGACCAGATGGCCTTTAAGGGTCCCTTCCCATGTGATCACTGTGTTCGGATGTACAGGCAGGGCTGGTATCTTATCAAAGAGGAAGATCTCATGGGCATGGTGAGGATGGGCTGGCAATTGGACTTCACGATCTTGGTGATCTTTTCCAACCTTAATGACTCAGTGATTCTATGATCTCAAGAGAAAGAATCACTGGTCACACAGGTAGTAACAGCAAGTCAAGCCTTTTTTTTTTTTTTTTCCCATATTTTGGGCAATCAGAAGATTTGTCAGGCCAATATTACCTATGTCAAAAACACAGCCCATAATGAGCAGTGCAGAAAGCCTGAAACTCAAACCAAAACAGGGACAGACACAATCTTGTGCTCTTTTCCTCCCTAGAGATGCATCTACCCATGGAGAGAACAGCATCCAAAACAGTAGGATTCTTCCCATGGTCTCAAAGCCTATTGGAGGTGGAGAAACTATAAAACAAAAGCAGACTTATGGCCTTTGCTCCACCAGCCCTTTGGGGATCTCATGTAGAGACCCAGACAAACTTGTTTCAGAACTCCGTGGGATGCTCAGAGCAGCCTCACACCTTGGTGAGGCTGAGCACTGAAAGCCTAAAGAGAAGGTGGGACTGATGGTCCTTCCAGAAGACTGGCAAAGCTTTGGCAAGATAAACAGTAGTTATCCATTTCTGGGAACAGACTTATATGGGATTCAGAAGTTTTCTCATGCTTCCACAAACAGCTGTCTGTATCCAGAGCTCATCTCTGTGTCAGACTGAGGTTTCTTCCCCCCCCAACCCCTCTCACACTCCCCCCCCTAACCTCCCCCAACATGTTGAAAGCAGAAGTGAAAAGGTTACACATTCATCTTATTTCACCATCTCCCAGGACTTGTCTTTACTTTCCTCCTATTTCCTCAGTGCAGGGGAAGAGAAGGAGAGAGAGAAAAAAAAGGAAACAAAAAAAAAGTTCTCCATGGAGAATTCAATTCAGCAGAATTACACCGCTCTTACGTCCGCTTCGAGGCTCTCTCCCACGCACAGCCTGTGGCTTCCAGCACAATATCTGCTCAGCCCCAGCACTGTGTCAGCTTTGATAAGAGCCCCTGTGTAATCAGTGCAGTACCAGTTATCCGGCTACAATACCGTATGATTTCCTCTTGTGGCTTCTTCATTCCTGTTTATAATTAAAGAAGGGCTTCTTGCCATGCCAAAGGCTATATAAAAATAAGTAATAAGTAATAAAGTGGTGGCATGGAGCCAAGAGCTTGCTGCTGCCGCTCTCATTCTTGCGACACGGTAATATCCAGTGGTGGTTAACAGCGTTAATGTTTTGGTCTTTGATTAGACCATTTATTTTTTAGGAGTTATGGAAGGATGCAGTCAGACTAGGTGAAGAAAAGGGCTGATGTGGTTTAGGGTTGCTGGATATTTAGCCTTTATATTCTGAAAAATGTTGGGCTTTCTTCATGGTATTGTGTTCACTCTGCTGCAATCAAGTTGGCCTAAAGTCATGAGCAGGGCAGGTGGTTAGAAGCTCAACTCTGGAGCCAGAACTTGTTCCATCCATTAATTATTTGTGTTGGATAATTAGCACGAGCGCTATGGAAATCGTGGCTCCATTGTGTAAATACATATGGTGCCCCCAAGAGCTTCAGATTTAAATAGACAAGAGAGACAATGGGCAAATTAGCCAGTGCTACACAACAGGTCATCCAGAGCCAGCAGTCCCACCCGACTTCCCATTTTCCAGGACAAAGTGTTCTCTTCATTAGCCCATGCAACTTCAAAGTGCTCCAACTCAGCCCCATGCTTACGAATTCCTGATCTCCCCCCAAATGCCTTCAGTCCCTGTCTTAGTCAAAGGGACACAGGGACGAGGAGGACGTGTCCTGGATCACTTTGTTAAGCTGTGTCATACAAACTCCTTCACAAACCAGTCTTGCTCTGTTGCATGTGAGAGAGGAATTATCTCTTCTAACCATGCACATTTGTGGGGTGTAACCATTGAGCAATGCACTGTTGTGTATTCTTTGTTCTTAAGTAATTTTGGAAGGCTGTGAGATCAGCACTTGGACTGCTGACACCAGGCGGTCACTTCTCTAGGGCACTGCAGGTGTTGCCATTTCACAGAGGGTATAAGGCAGAGCCATTTAGGTTGTCTACAGAAAGAAAGAGCCCTGGGGTGCTTAGCACCGTAACTACAAGACCACTTCACTGCATTCAGCATCCCCTTGATGTAAGAGGACCAAGCTCAGAGCATACGCAACCCACGACTGATCCAAAAAGAGCATTTAAAACACTTGTGTGAAAAACCCAGGGTGATTTCTGCACCTGTCTCCAATATGTTTTATCTGCTGACCTCGCTGGGATGAACTCACTCAGGGAGTTGCAAAGGTTTCCAAACAAAGGCTCCTACCCATTCCGGATTACACATGAAAAACATCACTCCCCGTCCCTCTGAGTCACTCCTGGCTGCAGAGCCAAGCGCAACCAAACCCCACCAGCACAGCTTGGGGAGGGGGTTCCCTGCCTTTGATGTCTTTGGCTGCAAACAGCCTTCCCCTTTCTTACACCTGAGAAAACATTCTGCAGAGAATCTCTTTTGCTTTGCTGCTGTCTTTAAGGCTCCCTTTTCTTCCTTTGCTTGGTCTGCTTTCCTTAATAGGAATGTAAATACGATGCTGCTGTGTAACTCTGAGAATCTCAAAATACATACTAAAGATGGATCAATTAAATTTAAATTGCTGCATGATGTGGACAACACAGAACCACCTCCTTAGAGCCGTCCCCTATTGCTCTGCAGAAGGATCATTTCTCATGCACTGTTGGCACTATGTGGGTTACTGAGAGCCCCTAATTGCAGCCTATCTCAGTTGTACCTTGGGACTCTCTTCTGATGGAAGTTCCCTTTATTTGAGCAATCTGGGGAGTGTAACGTGAAAACCTTCCCATCCCCTTGCAAATGCTGCATATGGTTACCACAGTAAAGGTACTTTCTAGGTACTCTTTAACAAAAATTGCAGTCATCCAGGGCAAACAGCAGGCAGAAGGGACTGGATGAGACTGGTAACAGTTGGGATCATGCCTTTAGGACGGATCTTATTTTATTACCATTATTATCCCTCTGCTTCTCTGAGAAGAAGGCTGTGGAGTATCAGGTTGCTCAGAAAAGTTTCCATTATTAGGCTTGATTTTGTACTCACTTAGGAAGACACAATGCTGAAATTGTTGGAGCTGCAATACAGTAAATACTTCTGGAAGTTCAATTCAAAGCCCACTGTGGTCAAGGCCTCATCCACACCAACTTCAGTCTGTGTTAGACCAGAGGTGTGATGAGGATCTGCTGGGACTTCTTACAGGACTTTGATGCCCCATTTGAAAGCTTGTTTCCTGCCTCCAACTCATCCTGGTGCTCACGAGCTCAGCACCTCGGTGGTCAAATAGGGGCTGCTCTTTGCCCCTTTGCTCCTTGGTGGATCTCTTTGGGAAGCTGTCAGTACAGGCTGCTTCTAATTTCTGCTCTTTGAGTAAGACTTGCTGCTCCAGAGTATCCAGCTTGAATGAGAAGATAGATGTCAGCCGCAGTCTTTTGTGGTTTCCCAAATGCTTTGGTTTGAGACTCCTTTTCCTCCTCTCCTTGCAAAGATGCAATTTTATTTTGGAGACGTGGAAATCTGCAGAGCAAGCTTCTTAAAATATCAGATTATTTTTGGTGGGGACGGTGGTAGAGCAGAATGGATCCTTATTGGTTCAAATGAAGCTTTCCCAACTGAAGCCAGCCACAAATATGCAGTTGCCTTCCTGTGAGCACGACTTAAACAAGAGTGGACATGTGGATGCAGCCACTCAATGCCCTGGCCAAACAGAGCACTTATTCACTGGTGAATCACAAGCAGGAGTTGCATACCTGGTTGCCCACTTCTCACTTGTGTTTACTCTCCACTTCTCTCCCAGCCAAAGGCCAAAGCAATGGCCAGATCCAAACCTCACTGAAACGAAGACCAATAGTTTCTCTGTTTTCACTGGTTTCTGGGACGTGGTGCATTTTTTTTATCAACTATTTCATGTTTGCCATCTTAACTTTAAGAATCCGTCCTTGAAAGAAGTTGAAAACAACAACTCAGAGCTCCAGGTGGGATTTATCTGTCATGAGGATTTACTTGGCATCTGAATCACAGAATTAGAGAATCATGAAGGCTGTAAAAGACCACTAAGATTGTCTATTCCAAAATCTGAAATACTGGGCTTTAGCCATGTCTATCCTCACATCACCCAGACTAAGGCCATGGATGCCCTTCTGCCCAGAAATGCCCTGAAGACCATTTCAGTGTCAAATTTTCTCTCTGTTACCCATTGCTCACCTGTTGCTCTCCTTCAGACCTGGTTTTGGGTTTGTCTTAGAGTGGAAAAGCCCCAGCAACACCTTTGCACTGTTCCCCAAATTCTTCTCGTGGTTGAAGTGAGTGAGGTCGTATCGTTTTTCTGCAGAATTACAGTTTGGCTCCTTCAGAGCATAAGAAAGATGCACAGAGATGGATTATGGCAAGACAAACTGCTAACAGTGATATAAACTGGGGTGCAAAAAACTGCTCCTGAGCTTGCTATTGCCACTATATTTGGACAAAACCAGAGCCTTGGCAAACAAATTAGAAGTCCAAGGGCAAAATCTTGTTCAAAATGAGAAGTAATAGTGTTAGAGCCTTTCTAACAGCACAAGCTCTGCAAGGGAGCACGATGAAAGCTGTGTTAGATCAAGCTACAGTCTGACCTTAGGCACTTTAAATAATGCAAAGTTAAAGACACGTTTTGTCTTTTTGACCATATTCCTTTAAATCTCGCCCAGCTGTGCAGATAAAGATGATTTATGGCACATTTCACTACTAATATCATTTATCGCATATTCCAAGAGATGATGACATATTATCTTAAGCCTTTTTTGTAATACCTGATCACTGTGTCTTTCAAACAGATGAACTAATGAAAAGGTTGAGGCTGATGGATCTGTGCAATAAGCAGATGGGTGACAGAAGCAATAATGCAAGAGGATAGGCTGTAATTTTGTGCTTTGATTCAGAAAGATACAGGTTCTATTCAAAAATCAGGAATTGCCTGGAATGAGGGGTTTGTCGCCACTTGCACCACTCAGTAACAGGATTTCAGAGAGATTAGAGCTTCCCTTCCTTTATCATGAAATGCTTTTATCACATATCTGGTTTCAACAACTGTGTTTTCAGTGAAAATGAAACTAAGTGTTACTGACCAGAAGAAAACAGAGTGATTATGGAACAGAACTATCTAATCTGGGCCTTGCGCAAGGGCGAACAAAATCTGAACATCTGCTCCATTAACTCTGACCACTGCGTAGGTATTTCCAATGAGACTGACATCACCTCTTGCTTTAGCACTGCAATGCTTATCATGAGATGGATGGACAAATCTGACTCTTCAGCACAATGAGGAGGCTCAGGAAGGCCCACGTTTAATTCTTTTGTTATTAAACATAAAGCAAAGTGCCACTTCTATATCTCATGGACATGAACGAATTACTGCTTCCCCCAGAATCTAAATCACGACAAGGTCCTGTCTTAAAAAGTGACTTTATGTTTCACATGTGATGTTATATATTACATCATATGACACAACGTCAAAGTGGTACTTAATTTGAAGACTTTAAATTATATTCTATACAGGCAGAATCCATGTTCTTACACATATAGTATCTCCTGTGGGAGAAGCCTCATATAAAAAGCAACCTCGTCGTGTCTGGCTTTTATTATTTATTGAACAATGCCCCATTGAGTCTCAGATCCTCTCCAGACAGCTCATAAACAAGGCCCGTAGTGCAAAGTTTAGACAAGGACAAAGATTTCTGAACTCTGAAGCATAACACAGTGCTCTGTGATTACCCACACCGGAAGGAATGGATAGAGCTGGAATTTATAAAATAGAAATGCAAGAAATGCAAAGATAGCTTTTCTAAAGAAAAAAAGAAAAAAAAAATTTCAATGATTTCAATTTGGTTGCACTTTTTTTTCCCCCCCTTCTTTCTGCACACTTGCTCCAGAAGTGTTTCTATGCACTCCTTAACTCTTTCTTGTTCCAAAACTTCTTGTCCTAAGGAACACCCAGCGGATTTCTCCTTGGACCAGCACAAATTTTTCATAACCTTTGGTAGAAAGTTCTTACCCAGGTAACATGAATCTCACTAAGGAAGGTCTTGTGCAGATTTTGTGACAAAGTCAATGTCATTGAAGGCATCATAGGCCTGAAGAAATAACTGTCCCACATCGGTGCTCAGATTTGGGATTCCCACAGGCACCATATATAAGCTCTGAAATTGGCTCGCTTGCTTGGAAGACAGTCCAGCTCCAAAAACCAATGGAACAACTTCTGTGGCGGTCACATCTCCTTCCATCCAGCTGTTAAATCATTTAAAGGCAGCTAAAACTACATTCAATTCTCCCTCATTACCGTCACTTCCCACGTAAGCAAACTGCTGTAGCTGTCTCTCTTTCCAGTGGAAGGAGAGGTGGGGTCCGTGGGATCATGTTCTCAGCTGAGAATCTCAGTACCAAAACATCATCCACCCTACGACAAGGGTTGAGAACCCCTTGGCCTCTATGAACCCTGGAGGAGCACTTCCAGCACTGTCGGAGTGGTTCCCTCTGTTATTCTGTCCTACCCTGGCTCTTGTTCTTGTTAATGATTGTCATTTCTAATCTTTTGGCAACGTGCACGGTTCAAAAATAAAAAAAAAAAAAGAGAGAGAGAAAAGTTCCTCTGAGTTGGCTGCATCTCAGCTTCCTGGCTTGAGGGGTGAACTGCTCTGCCCCAGATCCAGCTCTTCTTAATATCCAAAATATGCTGCAAGAAAGGTCACTGGAAGGGAGTGGGCTAATTCAAGGCACAGTTGTACGAGACATAAAAATATGAGGCTGATGAACCTATTTTCCACCTGATGAGCAGTGCTCTGAGTTTGTGGAAGTGTTACAGTCCCTCTGAGGTTTCTCCACAGAGTCCTCATAAGCTTAATGACAAAATGTCAAAATTAAGACTGAATATTGCATTTTTTTTCTATGTCACTGACATTTTTTACCTTGCTCTCTGTTCCAGCCTGGGTATTTCATCCTCTGGTGTCACCCAAAAGGGCCACACTCACAACTGACCCCATAGCAATGCACTCCACGAGCCCTGGCTTACAACATGGCTTCTGCCTGGTGGGACATGAGACACGCAGGGAACAAGAGCAATTTGGCTTAATTACTTCTTTGCGTAAGTTTCCTACTTCTGGTTTGGGCTTTTAATTAGAAGCGAATACATTCTCTTTAAAAACCCAGTAATTTCTGTGACATCCATGACATCCAGAAGGTCATTACTTTATATGACACTGAGAAGTCTCGCATAGTCTCCATCTTCAAACCACGCAATGCTATACCCTTACACACTGGGCTATGAAAATGTGCTTCAAATTGGCAGGAACAAATGCCCCAACAACTCCATAAGAGATTTCATAAAGCTTTCAGGGTCAAAGATTTCTTTCATATCAAGTAATAACACCAGTATGTGATGATATTCATACCCAGAACATCTATTTCATTTCAAATGCAAAATGGACTGCGGTCATATCTGTAATAGATGCAATTATAAAAACTTCCTAGTTATTCACTCTTTTAGTATTATTGTGCCTCCAATCAGAAATGATTCCAGATACTTTTCCACCGCTGCATTCAGAATATTCTGGTTTCTCAGCTAAAAACTATAAGATTGATTCCTACCAGTCTCTAGAATTCACTTTAGCATCTGGGTTGTGTTTGGGTTTTGGCTTTCCTTTACAGAATAGCAAAGAGCAGCTGGGAGGAGAATGGCAATCGTTGGGATTCATCCCTTGCTTCAAGACAATGAAGTTACATAATAAAACAGGAGATTTAGCAGGCAAATTGTCAGGAGTCAAAAACTAGTTTTACTGCAAAAATGAGAGGGGCCAGATACAGATGTAACAAAAATAGCAGTGTATGTGGTGTCCACCAATGACGCAGCTCCACGGACATACATCAGCCAAAGACGTTGTCTGTCACTGTTGATTCACTGTTGTTTATTAATGCTGAGACACATCTCTCCTTCTCTTCCTTGTGACAGCCACAGTAGAACTGTGTCTGGGCCCACTTCGCAACTCACTAAGCACAGCCTCTCTGTTTCCTATCCCATCCAGCGAGATCCTCAGGAAAAGAACCAAAATCAATGAGAAGAGAAATGAGAATTTTCCTTTCTGTCCAGTAGAGAATGCAAAGACACCTGCATCTCCCAGAGCAGAAGAATCAACCATAAAACTTATTATCTTTAAGAAGCTGTGGATGGACTCTTGGTAGGAGTGTCTTCCACGATGTAGGATTAAAACTGGAGATTTCTAATGTAAATATCTAGGATGCGACTGCAATGGGTATATATTTTCTATCATCATATCTATTTATCTATCTCAGTAGGAAACAAATCCCATTGAGACTGGAAATGTTATTTCTTGTTCGTTTTGTAAGACTTCCTCTCAAAAGGAAAAAGCAGATTGCAGCCACCGCATACTGAAGAGATATGCACTTAGCAGCACTCCTCTGAGATTCAAGGAGAGTTGTGCCACCATGGCTAAAACAGGCAGTTAGCATCCAGCATCTCCAAGTTCAAATACCAGCACTTGGAAAACAGCACGTCTGAGCAGCTCTTGACAAATGCAAGGTCCAAAAAACTGTCTCACAGCTTTCTTAAGGCTACAGCCTGAGCATGAATATGAGGATCTCTGCTGGAGGAGAAGTTGCTTTGTCATCGTGCAAAAGAAATATAAGCCCTTAATTTGGGCAATCCGACACATGGCAGTTACTGTAGGTGGGACATACCATGTAAAACTTAATCTGTTAAACATATGCTTGGGAATAGTTCCTGTGAGAATATTTAAAGTGTGTGTGAAGGTACGAGTGAGTGCGTGTGGTCTCTGCTTCCCCACCCTGTGGTGGCTATGACACCTCCAAACAAAAATATTTCAGTCCCCGCAAAGAGAATGTGCCATCCATCAGTTCCTGCTTTCTGTTACTCTTCCAAGTGTTTGTTGCTATCTTCGTGGGGTTCCAAGAGTTTGTATTTGCCCAGCTACGCGGATGCACAGAGGTGTAATCCTGCTTTGAGTGGTATCCATGGCAAAATTCCAGTTCCATTAAGTGAAATGTATATTTATGCAGGGAGCTTAAATGAATCATTTAAACCTACAAGAAAAGGAGTTAATTAGGACGTGCAGGGCTTGTGTTGACTAGCTGGTTTTAATCCTTTCAGTGTAGAAAGGATAATATGTAATGGGAATTTTTCATTTAGTTGTTTGAAGCTTTGAGAAATGTTAGAAGAGCGATGCTATTAGCGCTGCTTTGCAGTCCAAAAAAATGTCATCCATTTCTACTGCTAAAATAAAACAATCTGCTTCTGAAATGAAGCTATATTTAGGGCCATAATCTAGTATAAGGACTTGAGCTAACATCTAACAGGGGAGTCTGGGGAGGAGATTCCCTGCTGTCTGGTTGTTTTAGAGTGGCTCGGTGCAGAGCACACTTTCTTTTGAAGCAACAGGTACACAAGAGTTGTGTATCAGAATTATTAAGGTTGGAAAAGACCTCTAAGATCATCACATCCAACCCCAACCCATCACCACCATGCCGATGTCCCTCAGTGCCACAAAGTCTGCTCATGAGGACAGCTGAACCAGCCTGGCCCTTTCTCTATTTTATTTATATGCATTTATCTGGCTTGGTAGACCTTGGGAGATTGAAGGACAAGTCTGTTCAGTTCACACATGAATCTGCTCCATGGCTGGAGTGTGCCTAGCACTTGTTATCAAGGCTCCATCATGCCAAACATCGTGCAACAACCAAACTTTCCACCCAAGGCTTTTGCAACTGAACCTTTCTCATGCACTGAACCCAATGCCCTCCCTGAAAGAGTTGGTTTGATGGGCACTGCTCCTTTCACCTTCAGGACTGTGTATTTGGAGATATAGCAAGTTAAGAATTTCCTTATTGCATATTAATGGACTTTAATGTGCTTTGAACCTTTTCATTTTAATTACATTAGTTGCCATTCTATTTAAAGTTCCTACAATCTGGTTACTCTTATTCAAATCAGGTTTCCAATTCTCCACACTTAGCTGCTGTTTTTCCGCTTTGCTAAATGCAGAGCTCTTTCTCCTGCGACCTTAAAATCAGCATTAGCACCTTGCAAAGGACAAACAGGAAAAGCCTACCCCCATTCTTTGCAGCACAGGAACCTGATCCTATTCCCACTTAAGCAAAGGAGGTGATATTTCCCCCATGCACATTCGTTTTCATGCTATAGATGGGTGAAACTGAGGCAAGCATAAATGCATGTTGCTAATGGGAGCTAGCACAGGCACCTCTCATTCCCTCAGTTTCCCGGTGGCAGGAGGTAAGATTACAGATTACTGAAGTTCTACCCTGCTGCTGTGACACCACATTGGACTTAGTAGGAAAAAAAAATGCAATTAAATAGGATCACCTGCAATTAAGCAGGGTCAAAATAGTTCCCCTCCCACTTAAACACACAAATTAAGGGCAAATTTCTTGCATGTGCCCATTTATCAGCTGTTTCTATGGTAACACTTGTTTTCCTTAATACTGTGTCTCATCTGTGTCGTGGTAACACCCTGTAATCGTGGTCCCATTGTCCTGGGTTCAATGAAAAGAGAGCCCTTTCCTCTAGAGATCTCACTGTCTACTCACAAACTTTCACACTGGTTTGCTTCACTGCTACAAATCCAGAACGGTCACTCTTATTTTGGGTGCAGTGGCTTATCCCAGCACAGACGAAACATTCCCCTTCTTGGCTTGAAATGAGCTGAAACAAATCTGATTGAAGCAGAAGAATCCATGTTTACACAGCAGTTCACAACCCTTTACCAAAATGAGTTTAAAATCCCAATTTCAATAAAGTGCTTCAGTTCCTGTGAGCTAAAAGCTTACCACCCTAACTGATCTACTTGCTTCCACCACGTTCAGGTCATAACTTTATGCTTTTTGTTACAAAGGTTGTGTTTACTGCATGCTGTTGGGGCCCACTTATGGTGTGATTTTCTACCAAATGGACCTTCCATGAAAATCCCTCTTTGAAGCACACAGGAATACCTGGGTACATCCTAAGGGCACATCACATTACTGCCTAAAGGTATCCGATCTGCTACACACTTCCTGAAGATAAATGGATGACTGAAGGCTATGCATCACAGGATTAAAGAATTCTTAAGGTTGGGAAAGACCTTCAAGATCACCAAGTTCAACCATCAGCCCATCGCAACTGTGCCCACAGAATAAAAAAATCACTGGGGTTGGAAAAGATAATCAAGTCCAATTCTAACCCATGATCACATGCCCCCTAAACCACGTCCCCCAGTGCCACATCAACCAGTGTACATTGGTGTTTCCTGTTAGCATCTCTCAGCGAAATTAATACCACAACAAAGATTACACAGATGCTTTCAGATGACAATTAATTATATTCAGAGGCCTGAATTATATTCTATTATATTCAGAAATAGCTGTGTGCTATTTCTACCGTACGCTGCCTTTGATCTCTGCGAAAGTTTGAGGAGCCTCTGACAAGCAATCTGCATCTCCAAACTTTCTTATATGAGTAGCTGAACATCTCCTTGCAAACTCCAAAGCTTTGCAGCTGCTTGCATGAGTGAAGATTTGCAGAATCAGGCCCCTCTTGGCCTCTGCTCCCTGCTTAATTTTCTGTTATTTGTTTAGCTCCTGTGCAACAGAGGTTTCCTTAGCAACTGCTGTATCCTTTTACAAGTCATTGTTAATGACACACATTGACGTCGGCTGTGTACGAGGATGCTAAAAAGGATGGCACCCAATAAAAAATAACCTTTTTGATTACCCAGTTTCCTTAAGTAAACACCACTATTATCCATCAGGAACTTGCTAGGGGCACTTCTCTTTTGAACAATAATGTATGTTGCCTTTAGCATTACCAATGGGAGCCTTTTTAAAGCTCACAAAGGTCAATAGGAAAATCTCTCGTCCTTTTCTCTTTGTGCCTAATGCCAACACTTACTGGCATATGTCTGGCCAGGAGAGAGGCAATTGCTCTCTAGGCTGTCTTGCTTCTAAAGACTGAGATCCAATTTCCTGCACAGAGAAAATACCACTTTGTTGTTAAGTGATGGGAGGTGGCAGAGAGCTGGGCCCTGTTCTCAGCTTACACACTTCCCAAGTGATGCTCTACAAACTGTTCAGAGTCCCCAGGTCAAG
Organism: Oreortyx pictus; assembly: GCA_036925125.1. Lineage (NCBI taxonomy): Eukaryota > Metazoa > Chordata > Aves > Galliformes > Odontophoridae > Oreortyx > Oreortyx pictus. The sequence goes on from JAUPFR010000029.1 coordinate 1,545,389, forward strand.
GGGCATTGGCTACTCCTTGTTATGAGTGAAACCAGAGCTTCATTTCTTCTACAGATTCTCCTATTCAAGAAGCTGTAAAGAAGGGACCAGGTGCAAGAACAAGTCAACACCATCAATTTCTTTCACTGGCTACGTTCCCCCACAATCATCTGGTGCAGAATGAGACCCAACGAACTAATTTTATTATGGAGTTCACTAATAATTTTCCAGACATATTGGCAAAAGGAAAAGATGGTTCAGAGTCATGGTCCAGCACGGCATTAATAGGAACACACACATGTAGCTGATTCCTGTTGGAGAGATGTGGAGAGCAGCCTGTGTTGCACTGATGCTGCTAGTAGAAGACTCTTACTGGTACTGGAGAAAGCTAGTTTACAGCTCGCCTGTGTATCTGCCATTCTGTCTAGAATGTAGACATGCCCTTAAATGGAATTTGGAGGTTTTCCCATGGAAAGTTATTTGCATCAAACACCGATTATTTTTCAATTTTGTGATTACTATTTTATTTTATTTTATTTTTTTACTAAAAGTTGACAGTAGTTGTTTGCAGATAAAACTGGATTCGCTGTTTTCTGGTAGAAGTATGAAAAATTTGAGGCAAACATGCCTTCTGTGAGTGTTTTCAATTTAGTTGAAAAGCTCTACTTTCTGTAAGAAAATGAGAGAAGATAGTTTCAAAAGAATTCTCTACCAGTCCTGAAGCCTAGACTTTTCTGGTTTAGTGCATTAAATGGGTGGGGTACAGCTGTTGGATGGGAAACCAGATCCAGCTTGGGAGACCAGGCTGTGCCTCTCTTTCCACCTTCCCCTCTACATTTAGGGGTGCACAGACCCAGGGTTTGATTCAGGCTTATCTCAGCAATCTTGGATACATCAGGAAGGTAACATAAGGAGAAACAGACCCCGAGTTATCATCTGATCTTAGATTCTCACCAGTGCCCTTCGTGATTAATGGCTTCAGCCATTCAGATCTAACACTGTCCGTCTATTTTACGTTCTTGAATACCAAAGGGCAGGTTGGATGGGGATCTGGGCATCCTAATCTAGTGGATCCAAGCCTGTCCATGGCACGGGGCTGTAACTAGCAGATCTTTAAGGTCCTTTCCAACCTAAGCCATTCTATGACTCTATGAATCTATGATTCTGTGACATTAAAACTGGAGGACGGTGACTGTAAGCTCAAAGTGGGAGCAGTGTTCTTGAATAATATTTATTACTGTAATTGGTTTCTATTTTGTCCTGCAATTATAATTACTGCTAATAGCAGTAAAATAGTGACCAATACCCTCTTCTAATTCTTACCTGCTCAGTGTACAATACTTGCATTTCAATTACTTTTTGAGTGTGACAAAAAACTTACAAGGAATCCGATAGATGGAAAGAACTATTTCTCTTTAGGCAGCTTCTTTCCAAGAGAGAGGATAATCTGGTCTGGACAGGTTGATCTACACTTGAATGGCAGGTAATGATTTCTTTCAAATGCTGAAGAAATGAAGAAAAGTCTAGAATTTGAAGGAAAAGCCTATAATAACCCCAGTATATACTTTTCTTTCCTCTTTTTTATTTTATTTTTAAAAATTTCTTTCTTTTTCCCTTTCCCTGCATAGAACAGACCTAAGTTTTGCTTCATGACGTTGTATATGGCCTTTCACTGCTCTCTGCCTTCGTTTCCCATGTATGAAGTAGAGATATTCATAGAAGCAGAGCCAGAAGGGAACTCAAGGTCACTGTCACTGCTCTCTTCAAAGACAGGAGCCGTTTTGCCCATGTCATTTCTAAAAGCAGTTTGTTTGCCCTGTTCCTAAGGACTGCCTTGGCTGGAAATTACCCTTGAAAAGATTTGCATTTTTTTGTAAACTTACATGAAGCCTAAGCTCTCAAAAAACTTTGTTTCATTTCTGCTAGGGTGTTTCTCCAAGAATTTAACCTGAGTCGCTCTTGCTGCGTGTACACCTGCCTCTTCTTACCTTGCACACTGTGGCCCTGGAGAACAAAGCTTTATAGCAGTGATTTCTTTAAGGACTTCAAATGCAATCTCAAACAATTTGAAATCCACTTATACGAAGTATTATCTAAGATGCATCATTGCTGTTACTTTTTTCCCACCAAATGCAGGCTACCCATAGAAACATGCAGAGGATATATGAACAAAACAACATGCCCAACCTAAGGGATTTGAGTGCACAGCTCCCAGACCTGGAAAACAAAACCCATTTAGAGTCAAAACAGGATGTGATTAGAGACTGATGGCATCTCTGTGACCACAAACTTAATTGAACCTTTCGTTCTCACTGAGGAGCAAAGCTGCCCATGATGAATTCTGCTTTCCTCTACCCTACAGCATAATTGCAGTTTTGGAGCAGGTAGGTTCATGCCTTGTTGTTCACCTGTGGCAGAAAATACACTGCCAGGCTTATGAACACTGAGCGTGGACAAATCCCACTCTGTGAGGCAGCAATTTTCACAAGTAAAGTGATTCTGTGTGGTAGGAAGCAAGGGAGAAGCAAGCTCTTTCAGAGAGAGATTGCCACCAAAATACGTTATACTGGGAGTGGATTACAACCAGTCTTGCTGAATTCACTCCTCTTGCTTTCTTATTGAAAATGAGACATATGAAATTTAAGAAGAGGTCCGCTGAATCCCTCAGAACACTTTTCTCCCTCTAAAAATGTTGATTTCATGAAAAAAAAAAAAAAAAACCAACAAGGATAATCAGTCCTACTGAAAACTACAAACAGCCACTCAACTCAGGTTCAAAACGATATGAAAGAAGACCACATGGTCATGCTTTAAAGCAGTAAATGTGCAGATCTCTTGCCAATGGATTTATAGGCAAACACTTTTCATTGGTGGAAAGTGATAAGGGAATAAAAGAACGACATGCTTTTCAATCCAAATAAATAAATAAGCGCATAAATGTTAATAGTAACAAAGCTTAGCAGCTAAATACCTAGTGAAAATCCTGCTTATGGCTTTCTGCATTAGCTGTGTTACACCATATTCTGTAAAATACAGACAGCGAGGATGTGCCTGGTTTATCTGGCCAAGTAATCTAGCCCCTCTCCCACTAAGGGGGAGTTTATGAGAAGTTTCTCTGGGAGAAGACATTTAAAAGGATGTATAAAAAGGCTATTAGAAAAGCCAGTGTTTAGCTGCAATAATAAACATGACTTTAGGGAAAGGGGGGATAGTCATAAAAATGTTTAGCCAAAATAATGGCTGACAACGTGTGTGTATGAGGGGAAGCAGGGGTAAACATCCATTACCGTATTTGTTATTTGGAGAGAGGTTAGCTGGAACAACTTCAGGCTGAGAGACTTGAAAAAGCAAGATTCCTCCTCAGCAGGATGTTTATAACAACTCTGGGCTGATGACTGCATCCTTTGCCCATCCCTCTATCTGCATAGAGCGATGCTTTGTCCTCTGTCCCCACCACTGCGTCACCCCACTGCTCCTTTGCTTCATCATCCCTCAGGCTTTGTCCTCCTTCTTACTCAGTGCCTAATTAAAGGCTTGTGCCTTCTTGCAGCACACAGATGGATGGTCCCCCTTGCTCCCAGCTACCTGTTGGTGTGTCCGAAAAACCAAACCCTACAGCCTTGAGCCACTTGGACTAACCCTGCACCTTGTGCTTCTTCCCTCCTCCTTTTCTGCTGCCCCCATTACTATATCCAGATTAGACCCCTCTCCACCTCCTACATTCCTGCAGGAATCCCTATAGGATATCCCTCCATCCGTCTATATTCCACTCTCTCTGGGTTTTCCCTCTCCAACTCTGCATCCTGCTGCATGTTCACTCCCTGCTTCAGACTCCCCCTCATCCCTTTTCCCCTTCTGCCACCGCTACGCATGAAAACACTGCAGCTCTGTCACCAAAACAGACTGATACGAGGGGACAGCAATCCCACTCAAACAGAATAACCCAAGCGGACGTCCCAGCTGACTGCTGAGAAAGTGCATCCGTGCTGTTGACTCAGCCCACACCCCCGCCCTGCTCTTTCCTGGGGGCCTGGGAGCCGGCGCAGGATTTGGGGGGGGTGGGGGGGGAGGGGGGTGATGCTCTGGCTCGCAGCCATGCCACCAACTTGTTCGAATTAAACTCTCATGCACTGACTTTGGTTATTCCACTCCTGCCTCCCTGGGGGGAAGGGAAGGGGGGAGGATGCGCACAAAAAGGCAGCAGTGCTTTTCGAAGCCTTCGCTTTGCTGTGTTTTTTTTTTTTTTGTTTCTTTTTGCGTGTGTTTGTGTTTTCTTCTTTTTCTTCTCTTTGTCGTTTTCAAGTCGTGTTTTAAAGAAAGGCTTCATGCTGTCACTGGGGACCTGGCAGGGCTCCTGAGCAGGGAGGCAGGATGGGAAGAAGACAGCACTGGAAGGGAAGAAAAGGGCTCTGATTCACAGAGCAGGTCCGTGACTCAAAGCACTCCTGCTCTCTGAAAAGGCAAGCTTTTACAATGTTATCATTACTACAAATGAAGCAAGGAAATCACTGCTGTGATAAAGATGGGAATGCAAAGAGAGAAGAGCACAAGAAGCCCAGAAGCATCCTCAGCAGAACTCCCTGACCCCCTTGTTCAGAGGTCTGTGACCCCAGAGATATGGGCTATGGACCATCCTGATAGCCCCAGACCTCCTCTCAGCCCTTGCAAACAAATTCCAACACTCCAGCAGCCACTATGGGAGGAGAGAGGCAGCCTGGCGTGCTTGCTCTTGACATCAGTGTTTTGCCTCTAAGAAATGGTCCGGTTACTTCTGGAGGCAGCCACCCTGGAAGCAACCAAAGCCAGGTTGAATGGGATCCTGGGCAGCCTGATGGTGGTTGGCAACCGTACCCATGGCAGTGGAGTTGGAACTGGATGGTCTTGAAGGTCCCCTCCAACTTAAGCCATTCTATGATTCTATGAGTCTTCAACACTCCGCTCGTGGACCTTGTGATTTGGGAGCTCAGTAAATATAAGCACGTTAACGGGTGATTAAAACAAGCTGCAGGGCTGAAGAGGCAGTGAAGAGGGAGTTTCTGAACAATGTGCCTGTTGATTGATGCTGTGATGAAATGGGAAGATGGAAGGCAATTTTTCTCGCATTGGCTGCTTTGCAACAAGCGGAAGTTGTAAGCATTCTTTGAGAAGAAAGCATCTGTAGTCATTCTGGTGAATCACAGCAGACCTGCAGAGGTATCAGTGCAAACTGTCCTACCTACAGGTGTCCATCTCCAATTTAGTCCTATCTGTCCACTGCAAAAGAGAACAGGCTGATGTGCTCTCACAATTTAGCCTTCTTTTGGCACCGTCTACACTTTTGAGGTCCCTTCCAACCCAAGCCGTTCTATGATTCTATGATCTACATTTATGCTAGGAAGTGTTGTTGAAAACGCAGCATTGCATTGCAGAGAGTTTCGCTATCAGGCTGATCTTTATCCTAAGCATCATTAGAAAAGGAAAGAAATGTGAAGAGCATATTCTACAAGCACAAAGTGCTTCATCCAGGGAAGTTCCCATGCAAGATGTTTGGCATCAGGAGCTGATGTACCAGAAACAATCTGCTTTGAAAACACATCACAATTCTGTGCTATATATTAGAAAATATGGTCTGTAAACCTCATGAAAATAAGAAAACAAACAGGAAGGCTTTTGTCTCCTCTAAAACTGTGCCTTGAAATTTCACTTGAGCAGTTTAACTATGTTATTTCATTTACTTTTTCTTCAATGAGTTTTTAATGTAGTTTTAAGGAAGTATATTATCCTTATCCTAAATGTCTGTAATTGGTTTGCAGAAAAATGCTTGAGATTTCTGATTACTTATGCATATAATTACCGGTCTTGGAGAAAATTGGGAGTTTAGTTCCTTTGTAAGACAGTAACATGCAAAAGGGGAGGGGGGGGGAGGAAAGTAAGGGAAAGCAGAAATCATTTGGAATTAATTAAGGTCTGGCACAACGCAAAATATTCCATAAAATTAACCTGGGAACTGAAACAGCAACTACTGATCTGCAATGTTACTGAACCTGAAAATCAACTTTGCTTACGAACCACTGTAAAATTCCACCGCCTTCATCATCAGATGTTATTTACATGGAAAAAAAAAAAAAAAAAAAAGGGATATTATGGTGGTTTGGTTGTCAAGCTGCACGTCTGAAGTTCTAAGCTCTGGCTCCTGAGTCACTTCCAGTTACTTCTCCCCTCTGTTCCCCAACATCCCTCTACAATAAATGACGACAACCACAATATTTGTTTGAACTTCTCTGCGGAACCTGAGATGCCTTCCTGCAGCACAATAGCTCACTTGACTTCACCCATTTTATCCCTCCAGATTCTACGCTGTTCCTCTGACTTTCTGCACACTGAATTTAACCCAAAACATTTAGTATAAGATGCCCAGTAGGATTCATCAAAAGCGTAACGAGAGAAGTGTTGAATGAGTAAGAAATGGCTTTTAGCTGAAGAAGCAAAAGATAACTGTACTCCTGACAGAGGCATTTCACTTCAGAGCCTAAAATTAGTTATTAACATGGAACTCGAGCAGCATTAGGAAAATGATTCTTCTGGGGTATGGTTTGCTGTATATTGGGTGCAGGAGATTTAAGTTCTAAGGGACATTGCAACCACAAGAAGTTAGGATCCCGATTATAATTTTTAATGTTGCCCTTAGGGCTTTCTTTTTTTATCCTTTTCCAGTATTTGAAGGGTATTTCTTGAACATGCTTTTGACACTTTCAGTATTTTATTTCAACCTCTTGGCACCAGTATTAGTGTGAGCAGCATCAGTGATTAATTTCAGGGAATCCTAGGAAGCTTTTTATCACAGACACTTTGTACTTTCCAGAACTTCCCTGAACTTCTGAGCAGCTTTCCTTTGGAAGGAACACAAGAAATGGGGACTCAATCAAAAACACTGCCTAAATCATAGAATCATAGAATCATTAAGGTTGGAAAAGAGCTTTAAGACCGCTAAGCCCAACCCCAACCCACACCACCAAGCCCACTGACCATGTCCCTCCATGCCACATATCCACAGTCCTGGAACACCTCCAGGGACAGTGACTCCCTCACCACCCTGGGCAGCCCGTGTCAATGCATTACCACTCTTTCTGAGAAGAAATATTCCCTAATTTCCAAACTGAATCTGCCCTGGTGCAAACTGAGGCCATTCCTTCTCATCATATAGAATAACCCTCTGTCATCTGTTGGAAGACTATGGCCATCAGTGAGAGGACTAATGATCAAGACATCCAATAGTTAACAACTTAACAAGATTTGTGTGTGTCCAAAAGCTTGCTATATCTTTGGGAAGAGGACTCACACTGGAGTCCAAAGCCCCATAAACATCCCAACCCTCTATTGGTTTGCGAGAGTTCCCTATGCATTTCAGCATTTAGCCAGGATTCAGGCACAAAATTTTACTATGCGTTTGCCTAGCGTTGTCCCACTGCAGTACTGGGCCTTGTTAGCATCGCTGCAATAAAACTCAATAATTAGTAAAGCCTGTAATAATGGAAAAACATCATTCAAAACAGCCTCCAAACAAGACTGTGGTTGAGCAGTTCAGACCCTCCAGTTGTCTCATGTATACCGCAGAGTCTGGTGACTGGAGCCAGATTTATTAGCCTTCGAATGACAGTTTGTAAGTGAATGTGGTTAAAAGCAAGAACCCATTGTGATGAGCGCTGCAGGCTCAGGGAAGACGACCTATGAATCACTTTGTAGGAAGTCCAGAGTGGCTCCATAATAAAAATGTATACTGAAGCAGTTAAACAGAAGGTTGATTGTCCAGGCTGGTTTGATTCCAAGGGTTTCATAATGAATTCAAGCCTGAGGTTCCCCTGTTACCTGTTAACATGAATGATAGCTTTGATGGATAAGTAGAGGTGGCTGAGTGCCTTGCATGGAACAGTTTGCAATGGGCTGTGCAGACAGCAGGCCGAAAGTGTGGTTAGAGTCCTGCGGTCTTTATTCAGGCAACATTCAACAGTGATGCTGCCATTAATAATATTTGGGCTTTTTTTTTTTTTTTTTTTCCAACAGACTGAAAAAACTTGACTACTTTTACATCCCTCACATTCTGTCCCCACTCAAATTTTGTTGCTCTCCAAGCTCCATAACCTGAGTTGACCGAAAACCCATCCGAGACTCCAAACTTACACTTTATGGAGGTATATGCACCTATTTCCTCTGATCTTCAGTTTTAAAGTGTTGGGTTGGGACTTGGGGAATTTGGGTTGTCACCCTAGCTGTACACATTTTTTGGGTAGCCACTTCCTCATCCTCTGCCTGTTTTTCTATTTGCAGAAAGGAACTAATAATTCTTCCTCTGTCACACTGTTTCCCTGGCCTATTTAGGCTCCTTGGAGAAGAGTCAGTCCCTCACAAATTGTTTATGCAGTGTCTAGTGCAAGGGAGCCAAGATCTTGACTGGGACCTATAGAGTCTACCATAAATATATACAACCAGCTTCCTCCATCTGCATGATACAGCTGCTCTCTAAGGGTTTAGCCTTCAACTTTTATTTAGGTAATCAAAAACATGGACAAACGTATGCAAATAAACTTGTTATTTCCAATGAAGTCTGACATCCTCAAACATCCTACGGCCATCATATGCATTTTATTGAAAGACAGCTGCTATTTGTTCGGCTTTTTTTCCTCATCCCTAAGAAAAAGGCACACTGACTTAATCTATGGGTTATGAAAAAAACGCTCCCATCAGTTCATAAGTTTACAGAAAAGAAAGAAAAGAAAAAGTGAACTTATAGAGAAATATATTTGAGCTACATGGCAGCTGTGGTATATGGAAATGCAGACAACAAGCAAATATATTTATAGGAGCAAATACACCTCCAGCTGAAAAAAAAAAAAACATGCACTTTTTATGCTTGACTGGTAAGACAGAGATATGCATCTGCATGTACACAAATATAGAAATAAAGGGATGGAGGCATAACATGCTTATGTTTATGGACATATCTGTCAACATTATACACCTGTGTTTTTCTATGAAAATTGCAGCCCCCTCCCCCCTTCAAACCTAAAGCTATATAAGGTTCAATACATGGTAAGAAGTAGATCATTGCTTTGTTTTGGAAGGGGGGGGGGGTGAACATAAAAGGACGTGTTTCCTTGCATGTTCCTCATGCCGCATGAGCAGCCAACAGTGACAGTCAACAACGTGTCCAAGTTGTTACTTGAGATATTTTCTAAACCACAAAATAAGTGGATTACTAACCAAAAAATCACAACTGCTGCCAAAGGACGTTTATAGAAGAACGCAAATTTTTAAAAAAATAAATTAACCAATGGGGGAAAAAAAAAAAGGAATAAAGAGAAGAATACAATAGGTGGAGAGACAAAGAGGAGAGAGAGGCTACTCTGGTGGGTAAACTAAGGTGTCAAGAAGAATAGTTTCTCTTTCCTGCTCTTCCAGAGAATTCACAAACCAAGTCAACTGTACCCACCAGAGCTTTTTGCAGTCTCTCAAACAAGGACAGTAGAACTCCACAAGCTCACAGTGCTGATTTAGGTCTTAAATTTGCTTGAAGCAAATTGAACCTTGCAATCTTGCTAGTAAACTCTTTGACCACTCTGTGTGTGAGCAGTGCCCAGGAAGGCACAGTTATAGAGGTATTTCCCACTTATAACCGGCAAGATGAAGAAAAAAGGGGTAACAGTGACTCCTGGTTACATAACAGCATTAATACTGAATGAGAGCTGGTTGGATATTCAGCTGGTAGAAATGGATGCTGTCCTGTTTTGCCAATAGAGTTCTGCTGGTTTCTACCAAATGCAGCCCGTCCCTTCATTAGCAGTAGCTCTGATCCTAAAGCTATTTTCAGTGTAACAGCTAATCAGCGTGAGTGAATCAGAGTACAGCTGGTTGTATTATAACAGCTATTGGGAAATATTTCATACTCAGGTTATGGTTCATTGCCTATACTTTAAAGAATTTTGATTAACTTGGCCTCCAAAGTTTCTTCAAGTTGATTCCTTACATAGTTCGTATTAGTTTAACCATGAAATATAAAATATGGCCATATGTGATGTTCAGGAAAATTCTTCAGTGAATACCTCATGTGCCCCTCTACCAGTTGGATTTGATTGGGATGTCAATCAGAACAGCTAAATTGGAGTTACTGTAATGGGCCAACAGTGACGCTCACACAATGTTGCTCTTCCTTGGATTTCTATGACTTCCATGCTGTGATGCAGATTTGATGATCTAAAAGGCCGTTCGTTTCTCGTCTTTGACATCTATGATCCTCTGACATTTAAACAAAAGGCGATCATCCCACGGATTCAGTTATGAACAACTGGAACCCAGCCATTCACAATATTACCCTCATCTTTCCACTGACGCGGTGAGGACTGCCTGCGTGCTTCAAAGGAGTGTTTAAGCAGGGTAGATCCATAGTCCCAATCAGTAAAACTCAGCCACAGCTTCGGTCAAAGGCCAACAAGAGAGTGGCATAGTTGCTTAATCTACAGCTTGTGGTTGATAGCCATTAGGGCTGACTGTACAATGGGAAATGGTCATCTAGGGAAAATTTCCCCTTTGTAAACAAGCCCAGAAAAACAGGTCATTAGGTACAATAAATTGCATTTAAATGTCATCATATGCAAAGCACTCACTCCATCTGAGGTAATAGGGGATGAGGGGGGCTCTCAAAGTATCTTCCAGATTAGAACATTAAAACTCACCTAATTAAAGGAAAGATACAGACCTTCCAAAATTACCTGAGTAAAGTCACAAGCAAATTATTCAGCGCTCAACTTTAGGAAGAGGAAAGAACTTCTACAGCTCTAAAACCCTTCTAGAACCAAACATTTGTCTTTTGCTTCTGTTCTACCACCAGCAATACTGCCCCAGTGATCAATGAGTTCCTGCAGTGGTGGTGCCAACACTGTTGCAGAGGGTGAGATGGTGGAGATAGACTCCATAGATCCTATTCTTCATGTAATGATTCATGTGTGGGTTATCCAGCTATGAGCTAAGCCTGGTAACTGTTCTCTCCCTCCCTTGTCCCAAGAGATCTGCTATGCCAGTGATTACTGCTGTTCTGAATTTCAATTCCCCTCAAAAGAGAACAAAAGATGTACTGGGCGACTTACATAAAAGAAGAAATATACTGTCATCATCAAACAATTAAGAATAATAAAAAAGGTCATAAAAACATACACAAGGCCAACATTTCAGCTAGTGGAAGCAACAGAGCTCCAGTGGTGACACTGCTTCATAAACTTTAATGGCATGATGCAGTCATACACCATTTGAAGCTGTGGGCCATGATCTGCTGATGAACAATTTATGAATGGGAAAACAAAAAAACAAAAAAAAAAAAGAAAACCAATCCTAAAGCCAGCCAAACCTAGCAGATACATTACTTTCAGTAGATGGTTTTCTCTGATTTATTCCCCAGTCTCTTGTTGATGAAATACTCCTTTTCAATACGTTCTTATTTTCCTCTTTATTGCTCAACTGTTTCAAAGTATTGCAAAGCTCCAAGGACTGCTAGGGCTACTGGCTAGAATTATTTATTAATTTTTTCCCGGAGTCCTCAGTCATTGTACTGACAGCTCCAGATGCCACAGAACAAATGCCATTCACTTCTCAGTGGTCTACAGGAGGTCCTACAGAAACACTGTATGGATTGCAAAAGGAATATGTCCGGTGTTTGACTGGTGTTCATAGAGTGCTGACACTAAACACCACTTTTCTCTACCCTCCTCTTTCCCTGTAGGATCCCTTAGGCTCATCATAGAATCACAGAATGATTTGAGTTGGAAGGGACCCTTTAAGGCCATCTAGTCCAACTCCCTGCAGTGAACATGGACATCTACAGGTCCATCAGGTTGCTCAGAGCCCCATCTAGCCTGACTTTGCACATCTCCAAGGACACATTTAGCCTTGTCCAATTTGGTCATCACTGGGACAAATAACAAAAGGTACCACCAAGGTCCTCACTGCTGGTTTTGGGAGTCGGTGTTCCTGTTTGCTAAAAGCCAAAACTCAAGGCATCCGCTCATACAAACCCATCCCACTCCCTTCCTCCACTCCCTGAACTGAGGGTTTTCCATAAGTAAGAGCAAAGATATGAAGGAGAGAGGACTTGAGGAGCTGGCTCTGGATGGATGGAGAATTCTTGTCTCCAGGACTGTCAGCAGTAACACGCACTCATTATTTTGATGTTAGACATTGTTCCAAGCCAAAGTGCTGCTTTCAAAGCTGAATAAAAGTTTTTTCTCGTGATGAGTTTGTCCCCATTTATTTATTGCATAACCAGCCCTTGAAAAAAATTCAGAAAGGTTGAGTGTGAGGCAGGCTTGTGCCGCTTAACACGCATGGGATATTCCCTTTGTATTAGTCACCAAACAGATGTGACTTGTCATACGATGCGTGAAATGGCATTGGAAAAAAAACAACGAGAATTAACTCATCCCCCTGATTTGGGAAGCTCCTTAAGAATTCGCTCACAGAAGCACCAGATCAACCTGTTTGTCCTTTGTCATGAACACAAAGGTAGAAAAGAAGAAATCAATGAATCCATTAAAATGGAGTTGTGCTTTCCCAGAAAAGCATCCGCTGGATATCATTTGGAAATCTTTGGAAAGAAGGATGAAATGTTTATTTTTTCCAAAAATGTTCATGTGAACGTGTGGTTACTGTGGTTCCTTTTTTTTTGTTGGTCTTAAAAACTATTCTGGGAGGTGGTAAGTTCAATTTAGGTTTACCTTTCCCTGGGTGTTGGTGACACACGTGTGAGTTGTAAAAGATGTAGAAGGAGTAACCAGAGCAACGTAGTTTTTACAGCACATAATCTACAGAAAAGGAATGGTTGATACAAGAAACTCACATACTTCATACACTGCAAAAGCCATTTTTTGGTACGTGCTCAAGTTATGTCTTACCATTATCTTCCAGACAGCACATGACGTACATTGCAGCAGTGTTGCAGTTCATGTTGTGGGATCCCTCCAGTGTTCTTCACGCTGAGCTTTCACATAGATGGCTGTGATTCCTGGCAGAAGCAAAAATGACAAACAGTTCCTACTTAGTCCCATGAAATTGTTTAAATCCATAATGCAAACCAAGACCCAAACTATCTTTATTTGTAGACAATGCTGTGGAATGGAAACAGCAGGGTATTTCCCTGACATAAGACATGTGTTGGTGCTACTATTAAAAGCAGAAAAGTTGAAAAGTGAATTCCATTTCCACTGATGGAAAAACACGGGAGCTGTAATAAATGCAATACAGGTCTAAACAGGTCTACGTAGAACAGGTTATGATGCCAGCACCTTGACCATTGGTGGGAGCTGTGGTTTTATTTTATATGTAAAAATGAAATTGCCCCATGGTTGAGAGCAGCATTAAGTATATATAGAGACTTACTTTAAGGTAATTGCATACAAAAACCTAATAAATATATTTTTTGAAGGTTTTTCTGTTCTTTCCTTCTTCCCACTGAAAGAAGAATGTCCTGCTTGGTAGGCAGCATCCTTTTCTTTCTGAGAATTCATATAACAGACTGCCTGGGACAGCGCACACTTACCATGTCTCCTTCAGGTTAAAAACCTAGGAAATTTGGCTTGGGATCAGAATGGAAAACATTTCAATTATGTTTCTCTTCTGGTTTCAAGTCTTGCCTTAATTTAACTCCATTGCCCAAAAAACCCACAATTTTTGAATTTTCTCATTTTAGTTTTTCGAACTGAACTTTTTTTTTTTTTTGAGAACTTGAGTAATTTACTTGTGAAATGTTAATTTCCACTTAAACATATTTGTAAAACTCTTACTATTAAATCAAGGCAAGATACTCAAAGTGCTTGAAATGCACTGCTTCAAATGCCCCTAATTTACAGCTTTTAATCTTGTTTTATTCCTTTTTTTTTTTTCCCCTTCAAATTCAGAGAATCATAGAATCACTAAGATTGGAAACGGCCAACAAAGTAATCTAATCCAAACATGAGTTGCTGCTCTTTTTTTTTTTTTTTTTGTGCCAGAGAAGAAAGTAAGCATTGAAATCAAGAAGGAATGGGGAAAAAGTGACCTACAGCTAGAGATCATTTATAGAGGGTAGTTCCTTCTTTCTATACCCCAATATCAAGGTGTTAGTCATTCCACACTCAGCTCAATATTTACAAAAGCTTACCCATTTATTCCAAAGAAGCCTTTCAGCTGGGGTAATTAGACAGAGCATCCATCAGCTCATGGTGAATATGTACTTTCAGTAGTTTTTAACTCAATAGCCCTAACATCTTAGACAAGCATCAGTAGACCAGCTTTTCTTTTTCACATCACCAGCTCCTACAGGACAAGTCTGTTCCAGATTCCCTTAATTACCTTCTTCTGCCTTCTTGCTGTCCACTAATAACGCTCCAGCCATGTCTGTCTGGTGCCATTGCATGGCAGACTGTGGCTGTTCTGTATCACTGAAGACATTACACTTCATCCTTTGCAAAGAACACAGATAATACCCTGGCCTTTCTTATTCTAGGGTGGATGGTTGGTATAATTCCAGAGTAGATTTATACACCAGACACTGAAACCCACTGCAGATAGCCGGATGCTGCTGTTGATAATTGCCAGGTGTACAAAAAAACTACAGAACCACAGAGTTGCCTGGAGCAAGCAGCACTAATTAGTGACTTGTGTGGGAGCCTGGAAGATTGCAAGAGCTGCAGAGGTGTAGGCTGGCATGTTTAAAGCAACAAATCTCAGACAAATGACCCTCACAGCACAGAAAACAGAGATTACTCAGTTTTCAGAGACAACACAAACCCTTTGGGCTCTGGGAACAGTCCCACCACTGTCCCTGAAGATATGAATGCTCAGTTCTTTCCCGTGAGCTCACAAGGTCAGTGATAGACTTCAATAGGTAATGTTGGCCATGAAGCTTCGAAGCTCTGTTCTGCCGTGTCTGTGAATGTAGCCACAAGAAGAATTCCTCAGTAGAAAAAAACTTGTGGGAATGAGCTACATTAAAGGAGCTGCAATTAATTAGCTTTGCGACTTCATTTCTTCATGTGTGCTCCTCTCCTGTGTTGTACCTACCTCGTCAACCTGAGCGTCGAGCTTTTTATCTAGTTGTGATAGGGGTTTTATTTTTCCTGAGAACTTGAGGGAATATTTATAAACAATAATAAAGTGGAAGAAAGTATGTTCTGAACAGCTTGGTGTTTTGTCTTAAAGAATGTGGTGGTAAAGAATTACGTATATGTGTTTGTCGGCATCCACTGACTTCAAAGCAATTCACAATTAACTTAGCTCAACTTTCCAGCAACTGGTCTATACTTGCTGGCTTTTCTTAAATTTGTTTGGGAAATTGCAATCTATTCTTTGTGGTTAAGTTTGCATTTAAGCTCTTTTCTTCCGCTGGCACTAATTAGTAGCCCGTTCATTAGTCCCAGATGAGACACAAAACAAAAAAAAAAAGGAAGGAAAAAGAAAACTGAGGACTTAATTTAACATCACCATATTCCAAGCTTATGGTGGAAGGCCTCTTGTTACCCTTTGGGTTTCTACTGCATTGTGTATTAACATCCCTTATGTCTTCAGTAACTGGATGGTACAGAGAATCTGGGAAAGACTGAAATTCAGTCAACAGAGCACTGTACAGGTGACTCAGATTCAATTTTCAAGCCTGACTGTCACCTCTGGAACATCCTGTTAGGCCATGACAGCAAACCAGTCACCCTACTCTTTGTAAAAGTAGGTAACTCTGGTCGCACTCTGGACACAACATTTAGTACAATGGTCACCCTTAACTCCTAGTTCATTTTTATGACTCTTGAACTACCAATTAAAAGGACTATTCAAATTTTCCAGCCGTGCCCCTACAGTTAAGCAAATCAGGTATATGATCGACTTGGAGCAGACCTGTATCTCTAGCTACAGCTGATGCAAAACAATTCCCCAGTGGAAGAAGGTGGAGAGTGGCCTGGTCGCTCCTCAGCATGGCTGGAGAAGGCAACAAAACGCTGCCTGGCACCATTAATTCCCTAGGAGCACAATTTTGAGCAGCTCCCAGGCTATTTTAACTAGACCCACACACCAGTCCTGAGAGCATTAATTTTTAAGTGGCAATGAGGTGATGAGGACATGATGATCCTTATGGGTCCCTTCCAACTTGGGATATTCTATGACTCTATGATGTTGGGCTGAGATAAACTCATACAGTTTGGTTCCGGACTGTATTTCTTTCAAAAATAGGAAGAGGTTACAAAATATAACAATCACAGAAGCCTCTTTTCCTCTCAGCCCCACTTCTGGTATGAATAATTGTGTGGCAAGATTAGTGGGTGAAGTATTACAAGATGACGTTTCTGTCGACCATGATTATAAACAACAACAGAAAAGAAATGTAAGAGCTCTTGGTTAATTTTTTCCCATTATAAAACCACTTGGTATTTCAAATGAATCTGCCAGGGAAACGCTTGTTTTAAAGTTCCACTGATGGAGCTGCAAATCATCTTATTTGTAAATATTGGTTATTGGTGGTGGGAAGGGGATGATGCAGAGGAGGGAGGGATTGTGTTTACTTTATGTGATGCACATCCAGCCTGGTTGGGGCCCCAGGCTGACACACTGTCCACTTACATCAGCTGCATGACGCCCACTGGCGCAGGGTCCCAATGGGAGGGAGGATGCCAGCTCCAGGCTGTGTTATGACTGCAGTTCCCAAGCACTGGCGAATACAAGGCTGCAATGGTGGCTGTGCTCGCTGTTGTTTAACAGAAAGAAAACACGTAAGAACACTCTGGGAATATTTAATCCCTTGAGGGGTGAAGGGGTAGGACCGTGTATTTATTTGTTTTAGATTTTTAGAAAATGCCTATGGCAAAAAACATCTGGATTGTTGAATAGAGAGAGTCAGACACAGACAGAATTGGGCCTGAGATACCAGCCATTCTTACAGCCCGCAGAGAAATGGGCAACGAAAATCTGATCCACAAACAACAATTAAAAAAGGACGCAGGCCAACATGATCTAGAGCCAGCTGATCTGCTTTGGAAGACACATGCCTGGATCTCTATTACACTACCTGTACATGGTTTAGTGGGCAAATACTGGCAGTAGATGGACAGTGGGACTAGATGATCTTAGAGGTCTTATCTAACCTTAATGGTTCTATGATTCTACATTTTTTAACACTCTGTGGAGTATGGGATCTCTAAACCGGATACTAATTTCATTCTGCTGTATTCAGAGACAACAACATAGAAGAAGCCTGGAGGAATTCATTCTATCTCCAATACTTTAGCCAAATAATTTGTGGGTTCATAGCACAAAAGGGAGCTAAGAGTCATTTTGGTATGGTCAAGATGAAATTCTACGTGCATTAAATTCAAACCTGCAATGAGGTGTTTAAGGACACAGAAGGGGATGTTCTGCTTGGGAACACAGCAACTCAAAGTCTGCCAGAAATTAGCTCCCACTGGTCTGCATTCAAGGTCAGGATTCAAAAAGGATCTATTCCAAGCAACAGACATGGCAAGATGTTCATCCCAGACAACAGGACATTTTCTTTTCTCTTCTATTGATGATGTACTCTGCATACAAAATATCTGGGGTATTTAATCGTTGCCTTTCAGTAATACTGGCAAATATAGCTCTCCAATTACTAGGCAATGGGAAAAAGTCAGGAGGACCTTGAGGTTTCAGACTCAAACCAGACTCAGAAATTGAACAAGAATTAAAACCAAAGGCAGTTAAGGAAATGGGCCAAGGCCCATTCATTATCTAGCACTAGACTGGACTATGCTTTAGGGGTGCAATTATTATCTTTGCAGAGGGTCAACAGAGAAATCCCAATCTACTGAAACCACATCTAATTCTTAACATACAGGGTCATACAGTCCTTATATGCCCTTCATGGGCAAAAAAAAAAACAGATGGGTACAGTGTAAATGTAAGTTCCAGAGGATTAAATGGGTTCTGCAGATTTCAAATCCTGGGAGGCTTCCACTGAGGTGTCTGGCTTTCATATTCAGGCCTGCTTGGATCACGTCTATAGCTCATTAGCTACTTTGTGCATCAACTTAAAAAGCATAGTGTTTTCTTAGCAAAATATAAAATTAGCAATGCCATACAAAAGAAAAAGTCTCAAATTGGACCTCTGTTCTTGATGCCCCATCTGTAAAGAGAATGCTGCCTATTGCAAACTCAAAACAAGCACTGATAAGGGAGGGAAGTCCCTTTTATCCTCAATCCAGGCAACTGGACAAATTAAAAAAAAAAAAAAAAGCAAATCTTCTGACAGCTTTGTTTTAAGGATCTAAAGCTTCAGACACTGCCTGGTCTTTTATCCAATGGTATTTTGAAGTAATGAGTTCTATAGGATAAAAATCTTACATTTTGTTCCCATTGGACTGCTTGGAACCAAAGTACTCACACAGTGTCCCTAACATAAACCACAAAACACATGGATGACAGAGGCCCAGTTAGAAAGAAAATCTGACTCTTGCTTACGGAACTTCTTTGCTCCCCAGGGTAGCTCAATCCACCAAGAGTCAGACAAGGTTATCCTGCATGACCTAATAATGTGCCATGAACGCTTGCAAGATAAATACCTCCAGCAATAGAGAAGGCTTTAGACATCATTCAGATCATTATTCACATGCTGTTTGGGAGAGTGCTTGTACAAGACTGTGTGCCCAAATGTTACCTAAGATTTCTGTTTAATACACTTCATAGAATTTCATGGAATCCGAAGTTGGAAAGATCAGTAAGATCACCTAGTCCAACCACCAGCTCATGCCTGTGACTGCTCTAGACCATGTTACTCAATGTGAAAACCTGCAGGGATGGTGACACTGCCACCTCCCTGGGCAGTCTGTTCACAACTCTTTCCTTCTGCTACTGCAAAATCCACTGATTTGCTTTTTCTACAGTAATAGATTTTTACACTGACTGAATTACAATACATTAGAGAATGCTCATAGAGTGATGTGTGTTGTGTGTTGTGTACGGTCAGTTTTTGAAAACGAAGTGATTCGAGGTGGGTGCTTTAGCCCGGTTTTGGATAACCCTCACTTTTAGTAGAAAATTTTCAGTTGCAGTCAATTCACAGCGACTGCAAAGGTTATCTGAAGTGAAGGGCTAAGGGCATATGTTTGTTGCTGCATGTCAATAATTCAATACTAGAGAGTGACTGATGGGTTAAATACACGAGGAGTTTGAATATTTACCTCCAATGCAAACAGCACAGGTTCCAGTCCTTCATGTGTTTCAGGCAAAAGAGGAATTTAAATGTGGGTTTTCTACATCCCAGGTGATGTAATAACTGAGCTATTTTTATTCTGGAATCTCTCAGCTTATTTTTCCATTAAATACTTCAAAATATTTGTTTTATCCTGTTGCGAAACACAAAAGTGTTTGAAATCTTAAAAAATTTTTCAGAACTGGAAAGCTATTTCCACCTCAGATCTACTGCCGCATGTGCCCATGGAACCAGACATACATCTGCAAGGGGAATCTCAGCAAACAACAAGTGTGGTTATGGTCAGACAAGAGGCAGTGTTCAGGGCCATTCACATTTATCCTTCCTCGGTAATTCCGGATCTCCTTGCTTTAGTTTACAAATCAGATAGCAATTTCATCACATCCTCCTCATCAGAGCAAGCATTGCCTAAGAGAACAGACATCTTTCCATCCATACTGTTACTAAATGAGAGCGATGAGCAAAGCTTCCAACCTGATCCATTTCATGATTCTACAATTCCAAGAACCACTTGGTTATACAGTACTCCTAACTTTGCTCTTTCTTTTAGTTGAGTTACTAATTGAAACCTTGTCGAGCTCTGTTGATTGAAACAGAGATCCTACCAGTCCATCAAAAAGCTGTATTTATTTTTTTTTTGGAAGTGGAGGAAAGAGGCAACAAGGACAGATGAACACTGAAGAGCAGAGAGAGATTTCCCACCTCGTGAGATTTCATCCCCTTGTTGCTATCAACAGTACATGTTAAGAACCACTCTGCTGCTCAGTGTTGATTTCAAACAAGTGGTGTGTTCTGGGTCTGTGATTATTTTTAGCCCCTTGGGCTCTTTATGGGTTTCAATTAAGTGCCACTAGGTAATTAGTTCACAGATAAAGTCAGCTGTTAGAGCCAATAAATGAAAAAAACATATGTTGAATCCTGAATGAATGGAAAGCTTTTTCCTTGGCAGATCCTTTTGGGGGACTCTTTTTTTAAGGTCCATTTTGTTCTCCTGTTACAGGAAAAGCTTTGAAAGCACAAACTAAGTCTATGATGCATCTTCAATGCTCCTTATTCTATTCTCAGAAGGAAGAAACACACATACACAGGTATATGCAAAAGTAATCATAACTTTACACCAATAACTTTTTTTTTTTTTTAATCTTAAGTAAATGTTTTTAAAGTTCCAGAGTTGAACAACTCCAAAGTCAAATTTACAACTTCCCTTCCTCAAAGCCAGCGGAAGTGGGGAATTCTTTATAAGCTCTGTTCAACAGAGGAGAATATTTCAGCTTCTCTTAGGACATATTCCAGGAGGTCCTTTCAAGCGCTAAAAATTTCAGCCATACTTTTTTTTACAGTTCTATATACAAAGTTAATAAATGGAGATGAGCCCACTGAAGATTGAGATATACATCACATTAAGAACACATCTATTCAAGATGTTATTTATGATCATAAACACATTACTGGAAGTAATGCCAGTGGGTGCAGGTAATTAATTGTCTCATAGGATTAAGTCATCAAAAGTGTTGATCAATAGTTAGCATTCCTTTAACTCTATAAGCTACCTCAATGATCCACATGATGAAACACCCATGGTAAGCACTGAGCCTGCAGAGGCTCACAAAGACACAACATGAACTGTGGTATTTTTGTAGCTTAAAATAGCACAGCTGTGATAGCAAGGTTGAAGACTGAGACTGCATGAGATACAAGGAGATACAGCACAGGAGCACCCAGAACAGAATGCAATCAAGTGCCATCAGAGAATTCAAGTAAGCTATCCTGAAGCAAAACACACGAATCAAGGTTTGCAGATAAATAATCCATCAAAAATACGAAGTATGAAAGACATAATTAAAAAACAGCTCCTCTATGAAACCAGGACATAACTGTACAGTACATCTTCTTTCTGTTGGTAGCAAACAGAACCGATTCCTAGTGGGTAGGATACAAAGCACATAAAAACAAAAATATTTTTTGAAACAAAATTGCCTCATGGGCCTGGAAAATGTAGGATCAAAAGTTTGGCTGGTTCTGGGCAGGATTTCATGTCCTACGGCCATGGTTTTGGTTAATGTTGTACCACCCCTTTTTATTGCATTCAGGCCTCTCTTAGGTTCTCAGCCTTCTTCTCTGTCCTGGGGCTTTATAAACCTTCAGCTAAGACTTCAATAGTCTCATTTGATCTGAGATGATGGAGTACAGCAGCAGTAGCTGTCATGAATCATCCAACTCTTGGGGAACAGAGCAAAATCTGTCTCAAAATAGACCATCTTGCACTGCAAAGCCTTCCTGGAGAAGCCTATTATCTTCCCTAGAAAAGCTCTGACTTAGCCAGGCTTCACAATAACTCCAGCCTTCAAGAAATAGGCTTTGTCCTTGTCTGTACAACAGCTCTTGTTTGAAGGACACAGAATAAAGTGGTAACTGGGCGCTGTGAACTACTCAGTAAGATTCCTCAAGAGTTGGCATCTTCAATAGGAAACATGTACATTCAAGAACAGCACTGAAAGCTGGAATTCAGTTATGTGGTTTAGGCCTTACTGCAATCATAATTCACTTTACAAAACAAACGTCACTGATCAGTCAAACCAGATGGAGAACACAAAGCCAACAGACCAACTACAGAAGGAAGGAGAACCCCTTCGTCTCCAGAGGAGGTGAAGCGAATCTGTAGAGGAATAAATTTAGTACAGAGATTTTTCAGTCTGCAGAGCACTATTTATTAGGAAATCGATTCACAAATTTACACATGGCCCCATTACACTGGGAAAAATTTAAATACTCAGATCTTTTGTAAGAATGTGTAAAAATATTCTACCACCTACAGTGAAGAAAGCTAAGAGTGCAGTAGACTTAAAATAAGACAGTGAGAGAACATCTCACTGACTTTGTTCCAACTATATGCTTCTATCTGAAGTATCTACTGTTATTAAAGCAAATAAAATGGAAGTTTTACTGCCATGCTAATAGGTGTGAATGTTGAACAAATTTTATTGTCTCTCTTTTAGGTTTGCAATAAATTATACAGAATAGAGCCCGGGCTTTTATGAGAATGGTGTCTCCTCTCAGATATACAACAACTTTTGCACTCTCAGCAATTTTACAAACTTTGGGTTTGAAGACGCCTAATGATCTGAATCTCTTGCAATAACTAAACAATACTGCATTCATTAATGTACTCCGAAGATTTAGTCTTTGGGTGGGTGGAGAAAAGAGGGATCACTGCTCAGCTAGTAACCCACCTATAAGCAGCGATGGTCAAATCATGGTGCTTCATGCTTCTGGCTCCAATTACTGAGTAGGGAAAGCTCCTTGAGCTGGAGGCAGGTTACCAGATGTGCTTCCAGTACAGGTCAGCCGCCTGGTGAACTTATAAGTGAGCAAAGAAAGGTGGGAGATGGAGCCAAAGAGTAAATTGTGGATATTTGGTAGCAGCTCTGCAGGGAGTTGAGTCATCCATGCAGTGGAGTAAGAATGCTTATGAAAGGGAAGATGAAAGGAAGGAGCCAGAGCTATGGAGCATGATACACCATTGCTGCTCATAAATTAAAGCTTTTGGTCTTCATTTGAAGTGAACAGAACTCTTGAATCTCAAACCATGGGAAACTCTTCAAATGTAAAACACCGAGGCAAGAACACTGTAAGCATTAATGATGTTTCAACCCACTCAAACCTAAAGAGTCAACATCTGTTGAGCAGCTGGTTTTGTCCCCTGGGTATACTTCTACTTTTAGGAAAATGAATTTTGTGACTCTGGAGAAAAGAACATGCATAGTACCAAGGGAATATTATTTAATTCTAGCTAATGGATTGAGTTGCTGGTTTTTCTTGATAACACCGCATTAAAAGGATGGGTCATGAAGACAGGCTGCCTAAAATACAACTCAGTAGAGCAGCAACATGCCACACAGATCCTCTGTGCCATTACCTCAAAATGAGTTTACTTAAGTTACAGCTGTTGAGCAGAACAAAACACAACTGAGGAGGAAAAGACAATGCTGTGACTTCACTGCTGATCTCATTCAGTCCCTTCAAATGGCAGCAAAAGGTCGAGCTTTTACGTCAGCCATAGGGATTGAAAATAATCTCATAGTTTGGACACGGAGGGCTTTTGAAAAGACAACAGAGAAACCAATTACTTTACATAGACTTCAGCCGAATGGGCTAATGGGCCTTTGCAGGAGAATCTGATTTTGTAATTAGAGCTGGTTCTAATAATGATGTGAAATAACATATCACCTTCCTTTAAATCTCTGCATTTTGGAAAAAGGAAGATAAGAACTTCCTTATGTGGTGTCTGCACTGACCCTTCCAAATGCACAAAATGAACTTCCAAAATATCAAATCTACTGTTTCACTAGCAAAAACCAGGAGCGCATTTATACAACTGCATTAACTAAGTATAGTTCATGACCAAAGATAACATCTTTGCAAACAGAAGGCAGTTTTATCAGTATCAGCTCTTTCAATTTAAGGCTACATGGGATCCTGGGGCGTGCTGAGAGGATGGCACAAGTTTCAAACCTCTTTTGTTTCAGGAAAGGAAACAATTTCTATGTATCTCCATTTCTCCTGAAAGAAGGTGGATTCACATAGATATTAATAGCAGTTACCACTTGACAATCAAAACCAACTTCAGATTATGTTAAAAAACATTAATCTAATTCTTCAAATGTCTGACTGTAGCAATTTCCTGGCAGTGCATGCAGCAATCATTACATACACATTTATAGTAAATCTGTGCCTGCTCTAGTCCTAATCTAAAACTGATGGGCAGAATTATTTTTAGTTTAACCTTGGTATTTTGCTAAAAGGAATGCAAATGTCATTGCTAAATGAGAAAAAAAAAAAAAAAGGGTGAGAGACAAAAATAACAACTTGGCGGAAAATTAAAGCACAGAGTTGACTATGACCCCAGCAATTAGACATACACAGGTAACAGATCTTTGGTTTCCCAGGTTCTAATGTCAGAAAAGTGACATTTTTGATTCTCCCATAATGAAGCCATAACGTGGGTAATGTTGCAATAGCCCAAATAGGAGTCACCAGGGTAGAATTTAAAGCAAAGTGCATTCTGTTTATCTAGATGTTAAATCTACTACCAGAGTTCTATTTTTTTTTTAATTCCTCCCTCCCTTCCACCCAGAGTGCTTGCTATACCCTACGTATTTGCTGCCAGTTCCAACCCATCAAGTTCACTTTGCTACCATGAGAGAAGTTGGTCATAGCAAATCTGTATCTGAGATTGTCATGAACAGCGATGCTTACTCCACTGTCAGGCCAGGATATATATGCATTCATATAAAGTTTCTCACTTGGGGACATTTGGGTTTAGTGGGCATGGTGGTGATGGGTTGACAGGTGAACTAGATGTTTTAGAGGTCTCCAAGCTTAATTGTTCTTTGATTCTGAGTGGGCACAATGGTGACAAGTTGGAGTTGAACTTGATGATATTAGAGGTCATCTCCAATCTTAATGATTCTACAGTTCTGAGTGGGCTTGGGATGACAGGCTGATAGCTAGACTTGGTGATATTAGATGTCTTTTCCAGCCCTAATGATACTGTGATTTTATGACAATCTTGAGGGTTCATTAGCCTTTTTCCCCATCTTATTCTTTATGGGGCTAATGGACTAGATCCCCCATTACTATCTGCTGTCTATGTTCATTTACACCAATGTAGCAGGATTCAAAGACACTTTCCTCATATTTGTTTTGCGCTGATAATAAAGAGTGAATTCTGATTATGAGGGAACCTTGAAATGCAGACAACAGCTCATTCAGGTAGCCAGGCATATCCTTGATCTGATGTTGTATCATGTCCTGTGCACAGTGTGGGAATAGAGACTTCCCCAGGTCCCTTCCCACCTGTATTACTCTATGGCTCTCAGCTAAGCATGCTCAGCAATACTTGATATCGCCTTAGAATTTCCAAAGAAACCTTCCTCTTGTATTAGCATTCTCCACTCATCAGCATCACCACCCCAAATTTCTCAAACAAAACAAAAACAAACAAACTTATTTTGCCTTAATTTAAAATGTCTCCTTTTTTTTTTTTTTCCTTTTTTCTCTTCCAAGGGAAATGTAATTAAAAACACGTTTCACTGACTAAACAGGGAATGATGCATAAACAACAGAGATTCTTGCATGAAAGTCATCCTTATCTAATTTCAACTAGTTCCACAGGGAAAGGAAGAAAGACCTATAAGCAGCATAGGACTTGTATTGGTGGGGTGAATATTGATGTCAGTGTTGGCAACAGCCATCACAGAACCAGAACCACAGTGATTTCATAGAATCATAAGAAGAATACAATTGTTTGAGTTGGAAGGAATCTTCCGTTTGAGTGCAACACCTCCACCTGGATGCCAACCATCAACCACTTTGTGTGACCACATCCGACCATCGAGTCTGTGTGTAATTCAAGAAAAGCTCTGAATGTGCAAATTAAATGAGCAACGGCGCTCCTGTTCATTGCTCCTAATTTTGGTTTACATTAACAACGTGTAATTGAAAGTCAGCCTCACCTATTTGCTGGGCAGTTGCTCAGCATCAGAGCACTTTGTGTTTTCATGACATCAGCTCCACTGAGCAGTGTGGCAATGCTCTACTTTTGCTGTTGCGATTGAGGACAGTGATAACACTCTGAAGCAGCAGCTGTACTCTGAGCATTTCTCACTTTTTACCTTTTATTTTGGTTTCTGCCTTTTTTCTTTGTTGTTTTGGTTCATATTTTTCCCCCTCACTACTTACTACCTTTATAGGATAGCCGTTTTTCTCTCTATCGCTTCCACAACAAGCCTCCATCAGCTCATTTTTGACTTGGTTTAGATGAGAACGTATGGTCTGGCACAAATCTGGTTTCGATGGCTTCACTGGAGCAGTGCTGATTTACACAGACTGTATACATTTAAGGGATATTCATCAAGCAAACCTATCTGCAAAGCTTTCAGCCTTCGACTCCTTGTTTGTTTGAGCTCAGTTGGCTCTGTCAAGCTGGAAAGTGGCTCACCTTCATGTTGCTGTCTCTCTCTTAGATGAGCCAGTACGAAGGCACACTGCAGGAAGATTCCACTGCAAGCCTGATGGGTAAGCTGATGAAGGATCAGAAAGGTCAATGAAACAAAATATCACAGGAATATGGCTGCTACAGCGCAGCAAGAATATTCTGAATATCTATCTCAACACTACTAGAGAAATGCTGGACAGAGGCACGGAAATAAACTTTCACATCCTTTTGAGCTCTGCATATAGGATAGGGATGAAATAGCTGCATGTAGAAGTTTCTAAGTAATGTTTTTCAACTCCAGACTCCAACTCTGAATTCTCTTCTCTCCCTTTATTTCTCCAGCTGGGAAATCAGTGCAGCTCAGTGCACATTTTAGTGAAGAATGTCCTGGATCTGGACATAATGGTTTTGGCCATTTCTTCCATATGTTGAAAGAGGGCCCCTTGCCCAGACACAGGACATGGATCCATGAGCCATAAAGTCTCTTGTCCAGTTAGTCCGCATGTAGGGAGTTTGCTGAAAACAAGAAGCCAAAGGAATAACCATGAGAACACAGCAGTTTCAGCCCTATTTGTGCTGGCAGCAGCAAAGCACCTGCTCCTGCTGCTCTTATCTTTAGCACAGCATCTTCTCAGGTAACAGAAATTGTAGATGTCTCAGCCACTAAGCTGTACAGATCTGATTAGCCAAGGAATTGCCCTCTTGAGCCCTCATGTCAAGGCCCTGCCTCTGTTCTTTCACATTTAATATAAGTGGATACCACACTGCCCACAGCACTTCCACTAGCGCTTTTCTTTCATGTTTAAGCCTTAACATTACCTAAGCAAACTTCCTTTGATTTACATCTAAACGTTGTTTTCCTGATGTGGGAGGCTCAATCTCTTCCCCACTCATTTCATAATTTCGAATCCTAATTCATCCCCATCCTCTGGGAGGAATGCATTTTTTGCAATACCTATGTTGTAATTTTCTACAGCACATGCTTCTAATTTGAGCATTATTTTCCAAAGCTCCTAGCACTTAACCACAAAAGTTCTTCATTTATTTTCCTTTTTATTCTCCATTTAATTAATCCACTCTTATTTTATGCTTTGGATCATCACTATATCTCACATTATGGCACCCAGTATAAAAGCTTCTTGTTTTAACTAAGTACTTAAACCCATCAGAGAAGAACAAAACTTACATGGGAGAATTAGAATTAACCTTTCCTCTCCTCATTTACTTCCCAGTTTTCACCCTCTCCCAGTCCCAAATTCTAAACCAGATGAAAAACTCCTGAAGATCTCCATGAGCTTTAAAAAAACATTTCAATGGAAATAAATGTAACTACTTGTTACCACTAAGTGACTTTTGCTAAGTCATCTTCACTGTCCATTGGGAGTGGGACAGTTTTGTCCTTGTCAGCCTAAAAACACTGGGTTGGGTGGTAAAGACCCTTAGGCACAGTATATTTATTTCTCAAAGTTACGAGGTCCCTCTATTAGCAGGTGTAGATTATGAGCTGCCAGAGTGCATAATGTATGAGACACAATTTTTGATGCATTTCTAGCCTGAACCATAGCTAATGTTGAGAGACAGAAGCCTTGCAGTGTGAATGTCACACTAGCTATACCAACTCTGCAGTACAATTTGTATTTAGAGCAGAGCACGGGGACCCTTGACCCAAATCCTCCCAGTTCTATCGAGCCACGATGGGGGCCAGAAGCTTCTCTCTGCCTCATCCACACCATTGCAGCTCCCTAAGTCTACCCCTTTCAGCACCAAAACAGATACCCCAATTCCTGAATGCATACTACAGGAAAGCACACATCTCCAGCAGCAACGCCAGCAACTGTGAGTGATAATTCTAAAATTCAGCCAGTAACTTTCCTCGGGCAACTACAGCCGTGACCACTCTGGGAGTAAGCTACTGAAGATTGCAGACAGCTTGCCATAGAAACACGGAGTGGCTTAGGTTGGTAGGAACCTTGAGGATCATTTAGTTCCTATGCCTGGATCATTTAGTTCCTATACCATGGGCAGGGTTTCTACCCACTCCATGCTTCACGCAAGGGCTACGATTAGAGTCAAGGGAGTAGAAGAGCTGTAGTTGTGGACTGCTTCACGCTGCTCTGTGTAGTGGTGAGGAGGCACAGAGTAACTATACAAGAGTGTGCAATGCCCTCAAAGTTTGTTTTCTAGCACATTGCACAATATCTAGGCCCAGGTAGGTCTTAGAGTTCTTGCCCTGGGAGACTGCCTGGTAAATCCTTAAAGCAAAGTGGGAAGGTGGCTAAATTTCCTCACTGTAGCACACAACAGATTGCAGTCTTAGAAGAGCAGTGAAATAGCTATTTTGGGCTTTGATGTACCTTCCTAATCCATGAGCTGGCTGTGGCTACAACATGGCTCCATGGCTCTACAGTTAGTACAAATTAATCTTTGTCCTATTTGTTCCTGCAAGGGACAGGACGTTCTCGTTTCTATACACAGAAGAGCAAGTGTTTGCTTTTTCTTGGAAAAATAAAATAAAATAAAAATAAAACCAACCAAAACCAACAAACCAACAACACACCAACAAACAAAAAACCAGAACAATAAAGCAAATGAATTACAGCATACTTCAGTTCGCTTCAAATAACAAACATGACCTCATTCGTATGAATATGATTCCCTCTCCAAGTCCACGGGTATGTAAATCACAACAAGATGGAGACTCCAGGACCTGCACACTTACAACAACACCTGCATTTGACTACTTAGCATTTTAAGATGTGATTTTGGCCTTGCCACTTCTATTGGCTTTAGCTTTCAGCTAGGGTATCTGTGCACATGGGCCAGAAGGTTCCCCTGAAAATTTCTGGTACTACACAGTTGTTTGGACCGCTCAATGAAAAGTTTGGCCAAAAGGTTCACAAATCCCTGCTCCTCTTACTCAGCTCTTTCCTTTAAAGCCTGTCACTTTTATCTGTTGTCATAGTAAAGACTCAATGTTATAAGCTCTGAGTCAGACAGCTGATTAATAACAAGTGAAGGACAGTACAGCAGATTTCATTAGGAAGATTCCATTTGGCCAACAGAGGAAGATGCCAGGGTCCCAGAGGGAGTATTCAGCCCATGGTTGAAAATACAGTATTCCCCTCTTCAACCAGCTCAAACCAGAGCAATGTTTGCCTACAGGGAGCACAGGAATGGATGTTGCATTCATGTAGCTGTCACTGAGTCCATGTTGGAAGTTATCTCTTGGTACAGTTGTAGAGTACAGAAGAGCTTTGGAAAAGGAGATGCGACCTGAAACAAATACAAACTGCTTGTACTGACCTAAAAAAAATAAGAATTCCAATCAAATTACAAACACTTTTTTTCTCCATCACAGTACAAGGCAGAGGACTTCTGGGACTTAAGGCACAAGAGATTTATTATCCAAAGGTTTATTCTGTGAACAGAATCAGTATAATGGGACTTTAGCACTTTGGAAAGTCTGACCTTTGAGAAGCCCCAGTGGACATATACTTTCTGAAAAATCATTCCATTATCCCCCACAGGATCTGTTGAATCAGACAGTGGAACACTACTGGTGCCAGAATGGAAGACAAACAGTAGAGAACCAGCTCCAAGGCACAGCCACCAGCAAAGGATCTCAACAAGTAGCCCTGGTTTATGACTGCTTGTAGGACTGTGATATCTGGGGAGGACGTGGCCTTAGAGTTAAGTCTTTCTTCGTCACAGTGGAGGTACAAATGTCTACAGTAAATCAGTGAAGTTAAAAGTGGCCATAACTGAAAAGATGTGACCCATTTACAGCACTTTTCCAGACGTCATCTATCAGTGACGGCGGTGGTTTAGTCAACTTCTACATCTGCAGCTACAGGGTCCTGCTTGGTAGCTCTACCTCGTAGCTTTGGGTTGCTATTTTGGTCTCCTCTGTTTTGCCAAAGACAGCCCATGTCACATCAGGACAAAGCTAAGCAATTGCTTCCGCCCCTTGCAAGACTCACAGTCGATTACTGTGAATAATAACGCGTATTTCATGAAAACTCACTTCTGATGTTACCAGATTCCATTCAGCTTGGGGGTAGAGGAGGAGGACCCATCTGACACTATTCTGTCAGGGATTTAATCTTTGAATTCAGTGCATTAAATGGATTAGAGCAAAGACGCAGACTATCCATATTTTTAAAGCCTTATGACCTTTAACTATGAGAAATAATAAGAGGAAAAACGTGAACTCTGACAAATTCATAACTACAGCACAGGGGAAAGGAATGTATTCTTCTAACATATGAAAAAACATTGCAAATGACATGTCTATTTTCTTTTCAGTCCTGTAGCTGTTATGAATTATATACCGTGCATTTCGCCATCGTTTGTTCTTGTGCCTTTTTGTGGAGGGTACTTTGGATATTCTACATTTTTTCCTTTATCACTGATCAAGTAATTGTACTAAACACCATTTGTTTTGTCTCTCCAGAATCCTGCTGCCGTGCCGTGCTCCCATACTGCTGATATGCAAGAGCCTGGAGATAGCGTTTAGCATCACCCACACAATGCCCAGTGCCCACATAGAAAAATGATTATTAGCTCCTACTA
This sequence comes from Oreortyx pictus, assembly GCA_036925125.1. Taxonomy (NCBI): domain Eukaryota; kingdom Metazoa; phylum Chordata; class Aves; order Galliformes; family Odontophoridae; genus Oreortyx; species Oreortyx pictus. Next base: position 1,576,165 of record JAUPFR010000029.1, read on the forward strand.
GGTTTATACATTAGTGCCAGGGAGAGATGGCATTCATATTCCTCATAGTCGTCCAGCGACTTAGGAAGGGAAGAAGCAGGTTTGCCAGCTTCCAGTCCCCATTCTTAACCTCTGTTAAGGTCAAACAAACAGCAACAGGTCATTTCTTGCATGAGAGCAGTGGATTGGCAGGATGTGTTGTCTGTTGGTGTTACCATTTTGGGATGCAGATAAAAGGAACCAAGCTGCAGCCCTCAGTGAGCTGAGAAAGGTCATTCTGTCTCAAAGCAAAAGCAAATGTGCAAACTGCCTCATATCCCAAAACAATGTCAGATGTTAGCAAACAGCTCAAAAACCCATGGAATCTAACAAATACCAAAAATACGCTAATAATGAATTATTTTTAATATGGAAAAGCTATCTCCAGTGTCTCTGATGAAGTTGAAGATGAAGAAATCCCATCCGTGAAATTTGTCAGCATATTTATAAAAAGCACTGTTTATTTTTAGTTAGTTGAAAGCTTTCTTTTCTTTATGTTTTCCTCATTCGGCAACAGGCCGCATACCAAAGCTTTGTTTAGAAGGAAAAAAGAAAACAAGACAGGAAGAAGTTTGCAGATCCAAGGCTGTTTTCCCTGCAAGGGTACACACTGCCTCTGCAGCCACCCTGCAAAGGGCCCAGCTTCCTTAGAAAGGGTTTTCCAAAGCTTTTGCTCCTAAAGATACTCACTGCCTCCCCCTCTCTAGGCTCCATAATGGGTTTGTGATAAGGGTTGGGGAACTAGAATCAGAGAATCACAGAATACCCTGAGGTGGAAAGGACCCAGTGGGATCACCAAGTCCAATTTCAATTCCATGCAGGACCACCCAAACCCTAAACCCTATGTCACAGGGTTGGACACCAAACCTTGAGCTCTAGCAGCTTCAGGATGCAACCACTGCCCTGGGGGAGCCTTTGAATCACAGAATCATAGAATTGTTAAGGTTGGACAGACTTCTAAGATCCCTAAGCCCAACCCCAACCCACCCCCACCGTGCCCATGCTCTAACTATGTCCTTTAGTGCCGTATCTCCACAGTTTTTGAGCACCTTCAGGGACGCTGACTGTGACTCCCTGGGCAGTCTGTGCCAGTGCCTGACTGCTCTTTCTGAGAAGAATTTTTTTCCTAATATCCAACCTGACCCTTCCCTGGTACAGCTCAGGGGCATTACCTCTCATTCTGTTTCTGTTACCTGGGAGCAGAGGCTGACTCCCACCTCACCTTTCAGGGAGTTGTATGAAGCCATAAGGTCTACCCTGAGAGACCTTATGAAAGACCTTATGAGAGACCTTATGAAAAGAGAAATGGATCTCCTCCTTGTGAGATGCCTCCATCATGACAAGTGGTTAGCACAGCCTTCATATTCATCTCGACACGACAGAGTCATAGAATCATTAAGGTTGGATAAGGCCACTGAGATCATCAAGTCCAACCACTTCTCAGATAATCTGGATAGGTTTGGGTTCCCTTTCTAATGACACATTAAGTTCCATCACTATGTATAGACATTGCCATTGGTTCTCACTCCTTTTCATACAGATCAGCTGATAAAGACACCAAAGTCAAAGGTATTTTGCTGAGAGCAATGTATTTGGCTCCCTCCTGTGGACACAACCTTGCTAATCTTTCCAACTTTATGATCCAAACAAGAGAACAATACCAGCTCGTGCTACAGCTCACCCTTTCCCTGGCTGAGCCCTATGATCCTTTGGCCAACAAAGATTTTTCTAAGCTTAAACACTACCAGCAATGTCATAGAAACAAGAAAATGACACACAGAAAATTTAAAACATGAGAGCCGTTGCAGAAATGAGCCAAAGAGTGTTCGAAGCACATAGGAGACAGCTCAGTGCTATATTGCCTGGGTAAAAATGCAGGTTAACTGTCTTCTGGCTTAGAATTTTACTGTGTAGCTCTCTATTACCTCTCAGTGTGAGTTCAGCTCAGTACCTTCCAGGCTTATTTCCCATCCAGCATCCAACTACTGAATGCAGTAAACTCAAACTCTGTTTGTTAGCTGTTCTTACTAATTACTTATAAAAACAACAGCTGGGAAAGGGAGCTCCTCTCCACAGAACTAGAAATCAAAGCTTCTATCCTGTTCCTTTCTATGAACGTTTCCCACAGAGCAAAAATTCTAGGTCACTGTAAGGCAAATGTATCATGCAAGCCCTGACAAAACAACTTAATTCTGTCTCTGTATTGCTTAATCCTTACAAGTGTTCCTTTATTTATTTATTTTTCCCCCAGGATTTATTGCTTGGGTTGTTTCAGTTGCTGGCTAGTTGTTTTTTGTTTTTTTTTCTTGCAAGGAGAGTGTAGTGTGTGCTATGTGATATAGATACCTTTACCCTGAGCTTCTTTGGAGAGTTTCCTCCAAACCTCATCACTTTTCTTCCCTGTCAATCGTTTTTTTTACCAGAGACTGACTATGCCCAGTTCCAGATTCGTGGTTTCTACAGTCAGAGAGGGAATTTAGGGGATAGTGGAATGCAAACTGCTGATGCCACCTGAGGTTGTAGGATATTTACATGGGGCTGGGAAATAACGGCCCCTACGCAAAACCACAGCCTTCTGGAATGGGAATTGAAGCAACATTTCATGGAGGTTTTCCAGGACATTTTGGACATTAAGTATCTTTGCCCATGCAACTCAGTCCCACCTGAACAGTCCTTCCCTTAGAGAGATGGAAGGAGCAGCGAAATATTTCTATGCAAAAACAAACAAACTAAACTAAACTAAACTAAACTAAACTAAACTAAAAGAAGCTTAGGTGTTTTGTCTGCCTGTGGGGCAGCAGGGAAGGAGGGAAGTAAGGAACGGTTCTCAAGTTTTCCCAGACCATGTCACCATGAGAAATGTTAAGAAACACTGCTTCGTAGTGGTTTTGGGTGTCCAGACTCTGCCCCTTGTGACACACAGTCTTCCAATTTAAATGGAAAAGAAATGAGACAGCACTGATCACGGTACAATTGCAAATGAAGCAGAAAACCAGATCATCTTGCCATGCTGGGAACATCAGCTGAGTTACAAACTACTGACCTATGCTCCAACACAGCAGTGTCCGTCACACCCCATTAGGGCTCTGCTTTGCCTTCCCCACATCACCCCAAGGCTGAGGCTTTCTGTGCAGCTCCCTCGTGTCCAAGCAGAGCAACAAAAGCAACTTCCATGGCACCCACCACTTTGGTGAGGGGTTAACCACTTCAAACAGCAGAGCCTGGCACGGCTTGGCCGGACACATGACGAATGAGTAACCCATGAGTTCACACAGGTAGTGATTTATAGTCTGGATTTGAGCTGGAATATTGCTAAGGGGGAGCGTGGAGCTTTCAAGTAAAGAGCTGCATGACTCATTTTCTTGGTATTTGTTTTCTTGTGCTCCCCATGCCCCATGCACGCCTCGCCCGCTCTCCAGTAAAGCAGCTGAACTTTCTCTTACACCAGATGAGTAGTTTTAAAATTAACCAGCAAGCCTCAGGAACACTGCAGGTCACAAGTGCCTCTTTGTGCAAGTACAATCAGGTAATGCTACGAGTAAACACTGCAGGCAAGATCCTTGGATCACCTGCGCTGATTTCAACAGAGCTGATGCCAGCCAAGGATCCATGGAAGCCAATTCTTTCATGTGGATGGGGTGGGGAGAAGCAGCAGAACAGAACACGAATTTAAATGCACTGGGTGAATAGGAATTACAAAGAGCACGATCTCCACTCCCTAGATTTAAAAACAACACAATAAGGAAGAAGCAATATAAATGCATCTCTCCTGAAAACCCAGAGTGGAGGAGAAGCTGGCTCCTTCCAAACATGTTGGACATTGCAAGAGCTTGCGAAGGCACCCTGGGGCACAACCTTACACCAATGTCCCTGCTGTGGTTTCCTTCTCTTCCTTCTCCAACACAGGAGGGTATATTGACAAATGGCCACGTTTCTGACAGCTTTTGGTAGCTGGAATGAAGGCCACAATGCCATTTTCCCAGGGATCCAGCTCTCACATCCCTCTTTGAAGCTGGAATTCAGAACGCCATATACAGTAAGGCAAGTGATAGATCTGGGCTTCTCTTTTTATACATAATATCACAACAATATTCATCAACCAATGATACACCTATATTCTCTTACAGAGCTACCAAGAGTCATTTAGGATTAATCGAGTAGGGTTATAGAACTACTGCCTATGGGCACCGGAGCTTCTTCTAAGGGCATCACCTTCTCTGCCTCTGGGGGAAGAGAGGATGGACTGAATACAAAATGAGAACAGACTTGCTCCAGATGTGACAGATAGAGCTTCCAGTTCTCACTGAAACTTTATTGCCTTTTACCTTGGATGACTAGAACTGGCAGTCTTCTCTAAATGCACCTTACTGCAATGAGCTCTGGATGGCAGCAACACACAACAGAGAAGAAGCACTGGCCCCAGTGCTGCCGTTGTATATTCATATTCTACGCCTGAGCAAGGGGAACATACCCCAGCAGGAATTCAACCAAATGAGAGAGATTCACCTTGCCTCTATGATGACTTTGAACCTGCCCAAATCTTTCTGGTGTGATGAGAAATGGGATCTAAAGTGTAACTGAGAGCTACGTTAACTCAGCCCTGTGCAAAGCTGCTATTAAAGCAACACAACTAATTGACAGTGTATGTGCACTATAAAAAGTAGTTATATAGAATGCAAGGCAATATGAATCCAGTACTCATACCTACACTACTTAGCTGCAGCCATACAAAAAGAGGTTTTCAAGCCACCTCCAACAGCAGAAGCTCCAAGCCTCACCTCATAGACACATCACCCGTCCCCAAAAGCAGTTGGACTCAATGATCCTTACCTGTCCCTTCCAACTTGGGATATTTTATGATTCTACAATAATGTCCCAAATAAAACTTAACAGTAACCTGCAAGAGTCTTGTATGATCACAAAGCTCAGAATAAATATTCTCTGAAATAATAGTTAAGTGCTTCAATGAAGAAAGACTCCCATTACATTTAACTAAAGTTTGTATCAAAACTGATGGATATACTTCAGTTGCTTTAAGGTAAAATCCATTCATTTCAGTTCTGCTCTTATGTAAATGGTCAAAATGTTGCCCTTAGTGAATGAATCCATCTTTCTCTGCTTGAAATATCTTAATGAGAAGTGACCTTTTAAGAATGCTTTAAATATTCGTCAGTAATGTGAAACTCAGGAGCACACGGGGAAGTTCAGAAGAAACTTATCTAACATCAGTTGTGCTCTGTTTCCAAAATGCAGCTGGTTCCAAGGAGAACAGGGAGGGCCCCAGGTGCTTGAGTCTTCGGCACAGAACTGATTCACTTGTCTCTAAACCTGGGGGCACAAACATCATCTTCTGAATGACTCATCCCAGAGAAAATGGAAACTCTGCCGTAGATCTGAGTAGGTGCACTCATCTTTTGTTTTGAAGGATTTTTTTTTTTTTAAGATAATGACCCAATGTCTCAGGAAAAGCTTTGAGAGTCTCCCTCACATCTTCCTTCTCCTCCCACATCCTTCCTCTCTCCTGACTGTTCTATTTTCAGTAGTCACAGAGCGTTTCCTGGTCCTTTTTATTATTCTCAGTCTTGCTAAAGGAGGTGCTTGTAGAGTTTAGCGTCAGAGCTAACGAGATTGGGAAGAGTGAGGTGTGAATGGAAATGCACATTTGTGAAAGCACCAGGAGAAATAATAAATAAGGGTAGAAGAATGGCATGTTTTGAGAACTAAGCACTTGAGCGTAAAAAACACTGAGAATCATATTTTCTCCATTAAAAAAAAAAAAAGATGAATTTTCAGCTGAAAATCTTCACTACCAACAGAATGGACAAAAAAGAGAAATTACATGTACCTATCGTACCACTTTCTGCTCCCCAGCAGGAAAACAGCCCGTGGCTGCAAGATACCCAAAACAAGGGAACAAAAGGCAGTTGCCTAAGATGTTACGAGAATGAAATAAACAACATTCTTCATGCCATAATAACTGCTGACTTTAAAAGGGTATGAGAGACTTATTCAAAACCCAATTTACTGTCACCATCAAAAGAAACCAGAAGGTGTAAAGGGAGCATGGTGGCTGGCATCCCTTGTTCCATGTCTCCACAAGTAAAACTGCTCGACTACTTGGGCACATACACATTGGTGGTTTGGAGTTTGCAGGTACAAGAGAACGTGAATAAATACAACTTAGTAAAATGAAGTAAAACAAAAGTGTCCCTTCCTTTTCAGCAGGTCTTCCACTGATTTTTTTTTTTTTTTTAAACATTAATTCCTACACACTTATTTGGTTTGAGTACTTTGATGACGTAAATGTAAAATCATTGGCTTGTAACAGCTAAACTGCATTAGTCAGCGACATGAAACCTGGCAAAGTACAGCCTGACAGAGTGCTTGGCAATAAATCCTTATCTCAAGTACTTTATAAAAATGTTTAGGACTATAGAGAGCGGGGAACTGGCTTTGTTCACGCTCTTCAATCACTTCTAAGTCTCAGACTCCACTTTCAGTGTTTATTTGTCATGTTCCATACTGAAGAAAATCATATGTGAAAGTTGCAGCATCTTTCAAGAGTCTCAAAATTACAGTTTCGCAAAGCTGTTCCTCCCTAAACTGCTTGAGTTTCACTGAAATTCCAAAAGCCCATAGGTTCTGTGAGTAATAGTCCTACTATAGTGATGTGTGACTGAGAAGCCTACAATCCTACTGTCACTTTGTGGGGAGAGAAGCATGATGTGTCTCTAGATCACTCTGAGAAGTCCCTCTCCTCTCTCCCCCCAGGTCATGACAACCTGATTTCCATTTCATTGGCATTTAGGCACTGTATTCCCATGGATTCTCTGAAGAATCAGAATTTAGAGCTTTGCTGAGCTGTTGGAGCCTACATTACTGGCTGAGTACAGAGTCTTCTGCTGAGCAAAGGTCAGCATGAGCATTCTGGTGTTACAGAAAAAGCAAGCAAAAAGATGCAGTGTAGTAACAAAAGCTCACATTTAGAGTGTCCTCAACGGAACAGTGGTGTAACCACTGGTGAAACCTGTTATCTTGCTCTTGGCTCAGAACACTGTCCCACAATTGAGAAGTTCAGAAGTGCTCATAGGAAGTTATCATAAAACATGAGATCAAACATACACCCCTGAAAAGGAGAAGAAAAGCTGTTTATTTTGTTTTATTTCATTAAAAGTTAGATCTTTCTTAATCCACATTTACACCTTCTCTACTTCAGCATGCATAAGCAACCACTTGTCTATGTGCACCTGAAGTCCCCAGAGCTCACTTACACTACATTCCCTCTAACCCACTATGGCAGTGGCTGTATTATTGCACAGCTAAGGAATAAATTATTGTGATTTATACTCACTTGATTTCCTCTTGCAAACAGAGTGGTTCAAAGAGACTTGGTCTGTATGAGAAGCAGAGCACTGAGAGAATTAATAAGTGAGCAAAGGTGTGTTCATGTATATGTGCATTGTGGCAAGCAAGAAGTTGGAAGGAAATGGTCAGGAAATACATCCCAGCCAAAAATGGATTTTGAAGTACAGAGCTGCTTGACTTGCATGGGGACTGCTGTTACCATGCAGGCAGGTGTATCTATGGACAGCATTTATAAGGACAACAAGAATCTCTTGTATGGCTTCATGCTCCACACTCATCCTCCCTCTTACCCAAAACTCTGGAAGCACAAAGTCATCAGGCTCAATTTAAATAAGACACAGTTCTGGGGATTAAACTGAAGTTTACAATTTTAGCAGAAAGACCGACATCCTCACTGCATTGGCACCTATGGCAGGATTCTAATTTCTTAACAGATTACCAAAAACACCTATGGCAGAATTTTAGTTTCCTGTCAGAATCTTTCTGATCATGAATGCAGTGAGACTGACGAGCACGAATTACAGCGATGTGGCTGAGATCTCATAGCCTCAAGTTTTGGCAAATACTGCATTGTAGAAATTTGCTTTCAAGGCATTCATCAGCAGGACAGATTTTCAGAAATGTGCTAAAATGTGTTAAGTAGATTTCAGTTTTATAAATAACATATTCGAAGGATCAAACATGCTTTGATTTGCATAGGGAGATACATGGCAGCTGCCATGTAAGCTATGTTCCATGTCCGGAATAATTTCCCATCAAATTTCATTCGGACAGGCCAATTTACTGAATAAATTGCAGAATAAACAGCACTGTTTGAATAAGCTGTTATCTTGGCAGTTGTCTTAGTGACCTGGCTCCTGATTTCTTCCTCCCATCAGAAGCTGGCTGGCAGTCCAAGGCAAGAATTGATAGAAAAATCTTTCTGCAGTGAAAAAGAAGGCACCAGAAGGGCTACAAGTCTGATGAGCTCCACGCCCCCTATCCCATGCCTACTGGTACCTAGCAGTACTCTGTGGGATCGTGGGATAGAATCACAGAATCACAGAATTGAGTTGGAAGGGGCCTTTAAAAGCCATCTGGTCCAATTCCAACAGGGACATCTACAGCTCAATCATGTTGCTCAGAGCCCCATCCAGCCTGACCTTGAATGTCTTTAGGGATGGGACATCCACTACCTCTTTGGGCAAACTGTTCCAATGTACTGCCCAGTTCTGCCATCACGAGATGGCAGTGGGTAAAAATGATCGACAGTGCAAAATGTGCCAAGATCTCCAGGCAATTTTCAGCCCCAACCCAGGTTAGAAGATGTTCCCCAGCAATGTTCCTACTTTGTTTATGGGCTAGGCTGCCATGTATTTTTACCTCCCAAATGTCACCAAAAGCAAAAGATTTTCTCATACACACAACAAGGAAGCTTTTGTTTAAATTTTGCAGTTGCTAATGGGGATATTAAACATAACATTTTGCAAGGTGCATGAGAGTACTCATTTTGCTAAAGACTATATTTTCCACAAAATAAAGGTGGATTGCCAGAACACAGGATCATATAAGATTAGCTAGTGAGACCAACAAAAAGGATATTATTATATGAGATTAGAAGTAGGTGACTAGCCCTGGGCTCTTTTTTTTTTTTTTCCCCTAATATATACTCTTGCATGGTCAAAGAACAGTGGCAGACAAAAGTCAGCTCCTACTTGAATTCAAATCTGCTCCTTCTGAGCAGAAATGCCCTCTGTGATTCTGATTTGAGCCAGGCAGACACTGCTGCAGGAGCTGTTTATCAAGCCAAACTTCTTCTTCTAGCACAAATTAGAAAAATCTCCCAAAATCAGAAAAAATAGACTTTTAAAGAAATGCATTTGAAATTACTTATCCAGTTTTTGTGGAAAGAAACGGGAGGTTGAGTACCTAAAAATCTCAGGATATTTTGGCAGAATCATAGAATCATTAAAGATGGAAATCACCACTAAGATCATCAAGTCCAACCATGCCCACCAAACCACGTCACTTTTTGTTTTATCCCCTCCAGTTCCTTCAGTCTCTTCTTTGGATGTCAGTCCAAATAGATGGAAGGATACAATGATTAAATTAGTCCACAGAAGTTTATACAGAAGAGAGCAAGAATACACTGAAGTACAATAAAGTGCAATCTCATTTTGTTTTCCCCTTTTTATTCACATCCTTACTGGTTTCATCATGAATCTTTTGTAAAGCAGTGTCTTTAATGTGAGTAAATATTGAGATTTTTTATTCAGTTTCTCACTCTACTCTGTAACTGACAATAGTCCTTAAAAATTAGGGCATACGCTTAAGAGAATACTTGGGTGACTCTATCCCGAATCATTTCGTTCTAGAAATCTTTTAACATTACTTTCTCGTGATTTTTTACTACTTTATAGTAATGGTGAGCTTGGAAATACTGCCAAAACAATTTTTTCTTGGGGCATTCTGGCACTTTTTTGCACAGAAATGAGCAAGGCCAGGATGCTCAGAAGAAAACAATTAAAAAAAAAATCCCCAAAGTTTTATGAAACTTAAAATAAAATAGAAAAACAGAATCTGGCTCCAGATTAGTATTTTAACAAGCTTGAAGGTTACTGTGCCCTTCCCAAATTCTTCTGATTGAAAACAAAGAGAGAGAAAAAAAATCACATTAATTTTCCTAGGCGTCAGATCAGAGCTCCAACATCTCCACCAAACTTATTTTAAGAAAGGAACTTGGAAATGTTTAACTCACACCACTGGAGAATTTGCCACACACACAAAGGCAGGGATCACATGGGTTATTTACTTAAAGAACTTACAATCTCCTCTATACCTCTGCATGTTCTCCTTTCTACACATACAGACACAAAAATCAAGACTCGGAATGCTAATATTTAGAAGGGTGAGGGGCCATTTGGTCAAATATTCAGTAGAATTTCAGGGTCTTTTGTGTGTGTGATTTGTTTGTTTTAGTCCTTCTTCCTTCGTGAGCCCGTGAGCTAAAGCCCATAGCTCTTCACCCAAAGGCTGCAAGACCAACGCTGGCTGTGTGTGGAAGACATGTATTGGATGTTCATCATCGAATGGCTCCACTTAGGGACAGTGGTGTTGGCAGCAGACAGAACACAGGGAAGTGCTAGAGCTCTTCATCAAAATGCACTAATCATTCTCAAGAGGTGAGGAAGAGTGGTAGCCTACCAAATACCAACCGAAGCTGGGAGCTGTCATAATGCAAGACCACAACAACAAGAGCCATTCTACTGCAACTGCCTGCTGGCATTAACCTTGGAACTACTGCCATGTTGAACACGAAATATTTCATACACCCTTGGTGAGCTGTGCTCACCTGAAGTGCACAATCCTGCTGCTATCTGGATTCCTTATGAAGTATCCTACTAAGTTAGTTCTCTTACTCAGAGTTTTCATTATTTTCTGCACATTACAATAGCAACAGTAACTGGAAAGGGTGGATTACCAGATAAAAAATGCTCAGCTTATAAATGTACAGTATTCTGAAAGTGTACTAACTTTCAATTAAAGGCATTTGGAAGTTTATTTTTACTTGATTTAATTTTCAGAATTTTACATTTTGCAGGTAATAATTTGAAAGAACCTTTTTCTATTTAATGTACCTATGTATGTTTGAGTTGGCACTCAGCAAATGTACTTTTTAAGCAGGACCGTTAAAAACTCCTCCTGCACAAATGCAATTTTAAAGCAGTCTTTCCTTCATCTCCAATTAAAATACTCAGACAGGCCAAAAGTTACACAGAAATCAGGAAGAGGTGGTAAATAAGTTCTGGGCTGAATGACATCAATTAAAAACTGGCCGTTTTCCAGCTTAGAAAGAAGAAGAGTTAGTGAATGTTCACGCACTGATCATGAACAGGTGAGGACATTGAGCTGACCTGTTGTTTCTTTCAAAGATCTGGAGAGGGAACACATGAGATTTAGACAATCTGCTTCACCAGAAGTGTCACTAATGGGCTTGACTGATTGTCTTTTGCATCTCTCTTGTACCCAAACGTATGAAAATATGCCTTCATTTCGGACGCACGCCTCGGAGCAGGAGGTAACTAGAAGGCAATCTCTGCATGGGAATCACAGCCAGTTCCCCATCATGTGACTTGATGGAGTAGGTACATTCCTGGGACAGAAGGAACCTGAGAGGTCTGCTGTTTGTCTCCCAGCCTGTGATCTCACGTTTTCTGGCTGATTTGTGTCTGGAAATGTTCCACCACACAGCCACAGGCTTATCTGATGGAAGACGATAGCACGTGAAGTAAGCAAACAGCCTGCCCAGGCTGTACAGCCACACCAGCCTTTCCTTTTGCTCTCTGCACTCTGTTTAGTGCTCTCATGGGCGTGCAGAGGATGGCAGAAGAAACACAGAACACAAAAAGTGAGTTCCTGGTCATAAGAAGGCAGCTGGTGGGCTGAGATTTCTGTTCACTGTATTGGCGTTTGGAGTGAGGAAGTCTCCTGTTAGAACTGATGTCTCCATGACCCTTAGAGGATCTGAAATCAGTTCCTCATGCCACTACAGACTTTCCAGATACCTTGAGCTGTTAGTCTAAAACACTTCAAAGCAGTAGCTGATCTGTAAAGTATGATTAAATATATGCTTTAATTTATCTTTTGTCATTTTGTGGTTCTCAGTGTCTTTGGAAAAGGGGATAACTCAGAGCTCAGATCAGGACTCCAGACTGCCAGCTTCAAGCATCCAAAACCATCAGCTTAAAAAGACAGCCAAAAAACCACCAACATGAGATTAAAAAAAATGCCTCTGGAGTTCTTTTTATTTGCTTTCTCAGTTTAACATTGCCTAGCTTCATGTTTTCAAACATTTCTTCAGATCCCTGAGACCCAGAAAACTGCTTTCTTTTTAAGGAAAATAATGATGAGTGAAAACTGAGACTGTGACCTATTCACATGACTCCAGGGATCAAGATTTTGTGAAAAGCAATGAATGTACAGAGACTCATCACGAAACCTGCTGAGCTGGCAGGCACTGTGTGCCTCACGCCTACCAGGTCGAGGACCTGCTGAACAGAGACATTAATATTTTCTATCTTGCTATGGTTGGATGTAGTTCTCCCTTCTTAGAAGGATGATGCATCTTCATATATCACAGAGGGCTTCTGACACCATGCTCTCTTCTTGCACTGTACAGAATCATAGAGGTTGGAAAAGATCTCCTGTTGAAGCATTGGAATGGGCTGCCCAGAAAGATGCTCCAGAGTTACCATCTCTGGAGGTGTTCAAGAACCCTGGAGATGTGGCACTGAGGAACATGGTTAGTGGGCATGGTGGGCTGCGTTGGGGTTCTGCCTGGTGATCTTGGAGATCTTTTCCAACCACAAAGATACCACGATTCTATGGGCATGGTGGGGACAAGTTGAGGTGGGACTTGGGGATCTCAAAGGTCTTTTCCAACCTTAATAATTCTTTGATTTTATGATTGCAGTCCCCTGTAGTCAAAATATCAACAGATGCTCCAACTCATCTGTTGTTGTTGTGGTTTTTTTTTTCCTTGTCTTTGCTGCTTTCATTATATTTGTTCACATAAAAACAGTATGAAAAATATAGCTGACAAATATCTCACCCAGAGTGTAAACTGTGTCCTTGTTCTCTCTCAGGGTGCGACAGTTCACTGAAACACTGCAGTTCAGTTTCACACAATCCCAGAGGTACACGTCTGGTCCAGAAGATTACCACTAAAGTGAATGGACACTCGCAGCAAGCAGTCCAATTTGCATAGCTCAGGTTTTCCCATCCGTAAGACGGGACAATATTCACCTTGCAAGGATATTGTGAAAGAGTATCTGGGGCCACTCACAGCCAATGCCTGTTGCTACATCACAGCCTAAAAAAAAAAAGAAAAGATTAGCAAGGCTATAGACAACTACAGAAGGCTGTGGTTGAGAGGAGAGGGGGCAGAGGTGTTGTGTAAGCAGACAGTCTTTCCCAACGCGCCAGGGTTAGCTGAGGGAGAAGCACAATGCCACCACAGTCATTCTCTTGGGCTGAGACTCATGCCGAAAACAGGGAAGCGGTAAGCACAGGAAACAAAAGGCAAATGTCGCTTTGTGATGCATTCATTACAGCAAGCACTTCCATGAGGAAGTCATCAGAAGACAGTATGCAACTTGCCGTGTGACAGCTCCCCTTCTCACCAGTCTCCTTTCCCAGCAGTCTTGGAACGTTTGCTTGTTAGAACCCAGAGCAGCCTAAAGGTGCTTTGGGGGAAGTTGTCTGTTAGGATCAGGCCTTAAAAGGCAAAAGGCAGCTACTGAAAATGAACAAAACCCACCCGCTTTTTGAGGCAGCAGACTGAGTCTAGAAGGATTTGGCTATAGATGGATAAGCTGCAGTTGCTATTAAAGCCTAGACTACTTAAAACACATTGTCTGTATCACATAAAGATGTTTATTGGGGTAAAGAAAAAACTGCCATGCTAGACATGACATCCTGATGTGGACAACCATATCTGCACCCACTGAGCTTGCTTCATGCAAGGAGAAGACATCTTTGCTTTGCTGGTCCAAAGCACAGCTTGGTTGGTGGATAGCCATGTCCACACTGGGAGCTTTTTGTCAGTAACTACATCAACTTTCCTATGCCAGGAAAAACCTCCTGCTGCAGAGGTAGCTTAGGTAGGACAGTTGCTTCTTTGTTCAAGTTTTTGCCTCAAGTGGAGGGATGGGATGACTCAATAAAATGTTCGCTATGTACTCTATGTGTGTGGGAAGCAATTGGAGTCCATCAGACTGGAGACACTGTGACAGGTCATCCAGGTAAAATAGTTCTGCTTCCCCTTTATTTGTTTGCCAGAATAAAGCCATATACCTTGCCAACTCTCTCCAAATTCCCCAGGACTGAAAGCAGTGAACTGAAAGGCTTGATTGTGGCAGGGCAGGCAGGTGCAAGGCATGGGCAACATAGGACGAAGGAGGAAAGGATGGATGAGCAGAAAGGAGATCTGGCTTGTAGAGGACTGAGGTGGGCATTCATTCTTGCACACAGACATTCAGTCATGTACACCCATGGCCTTTCACCAGTTTAAAACAGCCTAGTAAGTCTACCCACAGCCTTGGGGGAGGTCTTTCTAGAACTCGGTTCTAGGAACTGAGCCACCCACTTGCGCAAAGCCCCATATGGATCCCTGCAAGAACAGAGCTGTAGCATGCAAGATTCCCCCAAACCCTGGAAAAAAGGAGCCAGACTTCACATATTACAAGTATAAACAATAGCAAAAACAAAAGGAACGAAGACCACAGTGCTTAATTCACAATGATTTGCACTGCCACTCATGCAGTGCAGATGGAGGACGTTAAGCAGCTCATACACACACATACAACCGCAGGACACGTGGCACAGTCAGAAATGGGGACGTGTACTTTCTGAGAAGTATTAACCTTCAAGAAAAGCACCTTACATTGTGCTGTGAAATTATGGATCTTGAGAAACGTACTGGAAGTTCCTGTACCTTGACTTGGCTGTCTGCTGTCTGCTTTAGGTCGTTACTTTACATATTACATTACGCTGATGCCGGAGAATTAAGCAAAATGCAGCTAGCAAAGAAAGATAAAGAAGGAAGATTAAGTAACATTTTTTCATCACTTATTTTGAAAAAAAAAAAAAAAGAAAAAGGAAGGAAGGAAAAAACTTAATGCATGGAGCATACCATGTATGTCTATAAACTTCTCCAAGACAGAGGATGACGGAGACATATGAAGTCTGCAGCGATGAATCAGATGAAAGACACTGATCTAATTAGAGCTTCCTAAGAAATGTCTTAGCTGATGCTGTGTTAGTTTCAGTTACAATTTAGGTGAAGGCATTTTACTTTATGTTAAAGTACAACCTTAGCCAAGTGCTGCACATGAGTTTGAAGAGAGGAAATTTTTCCAGCTACTCTGATCAGCAGCCTAATCTGATTATGTCCTAAGGCTGCTATTTGATTATGTCCTTCATCAGAACCCAGAAAGAAAGGACAAAATGCTAAAAGCTGAGGAAAGAAGGATAATTCACCTTGGGAACATATGATACAACAGAGCACAAGAAAATGCTTTATGTAAAGAGTAGGCTTTAAGGAGAAATTGTAAAGCTGATCCAAAGGCTCTGGAAAGCAATAGAAGGTCTTCTGTTGACTTCAATGGCTTTTGGATCAGCTCTGGAGATGGAGGGGAAGAGCTTGGGCTGGCACGGAGAGGTTGTGGGGAGACTGGAATGCCATTGCGAATAGACAGAGGGAGCAAACAGCGGCACAGGGCTGGAATGCAGATGCAAAAGCCACATGGTTCTATTTGTATGTCTGAGAAAAATAACCTGTAAGCTGGCTTGGGCTGAAGCTCTGGGAGAAGAAAATGGAGGAAGGCGGAAGGCAGGTTATGAGCTTACGCAGTAGGCCCATGGTTGGCCCAGTGGCAGCTGAGTGTGAAATACCACATTCCTTCTCTGAAAGCACTCCCAGGAGGAACAGGATGTGGACACCGATCTGTGCTAAGAAGCAGGGCTGTTGGCTGAAGTAAGGGGTTAGATGAGGAAAAAGCAGATTGAAGCAAATGGAGATATTGGGAAAAACAGAGTAACATCTTCCTGCTGCTTATCTACAGCTGTAAGAGCTGTACGGGTGTTCCTTAGTGCTGTCGTTGAACATACATCCATTGAAGTGCAGATGAAACAGACACCTACATTGTCGATAGACTATGAAAATTAGGCACATTAACACATTTGCAGAGCCAGTTCAAAGTGATGTAGACTGAGGACAAAGCAGCATCAGAGTTTAGCCTCATTCCCTAACATGACCAACATTTTACTTTTAGCACTCATTTTAATCTCACGTGGGAAGGATTCGCAAGACCCTTTTCCATTTGCTCCCTTTAATCAAGTAGATAGCACTTAAGTAAGAGTTCCCAATTGAATTCCACAGACCCTCTGTGATGCTCCCTGCAACTGACGTGCACCTTGTTGAGGGTATGCCCAAATGACTGGATGTGAATTCTTTGCCTGAAGCACTCTTTCATAACTTGGGTTGACGACACGGTTTGGCATGGAATGTGGCTTTCCTTCCAGCAAAGTAAGTTCACTGTGTCTCCAAGCTATTCACTGTGTCTCCAAGCTATAGAACCCCAAAGACACCTGCACCAAAGCAGACACCAAATCACTCCTGTTCCAGGAATATCAGGTGGCAGCCACGCCAGGGAGATAGGACAGTCTAGAAAAGGGAGAAAAAAGGTGAATATTGACCTGAATTATGACAGCATTGCTACAGCTCACCAGAACTCCCAGTTTATACAACAGAGAATTGAGTCTTGTTAACAGGGCTCTAGCAAACAGATGTTCTTTTCCTCTCTCAGCCCATCCTCCTGCCAATAAACTCTTCTCCTGCTTCTATTCAGCAGCATTTAACATCCATTATGCAATCACTTCATCTCGCTCATTAGTAAAGACTAAACAAAATAAAGAGAAGCAAATAACCAGGCTCTTGTCTTAGAATTAAATTTTATTGTTAAATAGCCGGATCTACACATTTATTTCAATCAGCATTGGACATAAATTGTAATTAACTGGTAAGATTCTATCCCTACAGCAAGCTCAGAGGCTATTTGTTGGCAGCTCCCAAACTGCCCCAGAAAGTCTTGAGATATAGCAAGTGTTCTTATTTTAAGGGGAAAGTACATATCTACAGATTCAGGTTTCAATGGTAAATAATAGAATGATAGAATCATTACAGTTGGAAAAGACCTCAAAGACCACCACCTTGATTTCTCATTTGACTACGGCCCCCTGTAGTCAGATGTCTGCCACATGAACCCAAAGCAAACATTACAAATACAGAATAGGGCACATTTAATGTTTATAATACAGATATGATTCACAGTCACAGAATTACCTGTACTGGTGCTCCAAACTCTCCCATTCTGTACAGATTAAGTGGCAATCAGCAGAAACCAGCCTCAGCACCTGCTTCACCCTAAACCTCCAGCAAACTTTCCATTCTTTGAGCCACCAGCAGTGCCCTCTGCTTGCCAGGTTCTGTCCCTGAGTAGTGAGCTGCAAAAACGACAATCACTCGACACACAACGTCCTGTGTTGAGAGTGACTGCTTCTATTTTAGCTTTTCACCATCCAGACTATAAGAAGACAGCTTTAGCACAACTCCAATCTCCCATCTTCCGTTTGGATGAGCAGTTTTGGGGAACTTGTACATAAGAAGTAATCAATCGCAACTCATGTGATATTAACTGTGCAGCAGGAACTTCCGCTTGCTGTAACTCTCTGTGACTTGAAAATTGTGCAACACCTTTAGTAAACACTTCCTCATATACGAACAAGAATAAGCAGAACAACTCACTCCCTCTCACTCACTGAACAAGACAGAACTGCTCCAAGCACGGAGACAGGAACTCAGCTTTCCTAGAGCAACGAATCCACTGATAGACAACTGCAACTGAGATGAATAATGCCATTCTCATCTTTGCTACTTTGCCATGTTTTTTCCAACAAGGTATGTATTTTACCTTTCCCCTTCCCTTCCCCCTTCCCTTCCCTTTCCTTCAAGTCCTTTTTCAGTGGTTTCTAAGGGTACTCTTAGTTAATTTGGTATAGCTTTTAATTATGAGCGTGTGGATAATGACAAAGAACACTGAATTAAAGCCATTGGAGAAAATGCTATTACTGAAGTTAGGAGTTTGCTTCCTTTTCTCTTTCCGTACAAAGACATTATCTAGTTAGGGAAATATTGACTTGTGTGACAACTCGCCGTAGATTGGCTAGAGACCACAACAGGTCGGTTCTGAGAGCCAAATAAGAAAGCACTTCCTCTGCAAGTGATCAGAGAATTGATCCGACTGGGACAATGTACTACCGCATGACAGTGCTTTGGTCATAGAATAAAAGACCTGTACTTGAACTCAATTCATTCTATTACCTGAACTAAAATAGTTACCACGTTTACTATCTGTGCCTTACTTCAGGTTATGAGTTGAGAAGTTCATATGGCTTAGTGCACTGCAAATTTTCTTCTTTTTCATGTGAACTGTTTCATTTGATTCATGTCAACAGGGAACAGATCCTTTCCAGAGCTTGGCACGCACAAGCGTGCACAGGTTTTGTACACATAATTAGACATGCAATTTGTTCTGTGACAAGCGTCTTTCTGATTGCACTGGTTGCACAGAGTATCTGAAAATGCAGTACTAATAATGCTTTAGGTGTGAATAGTCTGTTCCCCGAGAAAAGTAAATCTTCATTACCAATGAAATCCTCACTAATGGCATGTTGTCCTGGGTTAGGCTCTTGGAAAATTACATAATTGTTCCTTATTAGCAATTTTTCTAGCTATTATAGATAGCCCAAGGAATTTACTTCTTTCTTAAGCCTTAGGCTTACTGATTAAGGACAATGGATGAAACCAGACAAAGACAGTATAGTGAGCTAATTAAAATAATGCCTATAAGAAACTATTTGTTCCAGAACAAAGCTGACACATTAACTTTGAAACGCTACTTGTATCCCTCTGCAGGAGAAAGAGAAGTTTAGTTCTGGATTCTTACCCAAATCCAGCCAGGGCATGAGCTGTCTGGGCTACAGATAGTATTGTAAAAAGTCTCCATCAGAGAGTGGGCAGATAAAATTGGAGCACAGGACTCAGTTCTGAGGGGCCTACAACATTACTCTGATTACTGCATGAGAGCATGCTTCAATCTCATTAGTTTATTACCTTTGTATCACAGTGTACTCTACAGCACACAGTTTTGTTTGGATACAGCCAAGTTTATTCTGTAATTACCTTTTGAAAGGGCCGAATCAAATAAATGAGTTATGAAGAATCGATCTATTTATATTACTGCAATGATCTGCATAAGGATCTAGTCTGTTGTTGCGGAGATTAAAGATTAAGGAAAATTACAGTAATTGTGTGCCCCACTGTTGTAAAACTTTGACCTTGAGGCAGAAAATTAAAACACAAGTTTCACTCTCTCTTTTTTAGTGCTGTTTTTAAATGCAAACTCTTGTGCTTGAGCCTTCAAGAATGCTCCATTCAGGTGAAGTGACCTTTTGTAGGAGATTAAAGAGTTTATGGAGCAAACAGACCTCCTGTTGCCTTGCTGGAAAGCAACACATCCCTTGTAGGGCCCAATTTTCCCAAGTGCCGTATGCCAGCTGCTATCATTAACTTCAAATGATGCAATGTGCACTGACCACCCCTGCAATCACGCCACAAATTAACTTTTTGTCCTTACTCACTCATGCCTGGAAGCACACTACAGAATGAAACAGTTTTCATCCGCACTGTGTCCATTGAAGTACTGTTAGGAAGTATTTAAGCGAGAAGATTAGCTTGAAAGCTTTCTAAAGGAGAAACCTAGGCTTCTTCCAGACCTGTGGGGAACTATGTGAGTTTATTTGCTTATATAGAGGCAGTCTTGTGTGCCAGTGTAGTGGAAATGCTAAACTGTGGCCTGTACAATTTGGGGGGAGGGTGTATTCAATGCATCTGAGTGACTGGAAGAGCTGGAGCCAGGATCCACCCCTTCCCAAACCTCACTGAAGGGCTGGCAGGGGTGGGTATCTCTCTGGAGATCCCAGTCTACATGAGGTCTTGTAAAGGTAAGCAGATTCTTTCCTTCATTTCTGCCTCTATGGCTGCTGCATTTGGGCTTCTCCTCATTTGCTACAGCCAAAGACTTTGCCACCCTGCTATTATTACTGTGCTTTCTGACACGTTATAGCATTACAGACAGTATGCAAGAAAGTCTGAAGGTCGTTCATTTCACAGATCCACACAACTCACGTCATTTGCAAAAAGGAAAGGTTGCACAGGTGGTCTATTATGCTGGCAGATGCAAACACATCTGGGTGAAAGAAATCCAGAGGGAATTGCACAGGATATTTTTCCATCTACAAATTCAGGTGGAATGGGTTGCCCAGCAAGGTGGTGGAGACACCATACATGGTGGTGTTCAAGAGCCACAGAGATGTGGCACTGAGGGACATGGTTAATGGGCATGGTGGGGGTGGGGTTGGACCTGGTGATCTTAAGGTCTTTTCCAACCTCAGTGATTCTATTCCATAAACTGCCAGTGATGGCAACTCAGCTAAACCTCAGAGCCTAAGAGCATGTGAGCACATGCCGCAACAGAGAATAGATCAGAAATGAGTGGCTATGCAGCCCAAAAGAATTGGTTTTGGCAGAGATGAAATATGGTGTTTAGTAAGTTAATTCTGTGCTTTCATAAATATATATCTGTTTCTCCCTAGGAAGTGCAAGCAAGAAACTACCTGGAGTTGAGCAATATGAAATAGTTTATCCACGGAAATTGCACACAGTACATAAAAGACACACAGAAAAAAACAAAGAGGTATTAAAATAGAGAACTTTTGCTTTTTGTTTGCTGGGAAATGGGGAAAGTTTGCTGGAATCTGAGTACCGCTGGCTTTCAAGAGTCATCAAACTGGGAGCAAGACATAGGATCTTGCAAAAGGAAAGAGAAAATCTGAAAGAGTGATCCTATGCAAGGTGAAGACTGACAGCAATGTACCTGCATGCAATCAGAGCATCTCCTTCTGTACCTGTATCTCTGCAAAGGTGTGGGTTTTGATGTTGCTCAGGTTTTGAATAACCTTTGACCATCTTGGTTTGAAGTACATGAAATTAAAGGCTTAGAACTAAGCATTTCCATTCTAAAGAGAGTTACGAAACAGGTTGAATTTAAACATCCACTTCAGCACTTAATATGTGGAATATGTGCTTATGATTGTAGAAATGCATTTGCAAAGTTAGATTTGGTCCTATAAAAAAAAAAAAACATGAAGGAAAATGACCTTCTGCTTATTCTATTACTACCAGAGTGCTTATTTTTGGTGGAAAGAGGAGGAAAAGAATGCAGCTGGCAACTCAACAGCCACCTAGCTCATGATGAGGCCAGAAATTATCAGAGTCCATATTCTAACACTTAAATCTGTTTACAGACAAAATATGATGATACAATGGAGTATGGAATCAAAGCCAATGGAGAGGAAGTCATATTGCACCTACAGAA
Source organism: Oreortyx pictus (assembly GCA_036925125.1). Classification (NCBI taxonomy): domain Eukaryota; kingdom Metazoa; phylum Chordata; class Aves; order Galliformes; family Odontophoridae; genus Oreortyx; species Oreortyx pictus. The sequence goes on from JAUPFR010000029.1 coordinate 1,597,584, forward strand.
AAATAAGTATGTTCAGTTCAACCTTTTCCTTAAACATTGTTCCTCACTGTACATGGCTCTGTAAAGGCATGCGGGATAAAAACAACAGGATTTAAGCTCCTGTGAGATGAAAGTGCTTTCGTTTCAACTCACATGAGAGAAGAGGGCAGAGAAAGCACTGTGTCACTGTTTTGGTAGTGTGAAATAACTATATGTGCTCGTTACTGTGATAGAATGACTTGCCTGCATTGCTGATTTTGACGTGGTTTAGTAGGGGATGAGTTGATGGTCGGACTTGGAGAAGGTCTCTAAGATCATCAACCTTAATGCTTCCATGATTCTATGGGCATGATGGGGGTGGATTAGGGTAGAACTTGCAGGTCTTAGTGGTCATTTCCAACCTTAACTATTTCATGACCCTGTGATTCTATGACTGTTCTCCTGCTTATTCCCAAGACAGCTAAATTGGTGGAATGCTTAATATCCTCGTTACATTTCAAATATTTCCTTCTCTATGGGTAGTCTCTAGGTTATATTTATTTGTTCCATGTTGGTAGAAGCTACACAGAAGAACAAGAGGAAAATCCACAAAAAATGGGGCATGTCAGCTCTACAAGCTCTTTCAAAAATGGAAAGGAAAAAAAAAAGGGAATGCAATAGTCCTCTAACAAGGCTTCCAGTACTGCTACCTGAGCACTACTTCTGCTGGTTGTTGAGTAGTGTAATACACGAAAACAGTTATAATTTTCTGCTTGATGGCTGCACCACAACATTTAACACAGTGTCAAACAAGTCTGCTTTAATAGGTGCTTTTCTAATGGCTGTGTAAATACAGTGGTACAATAATCAGCTCATGATAACTATATATTATTATGTGTCTGTGTGCACACACAGCTACATGCACGTAGGAGCATGAGGCAGCTTTCCCATTGACCCATATCTTCACCATTATAACCAGGGGGGGACTGAGAAGAGAACACAACTTTATCACTGTGGAGTGGTGGAAATGTCTACACAAATGGGAGGCTGAAATAGAATCAATGCCACATATATTGTCATATATTTACTTTCAGATCAACCAGGAGACTACTTTGTACTAATGGAATAAGTAGGCATTAATTGATTTCTTATTTTAGAATGTCCTTTTGAGTAAGAATTACACAGGCAGAATTCCCCACCCAGGTGCTTTTCTTCCCTTGTCTTCTGATACTAATCATAACCTGAGTAATCACCTGAATTCCTTAAATGCTTCACTTGTTACACAATCGTCTCATTTCTAGATGACTACAATTATTTGAATAATAACTCTTCTTTAATCTTTGCAGGCATCTATTAGCTGGGGACTATACTGAAACAGTTTATTCAGATGATGGTCGGCAGATAACAACAAGTCCTCAAATCAAGGTGAGAAAAAAAAGGTTTACTTCCCCTGTACTGAGGTCTGTATGAGATTCACGAATGAATAACACAAATCAGCCTGGCTTTGTCTTGGCCACTTTTCACCTCTCAGCTGAGGAACACACATCTGAGCTGAGTTTCTCTCTTTGTCGGGACAGGGAGTGGAGCCAGGGCAGACCAAACCCTCCCCTGCCCACCTGACTTAGTTAATTCTGTGCAGCTCAGTGCCTTGCTTTTACATCTAATCTCGGTGAGATCACAGATTCAGATAAGGGCAGATTTCCTCTGGCTCACCTTATCGCCCACACTCAAAGCAAATGTGCTGCACGCTGCTCCAGGTGGTTTCTCTGAGCCATGACCAATCACTTATTCAGACTCAAAGGAAATGGCTGTTACATTTTAGTCACTTTTTTTTTTTAATTAACTGTCTGCCCTCCAGTTTTATCCTCAACAAAGCCCTCACCTGAAGCTTTTTGTCCAATGTCACACTGCCTGTTTTAATACATGCAATTTAGAATATAAAGCCTAATATTAATTTTTCGCGGGGTGATTAGCAGCAAAAAGAGCTGAGATAAATGTGCATAGAGAGCTCTATGACTCCATATGGGGAAAAAAGGGGCAATTTCTGATTGTTCCAGCTACTCCCACTCCCTGAATGGATCCTATGGAAAGCAATTAGCACCCAACCTGGTTTCTTTCACATCCTGAAAAGATGTATAACACCTTGCCTTCTGTCTACAGTAATGTTTATGTTGTCAGTGGTTATTTTTTATGTGTTGTGATGGAAGGAAAATAATTAAGTGGGAAAGTGAAATCAAATATCCATGCAGAAAGAGAAACCAGAGTGCACAAAGGTTTGAGTAGCATGTTTCAAGGGCTGATGATTGGAGCAGATATCTGTGATTCTATTAACAACTGTCTTAGGGAAAGTGCTAAGGGTAAAACTTTCCACAATGCCTTTGTGATTCTGAATTCTCCTTGAACACAGATCTTGGATCTCTAAGTCAGTTAAGTCACAACTTTTTTCTTGTTAATCTTGTATTAACAACAATAAATGTATTTCAAACTCACTGAGGTAAAAGCATTTAATTGTTGGGTTAATATTAAAGGGTGTTTCCCTGACTTCTGGCTGCAGAAGTGATTCAATATGGAATTAATTCATCCAATGAAATCAGTTTATGCTTAATTTTGAGCAGTAAATATTTTTATATTCATGTCATGTTCTGTATGAACCAGAGTCCACCATGACTGGATTCACCAATGCTTGGGTCACTGCGCACTGAAGGATAACAGCAATGGTACAGTAGCAAATGTAGAAATGGCCACCAGCTTTTTTCATTTTAAGAGCCTCCCCTAATGGGAGACCTCTGCAAATAGTTAATTGTAGCATTCTAACTGGTGCCTTCTGTCTCCTGAAATCAATTTGAAAAGGTATTTTTCTGTTTCTAAACAGGATCACTGTTACTATGAAGGTTACATTCAGGATGAGGCTGACTCCATAGCAAGTATCAATGCCTGCAAAGGTTTAAGGTAACGTGGAGATTCGGTTTCCAAGTGGTACTGATATCAAAAAAATGAATGAGGATAAGTTTCCAATTCAAACAGAATCAGACTGTAAATAAACTGATGCTATCTTTTATTCTTGTATGCTTATAAGGAAACAGAGCTGAATTAAAGATGAAAACCTGCCTTTGAACTCACCAGTGAAGCTGAAATTCACTTTTCAAGCATAAGACTAAATCATTCTTAATCCACTTCCCTTTTGACTGTCAGTCAACTACTTGAGACCTCAACTGATGAGCCAGAGCTTCCCATTCATAGGATTGAGTCATAGAATGGTTTGGGTTGAAAGGGACTTTAAAGACCATCCCCAACACAACAGCTTTGATTCCTGCATGCGGACTGCCAAACCATGCTCCACTGTGGACATGTTGGTGATGGGTTGATGGTTGGTTTTGGTGACCTTAGAGGTCTTTTCCAACTGTAATAATTATATGATTACATCGGGGTGAGCAGTAGACCCTACATGTTGTCTAAATGCTATTAGAGAGAATGTTGCCGTCTCAGTCACGTGAATTCAAAAATCTAACCTAACAAACATTTTCACAGTGGGTATTTTGAGACTCGTGGGCAGAAGTACCTTATTGAACCCTTGGGAACGTCAGACAGAGACAAACATGCAGTCTATGAGTACGTGGAAGATAAGTCCATCAAAACCTGTGGAGTAATCAACAGCAGCTGGGAAGTGAATGCAAGTGACCCTATCAGTAACATCTTCAAATCCAGCAATAGCCCAGAAGTAAGTACAGAGCAGAAAAGCAAGGCCACAGCAAAAGTGGGTGAGTGGCCAGAGTCCCACTGTCTGCTGGCACCTCTGGGAGAGAAGCAATTACAAGCAGTGGAGCATGGCCAAACCTTAAACAACCAGCGCAAGATCTCAGATCTGAGTTTCTGGAGCTGCCAACTGAGTTAAGCCCTCCTACGCATGCCCATGTGTGTTTTTAACCACCTGAGTGCTTAATATCTGGTCTACCTTTCGTCATTTTTAAAATGAGACAGTCCCATTCAAAATTGCTTATCAAGAGGAATACCCCAGTACTGAATACACTGGTGGGAAATATACTAAGACTGAGGCTGAAACAAGGCCTTTAAGTCACCAAAATCTATCTTCTCTCTAGATGAAGGCGTATCTGAAGGCAAAAAAATATCTGGAAGTTTACGTCGTTGCAGACAATACTGTGGTGGGTACTGAATTCAATTTTTCTCATGAGTCTGAGGGCAGTGCTGTTCATTCTGGGCTTCTACCGCAACTACAGTACTGGAACCACAAGCAGTCCCAGCTGCAGCCCAGTTCCCTCAGGCTTTGCACCATATGGTCTGATAAAACTATAAATAGAAAAGACAACACCAGACCAGGTGTGGTGTCATTTACAATGCAATCTTCTGCGGGATGTTTCTTTTCTGACAAACCTTTTTATTTATTTTTTTTTTTCCCTTCTCTCATTCCTGACACCACATATTTTATTTTTCAGTATAAGAAGTACAACAGAGATGTTAAAACAGTAAGACAAAGGATATTTGGAATAGTCAATTTCATCAACACGGTAAGAGTAAATAGAGCAGAGCAAAAAATTAAGTAGAAGTGATTTATACTTCTGTGAAATTTATACATTTTTTATTGTAACGTGGAAGAAAAATGAAAACTGTACTGTCATTTTTAAAGCAAACCTGCCCATGTCATTCTGCTGTCTGCCTTCAGGCAGGAAATCTGTATAAGTTAAACTGGTGTTAAATGAAGACTTGCATCTTATTTTCTTAATATCTCTTAAAGGATTGACATCATTCAAAAAGAATGAACTGATTCTTCATTCTTCCAAAACTTAAACTTCCTCCAAAATTTGAATTTTGCATGTACTTTAAAACCATTTTTATGGTTGGTATATGGGTGGGGGGAAATAAGATTTCAAGTTTTGTCTTTTGTTTTGTTGCAAATCCTTAAATCAAGTTTGGAGTGGACCGCATTGAAGTGACAAAAGTGAACCAATTATGCAGATACATGTTCTGGAAGTCTTTGTGAAGTACTGTGTTTTACAGCGAAACCTTTTCCCTGGTGCAGGTTTATAAGGCCATCAATATTTACGTGGCTCTAGTTGGCCTAGAAATCTGGACAGACAATGATAAATGCTCCTTGAGTCCTATTGCAGGATCAACTCTGGACAGCTTCTCAAAGTGGAGAAACTCAGATTTATTAAAGAGGAAAAGAAACGACAATGCTCAGCTAATTACGTACGTATCATTGCTCTTCCTGCTCTGGTCACAAAGCAGTTGAGTGTCCCAAAGACTGCAGTGTAGTCTAACAACACAAGGAGACATGGCATGATGCTTAAAGGCTGGGAAATGCAAATCACCAAACCCAACCAGCATTTACTTTGCTATTCTGGCTCATAGTCAGTTCTCACTCACCCGAGCACCTCATCAAGCAATTTCCACTGAACCAGTTGCTTGGATCTCATGAATGGCAATGTAATTTACATAAAAATCTACCTAAAAAAAGTGTGTTTAGTTGTTTTCTGATTTGCACTACTCTTAAGCATATCTTCAAGCACTGTATTTAAATCAAGGATGAAAGCTGGCGCTGGAAATGTGTATGTACTTTGAGATTCTGCTTGGTTAGTAAAGCAAACATTGCATTCAGATCTGCTTCATGGTAACATCACTGCATTTCACGCTGTGCTTCTTTCTTACAGGGGCCATGACTTTGAGGGGACAACGATTGGATTAGCTTTTATAAAATCCATATGCAGTGATGTATATTCTGCAGGTATTATCCAGGTCTGATTTATTCTTGTTTATCTCATTTTTAAAAGCTTTCCTGGTTCTCACTCAACCAGCAAAGAACATTTGGGTTGAGATTAATGGTCTTTTCCAACCCTAATGATTCAGTGATTCTATTAATGAAAATTATTGGGTTAACAACATTTCCAGTTCTTTGTATGGTCCATATTGCTGTTTTATTAGGCTGTACAAGTTACAGGCTTTATTTCAAATGAAGTTCAGAGAATGAAGAAAGAACACACAAAGTCTGGTGTTTGTGTTATCTAAACACCAACATCAAACTCAGACATCTTGGAGCACCAGACACATACAGTCAGAGGAAAAAATAAATGATTTTATGTGTCTAGTTTAAGGTTCCTGTTTTGAGTGGGGAACTGTGGAATAGATGCATGCATGGATTGACCAACACTATCAGATTATGTATGATATATTGTCACCTGAAGAACTGTTCTATTTCTCAGCCACATGGTTTCTTTGATGTTCCTAGGTGCTCTGCAATGCTCATAGAAGTAATAGGCTGTTCCTATTTCCACAGGATCACAGCAGAAATGAGATTGCAGTTGGAGCTACCATGGCACATGAGATGGGACACAACCTTGGCATGAGTCACGACACCAAAGACTGCACGTGTCATTCTCAAGTTTGTATCATGACAGATACTGTTAGGTAAGAGTCTGGGAAAAAGGGTGAGCACATTAATGCACTGAGACTGAGAATGAAGGGCTCTGTATAAGTTGCCAGTTTCCAAAATAGATCATTATAGTTGTCGTTTATATTTGGTGGGCATGGTAGCGAGGCACTGATGGTTGGACTGGATGATCTTCGTGGCCTTTCTGAGCTTAATGATTCTATGATTATTTTTGTCCTTTAAGGTCATTCCCTTCAAATTATATAAAGAAATGTAAATTGAAGCAATTCCAGAAAGTGGTGAGCATCCCACTTTCAATTCCAGGCTCTTCTAAGTTGTTATTTCTAGATGGATAACCCCAAACCCAAAATCTTTAGTTATTTTGGGATAACCTTTACTTAGTTCTCATTGAGGAGTCTATTGCTTCTCCTAGTCTACAACAACCCTAACCCAAGCCCTCTTGCTTTCTCAAAGCAGCTCTATCATACCTAAGAAATTCAGCTCCTGCAGCCTTCAAGATTTTGAGAAATACATGCTGAATGACATGCCAAAGTGCCTAACTAACATCCCAGATATAAATGCCATCATAGCACCTTCAACCTGTGGCAATGGCTTCGTGGAAAAAGGAGAGGAATGCGACTGTGGTACTTCAGAGGTATCTGCCCCATTGGGGGTAAAAGAATACTTGAAAGAGGAAACTAGTTGTTTTCAGGCTGGTTTCTGAGCAAGTCAGTTTAAGCCTAGATTAAATACTTCCATAGAAACTGCAGTCATCCAACTGCTGGTCTGCAACCAAGACAAATCCCTACCAAGCATACGCCAAGTGGCGATGAAGATGAGGGCATAGCATACGGTATCCTTGGAGGAACTGAGAATGGGGAAGAGCCACAGATACGACAGTATCAGGGAGGAAATAAGTCAGTTCCCTGTAGACTCTGGTCAGCTCTTTGATGACCACATTTGGAGATCTTTACACGCACTGAGTTCTAATGACAATGGTTTTCATAGAAGCTAAGTCAGATATCAGATACCCTTCCCTCCCCCAATAAGCAATAGTTCACTGGGAACACAGCACAGAAGGACCAAAGTATGGAACACTGTACAGAACCCTGACAGTCTGTTCTATCCCAGGAGTGCACAAATGCCTGCTGTGACCCAGAGACGTGCAAGCTGACTGCTGGCTCCATGTGTGCACATGGAGAATGCTGTGAGGACTGCCAGGTAAGACCCCAGCTTCTACCACCCTTGCTGGGATTTTCAACCTTTGTGAAAGCATTAATACGTTTTACAGGAGAATCAGTCCTTGGTACGTGTAATTACTGGCATAGCATTGTGATTGGTATATCAATTTTCTTTCAATTTTCTCCAATTCAGTACAAAAGAGCAGGAGCTGTGTGCCGGGAAGCCAAGGATGACTGTGACCTGCCCGAGATGTGCACTGGTTATTCTGGGAATTGCCCAACAGATCGATTCCGTATGAATGGACATTCTTGCAACAATGGTGAAGGCTTTTGCTATATGGGAAAATGTCCCACCCGAGAAAGCCAGTGCAAAGCTGCTTTTGGACCACGTAAGTAAGAGCTGCCAATATAAGGCTGTCAATAGAGACACAAGGCAGGCTTTGTCTGCTAGCAAACCATTGAAGGCCTTTTAGAAATCAAGATAACTGAGTTTTAGCTCATAGTGTAATTTACTGATTTTTATATTTCCACTGTAAATGATTATTGGCACTTGAGCTGAAGCGCAGAGCACAAAGCATAATATACCTCTGGGGAAATGTGAAATAGTAATCTGGTTCCTCTTTCACACAATACTTTTAAGATCGGAGCTGATATTTGCATGGTAGAATGAGGAAGTGTCTGTGTTTCAAACAAATGCCCAAATTTGGCATGTCTGCATCGTTCAGAAGGTGTGTGGTGGCTTACCATCCTTGACCTCACCGTGTCCCTTCCCTGTAGCAAGGTTTGTGCTGGACAGAGAATACATAGGACAGATGCTGCTGAATGCACACATTAACATCACAGGGTTAATACTCAAAGTGGCAGGGAGCCATTTGGGTTCATGGGTAACTTCACTGAGAAAGCCCGTTTCTTAAATAGATGAAGGAAATGCAATATTAACGGACTCCACAGGCAGAAGACCTAAACTATTCCTAGCTTCTCTCCTAAGCTCTTTGTGCAATTGCATTTCTTGTTTTCCTCTTCAACAGAGGCTACTGAAGGGGCAGCGTCCTGCTACCGGATGAATGAGAAGGGGGTGTATTATGGATACTGCAGGAAAGAAAGAGGTAGTCACGTCCCATGTAAAAAGAAGTAAGCACTGTTACATCATTTGCCAGAATTTGGGAAGAGAGATCCATCCCATTCAAATTAAAGAGATGGAAGCAGAGTGCACTATTTTAGATGGCACATTAGCCTACAAGTTGCTTTTTTTTCCTAATTCAGTTTGAATATTGAAGTAAATACTCTCCTAAGAAAAGTAATTTCTAGAGTACTTCTGTCCAGGGAAAGCAGCGATGCAAACTGTCTCAAGATCAGTCAGCTTTCATATGTGTGTAAGACTGCTTGCATGTATATGCAGCTATGGGCAAGGAAAGTAGGGAAGTTGAACTTCTGTTGAACCTCTAAAATTGAGATAGGACAGCTAAACACCCATTTCTGCACATTATTATGGGTCTTCTAATGAACTTAAGAACCTGCCACTCAGAAACCAATCTAAAAACACTGCAATGCAAAACATATCTGCAGTTATTCCTATAGAGTTCATACACAGACACAGAAAACCAGGCTGGAGAACACAGCAGCTTGGATAGCTTAGCATTGTTCTAGTGACTGTTGTTCTCCTTCCAGAGATATCCTGTGTGGGAAGTTGTTCTGCTCTGGGGGGTGGGAGATGCCCACCTACGGCAGCCTGGTGACCTTCGAGTCCTGCAAAGCAAGCTTTCCTAGGAACGGAGAGCCAGATTTAGGGATGATCCTCAATGGAACCAAATGTGGAGATGGCATGGTTAGTAAAGAAAAAAAAAACTTCTCTCCCTCTTTCAGTCTTGGTTACATTATGAGCTCTCTTGTCAAACAAGAAGGACTTTAGACAGGGAATACTGAAGCAGACATTGAACTTCCACTGATCTGATTTGCTGTACTTACGGATCTATGCTTGCACAAAGCAGGAGCAAAGCAAACAGGAACCACTGTCCTTCTGAATTCCTTATGTTTCATTGCCATTTTACTCATTTTTCACTCACAGAAACATATGTGGCAAAAGAAATATACCTTTCTACTGGAAGGTTGAAAGATTGTGCATATATTATTCTTAATAATTTATATAATGAATGTGTTAGGCATCACTGGGTACTATGTCCAAATTCTATGCCATATTTCTACCTGAAATATACCTACATCTTTGTCACTTCATTTTGCTATAAACTATCCAAAGGTCAAATTAAAAATTATATCCACATCCCAAATTCCCTATGTAAGTCTAAGTGGTTTGCATGCTTCTTTATACCTCCTTCCACTCTTCATCATTTCACTCAACAACTGTGCAAGCACTGCACATTCTGAAAGCTGTAAGTTTCTCTTGTGACACTGGCTTTGCACGTTGCAGGTATGCAGCAATGGAGAATGTGTCTATGCTGAAGATGTTTTCAGATCAAGCGACTGCTCTTCCAAGTGTCCTGGACACGCTGTGAGTTAATAGCTTCAAATGCTCATAACTTAAGAAAAAACAATGTATGCCAACTACAGGCACTGTTGTTGATTGCATTCAAGTCACAGGGACAGGAATTTGCAAAAATTGTGAAGTCAGAACTTTCTAAACTTTTAAGAAATCAAATCTTACTTGATATGGCATCCATATTTTTAAGATCACAGGAGATGGACACAGTTACTGTGTCCAGTCCAGCCTCTAATGCAATATCACAGCTAATCTTCCATTCGTTCAGTGCAAAACTGCAATAGCCAGTGCTAAATTTTAGTCTGTGTGAAATTAGATGGGTTTCCAGCACTCTGTTCCACAGTTGCTGAAACGTTTTGACATTATTTGCACTCATACTTCCATCCTGAAGCTATTCCTGGCTTTGTGCTTCCCTAGGTTTGTGACCATGAGTTGCAATGCCAGTGTGAAGAAGGGTGGGCACCACCGAACTGCGACAGCTCATCAGTAGTCACCAGTAAGTACTGCATGGCCATACATGGAGTACACTGCCACCAACTGACTGAAACGAGGCCTTTAGCTCCAGTGAAACAGCCCTAACTTGTAAAATTGAGTATCTAGGGCTCTGACTTTTGTGCATCTTTGAGTGACTGTGCGTTGTGCGGATGATCAGAGCAAGTGATTTTAATTTCTAAAATGTGTACACTGTGCCAAAGGGCTCTACCCAGTTTTGGGTAACACCCTCTAAGAAAGAGGAGAGGAACTACAGAGCAGTGATCTCTGAGCTCAGATGGAACGGGTTGGGTTTGTTTAGGCCGAAGACAGCTCCAGCAAAAATCATAGTTGAGAAATATGGCCAAACTGGCACAAATAAATTCCTCTTCATGATCATCTGTGACACAAGAAGCATCTGTAACCCTGAGCAACAACGAGGATAAAGAGAGTCTAGACATCAAATACTCTGCCAACGTTCAGAGCGAGCATCTGCTCATTCTGTGTGCATCTTTTAACAGCAACTTGTGTTCTGTCTTTCTGACAGGTTTTGCTATTGTTGCTGGTGTGTTGGCTGTCCTCACTGTGATCGTAATTGCAACAGTACTGCTTTTCCGCTTCCGAGTATTCAAGAAGAGGTAAAATATTTACTCTGTTGAGAAAAGGACAACTAAACCCAAGCAATTTATGTTGGGGTTTCAAAGAAAGTGAAGGGAACTCTGGAGAAGCAAGGAAGTTGGTCTGAGTTTTAGTGAAGATAGGAGAGGACTGAAGTCCTAAAGCTGCAGTGCTCAAGATTAATCCCACAGTAATTAAAAAGCAGGAGGTGGATGGGAAGATAGAAAAGATATGGCTTTCATAGAATCATAAAGGTGGGAAAAGACTTCTATGGTCCCCAAGTCCAACCCCATCATGCCCACTGACTGTGTCCCTCAGTGCCACGTCTCCAAGTTTCTTGAAAACCTCCAGGAACTGAGACTGCATCACCTCCCTGGGCTTCATAATAGAGTAACAGGATTAAGGCAGGAGTTCAACTTGATCAAGTCTAAAACAATCTTCGATTGGAGTAATCTTTAGGGTTATATGTAATCTTCACACAGCAGGCATACCAGAAAGGGACCTGGAGCCACCAATCAAGTCTTTGTGGACCAAGAACAAAGACAACGAGAGCACCCTAGCCTGACAGTACCCATCCAGAAGGTAAGAGGGGGCAGTGCAAGGTCACTACAGCCTCCTTAAGATATAAATGAGGGTCTGAATTGTGCTACATCTGCAGGAGGGCTTTAATGCACTTGTGTAGTGCTGAGAGGACTGTGCTGTGAACCCCAACATGGGGAGGGAGGGAGTAAAGCACGTGGCACTAAGTCAGCCCGACTGATCTATCTGCAGTAAAGGGTGCAAAGACAATGCACAAGATGAGATCTCCATTAGACTTAACTGTTCTCTGTTTCAGATTAATGATAAGAAGCTTCTCCTTCCTGTACCTCCACTACAGGAGAACAAACCACAGCTTCGGAGCGTAAGCAATTCTAGAGATTTTCTTATTTTCTCATGTTGGGTTTGGAGAACACAGCACACATGACATTACATAGAATCAGAAAGGTTGGAAAAGATCTCCAAGAACACCAAGTCCAACCCAAACCTATCTTCACCATGTCTCTCAGTGCCACATCTCCACTACAGGAGAACAAACCACAGCTTCGGAGCGTAAGCAATTCTAGAGATTTTCTTATTTTCTCATGTTGGGTTTGGGGAACACAGCACACATGACATTACATAGAATCAGAAAGGTTGGAAAAGATCTCCAAGAACACCAAGTCCAACCCAAACCTATCTTCACCATGTCTCTCAGTGCCACATCTCCACAGTTCTTAAACATCTGCAGGGATGGTGACTCCCTTACCTCCCTCCCAACCTGTGCCAGTGTAGAAGTGGAGACCTGCAATGCCAATCTGATCCCAAAGGCTGAGAAGTTACTGCCCTCCTTTATGTTCTTGGGCCTATCCAAGTAAAGCATTCCCGAACTAATTCTGAAATGAATACATCCATTTACTTCTGTTGATGATCTTCCTCTGTAAAACACAAGCTCACGCATTCCCATCAAATACGCAAATTCATACATACAAAATATGCACGTAGGGTAAATCTGTCTTCTACTCTCCTCTTTTACAGCCTGTCATAAGGCCAAAAGGTCCCCCACCTCCTGTCCCCTGCACCAAACCAGCCTTTTTTCACACGCAAGACAAGTTTGTAAGTATGACCTTGCAACTTTCCACATCTTTCATTTAAGCTGCAGATGAATAGCAGACGGCAAATACTATTTTCAGTTTCTGGCTGTGATTAAAGAAATCACAGATGTTCATGTAAGCATAGAATTGTTAAGGTTGGAAAAGACCACTAAGATCACCTAGTCCAACCTTCAAGACATCAAATCAATCAAACTAGATTTTCTTTAGGGTAGGAGTCTTTTTTCCCATGTGATCCTAAATTGCACGTGATAATCTGTGCCAGGGTTGCCACCAGAGCTGCTCACCTTTCTCTGGTAGGCACTAAGCATGGCACCTGCGAGAGGGTCTTCATCAATGTGCACGTACATATTAGGAAATTAGAAGAATGTATTTGCCATTTATAATCCCAAAGTATCTTAATTCGATAAAAATACCCCCCCAAAAATGTCTGACATCTCTGCTTCAGCCTTCTGCCCACCTCATGTGAGGGTATAGAAATCATTCTCCATACTTAGCAACCTAATTGCCTGCATGAAAAACGGTGGGTGAGGAGTGGAAAAAGAAAAGGATCTGCTTGGTTATAAAAGCCCTTATATCCCTCTGTCTTTAGAGATACATTCCTCAACATGTACCTTGAGCACGTGACAGCTTCAGCTCCTTTAGCAGTCTATTTGAGCACAGGCACTTGATACAGATGAATTTACACATTCAGAATAGCTCCAAGCTCTTCTGAAACAGGATATCTATATCCCTTGTGTATTTATTATTGTGTGTGGACAGATTAACCTGACTTGCCCCTAGCTCTTCCACAAGGAAAACACTGTGGTAAATATATGAGATAACTGCACAGGCAGCTGAAGGCTGAAAGGTTCTGCAGCTGCTCAGAGAGGAAAGCACAATGACACTGACACTACGCTTTTGTTACAGGCACCAGAGAAAAAACCTGCCTGTCTCCCAGTTCCCAAAGGCAAACCTCCACCTCCACCAAAGGTAACCTGAGCTCAAACACAAACGGCAATTCTTCCAGGATGCAACCTGTTGAAACTTCATAAGACGCAGGGATTTACTTTTTTTTTTTTTTCATACAGGCTTTGAAACCTCCCTTTAACCCCAGGGTATGAAGCTTGTGCAGGAGGGCTGATCACGGTTCCTGGAACGCTGAGGGGCAGTTGGTTTGTCCTGTGATTCTCCACTTTTCCTGCTCTCTGAAACAGAACGACTTACTGACAGCTGCTTCGAAAGGAAAACTTTGGTTCTCAAGCAGTGAGGAACTCTTTGGTGACAACATCAAGCCGCTGTCTGGAAGGAAACAAAGCAGAATCGCTGTTTGCACTGAGGTATGGATGGAGCACACTATGACAGCTGCTGGACACAACCCAGCTCCTCAGCTGCCTCCACAACAAAGTGTCTGCACTGGGACTGCTGCATCTGCTCTGCTTATCTCAAAAAACAGACCTGAAAGGTCAGGGAAAAGCACGGTGTACGAATCCTGTAAACGAGGATGCATCTCTGGGTCTCTGCCAACCCTCTCTTCAGCACCAGACTTCTGCTTCATAGGCACACTGCAAGCTCTGGACCCAGAAAAAAATCCTTTCAGCCCTTTGGAGGAGAGTTTGTGCCCGTGATGGCTGAAGGAACCTTAGAATAATAAAATCAGACTGGACACACACTGATTCTGGAAAGAGCCGCATGGATCAGAGCCCTTCATTAATCCTTAGATTACCTCTTACACAGGATTCCTCTGTTGAGTAGATAGGACAAGAGTTGTGCTCAGAAGCAAAGCACACAGGACTAAACCTCCTGCTGCCTGCAAACACTCCCAGAGCTCAGCCTGGGCCAGTTCCAAAGGAGCTCCAGCTGCCACCATTGCCCTTGGACAGAGAAATTTGGAAAAGCAGTCGACAAAATCTTTAATCACTAATTTTATTCACCCCTCAGCTCCAGAAATGTCTGAATCTTTCTCCCTTCCAGGATATACACACCTTGGTGTGTTTTCATTTAATTGCTCCTGCAATTAAATTGTGTTATTGTAAAGTTGCTAATGAGAACCGGGCTGGGCACATGAGTTTGTTATTGTGGGACCACGCTGCAGCAAAGAGGCTTTGCACACTGGTTTGTTACTGAGGGGTTCTTCATTCCTTCTCTCCTGTTGGCATCAGTACTGTTGACACTCTTGGCCTGTTGGCATAGGTCTGCTTGATACTGTTGGCATTGATGTTAATAATGCTGTGAGGGTGCTGGCACTGATGCTATTGTTACCATTGGCACTGGTATCATTTGTGCGGTTGGCATCAATATTTTTAAGTTAAAACATACAAGTGTTTTTCAAGGAATTAAAAAAAACAGAGAGAAGGGGGGGGGGAGAACAAAATTGCCCCAGTTGCAAAGTACTCAAGACTTTATGGAGGTTCCAGTTTGAACTGGATTTTTCTTTGGATCAGGATCAAAATCAGAGCAGTCCTTTGGTTTTCCAAATGGGTTATGCTGTCCCTCAAGAAGGCAGTTTCCAGCCTTGGGGCACAGTGGCTGAAGAAGAGCACACAGCTGCCTGCCAGACTACCAAAATCTGGGGCATCCATCCAGCACTGTGCATGTTTTCAACTGGGTTTGGTTCTTACCAGCACATATCAGGACTTCAACATAAACCTGATCCTAAGAGGGCATGAAATGCATATAAAAAATGTCTACTTCTTCTCTTAGGCTAAGTATGCTCTGACATTGCCAATTGCTGTATGCCTTGTAAAACATAATGAAATTACCATCTTCAGTTTGAGATCTGAGGTAGTTCTGGAAGAAGGGGGCTTTTTCCACTTTGGATAATTGTTCCATTACTTTAGACAGAAATAGATTTTAATCTATCTGTACTTGACTGTCATGTAAGGATTTAGAACTTTTTCTTTTGTTTTTATGAACTGCAATTAATGTGTTTACAATGTTTTCTATATTAAAGGTATTCTACCAGAAAACTAAATGATCTGAGTTCCCTTCCAACCCAAGCCATCTTACAGCTCTATGACATACCTCCAGTGAAACAATTCTCATTTGTATACAATACACATGGGATCATTTAGACCACTGCCAACTCCCTGAAACTCCTAATTTGGACCCAAAAGACCATAAAGTATTGCAAAACCCTGCCTGTTTATCCTGTAAAGCTGGGCTTTCAGTATCCAAAGTGAGAAGGGGACTGACTCTTCAGCAGGTTACGACAGGATGATGGGAAATGGTTTCTAACTAGAAAAGGAGAGATTTAGACTGGATATAAGGGAAAAGCTTTTTATGATGTGAGGCACTGGCATGTGTTGCCCAGAGAGGTGGTGGATCTCTGGAGACACCCAAGGTCAGGCTGGAGGGTGCTCTGAGCACCTGACTGAGCCGTGGGTATCCTTCTCCATTGCAGTCACACCAGATGGCCTTTAGAAGACCCTTTCAACCCAAATGATTCACAGCTTTTCTTGACCTCAGCATCCACAGCCTGAAAGGGAATAGTTCTACCCATCCCAGCCTTGCATAGCAGCTCAGTGTTCCACTGTGCAAATCTGACATCTACTGTCAGAAAGACTCAACTGCAAGAGCAAAGTGAACTGAAGACAGCTTCAGTTGTCACTGAACTGAAATAGTTGGTCCAGCTGTCCCATAATTCCTGGTTAAGCATCCCTTGCTCAGCTTGCTTTGCCATATACACATGAAAAAGCCCATCTCATAGAATCATGTAGCAGGACACAGGAGGATCTTTGGCACAGTAAAACTAGTGAACTGGCACTGATGGCATTTACGTTTTTCAATTTGTGTGCATGCATACGTAAGCATCTGTAAGAGTAGTGACTCCCTCACCCTTGGGAATACAAAAGCTTTCTTTTCTGATTCTCTCCAACCTCTGGGTTTACCACCCCCTCCCAACCCTCATTTCCCTTCCTCTATCAACCTTTCGCTCTTCACACCCCTCAAAGCAATCTTCATTATTATCAGTTTTGGGGTCTACTGGCAGTAAGCACACACTGGATCATCACCACAGACCATATTCCTCAGCATCCCCTATTTGGCCCTTTTTGTCTTCCACTTTGCTGTGCAAGTGCAGCACTGGCCGTTAGAGGGCAATGGGGCATGGAAATGAAGCTTCTCTTGCTGGCTATCGGATGACAGCTATCACCTCAAACAAATCAATTTTGAATATACTGCATCCTCTGACCTTGAGCTATGGATTCAGAGACATTAGCAAGGACATCATTCGCCAGGAAGAGTGGGGAGATTGGGGCACGTTCACGTTTTCAGACACAGAGGCACCAGGAACTAATAAATCGCTTCAGCCCAACCCTGCAAATATGACACCATTGGCAGCATGTTAATTGATTTTTTTGTGTGTGTGCTTCCTTACAGTAGATCTTCCATAGCCTCATAGCATTGCATAAATCATTACCACCTTAATAAGTGAACAGAAGGCTGCAGGCTGAATCTACTGACTTGCAAATCAGTCAAGACTTACAGAAACACTGCAAATTTCCCAGCTGAGAAATCCTGAAAATACAGACCCTGCCACCTACCACCCAGTTGGGCTACTGGCTCTCCAGTGCTATGAAATGAATGTCTTTTGATACAACGTCATTTGTCACTGTCTGATAATAACGTAAACCTCAGCCATCAGTGCTTACTATTATTTACCAGAGGCTGAGAAGTGCCAGCCTTTAATCATCACTTTATTGATAACTTCCTGAGTATCTCACTACTGGATGCTTCTGATCTTCCTCTGGTGCCGAGGAAATGAGAACCCCTGGGGAAGGAGCAGGGATGTCTGTCGGGTCGCCAGCAATTGCCACAATCCCCGGATCACTTTAAAGCCATCTTTGGAACAGTGGCACAGATATTAATGGGCTGTTACTGACATTAGATCCATAAATAATTCCACATAATGCATGGCCCTGGCCTTTTGAAGGTCTAGGGAAAAAAAAAGCAGAGGCTGAAATATTGATAGATGTGTCTGCAAGAGCTATTACAAAGGAGAGAGCAGTTTCCATTGGACTGGTATAGGCTGATACCTAGGTCTAGAGGGTAATGTTGGTCATGTACCCACTAAAATAGCTCTGAGCCCAGAGAACTGATCAGGAGGAAAAATAAAAGGAATATTACAACTTAATAGGACTTCAGGAACAGCACTTTACTCTCCTCAGCAGTAAAAAAACATCGTGAAAGACTGAAGTCTTGGTACACATAGAGCTTGGGTGCTCTCAACTCAGAAAAGGTATCTTACGTGTGTTCATGCATGTAGGAAGAAATGAACTGCTCTTTTGCCATTGATGGAATCTTATTTTTTCATGTCCTGAAGTGCACTAGAGTAATGTATTTTCCATGTTGATTTTGTAGCTGTCACAGACACGTCCCTGAATCTCATCAGTGAATACTTCCCATTAAAACACTGCAACGAATTCCTAAACATGTTTTATAAATCACTGCATCCAAAAAAACCCTGCTGCCCAGCCCTGCTCTGTGGTAAGGCTTTATAACAGTAGAAAACCCATGAGATGAACAGAAAACAAAAAATACAGTCCCCTGTCAAGGTGTCGAAACTGATGAACAGGATTTACCCCCTCCAGAACTGCCAACTGAGCACCTACATACTTTGCTGTCTGCATCTGTTATGGGTCTACACCTCTCCACTTTCTGCACGCAGTGCCTTTGCTTCTAGTTCACAGCCAGATCTCATGGCACAGCTCCCTCTTTGCCTCTCAGAAGGTGCCAAGGGACCAACTCCCAGACCAGTGGTCAGATTTCTTGGCACTTAACATCTGTAGTCAAGAGCTGGCTTTTCAGAAGAGTTTAGCATCTTCTGCATAACTGGTACACGAAGCTCACTCACCTGGAAACTCAGTTCCAGCCTTAAGCTCCCCATGCTTTATCTCCACGTGTTCGAAATGAGGACACCAGTTCCTCTTTCCTCTCCCTGACCATCTCCCAAAACTCAGCTGGCTGCAGAGAGGATGCCCAATGCCACACCAAGCTGAGGACACGGGGTCCATGTGTCAAACCTTTAGTGCCACGTGTCTGTGCCTTTCCTATTCTCCCTCTTCTTGTGCATTAAATTAGCTCACACAAAAGCTCCTGTATTGGTTCATTCAGCACTATAATAACAAGAATCATAGAATATCCCAAGTGGAAATGGAACCATAAGAATCGTTAAAGTGTTTATAAGAAACTTCTCATATGACCGTCTCTCAAACATCATTTTACCAAAAGAAATCGTTGAGAATCCCTATGAATGATACAAATAAAACAGCACAGGTCTCTTCACACTGCATCAGCCCACCACTCAAACAGGGTGAGGGACACCCAAAAAGGGCAACGGGGAGAGACAAAGCACAGCGGGACCACAAATCACCCAGCAACAATGAGAGAGCTGTAATTTGCTGTGAATTTTTCATGCTAGAATCAGCTGTATGCTGCAGGCATGTAGCCGAATGGAAAACATACCTGAAATATTAATGACCCACAGCAGAGTACAGGCAGGAAAAGCTCTACAAATGAGGACAGGGAACCTTAGGTAGCCTGGTGGAATTGCTCCTTCTTTTTTTAGTGTAAAGCCAGTGAATTAAAACACTTTGCACTGCCCCAGATGCACGGGGAAGGAAGAAAGGTGGATTCCAGGATTGGGCTGCTGCATAGTGTGTCTGCATACACCATGCAGACAGATTTCTCCCTTTCACTGATAAAATCAGACCCAAAACTGTTTAAACTTAGCACAAGACCTCTCCTTCAATACAAATGAAAGCTCTAATTCACACCAGTGTAATGTTACTTGGTTTCCCTCGAATTGCTTTGAGCAATCTGGTTTAGTGGGAGGTGTCTGTGCCTACAGTAGGGGGATGGAACTACATGGTCCTAAATTCCCCTTCCAACCCAAACCATTCTATGATTGTACCAGGGATTTTACCTCCTCCTTATCCATGTTGCCATTTCCTCACCTTAAAAGCCATCCTGACACGGGGCTAGACTCATTTACACCATCACTGCAACCACCGGGAACACAGCAATCAGGAAAGTCTTCTTATTGCTTATTTAAAATGTGCCAAGCAGCACGGATGTTTGTGAGATATATGCCAAATTACCCCAAACTGAAAGAGGAAAAAAAAAAAAAAGCAGTTATAAGCACGCAAATTCTGAGCATCTGCAGAGTACACCACGGTGCGTAGGAGTAAGAGAGAAGCTCCAATATTAGTTTTTAAAATATTCATGGACCAGCAGTCGCCTCTTTACACCCAGAATAAACCTGTTAGAAAGTGCTACTCAAAATGAAAAGAGAGGTGGTAACATTTGGCCTGCCAAGTTTCCACCTCATGTCTCGTCAGGAAAGTCACAATACGACGCTGGGTATAGGAAACCATCGGTACGTTGCAGAGCATCTTTCACTCAGATTGGTTTTGACATGTTTAGCAAACTGTGTTGATGCAAACTGTATCTCAGCAGCTGCAGCAGAAGGCAGAAAGTGGGAGGTTTTGCAAAAGCTGGGATTTGGACCACCCCTCTTGCTGTGGAGTGAGAGCTGTTCATGTCTGACCCTGCTGCAAAGTGTGGGTGCTGCAGTGTGTCCTGTCTATATAAGCATAGAAGACACAAGACCCTGGCTGAATCTGCTAACGTTGCTCCTTTTCCAGTTAGCTGCCATTGCCACTGATTGCAATTCCCATCTCCTCCAGTCAGGACTTGTTTTGTGAATCACAGAATCACTAAGGTTGGAAGGACCACTAAGATCATCTAGTCCAACTGTCAACTCATGCCTGGCACCACTCTAGACCATGTCACTCAGTGCCACATCCACACGGTTCTTGGACACCTCCACGGACAGTGTTTCCACCACCTCCCTGGGCAGCCCATGCCAATAACCCACCACTCTTTCTGAGAAGAAATTTCTCCTAAAATCCAACCTGAATCCACCAAGGCTGGAGTTGGTCCGACGCAAAGCTTTGACTCGATTAACATTAGCCACAAAAGAGCAATTATAACTCATTCATTCTTTGGAAAAATTTCATCCCCCTGCGGAGGGCCCAACTTTATTTCTTCCTATCATGTGCATTACTCAACTTGCTAATTCCCCCTTTATAGCCATCTAATATTTCTTCCAGTCAGTCCTCTGAAATCCAACTACTGGAGCCCGGTATCTTTTGCACATGACATTTAGAAAAATCCTTTAACAGAATTTATTTTACATTATACTGTATCTGATTTCTCTGAAGATCTATAATCAGTTCTAAGCCTGCTGAGCAGCTGAAATAATTGTTAAACTTGAAAAACAAAGTGGTCAGAAGGTTTTCTTATTTTTCCCCTTTGTGTATGCTTTGGCTCACCATACTCAGCTGGACAAAGCTTACTTCACCTTGTAGTATTTCTGAAATTAACAAGGCCATGGATTTTTATCCAGGAAAATAAAAAGGTCCTTTTTTCAAAGTGATTGTTGAGGGATTTCTCAACCTTTGCAGAATTTCCCTGGTTCAAAGGAAGAATAAAAGTTGTTTTATTCCCTGTGTCAGGCTTCCGCATTTCTCTTTCCTTAGTGTCCATTTTTCTGCTTTTTTTTTTTTTTTTTTTAAGTTTAAACCAAGAGAAATACGAAAAAAAAAAGAGAACAAAACCACTTTCCCCCTCCATGAGATATTTGCTTTTAATTATATCAGTGGGAAAGCTCTGAATACTTCTGCGGCCATGTTCTTAAAAACAAAGCTTCCTAAACCTTTCATGCTTTTCCAACAAACTCCAGAAACCCTAATGTAATACTGCTTCTGCTTTACATACAATGAAACAGAAGTGAGGGAGGAAAGCTGAGCTGGAATTGAGCCACCAACCCTTTCTTGGTGTTCATCTCTGCCATGCTCCCTCAGGTTGGTACCAGGGCAAAGCACTTTGCCCCAGGTATGTGGACTCCAATGTAACCTTGAATCTTATAGAGGCTTAGTTTTGTGCACGTATTTGGAGAATGAGTTTTTCTCACTGCATCTATTACATTATCTGTTATCTGTCTATTAGTGGGCACAGCGTTGAGGGGTTGGGGTTGGATGTGATGATCCAACCTCAATGATTCTGTAATCTTTTTTGTTTGCCTTACTGTTTGCTCATCTTACAAGGCTTCTTGAGCCGTGACTGCATCCTGCCAAGCCAATGGTTCTCATCACTGCCAGGACATCTATGTGGGAAGTGGAACATCCACATTCAGATACTCTATCTCCAGGAAAAGCCACCACCAGAACCAGGCAAAGAACATAATGGTAAGCAATAACAATCTTGCTACAAAACATGCAGACAGCTTCACAAACATAAGAAAAAACAGTTGTAGCATCATTATTCTTGCTTTCCAGGCAATAACTGCCTATGAGCACCATCTCAGTTCCACCAATAGGACAACAGGGAATGGCCTCAAGTTGTGCCACAGGGTGGAAGGGTTCAGGTTGGGTATCAGGAAGAATTCCATCTCAGAAAGAGTGGCCAGAATTGGAAAAGGTGCCCAGGGACGTGGTGGAGTCATCATCCCTGGAGATGTTTCAAGAAAGAGTGGATATAATATTTAGGAACATGGTTTTGTCAGCAATATTAGAGATAGGTGGATGGTTAGACTACATGAACATAGAAGTATTTTCTAACCTTAATGATTCTGTGATCTCTGCTGGGGTCAGTGGCAACGTACTCATAGGTTTAACGTGACGTTCACAAACCCTATTTATCCCCCAGCCTTTCCTCTATTTACACTACAACACAAAAATCACATCTTCTGACTAAGCTTCTGTTGAGCTGTCTGACAGACAATAAATATAATCACACTTAAGTTAATGGGCAGGACACCAAAACCAAAAGCTTTTATTTTCATTAAACTTCATTAGATGTGGCATGTCTTTTATCAAATCTGTCTCCCGTATTCACTTTATTAAGAAGTCCATCACCCCAGAATGCATAATGTAATCAGCAAGGACAGGCAGTACATTTATATTAAACACGTTAACAGGTGGGAACATGGACTCCGGAAAAAGTAAATATAACCAAAACCCATCTTCAGAAAGGATTGTGAAAAGACAGGCAAAATGAAGGGAAATTCATAATTTGAAGTGTGTGGGGGATTATTCTGCAAACAGTAGAAAGAAGGAAACAATTTCAGCTAAAAGAATGTTATGAGATTTATAAAATCCAAATCAAAGCCATTTAGATGAACATGGAAGACAAAAATCTAGATAACTGAGTACCCAACATCAGGACACACATTATAACGAGCTTCCAAGCCTCCAACCAGCCACAAATCAACAGGTTGATGAGCAGTGCATGGCCCCAAAGATTTCTTGGGATGGCTGTGCAAGCTGCATGGAATGGCTGGCTGCAGCAGTCTCTCACTCTCACTGTGTTATGCCAGAGTCATAGTTACGGCATACAGAA
Source organism: Oreortyx pictus (assembly GCA_036925125.1). NCBI lineage: Eukaryota > Metazoa > Chordata > Aves > Galliformes > Odontophoridae > Oreortyx > Oreortyx pictus. Next base: position 1,620,699 of record JAUPFR010000029.1, read on the forward strand.
AATAATTTACTTTAGACTACACCTGTGGTTTGAGCAGTTAATTTCAGGGCATATAAGGATCCTGTTTCTCAGGTAGTAGAGTAACAGATGTAAAATCTTTTGGGTGGAGCTGATGGTGTCCACACAACCTCCTGAATCACACAGCTCATTTTCTACGTGCTTTTGTGTCTCCAAACCCTAAACAAGGCTGGCACTTAACTCTAGGAGCTTTGGCCCACCAGGACACTGCAGAGCTGTGCAAAGGGTGAGTGATGCTTCTGTTTCATCAGACAGAAGCATGCAAGCTGTGATCTCTCTCCAGGATCATTTTCTTGGCTGCCTACCCTTTTTGGAGAGGAAAATAGAAGTCAGACTTCTTGCAGGTTTAAGCAAACTAAACCTTCATGTCTGAAAAAGACTCTGCTACAGTTTTTATTCCTTGCCAAAAAAAACACACCCGTATCTTCCCTTGTCAGTTCGCTAAAAAAAAATAGAATAAAATCCAGACCCTATGAATTAAGAATTCATAGCCCATCATACTCACGTCACAGTTTGTAAATCTCTGAAGATCAGTTTTATATGAGAATAAGGATAATCTGTGCCAACTACTTATTTGACAAGTGATTTGCTGTTTAAAAACAGGATAATTTGCATGGGAACTTGTCAACCAGACCTCTTCATCAGGTCTTCCCAACTAGTACAGCAGTAGCTATTGTTTAAAGCTGTTTCTTGGCCTGAGGATGATAGAGCTGCTGCAAGATGAAGTGGTGATTCCACGGCCTGGATGTTCCATAGAAAGGAAAATCCCTGGAGCTGTTCAAGAAATGTGGAGATGTGGCACTGAGGGACATGATTAGAATGGAATGGGGTTTGATGATCACAGAGATACCTCCAACCTTAAGAAGTCCACAATTCCACCCTACAACATCTGTCTCCGTTCACTTAAGCCTTGTCCCTGCATCTCTGCCATGCACTGCCTCTTCAGAAAGAGATACTACTGTCTAGGAGACGTTCTTGTCTAGTCCCACCATGAAGACTCAGTTGTAAAAGTAACATGAGGATTTTAATCACAACTTCCAGATTCCCACTCTAAGAAATAAAATACCCCACCACTGCCCCTAACACACGCAGTAGCAATGAGAGTTTCTTCACAGACGAGCTGGAACCCAATTTCCAGAGCCTGCTCTACAGATGAAGAGATGATTCAGTGAGGGGAAGCTGCCAAAACTGATCTAGGTCCTACACTGTTGTTTACATCCTATAAACAGGAGTGTAAACTGTGTGTGAAGATGGAAACAGAAACCACTGTCCATACTGATGAAATCAGACTATTGCTTGCCTTTGTATTGCTTGACTAGCATCTGGGATTTACAAAGTACTTTGAAAGCATTAATTAATCCTCCAAATAGCCCTGCACAGTCAGCATACTGGAGTTTAGTGTCGCAGCCTCATTTTTCCCCATCTGGAAGGCTAGAGTTTTACATGATCTTCCCAAAGTCACAAGGGAAGCAGCTGTCAAAGGCAAAATAGGAAGTGGTTAGAACTCAGGTTTCACAGAACCATAGAATTGTAGGGGTTGGAAGGGACCTCTAGAGATCAAGTCTCTGCTCACAAGGCAGCTTCCTCACTTTTCAGATACAGCCTCAAATTCTTCTGTCCTTAGGCCTGCAGGAATCAGTCTATTCCCAAAGCTAAACATCTGCTAAAAACAAGGAGAATGCTGTTTGCTTCGAGTTTGATTTAAAGCTATTACCATCAGCCTCTGAGGAAAAACCTTTGCATTGCAAGAAAGAAATGCCGAGTTGGGTGTTCCTACAGCACTGTGTTCACCTGCAGGCACAGGCAGGAGTGTGCTGTGTCAGTAAGGTCAGTTCTTTGGAGAAATGCTGACCTGCACGGCGACATAACCTTTCAAACCATCACTGAAACGCCCAACAAACTGCCTATGGGGGTAATTCTGTGACATTAAGGGGGTAATTTTATGACAACAGCTTTTGTACAAAGTATCAACAGTATTCCCTTATGTGGAAAAAATAAATCAGTGCCCCAGAAATCCCATAATCAGGAAACTGATAAAGCCAGAGGTGTTGAACAGTACCTGTACCAGAGTTAATTGTCAGGACTTCACTGAAGTGAGACAGTGGCAGAACTGCTCTCTTTTGACATCTGTAACAAATAGGCTGAATGCGTGCCCTATCAATCTTAAGATCTCCCTTTAACAAAACGCCTGTTGCAAAAGGGGCACACACATCTCAGGCTACCCCAGCTCAGAGATGAAGTATCCTCTGCTTAAACCCAACACCTTCAGCCTCTTTATTAATGCCTCAAGAACTGCACGATGGATGGGAATCCTTCCACAGCAGGTACTGGAGAACAGCAGGCTGCTACACTGCAATGAATCCATCTTTCTGAAGTTTATCACGTTACGTGGCAGAGCTCAAGATGTTTGTGCTGCTCATAGGTTGTGGTTCACCCTCCGTTCCCTTTTGAATGCTGGATTTCTAATCACAATCACATGGGTCAGGACAAAACGAGAAAAGCTTTTCTTGTCATCATACAACTCACAAGTCTGACTGAAATGTGATTAGTTCTGGAGAATACAGGAGTATTTTAACTTCAGCTAGGTTGCAAATAAGCAGGCAACCCTTTAATGTCTAAGGTAAATTTCTTCTCAAGGTACCCAAGGGGGAGAGAAGATTACAAGGCGGTCTTGTCCTTCCTATATGTAGGAAAAAAAAGAAAAACAATGTGACCTCAAAGCATGCACTCTTATGTTAACCTCAGTATCTGCTTTATTTTCAGAAAAGCTGACTTTGCAGAAACCTTTGTTGGAACATTCCCGGAGGGTATTGTAGATTACACTGGGACAGCTAAAATGTCCTGCTGCCAAGAGAAGCAATTAAGGAAAACTAACAGAAAACGGAAGAAAAGCAGCATCAAGAAACTTCATGTCAAGGTTAAAAATAATGGATGGATTAAGTGGAACCGCACTCTGATTACTTCATCCGCGGAATTTATGGTACTTGATTTCACAGTGCAGAGTGACAGATGAAAAATTACATAGATAAACACAGCAGGCTTATTTTCCCCATTCCATTTGTTTTGTTTTATGCATTAATCAAAAGCACGCAGACACAGCTGACAAATGGAGATGTTTCTTAACATTCCTATTTAGGAGACCCACTTAATTGGCAGCAATTTTACTGCAAGCCTTTCTCAATTCAGCCATGGTTAAAAAGCCACTTTGCTTACAAGAAAAAGGCAACCTGTAGTGTGTGAATTGTCTGGATTGCTCGGCCTTATTGGTTTAATTTAAAACTTCTGAACACAGCGTAGCATCTTAACGTGGATTCAGCTTTTAATTAAGGAGCATCTCATCTCACTCACTCATAGATACCCTTCACCCTGCTGCATTTCTCCCACTCCAACTGAGCGAGGCAGAGGTAAAACAATTCACCTGCTATGTGATGGCATCAGCAGTTGTCCCTAGCACTGAAGGGACAAATCATGTCATAGATTCATAGATTCATAGATTCATTAGGTTGGAAAGGACCTACAAGATCATCTAGTCCAACCATCCTCCCACCACCATCCCTACCCACCAAGCTACTAAATCAAATCAAGTCACGTTTGCAGAGTCTGACTTTCTTCAGCTCCTTACTGTACTCAGATATATAGAGTAGCATCTCTTCCTCCCAGAAGGAAAAGTGGAAGGCGAGCAGTAAGAAACCTGCTGATGCCAAATCATGCATTAATGTGAAGCAGACTGAACTGTAGATTTGGGAAGACAGTTCAATGCAAATTAATTCTGAATAATACATCGAATCACGGATTTCCACCCCCTCCACACTGAGTTCTCTTCTGCATTGCAGCTGAATCCTTGCTACAACTCACTACACTTCTGCCTGCAACTCAAGCTGTTCATTTGATTACAAGTATTCTTAACAGGATTTAGAAACAATGCATTTTAATGAGAGGCTAACTATGATCGAGTATTAATTCTGAAAACGACACAATAATAATTTAAAATTCATGAAACCAGCTGTACTGCATATTCCAGAACACTTAAGAACAGACAGTGAAACCCCCAAGACAAAAACTGATGTTTAACGTTCTTCATTAAGTTGGGATTGAATCATAGAATCACCAAGGTTGGAAAAGACCTCCAAGATCATTCAGTCCAACCATCCACCTACCACCAGTATTTCCCCACTACACCATGTCCCTTAGTACAGGATCTAAACATTTCTTGAACACCATTAAAGGAACATCATCACCTGCTCCACACAGGGCCTGGAATCCTCCCATATGGATGAGTTCTATGGCAATGGCACAGTCTAATCTCGCAGCAAAATCCATGAGTACTTGAGTGTGTTCATTAAGCCTTTAGACACAGACTACATATTCCAGCCTCTCTTTTACATGCACACCATGTTGACATTTACCATTTGCGCTGGCACCATGAGTAGAGGCAACCCAGTAGGAACACTGCTCAAAGATCCCACATCCACCGAAAACGAGGGCCATCTGCATGCTGGCATTTGTGACCCTCAAGCATTGGAGATCCCATTCCTCTGCCTTTTGCAGAGACTTCTGGTCTCACAGCTGCCCTTCGCCTTCTGATTTTTCAGATGGATGTTTACTGTCAGACACACTAATGGTTTGTGCTGGGGTCAAACCACTACAGGTCTTCCTGTCAAGCTGGTTACAAGATTTCTTGCCATTGCTTTGGGTGAGTGTGGTAGCAGAGTGCCATTAGATTAACATGTCATTGATCCTCTGGGTAGTTTTTATCATTCTCCTCTTGATACCTGACAGAAGGGACTGTCGTGGATGCTGTCAGCTCCAGCAAAAATGCACACAGTCAAAGACCAGCTCACAGAACGAAGGGGAAAATGGACTGCACTGCACCCCACACTTTCAAACCCTGCATTTGTACTACTATGCACTTTGGCCCAGCACAGATACAGAGAAGAGAAACCACAATTATAGTCAATGAAAGCGCCCTGTTTATTTTAGGATACAAGATACATGCTCAGAAAAGGCACAAGCAAGTTGTGGCACAGTACCTTCTGGTGCTTATCCTTCCCTTAGCTCAGTTTCAGCCGACTCATGCTCTGCTGCCCCAGCAAATGGCAAGCACACACATCTCAGTTTATGACCCACTCCAGTGCTTGATGTCTTAGTTAAAAAGTAACTTAACGAAAACAGTTCATCCTCTTAGCAAAGATACATATTATTGATGACATTGAGTAACAAACCAGTTCTGAACACCCAGCACAAGCTGCACCTTGGCACAGAGATTGTCTGAAGCAGGATCCAGGCAAGGAAACACTGCCTGGACCTCTGGTTTCCTTTTAGCTCAACAGAAAGAAAGGAAGAATTCAAGTATTCATGTTCTAATTTTGCTGATTGTCTCGTTTAATGCTCAAAATTTTTCCCAATTATTTATAAATATTAAGGGTAAATAAGTATAATGTGCTTTAAGTACACTAATGCTGTCATACTCCATTACAAAAGGCATTCCTGTAAAGAGGACACCACCTGAAGGGCATCTGCTATGCATCACATCAAGAAACATGAGAAATCTTCGCCATTGCACAACTGAGGAGCTCCAAATCAATAGGAGCCAGAGTAATAAACTTCATTTATTGAGCTAGAACAACCTGAAGTTACTATACATCTCAGTCCATGAATGACAAGCCAGCAAGGTCAAAGCTGCCTACAAACCTAACGAGTTATTCTCTCTGGCACTTGAATTTCTAGTCTTGAAACCGAATTAATGGGAGAATCACCCAATGATGACATTTATTCCAAGCTCCTAAAAAATACAGTTCCATTTGCATGAAACTAAACAGTGACACTTCGCTACTATGGTCACACAGAGATGTTTATACGTTGGAACTGCAATTTAGACTGGCAGGAAACTGAAACCAAATGTTGCAACACATTACTAGGACATCACTCAGCTCTGTCCTACTTTCGGGTACTCTTGACAAGCTCTTGAAGGTTGAAGGGATCTGTGTTAGACAGAAGGTCTGGCCTTATGCACAAGAAGAGATGAATAATAATTACTGGCACTGTGGCAAGATGAAGTCTCACTTGCAGGAACAAAATCATTGCATATTGCAACACTGTCAAATACATTAAGTTATTCCACACAAGTTCCCTCACTTGTAAGCAATCTGGCAATTTGTTAAAGTTACCATGCAAAGCTGAGTTAACATGTTCAATCACATACCACTCCTCCTTTAATTCTCTTGTACACAGGTTTCATTATAAATGCAACTATATCTGCTAACTAAATATCAACCTTTAGGTCTGGATCAATATGAATGCAGGGCTATTTCACTAGCCAAGACATGGGTTTAGCTAGTATGGCTTCAAGTATATCTCCACTACAGTGCTAAGCAGAAAATCAAGTTATAATGGAGTTACAGCAGGTATCAGAAACAATCACACTCTGGAGAAACTACACACAACCAGTAAGATTCCTTTTCCAAAGCAAACTCAGCTATCTTTGGCATTGCATTGTGCTGCACAGACAATAGTCCCTTTGTCAGCAGCAGACCAGGAACAACAGCCATCCCTGCAAGGAAGGAAAACGAAGACTAAACTTCAGAGGTGAAATGAACTATTGGGATAAATAGATGCAACCTCACTGATGACAGTGGCAGAGAGCCTGCAAACATCAATGGTGAGGTCTGTGACACTGGCTTTTTTTCCCCAACTTAAGAGGTGAACAGCTTCCCTTCTAAGGGCAAAAGTACACGGAAAAGACAGTGGAAAAAACAAGCTTCCTTTGGAGAGATGAGTCACATTTTGAAGACGTGGACAAGTTAGATGACTTCCCATAGCATTTCTAGCTAAGAGCTGGGGAAGAACAGAACTAAGTCTCAACATCAGAAAACATTTAACCTGAGTGGGTTTGGAGACAGTTCCCTCTACAACAAACTATGTCACTGAAACTGGGAGGTGAGTCAGCTAAAACATCAGCTTCATTCAGGGGAATTGGCTTGCAGCCTTTACAGACAGTTTTGCTTCTGAGAGATGGGGCAGCAAAATACCAGGCATAGATATCCATTGATTAATGCTCTCCTTCTGCAGCTAATTTTAGTACACAGTAAATACATCAGAGATATTTATAAAACACCATGTTACAAACAAAGGCTTAGTGTACTTACAGAATAAACTACAGTGTATGAGGAAACCGTTCCATCAAATGCTGAAAGGGACAGGCATGTTAGAGCAAAAGTTGTTCAATAGCAATGCTGAAAAATCAAGTTAGGGCCAGAAATGAAAGTGAGCCACATTCCTAGCTGAAGCTACAGAATAAATGCATTTCAGCACTTAGAGCTGCAATTCACTTTATTTACTTTTCATTTTAATATCTCCTTGGCCACCTCAAGGGCCACTTCCCATTCTCACTCACCCTAGCAATTGCCCTTCATATGACTTCAAGGAAGATCAGCTCCTAGCTCTGAATTATTTTTTCTGCCATAAAGCACTGTCATGAGCTCAAGCTCTTCTTTCCAGTTCTTCTTGATGATGTTTGGACTGCATTACAGGTATTTAACTCAAACAGTCCTGAAGTATATGAGATTTTCCAGAAGTTTTGAGACAACTAACATTCAAGATCATTTTTCCTCTAGTCTTGTTAGGTTTTCAATTTACTCTCGTTTAATAACAAGACAACAGTGCATTAGCAATGATGTTAAAATGACTCCCATTAGTTATTTATTGATTTACTATACTGAGTAGCAGTGTATGAGAAATAGACATTTTACTTTCTATTGGCCCATAAAATTGCAGTAATAATCTGAAACAACATTGCTTTAAGCTTTTATCTATGTTCCCCAGTTATTCTCAAGCAGAGAAATCTTCCCCATCTCATTTTGTCAATGAGCAGTTTAAAGGAAGCTGTATCCATTTGTTACCCACTTAACATCTGCCAATGCAAGGTACATGCATGAATATACACATCCTGAAATGGCCAGAGAAATCATTCCTGCTATCAAAGGCAATGCAGGGCACAAGAGAAAACTAAGAAGAACAGCTCCTACTGAATCAGGTTTTTCATTACTACCAACAAAGGCTTTTACTTTATTAATTACAATTAGTATACTTTATATCACGTTCTAATAAAACAAAAATCAATCACTACTCTGATTTATATGCCAGCTCAAATCTGTACTACTGACAATGTAAACAAAAAGTCCTTTACTATTTACCTGTATTGTTTCACGATCCTTTCTAAGATAGCAGCTGCCCTGTTTTGTCACCCAAGCTGCCAAACAAAGTTTAACCACTGCTATTTTTCACCTGTTTTCAGCCTGAGGGAGTTTTACAGTCGTGCCCTAGTGAAAACATTATTATTAAACATCCCTAGTACTTAACATGCATTTTATGGGGCATGAAAGTTGCATAAAGCAGTACAAGCAAAATTAATGTTGAACATGTTGATAACTTGGCTATGAAGAACATCAAACACTTAATCATGCGATGAATAATTATACCAAGCACATCAGAAGATAGCACAGCATTTCTAATATCTCCCTCAACTAAACACAGATTCCCCCCTACACTCTCTGCTTTCATCTTCCAACACTTTAGGGGAGAGCTCTTCCCTGCAGTTTGTGCAATGCCTATGGGCCCTTTATGCATCAATTCATCTGCATTCACTAGGGTCCCAAGTCCATCACACGAGCTTTTTTCAGCACTAGTTCCTTCCCTAGCCCAATTATAGAATTACAGAACAGCTGGGTGGGAAGGGACCTCAAGATGGTAGAATGGCTGGGTGGGAAGGGACCTCAAAGATCATCTAGTTCCAACAATTGTGTCAGAGTCAAAGCTTTGCCCATGGAGACAAACCAAGGAGCTGGATGTTTATGTGTCAGTGTTGGATGCCTGAGCTCGCTCATCACCCGCCCTGCACACACACACATGTGCCACAGCATCTTCTCATCCAAATAAACCAATTTTGTTAACTGCAGAGCTCACAAAATAATTTTCATCACAATCTACCCAGAGTTCCCTTATGTCCAGAAGGACTGGTGGAAGACCCTATCTGAAAATTGCAAAAAGTAGTGGGTCACATACTCGTGCAATTATCAGAGAGAAAGTGTTCATTCAGTACATTATTACAATGCTCCAAAGATAAACTTGCTGAGGTCACAAAGGAATTCAACACACTGCTGGATATTTTCCAAGCTTAAAAACTAAAAATATATATATATATAAAAAAGGTCAGGACTTAATCTTATTCAAAGGCAAACCCCTGCTGAAGTTTTAAGATGTTATCATCATTTACTTCCTTAATGAGGCAATATTTGTCTGGAAAGGACACCCAGTTCCAGGCAGCTTGACTTTCTCTGCAAGTGACTTCCACTGATCTCTGCAGCAAAGGCTGAATGTCAGCGCTCAGCAAAACGCATCCTCCAGCACACTGACTTGCTGCTGGAGAATGGCATCCGTGGGCTTGGCTCTCCACCATCCTGCATTGGTATAATTGAGTCGTGTCAGCCAAGCCCAACTAATGGGAGAGCAGCTAGGCCTGTGCCGATTAAGAAAGATATGAAAGTCAGCCAGAAGAAAAAAAAAAGTTATAAGCTCAGCTAATCCTTTAATAGCCAAGGAATATTAGCTATAGCATGGTAGTCCTTGCCAATTCATATTCTACAGATTGTCTCCAACATTTCATAACAGATGTAGCATTGTTACTCAAGAGAAAAATGTCTGAACTCTAGCAAGCATTTAGCCTTTATGAATTACAACTATAGCCCTTCACATCTTTCATTTTTTCAGACACCTAACGTTTCTTTTTCATCTTGGATTTTGACTAAATTGAAATCAATCTATCAGGTTGCAAACTAAAAGATCATTAAAACAAAGACTGTTTGTATGAATCAAGTTCAAGAATCCAGATCCTTTAAATCGTGATGTATTTAATTAAGCTCTAATAATTGCTGAGTACTAGCCCAGACAATCCAAAGTATCTCAGCATCAATGGAACTACTCCCCCTTCACTTCCTAAACTCTGCCTCAGACTTTCAAGCTGGCAATACATTAAATTCAAAGATGAATAAGGCTCACATTGCTGCGTCTTCGACATGACATCCAAAGCAACTGAGACGGCAGCACTGTTTTAAGATGATTTGATATTGCCCTTGAATCCGCAACACAGAGGCCAAACTTGACATCAGCTCTTTCAGCACAGCACACTTGTTACAAGTGCTGCAGTGATGAAATCAAAGCGCAGTGTAAACACTAATTAATGTCACTTCCAAAACAATCAGCCAAGTTGAGATTGCTGGGGCTTTGCTTACCCCTTGTACAAGAGCAGCAAGCCCTGGCCTCTACCCCTGTGTGCTATGCTGTACTTTACCTCCCCTATCTGCTTAGTCCTGCAGTTCCCTGGGGGCAGGGACTGTTGTTTGCACAGTTGTGAGCACAGTTGGCATCTTACTGCTTGATATTTTGATCCAAAATTAATTATTTTCACCTCTAAAAATGCAAATAAATCACATGCTCAAAGTCATTCTGGTTGCAATGGGGAGCTGCAGGAAAAAAAAAGAGCTCTTCGGAATGACTGAAGCAATAGCAGCAAAAGCTGGATGCTGTCATTTAGCACAATTTCCTCTGTTTGCCTGCAGAGCATGAGTGTGGCCTCTTGGGAATATGGGAGAGATTACCACATTACCTCAACTGGGCACACCTCCCATATTTATATACCAATCCTCAGGGTCTCGGACATCATACTGCCCTTCAGATTATAGCTGAGCGCATTTCAAACACCTCCTGCATTGCTTGCCTTTTTAAGGGACATTCCATGATCACTGTTGATTTCGTTGCCACAAAAAAGAACGGTCCCACTGCTCTCATTCCTAATCAACAGATCTTGAAGAAAACCAGTTAAGCCATTGGGAGCTGGAGTACAGCATGGGAAGAAAACACTAAGCTCACATGGAATTTGGAATTCCTTTGGCATATTTTCTAAGCTTTGTGGCTGTTTCTGCTTTGCAGTGAGTGGGGCTGGAAATCATAGAATGGTTTGGAAGGGACCTCAAAAATTAACTAGTTCCAACTCCACAGCAGCTCCAGGTGCAAGTTTTCTTCACTCTGCTGGCTCACTGAGCTCTCAAGTTATAATTCCTCTTACCAACTCGAGAGGAAGGCCAAGTACATAAACCTTCAAGATCCCCGGAAGAGATGGCTGCTTAATTCCCACCTATGTAGCAAGGACACTCAGGAGACGTGCAAACTAGGAGTCCTGCTTGCAAATGCTTTGAAATGTCAGTTTTCAGTACCTATTCACTGCACCTCATCTTTGCAAAACGCTATTTGTAGGGTTAAGAAGACTAAATTAATGTTCCCATATCATTGGGGAAGAATAAACTGACCTGCCAGTCTTGGAAATGGCTGATATGAACAGTCCTGCGACTTGAACACAGAAGACCTTTTAGGGCACATTCAGCCCAACAGCCAACTCAAAGTCACAGATCAATTATCTGAGCCAGAGGGATGCAACAGCAACAAGGGAGGCAGAGAGAACTCCTTTTCCCTGTTGGTTACTGGAATGTGGAGGGCGATGCATTGCAAAGAAAACACTTTTTTCCCCCTTACAACTACACTCAAGGCTTCTACTTACCTCCCCCTTCTGATTCATCATCAGTAAAAAGAAAAGTGGGGGGAAAAAAAAGCACTAAAATGAATTTGTATCTGATCATTCCTATCTTTGTCGTGACCAACTAGAATTTTCATAAGACAAAGACATGAGAATAAACGTAGTGTACCACAGTTAAAAAGTGGAGAAAAGTTTTTCTAGAACAGGAAGGTTATGGGTTTTAGAAGGAGTTTTTCTTTAAACTCCATCCACGCAGCTTTCCGGCTTCCTATGCCAATATACTTCATAACTTAGAATTATGCCCCAATTTGTTCTCTAAATGTCATTTTTACCGCATTCAAGCGTTGGAAGGTGTTCAATTCAGGAAAATAATAAAAGAAAGTACTCAGTTATCTCCAGCAGAAGACAAAGTCTGCACTGAGCCCTCACAGATCATTATGCCCATGGGAAGCTAATGGGACTCTGCAGGAGAACAAAGTCCCCTCTGGCCAGCAGTCCAAGCATGCCACCACTCCAGTGATGGAAAAGCACCATGTCCAGTAGTGGCCTTTGGTTAAGAAAAAGCCATCCCATCTGGCTTTGATCCATTATTTATACCACTGTCAGCATAGCATCTTAAATCTGGCTCTGCTAATCCGTACGTATCAGCAGGAAGAGACACAACTACCACTGCATAATTGATACTACAGAGACAAGACACAATGCCATTCTTATATCACAGGCTGAAGTGAAGAGTGGGCTCCAGTTTACTGGACCCACATTCAGGCACAGGGTTATTGGCCCATCCCAAATATGCAAAGGCCACTGGGAATGAAGGCTGGTTTGACAGCATGGTGAGGGGACACATTCACTGGGTGAGACATGTGGGAGGTGGAGTACAATCCTGGCACAACTCCTGTAGACTTACCATATCAAGAAATAACCGTTTTGCATTAGAAGGGAAACACTACCTATACTGTGCCAAAGCCCCCAGTGGAGAAAAGAAAAAAAAAGGAATTTCTTCTAATAGGAAGTGTGACTTGGACCACAAAGACAAGCTGCATTTCCGCTGCCCACCTTTGTTCCCCACCCTCAATCTCAGCTTGCCAGTTGCGTTAAGCAATAAGTTGGCTCACTCAGCCCAAGCCTCACTCCATTTTTGGATGATGTACAGTGGAAGTGCAACGCAAGTTCCCATTCCATATGGAATATACTCATCTTTAAGGTTTCCCCCTCACTTCAAAGCAAGCTGCTAGGGAATGCTTCTATTCCCACCTGCTTTATGAGCATCCTTAGAGATAAGTTTAGTCCCAAGGAATAAAGTGAAAAATTAAGGTTAATTCCATTGAATTACACTGAAGCATAACTGGGCTCAGAACTGGGGAACTTGAGTTTGATTTTACCCTCATGGAATTATTCCTATTTCTTAAGGTCAGTATAATTAGAATGTTATAAAAATAGCACAAGGATGGAAGAAACAGAGCCTGAGGTTGTAAAAAGTGCAGGAAATTGAAGAATTCAGAATTATATCTTAATATAAGAACAAGGGGGGGGGGGAGAGAGAGGGGGGAGGAGGATACATAGGCAGTGCATGCTTGACAGCAAACACAGAAGTTGCATTTGTCAGTCTGCAGCAGCTCAGTGGAGCTCATCTCATCAGACAGCAATGCAACTGAGCCGAGTCTGGCCGTCAGTTCTGCTGTAAGAGCTCTTCCTATCAAATAACAGTTCCATTTTTCCCTTTGCACCATCATCAGCTTTCAGCTTCCTCCCTCTCACATCTCTCTGCCACGTTTCTGACTCCCAGTTAATACTGCATTAGCAAATACATAGTATTGGATTATATACATTCTCTACACACAAGGTATAGGAGGTGCTCCTGATGCAGAGAATGGCATTTTGACAAGAGCATCCACAGAGGCGGTTTAACATTTCTTAGAATTGCCATTTGAGGATAATTTTCTCTAAGTGCAAAGAGCTGGGGGGGGGGGGAGACAAGAAAAACAACTGCAGCACTGTTGATTGTGGGCATAATCTGCAAGCTGATGTCAGATCTGCTCATGCTGACCTAGATGTCCCCACGGACTTCCTAATTCACGCTGCAGATACTGCAGAGATATGGGTGGGGTTTTCTTTATGGGGAAAAAAAAATCCTCTGTTGAAGGAAGAGATTTAAAGATATAACCACATGGCTCAGCCTGAGAGCTCCTGGGTCGGCTGTGTCTCAGGGAAAGTGACTTAAATCAGACCTATCTCATGCAGATTCATTTTTAAAACAATTCCATACATGCGCCTATGTATGATTTCTGTAAACCAGGACCTAATCCTGCACAAAGTGCTTTCATACTGAGTTCTTCACTTGTTGGGGCTTTGTTTGTTTAAAACAGATAGGACTTATAGAAATATGTAGGAGCATAAACCTGGGAAATTGAGAGATAACAAATAATATTCAGTGTTGCTTGTGGGATCAGCCCAAACCTTTGTGCTTTGGGGTGTGGAAACGAATGGAGCACTCAGCCTTGGGTCCAGCACAGTCATTTATAACCATTCTTCTGCCACCTCACCTGGGTTCTCATTGGTCCCACCTACACCGTACACCTGACTCCTGAAAGGCCAGACTATGTCACACCAAATCCATTGACCAGACAGCAGATTGGGCAAAAGGCTCTCACCTGTTCTTGTTTTGCCAGCTTCATTTGCTGGTCTTAAAAGCACTCCCCCATTGCCCCCCTACATTTGCCTCCATTCTGTGCTGAGAGCATATTTGTCTCCCTTCTTGTCCTTCATTTTCTCAGGTTAAGGAAGCAGGAATTTCAACAGCACACTAAGATTCAGGCTTCCCCACAGAATACAATCTCCATTCGTTGCTTTACTTCATAGCCCTTCCCTGAACCTTCTGCACTTGGAACACGGGAGTAAAATGGAGGCAGTCAGCACACCACAAACATCCATGACTTTGGGCACAGAATTCATCAGCACAAAGTCCCACTGCTTCCAGAGGGCACTGACTGAAGTTCTTGCAGTCCTCTATGGACACTCAACTGCCCAGCACAAAGGCATTACCAGTAGAAATACAACAAGCAGGTAAGCAGGGTTTGTTCCTTCTTGTTTGGACAATAGCAAGCTCCCCATGTCGGGCTCCCTGGGGTGATGTTCCAGTTCAGGCTATGTAACCCCTGTTATTTTCTCACTGGCATCACACCCCACTGAGCCAGCACTGATTTGCACCAATGTAGAACCACAGCTCGTTTTACCATACAGAACACCCCATGCTGACACTAAGGATCGACGAGAAGCCCGTGAGAATTTCTTGGCAGGATTGCATGGCGTTAATAACTGTGCAGCGCTAATTATAATAACTAATGGTCTGACACCGCACTGCCTTTGTGCTCCAAGTACATTCTACCATTGCTTTGTTTTTGCCACAAACAAATCCACTTTGCATTGTTTTTTTGAAAACAAAGCACAAGGAAAGAAACAGATCCAGAGTAACAGACTAATAACAGAGCAAACACCAGAAAACACAGCAACAAGTAAATATGAAGTGATGCAGGAACACTGCTACTCGGTACAGACTATTGTGATACGGTCTTTGTTCCACTACAGAAGAGATGGTGATGGAGTGATGCAGCAGGTGCAGAAAGAAGGTGGTCAGAATAAACCAGTCTACCTCTCCACTTCACTTCTTGGGCCTTGGACAAGGCATGTTGAAAAAATAAAGCAGCTGTAATGATGATTGCAATTAATACAGCTGAAGTGATTGCTTGCAGCCTGTAGGACTGAACCAGGCTGCTTCTGATGTCCTGATTTCAGGAGCATCGAGGAGTGACATTTCATTTGTTTATAGTTAAATATCAGTAATTAAAATCTTCCTCTTCTTTATAGCTGATAACTCATTTAGTGTGTGGGGGAAAAAACTGGCCAGATTGAGGAAAATAAAACTGTGCTCACATTTACCACCCCCAAGCGCAGCCTTTTTAGAAAGACTATTTATTTATTTCAAGAACTGCAATGTCTCAACCATCCCCACATTTAAATCTGAACTTGCACAGTATACAGAGGAGTTTTGGGTTTCACTGTCCTCGCTGGAAGCATTAATTTCTCCTAAAGCAGCGAGTGTAATTCACGTGCTAACACAACCAGCTTCCTCCCATCCTTGTGCTTTCCACCCTAGATTGCTTTTTCTGGTCTTAGACTTCAGGTACATAAAAAATTCAGGGCTCCTCTTGGCAGACGTATCATCCCTTCTGTTGGCTAATAACGTAAAAGCTACAAAGCAGGAGTCTGCAATGCATTAGACCAAGGCTGGTCACAGAACAAATTAATTATAAATGACCTCAGACACATCCCTCCATACTCCGGACAGAGCAAGTGCCAAATCTCAAGGACACAGTTAAGGACCACTGCTGAGTCTCTGGGAGTTTTTACAATGATCTCAGAGGGAGATGGAAAGCTAATGTAATGAGAAAGGTGACTTACACAAGTGGTAGAGCTGGGAACAAACACAAGGCTCCCTTAGTTCTAAGGTCAGTGCTCTAATCATCACGTTACACTGCCCATAGTTTGTTTGCAAACCCAAATGAGCAGAATGCCACAGGGTCCAAGAAGGACTATATCCCTTCACAATAAATCTTATAAATAGACGCCCTATGGAAATGCACATGACAGACTTCCACCATCAGTCTTACCACAAAGAAAAATAAGGGTTTAAGATCACCTAACTGGGAATGCTTCCATGCACTGCCTCTTGGGTTTGGCAGCTCTCATCCAGGAGAGCATTGCATCACCTGGCTGGGTCCTTCAGCCATCAGTATGGGAACAAGCACCCCATAGATCTGAAAGCCTGCAATACCTCTTAACAGTGCCTCTGAATATGCAGCCTGTTCCCTCAGACTAAAATTAATAGCCTTATTGGCAGGATGACTCAGGGAGCTGTAGTTAGGCATGTCTCGTCTCCCTGCATTTGCAATGAGATTTCCCTGATTTATTTTATCTGCAGTAATTAAGGCAGCCTTCCCTCCACCACCACTACACTGTGAAGATTTAAAAATAACACAAGAAGCAGCAGCAGGCTAGACGAACAAGTCAGCAAGAAAATCACACCAGGCAGCTCAATTTCTGCTGCTTCAGAGCCCTCTTTGACTGTACAACACTGCAGAGCCCATGGCATCGGGGTGAAGAGCCAATCCCACAAGTGGAAGCGGCTCCAGCCATCAGCAGTTGGAGCTGTTCATGCTGCCATGCCCAACTGCAGACTGAGCCCTCTGTGCACTGCAGAATTTCACACCTCTTTGGTCCTGGGTGTTGTCCTTGCAGAGGAAGGGACACTTCTGATGCAGCTTGATGCTGCAAAGCTGCAGTTGTTGCTGCTGCAGCTGCCACTGATTTGCTGTGGACTTCAGACATAACCCTCTCTGGAATAGGGAACACAGCACAAACCAAAGAGTATTGCAGCTCTGCTGAGTTCCACCTCACACTTAACCCCCTGCAGGGCTCTTAACCTTTTGCACACAATTTCTGAGCCACAAACTGTATACAATTCAGTGACAGGCTCACAGCACTAAGGGTAGAAATTAGAGATGCATTTTATACAGCTGCCAAGGTTTCCTCAAAGCTCTGACAGAGCTCCGCAGGACTGGGTCCTACAAGAGTGAACAGGAGTGTTTATAGCTATTGCACCTTGGAGATGGCTTGGGGGTTTGCTTCTCTCAGCCTTTTCCTTCTATTAGTCCCTGATTTCTGCTGTCTTCCTTACTCTAAAGCAACCCTTGTTCATGCACTTATGATTCAGCTAATTATAAGAAAGAACCACAGTGCAATCTCATGCTAATGAAGGATTTTGTACTTTTCTGGAACTCTGCTGTGAACACTGCAGTATCCGCTCCCTGTGGGTTTTTCTTTTTTACACTAACATACAACAAAACACCAGAAACACAAACCATGCTCCTGGAAATGTACCCACTGAAACACACGCTTGCTGTTAGTCAGTGTTAGGCAGACTGTAATAAAAGTATAATCACACCAGGACCTAAGCAGTGAGTACAAAGCAAAGCACCATAGACTCTCAGATAACACTGTCGCCTGCACTCTGCTCTGACTGATGTTCATGTACAGGAATAAACCACATTCAATCCCCCAAGGGAAAACAGCACTTAGAGCTTTTTCCTTAATTTTCATACCGACTTCAGACAGATCCCAAGTGTCCCGAGGAAAGAAATGGTAATTTTCAATATCAGCTCTGTAGAACAGACTCTTCACTGCACTACACACAGTGCTGCACCACAGTATAATTCAGCTCCCATTTACTCCCTCCTTACACAACTGTGTAGAGAGGAAGAGCAGCAGTGGTACCCCCGGACTTGTGATTTTTTAACAGCTTTTTGGCTCGCCTTGTCAGAAGATGCACGTCCTGTTTATGTGACAGATGCAACTAAAAGCCTGCATTCAGCAAATCAAAGGAAGAGAGGCAACTTCACACCATTTCGGCTCATACTGACTCAGCAGCCAAGCACTTTTTGCTCCATTTATTGCACACAGCACTGAAGTGCAGATTTAAGCAGCCTATTAGCTACATGGGCCATCAGGTCCCTTGCTTAAAGGCAGAGTTGCCAGGAAGGAAATACCCACCTTAATAAAATTACATACAAAATGACATTTAGTGCCTGAAGCTCTGTCTGCACAACAGAAGCAACAAATCAGATGCACAAGTGGGGTTTCACCCAGCACTGATCATTCTTCTGTGTCCTAATGGTTATTTATCTATGCACAGAGGCACAGCAGAACTGAAAACCCATGTTTTTATCCTAGACACTCAGTTGCATCTACACAGCACAAAGCAACTGGGAACTAATGTAGGAACGGGATCATAAATAGCTGAGTTAAATTATTTCAATAAAAGCATTCATAACAAAGAGCTATACTGCATTTCATTAGTCATCAACTAAATACAGAATAAAGTATGACAAACTGCAATAAGCTCAGTATGCCATCAAGCCATCTCTCAGACTGCTACAGGATTATAATCATCCACTCATTACAGCAATTAGCTTGATCCATACAATAACTCAGTATCAGCATGTACATCGCAGTTACGGAAGATAAGCACCTGTTTTTTCTTCTTTTTCCTCTTTGCTTTCACTCTACAGGTCACATGTTAATTTACAGATCCAAAAAAACCCAAGGATTATGATGTAAGAAAGCATTTTTGTCAGAAAACTGAAGCGTTGCCTTCACAGACAGTGCAGCCTTTCAGAAACACAAAGGCAGATGCAGCACTGTTCAGCTGCAGATTCTGCGGCAACGTCCATAGGGCCAAACCTCGAGAGATGCCAACCTGTGCTGCAGGCCACGTTTTCAGCAACACAGCTCAAACCTGGCTCACTTCTGGTTTGCTGCTTCTCATCACTAAGCAGCAATCTGCTGGTATAAGCTGATCAAAGTCCCTCGTGTTCAGCAGACTGACGCCAGCCAAGGAAACGCTTGTCTATATTTAGCCATGAGATGTAAGAGCAGTAGGTACAGAGACAGGAGATTTACACTCAGCCATCAGCAAAGCATCATACAATTTTTATAGCATCGATCCAAGCCTGAGTCCCCTTCAGTACTCCTCCCCTGAGCTTATAAATTCTTTCAGGTTTTTCATTGTTTTTAATTTATATGCTGGAAAAAGCACAGATGCTTTCCATGAAAGCCACATCACATGAATTAACATTTCCTGAGATCACTAACGATGAAGTAAAACATTGCCCAAACTCAAGGGAACAACAGCCCCAAGTCTTATTTCAAATTCCCATTACAAACCCTTCAATTAGTTTCCTAGAATCCTTTTCTTCCTCCCAATACACAACAGCAGGAGTTAGCCCACTTACTAAGAAGAATTTTGTTGTAGCTTATACAGCTCTGAAACCTCTGGTGACAGCATTAATCTATGAGCAAGTGAGATGTGTGATGAACCAACCCACTGAAGAGTAAATCAGACACTGGAATATACAACAGTGCTTCCTAACTCTAAGAAAGTATAGGGCCAATACTTGAGACAGAGGGATACCTTTCTAATCCCAGCTGTAAGAAAAGCTTTTGAGTTGCTCTGCATTATTTTTAAGGCTTAGGACTGATGGGTAACTTACAAGTAACTCCAGAGCTGATGGTGTGTAATTCACAGTGATGTTTTGTTTAAGAATAAAGCACCAGACATAAACTAATGGTTTGGATTAAACAGAAGTGATCCTAAGAATGTGTTAGCCTTAATTGGCGTAGCTACGTTCACTTTAGAGGGACTGTGTCAGTTAGCTGTAGTTGATGGTCTGAAACCCACATACTGAGTTCCAAGCTGATGAAAATTAGAAATGCAAGTTGTCTGATCCACATTTGGAAATGCACCTTTTGGGTTAAGGCTGCAGACACGTAGAAAATGGAGGTTCATGGGACGGAGACATTCAAGTCACTACAAGGTGAGATTTGTGCCTTCAATTTAGGCCTATGAATTTGAAAAATGGCCTTGTTTATATCTGAGACTAACATAAATCACAGGGTAAAAATATCCACAACATTTTTATCCCCCGTAGCCAAATGAAATTAAACCTAAAAGTCATTTATTTACAGCATATGCTTATAATATCTATTTATTATAACAATTACACCAGGGATTATAGAGCAACAAATCCTGTGCATTATTAAAGCCTACAGGTTTGCAATTTCCCTAAGTAAATACCATACCAATGCTTTTTGCAGGGGAATTCATCTGGGTTGTCAGTAGACACTGAAAGGAACATTTTGCATTGAGGTCTTTTGCAAAAGCTGATGAAGGAGGAAGGACAAAATACACAAGAAAGATGTATGGCAGCGTTTCTGAGTAGGACAGTAACACCATAGCTTTCACTGAAAATAGTAAATAATCCTTGTCTGAAAATAGACACTTTATGGATTGGTTAGATAGGCAGAATGATTAAGGGTGGATTTACACTATCTGGGGATATGCATCAATGGGTTTTGAGAGGTGGATGTGAGATCATCTCAAAGAGGCTACTAAGAGCTATTGAACGCGCATCAGAAACATGAAATCCTCACTCCAAATCCTCAGCCATTGAGTGAAATCTGATTTGCCAGACACCAGACATCCACAAGAGGCAAGAGGATGCTTAGACAAAATAAATAAATAAATAAAAGCCAAAATGAATTGTTGGTATATTTAGAACACAGAATAGAAAAATGGAATAAAAACTTAAATTCTAAGATAAACATGGAAAATCCTTCAGATTACTCTGAAAAAAATTAAGATAATGATTTTCATTCAAGGCAAGTCCAAAGCAGAAGAAAAGACAAGCTTATACACACACCAGTACCTAATATTTGCTTCTATTTTGCATAGCATATATCAGATATGATCCTGGACTATAAGCAGGGTACATGAAGTGTGACTGATTGCAAATTTTAATGGATTTACTTATCCATTCAACCTTCTAATTGAAGCAGATTGTTGCGTATAACCCTGGCCAACAGCTTCACATCCATTTCCCCACTCTTCCGAGGGATATGTAAATCAGTTCATCAGATTATTAAAAAAATGAAAAACCACACACCTAAAGGGAAAACTGACATTACTTTGTCTTTCAAGACAATCTTAAGGCTTTGTTCGATATGACCTAAAGGCCATCATTTTGCTACAAGTTGTTCCTATGCTTTCCTGCATGAGCCATCCAATAAGAGCTCCTACAACACCGCATTCGAACCAAGCCCTTTGCCGCCTTTTGTTACAGAGCACCTCCAAGAATCTACAGTTAATTCCCTAATGTAACTGCCAGTCACATTTTTGCAGTAAATTTGATTGATTACATTTGCTTCGAGCTCTCAGAGGTGATAAAGAGATGCAAAAAGCGTAACTAAATATTTATAATTCATTCACTGCACATACACATACCCACCATGCACGGAGCCGTGTAGGTTTTTAAATATAGAAAATCAACATCTCAAATTAAGATTCACGACTTATGCAAAGCTTCACATAATAAGAAAGCTACAATTACTTCTTGAAATAGTGTGGAAGAGGAGGATCCATTACTTAAACACAGCAAGTGCTGTCAGATAACACTGTCTTGCTACAGTCAGGTGAGTAAGAAAGTGTTCAAGTGTGTGTGGCATTCTCCAGTCTTATGTCTATGTCCATCCTCGACTTCTGTTCTGTGGGTCTCTACATTGACAAAAATGACAAATAGACATTATTTCTAAGTCAAAGTATCAATAAAGGATTAAACAATGGACTTTGACAGATCTCTACAGCAGTAGTAAGCAAAAAGA
Source organism: Oreortyx pictus (assembly GCA_036925125.1). Taxonomy (NCBI): domain Eukaryota; kingdom Metazoa; phylum Chordata; class Aves; order Galliformes; family Odontophoridae; genus Oreortyx; species Oreortyx pictus. The sequence continues at coordinate 1,642,573 of JAUPFR010000029.1, forward strand.
GAAAAAAAAAGACTAATTCGTTAATTTATGGCAGCACATGCAACTTTCCCTTTATGCTAATTTAATCAATGCAGAAACTTTATTTGAACTTTTTTTTTTTCTTCCAATGATCAGATCATCACCGAAATGCCCCGGAACAGCCACCTGACACTTGCTTTATCAAAAGGAAATGGCTACAAGTAAAACAAGTTATTAAATGACAAATCCTTGTGGTGCTAGATCTAAATGAGAATGATTGAAGACGCGTGGGCACAGAGGGCAACAGCTAGCACGAGATAATTAGGTATTGCTGCACTCTAGTCTTGAGGGAATCCATTTTCTTTCTCCACTGAGTAGCAGTCTCCATCGCTGATCAAATTAGTAAATTCCATTAAATATTCCCAACCTCCATTGAACTAGCATGAATGATACTTGTCAAAGACAGCCCAGCTCCACCAAGACAGCTAGCACTAACCAGATAAGTGCCAGCCAACCTGCTTTTCTGTGATGTCCCCATGTAATATTTTACCACCTACACTGATTTCCTGCATCTGCTTTGTCTCAGAGTTACAGAGAATGACAACCCCACCCAATTTCTTCTTCCCTGAAACAGAGACGTTGGCACAGAACTAGGGACACAGGGAAAAACCAAGAGTGAATCATTAGGATATCAGCTATGACATGTTCACTCCTCCTGTCTCTCCTATAAGTGAAGAAAATTACTTTCCTCCCCAATGAAATCAAGCAAGCTTCCTCACATCTACTGCAGGAAAAGCCTCTCATGGAATAGCTGAGGGTACAGACTTACCCCACATAACCCACACATGCACACAAACCCAAAGTCCCTATGGCCTGGTAAGATAATGCATTAATGTACGGGAGCCTCACTAGAAGCCTGCAGCAGATACACACATCTCTATCAATTATACATCCCTGGTGCTGAGCAGGCACTGAACGCAGACGTTTCAAGTGTTGGTACTGAGCATCTGCACGCAGATCTCCTGTCTACAGGGGACAGAAGCCCTCAGCAGTATTTTCTACCTGAGCAGTTTTACTCCACCTATGCAAACATGCCCTGATGCTGTAAAACATAAATGTTTTACTGCATAAATGAGTCAGAGCTCTAGAAAGAGGCAGTCACGCAATGTGCCAGAGCCACTTAATCCAGACAAGCCTGATTTTACCCTAGAAAACCCTGCTCGCTTTCTAAGCGTCAAAGTTTGCTTTAGCAGTGCATCTGTATGTCCTCCTCTGGTCTGACTTTGTATAACCTGAGCTCTTAATTAAGCAAATCTTTAAGTTATGAATCCCACTGAGATGCAGCCCTCATTGCCATCAGACTGGGATACTTAACAGTACTGAAGGAACTATGAGTTTAGGAAAGAACTACTTGCATTCCACAGATGAGGAACTGGCACAAGAAAATGATGTGGGAAAAGCTAAGGCCCAGAATGAGCCATCAAAGTCATCACTGAGTCAGCAGCAGAGCCAAGAACATAGACTTGGCAAGAAGAACCAGATCTATAAAAGGAGGAGACCTTCCAAGTTGAATTTCCATTTGTGTTATTAATAAAAAACCTCTTAGCAAACAACTAGAAGAAAAATTGATTCCATCCTCCAGCAGAGGAAGATCTAATCAAGTTGCACAAGGTGACATCTCCAGATCCCAAGCATTTGATTACAGGGATGGGTGCTTAATTAAAATGGCTGTATACTGCATCTGTAGCATTGTGGCTCAAAGGAGAAGATTCTGATCAGATCCGTGCTCAAAATAACCTTTGCTGACATTTCTTTTAGGATGAATCCAAACCTACTCCATCGTGGAAATAACATGATGTGACTGCATTTAAAACAAGCTAAGCTCTTGACTCAGTTTCCACTTGTAAAGCCTTGGAAGTATCCTCTCACAAGGCAAGTTATGCAAACAACTGGCAATATTAGGTATTTTATTTGGTTTTATCTGTTGGGCTTAAAGGACAGGAGGCACCTCAAAATAGCCATAGCAGCATCAGGACAAGGCTTACTCAGTTGGTACCTGCTCCCTTGGGGTAAGAAATCAAAGGCAGCCAAATATGGCACGAGCCACGTCCCTGCCAGCTATAGAAGTCATATGCTTTAATCAGACCTCCCCAAAGATTACTTTTCCATTGGAAAGCTACTGCCTTTTTGGATCAAAAGATTCATAAGAGTCCTAAGGAAAAACCTGGGAGCTAGCTCAGCTATACATCATCTCTGACATCTTGACCTAAATAAGACATCCCCCGTAGAGTTAATGAGGATATAATTGTATCATGTGCAGAGACACAAATCAAGCCTTTTAGAGATGGAGAAATGACTGTCCCCAGGCTGTGCTGATGCTAATGCAGGAAACCTTCCTCATTCATTGGACTGGTGTAGATGATACTGAGTTTCTCTGAGGATCCCCCAAATGCTGAAACTAAATGCAACATTTCCCCGGAACAGAACCACCAGAACTGTTTTCAATTAGAGATGACTGTTAATCAGGACAGCTGAATGCATCATTCATCCTTATTCACCAACCTTCAAATCCAGGCAGAGGGGGGAGGGGCTATGGCTAGAAGAAAAGAGCATTTCTATTTCAAAAACAAAGAAAGATTTGCCCAAATCATTCTCATTCTGAAATACCCCATTCATTATCACAGCAATGCTCTTCGGTATTTTAAAATTCACAAAACACATTCTGAAGAAGGATGACTAAAGTTAACTTCTCGATGAAAGAACACTTTGAAATGAAACTTCTTCCCATCTTGAGTTGAAGCTTTCATGTTCTGAAGTTACAGAAGTGACAGCATGGGAAGCACAGGAGCGAACTCCCATAACACTCCCAGAACTTCCTACTGCCACTACCTCAATTAAATCTTGCTCCAGGAATTCAGGAGTACTTTCACACAAAGGTTTCACAGGATTAAGTGATAAAATTAATGGGGATGTCTTTGTGTAGGAAAATGTAATCCACAACGTTCAGCGAAACAAGCAATCACAGCATTCCTGCAGCCACGCAAAGTGAAATGAAGTTAGAAAATAATTGGCTGCAGTTCAAAATTAATGACTGCTTAAACATCATAAATGCAATATATAATCAAATCCAAAGGACACATTATTCAGCATGAAAGGTAACAACAAAAACATCTTTTAAAGCAACAATCATTTGTGATTTCAACTACAAAGCAGATGAATGTTGTTTTTGCTTATGGAGTGCTTCTCATTTTTAAGACAATCGGGTGGAATTACTTGGGACTTACTGCTTGCACTCAAGAGGAAATTCTAAGTGTTTGGAAAGCAAATATTCTGTAAACAGTGTTTCCTTTCATTACAGCCCCTCATCAAAATGCTGATTTAAATGCAAAAGAAAGAGCCCAGGAATGAAAGGACACGAGGATGGTTTCCTTCCCATGTGCAGCTACAGCTGTAAGTACATCTAAGTTTCTTCTGAATTAGGACTTTCAGGGGTCTGGCCTCATTTACTCTTATTTCTCAGGGAAGAAGATGACAGCACAATACTACGCAGAGCTGCAAGTAAAATGTGTAGAATATGAAAAATTCATCCCTCAATTACTAATGCACCTTCACTATTTATTAACGAGGGCAGGATTTTTTCTGAATAGGCAATTCATTCCACCAACTATACATTGAGGAGAGCAGAATGCCATGTCATCACTTCTCAGTCGCACACAAAAGGGCAGAATTAGAGTGAAAACCCAAATGGTGGTTTACCCACTACGTTCTACCCCATATATTCTTGACTTCAAGACCCCCATTCCCACATCTCTCTACAGACACTGCTTCTGTCTTCACGCCTCGTGAGCTCCACTGTCTGAAGGTCAGCAAATCCAAACTGATACTGCTTCATACATCAGTACACTGCAGATTACAATTATTATTTGGGGAGAGACAGTGAGATTTTCATTTCTCTGATGATGTAATGAAATAAGCATAGCATGTCTTTATAGTGAAAAATTCTAAAATTCAGCTGCTTCAGCAAAACCTCTGTTAATTTTTTTTAAGTGGTTCATCTTAACTGATGATGTCACCTCAATTCCCTTAGTTCAGATAGTCAACTCATACTTTTTGTTAGAGAATATTTGAAAACTTACTGCATGCTCCCACCATGCTCACAGGTATAGCAGGGTGCCTTCACTGCAGGACTTGGTTACAGCTGAGATGTTTGGTATCCTGTGCTTCCAAACCAAGTATAGGAGGCACCATGATCACCTTTCCCTTATGCAAGATGAACTTTCCAACCAAAACTTGCTTTGGCAGAGGGAGGTGGTAAGCACCAAGGGAGCAGGTGGCAGCACTGGGGAACAGGACATCTATTTGGAGAGCAGATATAGACTTTAGCATACAATGAATGAGCAAACTGTGACTTCTCAGAAGTTTAACCTGAAGATTTAACCATCTCTAGCTCAGTCCTGATGTCTACAAGAATTAGATTGTATAACTCCTCCACTCATTGTAATGAGAAGGTTAAAACAATTGATTTGATACTGCAGAGCCCATTTTCCACAGGACATACTATATATCTACTTCCATAGCAGAATAATATTTGGTAAAAGGAGCTCTACATCCTAAAAAAATGATTAATGTGCATGTACCCTGCCTTTCAGCTGTACCGAGATAGAAGAACTGCTTATAGATCATATAACAAATCACCTCTAAAGGACACAGCAACATACATTACTTCATAAAACACCATAGGGTGACTCTGCTTTTCTTAATAAGCCATTCTTCTTCTGCAACCTTGGCTCCTCATGCATTTTTATAAGCTTCCTTCTTTCTCCTTCTGTGCTCCACATGTCTCCAAAATTACTTTCCAAATGCAATTAACAAGTGTATTAATTAAATTATTATGACTTCAGCTATTTTTTGGAATATGTGCTCAGCCATACAGCAAAACAAGAGCTACTCACGTCCCCTAAATGACTCCCTCTCATCTTTGCTGCCATGTTTTCACTTCCCCAAGTGTCATTAAACATGAGCCAAAGATTAGTTTTTAGGCACGTACGAATGGGTGCCTTACTGCAGCACAGCAGAACTGCACTTGCTTGTGCCAGCTAAAGTTTGGCCCCTGAAACATATTAGAGAAAAACAGGAGGTTTCCACATGCACCAAGTCCCAGCTTCATCTGTTGTATACCAGTGGCTATGGCAAAAATATAATTCATTCTACGAAATCAATGGATCACGGTCATTCAAGGCATGACAGAGCTGTATTATGCTGACCACTGCACAGCAGATAAGGAAACAAGAAACTCCAGCCTCTTTGTTCACAGCCAACATCAGTCCCTGCTTAAGAGACTTGTTTCAACTTATTGTGACATCATTTATAGTCCTAGGGATGTTTAATTTCTTCTTCTGATGTACTGCACTGCCTACAGAAGCGTGCAAGACAGACGTTCAGATATGATATCTACTGGTATGCTGCCTTGAGAAAAGGCCAGTTACTTGCTACATCCGTGGCCATTGGGGATAAGAGGGATATCTTCCAACTGGCTCTAATGTAGTAAATACTTTTGCTAAAGGAAACCAAGAAAAAAAAATAACTTGGAAACAGCTACTGTTTACTCACCAAACCCTAGATGCATTCCCACTGAGTAGTACAAAGGAAAAATATCTGTCCTGCTTGACATATTCTATACAGTGCCATTCTTGACAATGCCTATACTTCAATTCTTTGGGTTTCAGCAGGTCATAAAGTGAAGCACAGGGTGGTTTCATTCAGCTCTCAAAGCTGTGTAATTTTGCTGTGCAGCTATTGCTAAGAGAATGAGTCACTCCAGAAAAGAACTCCTTCACATCTTCTCTACCCCCCCCCCCCAATTTTCTTTTTCCTAGTTTGATATAAAAGGTTTTTATTTTTAATTAAGAAAAAGTGTATACTGCTGTCTCACAGGATCACATAGCTCTAATATATTCTTCAATTATTTTTTTCCCTTTGCCAGAAGAAACTAGACAATATTAAGTCACATCCCTTGCTACTTAGATACTCAAGGCTTAAAAACACATCACTGCTCTATAGCCATCTACCTTTCTTGAGGGTTTTACTGGACAAACATTAACAACTGCTGCTTTACAGCAGTCCTGGATAACCCAGGGAAATAAAAAATAAACAGCTTATTCAAGAGTCCAGTGCATGTAAAAATCAGCACTCTTGACTCACAAGATTAATATCAAGAATTCCCTTCCCTGCTGTCATCCATCAGATGTTACTGGTGCTCAGAACACACAACTGAGGCCAGACCTATCTCCAATGAGTCATCTGCCTGCAAATCTGAATTTCAGCTGTGTTTGATGAGCTGCATACACTTGAGAAGCTGTCTCACCCAATCAGCAGATAGGCATCCATCTGAAAACACAAAGACATTAAAGCCTTGCCTTTGTCTGTGATTATTAACCATGGATGAGGGTCAGCAGCATATAATCTGTTTATTGATTTATAGGGGTTTGAGGGCAGCTCCAAGGAAGCTGTGAACCAGCTGTGTTCTCCCCCACTCCTGTGCCATGCAAGCCTTTAATGGAGAAAATTAAATACTACCCTGCTGTAATGTAGAGGCTGCTGTGCTTGCACAACCACTGATTCTTGGCTGATACCCATGGCTTGGCCTGACAAAAATAACAGCATGTTCTGCTACAACGTCAGCTGAACAGCCAGGGCTCTATGACTAGGGGCAAAAACAAGTCATCTCCTCTGTGATTTGGAAAGAGACACGACTTCAAATATGCCTTCACCAATGGGTTACATATTTGCTCTTTGAGAAGCTCTTGTCCTTCACAAATCATAGCTGAGAAGAGCATGAGAGATTAACTACATGCCCTGAAATTGTGAAGGCACTGAATGCTTGGTTATCTTCAAGCAATCGAGTAGTCCCAGTGAAACATTTACTACAATCAAGGACTCCTAATGCAGTAGTTTAATTTTCATCACCATCATCCATAATCATATACAATGTGGTTAAAACTCCAAACAAAACAATCAGATTTTGCCTCACTGTGCTGATGAGATCATCAGTCCCAAATAACAGTTCTGTTCCCCTTCCCATACCTAATGCTCTAATATCCAAACAGCTACCTGATGATAAAAATAAATACCATCTTTGGCACCGATCCTGTACGCCAGTCAGACTGTTAAGTCCATGGGAGAACCCTGTATTTCAGCACGATTTTGTGTATTACAACTATCACAATGACTTTGAGAGATTTGCAGCATGATCACTTGTTTGGGCAAGGCAGCATTTTGCCACTATTGCGTGATGGGTTTCATCAACACGACTGGTGTCTTTACTAAACCTTTTTTTTCTGAACCAGGTTAAAAATAATATTGATGGCCTTTCTCAGCCATTCTCCACAGAATTCCCGAGAGAGTGGCATGACATTTAATAAATGTTTAATGAGTTCATCTCAGCTCTGAATTTTGTGCAAGTGAGCATTTTTATGGAGGAAGAAAAGCGCTACAAGAGCTGCTTCAAAGCCACAGCTCTGTTCTACAGTCAGGAGCCACTGGACTTGGCGTGAGGCTTTGTATTATCTGAGCTACGAGTGGTAAGAAGAATGCTGTTCATCGTCAGTTACTGGTGAACAGTTGGTAGTGCAACAGCCGATCACAGTGATCAAATCTCTTCCTTCACTAGCATTTCCATATTGCTCAGTTTGACCTTTACATCCCTGCAGAAAAAGTGCCCCAAAACCTGCTCTCCACCTGCACCACGAACATCAATACCCAATGAAAGGCTCTGATGGATGAAATGAGTTCCTTGGCCTCGCTCCAGCCTTGAAACGGTAAATGCTTTTATCCACAAAGCCACTACAATAATTGGCCCTTTTGTGCTGGTTGGGAACACACAGACCTAGCAAGTCACCTCCTCCTTTCCTCCTAAAGGTCACCCGTGAAAATAGCTGCTGGGAAAGAACCCAAGAGCAGCACAGAGAACCTTGCTCACTGCCTAAATCCAGCATGAAAACAGAGGCACTGCCAGCCTAAACCCTTCATCTGCCTTCCCCACTTCGTCCTCTTCAGCCGTACAACTCTTCGGTCATCTCAAACATGGGGGAAGGCGATGACAAAGCAGCATCCATCCACACTGCAGCAAAATGTTAACACTCAAGTATATCCAGCACAGAACCACACCTCAGATTTTACTCAGTTCTCAGGGAGGTATTACATTATTTGACAAGAACCAATATCTTGGGAAGAACTAGCAAAGGAATTAGCGTGACAAACTAAGAGGGGAAAAAAACAAACATCCCCTGGAATATGATTGCATTAGGATGAAAATCTATTTACAAACAAAAAACTGCCTGCTTTGATATTCCAAGTTTGAAGCAAAAATTGTCTAGTGACAAAAGCAATTTAACACAGGGAACCAATTTGTGTCTCTCCAGCTAACAATGCACTAAGAGGAAGTCATGGGACCAATGTAAACATGTGGAAGATGGTTGGTGCTGAGAGCAATACTCTTGAAGTTATTCTGTAATGCTTTTACATCATCACAAGTAGGATGTTGGTTGGTGTTCTCTAGATTTTGGGTGAGCCACTTTGCACTCTAAGTTGTACAAAACATCCAAGCTTAACCTGCAATGCATTTTAGAGCCGAAGTCTCACTGGCCATTATCAATATTTTAAAGAATAGACTGTCAAAGATGAAGAAAGAACTGAGGCATTTCCCACCAAAATTCAATAAAGTCAGAAAGGGACTGCAAAACTATTTAAGTTCTTACAGGTACAAATAGATACCAAAGGAAACAGAGCACCAAAATGCTACCTGAGGCCTCTGAAAATAAAAATCTTCTGTCGTTACATGACACAAGTAACTTTAAAGTGAATTTGAGCTTCAAGAAATAACTTACGAGAGCTTTCTCATCTGACATGAAGGCATTATTAAAGAGAATAGAAGACGAGGAAACAAAGAGATGCCCTTATGCGCAACTTCACTTTACTTGCTAAGGGACAGCCACCCCTTAAGGGCAGAAAGCTCACATGATGCCACAGAAGTACTGAATAAGACCAGAAAAAAAATGGGGCTCAAGTCAAAGTAGCTATTAGCTGCTTATAAGGCATTCCATTGAACCAGGTTTTGTTCAGCAGCACCGTATTAAATCATCAAGAAGAGGTTCTCTTTTCTTATTTCTGGGCATGTAAGAACAGAGAGTTATCCAGCGCTAATCATCTCCCAGCCTACACACGACAATTTTTACATGACTTTAAGGAATCTATTTTCTGTTCCGGGAAATAAGCCCATTTGCGCTAGCTAAAAGGTATTGTTTTGTCAGCTCTCAACCGTGTGTGAGATTTAACTAGGCAAAGTGCCAACTTGTGATGCTTCTAGGCAAAGCCATCTATTTAGTGCCATGACGAACATCTCACTGACCCTCCCAAACTTTGCTCTTTGTATTTTTTTTTTAATTATTTTTAACTTTTTAAATAAATCTCTGGTCTGAACATGCTCTTCTTTAAGAATTCAGTTTACACTGCGTAAAACTGACAGAATGGAGCACTGAAATGGCGGAATCGCCACTCAGAGCTGTAAAGTCGTCTTTACTTTCAGCTGACTCCAACCCTTCTGCTGTTAAGCCTTCCTTCCTCTGTTTTTAATATGCAGTGCTGAGCTTTTATTATCAATAATGCAAAAGGTGCAAGTAAAGCAGAAGCTGGCCAGGAATACCCATAAGCTGATACATTAAGCTGCAGATTTACTATACTTCTGACATCCATGCATCACCATTTTACAACCATCTCATTGTAACAATAAGCCAAGAAATACAAAAAAGTATTCTCAAGTGTAGCGTAGCAAAATGATGTACTGAAACTGGATGAAAACTGCCCTAGATTTAGAGTAATTAGTATAAAGCAAAATGGACAAAACTCATTCAAGATCACTTCTAAATCCATTTCTTAAAATGATGGAGCAACGTGGGGGAACAGTTTGCAATTGAGATCTTCTCCATTACATCCTCAGTGTTTAACTTCTAAGAGCAAGAGCTTACATTCAGAGGTGCCACCACTAGGAGGAAATGTTATGAGCATCTCCACGCTAAAGCCACAATTTCTCAGCCTACATGAAGATCCAAGCTTCAGAACTCAACAGCTGACATATATTAAACTCCTCTTGGAAATTCAGTCTGAACAGAACAATGTTAGTAAAGACTCCTTCAAAACTGTTCGATAATTTCTGGTTTCAGTTTTCAAATGAGGTTATTTGTTCAGCTCCATTCTGCAAATGCACATGATTTAGATTCAAATATTGCTATCATAATCCTTTCTTACAGTTCTCTCTTATGAAACGGATTCAGCATCTGTGGGGATGTACACGATCAACAACACAGGATGGTGTACACATGAAACAGTTTACAGTAAGAGTTAAGTTTATGCAGTATTCTCCACCCTCCCAACACAGACTATCCCTTTACAACACATTTAGAAAGCTTCACAAAGCCACAATGCTCGTCAGAAGACAGTTCAACCTTCCTGAGGAAAGAGGTGTGCTAGTTAATTCCTTAAGCACAGTCCCATTTCCATTTAAGCAGGCCTTGGTGTAAATAATGAATAACTGTATTTCTTTCAGGGGGAAAAATACTGCAATTAAATGTTTTATCTTTAAAAAACACTTTGTGAATTAAGTTTATACGCCGGTCCAATTCTGCTAACGTAGCAGATCGCTGCAGTCTTCATCCTTACAATCAATGATTTGATTGCAGTGCCCTTGGGTTTGACCACTGCTCTTCTCCGCTTAGCTCTGGACACTGACTGAATGCCTTAGTCCAGCAATGAGCAGCCACTCATTGATTATGAGTTAGAGTGGACATAAACCCTGCCTGCCTCCCAAGTAAATAGGTAAGGGAGCACAGTTCCCTGAGAGTAATCCCTTTTACAGATATTTCTCAAAGGACTTGCTGCACTTCTTGCTGAAGCAGCAGATAGTGACCGCAGACACAGCAAGGGTATTGCACTAGCAGGAGCACCACTTGGATCAATATGGCAATTCCTACCAGGCCGCTCATTTTACCCAAGGTAAATGCTCCACACAGCATTTTTGGATATCTTGAAGTGACAGATATTGCAGTTCATCAAATCGGTAATTTTATCAGGAGTAACAGTGAAACAAATGCTTTCAAGAATTAACAGCCATCTGCTGTCTGTCAAGAAACAATCTAAATGGAAAACAGGAACGAGTTGAAATACACTCGAAATCTGCCCTAAATTTGTTTTTACACCTTCATAGATTACCTGAATATGTAGTATAAATATAAAACTAAGCATAGCACCTACTGCCCAATTCCCTTCAGTATATCCAGTGAAACTACATTACCAATGCAAAACAGTGTACACATTTGGACAACTTATCCATAGCTGATAAAGGGGCTGAGACTGAATAACCCAAACTACACGCACAGCCCATCGAGAATTTATTAAGGGACACTCATACAATTCTCAGTAAGACAGGGAATTTGTGGCAAGCTGCTTTGCAGTGCTAATAAAATGTTTGGGACGTAGCATGACCTTCTTTCTGTCCCTGAAGGTCACTGACAGGCGAAACTTTTGTCCCCATTAACTAAATTCTGTTCCTCAGGCCAGGTGATCATATATTATCACCTTGCAGAGAAGATGCTGGCTTGGTTTCTACTTCTTGCAGCTTTTCAATCTCCCAGAGGAATTTTCTCTGGCAACCCCGCCAGAGTATGCAAAATTAGCTCCAAAACATATGGCAGAAAACCCTAATACACTCTCACCTTTCAATGAGAAATGTTTCACTGATGCTAGTTTGCCTCAGCTGAGAAGTCTTCAAAACCCCCAGAACATCTCAGCAGAGCTGCTGATTAATATTCGTCTTTCTTGTCAATAAGATGCTTTTAATATCTATCATTTTATCTGGTTCTCCAAAATCTCTTCAGTTCAGCTTAAGATTTTTCCCCTTTGCAGCATTTTCATAAATAATAGCCAGAGAAAACAGTTGCCACAATCTGCACGGCAGCATTTCAGTTGCACACCTTGGATACACAGCTGAGAACAACTGCCAGATCGTCAGAGAAAGGCTTGGATGTACAGTGCACACTGAGAGCACTGTACAGGACCTCATACCATGCACATTTGTGTGATCGTCAGAAGAAAGGGCTAAATCATCACTGTCACACCTCAGACCACACTGTTGAGAGCTTTTAAACTCACTGCCCTGAACACAAAGAAGCACTGCAGGGAAAGCTCTGCTCTGAGCACAGGGATATTGATTCCTGTCACTGGTTCTCTCCTAGAGCAGACTTGTCATCCAGGAGATGACAGACAGCAGTGACATGGGTAGCTTCTCACAGCCTGCTTGCACCTCTTTCTAATGCCTAAAACACACTTTTGCTTCCAGCTCCTTCCATGCCCAGCACGATATGCTATGAGGATTGATAGAGTGCCATCTACTGTCCCAATTCAAGGTTTTCCTGCAGTTAAAGGGATCCACCTGAGAAATAAAGCTAAAATCAGGCTGAGCTCCCCAGCAAGGATAATCTGGACTGGGGGAGCTCCAGAAATGTCCCTCACTGAAGTGAATCTCACTGCCTGAGGTTGAAAAGGAGGGAGCAGAGGAAGGAGATATTCAAGAAGGACCTGCACATCAAGGCACCCATACAGTAAACAAAGTCCAATCATGATACAGACGTTTGTTCACATGCATACAGGGCAAACTTCTAACAGCTTAAACGACATCCTTGTTTTCAAGACGTATGTCAAGACCATATAACACAGATATCGTGCCAACAACCCAAGTAAGATTACTTGCTCAACAACAGCCTCTCAAGCCATTCTGGAAATTTGAGGCTAGACAGTTTGCATAATTCCTACCCACTGTCTGGTATGTCGCTTTACCTCCTTTGCTCCCACTTAGGGACAAAACAGAGGAGCAGTTTAGTCATAAACAGTTAAGCACTTAAAGCAATGATGAGCCCGACTGCCAAAAATGGGCATCTTGGCCCAACATGAACTGCTTTCAGCATAAGAGAAGATTGGAAGCCATGCATGAAGGCTTGTCCTCCACCCATTCTTATTAAAACCACTTTGTGCCTCGCTCAGATGTGCTCCATTTAATCAAATGAGAGCTAAATGATATTGCGCTGCCAGCGTCAATCTGAGAGTGATTTGTGTGGAGAGATACATGGCTAAAAATGAATACAACAGGGCAATTTCCTTTGCCATATAGCATGCCAACAAAATGCTTGTTTCCTGCAAAATTCTGAACAAAATTCTTTGCTAAGCACCATAGAATTCATACCAGCAAGACATTAAAGATCCCCCTTCCACCAAGCCTACCTGTTTTCCTAAGAAAAAGAGAATCCAGGGTTAAGGTTTGCAGAGCTTAAAGTCTAACCGGGAATTTGGCACTAATATAGTATATTGATTTGTGCATTAATATTCCATTACCTCCACAATATGAAATTGAAACCCAGACAATGTTCAAATTTATTGCTACTTTATCCCCCCCACCCCCCAAGTCTTGTTAAATCACTGTTTCTTCCATCTCCAGAGATAGCTAATGAACAAGCTTCAAGTCTGTCATTAAATCTTCCAGTCAGACAAAAGTTAACCATGCAAAAAGCACTTGTTAGAAAATATATAATATTGTGATTCTTAACAGCCTCCAACATCGCCCATCTTTAGGGGTTTTTGGCATGAATTTCAGCTTGGCTTTGAAATACTCAAGACTTCTGAAGATCCAAGAGCATTACCAGCAAGAAAACCACTGGATATTTCCACAGGAATATGGTAAGCAAATGGATCACTTATTTCATCAGTAGCTTTTTGGAAATACCACTGTCATGACTGACCACCAATACACACAGAAGATTATTCAGACTCAAAATCCAAAAAAGTTCCAAATTCTCCACAGTGTGAAGCAGAGAAGTCTCTCTATGCAAAGAATAATTTATACCACCTTAGGTTATGCCCACTACTATATCAGGTACAGATAATATGTTTCCACTTCACCCAAGATATTAAATACAGCATTTACACTCTGTGCTTTCAACAGTTGTTATATTAAATGAGAATAATTTATAACAGATTCATCTATCTGCAAATTGCTCAGCCTTCGGCCAAGGGAGGCAATATTGGTTAGGTCCTCTCTTTGATATTAGTCTTTCGTACCACTACAGCCTCAGGTAGAACTTTTGGTCCTCTCTTTCAAATGAAACTGCCTTCACACTGAAGCCAGTGCATTTTCTGAAAGGATGCTGAGCTCTGCAAAAGGCAGAAGAGGTGTATGGGTTGGACTGGGGCTCCCAGCTGAATACTTTTCTACTTTGGTTCAAGGTTTCTGTTGAACAGCAAAAGCACGCAATAAATCTTGATCCAAGAGTTCACATCGCCTTCCCATGCGCCAACAGCAATGCAGATACACCTTGTGCAAAACGTGAGTAAAATGCATTCAAAACACAACAGATTTGGTGTGCAGGCAAGCAAGACACCAAACGTTGGTACTTATCCCAACAAATTCTGTATGGTCTCACAGAGCAAATAAAGGACTTATCAAAACCTTGTGGGTTTCTTTCTTTGTATGCTTCATCTTAAGTGTTTCTACAGTGTTTCCTCACAGCTATAGCAATTCTAAGTCAACCTCAACAAGAAAAGTCTTCCTGCCACTTAGTTATTCGAGAACACAGCAGTTTCAACCCAGGAAAGCATCAGTTGGCTAATGCACAGCAATCCAAGAGTTACCAAAGAACGCAGCACTTCATTGAGGTGGGCTGGTGAGGCTGCACCTACGCACACACAATGAGAGTAATGCCAAGAAAAGGGCTGCACAGACTATTGATGCATTGCAGATAAAATGTAGAGCAGCCGAGATGTTCTGGCAGCAATCCTGTTGGAGTGGACATCAGCATTTCTGTCTCTGGGGTGGAAACACATATGTTCCTGATTTTCCCTTCTTTATCCCACATCGACAATATTCTAAATACAAAAAAAATGGGCTTTAGAAAGTACAGGTGTGCAAGTAGCCTACAGCTGCTTCACTGAGCTCAGATTCGGATATTCAGTGCAGCTTCCCTTTTGTGTTTATGCAAATACTCCATCTTTAGAAGAGATATAATCATTTAATTAGGCGATACTCCTACTTAATTACATGGATTGTCCGTTTAAACCACTTATATAGTAGCTAATTGTAGACTTCAGGAAACAGCATAGCAGTAGCTTTAATCGTACTGTACACACAGTGAAACCAAGAGAAAGGAATAGCAGTGACACCACAGCCCTTTCCAAAGTGCCAGGTCAAACAGAGCCTGAACATCATCACATCACTGAATTAAGACTCAGAATTCACTGATATTAGTAGGAAGAATGTCATAGGAAACAGCAAACAGGACTCACACTAGTATTTTCCACATTGTCTCTGAATACTATTGCCTGCCTAAGTGAGGGAAATCCACTTAAATAAGTGGGTTCAGACTTACCTTCTCTCATATTGCTATACTTGAGATGAAGACAAATTCCAGCATCTTTTCAGGCCCTGTTGCTGTCAGTGTATTTTTTTTCCTTATTTTTTTTCAATCAGAAAAATACAACCTCAGAAGTTTTGCAAGATTTCAGTGTTTTCTTGGGAAAATTTAATTATCTTTAAGCCCTCCAATGAATTCAGTGAAGTTCTGAATCCAGACCCATAAGTAGCTGCGAACTCTGCATTTCCTATTTAGCACTACAATGTGCTGAAAAAAAACCGACAATCTGAAAAGAGACGATTTGAACCTGCAACCAGAAATGCTTTCTAATGGAAAAACCTCCATTCTTCTCACTTCACACTTGCTCTCATGCCTCATGAAAACAAATGAGAGAGACTGAGAACGTAAGAAAACCACCTACAATTCCAGGAATTTCTTTTTGTGAGACTCGTTAGGTACTGTTTAAGTCATCTGCAAATGTGGATAACTGAAACCATTCGCATTTCAGACCAAAACCTGGAATGTTCTGAAACTAGCAGTGTGTGATGGTGGGGACCTTTTTGCCTTGTGATTAAATCCCATTCTGTAGCACAAGTTATTAATGATCACAAATGTTCAACAGCACCTACTGAAATTCTGAACTCTGTTGGCTATGTAGAGGACACAAAGGAAGCGACTTCCCCCCGTTTTACACCTTCATGAATGCAGCAATAGCTTTGACTCACTTAAAACTTCGGATTTCAGCTCCTGCACTTCCCCAAGCTAGTAGAAACGCCATGCACTATGGATTGGATTCTGTTTGTGATCTGACCCAAGCTCAATTTGAAAATCTCGAAATCACCATGTTAACATTTCGTCCCCCCTTTTCCAGTAGTTTGTGCTGCCAGATTCCTCTATCCGCTGCCATAAAAAAAGACCTCTGCTTTATTTATGTGCGTTCCCTGACACCAATCAACTTAAGACAAAGGTCTCTTGCTATATCCAGAGCCATCACAGAGCACACCAGACTGGGATCAGATGTGGAGCTCCAATAAATAAGTAAATAAATGAAATCCACACTAAACTAAATCCAAAAACTTATGAAACAGTAGAAAAAGATATATCTTTCTTTGAAACCGTTTTCAACGGGCGGAACGTCAGCTTGCTGTTAACAGCAATCGATAAAACCCTATCTCCAAATCCTGGCATTCACAGGGTAATAAAATGTAGTAACCAGCAGAGGAGTGCTGTGAGAGAACTGTAGAGTCATGCTGCTGCAATGCATTATGTAATAGCGATAGTCCAGCCTAACAAAGCTCCTCTCTCCAATTCCTTTTTAGCCAAAGGTTGTTTCTAAACGCAGCATGTGGAACTTACCTCCTGGTTGCACGGCTCTGACAAGCATGACGCTATACGAGGATATTTTAGTCCCCATGCCTTCAGATGCTCCTGCTGCAACCCGAGGGCTGGCGAATGGCTGCCCACTATTGCACTGGGCACTGGAGAGAACTGAAGGCCAATTATCGTAACAATGAGGCTGTTGTGTCGTTAAACTGCCGAGGAACGACCCTGCCCTCCATAGAAACAATTGCTCCCCTCAAGGAAGGGCAGGCTGAACAGGTCAGAGGATCACAGGTGGGAGGAGCGGAAAACTATGAATTCGTTTTTATGGGTAAAGCATAAAGCAACTAAAACTCACAGCCATCGACCTGCCCTGGCTCTGAATTACCACTGTCCTCAGGATTTCCATACCGAAGAGTTAATGCCCCCAAATCCAAAGCTGTATGTGCACCGCAGTAGCATTGAAAGCCACGGAAGAGGAACCTCTTGTAGATCTGGATTTAAGTTGCTTTGGATCACAAGGGAAGTTTCCAGCAGAGCAGATAGCCGGTACTTGGATTCCAATGTTGCTTGTTTTTCAGATTTGATGTTCTCCAGGCATTTGTTTCATAGCCTAAAAGTGTTGTTTCATGAGACTCTCAATTATCTGGGAAAAAAGGGCTAGAAGTGCAGTCCTAATTATTGCACTGAAATTCCTTACAAAGACTCAATCCATTCCATGGGCAGTGTACATTAAGTGTGACTCTTACCCATTTCCCCCAGAGACAAATGCCTTCTTGAAGACTGACAGACACTTCACGAGGATTTAGAGAAATGAGGTGGTATGCCAGAAGTTAAATCATTTCTTGGATGGCTGTGTTAGTTCTCCCCTGTCCTCCTCTCCATGCATCCCTTCAGGCTTGTTAGCTTCTCTCTGCCACTGCCTTTCAGCCACTTGTACCATAGCCAAGTATGAGCATATGGCCAAAAAGCCATTCTGCTGGGGGAGATGTTGTGTCACAAGGGTTGTGGGTGCTCAGCTTCCCATGAACATTACCCCCATAACAGCCTTTCATACCCATTGAATTTTCTGCTCTGCAAACTGGGAGCACAGCGAAAGGAATGGCAAGAAACAGTACTGGCAGCAGCTAGAGTATTTCCAGTGCCAGAGCAGTTCTTCAAACATGTCCAAGAGCCTGCGTTTAATCTCTTGGCTACCCAGATTAACCTCCTGCCCCTGGAGAGGAGTGAGCAGAATGACAATAATGTAACTCCTAACTGAAATTCCATGCCAAGGGCTCATTCGTGACATGGAAAAGGTGGAAGAGAGGCAAGGGACAGGCGCATTTATATCTCATAGAATATTTGTTGGCCAGGTATAGAAACTCACAGTCAGTGAGACAGCTGCAGTCTATTGTTAGCATTAATTAGTATTTAATTTCAACTCACCTGCGGGAGCAGAGAAAAGTCTGGGATGACATTGATGATATTACAAAGATACATCCCTTTTTTGAGGGCCACACAAGAGGAGGTTCATTGATTAGAAACTATTGAAATTAGCACTGAGAAGGAGATGGGCCTTATTTCACACAAACTGAATGTTTTCCCCAAGGAGATTTATCGGTTGGGAGCAGCTGTTATATACCTCTGGTTATTAAAACTGCTGGAAATAAGTACCCAAAATATGCATAATCAATAACAATAGCTTTGGCTTGGTTCAAGACTCATCCTTATCAGTGATTGAGTACACAATGCTGAGCAAGAATTACATTTTCATGTCAATACAACACTTACAGCTCCAACAGAAAGAGCTGTCTTCCTCCTAAGAGGAAAACTGGGGCAGGAATACAAGTCATTTTTATATCCAGTACACTTCAGGGTCTTGAATATCAGTAACTAAAGCATTTCTTAGTTCTTTGCATTAGATATATTGAAGATAAAGATGGTTTTGTGGTCACCTTCCCAGTGCTATGCAATCTTGCCTACCTCAGGCTTTCTTACAGATGATATCTGCTTTCATCACTTCAGAACACCCCATACAGAATAACCTCAGGTTATTACATCTCCTTTTACCAGCACTGACGCATTCTTGCCCAAGTCCTTGAAGGTTTTAAGAGACCAAATCAGTCAAGTTCTTCACTCCCTGTTCCATATTGCATACACACACACAACTGAAACTAATCTGCCCACGCAAAGAAATGTTTGCTACCAAATTCAACATAACTTTGGTAGAGAAAAATCTCCTGTGTGCTAGCAAGAAAATGATTCTAAAGGAAGTTGCTTAGACACCCAAAATACGGTGCCAAAGGGAAAAGTAAGCAGATTACAGCATAGCAACTTAAAACATATATATGAAATTCAATTTCGCTTTCAGAGTAATAACCACAAGAAGTAACCAGCCTAGTCCTTTTCTCATTACAGACTTAGACCAATCCTTTCTCACAAAGTACACCACGTATAGCCAGTGGTAAACACAGTGACAATAATTCTACAGAACAGCCTCTGAAATGGCTATCAATCAGTGCACTGGAAGGTGTGCCCCAAGGAGACACGAGTGCTGTTATTCTGCATTGAGCTGAGCCAAAATCCTTCAGAACAAAGGAACTACATCAAAGGACTGGAGCTCATTAAGGGAGAGCCACCACCTTGCCTGTCATAACCACATTGTCCACTGGCTTTCTCATTTTGAAAAACAGTTATTCTCACCTTCCACACGAGAGTCATCATGAACATTCATTGAGCGCTCTCAGATCTCTGGCAAGAAGATATTATTACCATGTCATAATCAGTTCTGTATTCCCTGGTGCAAAGATTGAATTTC
Organism: Oreortyx pictus; assembly: GCA_036925125.1. Classification (NCBI taxonomy): domain Eukaryota; kingdom Metazoa; phylum Chordata; class Aves; order Galliformes; family Odontophoridae; genus Oreortyx; species Oreortyx pictus. The sequence goes on from JAUPFR010000029.1 coordinate 1,662,100, forward strand.
AAATCATTCCAATAACCAAAATAATGAAGCCTTGTCCAGCCTTATTAGAGGACAGTGCTTTTCCTTCGGGTTGTTAAACTAGCCCGTGCTGTAATTGTATACATGACATTCAGTTCGGCCAGCCCATACTAAGGTGTGGAAATGAGATGGATTCTGATGAAATTTCAATTGCTGCAGCCCAGTTGCGTGACTTCCATTTTCTAAGGCAGTTGTGAGAAAAACCAACCTTAGAGGTACAGCTAGACTAAACTATTTCCACATCAGAGTCTGAGCAGGCTTCTCTGTTTTGCTATTGTCAATGTGTAGATAAGAATTCCTGCCACAGAAACCAGAAGGAAATATTCCTTTTGGCAAATACATCACATCAGTCTTCCTGTTACGCCATTTCTGAAGCCTTTGATCACTGCTTGAAGGTATCTTTCCATTTTCTTCCCAAATGCTATCTGAACTAGCCAGCAAGAGCACTTGGAGCTATCAGTCATATTCAGTTGATACCAGGTGATCTACTGGCATACAAGGCAATACCAATTATACGAGTTGTGACTTAGCACCTAGAATCCAGAAAAAATATCTTGGAAGCACAGGAGGCCCAGACTGACACTGTGAGAAGCATCAGGTCCTAGGTCTTACTCCTAAGAAAGGAGATCATAACACCAACCTGTTGGACATGCCCACATTAAAATTGTCCTCCTCACAAAAGGAGTCTGAAGTCACAGATGCTGCACACTTACAGAGGCACAGCTGTTCCCTTTCACAGCTTCACCCTTTTGCAATGGAGTAGCTCTTCTGACAGGCTCCCAGCAGCCATGCAGGCAGGCAGCCAGCTCAGGATGGCAGATAGACACCTTTGCAATATTGCTAAAATACCTCTTGCTGAACCAAGTAGGGCGTAGAGCAAAAACACTGCCAGTTTGGCTGACTTACACACACATTACATGACCTAGGACCTTCTAATTTTAACGTTCCTATTTCAGATGCCTTTAAAAACCTCAAGAGATAAATGAAAAAAATCTGTACTGGTTGACGATCTCTCTTCCTCACTGCCTGCCTCGTAAAATGTAATGACAAGCTACCTGGAGGAAAGCAAGAGGTGAGGAAGATGAGATGGCAGCTTCCTGTTGTGCAGCCCTAGAAGTGCTCTTCTTGGACTTTGAGTCAAGCAGCTCTGTTGGGAAGGAAGTCTTCTACACAGCAGAGACCTGTGAGTCAGAAGCGTAGGCTGTGCTGCGTTAGCAAAACTGAACTCTGAACGGAATAACAATGGGTTTTTACTCATCTTTCTTCCTGTATCTAATTAAAGCACCAAAGCACAACTCAGTGTGCCTGCATTGCTGCCTCTCTCTGGGTACCCCTCGGGCCAGACACCTGCTCAGTGTTGTTCTGCACCTCCCGCAAAATTATTTCAGCACTTTTTTAGACAAGTGATACATATTCCTCCAGGATCAGAACGCTCCCAACAAGTTCACATCTAAAAACACCTTCAGGGTTTAGCTGAAACAGTAAGAATAAATAAACTCGGTAGACAAGGAGAGAAATTATGCCTTACACCACAGCATCCTTAAGAACGACACTGAGCTACAGTTTGCAAAAAACAGAGAGCAAACACAGTCCGACTGTAGACAGAATGTGGGAAGGCTAAAAGAGCATTTTGGTGCTTTTTTTCTATTTCACACCTGGTCCACTTGTAGATCAGCGTTTTTTCAGCAACATCTGCTGGTGTTAAGTACTCCAAAGATGCTGGGGAACAAAAAGAAATTCAGTGAGGTTGGGTACACCACGCATACTGAATTACGAAACTATTAAGGTCAAAAAAGACAACCAAATTCATCATGAAACCCCATCAGTCCTTTTCTTGACGACTTCCAGGGATAGCAACACCACCTCTCTTCAGTCCAAAATGAAAGTAATCGAGGGAGATCAATCAGCAAAAGAAGGTTTTGGGTTTTTTTTTTGGCAAAATAACAACGTCTGAGGTGGCTCATCTAGCTGCAGCCATCTTGGAATAAATCACCATCCTGAATTTGAAAAACAGTGTTTGTTTTTTATCTGATTTATTAACGGCATAGTGTGGGTTTTTGACAGCTCTGGTAATGAATGCCTGCGAAGTTAAGGAATGTCTTATTGATTATAAATAAAGCAGTTTTGCCAGGGTGGACAACACTGGGTTTGGTGAAGAGAGCTTAACTGCCACCTTGACTGGCATTACACCCGGGGTGACACTAATATTACAGAAAACAAAAGGGCTGGATTCCAAAAGTGGGCACAGAGGAACTGAGTGGTAATTAATGAGGTAGTTAATGGTTATCCCACCCACCGTCCTGCTCTGAGGGGTTCTGTCAGGCCTGGCTCTGTGCAAAGCAGCCATCTTGTGGCACATTCACCCTCCACCACCGTATCTGACAAAACCATTGCTCCTATGCTCACAGTAGAGCTTTCAGATAATACCACTGCTCCGCTAATTAATGCTCACATGGGGTTTATGTGGTGAAGTGTTGGCAGCAGAGGCCTTTGTGAGGAGGGCCCACGGCAGCCCTGAGCGATGGAGCTGCCGCCGGCTGCGGGCCAGAAGCTGCTGTGAAAGCATGTTTAAGTAAAAATATGGAAAGTTGAGGGAAAAAGAAGTGCAACGAACAGCGCTGCAAACATGAAGGTGTGAGAAGGAGGGGTTCTGGAGCAGAGATTCCCCTTTGGGTGGGGGTCTGTTGGCCAAGAGTAAACTAACGCTGCAGGAAAGAAACCGCCCTCTGCACCACAGGGAACACAGTCCTGTGTATCTTCAGTGTTCCAAACATAAATCTGATCTCTAGCACGTAAGATGGCCCCAGCTTGGTGCCATCTGCGGCCTTACTGAGGGTGCACCCAATTCCCTCATCCAGATGATCTCAAGAGATATCTAACAGACTGGCCCCCAGCAAAGACCCCTGAGTCGTGCACCCCTTTTTACGTCTGGCCTGAAGGTGCAGAATCTATCCCACAGAAGAGGGATCCTGATCCCCAGACAGTGGATAGCAATTCCCAGAAGTGAAGGACTGCAGTAATCCTTCTTCTCATACCCAGCCATTTTCTTTGTTCCCCTTTTCCTATCTGCCATTAGTTAAGATCTCTAGGAAAGTCTTTTATGTGATTATTGGGTTGCAAAACCCTTTGGACGAGAAGTCTGCAGCTGAGTTGATCAGTTTAATGCCCATGTCGTTTTCAAAACAAATTTAGAAGCACATTAATCCTCTTGTATTGTGGTTGTTTTTGTTTTTTTTTTTTTTTTGCAAGCTGCCAGCACCAATACCTTGTTCATGTGAGTCCTTTGCTGATTTATCCCAGAGATGAACAAACCCATCAAACTTAGTAGGTGGTGGAATGCTTATCAGCCTGTTTTATTTCTGTTATTAAAAAACCTCTGAGACATTCCAGGATCACCAGGAGTTGGACAAATTATCACTTCATTTTCTTGTATTTTTAGAACCAACACCAGGCATACAAATGAAGGGTCCTTCAAAACATTTATTTCTACTAAAAGTTTTACCTACAACAGCAGTAACATCATCAGCTGCACTAGTCCCATTTAACAGTACTCTTCAAATTACATCTTCAACGATACTCAGAATGAAAGGTAGATAAGGGAGAAGCAAGTAGACAAATCCATTTGGGCATGGCTAGGGATAGATAGCACCCAGTCCTTTCTAACTAAATGTTGCAGTAAATGTATAACACTGGGAAATAATTTGCCTTAAGGCTGAATTTCAACTGCTTCAGATAAGCAATTGAGTTTAGATGGGTGAAGTTTTATGGTTCTAATAAGAAAGTCTAGTTTTCTGGCACTGCTATGCACTGGAGACTTATTTTTTATAAAGAAGAAAAAAATACAAAATTCTATACACCAAGTTCTACACAGAAACAAAAACAAAACCAAAAACCTTTCAATAGGTGTGTTTTAAAATGGCCAGTTCTGGGATTTGTGTATTATTTGTTCCTTTTGGTTATTCTTTTAGGTTAGGTGTAACAAAATTAACGCCATCTAACACAACCTAAAATCACATTTTTCAAGATCTCTGCTCTGTATTTCCATGCCTTTTATCCTTGTCAGCCCTCTTGTAGCTTTGGGACCTCCCAGTCAGATCAGGACCCCACTAACTGAGTCAGTTGTGCACTGTATAAGCATCTAATTGGACAGGATGAGATAGGTAGTATGCAGAAAACAGAATGACAGCATCTACCAGGTGAAGATGCTCCTGAGTGCTACAGCGATTTAGGTTATTTGTAGAGATTACTGAGGAAAGTCTTTCATACAAATCCATATCAGAGACCAGTACTGAAGAAGCTAAAAAAATGGTAGATCCCACACTGGTATAAATCTCTGTGCTGCTGATTTCAGTGCTGCTGGATTTCCAACAGTGGCACGTATCATAAATCAGTGCAACCCAGCAGAACTTCCCTAATCTGTGCCTCCCTAATCTGAGCATCAGACCCTCCATGGCCAATTTCTTCCCTCGGATCATAGCAGTGTTCAAGGTAGATGTGAGCACACAGGACTTACTGGTGCGAGCAGTGGGGAAATTGCCTGTAAGGATGAGGGGAAAAGTCAGTGATCAGTCATTTCTCACATCTCTTCTGCTGGCATTAATAATGCTGACAGGGACAGTGGCTTTCTGCTAAGTGGAGAGCTATCAAAGAAAAATCTGGGTCACAACTGACCTTTACATGTGCCTTTTCTTGAAGACTGCTTGAACAGTACATGGAGGTACACTCCATTATCTGGGGAACTGCATCTGTGAAAAACATAGTTCTTGCAAAGCCTCTGGAATATCAGCTTTAATTCTTTACAGAATGAGGACACCTGATTCTTCTCACTTTCTTTTCTGGTTAAAAGGACGCTGGGTTTCATTAAGCTTGCACGAGTTGGGACTGTATCAGTTTGCAGTAAAACAGCTGAGGGCTTGAAATTCAAGTCATTTCTTAAGAACAATCCAAGAGCAGCACAAATGCCATTCAGTCTTTCAAGTGTTGAGTAATGCTGGCTGTTTTATCTGACTTCAATGGATATGCAGACATTGTGAGAATAAAGAGCCAGAATACATATCTCTGCCTCAGTCAGACTTTGAATGGTTCAAGTGGTTTTCAATCATTTTTGTTTCAGCAGCAATTATGTTTTCAGATCCAGTAGAGATTATTTGGAAGATTTCTGGCACATTAGTGCTGTTATATCCATGCACTGTAATATCCATGCACCAAAATTCAGCTGGAAAAAAAAAAAGATTTCTAGCACCAAATCTTCCAAACTCACAGAACTCAAAAAGTCTCAAGATGGATTCCGCTATGGAGCAGAAGAAAAAAACCCTCCTGTCCTGAAGTGATACAATATCAAGTTGTATTCCTTTTAAAACTTCTGGCTCAATGCATTACATTAGTGTCTTTAATACATGCTTTCATTTTTGTTTTATTCTCAACTGATGTTATCTTTTCCTGACCAATTTTTACTTGTCTTCTCTGTACTTTTAAAAGATATATTCTGCTACAAAGACAATAAAACAAGATTTATTCCAGTCTGGGCTCCTGATTTTCCCTACAGCAATCCATAGCATCACAACAGAGCACTCATCACTCTTAGTTTGCTGTAGCAGCTTCAAAACATTGAGTAAACAGACTGTTAGGACCAGCATTGTCAAATGCTGCAGTGATTTTGCAAAAAAGAGATAGGCGTTTTTGAAGGTATTTGTACCTGAAAGTTGGCTTTGTTGAAAAGTACCACCATGGCTGGTTTAAAAAAAATAAAATAAAAAATTCACATTTTTGTAGAGGCTGTGCACTTTTTTTGGTTCTCTTTTTCAGCTGAAATACATCTTCCCTAGTGTCTTCTTGCCTAATTCATTTGGAAGTGTACTGGTAGCTTTCTTAGACTTCATTTTACATGTACTGAAGCTCTTAGAATTAAAGTGCAAGGCTGAAAATGCAGTGCACTTTTGTTTACTGGAGTAGTGCAGATGTCTGAGATCAGTGAGCAGTTGTTAGTAGTGCAGGAGCATCAGTCCAGCTTCATGGTGTTAAGGCAAATCTCACATTTAGCTGAAGTCTGTAGAAGCTGTTAATAAAATGTGTTCACAAAGAAGAGCTTGACTTTGTTCATATTAGTTTTTAAAATAGTGAGGAGAAAATTAACGGTATGCATATGTGTAATCACCAGGAATTGCTACTTTTTCATTTCTTCAAGGGAATCAATGGTGATGGAACATGATGCTGAAGAGTTGCCTTGCATTTCTTGTTTTGAGCAAAGTCATATCCAGATTTCTACCTGAAAGCTCAATCTGTTATCTGCTCTGATGTGGCCATAGCTGTCTCCTTGGAAGTTAAGTCAGTCTGTTCTTACAGTGTGGAACCAGGAGTTGGACTCGTTGATCCTTACTGGTCCCTTCCAGCTGGAGATATTCCATGACTCTATGATTCTGTGATATAGGACATACAAAGCTCTTGCAGCTAGCAGAGCATCACTGAAGACCATGGGCTTTGGATCCAGGCTTGGGTCACATCAGTGCATACCACTTCAACAGTTGTGAATTAAATACAGCTCCACTGGGACATATGGTGTTGCTTTAGACACTCAGGCAGTGAAAAATGGTGATACCGCGGGGTATGGAGGGAGTGAGAGACGTCCTCTACAGATGAAAACCTGTGAAATTCAACTGCCTCTCATGGCTGCTGCCATCTTGATGAAACAGACACTCATACTTCAAGCTCTAGCTAAAAGCTCTGCCTAATTCTGTTTCTTGGAAACTTGCAGCTCTCTAGTGTTTGTGTTTATCCTTCTGTTCTGCCATTCTGTATGCATGCTGCTGATGCATACCCTGTTATGTTACTTTATATTCAGTTTGCAGTTCCCTTCCTCAGAACATTTCTGCAAATCAAATTCTCCTTTCACAGCCAGAGCTATATTTAGCAACAGGCTTCGTCTTCATCTCGTGGTTCAAAAGGTTTATTTTTCCTTCCTGTAAACTCTATACTCGTTCCAAAGATTTATCAGGTCTGCATCACCCAGAACACAGTTGTTGCATTTCTGAGCTCTCTGCAGAGACTTCCTGAATAATAGTGGTCCAGTCCATGCATAGCTTTGCAGAATATTAGTCTTTAATTCAGCTGGAAAACAATTGTGAAGTTACTTTTCACTTCAGGGAAGCAGAAAATTGAGTCCCTTGATGATGTTACCTATTTAGCACCTTTTGATTTTTCCTTCTTAATTCCACCTGGTAATCTAATGGTTATTGTTAATCTCTTGTTGCTGAGGCAGGAAAAGGTCATGCATTTCATGTCAGTGATTCTGACATTTCTTTTGAAAACTTAATTCCCAAAGGCACTATTTGCTTCTATCTCCTTAAACATACACACACACACACATATATATATGTATATAATTTTCTTTTCATGCTCCTCAGTATTGCTTTCCAGGGCTTTTATTTCCCCTGTATCAGACACAGATCAATTGAGTGGCAGCTAGTGTGTCTGGTTAGAGGAAAATCTGATCTTGGCAGCCTTGAAGTGACCTGTAAAAAGCACACTGTACTTTCTCTTGTTTCCTGCTGACCAACACTCAACCTTCCAATCCAAACAATAACTCATCTGTGGTATATTTCTGATGCAAGCAGTGCAACTCACTTTGCACCCTAGCTACTGAGCATGGTTGAACTTAGGTTTGTTTTGCTGTAGATAGTGGTCGAGGGGGTGATGTTTAAGCATGCAGTGCTAACGAGACACTAGTAGGCTGCATCTTTGTACAGATACTGATTGCTTTTGGAAAGGGTGATAGTAATAGAGATGCTAAATTGAGGTTGCCATCCCCTAATTGCTTTGCTCTTTGAGGTTTGTTCCCCTGACCTCCCCAGTTCCCTTTCCTGCTCAGTCAGAAACGGCTTCTTCTGCAAAACAAATAGATAGCTTCAGTGTGACAAAGTTTATCATTTAAAAACCTCATTTCATTGCTTCTTTGATTGAGAATACACTTGCAATTCTATTACCCCTTCTATCTGTCAAAGGCCGTTAGCTAGAAATCCCATCACAATTCCTTGCATAGTCCATGAAATGAATTTCTTTTCATGGTTCTGTGGCCTGAACATTTTATTGTAGTTATGTGAGACAAAGAAAAACCCTTTTTGATAATACATCTTTCATTCTTCACTAGAAGCAAATGCAATTCTGCCACATCCCATCCTTTTGTCTCACGAATGCTCCCAGTTTACACATACTATGAGTGATTTTTGCAGTCAAAACCTGGTTCAGTCTTCTTAGGGTTTTGCTACAACAGGAACATCAGTAGGGACAGCAAACAGCAAATCCCATCCAACATGTGATACGTGCAAGCCCACAGCTCTTTCAGAGGTGTATAAACTGTACCACTATGGTCCTCAGGACCTGAAGGATGGGGCCAATACTCCCAAATGTTCAGGAATATGAGGTTTTAGTGACCAGCTCTCAGTTCATGCATAAAATGCAGAACACAAGTCCTAAAGATTGTAAGTAACAGTTTTTTAACCAAGAATATTGAACGTTTGTTGATTCTTAAGGAGGAGTCATATAGACACAAAGGACCACTGTTCTAAGTATCACTCCATCCCCCAAATAATTGATTATTAATTTTTTTTGGTATGGAAGTCAAACTCCTTTGCAACTCAGAAAGAATTCTGAAGAGTTACACAAAATTCTCCACTGATACCAAGTCAAGACATGAAGTACTATCGATTTTCTTTTATTATTTAATTTTAAGTAGCTTAACACAGATTTTCCTTCAGAGACATCCCTGCTACGCTTGCTATCTTATCCATTTTGCTGTAATTCTCTCGAGCGCTATCAGCCCAGTCACTTTGAATCACATCTCCAGACTGAAGCATTCCATGAGTTCAACTTGGAAGCCGAGGGGATCTCAAACCCTCTGCCTGAGGAGCACAAACCTGTGGATTCATCTACATTATTCAATGATGACTCCAGTGTTAGACTGCTAGAATGTTCTTGCTGTATTTGGAACAGATATGGAATCATCTGTGTATTTCTTTAGTAGTTGTGATGCAGAATGCAGAATAGCATTCACTGTAGCCTCCCCTTCCCCTTTTTCCTGCATTTGCTGGATGTTGGCGTTGATTGATTTCATAGAGAATCTGAAATCAAGTGTTGGTTATTAAAAGCTGTCAAGCTTTGAGAAGGACTTAAGTCATCAGGATCCAGCAAATTAATTAGTTTTTGCAATTCATACATTTTGCAGACAAATTTTGCCTGCCAAGCGTCTGATCACATTTAAGAGCTTGGCTTTGCAGTGACTGAAAACCATCACCAGACTTCAAGAAGTTTTTCTAGTGGTGAGCTCTTCTGGGACCTCAGAATTCCACACATAATAGTTTTACAAGGAAAATCTGCATAAATATTAAAAATATCACATCCAAGACCAGCCATGTTCCAGTTTCTGTTCCATCTGTGGTCTTTGAGAGGCTCATGGTTTCTATGTGTGCCCTTCTGGAACTGTTTGCAGTTGCCTGCTGCTTACAGACAGGCTTTGATGGCTTTTGGAGCTGTCATGTAAAGATACTGTCCACAGAGGCCAGAGAACAAGCAAGCTATGTTATAGATATGTACCACACCAAGCTCCAGATCTCCATGCAGAAATTTAAGGAAACCACTCCCTTGTGTGATTCAAATCACAACTGAGTTCACGCAGCCTTTAATTAGTCTAACAGCTGCCTAGAAGTAAAAGAAGAAATATAAAAAAGATTCAAACGCCATCCTACTGGTGTAGCTAAGAATTCTCATTTTAATTGCTGTCTCCAAAAGCTGCAGTCACGTCCACATAAGAAACCTTCCAGTTCTGTTTTATCTACACAGCCAGTGTTTAACTCTGCATTGACTTACTGACATCTCTGTGTGACAGCAACGTGAAGTCCCTTGAACTGCCTGGCATTTTCTAGCAGATTTGTTAATTAGCAAAGGGCAAGGTTGCTTGCCATGCAGGGTTTGTCTCTGTTGTTTCATTATTGACGTGCTATCTATTTCCACGGTGAGGCATCTTTCAGAAGTGAAATTAAAATACATGAGTTGACTCGCCCTTCTTTCTCTTTCCTTGTGGAATTATCCTGCTGTCTAGTGTTTTCCTGCTGCTTATACATGCCACTCACACTACTCCTGCAAAAGAAAAGATCAAATCCATCCAGAAACAAAAAACAAACAAAAAAACCCCACACATTGCATTCTGGCAGTATGGATTTATTCCATCAAATACTTATTTCTATGCCATCACTCAAGCCCACATGAGACTATGCTTTAGTATAAGGTCATCGAGGGCATCTTGTCCAGATTTGAAGTTTCTGATGGACAAGTTTAAGCTTTTCAGTGGAGAAGTGAGTGCCCATATGTATACGAGAGTATGAAGCACCACTGTTTGCACTGGAGTGTCTGGGACTTTGAGAACTTCATCTTTACCCTGACATAAAAGCTTCAAGTTGCATTTTATAACTAGAAATGCACTGCAGCTCAAACAAACATAATTACTGTAATTAATGAACCATAGTACATCTTGTCTTCAGTGTTAACAATTTCTTCCAAAAGAGCAGGCATTGCTGAGTCCCTTGTGAAGATTTAGGGCTGTGCTTCTCCTGAAGTTCTTCAGGAAGAAATATGATGTGTTCTGAGATTCCAGAATGCTCAAAGTGGTGCAATGCTTCCTGTTCCAACAAGCCAAAAAACAGTAGCTCCACAAATAACTTTTGTAAAATAGTCCTGTAACAAATTGACTGAGATTTGCTCCCTTATACTGCTTTTGACCTCAGTTTGCAAGCAGAGGACAGAAAGATAACTAAATCACTGAACAGCATCCAGATACTGCACTACTTGAGATAAACATCACAACCCAGTGCTTCCTGCTTGCCTCAAAATTAATGCATTCCTTACCTGATAAGCAAGAAACAGTCATATCTCAAGACCTATCCTTTAGACTGCTGACTGAAGAGTTTCTGTAACTCTATGTATCCATTAACATAAGTATATAAAAGCCTTTCCTTGGGGAAGAAGCATTTGTTTGCTGAGAAGTTACAGAAACAGCCAGAAAAGATCAATTTTACACTTCAAGGTCTGTAAGTGAATTAAAGAAATCCTTCCTGAGGGCCATGTCAAATAAAGACATCAGCTGTAAGACAGCTGAATCAAGAGATGAACTGAAGACTCTCTGCGTTTTGCATCCATATATTTATCTCATCGTTCAACTATTAGTGCACAGGCTGAATTTTACTTTCAACAGAAAAAAATAGATGAGACTCTTGTTTCATTCCCCATTCTGAGTAATAATGCAGCAGTGTATATATTTTTGTATTGGTTGATGAAAGCTCTTGGCCCTGTTGGAGGTTAGGTTTGCATTTAAGCCCCCTACTGCACTGTTACCTTGGTTGATACTGACAGCTCTTTAACACAGTAATGCTTTTGTGATCCAATAGTGCATTGGAAAAGTACCTAGAAAATATATATCACCAGTACACTCCAAAACTCCTTTGGGTTCCACCTTGAAGGGAAAACTCAAGTGGGTATAAATTTGTAGACAGATTGCTCAGGTTGGGTAGGAACTCATTTGAGAGCGAAGCCCAGCACCTATACACAAATATTTTGCACATGCTAAGTCAGTCAAGCTGAGAGAAACAACTCATCCATCCTCTACGTCAGTATGATCCAGAAAACAAACTGACAGATGATTCAGAAATAAAAAAAAACATCATTTATCAGCTTGCCTCAAGCCTTAGATTTTTAGGTCCTTTTTGCCTAGCTACTAATTCTTCCTGACAAGAAGCTTTTGATCAGCTGCTTAGACAACAGGAAACCCTAATTTGCAGTGCTGGCAGAAAAGCTGTTCTGGAGCACCAACAGCTCTAAGCATATCGTGACTGTAACATCCCCCTAGATGGCCTTGCTGAAGAGTTATATCCATCAGTAGTGATCACAGTTGTGGCTTTGGCTTTAAACTGATGTTAAACACGCTTATAAACTGGAAGCACTGCAAGTTATCCAAACTGGCACAAGAGAAAGGAAGTTAATATTAAGCAAGCTTCAAACCCGTGATGATTATAATCTTAAACTGATGGAATAGAATAAATCTCTGGGTTGACATGTTGCTTTTCTGCCAAGCAATCTTTTGTTTTCAGTGGACTGAAAGTCTTAGGTGGGACCCATTCAAGCACCCACAATCACCATCCTTTATCTCCCAGGGCTACTTTTTAATATTTCTCTGGGATATTGAGCAGGAAGCCACGACAAGCACTTCTGCAGTAAGTTATTGAAAGGAGATTCAAAGCAGGTAAGAAGAAATCACTATCCGAAGAGTAAAAGAGATTTTATTCAACCTTCAGGATGTCTTACCTGAAGTGTGCACCAGGGGCTGACAAAGGCATCTTCACAAAGCTGTCATCACTCTTAAACCTCACAGCTACTCTTTCAGGGTGATGGCAAGACAAAGCAGTAGGGAAGTGGGATTCAGTCCCAAATCCAATCACTATACTTACTCAGATCTTTCTGCCTCTCTTCTCCTGCACCAAAGCCTGCTGTGATTACATTAGCACGTTTTCAGAAGCATACAGCTCCCACCTTTGGGCACAGCAAGGCTCCATCTGCAGCAGGAGGGCCCCCAGCAGTACAAGGGAGATAAAGCCAATCGTCTTCCCAGCAAGCTGATCCATGCTCATGGAAGTCACTGTCTTTCAGCCAAAAGGGCAGCAGCTCATTAAAATATGCTAATGAGATCATCTCACTTCACCTTTAATCTAGGAAGGAAGTTACTTCTGTTTTCTCAGTGTCCCTTAGAGTCAGTCACTCCTGTCTTGGAAAGGATTTGATTGATTATTGTATCTTTCTTGCATGGTCTTTTCATTTCTTGATGTTTGATTTCTGTCTTTGTAAAGAAAGAAAAAGCCGAGTTAAAACAGACAGTAAGCATTTCACCAGTGACCTAGGGAAGAAAACTTAATTAACACCCAGCAGAGCCTCACATCTCAGGGCTGCTCAGAACTGGTGTATAGACTGCTGCCATTGCCGTGCAGGGGATTTAACACCCCTGAGCAGAATATAGCTGAGCAAGATTGGGTGGGAGGAAGAGCACTGGCCAGATAGAGTTAGCAAGAATTAATGAAAGGCTCAGGTTGGAAGGGAGCTTAAAGATCATCCAGTTTCAACTTCATGCCATGGGCTGGTTGCCACCTACTAGATCAAGTTGCTCGGGCTTTGGGCATCTCCAGCAATGGGGCATCCACAGCTTCTTGGGGCAACCCAAATTAAGAAGAAGGATAAAGGCAGGTGTTAACATAAGATGGGTTAGAAACACTTGCCCCAGCTGCTCAAAATTGTCATTGGTAGCTGAAGAGGGAACTGCAGCTTTCCTGCTGAAAAGTAAAACCATGACGAATATCAAGGACTTTATATGAGCACTTCGAAATGCTTTAAAATGCAAATGTCCTTGGTGCTGCTTAGTTAGAATCCAGATTTGAATTCTGCTCCTGGAGCAGGGTTGTTTTCAAGGTCAGGGGATCATTTATGATCTGAACCTTCTCAGAAGTGGGCTTTGTTCTCTGCTGCATCTCTAACCACATTCTTTTAAGCTTTCATGGTTCAGTCCAAGCACATTGTATTTTAAGCCAGGCCAGACAAAGAGAGGCGATAGAAAAAGTTACATTTGGGAAATGACAGTCATACAAACAAATAAACAGTGGAGACTTCAGCTGACTCTGTTTCATTTCCTTTTGATTAGTTTAGAAAACAAAATATATGGAGTACATACAAAGCCATACAGGCTTCGTAAATCTCTTTTCATTTCAGTGGTGTAGAAGCTTATGTCACGTTTTCCTTTATGATACTGCTTTCTTGTGGAATTATAACCTGGATAAAACAAGCAAATCCACTCAGAACTGAAAGCTGAACCTTGGCAGATAGGAAAGATCAGGCTAATGTTAAAATAAAGGATTTGGGCTCTCTGGATAAAAACAGTATAAATAGAATAGAAATGAACGTTTCTTTATCCTCATTTGCATTTCCACAGTCATGACATGAAATGCTTGAGTTTTCCAGTGGATGAATACAGCTGTACAGAGTCAGTTCACCGTGGAAAGGACAACCAAGGCTTCTCCATTGAATTCAGAAGAATCCAAGTCTTTAAAAACATTGAAATGTAACTCAAAGTCACCCAGAGTAATAAAGTGCAAAGACTTTCTGGCAAGTTTCATTTTACTGTCCATGGGATCACTGATCTGGCCCAAATGCACCCTAAGAACTAGAAGACAGCTATTACTTGATCCTGAAAAGCTTGAAGAAGTGCACCTGCAGACACATCCCCAGAGTTCCAGCTTCTCTTCCACTTTTCATGTCCTGTTACTTCTTCTTTTCATCTCTGCAAAACAGTTGTGCCCCATCCCCCCTGTCCATCATTATTTTACTTTGGCCCCAAATTGTCATGAATAAACACATTCCTTAGAAAGTCCCTGGGCTCTCATTCCAGCTTCCCAGTTGGGTTTGTGAGGACTGAAATTGAGCTCTTCATATTATTCTAATTTTCTTCTTTCTGATATTTCTCCATCTGTGACTTGCAGATTTGTCCATCGCACAAATGGCAGTGGGGCAGTGAATGGTATTAATAGAAGCAAATTATTATACAAGCTTCAAAAATTGCTGTGAATCGAACCCTGCGAGGTAAATTTCCACAGCAGTGAGAGCACAGTTACAGCTGGGAAAGCGACTGTAAAAATGAACCTTTTCCCTCAATAGTTTTGCTCACAGAGGATGAAATTAATGCTCCCAGGCCAGCATCTCTCAACTCATGGCTTCTGTGAGGTTTTGTACTGCACTGTCCTTTCGCTGATGCTGATTGAGGACTCGTTCTTTTGAATGATAGAATCGTGAAGGTTGGAAAAGACTTCTAAGATCACCTACCACCAGTATTGCCCACTAACCACGTCCCTAAGTACTACTTCAAAGGTTTCTTGAACAACTCCAGGAACGGTGACTTCACCTCCACTTTGGTTCCCAGTTGCCCAGCGTCCAATGGCCATGATTGTTACTGGACGCACTGGGTTGTGCTGGGTGCTCTTCAAATGCAGACCAGACTCTGACCAGACTCAACACTTCCAAAAAACTCCTGATAGTGAAATCTCAGTGTGTCTATATATGAACTTTCTTACCCTTTGGTGCCTTGCATTAAAACAGAGTAACTTTCTTACCCTTTTATGCTATAATCCCCCAAACTTCCATCAGAAAAAGGCCCACCATGGGTGGCTGCTGCCCCTGAATGCAGCTGACATGCCAGCATGCTGCAGGAAAAGGCCACATGGAAATCAGGTGGCAGCACGGGTCAGGTACGGATCATCACGCCATGACTCAGAGATAATTTTGCAGATGGTTCAGCAAGAAATACCAGCTTGAATTTTTGTCTCCTGAACAGGATCAAGACGTCAGTGTCTAACCCTTGCTGCTCCCACTTACAGCTCAATTTCCAAAATGTATTGTGTGTACCAAAATACCTCCAGCTGCTTTTTATTTGTCTCCTGAAGTCAACACATCAGACAAGACAAGAGCAAATTGCAAAAACATCTTGCAGCTTGAATGCTATAGCTCTTTTACCTCCAACTTCATTTCAGGAAGACAATAAATACTCTCCTATTCCCATCAAGCCTCCATAGAAGAGCAAGGCTGATGCTCCATTAATCACTCAAGTGATGGTTAGTTGGAGAGCCAACATTTCTCTCCTCTTATAATCACTGAAACATCAGGGGACAAATGGCTAATTGTGGGGTTTACCAAATAGTACAAACCACTAAGTGGCTGCCTGTCAATTAAAACTCTAATTCCAGCTGAAAGTCACATTGTTAACAAAGCTGATTTTAACAGCAAAGGCTTTAAGCTGGCAAATTAAGAAATAACAAATCCGATGGGGTCTGGCTAGGAAATCACAGCCTTCCACCTTCTGGCTGCAGCATCAATCCCACACTGCTGACAGGAGCTGTCACAGCTCTGAATCCCAAACCGTTTTACTAATATGATTGAGTGCTTGCAAACAGAACAGTGGATGCACAAGGAGGTGATGTTCTTCCCTACGGTCGGCTAATAAACTGGAAACAATGCAGACAGTGCCTGAGCACCAGCAGCACATGCCAAACGCTGTTAGGACTTATTCATGGTAGCGACCTTTCCGTTCCTAAAGAGGAGATGTAAGAAGGAAAGAGAAAGACTCATTAGCAGAGTCTGTCGTGACAGGGCAAGTGGAAACGGCTTCAGACTAAAAGAGGGGAGGTTTGGATTGGATATAAAGAAGTTGTTTAAAAGAAGGGTGGTGAGGCTCTGGCACAGGTTGCTCAGAGAGGTGGCAAATGCCCCACCCATGGAGACACTCAAGCTCAAAGAGATGGGGCTCTGAGCATCTGATGGAGCTGTGGGTGTCAGCTTTCATTGCAGGGGATTGAGCCCAGATGGACTTTAAGGGTATCTTCCACCTCACGTGGTTCTATGATTCATTATTTCAGGACAGGAGCCGAGTAGCAGATTTCTTTCTGCTCTCGCATGACGAATGGAGTACGTACAGACTGTGGGGCATTTGGCAACAGTGGGGGACAAGTGGGAAACCTTTGGAAACATCCCATCCATCCATTCTGCCAGCAGGTGGATGGAGGTGTGGTCCCAGTGCAATCTGCACGTTTCATGCTGCACAAAAAAGAAAAAGAAAAAAAGAAAAAAAAAACAAAACAGCACAAGAAGCTGCGGTCTGACCTTCAGGATCTTCCCGAGGTAAACAGCTCCTTTGATTGTATGTCAGCAGCCCCCATTAGATTGCCCGAGCAAGGGACTCACAGACCAAGCAATTCTTTTCAGTGGAGTTCAAGGCGCCTCTGACCCCGCCTTCACACTCGGAAAATCAGAGCGATTTTTGCGCACAAAAGAAAACCAAGGAACACAAAACCCTGCACAAACACTTTCTAATCTCTTTGTTATGATACCAGGCAGAATCCGCACTGGAAGCTCCCCTCAGTTGGAGGCCTGGAGCCCAAAGCTGCACAGGCGCGGGTTTCATACATTTTCTTTTTTTTTTTTTCTTTAATGTGTGATATAAAACAACAGATGCAGCCTTCAAAGCACAGAGCATATTTTTTACTGATAGGTAGAAACTTGCACTCTGCAACACTCACTGGTCTCGACTCTCATCTCTGTATTCTGAACAGTCAGCATCAAAATTAGGTTGCTCGTTTTCCAAACGCAATCATTTCTCTGTGCTTTATACACTCCCTGTACTGAAGGCTGAGTCCAACTTGAATAAATGTGTAGGCAAAACTCTCTTACTGATGTCAGACGTACCTGGACCAGGCACAGAGTTTCTTGACAAAAGAGGTTCTCATTGTTGTGTTATCCTATGCAGATATGTGACCTAAATAATAAGAAATAGAATGTTTAGGCTGTGTTCTACACTGATGGAAATGTAACGTTCCTTCTACATGAGCACATATAACGAAGAAGTGAATGTCAGTTCTGGCAATTAACATTTATTACTGAATAAACATTTTGATTACCGAAGGATATGAACTCTAATATATAACGCTGACAGGAAATTTAACTTGGGAAATAGCTGCATGGAAACAGGCATTTACAGTCAGTCCTTTGCGTTGACGTTTTGTTTTCATTCTTAGTTGGCATTGGCCTATGGAGCAAAAAAGAGAAAAACCATTTGGGAGTGACTTTAATGCTTTCCTGTAAACTGAGTTTATAATAATAATAAAGAGAGAAGACATATTTTGAACGGAGAATTTGGGATATTTTGTCCAGAATGCTTCACTCTCATTCACTTCTCATATGCAGAAGAGGGAGGAGGCTCGAGTACCCCATCAATACTCTTAATCATTGCTGGGTTATTTAATTACCTGGGGATGGGCTTGCTTTAAACCAGATTTTTCAACTCATGCTATTAAAAAGCTTTTCCTATAAATATCCCTGCTGTACATCAGACCCAGGGGAGGGTCCCTGCACTCCTGTAATCTAATTGTGGGAGTGCAAGTGCGGCATAGAAACGCATCTGAGCAGGAAACTCTTCGGGCTGAAAGCCACCTTGACCCCTCCCTTGCACACATAAGCCCCCACTTAGGGTCAGTCTGCAGGAAAGGAGCCCCCTCCGCCAGCCCCCAGCAGCCCAGAGCAGTGATCCATCTCCTCCCCAGGGAGCACAGCCCTGGAGGTTGCCTGGAAGGCTGTCAGGAGCCACTTTGGCTAATTGCAGTCCTGGCTTAAAAGCATTGAGGGTGCAAGGCGGCAGCAGCCTAATGCAGGATCAAAGGTTAATGCACAATTACACGAAAGCATTTAATCTTATGGAAAGGGAAAGGTGCATTTCTTTGCCATTAAAGTTCATTTCTTGTGTTTGTCTCTTTAAAAGGGAAAGCCTGCCCCACGACTCAGCACATTTTAAAGGAGGATGCTGCTTGCTCCTGTGCTCCCTTTGCTCTTTCTGCAGTGTCCTCGGTGGGGGGGTGGTGTCATCACACACGCTGTCTTTGCCCCCAGCTCAGGGGGTCCTCATGGCTCTGCCTTTCCGATAAAAAACCAAAAGGCAACGAGCAGCACAGCAGCGGCTGAACTCGTTTGATTAATGAGAGCTGATGCACATCCAAGTCCTGCTTTCGCACCAAGTGATGCCCAGTAAAGAAAACACCCTGCCAGCAATGTGTCAGGGCAGGAGGGAGGATGAGAATAATACATCAGCACAGCAGCAGTGCTCGGAAAGGGCAGTGTGCCTGGAGAGCAGGTGAAACCTTTAATAAAAGAAATGTTTTCCTGAGCAGGAGCTTTGCTTCTATCCCAGCCCACGCCGGGGTTTGCCCCTGAGTGAGGTCTGGTGGTGATGAAGGATGCTCGGTCCCAAACTGAAATCCTGCTGAGGCTGGCAGCTTGCAGAGAGTGGTCCCATATGGGCTTGGTCTTCCCCTGGAAACTGGGAAGTCCTGGAAACCGTGACAGATTTGCCAATTGACGCTGATGTGAGGCAGATCAGCATCTGCTGCCTGCAGCAGCTCTGCACAAATGGATCCTTTCAGGGATTCTGAGCTTAAACACGTGGGGGTTTCCCTGCTATCACTGCTCTGTGACTTGCATTCATCCTCATGCCTTACCTGCTGTGCCCATCTGCTCCAGGCATCAAAATCAATACCATCAGGGAACAGTGTCGAGTTTTGCCCTTAAAAACTGTGCAGTCAATCAAAAAAGTTGGTGGGATTGCTTTTTCCACTGGGAGCAATGGCCACAAACGCTGACCTCCAGCTCCTGCACAGCTGCTGCTACAATGGAAGGGGTTTGACATCCCAGTACAGCCCAGCCCAGCAGTGTGCTGGGGATGGGGACAGCACAGCACAAGCTGGGCTGCAAAGAGGAGGCAGAAACCCTATTGTTTTGACTTCAATCTGGTGCCTGTTTCATCCTCTCCCTGCCCTGCTGGCCATTGATTTTTGCTGTGCGAGGACCCTCCTCACTGTGCACTTGTAGACAAAGTTTATCAGTGCTGGTGCTGTCCCTGCAGCCGGTCTTTTTGTTGTGGTCAGCAGGCTGCAGATGACTCAGACAGTTTCTGATTAATGGGAGAGGGAGAAAGTCTGCTCCAGAAAGCAATAAAACATTGCAGGCAGGAAAGCAAGCTTTGGCCTGACACACGCTGTAATATTTCAGTTCTACAGGAATGAGATATACCATAAAGCTGTGCACAGAGGACTCATTATGAACCAAGCAGGACATCTGGGGTCCAAGGCTGCCTAATGCATTTTTCCTCCCAGGAACTCCCTGAGGAGAGGGTTACTGGTACCTGCATTTTGCAGACAGGGAGTTTAGGTTTGTGCAGGATCCCAAAGAATGCATCACACAGGATAGAGAACAAAACCTCCCCCCTCCCTAACCAGAGAGAACGAAACCTCCCCCCTCCCGAAACAGAGTTTGGATGTCCTAAAGGCTGAGCTGTCCATCTTTTGACAGGTGCATGCAGAGAAAGGCAAGCAAGCTGTGAGCAAACTTTGCATCTTCCTGTGATCCTTTGTATTAAAAGCATGAGCAGTGCATGCAGGTGATTTGCCAGTGCCAGGGAAATTCAGCCTTAGTGAACAGGACCACTGTGGGGTGCTCAGGGGCTGAGGGTCTGCAGGACAGAGTGTAACATTTCCCATTCTCCTGTTGGGGGTAACAGAGAGAAAAGAGCTGTCAGAAATATGGAAAATCCAACAGATGCTGCTCATATATACAAAGCTCAACCTGTCTTTGCCCGTTGTCTGACACGAGAATCACCCAGCTAAAAGCCAGTGTTCGAATTCCCCTTGTAGCACGTGCTTGCCATTAGCAAAACCTCACCTTCCCAATAGCTTTCTCATCAAGACACTCCCTGCCATGTCGCATCAGTTGATGAGCGGATGGAGGGACTGGAGATCCCTTTCACCCCGGTCCCCAGTGATGCTTTTATTGGGATGCATGTGAAGATGCTGCAGGTGGAGTCCCAGAGCCACTGGGCCATGGCACATCGCAGCTGCATCGATAAAGCTCCTTTAGCAGCACAGCTGCTGTCCCCTGCATGGTGACCTGGGAATAGAGAGGCCAAATTTTTGGGAGGGGTCAAGGGGGAGATCAGCTGGGCTTTCCCTCTGGTGCTGTCAACGGGTTATTTTCTATCAGGGCACATAGGGCAGTATTTCCCACTGGGAAGCCACTGAAACAAAGGCTCCTGCAGCTCACGTGAAAGGGGAAACTAAAAATAAATAAATAAATAGAAATTAGGCTTACTTTTGTGGGTAGTCTGGTGCTGCTCGAGGTGCAAAAGATAACAGCAGAGCCGTTACACCCACACAAAAATATACGAACCACCAACATCTGCCAGAGGAAACAGACTGCCTGCTCCCCACCACGGCATGCTGCAATGCTGCCTGCCCATATTTTTAGGCTCTCCATCTGAAACAGCTGAGAGAGAGACATCTGCTGCAGGAAGAATACTCAGGGTGCACTCAGAGCTCTTCCATAGTTGTGGATGCCATGAAAGGCACCAACCTGACCTTAGCCCTGGAGCAAACCCGAACCAAACTCGTCAGATGGCTCTTTTAACCTCCCAGTTCCCCTCTGAGCCATGGGTATGCCTGGAAAAAAGCAAAATGGATCAACGAGGAGGAGCAGGGTGACTCTGTCCTCTATATATAGCCCCTAAGTGGTGCCAAGCAAAATGTAGGTTACTATACCATGTGAATCATCCTGCTCTGAAGGATGGAAATAAGGGATATGAGAAGGGGGTGGGGGTAGAAGTGGTTATAAAATCGTGCCTTGATTGACTCCAAGTTTAGGTTTGCCAGCAGCCTCTAGACAGGAACATGGAGCATGTGATGTGCCTGTTCCCACTATGCTGGAGAGGATCTGCCTGTAATTCCCAAGCAATGTGCCAGCAAAGTACTGTAAATGTGCCAGCACTGACAAAAGAGATGGGAACAGCTTATCTGGTCAAATATCCGTGGCTGATTCCCTGTAGAACAGATGGAAGTGTTTCCTAGCGGGCAGGGCACGGGACTCATTAAGTCATGTTTTTCTAATTCTCATTCTTCTATTGGCTCGATGTCTCCATCTGTGGAAGACAGTAAAAGTTACCAACCCCTTCTCCTTCCCCTTTAAATCTTTACGAGGGTGATTCATGAAAAATGCTGGGGAACAGCATCCCTGCCTGAACTGCATGATCACGCTGCACTGCATTGCCTCCCAGTGAAGTCTCTACAAACTGGGGGGTGCAGAGGATAACTGGGAACGTTAGAGGGAGTCTGGGCTCACAGTCCCTGCTCTTGGTGAGTTTTTAATTCGCATTATGAGTAGCATAACATTATGGGTTCTTTGTGTGATGCTTTTCACAGCAATAGCGCAGAGGTCCACTGAGATTTGGGCAGTGCTGTGGAAATAGCAGAGAAAGTCAGCATGCAAGCGAAAAGAGTGGTGATAACCAGAGAGGAGAGAAGTGTCAGGCTGGGAGGAGAGGGAAGAAAATGAATGCTGGTGCTCCAGAGCAACCTAGTACGAAAGCAGAAGGAAAGAAAATGTCTCTGTGCGAGTAGTGACGTCCCCTGCAAGAGCATCTCTGTGTTTTCAGAGAGGTGAGACACAAAGGTCTGTCCCCTGCCCAAAGGGAAACATGCAGAAAAGAAATGAGGAGGCAGAATCTGGGACACAAGCCTCCCCTTTGGCTCCATGCCCTGCATCCCTTGGGGACCACTCACCCACTGCATCGCTGGAGCTAATTCTGTTCAGAATACATCAAGGAAGCTGTGCCATTAACGGTGCTGTGTCCAAGGGCTTAATTAGCATTGGCTCTGCAAAGCTGAAGTCATCTAATGCAGATGGGGCTGGATTGGAGCTATTATTAATCCCATCTCAAGCTTTGGTCTTTAGGGTCAATGCAGAAGGGGACCATAAAATGCTGATGGTCAGAAACCTAATGGGAACCATCAATAGGGAGGCAAAAGGTCTGCGGAGTCAGATTCAGCCACCAAAGAGAAAAGCCTTTGGTTGTTACCCATATTGCTGGCTTTTCCTGGACCACTTCAGCCTTCGATTATTTGTGTCACGCGTTAATTTCCATGCATACTAATGGCAGCTCATCAATGATCTTCCCCTGTGTGTTGGGCCCTGCACCTCATGTCATTTCAGCAGAAGGGAGGAGGGGAATGCAGCGCTGTGGCCGCAGTGCAATAGCAGGGCCGTAAAAGCTCCTCTAGACACAGCACAGTGCCTGTATCCTTAATGATAACAAAATAATTCTCTTTAGCCCTATTCATGCAGCCCTTCCATCAATAAATAGAGACCCTTGATGGCCAGCACGCAGCCCCTTGAGAAATGTTGCAAATTCTTTGCACCTGAGCTTGTTTTTCTCCACAATTCAATGAAATTAAAGTTCTGAAGAATTCAACAATGAAGCAATTTTCCCCAAAATATTTCATAAATCTCTGTGGCCATTTCTTTTTTCTTTTGAAAAAATAAATCATAAAACAGCAGAATTAAAGGAAAAGAAATATTTGCCATAGTAGGGAAGTTGTCTCGAATATGGTTGATGAATATTCATGGCAAGTTGCAAGCCAAGAGATTTTCTGTGGGAAATACACAGTGAGCATCAGTACCTGTATACCAAAGGAACACAAATCAAGGCAAGCAATAAGTGCTGTGCAGCCTACTGCAACTATTTCATGGTTCAGACACAGATGTTTCTCTCCTTGTCTTGTTACCAGAGAAGTAACATGACACATAGTTCATCATCTATAAATATCCGGAGGTACAAAGCCAGCAAGGGCAGCAGCATTGCAAACTACCACTGCGAAGAACTGTGACATTACCATGCATGGAAAAATGATTTTTCCAGCTTAACAAACGCATCTGAGATTTCCAGCCCCAAGAGCATCTGCCTTCAGAGCCATCAGAGCCATCAGAGCCAGGGAAAGGGCTTCTCCCATGTTCTTCAGCAGGTTCAGTCCCCCATGGACTGGTTATAATCTCCTTCCAGGGATTTTACACCCTCTGCAGAGCTCCTCAATTTTGTTTGTCTTATCTGAACTCCGTTGCTGGATTTCAAGGTACAAAACCAAATTAAAAATTGTTGCTTTGCCATATCAGCCTAAGGACAGCGCTAAGTGGATGGGATATCATACAGTTGTCATTGTGGCAATAAAACCTGCCACAGAATTCCCAGTCCTCACGAGCTTCTAATTAGCAGAGCTTTTCCATAGATAAAATGCATGAAAATGCATAGTAGTTCCCGTGTCTAGTCCTCAGAGTTTAAAACTCTATATCTTAAAAACACTATTTTCATATCTTTCAGAACATGTTTCTTGCACTACATATAAATGCTATCCATTACCATTAATCATGCTTCAAGCCCATTATCACTTAGACACATCCATTATCACCCAGAACATCCTCCACACCTCTCCTCTCAGTGACGTCTGATGCTCACACATCTGATGCACCGCTCCTATGCAGCTCAGCAGTGTTCCATCTTTAAGGACAAAAAGGAGAAAATTCCCTCCTGCAACCAGGAGCTGAGAACATGCACACCTCGGCACTCAGCTGCCTTTCCTCTGAAATCAGAAGAACCTCGACATTCATAAACTGCATGCCAAGGGTTTCCCAGATTTTGTGGATCGAACAACAAAAAAAAAAAGCCTAGAAAGCAGACTAGTGGTGAGCGCCCTGATGAAGAGAAGGCTGGGACATGTTTAATTCATCAAGCAGTAGCTGGGATTTTTGGAAGGAACACTCCAGCGCAGCTCGTGCTGACTCAGGCAGGTCTGGTTCTGGAGAACATTTCAATTCTGCTTTCCAACCACTCAGTTTGCTCTGAAACCACCCAGACTGAGTACAAAGCAACTCACAATGTCAGGTGCTTGAATGGCCAAGCATTGGAGCAGGTTGCCAAGGGCAATGAGGAGTCATTCCCCTCTAGAACCATGGAGATGTGGCAGTGAGGGACATGGTCAGTGGGCATGGTGGGGGTGGGCTGGGCTTGGTCTTGGGAATCTTGGAGATCTTCTCCAAGCTTAAAGATTCTATGAGTGAGCATAGTGAGGATTGGTTGGTGAGTGGGCTAGTTGGTCTTAGAGGTCATTCCCAACCTTATTAATTCTATGATTTTAATAGTTGGGCTTAATGATTATGGAGGTATTCCTCAGCTGAGAGGGTTCTATGATTCTGTGTTCCTTTTGTATATTCTGAAGAGGCAATGAAGTTCCTATGGGTGAAAAATGATCATCCAATAAAGAATCCAACTATTTTTCAGTAAGTACAATTAAAAACAACAAAAAAGCAAGCCTTGCATGGGGCCATGTTTGAAGCAGCACCAGCCATCATCAGCTTCTCTCCTGCTGATAGCAGAAGGTAGAGGGTTAGAGAATGCAGCTCCACAGGTTGTTTTTTTTTTTTTTTTTTTTTTTTTTGAAAGAATTTGGGGATGCATTCAGACAATAAACCAACATCGTCATTAATCTACTCTTACAAAGAGGATTCATTGCCAGGTCCAAGTTGCACAAGGTCAATCACCAACCAGGAGCTGAAGGCAGCACGCACACGCAGTGGGTAGGAAAGCAACTGAACTGACCAACTCAAAATGTGATGAGGCTCCTTTTGGACAAAGCAATACAGCTTGGCGTGAGTCCCGGAGTTATTTCTCCTTGCAACCAGCCTGCATCAGGACAAAGCATCAGCGGAGCCAGACAGCTGATGAGAATCATTAATTTTTCATTACAGCTTTTCATCTTGACAGAAACGTTCACATCGCACCTTTTGATTTACGGTCCTGTTTGAACAATTAGTTGAATTAATTAAAACCTGAGACCAGAAAGAGTGGTTTTGGCTTAAGATTGAAACGTGTTATAAACTCAATCCAACAGATTTGTTCATTCCCCCTTACAGAAGTTTCCAAAACCACTAAACTCACAGTGACGTTTTTAAATATTGCTATAATTAGGATTAGCGAAGAGATGGAGGAGATTAAAATCTAATAAATGCACCACAGGAGTAAACAAATTGCTGTGCAGAATGCTGCATGGTAGAATTATTATCTCAGCAGCCCCAGGGGCAGCAATCACTGCTGGCAATGCAGAAAATGGAGCAGTGATCTCCCTGGGCTGGAGGCAGCTGGATCACCTTCACCTTGACTAAGAATTTGCAGTACCCACATCTTTCTGTATGGGGTAGGTCTGTTCAACATGATTTCTGGTAGGAACAGAGGTGATGATGGAATAATTGTACCAAAATATTCAGGAAAGGAAAGATTTGTTTTAAATACTGACTTCATTTCAAAAAGCCAATGGATGCCCAGCAAAGCTCTCTTTTTCCTAAGACGGGGAGCACTGAGAGCATTGGTCTATGTCCATAATAGCACTCATTCAATGGACACCATCATGGCAACCCCCTCTCACCACCAGAAAAACCTGCTTTGTTATGAGGGATCGAGATGAGACCGAGGCAGAAGGAGAGACTTCGTCCATGAATTACTCTCATTACTGAGAGTTGATAAGAAGACCTGCCTTTAATCTAGCAATTCTCATCAGTGCATCTCAAGTGCATTGTGATGAGGACAGTTTCATTAGTCTCATTATCTCTGTATTCATTAGGCAGGAAGAGGAGCACAGCCAGACGGAGCGATGCAGCCACAGTTCCCCACTGCCACGTGGCCCATAGAGTCCTGACTGACCACCAGTGCAGACCATGCCACTTCCATACTGGGACAACAATTTTATTAGCAAGAACTGCAGTTATTGAGAGTTGCTCACTGATAAAGATTGAAAGCAGGCTCACTGACTCTGCACACGTAGAAAATATTCCACAGATTGTGTCTATGTTGTACAAGCAGTGCTCATAGCACAAATGGAAGGAGTTGCACAATTAATCTGAATTACAGCCTGATGTGCAACCAAGCAGCTACAGCATGCAGGTACCACTTCTTCCTCATACACAAAGTGTACAGAAAATGCTTGGATTCCCCAAATGGCTGAGATACCAGAATAGACTATTTCATTTAGAAAAAGCTGTTGGATTGGGGGGAAGATAGTTAAGGAGAATGATCTATGGCAATGCAAGGTCTGTTGAAACAGAGGTGAGCTTTATCAGTTGGTTTCTACCCCGGGCAGGATCATTAAACCCCAGTGAAACCTCGCTGACTGCCCAAGCTCGACCCTAGGGAAACTCCCATTGAATTCCACTCAAAGCACAAGCAGTGTACAGCTGACATCAGCAATCAATGCCACTCTAAGGACAAAGAAGAGAGCTGGGGGCTCCAGAGAGCACGGAAGAGAAAAGCTGAGAAACATTACCATGGGCAGGCAGGATCCCCAGCTCACTGATTCTGTGTTCCAAGACAAAATTCACCATTTTGACATTTCTCAACACGGGAACAATGGGAACAGCAGCACCTACAGACTGGATGTGGTTCTACTATCAGTAGGAGAGGGCACTGTTTTGAAATGGGAAAAAGCAGTAGGAAAAAAAGCAGTGTAAGTCACTGGAATTGCCTGTTTCAATTGTGAACACTGGCATAATGAGTGAGAGGTCACTTCAAGGTGGTGACATGGGGGAAGGAATGCACGGATGCACAGAGAACAGAGTATGGCATACCAGAAGAGATGGGATTATTAGTAAAGCATCCTCTTGGGCTCCACAAACATTAAATAATTCCCATTGGCTATTAAAGAATATGAGGAGATTGGTTGGGGGGTGTTTTGTTTGCTCTATTTGTTAATTCTAAAACACACAGGCTGAGTCTGGCAAAATTTCATTCATACCCTGCAATGCCAGTGCAAGGAGCAATTCAAAGGGCAATGATGAAAACTGAAAGATGACCTTCAAATTCAAAGGTGATAACTCACAGTATTTTAGGAAAGTGCTTTCTAAATACATTTAAACGTGATGGAGCCACTTAGTGAAGATAAAAGGCTAATCTTAAAATTGAAAATAAAAAAAATAATAATTAAAAAGCAGTGCAGCAAATTGTACCAAGTTTGCATGTCATGGTCTTGCAGCGTTGCTGATCACAGCATTGCTGAAGATTATTTGAGTTTCTGTACATTGATATCTTTTCTATACCTGCAGGTCCTTCTCACACTCACCTGTAATGAGAGTGGGAAAAAAGAAAAGAAGTTGGAGTGGGAAATGTGCTGACAGTTTGGCAGATAAATACACACAGAGCAGAAAAGCAGGAGCCTCAGAACAATGAAATACTACAGGACTCCAACAAATGTAATTCTCCCAATGAATGTATAATTACGTTTTATATTACCAAATTTAGAAAGACATGTTTTTGAAGACCTTTCCTTCCATCCCAAATGGGAAACAAGCTCCTGTCTTACCACAAATCTACAGAGTCATTGATATAATCAAATGATTGATCATCCAAGCAGTCACCAATGACAAAAAAAACCAACACTAAAAATTTGCCTTTGTTCTTTTCATGTTCAAATCGCATTATAAAATCGATTCAGAATTTCCACAGGCAACACCCTATAAACCTCTCTCTTGTGTTCTATCCCTTTGGATGGGGCAGTGGACCTTCAGGTGGGCACCTCTGGTCCATCCTGTGCATATGCTCTGCACACTTCTACTTGCTCT
Organism: Oreortyx pictus; assembly: GCA_036925125.1. Lineage (NCBI taxonomy): Eukaryota > Metazoa > Chordata > Aves > Galliformes > Odontophoridae > Oreortyx > Oreortyx pictus. Next base: position 1,690,216 of record JAUPFR010000029.1, read on the forward strand.
ACACTGACCCCATGGCTTTTAAATCTGTTTAAAAACTTCTGAGCTTCAATGCAGCTGAGAACCTTGAGACAAGAAGGAGGATTGCTTCATCGAGGCTTCTAAGGAGCTATATATGGATATATTTATATATATATATTTTTTTTTCAATAAAATGAGTTTGCAAAATGTATTACTAAAATTATTGATTTTCTTCCTGCAAGTGTCTGCATGATTCGATTTGATTTGTATTTATTGCTCCCCTCCTAATCAGCTTATAGATATTTCTACTGAGAATATTCTTTAGATGTTATACGACTGGAGAAATTGAACTGACATTCTGGCCAAAAAGCAGCTCAGATTTCTGTATGCAGTCTAAAAAATGGAAGGAACACCTTCTAAAGCATGCCTGTCCCCATAACTCCTTATTAAATTCAAAGAGAGATCCGGAACTCGATAGGCACAGTGCACATTTCTATCATGAAGAACACCAGGCAGTGTTCTCATTTCATGGGTGCATAAGGAACAGTTTCAAAAGGTGACGCAGTGATATCTGGACAATGAATAGGAGTTAGCCCCACTGCTACAGCAGCCACCTGTAAGGGAAGCCCTCATGTAGTTGAGCATTTGCAGATTATGATGTGGTTCCAGCAATATTCAACAGCTAAAGGCATTTGTTCAGGCCAGAAAACGAAACAAGACATCTCAGTGAGTGTTAAGAGGTCAAATAACAACATGCTTTTGTAATTAGATGGAAAGTAGAATCACTGGATTGCTCCTCAGACAAACTGATAATTCATACCATGAAGTTCTCAGATTTCCCACCCATAAAGCCTTTGCATGAGGTAAGACCTCCAGTCACAGTGGCTTTCTTCGTTTGCTTGTTTCTTCATTTTGCTGTAAAAGGTCCTTACCTGAAAAACTTCTCCATCTCTGCTCAGTGTTCACTGTAGAGTTCTGCATCAAAAAAATCATAATTACATTCAGAGTCTAAACAAGAAAAGGCCAAAACATCATCCCTAGGAGATCTCCGTAGCCTTCCATGAGGTAGCCTCCTTCTTTAGGACTAATTAGAAAGAAAAGGGAGCCACTGCAGTTCTAAAGAGTCATCAACATCATACAGCTTTCCATTGGCTTTCTCTATGTGAATCAATTAAACATCCACCAGGAAAGCAATTAACCTAGATACAAATTAGACTAGCAGGGAGAACGTGTTTTCTTGCATCAAGCTTTTTTTTTATTTTTAACATGAGAATCATCCATATTTTAGTGCACAAGTCAATAAGAGAAAGAAAAGTCAGATGTCACTGTGGAGAAGCAGGATGCAGCGATTGCTTTTTGAGCAGAAAGTACTGAAGCAAAGCTGATAGAACACAGGAGGTAAAGCCAAATGCGTACAGAGGAGCTAATCCCACAAACAAACTGTAACAGCTGCCATATATAGTCCAGTGATTGTCTGCAAAGGGATGTCCATGCACTCACCCTTTAATGTGACACCCTGGAAATAGTTTTGCCCTATACTACGCACAGCTACGGGAAAAGCACCTGCAGAAGGAAGCAGCAGAGCCCTTTCAAAGTTATATTTTTAGAAAGGGAAGGCTACAAAAAAGCCTCTCAAATCTAGGTAGGAAGAGCTATTTTTGATTGCTTCATCACCAAAAGACCGCTCCCCTGACCTGTGCTATTTTCTGTACAGCGACTTTCAGGGCAGATCAGTTTGAAGCGTCAGATAATAATACACAGAAGGAAAATGACCAATGAGCCATGAAGACAAGCAGAGCATAGGAGCACCAAGGGAACAAAGACAAGTTATTTCCTTTGCTTTCCATTAAAGCCAATTCAAATAGAGTTTTTCTTCACCTGGGCTATGGCACAGAGATGATCCTTCCCATCCTTGAGGCTACTGTGGACCTGAATCAGAAAGCAGAATTGGGTGATTTAATACTTTGAATACAGATAGAAGAGCCTGAGAGCAACCATTTCCTTCCTATTGATTAGAAAACATCAGTAGATACTCCCCATCTCACTCCCCTGTCTTCCTGCTATCCTGTAACTCAAAGTGACGACCGCAGACAGCAGGTTATTGCAGACTGCATTTCCTCACCCAGTTCCTATCAGAGCTATGGCTTTTCAGAGATGCCACATGTGAAGTCCAGTAAGTAGTTCAGCAATGGGATCAAGAAATGGCCCGAATTACAAACAAACAGGCAGGGCAGTTTAAGCTGATGGACCTCAGTTGTGAATTCAAGTCCTGCAGCTCTCCAAGCTCTGGGCACAGTGCAGTAATTCCCTCATGTACCCCCCACCTACTCCAGTTCTCTCAAACAAAATTGGTTTTTAGCACCCCACTGGCGATTGTTTTTAACCACACAAACTCTGAGGATACTTCATGGTTACAAACTCTTTTCTTTTTTGGAGGATACAGTAAGGTTTGGCCTCATTGGAGGCTGGGCTGGACACTCACTGCAGCTGAAGGTCCATCTGGACCCGAATCCATTTCCCTCACTCTACATTATAACAGAGCAATAGCACCAGGGATCATCTCTGCTGAGATCTGAGAACCAGGAGGGAAACTGAGGCTCAGTGTTGTCACCTAAGCTTATTCCCTTTCATTCAAAGGTGCACATTCATTGTGGACTACGTCATTAACCTTCATCTCCAACCCTAACTCTAACCCTAACCCTATCTCCTACCTAAAAATGCTGCTCAAGGCAATCTTATTTCTGTTTTGTCACATTCTGGTTTCTCTGATATGAGGGCCTATGGAATAATTCTCTGGTAGGAATCAGGATTTCCACTGTTTGTTTAGTGTGCCTGGACATGGATTTAGAAACATTATCACTAAGAAAGGTCACAGTTCATTTGTGTTCTGGATCTGCATTCCTCATAGCAAGTTCATCACACTTCTGCAGTTGGTTGGTCCAAGAGCGATGTGAAAAGTAGAACTGAGTTTCAATGTCCAGCTGGAACATGGTGGGCAGGGCTGCTTGAATCTGTTGGTAGAAAATGGGAAGATGGATAGATGCCATGGGGATGAAGGCATGAAATCTCCCTTTCCCTCCCACCCAAGTGAATGCCATCATGCACTCTACTGGAATCCTCCACTGCAGTCTCCAGTTGCCATGCTGACGCTCTGTGAATTTGCACAGCTTGGAGAACTAGCCCTTAGAAACATAGCAGGGAGTGGTCATGAATTTGAGCACTGCTTTACAGAAGTTACAAAACAAATCTGCAGTGCATTTTAAAAACGCAAGGAAAAACACTGTTGAATAACGTGGCTGCTATGGTCAAAGTTTGGCTGTTTTAAGTCAGTAAATCACTGAAGTGCACTCCTAGCTGTGAGATCATTCTTGGTATTGACATGGAATGAAACTCAGCTCTGTAAGTATAACTGCTTTTGCAGCAAATAAATTCAGGAAAGGGAATAGCAGCAGTGAGCTTAACGATGATCTGCAGAAATCTGCAAGGAATCTCCATAAACTGAATGTAAATGCTGCTTTAGGACTGTATTTTCAGAAATTGATTACCTTCAATAGCAACACAAAGCATTCCTGTGCAAAGAAAATAATGCAAGCTTCTGGAAACGTTTGATTTAAGGCTCTGAAATGCGACCACTGTCTGAAGAGCAACGGAAAGTGGGATGGCATTAGGCAAACGCTGCTGCCTTGAAGCTGTGACTTGAGAAAGTCCAGTGCAGAACAGCAAGAAAATGGAGGTATAAATTTTTCAAAGCACAAGTGCTCTGTGCTTTGTGCTGTGGTGTGTTACCAAACAGCCTCCGCTGCATCTCTTGGGCTGGCCCCATCCTCACATCCGGCAAGACTGAGATGTGCCAAAGCAAAATGCCCACAGTTGAGACCTTTTTGTTTCATCTCCTTTCCCTCATTGCATGGATGGGGTATCCAGCACCATATATATAGGGTTGGGGTATATATAGGATTAGGCCCTTGTTGCATAATTCTAAACGTTTTCTTTCACAGCTGTCACTGTATAAATGTTATTAGGGCACCCTCGGCCAGACTGAAGTGTCCTTGTTCTGTTGACGCCACTGGAACGGGACCAATTTATGGCGGCTGATTATCTGGGCCATTATTTATTCACAGTTTATGGTGATCAGATCAGGTGCCAGGACTCCAAGGTCTTCAGCTGATACGCACTGTCAGAAGTGAGAGTCGGGCTGACTGATATTGCCCTCTGCTATGGGATACAGGAAGGGACCAAATTCCCATTGCTTCATTCCTCCTTCTCTCGACACAATTCCTACTGAAGTTATTAGTAATAGATGAATATTATCTATACATATTTAGGCTTAAATCTCTTAAGCTTAAGCTTAAATCAGACCTACAAATAGGCAGCGACTTATTAAGAGAAACCCTCTTTAAACTGGTAAATATTTTTGATAGTTCCACCCACCTCCATTGTACGACCTCCCCAGCGCTCTTCATTTTGCTATCACTCCATAAAAATAAAGAAATAAAACCCCCTTATCTGATTTTATCACTTTTTAAAAGCTGCTGAACTTAGCCCATCATCACCGAATACGTTTCATCTGGAAGCAGTCAGGCTGCTGTGCTGCTCCACCTCCTGTGCTATGTTTCCCTCTTTTAAGGAACCTGCAGAACACAGTGTCATCCTTGGACTGTATTTCTTTACTGCAGGTTTGTCTATAATCAAGCTGAGAATCAATGCAGCCCATCCCCATCTCTGTGCGGTGCTTGCTCGCCCCATGCCTTGCTCCACTGTGTTGCTGCTCGCCCCAAAGCAGCAGTGCTTGTTAAACTTTGAGGCAGAAAGTTCTCTGTGAGCAGAAATACTCATCTCCATTTGAAAATCTCCAAGAGAGAGAAGGATAAAAAGGAACTGGTTGCTCATCAGAAGCAAGGCATCCTTTTCAGTTGATTTCCCTGACTCATTCTAACCTTCAGATCACCTTCAGGATCACGGAGCAGGAGCACTGCCCACCTGCAGCTCATTATGATGATAAATGCATATGAAAATAATGTATTTAAATGAAAACAACGTACTGTGTGTTTCAGGCTTTCTCTCCATGCTTATAAATGCCTGTGTGAATAAAAAAACTTTTCTCATCTGAATACCTTAATTTTTAAGGCAGTCAATACTACAAATGTTATCATATTCTATAAAAGATTGCAGTATGCAATAAAGAAATCAAGTGCTATAACTGCTTGACTACAAAGCAACAATTCACTTTGCATATGAGGTAAGTGGATTTAAAAGAAGCCATGCCTCAATGTATTTAATTAAAGGGAGTTCTATTAGTAAGTTCAGCTGCCCCTCCTTACTCACTGTTCAACTCCATTAACTTGTTTTTGGAGGATTAAAAGGATAATAAAAATTGCCAAGCACTTCTGTTAACCATAAGTTTGCTTTTCCTGTAAGTTTTATATATGCAAAAAACATGCTCTGCTTTCCCCCCCCAACCCCCCCCCATCCAAATCTTTTCTTATCAGCGGAAAAACAAGAGCAATAAACCAGCTCTTATCTTTTTCTCTAAAGTGAAAGAACATTAAATGCCATAATAGACAGTATTTTTGTTCTGACTTCCAATCACATCAAAGGGAATGCTGTTTGCCTACGGAGAAAACTACCAAAATGAACGGGACGGATTTAGAATTCAGGATTGCTTTGATTATAAGAAAACCTTTCCTCTCTGTTTGCCATATAAAAACTCCAGAGAGGTTACGCGGCAGATCTGGGTACCCACGCTTGCAAATACAGCCCAGCAGATACCTCGCAGAGTTCTGACTTCTCCACTGACTGCAGTGCTGCAGTCCTATGACAGCATCATATTAATGAGCCAGCAGAGGTCCGGCGCTCCATGTGGTTTGCAAAGTTTAACCCTGTCCCTCGGACTTCCCCAACACTCCACAACAGCAGCAGCAGCACCAGGAGCCGCGTGTGTGCCTAACAACAGTTTTGGGAAAGGATTTTGTCCCTTAGCAAGTCACCTTAAAAACTCACAGACTGCTGAACACAGGCAGAAATGTGTTTTCAGCACCTTTCCAAATGAGGAGTTAAAATCTAACCCCCTCAGCTTGCAGCTTTGCAGTGCAAGGGAGCTGTAGCAGTGCAGTGCTTTTTCTAGCACCAGCAATTATTTATTATTTATTATTATTGCAGTTTACTGATCCGTTTTCCCATGTAGCTGATCCATCCACGGGGAACTCAAAGACTGGCTGTTAGCTAGTGCAAGTCACCGTATGCAGCCCAGAGAAAGTCTGCTGCACCATGAAAACATAATTCTTAGCCATGTTTCGAAGTAGGGGAAATCATTTCTGAGCAATGCACCAAGCGTTGTGTGGAAACGTGCGGGGGGGGTGGGGGGGGAGGGGGGGTGGGAAAAAAAGGATGAAAGGGAAAGAAAGAACCAAGAGCCAGGACTGCAGGGAGCTTTCCAGCACTGCCCCGCCTGCATCTCCTACCCCATAGGGAGGCAAAGCGCTTGCAGTGCTGCAAAGCCTCCCGCTGCCCGCGCAGTCTCCCTTTCCCGGACACTTTTCTGACCTTCAAATGTCAGCCACTGCCTGAGGAGGGGGAACTGGGTTGGGGGGGGGGGGGGAGGGGGGAGGGGGAGTCGGTGGGGGGGAGATGAGGAGGGGACTGCCTTTGGGACCCCCTACTCAACCCCTTCCCCGCCCCGGGGCCAACGGCGGAGCCCCGCGGGAGCTGTTCGTGGTGCTGAACCCCCGATCCCGGCCCCGGCCCTACCCTGCGGGCTCCGCCGATCGTGGCCGGCACCGCGCTGCGCTCCGCCATGGCCTCTGCGGGGCGGAGATGGAAAGAAGAGGGGAAAAAAAGGCAAAAAAAAGGAAAGGAAAGGAAAGGAAAGGAAAGGAAAGGAAAGGAAAGGAAAGGAAAGGAAAGGAAAGGAAAGGAAAGGAAAGGAAAGGAAAGGAAAGGAAAGGAAAGGAAAGGAAAGGAAAGGAAAGGAAAGGAAAGGAAAGGAAAGGAAAGGAAAGGAAAGGAAAGGAAAGGAAAGGAAAGGAAAGGAAAGGAAAGGAAAGGAAAGGAAAGGAAAGGAAAGGAAAGGAAAGGAAAGGAAAGGAAAGGAAAGGAAAGGAAAGGGGAGAAAAAAAAAGGGAAAAGAGAGGAAATGGGAAAGAAAGTGAAGAACTAAAGGAAGGAGAGGAGAGAAGGGAGCTGAGGCAAGAGTGAAGGAGCACGGAGAGAGGAAGAGAGAAGGGGATGGGAGGAGGGTAATGAGGATAGGGAAACGAGAAAGAGGATGGGGAATTGGGAAACAATGGGAAGGGGGGGAGGGGAGAAGAAGGAAAAGAGTGTAGAGGAAAGAGGGTGCAGAGGGAAGGGGGGAGCGGGGCTCGGGGAGCCGGGAGCAGGGAGCGGGGGCCGGGAAGGGATGGGATGAGGGAGGCGCGGAAGGGAGGGCGGAGCTGAAGGGAGGAGCTGAGGTAGGGCCGGGGGTGGACACCTCCTCTCACACGTGTGTGGGGCCGCCCCGGAGCCGCCCGGCGGGGCTATAAAAGGGGGCGGCGGCGGCCGGAGCAGCGCTGCGCTCCCGCCCGCCACCCCCTGAGTCCCCCCGCCATGAGCTACACCATGGAGCCCTTGGGCAACCCCTCGTACCGCAGGGTGATGACCGAGACTCGAGCTACGTACAGCCGGGCCAGCGCGTCCCCGTCCAGCGGTTTCCGCTCGCAGTCGTGGTCTCGGGGCTCCGGCAGCACCGTGTCCTCGTCCTACAAACGCTCCAACCTCGGGGCTCCGCGGACCGCCTACGGTTCCACCGTGCTGAGCTCCGCCGAGAGCCTCGACGTGAGCCAGTCCTCGCTGCTGAACGGGGCGGCCGAGCTGAAGCTGAGCCGCTCCAACGAGAAGGAGCAGCTGCAGGGGCTCAACGACCGTTTCGCGGGGTACATCGAGAAAGTGCATTACCTGGAGCAGCAGAACAAGGAGATCGAGGCGGAGCTGGCCGCGCTGCGGCAGAAGCACGCCGGGAGGGCTCAACTCGGGGACGCCTACGAGCAGGAGCTGCGGGAGCTGCGCGGGGCTCTGGAGCAGGTGAGCCACGAGAAGGCGCAGATCCAGCTGGACTCGGAGCACATCGAGGAGGACATCCAGAGGCTGCGGGAGCGCTTCGAGGATGAGGCGCGGCTGCGCGACGAGACGGAGGCCACCATCCGCGCCCTGCGCAAGGAGATGGAGGAGGCCTCGCTGATGCGGGCGGAGCTGGACAAGAAGGTGCAGTCGCTGCAGGACGAGGTGGCTTTCCTGCGGGGCAACCACGAGGAGGAGGTGGCCGAGCTGCTGGCTCAGCTGCAGGCGTCCCACGCCACGGTGGAGAGGAAGGACTACCTGAAGACGGACCTGACCACGGCGCTGAAGGAGATCCGCGCTCAGCTGGAGTGCCAGTCCGACCACAACATGCACCAGGCCGAGGAGTGGTTCAAGTGCCGCTACGCCAAGCTGACGGAGGCTGCTGAGCAGAACAAGGAGGCCATCCGCTCCGCCAAGGAGGAGATCGCCGAGTACCGACGGCAGCTGCAGTCCAAGAGCATCGAGCTGGAGTCGGTGCGCGGCACCAAGGAATCGCTGGAGCGGCAGCTGAGCGACATCGAAGAGCGTCACAACAACGACCTCACCACCTACCAGGTCCTGGGGGATGGGGGATGCGGGCTGGGGGATGCGGGGCGGGGGGAGAGCTTGGGGGGTGCGGTCCGAACCCGCTGCTGCCGCCCAGTGGGTGGGAAGGACTTTGGGAAAGTCGCGCTGCAACTTTTTATTTTCCCCCGTTCCCTGCTGCTGTATGTGTTTGTCACTGTGGTTTGTTCCGTCTCGGCTGCAGGACACGATCCATCAGCTGGAAAATGAGCTTAGAGGAACGAAGTGGGAGATGGCGCGTCATTTGAGGGAGTACCAGGATCTCCTCAATGTCAAGATGGCCCTGGATATCGAAATTGCTGCATACAGGTACAGTGGGATCATTGTGGGCATGTCTGGAATATTAATAGCACTGCAGAGGCTGCTTTGAGATGCTGTACTGCCGGCGAGAAGTGTCTGTGTGCGTTGAACACAAGCCAAATTAGAGCTTGACTGAAGTACTGCAGCCCTTGCAGAATGCACAGACTCAAAAGTGTCTGCAGCAAGAGAGAGCCCATCCTCTCTGACAGCGCAGCACTGTGTGCACAGTGCACCCCAGTGCTGCATCCTGTCCCTGTTTGCAGTAGAAGAGTTTATTTTTAATTCCTGTTTACTCTGCATATGCCATACGAGCGGTGCTTGTCACTTGTGTTCCCTTTTCTCACTTGAGAGAGACGCTGTGCTTTGCTTGATCGTGGCTTAAGCAGGCAGTGCTAATCTGCTTGTCACAAACTCTTTTGCTTCTCTTGCTCAACTTTCCTTTGTCATGCACTCTGATCTCCAGCAGGAAAGCTGTGTGCTGTTGCCATCACCTGGCAGGTTTTTGGTCTCTTTGCATCACTTTGAGAACCCTCATCAGAACTGCTGATTTTTCTGGGTCAGAGGCTTAAGATGAAAAACATGCATTTGAATATAAAAACAGTCAAAACAGAAAGCTGCTTTCAGATCCCTGTCAATTTGAGGCTGTTGAGGCGAACACAGACATTTTAGGCTCTGGAGCTCTTTGCTGCCTTATATCATCTGTGTTGCTCTGCAGCCTCCTGCTTCGAGCCATACAGAGAGGTGGGTGATCAGAACGAGCTAGGGTGTATGCCTGCTTGGCTTTGGAAGTCTCAGTGACAGTGTTCCATTTGGGTCCATTCCATTCTCACTTCACCTGAGCCATGATGCATCCTAAGGAGCTGATCCACTTTCTTTGATGCTGAGGAGGAATTTCAACTGCTCAGCTGAAGGTGATACGCTTGCTACGTGGAAAGCAAGCCAAAAGGTGCTTGCTCAATAAGAATTTACCAAAAGAGCTGATTGAGGGAAAGCAGAGCTCAGGCTGTGAGCTGGTGCTGGTCAGCTCTAGCATATTCTACGTGGTCTAACCTCATCTTGCTGACAGAGGGAAATACTGTCCCCTAGGCTGGGTTTCTATGCTCACTTTTTTTCTTCCTCCTGATTCCCTTAGGAAGCTGCTGGAGGGTGAGGAGACAAGATTCAGTGCCTTCTCTGGAAGCATCACTGGACCCATATTCACACACAGACAACCATCTGTCACAATAGCATCCACTAAAATACAGAAAACCAAAATTGAGCCGCCAAAGCTGAAGGTCCAGCACAAATTTGTAGAAGAAATCATTGAAGAGACAAAAGTAGAGGATGAGAAGTCTGAAATGGAAGATGCCCTTGCAGCTATTGCAGAAGACATGGCTGCAAAGGCTCAGCAGGAAGAACAGGAGGAGGAAAAGGCAGAAGAAGAAGCTGTAGAGGAAGAAACTGTTTCTGAGAAGGCTGCAGAACAGGCAGCTGAGGAAGAAGAGAAGGAGGAAGAAGAAGCAGAGGAGGAAGAAGCTGCAAAATCAGATGCGGCAGAAGAAGGAGGCTCTGAAAAGGAAGAAATAGAGGAAAAGGAAGAAGGGGAGGAGGCTGAGGAAGAAGAAGCTGAAGCCAAGGGCAAAGCAGAAGAGGCAGGTGCAAAGGTAGAAAAAGTGAAAACACCTCCTGCAAAGTCACCCCCTAAATCCCCCCCTAAATCTCCTGTAACAGAGCAAGCCAAGGCTGCCCAGAAGGGAGCAGCAGCAGAGGTAGGAAAGGATCAGAAAGTAGAGAAAGCTGCTGAGAAGGCAGCCAAGGAGGAGGAAAAGGCAGCATCCCCCGAGAAGCCAGCGACGCCGAAGGTGGCTTCCCCAGAGAAACCAGCGACTCCGGAGAAACCATCCACCCCAGAAAAAGCGGTCACCCCAGAGAAGCTCCGCTCCCCAGAGAAACCAACAACCCCAGAAAAAGCGGTGACCCCAGAGAAACCAGCAAGCCCGGAGAAGCCCCGCACCCCAGAGAAGCCAGTGAGCCCCGAAAAGCCAGCAACACCAGAGAAGCCTCGCACTCCTGAAAAGCCTGTGACGCCGGAGAAGCCCCGTTCTCCAGAGAAGCCGTCCTCCCCTCTCAAAGATGAAAAGGCTGTGGTGGAGGAGAGCGTCACCGTCACAAAGGTAACAAAAGTCACTGCGGAGGTGGAGGTCTCGAAGGAAGCCAGGAAAGAAGACATTGCAGTGAATGGTGAGGTGGAGGAGAAGAAGGATGAGGCCAAGGAGAAGGAGGCTGAGGAAGAAGAGAAGGGCGTTGTCACCAATGGCCTTGACGTGAGCCCCATCGATGAGAAGGGTGAGAAAGTTGTAGTAACCAAAAAAGCGGAGAAAATCACAAGTGAAGGAGGGGACAGTACGACCACGTACATCACAAAGTCGGTGACGGTCACTCAGAAGGTGGAGGAACACGAAGAGAGCTTTGAGGAGAAACTAGTGTCCACTAAGAAGGTGGAGAAAGTTACTTCACATGCTGTAGTAAAAGAGATTAAAGAGTGAATTCAACTAAATAATAGCTAAATTAAAAAAAAAAAAGAAAATAAAGAGCTTGGGTCGGTGCAAAAGGTTAAGCCATATGACAGCTGCAAAATGCATGTGAGTGACGGCTTTAAAGCAGAATGGGTTCTCTCATGGAGGCTCCAGACACACAGTATTTTACTTTTTTGTGCAATATAGGGGAGGGGGGGGAATGCATGCAGGCTCAAGATGTGCTCCCTCCACAGAGCTTGGGGAACTAAATAAAAAAAAAATTAAAAAAAATACTAATAATAGTGCATGAGATGAAATGTGCAAAGGAACCTTTTGAATTTCCTGAGCTGTTGGAGGGACGTATCTGAGGAACGACTTAAGATGTATTATGCAAAGAACCAACTGAGCCAAAACCAAACAGAAAACAGTACTAGAATATTCATGAGAACCAGAACTCTCCTAGCCTTAATAAATAATAATAATAAAAAAAAAGCTACTTATAAGTAATTATGTTTACCTCACTGGTGCAATTAGGGTGGACTTTTGCTCATGGGAGAACCTAGTTGACATGCACAGTACGCAACCTTTTGTTGTTTGATGTAAAACCGTCACAGCAGTTCTTGCTCAATAAAGGTCAATATGAAAACACGTCTTGTGTGGTGCTTCTTTTCCAAATGGTGTCCTTCCTTTAGGCATTAGGAACTCATCCTGGTCAGTGGAGTGGTGTGGGCTGAAAAGTTGCTTGAGGTTTCCCTTCTCTTAATTTCTCCTCTTGGACATTTCCTGTAATGTGGTTAAGTGACACAAATAATTGGTCAAGTTGAAGCAATATATGAGAGCTGTATCCTCCCCTTTGTAGAGTAAAGGGGAATCTGTTGAGTTCCATGGGTTGGCCTTTAGGTGCTTGGTGGGGTTGCAATCCCTGTGGCTAATGGAGGAAAGTTCTCCAAGCCATGGGTTGCCATCACTGGTAATGAAGATACCCTTGGCTCTGCATTTGTCTCGATGTTTTAGGAGTTCTTTAAAAGGTAGGGCAATTTCCAGATGGTTCCTTGACTTTCCTATGATGGCAGTCTGTGGAATACAACTTGTCATAGTATTTTCTATGACACTTATCTGTAGCTTAGTGGGTCTTTGCTTGGCTAAGTCATCTTGACCCAGATGCTGTATTCATCGGAAGGTGAGAGATTTTGAATTAGTTTTTGTTTCCTGCCTTAGTTATGTGTGAACATCGTACTCATCACCTCCATCTTGAGTGATCCACAGGTGAAGTCCATTTCTAAACACAAAATTCTGAGAGAAATTCCTGGAAAAAGGGGAAATGACCATAGATGATACTGCTTTGGGTATCTGAAATATCACTGACACTTTTCTTTTTAAATTTGTCCATTTGAAAATAGCTGTAGAAAGGAAATTATTCTGGAGTCTGAACTGGGGCTCAGATAACACCTGGTGTGACTGACAGATAAAACCATTTTTTTTCATTTCCAATGGAGAAGTCTTTAAAACTGTGGCCTATGTCTATTGTCACTTGTAAGATGGTGTCATTAAGAGGAAAGCCTGTTAAAGGGCCCTTAAAAATCCCAATGTGTGGAAAACAAGGCAGACAAATGGAAAAAAGACAGCCATGACTCTAAGCTAGAAACACAATCTCTTTTATTACAGGATTAATGTTATTTATTTCTATTACATTTTAAAAGAAAAGCATTTCTACTATTTTACATACCACAAATTGCAAAGAAATGCAATTCTTTTTTATTTTTTGTCAGCCTGGGTTCAGCAAATGAACCATCCTGAAATTTGAAGGCTAATAGGGAAAGCCTGATCAAAATCAACGCTTTCCATGTGCCTGCCAATTCTTTGCCCAACAATAATGTTAGATCAAGTAAATTCTAATTGGAAGGCTTACTCAAGTTCTTCATTGGAGGAAACATACAAAATCCATAGCAGATAAGTCTTTCAAACAAACATGAATGCCTTTGTGTAGCAAAGCAATGAATGCTGCTCCTGCTGATATCAATAATGGAAATCTGTGCTCAACAGATTGCTGCTTGAGTGATGTTTAATTAAGGCAGAGCCGGCAAATTAGATGGTAGTTTCTCTGTAGCAGGCTTTGTTATGAAAGTTACACGGGTGTATGGACATAAAATAACCAACAAGCATACCTTTAGGAATAAGATGGTAACAAGCTTGATCACACCTGCCAGCAGCACTGCCAGAATCTGCTGAAATATCACCAAGTCTGAAGCCAGTGGGCTTCAGAGTATAGAAAGTTGGGCATCTCCAGCATCCAAAGTCGAGTCACCTTGCGCCATTAATTACATTTTGACATCAATGGGAGACTCAAGAACAATGTGGGCTTGCACAGGTGCAGGTGGGATCCTGAGCTGGCTTGGTTTCTTTACGTTATGCTTTCCCTTCAGTTCTGGTAGGATATTACAAGGACAGAACCTAAGGACTGTTATCTGTGCTGTTCTCTAACATATAAATTCATTAATTTGGCCAATCTCCCACTGCAAATGTTTCCATCCAATCCTAGGGGAAATAAGCAACCCTTTAACACATTTCTAAATATTTATAAAACTATAAGATCCAATTAATATTTAATTTTGCCAAGAGGTTTTGTCTACTGACATCTGCGATCAAACAGTTTCAAAAGATAGCATAATTCCAGGGCAGAGATGCATAAATATCTGTTATTTGCCTGTACTGCAACAATTACTTTTTGAGACTGTGAATAACCACTGAAGGGATTAATTATTTTCAGATACAGGCGCTCATTAATCAGTACAAAAGGCTCTGGGAGGGGAAAATACAATGAACAGAAGAGATGTGTGAAGATGTATGAGTCTGACATAGGGTGGGCCACTCAATTGCTTTGGGAACGGAGGGCTCTAGGATGGGAGCTTTGCACATTATGGGGTTACTGAGGATCTATGATTGTGGCACTTTGAGCATCCCAGAACTAAAATCCAGGCAGAAACAAAGTAGGGAGTGTTACGAAACACAACTAGGTTGCTTTTGCCAGGATGCTGAGTCAGGCACTGGAATTTTCTCCATGCTTCAGGGTCTGTGCTTTTATCATGCACTGAGGGGCTGTTCTTCTCTGCTCAGCACTAAGCTACTCTCAGTTCATCCAGGAAGGCAGCAAATGATAAATTGCCAATGACTAAGTCTGCACAAGTTTACCTTTCCTGCCAAGTTGAAGGGGAATATGTGCATGTCGAGAAGAAAAGCATTTAGGACCTCCTTGTATTTGCCTTCTCTGCAACGGGAGCTTGATCTGACCCAGCCCCAGCCTGCCTGAACAGCAAGGGAATGCTCAAGGACAGCCTTGCTGCTTTACTGCAGCTGCAACTTGGGTTAAAGTTTCCATCGTGCCTCCCTCTGCCTGCTTCTACTGCATTGCGTCAAAGCAAGCTCCTGGATTTTCTAAGGTAAAACAAGCATTGCCAGCAGGATCTCCATAACTCTGAGAGCACCTCGGCAGGAAAATGCATGTTTCCAACCCTCCTTGCACCAGTTTACCTTAGCACAAGGCAGGAGAGTGCTAACAAACCAGCTGGATGGCCACTGCAGACATACCCCTCCACAGCTCATTGCTGTGCTGTGACTCACACATCTCCTGCAAAGAGCAGTGAGATCTCTCCTTCGGCTGTAATACATTAAAAATAACGCAGGATGAGATGCGCTGCAGGGAGAGCTGCGTCTGCTGCCGTGCCTCTGAGCGTGCTGCTTGAGAGCATCCCTAGCAGCTGAGATTTGGCAGTCTGCAAATGTACTGCTTCCCAGGAGGGAGAGAGATGCAAAAAGCTGAGTGAAGAAGGGGTTTATCCACAGGAAAAGAGGTGAACTTGGAAAAAAAGGCAGATATTGAAAAGTCAGGTGGAGCTCAGAGAGCTTGGACAAAGGGAGGGACAGGGCAGTAGCTCTAATATATGCTGATCTCTTTGACAGTGGTTTGGCTTCAACAAGCTCTCATCTGGCACACAACATGCTTTTGCTCTATGGGAGCAGGTTCTCTCCTCCTCAAGTACCACACTCAGCATTTTCTGATAGAGCACTTCCAAAGGCCACCTCTCACACACAGCACTGCTGAGCTGCAGGCATCACGTACCAGCATGAACAGCTCTGCAAAGCCTCACACAGCACTGCTGCCAAATTTCTTGTCCACGGTACTGGAAACACTCACTTTCTGGATTTTTGCATAAAAATTTGGGGTCCTGAGCCATCCAGCTAAACACGGCTGTGGGAAGCATACAATCATACACCTCCTCTAACCTGGCTTTCAGACTGTACAAATTCAAAATGATTTAACTTGCAGCACTGGTCCAGTAATTGCTTGTGGCACTAAGTTCACTTTTATGCATCACCTTCAGCTAGTTGAAAATACATAGGCTCAAACTTGACAATTTTCAGAACTGTCAGGCCTTGTTGCTCTTTGAGCTGCTCCTTTTCTGCACCCAATCACAGGTTTATTACACCTTTCTTTGCTTCATGGCAAAAACCCTTCAGAGCCCAACCAGTTCCTGGCAGAGGAACTAATGCACACAGCACTGCTCACATAGCAGCACACCAAGCTTGGGACAGAACTCCATCCCATTAAGCAGGTATGGAACTTAAGCACTGTACACTGCTTTATCAATCTTTAAGTGCATTAGTGACACAACACATACAAGGAATCTGTGTAAGCATTTCTGTAACTTTATTGACTAGCTTTATTGCACGTACTTATTGAAGCCTCCATTATTTTACCCACCCAAGGTTTCCATAATTATTTTTTTAATGCACATTAGAGATAACTCTCATTCCCATGACTTATTTTTTGCCCCCCTTTTTTTAATGTAATGATTCTGAATCACCCAAGTAGGACGTAACCCCTGAATTCATACGTGTAGACCATGCAGCACTCAGGGAGCAAGCCAGTGGGTGCTCTGCAAGCAGCATACTGATACTCCACATAGAGAGAAACATCACAGATCATTAACTTTAAACCTCAGTGGTCACTGAAATAAATATGTGAGACTGCAATTTTAGCTCAGTCAATCATAGTTTGTTAACTTGATGAGAGCCTGGCATTCAAGCCTTTTTCTTCACTTCAGTTTCTTCCTTCCCTGCTGCTTCTTTCTCTTCCTTCTCCTCCTCACCCGTTTCCTCAGCAGTTTCTTGAGACTCCTCTCCATCTTCAGCTGCTGTTTCTTCCCCTTCCTCTTCCTCACCTTCTTTGCCTTCTTCTGATTCTTCCTTAGCACCTTTCAAAGGCAAAAGGAAAAATTCCACATCTCCTGCACTGCTTCAAACCAGTTCCCAACCCCAATTCCACAGAAGCCAGCATACCTGCACCCTTCATCCCCATGCATTCAGATGGCAGCCAACCTAAACTTGATGGGGCTAGCAGTGGATTTCTGTATGAAAGCAGGGACCTATCTGGGACACGTAGAGGTGACAGACAAACCCACACAAGCAGCTTACCCTAGATTTCAGATTGAGCTAAACACTTTACATAACTCTTTTGAAAAAGCAGTCCTGAAAAATGCTTATGAACTGTAGGCTTATTGTTTAAGCCTGATCTAAATAAGAACAACTTTTGCTACTGCTCTCCAATTAGCTCTTCAGTCATCGTTTCACTGTAATTAACCTTCATGCCAATAAATTTGCTGAATATTTCAATGGTAACTGATGCATTCCAGGTGTGTCTAGTTGAAGCTAGAGCTACACAACGTCCATTTTATATTTTATTTTTTAAAAACGAGTCTGTTAAATAAATAGGGTGCCAGCAATTTAGTGGCATGTGCTTTGGTTGAAGAAAAATGACCAGGCAACAGAAACTGCTGTCCATTGAACCTAGTGATTATGCCCACTGACAATCAGTTGATGTTCCCATTTCTCCAGGTTACTCTGATAATATTTCAGGATTTTCCCCTTTTCTTATGAGCTTATCTATAATAGCTGAACATTTTCTGCTGCCAGATGAATATAGCATTACCTACTTTTAACACAGAAAACTGGATGGAAACAACCAGCAGTTTCCAAGGGAATACCATCAGCCCTATAACGTCTGGTAGGGAACATTTACCTTACCTTCTGTTCTAAACTCAGCTCTTCTTGCTCAGATGCTACAGGCTTAATCTCTCCATCCTTTGTTTATGAAGGGACAGCGAGAGAATTCTACTCATGAGAACTATCTTATAGAATGTTTGGGTTTTACCCCTATATGAGCAGGATGGAAGCATGGAAGAGAAGGTTTTGAAAGCAGCTTATAAGTACCTTCCTCCTCTTCTTCAGCCTCTTCACCTCCCGCTTCTTCCTCCTCACCTTCCTCTTTCTCTTCCTCCTCACCTTCTTCTGCAGGGGCTGCCTTGGCTTCTCCTGCTTTAGCAGCCTCAATTGTTTCCTCTATTTCAATCTGTTCTTCCTGGACATGGCTGGAGTAATATGTGGGGAAGGAACGGGTTGTCATCAAGTAGGAGGTGGACTGGAGCCCGCTGTAGGCAGACCTGCCAAAGGTTGGGGCAGTCTGGGTGTAGCCACTGGTGATGCTTCCAACACTAGTGAAACTGAGTCGGGTCTCTTCACCTTCCAGCAGTTTCCTAGCAAGGGAAAAAAAAAAAAAAAAAAGCAAGCAGGTGTCTTAGCTATGCTGCAGCAGAGCAGACTCAGCTATGGGCCAATGAGCAGCACAAGCCATGGAGACTGCATACATGGGAATATAACCTACAGTAATGGTATAGCAACAGCATCCTGATCCTGGAAGAATCAGGAAGCTTCAGGGAGGTGTATTACTTTGGGAATTAGTACTTCTCTTCGGGAGAAATAATGGGGACAATCACCCTTGGGATTATATTTCTACAAGTGAAAATAGAGAGGCATTTTTCTAACCTGTGTTGTGCCCGAAAACAGTATGGATGTAACAGCTCTATGCCACAGTTGACTGTAAGATGAGGTTTATAGCCACCTCTGTGGCATTCAGAGAACGTATTTCAGCATTTACAATTGCTCCTGGTATCTGGGATTCATTTTTTGCTATTTAAATGCAATTCTTCTGCAAAATAATGGCTTAGCAAGAACTTGCGAGTTAGAAAGAAATCCCACTGTTAAAAGCATCTAAGGGATTCCTAGTTCTGAGAAAAAGGCCGAGTATATTAACAAGCCTTAATGATATAAAAGCATTTTAGAGTGAAGAGATTGCCAAGCTCCTAAGTACAGAACACGCTTTTACATGTAGAGGTGGAGAACTGAGATTACACAGCTGAGTTCCTAATTCCAAATGAGCATCCTACTGTGCACGTTTGCTACACAGCAAAGATTCTGCTCAGCACAAACTGTTACCTTTAAAAGCACTTCTTCCAAGCAGAAAGACAACAGAGAAAATCTGATTAAATTCTACCACCAATGGCACTCTCCGCTAAAGGAACACTATATAGAAGGAGTGCCCATAAGGAGGAGAACCTGATCCATGCTGTGGTTTATTGCAACCCCTCCCCATCATACCTGTACGCAGCAATCTCAATGTCCAGGGCCATCTTCACATTCAGCAGATCCTGATATTCCTTTAGGTAACGAGCCATCTCGCTCTTTGTGGTCCTCAACTCGTTCTCCAATTTGTTGATTGTATCCTGTTGGAAGGAAGAACACAGGCAATGCAAAAATCCTCATCTAGCAACGATGCCTGCAAGGAATTTCAGCACCCTCTTCGCTTTGCTGCGAACAGGAGGTGAACAGCTCTGCTCCACAAAGCCCACCTTGCTGGCAAACCTCCGTTACAGCAATAGCTTCATTCCATATCATCTAAGGACTAAAATCTCCTATGATTCAAGGACCAAACCACTCACGAGCTGAGCATGCTTCATTATTTTTTAAACAGCTGCGCTTCTCCTTATGCTTTTTCCCAACACTGAGGCTATTTTTAAGCAAACTCACTGCAATTCTGTTATTTAAGGACTAAAGCACTTACATGCTGCATATGCACCACTTTGTTTTTAACACCCACGTTCCCCCCTTACGCTTTGTCCAGCATTAAGGCTGTTTTTAAGCCAACCTGTAGCTACTCCATTATTGAAGGACCAAAAGCATCCGCGAGCTGCGTATGCTTCACTTTATTTCCAACATCTACGCCCTCCCGACTGGGATATTTCTTGTTAATTCGCACTAGCTCGCTTCTTGAAGGACTGAAGCTGTGTCTGCTTTGCTCGGCAGCTATTTTCAACGGGCGCGCTTTCCCCCTTATGTTTCCCCCAACCGTTCTCCCTAACCATTAAGCCAACCCACAGCAACATCCCTCAGGATGCCGCAAGACCCCAAAGCCGCGCTACGCCCCAAGATATCGCCTCTATATCGCGACAGCCCCCTCCCTCCCCCAGCCTCCCACCTGCAACGCGGAGATGTCGGCGCTCTGCTTCTCCTCCAGCTCCTGCAGCTGCTTCTCCAGCGCCTCGTTCATCCCTCGCGTGGCCTCGATCTCCAGCGTCTTGGCTTTGAGCAGGCGGCGGCTTTCGGACACTTCGTCCTTGGCAGCGCGGACGGCGTCGGTGTTCTTAGCGGCGCTTTCGCTGAGGACGGTGAAGCGGCTGCGGAACCACTCCTCGGCGTTCTGCATGTTGCGAGCCGCCAGCTTCTCGTACTGAGCGCGGATGTCACGCAGCGCGGCCGACAGGTCGGGCTTGGCCGACACGTCCATCTCCACCGAGAGGTGAGCGTACTGGATCTGAGCCTGCAGCTCGGCCAGCTCCTCTTCGTGCACCTTCTTGAGGAAGGCCAGCTCGTCCAGCAGGCTGTCCACGCGTTTTTCCAGCTCCGCCCGAGCCAGCGCTGCTTCGTCCGCTCCTTTGCGCACCTCCAGCAGCCGAGCCTCGGCATCCTCGCGGCTCAGCACCTCCTCTTCGTAGCGAGCCTGCAAGCCTCGCAGGGTCTCCTCCAGGCTCTCCCTCTCCCCCTGCAGCGCCTGCTTCTCGCTCGTCGCCTCCTCGGCGGCCAAGCGCAGCTCGCGGATCTCCTGCTCGTAGAGGGCTCTGAAGCGGGATGGCTCAGCGTGCTTCTGCCGCAGCACCAGCAGCTCCGCCTCCAGCACTTTGTTCTGCTGCTCCAGCTCGTGCACCCGCTCGATGAAGCAGGCGAAGCGGTCGTTGAGGTCCTGCAGCTGGGCCCTCTCCTGGCTGCGGATGGACTTGAGGTCGTTGCTGATGGCGGCCACCTGGCTCAGGTCGAGGCTGTCCACCGAGTGAAGGAGGGAACCCGAAGCGCTGGAAGCGGCGTAGCTGCGCCGCACCGACACGGAGGAGACGGGAGCGGAGAGGCTGGAATACGCCGAGCGCGCCGAGCTGTAACCGCCGCCGCTCCGCATGGAGGAGACGTGCAGCCGCGAGCTGTCAGCGTAACGCCGCTTGTAAGAGGGGAAGAACGGGTCGTAGCCGTACGAGCTCATGGCTGCGAGGAGACGAGCGAGGGCTCTGCGGGATGACGAGAGACCTGCGCTGGTATTTATGGGCAGGGAGGGAGGGAGGAGCGGCCGTCGGGAGGGGATGGGGCGGAGCGCAGCGCTGCGGGCGTGGGGTTGGGGGGTCTGTGTTGTTCGGGGGTGGGTTGCTCGGTCCGGTGCTCCCCGCGGAAGGGGTGAAGTGTTTTCGGGTTCCTGTGGGGTTTCTTTCACCCCGCAGCTCCCTTGCGGTCGGAGCCGCGATGCTGTTTTCTCTCTGTTCGCCCTTTCGAGCCGCTCTCGCAGAGCCGGGGTTGGAAGCCCCTCCTCGGATCACGGTACCAAATCATCACCGCGACCCCTTCTCGTGCCCCAGGAACCCCCGAGCGTGTGCATAACTGGCTCTTTTTCTCCTTCCCCTGCCCTTTATGTTTGTAGCTATCGCTTGGCTCCAGCCTTCTCTGTCCTCGCCACGTGTCTCGTTCCTAATGACCAGCTAATGGCATGAATTAAGGAAGTAAACGACGTGTGGTTTGCTGCACCGGCAAAATGCACTGCTACCTGGTTATCCAGCTCTGTTTCATCCCTTGGAATGCTCACAGAGGCATATCTGCCCGAGACTTGGACTACAGGGGCCGAGTATTTGGCACAATCTACAGCAGAGATGGAAGCTGCACAGCTCCATCGCAGCTATTCCTGGCCCAGGTTATGAGCTGCTGTTAATTAAAACAAAACAGCATTTCTTAAGCAGCAGAGATTGCATCTGAACAGTAAAATAGGGGAACGTGGGCCAAATATTTCCATGGATGCTGCAAAAGGTGGTGGTATGTTGTCTCTCTGAGTCAGAAGGGTGAATTTTGGGACAGAGCATTTTCTTTCCAGGTTTTGCTGGAGGAAGGACTAAATGTTGAAGCAGCATTTATTAGAAAGTACTGCAAAAATGCTTTATTGCTCCCTAAAGAGGGGAGGCTTAGTGTGAAAATGAATCTGTGCACCTGTCACTAATGGTGCTCAGGTATTTCTTGCATAAAGATAATGTGAATCATCTAATCAAAGTGAGGCAGGGATGGTTTCATCATGTTTCCTTCTATCTTGTGCTCTCAGGATATCACCCGTTGTTCAGTGTCCCTTCCAAAGATTACAACATGCTTGAATATGAGGGGTGTTAAGCTGTAAAAGGCAATGGCCCATCCAAGGCAGAAAGCTATAATCTCTTTTGAGCTCATGCTGGATGGAATCAAGTATGCAAAGAGCAAATAAAAGGCCACACGGTGGTACAGTACAGTCAATCTGAGATGTTTGGTTTTGCAAATCTAAAATGTCCCCATGAAGATCGATGGAATGGCTCTCGTTTTACAAGCATTGCAAGCGAGACTTCTACTCAAGTTCGACTCTGAAAAAAATCCAGTTGCAGCTACATTCATGCATATTAGAACAGCTTTCCATTATTCGGGTATTAAATATGGAAGGTACAGCTGCACAGGTATAGTTTTATGTGCTAATAAATTACAGCTTTAGCTGAGTGGTTATTTTTCACTTTTGCCCTCAGAGAGGCAGCTTGTGTAGACTGCAGAGCACGTGGGGAAGTAAATGAGCAACGTAGACACTGTAGCAGATGGGAAGATTCACAGCAGGCTGGGTTGGAAATTCAGTGAGCTTCTAAATAACAAATAGTTATGGGATACTCAAGAAACATGAACTGGCACACTTTGTGTCAAGCCGATGGATTTATGTTAATCTCCCCTACATTAAATTTGAGCATCAGATTTAATTATTAATAGCATCATTTATTACGCTATGTATTAATAAACAAACATACCTCGGCTTCTGAAACCCCTTCATTCCATATTCCGGGACAATAAGGGTTGTAATGGTAGTCCTTCATTATTCTTATTTGTATTTTTCTTTTTGATATTGCTTTTGGGAGGGAAAATGATGGAGAACCCCTTTCTCTTCTCCAGCAGTGCCAAGATGTGAAGGTGTGTCTGCAGAAAGCCCTGCAGTGATGAATTTCAGTGTGACTCAGAGGTAAGGATGATGCTTTGTTACTATCATGAAGGAGAAGCCACTGCTCGTGGCATCCTACCTTGGAAATTCAAATTTCCAGGCACAAGGATGATTAATGTTGACTCTGTTTTGGGGTTCTCTTTGTCTCCCTTTTGTTCCTTTTTTGCTATTTACCTTGTTTGTTTAAGGCTGCACTGAAAAAAAAAGTAGACAGCCAGTCACTAGAGATGAGCTGAGTCACCCAGCTGCTTAGCATTACCTCCATCTCCATTTGCTGAAGCTACCTACAGCCGCTGCCTTGCTGTTTTAATTAGGTGTGAGCCTCATGATTTCACCTACCACAGACTTTAGGAAGAAGTAAGGCCAGGTTCATCCCTTGAAAGCCTCCCCTAGATTGGTTGGCCTAAATGAGATATGGATAAATGGGTAGCCATTAATGTCATTTCTGTATTATTCATAATTTGATAAAATGGCAGCTGTGCAATCATGCTCCAGTGCTGCATAAGCAAATGGCTCTGGAACAGTGCATCATAGTTGGCTAAATTCCCTTTCCTATAAACATGAAGCCAGGAAAAGTTCAGGTCTAGGGCCAAACTTTCTCCAGTGTGACGGCCTCGTGAGCATCAGGGAATAACCTGAGTGCAAGCAGAGTCAGTGAAGAATTATCCTGTACTGGAAAACACTGTGTTGAAACCCAGTGGGCTTTCCTTTTTGCTTATTTGCATCAAAGATGGGCTTCCCCAGCAGAAAATCTAACAGGTATGACTGGGGTTGTGGTAGATGGGAGAAGCAAGTATGTTGTCTGCACCTGGTCTTATTTCAGAAGCATGACACAAGTCTGGTCTGCTCAGTTGGAATTTGCATTGAAATTGGTTATTCCGAGTGAAAAAAGCAAATACATTGCTTATCCTTTTATTTTTTCCTATTCCTTAAAGGCACAACTTGGAGAGTAGAGCATCAGGCGTCCCCACTATGGAAGTTTCAAAGCTCTGATGTATAACGTATGGCATTGGACAATGTGATGTAAAATGAGAGGGTGAGATGTTGTTCTCTGCATGGTGCCTATGTTCACAAAGCAGGCAGCTGAGAGATACTACACATAGCAAAGTATAAACTTATTTTCTCATTTTTACTGCCAATCCAAAAATCAGTGGTTGGTTATTTTTTTAATTGATGAGATTGATCAGAGCAGTTCTGCAGGAGAAGGGGAAGAGCTGGAACAGGTCCACTGTAGCAGTCCATGTTTTGTGCCAGTACCTTCCTGCTAAGGGATTGCAGTACGGCATACATTCTGCTGAGCTGTCCCTATAGGTCCTTTTATTGATCTCCCCACAGAGAGCTGTGTCGTAAAAACTGAACAGGAGAATTCTCACTAAAGCCCCTGAGTAAGAAAAATGTGTTTGAGGATTTCAGTTTTCCTACCGTGCTGTTCTGGTTATTTTTGGTTTGTATGTCTATAGCTACTTCTCTCTTTAAAACTTTGTGGGGATGAATGGGAACCCCAAAAAGAAATTTCTTTGGGCTTTATTTCCACCTGTGCTGCAATTTCTACATCTCTGTGGTGTTTTGAGACTTTGACCGTATGCTGAACACACCTGAAAATCACTCTTGTGTGACGCTGATATTCTGCCAATCAAGGAAATATTTTGAAATGGACAAGCAGGAGTAAGGGATCCTGTTTACTTTTTCACTGGATTTTTGGAATCCAGACCTTAAAGACTGCACTTAAAATGATACAAAGATCTCTGAAGAAACTGAATGGAGTGCACAAACGTAAATCTGTTTTACTTGGATGATCTTTCTGCTGAATCTTACATTTTAGAAAGTCTGCTTCCTGCATTCTAAACAGCCCTTTTTAATTTGAGACAACTCCAGCATGAATTGTTGAAGTCCGTGAAGAATTTTGATCCAAAGCACTGAAACACAAGATCTGAAAGTCACAGAAGAAATGTCAATAAGTAAAAATTCTTTTGAAGTGCTGTTTGCTTTGTTTGTGCCCTATACAGTAAATGCCTGGGCAGCTTACATTATCTTATTATCACACCAATTCTGTTTTGCTGCACACAGTAATATTAATTTGCTCACTTTTTTTGTTTGTTCTGCCTCTTGATTACAAGAAGTAGAGGAAACAACCAGCCAGCTGAGCTCTATCAGTGAATGCATGATTAGAAGATTCATTAGCTTTGTTTACTCTTTGGATCAGGACTACAAAATCTGATGGCAGATTTCCCCTTGCAGTCTCAAGGGTTAGTTCTTAATTCCTAGCATCAGCTGCGTAGGTGATCTATTGTCTGATCACAGAAATGAAGCACAAATAATAAGAAGTTACTGGACAAGAGAGAGGAGGCTACCTTGCCAGATGGAGAACAACGTGCAATAGCCCATTGAGAAAGAAATTCTTTACTCCTTTATAAAGTCTCATTGCACCGAATGGGTCCTTTGCCAACAGCATGGAAAGTAAGGGTTTAGACTCCTAACTGAGGGCCACGTTAGCAGCTTGTCTCTGTTGGCAATGGCCCACCAGTGTCACTGAAGCCCTGCCAGTTTAGGCTAGCTGAGGATCTGAGCATCATCTTTTCAAACATGCTGTCTTGTTGTGAATGATCTCACCTGTCTCAAAGCTGTCAACTGAAAAGCGTCTTTTTATGGTGCCATAAAATACAGAAGAATAATTGTTGACAGTTCTCAGATAAATAAACTTGTGGTGAACTGCAGCTGATTCCTTTTTGCCCCTTGCATGATTTGGTAAGTAATAGTATAAATTTCTGAGTCTGTGTTCATCAGTATTAACTCAGTCTTAATGGCTGTAACATCAAATCTATGCTGCAGCATACAGGACTGGAATCAGTCAGGTTTTACAGTACACTGTAATATGGCTATTGGTTTCCTCTCTGAGAGGAAACTTTCTTTCCAAGAACTTTCCAGTATGCAGGACAATACAAATAAAAAGGGAATCAGAATCAGTGTTTATTTGTGATCTGCAAGCACAATTAAGAGGTAGTATGTTCTATCTGTATGAAGTTAACCATAGTCTGAGTTCCTCCTTACCAGGACATGTGCTTCAGTTGATCAAGAATATAGGTGAGCAGTTGAGAAATTCCTCCCCCATAGCTCATTTTTTTTGTACTTTTGAGAGATTTTTCTTGCCACGTAGGTAGCAATAAGATTTATGTGCAGTGTACACAAATGCACTTCTGCCTTTTAATACGTATATAATCTTTCCATGCACATTTCTTAGCAAGGTAGAAGCACTGCACTATTTAGTAGCCTGGCACAGCTGGTCATAAAACACAGATGGAAAGTGAGCCATAAAAGTGTCTGACTGTTGTACTGCAGTGTGTCCTCTGCTTAAGCTTTATAACAGCGAGCTGAAGATGTTCAGTTCTGCAGCACATGAATAAAAATGACTGAACTTCTGCAGCCAGGGCACCCAATTTCCTACCTCAGTTCTTGCATGAATCACGTTCTTGGTACTGCCTTTGATAATCAAGGATGATAGTCAAGGGCATGCACCTGTTTGATGGAATATGGAACGCATCCCACTGCTCCAGTTTTACGCTAATATAGCTTCACTGGAACATCTACAGAGGTCTGCAGAGGTTTAATCTCTGGCACTGCTCCTAGAGAGAAAATGGCTTTGCAGCACTCTAATGCAGGACTATTTGTAAATTAAATAGCCTGGATGACAGTGCCCGTAAGGCTCTTGTGGCATATATTAGCAGTGAGAATTCAAGTGTTCCTGATTATAATACTTAAGGGCAGATGAGAAGTTATTGGTTTCATCTGTGCACGTTACTTTGGAGAAACAGAAGCATCCTGCCACCATTCAAACTGCTGTTAACTTCTTTTTAGATATGGAGGAGTGAAAAGAGAGTCGCTTGAAACTGGAACTCTGAATCTTCATGAGTCAGAGGCAGGTCTTGGGGTCTTCCATTCCTGAGTGACACAGAGGTAATTATTCCAGGTTTGGAGCTGTGACAAGCTCCCAGGCATTTGTCACATTTCTGTATCTGGAAAGCTATAACGTTCTATGACAGCTATCTCCTATGATCAAGAGGACTGAAATACAGTCAGCCTTGTAGTGTAGGAGAATCAGCCCAGCCTGGAAATAGACTGTTTTCTGTTAGCAGCCAGAGCATAGTGCATGCTGAAGAATTCAGAGAGCCCTGAGCAGGTACTAAGCAATGCCTTCTGCCTCTGGGTGTTCCATGATCCTCACCTCAGGATCTGTGATGCTCTCTGAAATATCTGTTCTTTTAACTAATATCCTTCCAGGCTGCTAATATTCTTCCTATGACTGGTGGTAAAAACTGAAGTGGAGGGCTCAGACATCGTTTGTGCCTTCTCAGCACATGCAGAATGTTTACATGAATCACTTCACTGATTCTTTTCAGTTGGCTTAATCATATTGCATTTTTCCAGTTTATTTAATATACATTTCATTAACTCTTTTCATCCTTACGCCCTACCTAATCCTGTTCCCAAGGTGAAATCTCTCTATATTTCATTGTTGCTAGTGGAGTTTGGTGCCTATTTTTTTTTTTTCCTGCAGATCTGGGGACCTTGAGGACTTTCAGTTTCAGGTTTTCACTGTCACAATCTCGGACCCTCAGGTTATTGAGACCTTGCAGCACAAGTTTTACTTTTGTATAACAAAAATGTATTCTTGAAATAACCTCAGAAGCACTTAGCATTATAGCTGAGTCTTTGCGTTTGTCTGACATTGCCAAAAGCTACTCAGTGATGTTTGAATTCTTCCAAATTCTCAAAGGATTGCCGTGGCTGTTGAGCAGATGGTTACAAGTGTTATCTTCTAAGTGATAGCCCTCTTCGTGTCTGACAGCAGGACTGACTGGTGAAATGTGCACTTCTGTGAGTCCTGGTATTTAACCCGTGGGTTGATCAGCTTCCCTAGCACCGCAATTCAGATGAAATTCCTGCTGCAGCTCAAAGGAGTGCAGTTTCAGAGTAAGATAAGTGATAAATCTTCAAGGGTCTGCTGATTCACAAACAAGGCCATCAGAACTGACTAGAAATGGTATTAACTTTGCTTTCCAAGGAGAGTAACTTGGCCATTTATTATAAGGTTGGATAAAGCACTTGATAATGTTGTAGAAATAGCTTTGAGTAGACAGGGTATTAGGAAAGATGAGGCAGCTAGATCCTTTTATCTCACGTTTCTCTGCTTCTGTTGGTAGAATCTATAAGAGGATGTTTGGGAAGCCACAGCAGGGATGTTTCAAATACTGCAGCCAAACATGAAAGGTCACGTTTCGCCTTTCAGTACAGCAGTCTGCATTACAGAACGATAGAGTTGGGCAGCAGGGTTAAAATCCTTCTGTTTGCAGTATTTTATGAATTGGATTCTCCTGGGTTGAGACGAGATGACCTTTGGGAAAGCTGCGAGTTGGTTTGAGCTCTTGAACCTGCAGCACATCAGCTTTGTGGTTTTTGTCCTTGAACAGTGCTCTTTTTCTGGTAGGTGGGTATCAGAATTATAAAATGGATGTGGACAAGAAATGACCAAAAAAGAATCGTTTGCTACAATCTCATGTCAAGCATGTAACTTGCTAAGCTATCATACTAAGCATTTTTCTTGATAGCTGATGAGTTGCTGCATTTGCATCAGTTCATGCATTGTAAATCCAACCCATTTGGAACTGGAATTCCTGGAAATTTTCAATGGACAAAGGGATTCTCTGCCTGAGGGTACAGGGGCAGAATAAGTTGTGCTTTTGAAGTACTGGGGAAAAAAAGGTTTCAAGCTACTTTTTATGATTTCAGGAAAAGATATTTAGTTTTCTATAACATCCACTGCAGTTTTTCTTTAATTTCCTTTAGTCACACAATCCACGATGTCTGATGCTGCTATATCAAAGTGTTGCTCTCTGTGGCTGGGATGTGCCTTCTGTTCCATTTGTTAAAATGATTTGTGAGCGTGGCAGGGCTCGTTTCCACTAATGTGAGGAGAGAAGTGGAACCAGCTGTTCTCTTCCTGCAAGTAATATGATCTTTAGATACGGGAACATCTGAAGTTTTGGTTAAGATCGGTAAGTCTGGAGATCAGATGCTGATTAGATGTTGTTGCTCCGTATGTTTTTGCTGAGGAGGAGCCTGTGTCAGCTTGCATCCCTGGAAACAGCTGCTCCTGCAGCACTGGAGAAAACAATGGCTCTGTGTGTAGGCACAACACAGAGAGGGGAAGGTGCATTTCTGGGCTGTCCCCCTCAGTACGCGTGTGGGATGAGTGAGTGGGAGGAAGGAGATAGGGAGGAGTCCTTCCTTGCATTTGTGCAGCCTGATCAGTGAAGCAGGAGGCAGCCTATTGAGTTCAGTGTCCCCCTGGGTTTGCTACTGCCGTGCTTGGAGAAAAAACGCATTGCAGATTTCATTTAGGCTGGCCAAGACTAGCTGCATCTAGGGCTTGCCTTGAGGGGCAGAGTTACTACCCATATAATCTGACCTAAATCATTCCTTCAGGAGACTCGTCATGACTCGGAACAGCCCGCACTGGACTGAAAGTGCTGTACACAGGGAGAAGGGAAAATGCTTGAAGGAAGGGTTAACTCTGCATTTGCAGTTCCCTGCGGGTCAGCCACAGTGTTTGCAGCTCTGTCAGCTTCTCTTGCTCCCTAAGGAGCTGCGATTTAAGGGTGAGGAGTGGACTGAAAGGGAGGAGAAACTCTTTTTTTTTTTTCCCCTGGGCTACTCAAGGAATCTGCCTGCATGAGGTGAAATAAAGGGCCTGGGATTGCTGCATCAGGGATAGCAGAGGCAGTTACAACTCGAGTTTATTTATGTGAATTTTCTCTGCACGTCCTTGGGGAAGGATGGGGCAAGGGAGGATTTTTGCAAATGGAAAAGGAGCGAGCAGCCTCTCTTGGCAGTGTCACTGCAGGGGTGTGGTGGTGGGACCCCGCACTGCTGCTTGAAGTGGGAATTTCTGTACAGGGAGGGGATGGAAGGGGGGGGAAGTGATGGAGTGGCTGCTGTCGAGAGGAGCTTCGAGAAAGCATTACTCACTCCTCCTCTCCTCTGATCCCGCTGGGAAGCTGCGGCTTCTGCAGCAGGTCCGGCTTCTGGCAAAAGTTCAATACTGCACCAACTTTCAAAGGGAAGGGAGGGAGAGAGGATAATATCCTCCCGCATAGAGGAGGAGCCACCACGGCCCAGGCTCCCTCTGGACATAAGCCTGACTGCTGCAAGAAAGGAGCTGGGAAGAGCAAACCTTCTCTTTCCTATTCAAAGAGCAAAGACTGCTGTGCAACGACACAGATGACTGAAGAGTTCAGTGGTCTTATGGCACACAGACCTCACCCCAATAGTGTTTGTGGTTGATACTGTGTAGAACTCTCCAAAGAGTAGCTAGAAACGGTACAACAAAGTGGGGTAGGTGATGGGAGTACCCAGGGGGTTGAAGAATTTTCTCCCAGAGGTGGTATTTTAGAAGTATCCTGAGAGAAGGGTCCGGGAGAAATTGGGCAGCAAGGGGCATCTATTTACCCCTCTTCCAGAAATGAACATCTGAGAGGAAGGTGTTAAATCAGGAACAGAAAGGTAGGGTACGTGTCAACAGATGGGAAATCAGAACAAACCTAGTAGGAAATGAGCAAATGCCTGAGAAGCAAATGAGTGGGCTCTGTACCGTTCACAGGTTTTCCCACTGCCTTTGCCAGGTGCTGTGTTCCCTGCAAGATAGCATTTATGGACACAGAGTGCTTTTCCCCACCGCGTCCAGATTGCAAAAGCTGAGCCCACGTCCGCAGTGGGAGTGGGAAGAGCCGTTTCCAACTCTGGTCTGCATGAGGGAGGTTAAGTTCTCCGCCTGCAACTGACCTTCCTCACCAAGCAACTGAAATAAAGCATGAGATTCCTTTCTCACATGCACCTTGATCACATACCTCCTGCAGGAGAGCAGCTTCAGTCATGTGGATCTGTATGCGTAATACTCTTTGGCCCTTTCGTTCCTTTTCCATCCCCTGTGCAAGTTGTTAAAGTCGGTGGTGTACAGCTATCTGAGAATCAGGCTGGATGCAGGAGAGGGAGAGCAATCAGCTGCTCTGCTGCTCCCAGTGTGTAGGAGGTAAACGTGGCAGAGTGGGAGTTAATAGCTTTTCTGCAGCTCGAGGGAACACAGTGGCATCTCCTGACTGCAGTGGGAAGATAAGAGATGGGGTATGGCAGCTTTGATGCTCTCTCTGGAGTAGACCCGAGGGAATGGGATCCCACAGATGCTCTGGGAAGGCAATGGGGGGAGCTGGGTCACTTGTGGTTGTTTATTTCCAGGCAGGAGTGGGTCAGCTCTCCGTGGAAGTGGGTCTGGCTTGGCTGCGGTCTCCTGCAGCCAAGGAAGGGAAGGGCAGGCCCTGTGCTCACAGCTGGGGAAGGCTGGTGATTGCTGCCAGGCTCTCCTCCTGCCGCAGGAGGATGCTGAGTCACTCCTGCAGCGCTGCTCCTGTTCCTTTGAACTTCCAGTCCTTCCTCCTCACCGCAGTGAAACGGCTGGAGACAGAACAGGTTCTTTTTCCCCCCTCCAGCTTGACTTTTCGCTCTCCCTCTTTTTATTTTCCTTTCTGGGTCCCAATCAAAGCAAGGTGTTGCTTTTAAAACAAACAAGTAGCTGTAGCCACCATAATGTGATGCTGAATCTATTTTTTTCTTTGCTAGTGGATCTTTCTGTTCCTCTAGAGAGCAGCAAGAATTATTTGATGAATACAGAGAACACTGCAGCAATTTTCTTCTTTAGGGGAGCCCTGGGCATTGAGTCAGCAGTGATTATCCATCGAGCAGACATTTCTTGGAAAAAAGGCTGGGGTAGAGAGGAGACATGGTAGCAATATATTTTTTGCAAGCAGTGAAGCCCTATGTATCACTGCTTTCCACCGTCTGCTATGTAAGCTGGTCCTTTAGCCTTTGTTTCCTTGGGGATTGCTGCAGAGCATCTCAGTGTGCAGCACTGGGGAAGCTGCTCTGCTGGAAGCTGAGCCATCAATCCCTCTGCTGGACTGTGCTCGTTGCTCTGAGGCTTGGGGAGAAGAGGGTGCCCTCTGATCACTACCAACCTGCACAGAAAAAACTTCCCCTTTCCAAGTGCTAGTGGCAGATAACATCTGCAATGATTGGAATTCATTAAATGAGAGGCCCTGGTCTCCTCAAAATCGATGTATTGTTTGAGTAAGTTTTCTCATCGGTGAATGATGATACGTTGCTTTGTGCCTTATAGCTCCATATTGAACTATCTCATAGTCTTACCTCCTTCATGCTACTGCAGAGAGATTACTACTACTTATCTCTTAAGATTAGCTCATATTTCCTACCATAAAATCCTGTTCTCACAGAACTTCTGTATGTAATTAAAATATATATATATATAACTTCTGCTTTAGAAGCCCTTTAGTCTTCCCATATTTTAAAGCAGGACCTTGAAATTTAATAGTGATGGGCTTTATTTCAATTGTCTGTTACAAAGAAGCCTCTTAAATATGACTGTGCTATTTCCAGATCACTTGGAGAAATACACAAATATACCTATATATGTATCAATATACTTATTCTTCTCCTGTAGTGTTTAATCCCCTGTACAGTGTACAACACGCAATCCAATTTCTGCAAGGACTAGCATTAGGTTTTCTATTTTTTTTCTTCCCATGGTGATCATGCTAATTTTAAAACGCATAAAATATTGACATACGTCCAAGAAAAAAAACATTCCACTCTTTAACCATTGAATGCCAACTCCTGCTCCTTCCAGTTGTAGGCAGCCCTGGCTCTTCCTAGTCTGAAATCTAATTGTAGTCTTCCAATTGACCCCATGAAACCAGAAGGGTTTATCACAAATACAAAATAAATATCTTGATTGTTAGTCCCTACTGCTTTTAACTCTGGTTAATTTTAGTACAGTGGTCACTTCTTGCCACAAATGAAAATCTAGCCAGCTGGCCTTGATGCAAACCTGTCTACATCCCATCCTATCCTAATCTTAACATGTTTAGGAACGTGATTTCTGGGGGTTATTAGCTAGAGATAACTTCAGTGTATTTCCGAGCTTTGCAATTCTGGCTTCTCAAGATCTGTGCTTGTCAGATGCAGGGAAAGCATCTTGTTTGGTGTTGGTTTGTTTCAGCCTGTATTCCAGAATCTGCTCACGTACTTATTGTTTCCTTTTTCAAATCTATTTTTAGCTCAGCTGTTCCTAGCTGCACATCTTGAGGAGTATGCAGATGTTGCACAATGAATAAGTCATCTGACATGGAGGAAGACGAGAGGATTAGAGAACTTGGAATTAGGAAATCTTTTTTTTTGTTGTTCTGCAATTTTCAGTAAGTTATTTATATAGACAGAGGTATCTATCTGTGTGCCTGAATGTCAGTTTCATTGGGCTTCAACATTTCACTTGCTTTAAGGAGATTACTCAAGTTAATGAGGAGTGTGTGTAGCAGCACTGCGGGTCTTCTCTTCACTGGGTGTCTCTGTCTTCCTCCCACACTCTGATCCTACTAAACTGACTCAGAACATTTAGAATTGTTGCCTATGAATCTTCCCTGATAGCCAATGAGCAGATCATTGGCAGTGCACAAAAGGAGCATTAAAGACCCGTCTCTTGAAATGTAATAATTTATCAAAGAAACAGAATTAAAGGATAAAGAGAAGGAAAGAGGAGAGGAAACATCAAAGCTTTTCCAGCTATTTCATCTCAATGTGTGTTTCTGTGTTTGATTGACTAATTGTGTAAAACACTGTCTTATTCTGGAGCTTTTCATCTACAGATCTCAAGATGCATCAGGAATAGTAATTGGGTAGCTTCATAAGAAAGTTGGACTCTCCTACACCTGGGCAACAGTTTAAGAACATTTAAGCTGCACTGGCTGTGTTTTCTAAACTTCGTCTGATTGCATTTGCTTGTGCAATGAAGACCACAGTCATCAAATTTCTCCTCATGTGTTGTCCAAAATGACACCACTACAAAGTAAGACCAAAATGAGGCTGCATCTGTTAGTATGTTATATATTTGATTTCTGATACTGGTTGAGATTCTGATCAATGTCTTTCCAAATGGAAAATACTTAGCTGTGTCTTTCCTGTAGTCTGTCAGTGTTTGGAATGATTATGTACAAAGTGAAAACTCTAATTTCCCCAGGCAAGTACACCAGACATGTAAACCTATCCTATTAAAGGAGTAATTTACTTAACAAGGCACAAAATTGGCTTGCCATCCTATGAATAATTGGAATAAATATCTGCCATCTGAGCCCTTGCTGCAGTCACCAATACAGATTAGATTTGCAAGGTCTGTCTGTGTTGTGTTCAAGGGTTCACGTGCAGTTTACAATCTGCTTCATGGGCTGGAGAGTTACAGGTGGGCTTCATGAGGTACCCCTTTAACATCCTGATCTTCACGCTTATGGAATTGGAGGTCTGCAACTAGGACAGGAATTTGGAAGTAATTTTGTATGACATCACTTCACTGGGAAGGAAACAGAACTAACAGTGCAAAGACAGGAGTCTATCAACATGTTAGACAAGACTCGTTAACATCCAGAGCTATCTGTAGGATGTGGATATGATGATGTCTATTGCCTGCTGCCTTGCTTAGAGCTCAGGTTTGAATCTGTGAGCTACAGAAGCAAAGGTGGCAGCGTGGCAGGAGTACAGACTGTACAGATGTAATTTCCCAAGGAAGGTGAGATTGGAGAATTGGAGGCTTCAGCTAAACCTCTCAATCTGCTGTTGTCTTAACGATGAATAAATACACAGAGAGACTCAGCATGACTGTTTGTTTCAGACAGGTTGTTTTGAGAGTCTACAAATGCCGGCTTTCCATGATGAGATTGTTCTAACCACATTGTTCATCAAGACTGCACACTTACAAGGCACATCATCTGACCAGTACTACAGCTAAGAAGTGCTGTAGCTTTCCTGCTTTGCTTGGCAATATGCTGTGAATTATTTATGTATTTTCTTTGTCCTGATGGCTTCAAAGAGGGAAAAATGCATGAGTACTTGGCTTCATTTATAGACCAAGGTAAAAATTGGGTACAAAGCAGATGCATCAGCAGGTAGAACTGGTTATAAGCTGTCATAAAAATACATTGTACACCTACATGGACCTCCTGTAGCATGAGGAAATACACCATAGCCCGTCACAGTGGATCTTTTGGGTATATTTTTGTGTCATATCTCTGTGCATCTGGTGTTCTACTGGCAGATTAGCTTGGGAAAATTGCCATGTACAAACCAGTAATGGCACACCATTACCTCTGTTTAGCACACGTGAGTGGTGCACATAACTACCCTGGACTTTCAAAGAGCTGTTTGCCTAACGTGTTTCTGCAATCCTCTGAGTCTCACAAAGCAGTTTTCTAGCAGTTTTGTAGTCCTAAAGATCTTAGTAGTCATGGCTCTAAGTGATTTTCTGAGGATGTCCACAGGAGAATGGGAACCTGAATTTAGGCCAGGTTTACATCAACATTTTTATCCTAGAATACTTTTCCCTGTGGCACCTAATTATAGGTTCTAGTGAAAAATAAGACCTGTCTAATGGGTACAAGTCTACATTTTTCACGAAGTAAGTGTATTTGACTTTTATATATAGTGATATTGTTGAAAGCAGGTGGTTTCTCGGCCACAGTCCCAAATTCTGCACATCTTTTCTTGTGCACTCTTTATTACTGGCTTAAATAATACCCTATAACCAAGTAGGTTACTAAAGAGCTTGTAGATTCTAGCATATGCAGCTGCTGCAACATTTTTAATTTGATTTGTTAAGGGATACTGACATCTCTATTAAGTTTTCAGCTTATGAGAAATGCGGAATGGGAAGGACCATTAGCAAATGCCATATGCTAACCTCAGTCATGTCCACGCTATAATATGAGTTATGAACAAAGGCATATTCCCAAATGCAGTTAACTCATATGGAGGAGACCTATAGGGTCATCACGCCCATTGTTCATGTGGACTGAGGGAAGAGGTTTGGGTGAGGGAAAGAGGACACAGACAGATGGAAAGCTGTGTGATGGATATGCCTGATTACAGCATGAACAATAGCTGAAGAGAGGGGTCATGCAGAGCTTGCTGCTGCGAATTTACTCAAAACTTAATGAGCCCAATCTGCTACCTTTGCATCCAGCAGAAGTTTTGCCATTGGTTGGAAAGACAGGAAAATAAGGTCCTGCATCCTGACACTGGCTAATATTAATGCACAGCTTTTCTATTCCTTTTAACAGACAAAAAGCCTCCAGTAAGAACACTTGCACGTGCTCACGTTAGTACTTTCTAGAACTGTGTGTGTTAGAGCCTTTTTGTCCTCTACTCTAAAATAAAAGACTGCTCTATAGTCACACCTTGTAAAATATCCCTCAGATGTCCTGACTTTCAGTTCTCTTCTCCCATGTAGTGGCCTAATTACTGGTCTTCCTTCCCACCCAGAAAGTAAAACCAGAATTGAGGGGTCCTGGAGCTGCTCTAATTAGTTCATAATTTCCAAAAGCTAGGAATGAAGTCCAATCAGACCCCTGTTCTAGCTCTTGGGTTATACTCTCTCCTTCAAAAGCTTTTTAGGGGAGGTTCAGGCCAGTTTGGACTACACTGATTACATTATTTTGCTTTTACTTCATGAGGTATTAGGTATCTCATATCATGGTTTGCTGGCTCAGGACAAGACTTTAGTGTACATCCACAGTAGAAACAACTCATAATGTCAAGAAAGAAGCTATCTAGAACATAATTACTTGCAGCCTTACTAAGTGACTTGGAGTCACATTTAAGATTAAATCTCATTCTAGGTAGTCATGAATTATTTGATTAGCAGTGTTATGCACAGAAGTCGTCTTTGCTATTAGATTACTGCTGCTTTTTTCCCCCCTGATTTTTGCCAATGTTTATTGATTGAGTGTGATGCTCCAGGCATAAATAAATAAATAAAACCACGTCCCGCTGTCCTGCAGCTAATCAATGGGTGGTTTTTACAAGTCTGCAGATCGTGTTACAAGGGCAATTGCTATCGTGGGCTCAGCAGATGTGGCTGCAAGCTGAGATTTTTGCATGCAAATGTGATTTAAAAATAAAACCATCTCCCTGCATCTATGCTCTCTGGCTTTAAAAGTGGCCTGCCTACTCAATCTTTTGCTAGAATGCAGTTGTTTCAACACCTTTCTACAAGTTGTGGCTGCCACAACCAGGAATTTGTTTCAGCTTTTCTTACTGTGCTCTTCTTTGCCTGAGGCAAACAGAATTTCACATCAGAAAAGCACACTGGAGTTCACCTTTCTGGGTCGATATCATTGGACACAGTGCCACAGTATACACTGGCACAAATGATTAACTCATTATTTTGCCTAATTCCTCTCCTGAATGGATTAGCTGCAAGCAATGTTGCACCCACTGCATTTCTGATGGGGGCAATTTGGTGCATCTCATAACATGCCACAATTATGATTTTCCCTTTCCCTGGATGTGCAAAATAAAGCTTTGTGAAAGTTTTGTGGAGGAAGTGTGCAAGATTTCCGTTGAGATAATGTTTTACATTAGTAAAACATTACATTTACATTAGAAGTTTTGCCCAAAATGGCACACAGCACAGTAAGAAAGGCCAATCTGAACTTATGTTGAATTATCCATTAACTGATGCTATTATCCTGCCTTACAACCCCACAACATAATGTAGGATCTATGTAAGAAAGCGGATTCTAGTGTTGAATCTGATCTAACCCATAATTGTTTAACTCCATCTTTATCAGCAGCCTGTCCTAATGCATTATGTGAACCTAAATTAGCTAAAGAAAGTGGGACTCTTTTTATTGATTTCTATAGACTTTTGATTAGGTCCTTACACAAATCTGCCTCAATGCATTAGAGTTCCTGGGGTTTTTTTTCAACAGTTCTGCCCAATCAGGAATATTTATGCTCCTAAGTTTGAAGTCAGCAGGGAACTTGCTACAGAACTGGAGATGTCTGTGTGTAACACTCTATTCCACTACAGAAGGGTCATAAACATTTGGGATACTTTGAGCTGCCATGCCAATGCTTTTAAGTCAGTAGAAGTCAGTAACAGCAGTGCCTGAGAACCATAGATGTTAAACCAGCCTTCTATTCTAAATATCTATTCAGTACTGCACATCAGTGCTCAGCAATGCTTATTTCTGCACACCTGTGTTCTTACACTTTTTACACTTATTACTTCCTATGTTTTACTCTTCCAAATGTGCTACAAACGTGTTCTTTTGAAATCAGTGGCAGAAATTGCTGTGCGGAGATGACTCTGGAGCTGTGATGAATTTTTAGTTTAATATCAAGCAGGTTAATAAACATGAAAGAAAAAGCTGTTGAGCAGAAAAGGCCTGTCTTATCAGGCTACTAACATATTCTCAGCTTCACTTACTTTGAATCACTGTGTTTCAGAAGACATCATACTTCAGCTCAGATGTTTTCCATTACTTTTAAGGGAAACGGATACTTGTTCACAGGCCACAGGGCCACTGTAAGCAATGTTTTCAAAATAAGCAGAACCGTCCTATAGGATTTCAGTTTTTAGTCACTGTAGTGGAAATGCTAAAAGTCACAGCTTGAAGCAGTGATGGAGCACCTGGAGGGAAGTCAGGGCCAACCAGGGGAGCTCAGGTGGATGCAATGTACCTGAGTGTCCAGAAAGGCTGGAGCCAGGATCCACTCCTTCCCAGACCTCATTTCAGGGTTGGCAGTGGAGGCAAAGATATCTTGCTGGATATCTCTGCATACCTGATGTTTCCTGAAGGTAAGCAGCTTCTTTCCTTTTTTTTCTGTCCCTATGGCTGTTGCGTTTAAACAAATCCTCACTTGCTTCAGCCTGGGACCTTCCTGCTCTGCTGTTGTTGCTGCACTTTCCATTGCATTTCTGTCACCATGGGACAAATCTTGCTGACTTCTATTTTAGTCAGAGTGTTTTGTACGAACAGGTTCAAGATTTGGCCTTGTCTTTTTGTCATTTTTGTTAAGTTCAGCTGTGGGGTGTCAGCAGAATGTTGATGTGAGTTGTCTCACAATCACCAGTGGCAGCAAAACATGACACTGTTGTGTGTTTGCAGATAACAGCTAACGAGTTGACCTTTATGCATCAGGCATGTCAATAAACCAAGCAACTCTATTCTTTTGAAAAATAACTGCTTTCCTTCCTGTTCATCCTTTTCTCTCTTCTCCTTCTTCTCCCCTTACACACACGCTTACTTTCATTTGGTAGAACTATGGTGCCAGCTTTAGAGACTTCACTGTTGGTTTAAGATACCCTTCACATACCAAGTTACAAACCTTTCAGTTTTGAGTGCTTATTTTTAGGGTAAAAAGCCAAAAATTGCTGCATGTTATTCCTTTTTATGATCAGGAGATAAGATCTCTTGCAAGCTGAGCTTTTTGCCTCCAGATGTCTTTTATTCCTTTAGCAAAGATCAACTGAAAATAGGATGGCTTACTTTGTTACATGCAGATTCACTCTCTACCCCAGTCTGTATCCATAACTTGTCTTATGTAGTACATATTCTTCTGTACCAATCACTTCAGTATACTATCAGATCTCATTCTGAACAGCTCTCATTTAAAACTGAAGTATATAATTTGGGATTTTTCTTTTTTGAACTAGGATGGGAAAGGAAGGTGCTAAAGTGCCTTAGAGCTTGCATGTCTGGGATTTCAGTTCAGCAGTGAGAACTTCAAGGATACTTCAAGAAAATACTGAGCAGACAACGCATGGTGAGTAGCATTGGGGATACCTGGACTTTATTTCTTTAATGCCAGTGCCTCTGCACTTCTTGCTAGCATAATTTACAATACCTTAAGTGAATTAGTACCAGAGCTTCCCTGGTCTAGGAAGAAGAACTATGCATCATCTTTGACTCAGCAGCTAATCACATCCAGGAGAATTCAAAGGCATGCAGCCATAAATTCTGTTATTTAAGCTTAAGATAAGGAGTGGTGGTGAAAAACTGGGTTGGGAGCCAAACAGAAGCTGCAGCTTGCAAAATTTATCCTGGCATTGGGGCTGAGTTCTGAAATTCACAAGGTTGAAGTAAGCAGAAGTTGCTTTTAACTCAGGTGATCAGTAGTTCCTTCCTACTGAAAGTCAACAACTGAAATGGAACAAGATGAGGGTCTCAAACAGCATCTTTAGGCAGCAGAAATTGAGGATACTGTTTTTTATGGCCTCAACAGAATGAGGACAGCAATATCAAGTCCTTTCAGCTTTCTCCAGTCCTGTCTAGTAACAGAGAGTCTTTAAGGAAAGAATTATAAAAAATGAAGTTCTCACGTCCTTACCTGTGATCCTAGGAATTCTGTTACTTTGCTTCCACTATTTCAGTCTACAGCATTAAGTCTTACAACCAGCAATCTCTGATAGTAGACAAAGGCTTGCTTCCATTGTCGCAGTTCCTGTGAAAGGCATCTCTAAATATAGCTATAAAAGTTGTACAGCAGCTTTACCTGACAGTAACTGCTTTGAATCTCTCTCCCTCTCATATGTCTGTATAACCACCACTGATTCCACTGGCTTGGCTGAATTATTACTAAATTACCTGAGTGTAAAAGGAGAATCAGACCCACCTGCTGAACAGAAAAGCACTGTGCTTTATTCTTTTTGAAAAGGGAAAGATACGGTGCTTCAACTGTCAGCAGTGAGACAGTAGATATCACCTGTGGAGCATTTCCAGACAAGCAAGAGCACTGAGAAGCTACTGACAGCTTTTTATTTCCATTACTGGGAGCTTTAGGTATTGATGTTGAATACAAAAGAACGTGTATTTCTGTTAGGTATATGTGCCTGGCTTGTGTGTAAGGCCCCGGTGCTATTCTTGTTTGCATTTTCACATAGTATTTCTTCTTTATAACCGGACATTCTCTAAAAGGATCATCACTGCTTTCTTCTACACAGCTCTGCATTTTGTCTTAATTATCATTTTTTCTCCCTAACAGCCTCAGGTGATTGAGCTGTTAATGTAGTTAGATGGGGAGTGGGAGGAAGGAGGAAATCCAGGCTCTGAAACAGAACAGCAGGGCGTACACATCTGCAGCACAACCCTCTCGTCCATTCTGCATCATCCTTAACAAAGCCCCATAGGTTTCCTCACCGTGTGCTCTCAGAATCTGGGCTGCCCTTCACAGGGGACTGAGGACAACAGTGGTTTGGCTCTACCCAAATCCAAATAGGTGTAACCTCTGAGTCTGCTCCAATTTTTCTGTCTACAGCAGCTCCCTCGTAGGCCAGAGACAGATAACCTGGGACTGGTGAACTACAAAATGTTTTCTCTGTGCTTTTTTAAATCCTTGCATAGGCATAGGGAAGAAGAGAATAAAAAATGAAGATGTGAGCATAGTAGATGGGTTTGCTTGGCAATCTGAGGCAGGCAGAAATTTGATCTAGGAAGAAATTTGGGTCAGCTGTGAAATGAAGAGTTAAAAGAAGTTCCTTTAGAAAATATCTCTGTTTCAGCTTCAACAAAGTTCTGTTTTTCCCTCGTTCCTCTCGCTGAACTGTTTACTGAGGGTTGACCTGAATTTACAAATAGCTGATTTTCCACCAAAAATGCTTTTTTCTATTTTTTTTTTTCAGAGAGTTAAAAATTCAACAAAATTTAACCAAAGCTTGTACAGCAATCTGGATGCAACCTGTGCCTTAGTTTGCCATACACGAGCAGATGGGTTGGGGAAAATTGCACTGTCATGCTCTCCTTGTACTGGATCTTTGCAGCAATTAGGCATTTATGAACCCTATTCCTCTGCAGTGTTTTCACTTTATGTGAAAAGTAGCAAATCAAAATATTCTTGACAGATGCTTTTATGTATACCTATATTGAGATTTTTTTTTTTTTTTTTTTTGAGATAAGTGATATATCCTTCATGTTCTGGCACTTTTAGCTTAAACACCCCAGAATTTAATGCCTGCTTTTCTGAGGCAGTTTACTCAGAGAAGGGTTAAGCTTTGTGTTTGTCGACAGCATTGCAGCAAAGGGGATAAAGTAAGCTTGAAGGGCAGAAATGATGTACTGCATCTTTAATAGGGTGTGTCTAATCCACTTGCTGCAGTCTCTGCTGCAGTGAGGTTCAAGTTGGGCTCTGTCTTTGTTAACTCTCCTTATTTTATGGTAAGTGGAGATAGATCAACAGCCATTCTCGTGCTGAAACTGACTAGTATCCCGCGAAGGATGGGAAACTTGGTGTATTACAAATTCTCAGCTCTGTCATCCAGACCAAAAACTTTGTCAGTGATTCTGTGCTTTCAGTGAGTTTAGAGGTTCTGTTGCATATAAAAAGAGGTTAGCCAGGGGTTTGGGCAGGCTGTACTATCTTACCCTGTCAGCAACTACGCATAGTCCTCAAATGTGTTCTGCAGCAGCTGCTGAATATTACTGGATCAACTTGGCACTTATATGAAAGAGATTATTAGTCTGCTGAATATCCCTGAGATTTTTAACAGTCCCTCGAGCTCGTTTTTACCTGCAGTAATAAAAGGCTTCTTAAAGTATTGAGAAGCAGGTGTTAGAGGATTAAAATAAGTGATTCTGGAATTATATGTCCTGCCTTCAGGACTGCAGTGCTGGCTGTACTGCACTGGGCAGGTCCAGAACTACAAACAAAGTCACTGCACAAAGCTTTCTTGTAGCCTCCTGAGTGCTTGCTCCCATTATATATAAACATCCATCTAGGACAGGATCATCCTATTTAAAACCTGTGAATTTGTGTATTATCAAGTTAGTAGACAGTGTTCACAGTTATTTTTGTGCTTAAAGAAGACACTTTCTTAGACTACGTTGTAATTTATTACCTCTCTGACATATGGTGTTGCTATAAGGAGAGTTCCAATGTCACTAAATGTACTTGTGGTTTCACACTCAGATCTAATCTTTTCAATTGAACTTTTGATCATAATTTGCATCCACAACTTCGTCTTTCTTCTTGAAGAAGTGACAAACATTTTGTTCACTGAAAACAAGAGGTGATATTTAACCTAATCTTAAATAATGTAGGCTATCATTTCAATAGCAGCTTGCATCTTCTTACAGACTCATGCTGCTAACACATTTGTATGCATGGGCTCCTGCAGAATATGTGAAGTCCACCGAAAACTAATCAGGCTTCTTGTTAATATTAAGGACAGTTTGCAAGATCAGCCTCTGTAATTATAAAGCAGCAGGCATAATTTCTGCTCATCTGTGAAGCGTTCACAGTACTTCTGGCACGGAAAATGAGATAGCAGTTATTTAATCTCCTCCAATGTCGTGAGAGTTCACCATTTGAAGTCCTGCAGAGACTTCAGAGGAGATTGCAGAAAACAGAGAGTGGCGAGCATTTCACTTAGAGTTATAGAGCACATATATTTTCAGAGGAAGTGCAGAGCCAGACTTCAAAGCTCATTGAGCAACGTTACCTCTGGAACAGCGCAAACCCTTTTAGATGACACAGTGCATCAGCTATAGGAACAGTGAAATGCTGCTGATTCATCTCTATTCTTCACTCTCTCTTACCTGAACTGTAGTGCCACCAAGTGTCATGCTGCAGGAAGACAGCAGCTTCCCGATAAATGCAGTGTTCTGCAGCAGGTGGGACCAGGGCTAAAACATCTTCTCTGAAACAGAAATATAAAGGCTTGAAGTTTGGAAAACAGTGTGGATTCTTCCAAAGCTTTAAAACTCGCTGTACCTATTGGTAACACATTTGGGAATGTTCTCTGTTGGTTGATAGAAATAATGGTTCAGTAGTTAATACGCTGGGCATTGATCCTACTGCACAGTTAAGACCAGAAGGCAGTAGCAGATGCTTTGTTTGTGACCAGTTCCTCACGAACCAGAGATGGAGTGGTCTGAAACAAACGTGTGAAGCTGATGGGCTGGATTTTAGAAGCAGGGAAAGAGATGGAAAGGACCTTATCTGTTGGTCTCTAAAATGCTAGTCCTGTGCATGACAGATGGAGAGAAGAAAAGGAGAGATACGAGATGAGACAATACATCATACGAATGCATTAATCTTATGGTGATTTCAGAGAAGGAAACTTGCCAAAACTGACTTAAATAGAAATCTGGAACATTTTTAGGAATATACTCTACTTGATTCTCAAGTGGACTCTGCCAGGACTCACTCAAGGTGATCCACGTTTGTCCTGTGTTCGTTCCTCTGAGTTATAAGAAGGGAATAATATCTGTATCAAGTAATCAGTGTCGTGTCTGAGAACAAGAAATGGAAATGCTGTTTTCTTCCTGTCAGTAGAGATGTACTAACTGGCTGATTCTACTGTACTACTAAGACAGTGCTGTTAATAAGTTTGGAATACTTGTTTATGAAAGTAATTCTACTGACCAAAATGTGAATATTAGAGCAGATACCACTCAGGATGGGAGCTGTAGGTGATGGATAAACTGTTCCCTACAGTGTATTTTGTATTGCTTGCAGTCAAACCTAACTGATTTTTTTTCCTAAGAGGGTAGAAACTGCATGCAGCCAAGCATTAGGGAGAGCTCTATGAATTTTCCTCCTTAGAAGAAGGAATGAAGAGAGTGTTAGCCCAGGGAAAACAGTGTTGTGCCTCACCAGGAGATCTGCCTGTTCCCTGCAGTGCTGAAACAAACATTGCCATGTTTGTAGGGCTGGGGATGGCTTCGTCAAATTGCAAATCAAATCTGCTTGTGCTTTCCTTCCCTCAAACAATATACTGAACTGCTACCTATGAATCAGTCATCCCATCTGGTACTCACTGAAACCAAAGAGCTGAATCACCAAACTGAATGGAGCTGGAGCTGGCTGCTTAATTGGTGGATTTATGTCTTAATATGGGAGAAATGTTCAAAGGCCTGAGAGGTGTCAGCGTGTCACTGAAGGCAGTAGAGTGGGAC
Organism: Oreortyx pictus; assembly: GCA_036925125.1. NCBI lineage: Eukaryota > Metazoa > Chordata > Aves > Galliformes > Odontophoridae > Oreortyx > Oreortyx pictus. The sequence goes on from JAUPFR010000029.1 coordinate 1,734,894, forward strand.
TGACTGACAGCAGCTGAGATCCAGCGTTCTCACTTGTCTGAAGCCTGAATTATAAAGCAAGTAATTATAGATTGCATATGAGCATACACACACACACAAAAAAAAATGCTCTTAAGGATGAAAGCCTCCATCTTTTTTGTGCAGTTTTTTTTTTTCATTTGTTATGCTGCAGTTCGTGTTCAAGGCCATCATCTGTGATCTCTTTGCTTCTGCCACTGCATACGCTTATAGAAGAATGTAGGTCTGATTCTGGAGTCCTGCAGTGTATAATCCTTCACTGTGAAAACTGGCATTGGTGTCTTGAGAAGATTAGTCTTCAGTGTCAGTAAAGCAATAATACAATCAAGTCTTCCTCCCTTCCTTGCAGTGCAGTTTTGATTAACAAAATTGGAGAGTATTATTTGGGCAGGGTGTTGGCGATCTGTTCCTCTATGATTTCTATGCTAAATTCACTAATTGAAATCCAGAGCAATAGGAAGATGGGGCTTTTTCTTACCTACTACAGAGAGTAGTTTGTCAGCAATAACTTTATTTTCTTTGGCTTGGTTGGTTGCTTTTGCTTTGCAACGGGCAGTGCTCATACCCTGAGTGCCTGGCAACAGTGATCTGACGTCAGCCCAGGCACAGAGCAGCAGAAATAGTGCCTTGTCACCGTGTTCTCCTTGGGCGTGAGCTGCATTATGCTGCTGCAGGGACAGTCTGTCTTCAGTTGTCTGCAGAGAGAAATGCAAACAAGGTGCTTAGCCCAGCTAGAGAGGGGGATTACAGACGTTGTTGGCATTGGGAGCATGGCGCACGCTGAGGGCACGGGTCCGAGCACAGCAGGAGCTGTTTCCTACTGGAACAAGTGACTGCTTGTCGGCTGCTGCCAATTTCTGTGCATAGCCAAGTGTCAGAACCACTGTCCTCCGCAGTGCACAAAACCATCCCTTGCAAGGCAATGGTTCCCATTTCCTGTAGGACCCATAGGGCAATCTGCTGCCAGTTGGCATTATCTCACCTTGGAGACTGCTGCTTCTTTTGGGCTCCCACAGTGACTCGGAACACAAAGTTTTATGGTGAAAAATACGCATACAACGTGCTGAAAATAAAATGAGGGTGGTGTAGAGTTGGAGGGCAGTCTGCAGAAGGTATTTGCTCCTTTGCTCTGAGGTTTATCTTCAATTTGCTCTATAGAAATCATGTAATCGCTGCTAGAATTTGGAACCACCGCTTACGGCTTTGAAAAGCCAGGATGTTTTAAGTTTATGTGCTTGTCTATAAGAAATCCTTGAAGGTCTTGATTCCACAAATGTCCTTCTTGTTTTCACAGAGTAAATACTGAGAGTGGAACTAAGTGACAATTCTATCTTGTTCTTTCTGTGTGCTGGAGGAGGTAGTTTTTCACGCAGAACGTAGAGATCTCTGCTGCAGAAATACTTGAGCTGGGCAAGGATTTCGGTAGGAAGCAACACTGTAGAAACTGAAATCCTGCACGGGAACTCATGAGTTGTGCAAAATGCATTTGTGGAGCAGTTTTCAACTGCTTTTCACTTTCTTCTGCGAAGGGATCAGGCTATTGGCACCAAGCTTTACCAGGAAGGGGTCCAGAGTGTTGTGAGCACTCTGCCAACTGTTTCCTATGGTGATCTCTTGGTGGCATCTAGCGTTTGAAATGTGTAATAGCATCTTCTCGCAAATGGGACTGCGGAAACCTTGAGGACTTCCCTTGATATTAAACGTTTGTAGACCTCTTTTTGTGCCGCATGTCAACTCCTACGAGGGCTGTACGCTTAGACCTTTCAAAAGAAACGACTTCTCATACCTCCCTACCTATATCCCAGTGCTTTCCTTTGATTTTTGGCACTTAGTGAGGTTTTTTCTTCATCTTTGATGCGTCTGTCATTAATCCTCACTCTCAGGGATTTGTGATCTCTGCTGCCCTCAGTTCTAAGCTGAGTTTTTTTTTCCTTCCCAACAGTTCTAATAGTTTTGCTGTTCTGGAGGGATGAAACGATCTGTTGGACCCTTTGTTAGAATTAACCTTATGCTATGGGAGCATTGAGACAACAGAAGGTATCTGGGAGTGTTACTGGCAGAAAGTCTGTGTTCAGGCTCTGTGCCGCTTTCATGTAAAGCAGAGGAAGAAGGTGGTACGTGTCACAGCTGGGAGAAGCAGAATGTAAGCTGAGATTTTAATGGCTGGTGCTGGAGATCTTCAAACCAGTGGACTCTGCTGCTAATAGGTGCTTGCTATTTCCGATCCTTGTAAGCAGTGAGAACCAAGCCTACTTTGCTTCCTCTTTTTCTCTTCTTTGGTTCACTTTATTAAAGAAAAAAACCTTTTACATTCAGTATATAATGCACCTGATGCATTGCATACCAGTGCACACTCCTGTAGGTCTCTGTATACAGGAGATGCATATACATCTACTTGAATGCAAAAGGGAACTTTCAGTGTCCTTTGAACTTATTTCTAGAACGGAGGGGTCCCAGGAAGAGATACTTTCTACCTTTGGAAAGTCAAAACTGAGGGAGATGTTGCAAGGAATTTCCTTTAAAAAAGAAAGCTCATTTCAAAATGGAGAGAGTTGACTTCTGTTGAGGATGTGTAAAGCTCCAGAGGGATTCTCTTATCAGCAGGACTGCATGCACCATCAGGCAGTGTCCCAGAAAAAATGATTATGTATTGATGTTGTCTCTGTTTTGTTTTTCTATATTCTGAATACATTTTTCCTCCTTTCTAGTGGAGAAAAGAAATAAACTTGAAGAAAACAATTAAGATGATAAAACTTGTAAAAAGAACCAGTATTAGACAAATGGAGAAATTCTTAGGGCTCTGAATATATTGTTCATGTACTTGTTTATTTCTATGCAAATGAAACTGAATCTTATGAAACAGTCTTTATTATTTATTAGTAAGTGTGCTCATGTAAAACATAGTGTTTATTCAGAGCATTTCCTCTAAGGATTCCAGAACTCCCTATGTAAGCTAATCGCAATCTGTTAGTAAATATAAGGAGTCTTCTCTTTGAAGATGCAAGGAATATACTACATCCAGAACCCTTAAGTTCTAGATTAATACTTCTGAAGACTTTCTTATAAGCGTTATTATTTATGACAAAATAAACTATATTCACCTCAGTTTAGCTTAAATTCCTGCTAGGTGAAGGTTAGTTTGAACCTCAGCATCTGTATTTGGTTATTAGATTGGGTGACATCTTGGATACCTTTACTGTTTGTGCCTGGATATAGAAACTACAGCACTTAAAACAGCTGAACTCAAGCTAAAATTAAGATCTAGATTTGATTTTTCTTGTTATAAATGTATTGTTTGAGAAATAATCACAAACAACAGCAGAGATAAGTGAACATGAAACTCATGTGGGATCAGTCATTTTAATTGCTGCACTTTGACCATCTCAATCTACATCTTCTGATCACCAACCAAATCTCTTTGTTGGAAGCAACCTCTGTTCTACAGAAAAAACATTTATTTTTCTTTACAAAATGCCTGGATTTCTTGGGAAAAAGACACTCTACTATTGTGTGTGACAGGCATCCAACTTTGAAGTGTTTCTAGCTTTCTGGAATCCAGTCTGCCAAAATCAGAGGCTTGGATTTGTGATAACACAGAACACAGAGACTTCTCATGAGCAGAAGAAGAAAGACTATTGCTTTTAAGGAAGGAATTATTGATTGCAGCCTGCTAAAGAGAAGTATGACATTTGCTCACGAATCTGAAGAATTATTGGAAGCTCATTTCCACCCCTGAAAATTTTGATTAAATCTGACCACACAGCTCCCTGCTGAGGACACTTTCGGGAACAAGCTCTTCAGACATTAAAGATGTAAGAGTTGCATTAAAATATAAAATAGTCGATATCCATGATTCATTTGTGATGGATAGATACCACAGGCACTGCAAGAGGGCTTCTACTAATAGCCACTTTGGAATTAGCCAGTGATTCTTAATGAAAATGCCTGCCAGCACTTCCTCCTTTTAATCTTCCACATGATCTCAAAGAGGAGGGAGGAGTGGGATCACTGGAACAAAGGTAAAATACAAAATTGGTGTTTGCAAGCCTCTTGGTAGCTACTTTTCTGTTGCAGTTGTGCCATAGTGGCCCCAGTTGAATGTTCTGGCCTAGGTGGAAGGAAAGAAGCAGGAGTAGATTAAAAGCAGACTGGGTTTTTCCTACTGGTGCAAACAAGCAGAGTAACTGTCTAAGGTACCAGATGAGCAACTAGAACCAAACATAATCATCGTTGGCTAACAGCACTTCATCTTTCAACTCAAGTGTTGCAAAATGCCTTTCTACCTACGTATAGTGCTAAAACGAATTTTCATCACAGCGTTCCTTGCTGTGCCGTGCTTTGTAAATAGAGTAATTATAGATTCAGTAATCTTTTATCCTCTCATCTTCTGCAATAAAATGTCTCTTACGGGTGAGTGAAGAGTGCCACAACAGCAGCAGCGACAGTGTTTATTCTCCCATCCAGAAATTAACTGAGCACTGTTGCATCTCACTGGTGATGAAACCAGTTTAATTTTCTGTAGTAAATAGGAACAATATAGTATGACAAAGCCCACAGTACGCTGGCCTTGAAATTAAGGCATTTTATCAACAACACACTTCTACAAAATGCCTATCTCTACAATAATTATTCAGTCAGATAGGACAAAGGAGCCCAGAGATTTTCAGTGTGAAATGGTGTCATAAAACAACTATTGCCCCAGGGATGCTATTTTGCTGTTTCAAATCTGGCAGAATTCTGTGCTCTCTTATCACAGTTCCAAGCCATTCATGGAACTGCTCTATTCAAGTGCTTGTCTAGTAACCATGCTAGAAAATTAATAACTGTGTCACATTATAATAGTACGGGTTAGAAAATATAACCCTGTGACTATTTAGAAGCCAGCAACTAGACAAAAGAAGAGCTAGCAGTTAATGGCTTTTTGGTAGACGAGTACCAGTGTGAGACAGAGCAGTATAAATGAACCCACCAGTAGTGAAAGTCATCCGTCTTCAGTTGATAGAGTTCCTCCTCCAGCGTCAACTTTTCTTGTAATAAAGTAGCTAATGGGTAAAGTAAAATGGCTAAAGCAGAGTATGGGAATGTGGGATCTTTAGGGTTTATGTTCAAGGCTCTGAACAAGTCTCTGACATAGATTGAAAAAAATGAGATTTTGCTCCTCGCTTCACAGCAATTAGCCACAGGATATAGTTCTGAATAGTGCTGCCATTGAAATTGTTCTTTCTCTATGATCAGTTTCTTTAAGCCCATACTCTATATTTTCTTGGACTCGTTTTTTAGGCTAATGTACCATGAAGAATGGAAATAGCTTTAGTTTTGAAGAAAGAGTTGCTTGCCTCTTGCTTTTCATCATTCTTAATTTGTGAAGCTCCCATCAGCAGCTGAGGGAGTTTTAGCCCAGGATTTAACTAAAGACTTGGACATGTGGACATGCACACAAATTTCCTTCTTTCTTCATCTCTGATGAAATACCAAACTAGTCACATGAATTGTAATAATCATTTCTTGTGGAGGTTTCTGTCCTGTTTCAGTCACGCACTGAAGATCTGGATCTTCCCCTCTGGCACAACATCAGTTCATGCAGATCTGCATAGAAACACCAGCGTTGGTAAAGAACTGCTCACTTCTGTCAGTTGATAATGTGTGTTCTGCTTTTTCCTTAAATGTGCTGACGTTGCTCACAGTTTTATGGCAGACTTCATTTGGGTAGTTCATACCTCTTCAGATCTGTTGTTGACAGAGCAAGGTTACAGAGATCTTTATCTTCACAGATTTTGCAATAAAAGCTTGAAGTCTATTTCTGTCAAACTTGCTTGTTCTGTTATTCCCTAGAAATAGCCACAAATTTAAGTTTAGCAGTTTTGATTGAGATTTTACCTGAGGCCACTGCCTTGCAAAAGCTTTCATCAAACATGCAGCAATCTTTTTGAGAAAGGGAATTGCGAGATAACCTTTACCTATGCTTTCTGCTAACCTTTTTAAAAGAAGTTCAAAAGCAAGATAAAACAATTTAATATCCAGCTGTTGGGTAATGTCTTGTTATCCTGAGTTGAAACACAGCAATCAGGTGATCTCCAACTGAAATTAATGTCACAACCCTATTTGTCATCGTTGAGCCCAACGTTTGGATGTCACAACCCTATTTGTCATTGTGGAGATCAGCGATTGAAGCATGAAATGTGAAAAGCAAACAAAACAGTTGATTTCAGTGAAGCCATGCTGATTTACATCCACTCAAGACCATGTCTGCTGAATGAGTAACTAACGTGGCTTCCAACAGTAGCTCATTCATGAGCTGAAGAGCAGAATTTAATGCTGGCCCATGGGACTCTTTCTCAGTGTGTGTGGCAGCAATAAATGGACTCAAGTGAATTATAGATGATCGTTGAAAGCTGTTTTAAAGCCAGATCTCTGAATGCTCTACCCTTTGAGGTATCGTATCTCCTTGCGTTTTGTATCAGGAGTATTGAATTTGGGTCTTAACAGAACCTACAGAATAAAGCATTGGTCTGCTTGTACTGGTGCAGGTAAGTGAATGTTGTCATGTATCGTAGTGGCATTTGCAGCATTGGACATACTCTTAAGTGTTACATTGCATTACATCTTGCACTTTCCTTAGGATATTTTGCTTCGTTACAGTTTTGCAGTGATTGCAGAAGTTGATTGCTTGATTGGTGCTTTGATTTGCATGGGTAGGATTCATGCCTGAGCAAAGGAAGAGATTACCATCTGGAGAAAATGCAGAGTAGATGGGAAGATTCTTCTATCAATCCTTCATAAGAGACAGGTGGAGGAGGGGTAGGGAAACTGAGCTTTGAAATTGTAATAAACTCAGACATAAAAATACAAAGCTATTAACATGGAAATGCCAGCTAACTGATTACTCAGAACCTGTTCAACTGACCTAGGGATACATCAAGGAAGAATTTTTCAGAGCTGCCTAAGGGTTGTTATAGTCCCCATTCCAGTCTAATTGAAAAAGAGTCAGGTTTCAGTATTCAGATGGCTTTGGAATTTTTCACACAAAATCATGAAACAGAGATGATTATTTTTAACCTGGGATCCCTCCTGAGAAAAAAAGTGATAAGCCTTTCTAATGAACTATTATGCAACTGAGCACCATATTACCCCAGCTCAGCGGTGGCATTACAATCAAAATCAACAGTTCTGCATTATTAGAACTGAAGAAATGCAGGACTTACGTGGAGGAAATCCAGTGGAACTGCATAACTTTGTGGCTTCAGACTTGTCCCATGCTGAAGCTACTAGTTGTGCCAGTTGCTGCTGATAAGAAGTTCTTTTGACTTCTCCAAGAAATCTGCTTGTTGTTTGAGGGCAGATCTTGAACTCATTAACACTGGAAGACTTTAAACATTCCTGGGCCCAGCTGTGTAATAATACGTATGAAGACAGCTTGCAGCTTCTGGATTTGGGATGCTAAGTCTGCATGGTGCAGTGCTGGGGTCATGCAATGTCATATCTTTTATTTCTTAGTCCTAAATAGGAGGAGGCATTTCTGTACAAGTTTGTTGTACCTTTAGTTCCATGTGATAATCGAAAGATGGGTAGTAGCAGCAGTAAACCTCAGTGTATGTAGTGAATTCTTGCACTTCCTCACTGCTGTGCTGGTAGAGAAGAATCCAGAAAAAAAGATTGCCAATGAAATTGGTGGTTTTGTTGAAAAGTTGCTCAGAAATATCTCTGTTACTTTAACAGAACAACGTGATGTGCTGACAATATGATAATGCAAGCTAGTATTGTTATATGAGCATTTGCCTTATTTGGGTAACAAAATATGCACTGAAATAGTCAGCTATATATACACAGATCCGGGCTGTGAGATCTCCAGATAAAGCGAAATATTATTGCATGATGAAACATGTATGGGCAGATGGATAAAAACCTTTCTCCTATTGTGGTGTGTGTGTGTGTTTGCATATTTAATTGCATGCATGGCTCACTCTGCTGCTTTTTATTTATGACTTCTGCTGGTGATTGGAAATTAAGGGCCTATTTCTGATCTATACCTGATCATTCATCAGGTGGAGGGCTTGAGTTACTACGTTAGTGAGCAGAGGGCTTGAACTGCGGTAGAAGGGGTTTTTTTTTGATGTGTGCTAGTGCACTTAGTTCTGTGCTGAACTACAGTTTTATTACTTTTTTCTCCAATGTTTCTCTTAATTTAGAGTGTACGCTGCTTGGCTCAAGAGCCATCTTTTTCTCTGTCTACACGCAGAACCTATCAAGATAAGCACTTCTGCAGTCACCAGCCTGGATTCTAAGTGTTACCATAGGAAAAACTTTCCATCGCTTTTTCCATTCATCCGGTGAGGGTCAGCACTCTTGAGCGACTGAAGTTCTTACTCGGAACGTAGGAGGGCACTAGAATTACATTTCTTCATCTCCAATTACTCTCAAAGTAAGAGATGCAGTCAGGCAGTGCTTTAGAAACGTTTCTAGGACGCGGGGTTCTTTCTAACTTCGAGTTTTGAAATGTTAAGTTTAGATGAAGGATTTACTCCAGCTGTCAGGTAAATAGCAACGATGAAAGGTGAAAGTAACATGACATTCTCAGCGCACTAAAATGCGTATGAACCCTAGTCACCCAAATTGCCCCCAACTTTGACATCAATCTTGTGGTTTTAATGTGGGATTTATGTAAACGGAGTTAACCTCTGCTGTAAACCTGATGATAATTTAATTACCTATCTCCCTGTTGTTAGGGGCAGAGAAGAACATGGTCTGGACTGTTTGCTACTATCATCCCTGCTTAAACAGCACGCAAGTGATGAAAGGTAAATGTTAATATATATTAATCTTACATTTATATACATCGTTACATTACGTGTGTGTGTGTGTAAGATTAATAAAAGCCTTTCCTCATTAAAACCTTTTTTCAGTGGTAGCTGCAACTTCCTATTCCTTGTGCCCCTAACAGTTGCAAATCATTGTATTTAACAAATCATTCGACTATCTCCAGTTAGAAAGAAAAACAACAACAAAAAGCAACCAGCTCCTCTAGTTGGTGCTTGTCTGTCTTTCATGTTTTGCTCTGTTTTTCATTTGCTGCCAAGAATTTGTTTTACCTGGAAAACACTGGCTCAGTTCAGCCAGCTCAACTATAACAAGAGGAATCTTACAGTAAAATCAAGCTTCTAGGCTGGCAGATTCTTGATTAAAGAACCTCCAGTCAAAGGCCTTGGCAGCTACAGTATGGGTCTTCTTTTGAAAACTCATGTCACGGTCTTCCTAACACTTTGCTCCTTTAATATTCTGGCCTCAGATCCAGGCACTTTCCACAGATCATCTCCTGGATACTCACTGAGCTGCTTCTTTATTTGGGGTGATGCTATGGAAAGCCATTGTTCAGCGTAAGTGAAAAGGAAAGGAAGAAAACTTTACCAGCAAGGAGAGAGAGGATTGGTGTTTTTTTTTTTTATTTTCCTCTTTCTAAAGAGAAGAGATTTGAACTAAGTTTGAGTGTTAGATGCACGTGGCACCTTGAAATGCAGTGAGTTTGGCTTGAAGTACTGCAGCTTTTACAAGAACACTTCAGGCATTGCTGAAGCAGCACTCCAGGGGTGGGTGGGTAGATGAAGAGTTCCCTGGACAGAGAGGAATGCAGGGTGGTACAAGAAAAGCAGCCTCCTTTGCTTCACTTGTTCTGCTACACACATTGCAAATGGGCACATACAGACAGAACAGTGTCAGACCAGAGGGGCTCAGAACAATCACAACCTCTTTAATCGCTTTGATAGCGTGATTACATTGCTCTTTGTGTTAAGGCCTGGAGTGGTTGCAGTATTAACCTTACGTAACGAACAAGCGAATCTTCCAGAATAAAAAGGATCTCAGAAATACTTAAATACACCTTACCAACAAGCTTAAGAAGTTGTTAGGTGCCCCCCCCCCCCCCCCCCAAGCTGGACTGGGGCTGGGCCCTGGACCCTCAGTTCTCCATGGAAATCTGTACAGGGACTTGATTGAGTGGCACTACTGGATCTCCAGCTCGAGCAGCTATAGGTTTTTATGGGTTAGAACAAGCACTTCAAGTATGTCTCAGTACAGCATTGGATACACAGGTGGCTGAGTTTAATTAGGGTTTTTATTAAAAACAAATTAACCAGTTGCATCTTGCAGATTTCTCTTTTCTTATGGCTTGTTCCACGCGCTGTCATACTCTGAAGAAGCTTCAGGTGCCATGGGTGTACTGAAAGAGCGCACGTCTGTATTCCACCTTCAAGCTGCGGTGTTGTGATGTTCAGTGTCTCAGAAATAGACACCTGAACGGAGCTGGGAGCGTGTGAGTCCTGTTGTGAGCATCCCTTGAGAGCAGAGCAGAACATCATTTCAGAGCAGGGTTTGTCTGTCTGGTGGGTGTGATGTTACAGTGCATCACAGCTGATGAGTAATGTGCTGTGCATGCAACAAAGGCATGGGCTGAGCATCTGACAAGATCAGCAGGTATTGTTAAGCACAATTTGTTGTACGCTGGTCCTAAGGTGTATAGTGATCTCAAGTGTACTTATGTTGAATGTTTTGGCTGTCAAGGATCAAGGTTATTTGTTGGAGAGCGCAAATTACCAGTAACTAATTCTTATTTATATTTCTCCACCACTTAGAGGCGCCAGGGAAGATGAAGGCAAATTAAATTTAGTAGCAGCGTAGATGGGAGAGGCTGTAGTATGGAAAGCTGCTCTGAAGATGCATGAGAAATGCACCTGGGGCTCAGATGAAGTGATCTGCCCAGGGCAATGCAGCAGCTGAGCAAAAGAGCTATCCCCAGCGCTTCTCACCTGTAATGGAAAATCATGCAAAAAGATGACCTCCGTGCTTCAGCCCGATTAAACAAGTGGTCGTCTTTCCAAACATTCCAAGTGCTTGCAGTTTTCCCTGCCTGAGTTGGGCATACAGCAGAGAGCAAGCACGACGATCAGATCTTGTTATTACAACCCCAGGGAGATGATGAGGACCGGGGCTTCCTCAGATCCGTTCCCATTTTAGACACGACACTCTGCAAAGTATCTCCCGGTGTGATTTGCAGTGGTGCTGCTCAATGAAGGGTGTGAGCAGTAGGTGTGAGTGCAGCTCTCGCTGAGGATTTGCCCCACCACAGACAGCACAGCTTTGGAAGGCAGCCGGTCTGGTTCAGGTCAGAACCTCAGACCTGCACAGCAGGATCCAGGTAGGCGTTGCAGCTTCTGTCTCCCTATCACTGCTTTAATATCGAGGTGCAGGTCGACATCATCAGGTGCCAGCTCCAACAAGAACACTGCGTTTCGTTTTGTTTAGTTGCTTTTATTTTTTTGCAAAGTGCAGTCCTGTGACCGCTTTTATTTATTTATTTCCCCCCCAGATGCTTGGAATACTTTTAAAGTAACCCTTTATTATCCTTTTTTTTTAATTTGTCTTTTTTTTTATTTATCCTTTTTTTTTTATTTATCCTTTTTTATTTATCCTTTTTTTATTTATACTTATAACCCTTTATTGTTATTAATCATCATTATTTTTGTTTATCATTATTTTTGTTTATCATTTTTATTACTATTATAAACCTTTGTTGTCTTATTTACCATTTTTTCATTTACCATTTTTTCATTACTATTACAACTCTTTATTGTTGTTACTTATCATCAGCGTCTTTTATTTATCATCACTCTTATTATTGCTATTCCTATTATAACCCTTTATTACCATTCACTACTATGCATCATTACTTACTTTTCATTATTTTTATCATTATTATTTCAAATTATTGTTACTTTCATCATCACCATCATTATTTTTTTATTTTTATTTTATTTTTTCATTATTATTACTATTATTTATTTTATATATAATATTAATATAAATAATAATATAATTATATTAATATTATTTATAATAATAAAATATAATAATAATTATATTAATAATAATAGTATAAATAATAATATAATATAAATAATATTGATATAATATTTATATTATATTAATCATTATTATTACTATTTCCTTTCCCTTCATCATCACCGTCATCGTTATTACTATTTCCTTTCTCTTCGCCATCATCTATATCGCTATGACTATTATTATTTTTTTTTTTTACTATCTTCTTTTTTCTTACGGATTCACGATTTAACCCCCAAAACATCCCCCTCGGATCCCCAGCACCGACAGCCGAGCTGAGCCCGGGGCGGGGCGGGCCGTGCCGAGCCGTGCCGCCTCCTTTCCCCCCCCCCCCCCCCCCCCTCTCTCTCTCTCTCAGCACCGCTCAGCTCTGCCCAGCGGGGAGGCAGCAAAGTTGAGATCGGCTGCCGGGAAGTTCCGTAGAATGGCGGAGCAGCCCGGGCTGAGGCAGAGCGGCTGAGCCGAGCCGAGCCGAGCCGCGGGGAAGCGGCCGCCGGCATGGCCCGCTGGATCCCCACCAAGCGGGAGAAGTACGGGGTCGGTGAGTGCCAGCTCGGACCCCCCGCCCCGTTCCCTTCTCTCGGGGGTGCTTCTCTCCCCAGGCGCTGCCTGCCCGCTGCAGCCCCTCGTTCTTTTCTCCTCCTGCGGTTATTTATCGCCTTTCAGCCTCTGAAGCCTCTCTTCCGTTTTCCAGTTTCGGCTGCGGGTGTTAGCTCTCTTTGCGCCCGCGGGGATGGGAGGCAGCGCTGCCCCTTCAGCTTCCCGCCCTGGGAGCTCCGGAGCTGTGCTCAGGGGCTGACCTTTGTGATTCCTCCCGCGCTGCTGTTCCTCTCAGCGCTGTAGCACGGCGGCAGATCGCTGCTCTCCCTCCCCGTAAGGGGACGCGGGTTACGGGTGATTCTTGGGTGACAACTTCACTGGGGGTGGGGGGGGGGGGGGGGGGAAATTGAACTGTGCCATTTCGGCTTGAAATGAGCAGGGCAGGGCTGAGCGCCTTGTGCCCGCTGCCCTGTCCTCCTCGTGGCGTTTCGGAGGCGATGGTCTGCACGCTGAGTGTTTTCTCTAGGAGGAACCTAACCCAGGGATAAGTTCCCGTTTTCCTGAGAGCACGACGAGTTGAAAACCGCACGATTCTGAGCTTGACTGCAAGACCTGGGCGTAGAACAGAAGGCAGGAAACCGCGAGTGGCACAAACCATCCCCTGCAGCTGATTTCAGCTCCTTATAGATCACTTTAACAAACGGCGATCTTTTGCGCTTCATGCTTTCCGAAGCGGACTTTCTGATGCAAGGAGAATTTCTGGTTTCGTGCTTGCAGGGTTCCCTCAGCTGCTGTGGGGTTGGTTGCTCAGTCTGTGGGCTGAGGCGTGAAGAACCCCATTCTGCGCTTCTGCACGTTGAAGTGAATTAATTTCCTAGTGGCTCTGCAAGGAGCCCGCCCGCTTTCTTGCAGGACTGCAGGTTTGGTTTGGCTTAAATCACTCCTGCATGCAGCACAATCTTATCGAGGTTCTGCGCTGGTAATAGGGAGGGTGTGGAATATCCTACACCCTGAACTTTGTTTCTTTCTGCGTAGGGAACAGCCTGTTTGTACCTGGGAGAGCACTCGTACGACTTGGTGGGATTACTGTGGATGTCAGGATTAAGAAAGATTGGTATTACAATCGAGCAAACTCTGTAGTAGTAATCTGAATGGCTGAGCTAGATATGGGTTTTTTTTTTTTAATGCTTTTTTTGTTTGTTTTGTTTTTAAAACACACCTTTCCGAGGCTCTTCCACCTGAACAATGGCCTTGGGCGGTAGGATGAATCAGAGGCACTCCTCTAGTCGATGTTTCTTCTTGCTTCCAGGGTGATTTTTTTTGTGTTGTAGGCCTGAGCCAACTGCTGGTTATGAAAGCTCTCCTCTCCGCAGAGGGCATTGGCTGGTGAGTAAGCAGGGTGGAGAACAAACTACCTTTTCCCTTATGTTGCCAGCCATAAGATGTGATGGTAGGAAGTCTCCACTTTCGTCTTGGCCAACTGATCCTTACGTCCCCTGGATGTGCCCAACTCATGTGGAGCCCATCACTCTGGCCTTTATTTCGTAACGCAACCGATGGGGTTAATCCGCAGCCAGCAGGCAGAATTATTTATGCAGCGACAAACTTTGTCAGACAGTGCTTGATACGTGGTGTTAATGAATCTTAATTCTGTCAATTTGGTATTCTCAGACTTGTCACTTTCCCATCTACGGTTGCGCCCTGTGCTGTGTGGAAGCGTTGCACCCAGATGTCAATCCTCTTTGCTTTTGTGCATAATTTGACTGTCAGAAATAATAGTAGGGCCTGCTCATCACAGATAGACAAAGGGACGTATATGGCTGTTTTAGGGTCTATATTCCAGACTGATGGGGGTCTGATTCCACAAGATGAAAAAGGTCCACTTCTGTCTGGAAAAGATAGCGGGCATTAAGCTTCTCCTGGTACCTCAGTTTCAAAAAGCTGAAGTGGATTGAAAGGAAATTGTGAGCTGCTTGTGCTGATAATCTGCTAATTGAGCTGCCTGTTAGTACCAATTATCAAGGTGCTTTAATGAGGGGAATACTACTGACTTTTAAAGTATAGACCATCGGAGGGTAGGAGCATCCATTTGCTATTATGGGGTAAGTTGATGGCTGTGAAGTATAAATACAGAAAGATTTTAGAAACAACAAACACACTGTGATTGTTACCAAGCTGTGCTTTGGAAACTAAAGCAGGTTTTCAAAACACAACCCTGTAAATCATACCCAAACACAAAGAAATTCCAAGAAGTTAACAGGGTGATTCAGTGTCTCATTTTGGTGGTTCAGTTCAGATCTTCTGGATCAGTCTACAGATTTGTTAATGGTGGGGTTCAGTTGGTTTTGCTGCCTTCCAGGAGCTCTGTTCTCAGTTGGTTAAATCCAAAGACTTCTGCCTTTAGCATCAGTACAGCAGGTGGCACGTGAACTGAGTTTGAAACTGCAGAGATTGGAGAACATCAGCATTGGAAATTACAGCATCCTAAGGGAAGCATACATGAGAGGCAAATCACTCTCAGTTCGTCACTCCCAATGAATTTTCAGCCCAATGAATGGATTTGGGTTTGGAAGCTCAGCTTCTTTTCTAACCTTGTCAGCTGAAGGATAGCTGGCTTGATGAGAGAGTGTTATTATGAGCCCAGCATAAACTGCAGTGGTCAGTGAGGTGTATCAGTGATTTCTGTGTTTTAGTAATCTCTAGACTCTTAGCTAAATCGTAGTCATGTTTTATTTAGAAAACGTTGGGTTGGAGGGAAGCTGACCAAACAAAGCCGTTCTGCAGCTCTGTAGAAACTATCTGGGTTCATCTGGTGCACTGTAAAGGAAAGAAAAAAATGATAAGCTTTAGAGTAGCTTTATTTCCCAAGCTTTCTCTGCCTCTTCACCTCCCATTTCGTGGGTTTCTGTGTTGCATTTCAACTCTACGTAGGCATGGGTGGCTCTTCTTCAAGGGGATGGTTTGTTTTGACCCAGTTCCAAAAGAAGTGTGGCCATTTGCTATGGCTAAAATACCTTAGCTGTGTAACTGATAGAAACTACCTGTTACAGGCACAAATAGCAGCCTTTCATTTGCAATCTATCATCTGGGGGAGCATCAAATAAATTTTTTTCTTTTTTTTTTTTTAGTAAACTGACAGGTAATTACCCCTAGTAGTTATTGGTGACCTTTTAAACTTGTTATATTTTTCCCTGCTGGAAGGAGCCAGCACATAGGACTATTCTTGTTGCAAAGAAGTATTTACTCTGTTGAAATACCATGTGCTGGTTGAGTTACAATCAGCTGCGTCATGTCTTAGGAATGGCAGTAATTTTTCAAATGTAAACCAGTGCCTGCCAGCTACGGTTGTGATTTATGCGAGCAGAAACGCAAAGGATCAGGGAGGAAGAGAGAGTGCTGCAGAATAAGGTTTTCTTACTAATGGTTTGATTTGTGATAACTTCTGATGTGTTTAGCCATCAGGTATTGGGCTTCGTGTTCAAGCTTCATATATCTTCTGCAAAGTTGTCTTGAAATACGGTCTGTGATCAAAGGAGTTTCGCTGCTGATAGTAGTACTTCACGTCAAATTAGAGCAGATGTCATCTGTGTTTCAACTTGATGCTTGCTGTGTGCTGCCCTATCTGCAGACTGCTGCTGATTGGAAATGTGAAGTGCACTGTGTGCTCTTCCTGTGCTTGAGAAGGGCTCCAGAAGGATGTGCATACAAAAGACCCAGATTAAGAAATTGAAGGGCTGCTCATTGCCATGAGGACAGTGACACACTCTTCTGTTTTCATTCAGCCTCATTCATTGCACTGTTTGCTAACAAGCTGATCTGAAATGTTTTTAACTCCTTTTCTTACAAGCTCTCAGGCTCAGTGTTCTCACGCTGTCCTTCCTGATTTCTACAGTGTGAAGTTACTGCCTTCCAGTGGCTTTCACTCAATGAAAAATAAACTTGCGTGCTTCGAGGTTTGTTTGTACATGCATTCTTCTCTTCTGCATGTCTCTGAAAGGAACTTCCTCTGTGCTAAATCAGTAAAAGAGGAGTCTACATGTGTATCCAGTACGTGGGAAGTCTTGATATGGAAGAGTCTGGGAGAGTTGGTGCTGCTGGAGAATGGAGCTCGGGACTCTATCTCTGTAGAAAATCTGAGTTACCACAACAGAACAGCTCAGCTATGCATCTCCAGAAGAATGGATTCTTTTAATTTAGTTTCTCAATTTACTTGGTGTGTCTACAATGTATTTGGTGTGTAAGTTGACTGTATGACTTCTATACTCCTTCCTCCTTTTTGTTAATCCATGTTAGCCTGAGTCTGTCTTCTCTTGCTTTTGGTGAATACTCTGTTTTCTAAGTAGTTCCCTGTGAAACCAATCCTGTGGACTTCAGAGGCGTTGCAGACAAGAACAGGACTTGTAACCATTCCTTGGCTTGTTCTTACTTTGAAGAGTAGATGTAGTATTTCTGCAAGTGGCTTGTGACTTGGGCACTTTAGTTCTTTGGTATCCAGCTTGAAACACAACTACTAGACTTGATTTTCAGGGTCTGTTCATCTGGTTCATTTCTTAACAGTGAACAAGCCTCCAGATCTGCTCTTGTGGGGCATCCCAAAAGGCCACATGCCTTCAAGGGCTTTTGGTGAGCTGTCTTCTATTAATTAGGTGCCAGCCTGATAGTTAGGGGTGTAGCAGTATGTTCATACTAGTGGCATGTCCACTAGTGGTGACTGCAAGTGGTTCTGAATTTCACAGTGGTCTCTTGCGTGTTCTTACAGATCTTTTGCTGTGGGGCTTTATTTGCTAGCACAAATGCAATTAGGAACTAAGGCAAGCAAAAAAGTTAAAGCAGTTTCATAAACTGGAAAAATTTCAACCAATAGCATATCCATCAAGAAGGGATAAAGGAAAAATAATGTTTCCACGTCACTGAAAAGCTGGAACATGTATGGCAAAAGTTTGCCAAAGCTCCTTTAATTTAAATCAGCTTTTCTGTTGCCAATTAACTTGTACTTAACTTGACTGTTAGGACGTTTCTTCGAGTTGTTGCTTTTTTGGGAAAAGATGCTGTGTGGGGTTTGATGCAAACATGGCCAAGTGTAAAACTGCCTTATTCTGAAGTCATAAATGCATTTATCCCCTCACTACCACTGTGCTTTCACATCCACTGCATCTCATTTATTGTAGAATGCTTAAAATAATGTAATTAATTTTGTTGCATTTGCCAGGAGAACTGCACTAATAGAACTGGAGCATAGATAGGAATTGCTGGGCAGCTTGAGAGGTAGACAGTTCATAGTTGGCTTCAAAGACTGAAGAAGTTAAGAGCTAAGGTTGGGCCAATTGCAAATACAATTTTTCTGCCTAAATGATAAAAAAAAAAAACAAGTCTTTTTGGTGCAGTACCTCCTAGAAGGATCTCCCAGGAGTAGAGGGGGGAATGCTGTGTAGAGGATGACTTGTTCTGGCCGCCTCTCAAACCTCTTGGATAGGAGCTCTGGCGCGTTGTTAGAATGGTTCTAAAATAGTTGTGATTGTTCCACGGAGACTCTTTAGCCACTTACGCTCAAATTTTTGGAGGTGTTGCTGCAATGGAAGTGGACCTTGGTTTGGAAAGTGCTGAATCTGGCCAAAAATGTTCGTTGAGATCCAGTAGAACAGTAATAATTTCATGCTCTTGGGAAGCTTGGTACCTTGATCTTCCTCAGTAATAAAACAGTTTAGCTGTAAAGTTCTAATAACGTTTCAGAATGTCTTAAATAGTGGCTGGGTTGTTTAGAAAGAATTTTTTTTTTTACTTTGTGCTTTTGTTTGTTTGTTCTTTGTAGAAGTAATTAGCTTACATTAAGAATAGGCTAGGGAAGGAACAAGGAACAAGGTTGTGTTCTTAAATTCTCAGTTCTCTGGCACTGCAGTGGGGGCTTTAGGTGGTAGAGCTTAATGTACAGAAATATAACGTTAGAAAACGAATGGAAGGCTGTTGTACGTGGTACCTGCTTCCAAATTCTTTCTCTCCTTGCAACTTGTGCAGTGTAATTATGACTGATCTGCTTACAGGAAAGTTGGGAGGTGCTTATTGTTCCTTCTTTTTTTTGAAAACAAAGGGATCATATTCAAGCATGCTGTTGTTTTAGTCTTTTTCCTTGCTTGTAATGTAAATCCAAAACTTCCTGTCACTCATGTCAACATCATGCCTCTGTTTTCCATTTGTTTGTCACCTGAGACACGTGGCAAGATGAAAATGCTTGGGACAAAAGGTCTCTGGCAGTGAGCAGCTGTGTATCTCACCACGCTGTGTCATAGAATCATAGGGGTTGGAAGGGACCTCAACAGATCATCGAGTCCAAACCCCCTGCCAAAGCAGGTTCCCTAGGCCAGGTGGGTTCCCTGTGTGGTCCCTGGGTTGTTTTGTAAATGTGAATCAATGAAACTAGAGGCATCTAGAACGGGAGTGCTCTGTTGCGAAGCCCAAATGGGAATGGGAAGTGCTGAAGGTACAGACGCTAACTGAAATCCCTATGGTTATCCCTATTAGAAACGCTGCTTGTGTTAGTCCTGCCAGCATGACTTAGATCAGGAGAGCTTGCACAGAGGTGCAAGCTGGCAGCAGAGAGGTTTTTGGCAGCATGTCCTCTTTCTTGAAATAGAGAAGGCTGAACTGCGCTACGAATTCACCTCGTGCAAATTGTGGCAGAGCTCGTCTGTCTCTTTCTGAGCTCATGGATGGAAGAGGAAAGTTATCAGAGGCCTGGGAACACTCGTACACAAATTTACATCTGTCTTCCTGGTGAGTTGGGTTTGCAGCTGGGGGGGAGTGGAATCCCTTAGCTTATTTCTCCCTGTGAGTCTCACAGCTTGAGTTCAGAGTCGTTTTGTGTAGGTGTGATGCCAGCAAGAGACAGTGCTGAAGTTTTAACTCAAGTGAACTTCATGGTGAAGACGAGCCTGTAGGCACACTTGGACTCTGTGCTCAAGTGTTTTACTCGTTAGATCTCTTCTCATCTCTGTCCTCACTCCCTCTGGAAGTTATGCATACAGTGAAAACTCATTAGATAGCAACACTCCGTTTCGTACAGTAGTATTTCCAAGTTCTCTTTTTCTTTCCTTTGATGTTTTGCCCAGTAAGATCTAGGACAGTAATTTAAAGCCAGTGGCAAATTCGCTTAATTCTTTTGAAAGTGCCTCACGCTTTCAAGTTGGGAATTAGCTGAGTGGTCCCATTTATCAAGTGATGGCTTTGGTGTTGGGTTTTTTGTTGTTGTTTCTACACATCTGCTTGAAGACTTTGTTTCAAAAGTAACGAAGTACTCCTGTAATTTCTGTGTCTAAAGGGAAGTTGAAGTTGGAAGGATAGGAGGAAAAAGGAGGAGTTATTACAGACAGACTTTGTAAAATTTGTTTGCAGTTGTATGGGGTTGTAAATGAGAGTGTTTTCTTCACAGGCTGTGAAAAACAAACATTCAAAATCTGAGGGCTTAAAACCTCTGCTAGGTGTGTGCAGTCATTAGAATTGGAATTAAGTATCACCATAAGCAGAAGGCTGTTGGTATGAAGCCCCTGTTTTGCAGAAGTTCATCCCCGGTGCTGAGGTGCCTGTTCTCTTCCAAGTCACTCCAAAACAGAAAGTACAGAGAAGATACGTAATACTTCTGGTTTTATTGAACTCTTGTGATACCTGTAGGCTAACCTGAATGTAAACCAGACTCTGGTGCAGTTCAAGCCAGTGGCAAAACTGTTGATTTTTGTGGTCGCATGAGAGATGAAACACGATTATAATGATTGCTCTGAAGGACAAGACTATGATTTGATATATTTTTGGGATCTTTCAGGCTAGGTCCTATGACTCGGATTTCAAAGAAGTGAAATAAACCCACAGGGCTCGGAAGATGTGCACTTTAAAATAATATTGAGCACCCTTTAACATCATAAGATCTGTAGGTCGCCTGTCCTTTGGTGTCTAGTTCTACCTCATGAGCGGATGGAAAGGAGCAGTTTTGTCTTGCATCCTGCATCTTGGGAAGGTCTGCTGCCATGAAAACAGTTGAATGCATATCTTGGTAAAGGAAAGAAGTAATTAATACTGATGTATAGATGTGTTTTGTGAAAGGAAAGCTTGTGGAAGGTACAGCTGTGATAGTACTGGGTTATGAATTTCTCTGTAGTGCGTCAGTAATTATGACATTGGCAGCTGTTGCAGCATTTTTTGGAGCTGAGTACCACTCAGAATGGAATTTTGGTGTCAATAGCTTCTTTTCTAACCTTGTCAGCTAAAGGATAGTTGGCTTGATGGAAGAGCAAGATCCTCTGGCATTGATGTAGCATGTCATAATGCTGTAGCCAGTGCTTTGCAGTCTTGCTCTGCTGGCCACGGATAGAAAAGAAAGCCCAGGAGAGTCACTGTTGGTCTGAAAACCAACTCTTGAAGTCTTGTCAGTATAACTGGGGGTATCTGAATGGTTCAGGTCACAGAAGCAGCTGCAGTGGGGTAGCTCTACCCCAACGTGCTTACAGAGAAGCAAAGCAGCTTATGCTGAGATGACATTATTGTTTGATATCCAAATAAGCATTGTGTTGTTTTTTCTCTGTCCTTGATTGCAGTAGAGATGTACCACAGGAACGGAATATCCTTTATTTTCAGGCAGCTACTGTGGTATAAACAATTTACTATAAATAATTGAAGAGAAGATGAGTAATGGGAATTCAGTAGACATAGAAAGATGGGAGATTCTTTCTTTATATTTGTCTTTTGCTTCGGTGGTTCTGAATTATCTCAGTTTGTCCGATCTGAAGCTACTAAGAAGCTTGAATTAGAATACATGGGCTAATTTGTCTTTGGATCTGCCACTTGCTACAGAGTATTGCTGTGGTACAGTGTGTGGTTTTAGTCAGTGAAGTTGAAAGCCATAAGAGGTCATTAGATAATCCTTCTGGAACGCTGGTGTAATGCTTGTGAAGCCATTCCTTTTCCCATGGGCTGAGGTTGTTAAGTTGGGTTTCTGCAGAACAGACTTTGAAGAGATTAAACCATTGATCCTGGCATATGATCCACAGTCTGTGGTGGGGTGAGAAAGGAATATCCCAGTGCTGATGATTGAGAAAATCTTTCCCTGTCCCAATCTGGCTGTTGGACTGTTTGTGCAGGGCAGACTCTAAGCCTTAAATTATTAATCTTAGCATGCTGTGCAACTACAGTCACGTTTTTCTGACACTGGCAGGTGAGCAGTTACCATTGTTTTTTGGATTTGGTTACTGGCATAGTCTTAGGATGGAATTCTGAGCATTAGAAGCATGTTGAGGACTGTATGAATCTTCTTGCTATCTTATGTTTCTCAAAAGAAAGGAAATAAAGAAATGGACAGCTACAGAATTCAGTTTAGGCCATCCCATGTTCTTCACCTCTACCTCATGTAATTTCTCAGTTGATTAGTGCTCATTTTTAAGCTAACTCGGGCTGATTTCATGAATGAGTAAAAATCCTTCTAAATGTATTCATGTGTGTGAGGTCAGCCTTGGTACAGTAAGTGTGCTGGATGTTGAAAGCCCACCTGTAGGTCACGAGGTGGTTTACTCTGAAGCCTAACGATGATTGATCATGAAAGACATTGCTATCTAAATAATGCTATTCTTCTGGATTATTTGAATTCAAAGCAGTAAGCATTCACTCAGGAACTTTGCTGAATCGAGTCTGAATGTGGGCATCAACCAATTCAGGAGTAGTCATTTTTTGCATAACAATATGTATGCTTCATAGTGTTCAACCACATCTTTTTTTTTTTTTTTTTTTTTCCAACGTCTGACATATAAATCTTAATTATGCTATTTTCAAGTCTTCAGACACAAATTCCTGGGTAGTTACAAGAAAGTTTTTGCTCAAACATCAAAAAGCTTTTGTTCCCAATAAGAATTAATTCCTTGGGCAGTTCCTTGTTTTTAAATAAAGCCACTGTTTTTTTGGATATGTCTTGGCAGCAGGCAGCATACCAGGCTTCTCCAAGTGGGGCTGTCCAGCCTAAATGCCACTTCTTAACATAGGGCTGTTGCAGCATAAAAGCACATGCTTCTGTTTCCGTACAGTAGTTTTTGACTCCTCCGTTGAAAGATGCAGTGAGATGAAGTCTGGTTATTGCTCCAGCTCTGAATGCAAGTCTTTGTTCAGAGGAAGCAAGGCACAGCCCTCTCCTATCAGATAGTGGTGAGGGCAGGCTTCAGAGAAGTGGTATTTGGAAGCTGTTATCGTGTCTTTGTAATGGGTGGAGGGGTGGTTATTTTGAGCCAAGTTAAGAGATAATGAATCTTGCAGTGGTTTGTGCTTTCCAGGCCAGTAATCCACGTTTCAAATGTGTTTAACCAAGTTTCTCTACTTCGAATTACGCACAGAATGGTACGTGACAGTTTCTGCCTCCCTCATTTCAGTTTCAGATGCTGTAGCTAAGCTTCCCCTTTAGAATGAGTTATGCTCTTAGGATTAAAATGTGTCGAGGAATTAATAGTTGGTTTTCATCTTTAATTGCTGTCTTCAGATTAATTGCGTGTGCTGTTCAGTTCAGTTTTTTCTACTGTCTTCAGTTTCTCTGCACTTAAAAGAGAACTACTGCTACCTCCCTAATGTGTTGGTGTTGTCATCTGAAAGACGCAGCATTAGTGCAAGAGATCCCTTATACTCTGGCTCTTCAAATGGGGCCAGGTATGTCTGTGGCACTGGAGCTGGCTGCGTTGCCACCTTCCTCCAAATGGCTGTTGCTGATGGGAGCTGAAGGAGTGAGCCTGGCACTGAAATATCTGCCACAACTGTATGTGTAATGGTGCTTTGCCTGGTTTTCTGCATGATATCAAGGCTTCTTTCTGTTCAGGAATATGCTGTGATTAATGTGGTGCTTGTTGCTGGTTATGACTGCTGGGTGATGTTCAAACACCAAGCAGCCTGTCCCACCATCCAACCCGCCCTCACTGTTGCACAATGCTGATGGAGTTCCTCCTGGTCTGTTTTGGGGATTTGCCTTCTGCCCTCAAGCATGAAAATTGCTTCTCCTTATCTTCACCTACGTAACTCTGGCTGCTGTCATCAGCCATAAAGTTATTTGCTACCCTCTTCAAACCAGCACCAGTGCTTGCTGCTCTGACCTTCCCTGCCAACGCTGGGCAAGCTGAAGAAAACAGTTCTTAAACTTTCTGCTAAACAAACTCCTTCGCAAGAATGAAATAATGCCTGTAGTAAAGACTGTTGAAACAAACCTAATATCTCTTACAGATTATGATTTCTTTCTCTGTCTCTTTCTTCAGCATAAATTTATTAAGACTTCAGTGCTGCTTTTCTTTCTGGATAATAAGCGGAGCAATTACTGTTCTAAAGTGAATTTCAAAGGACAAAATCTCAGCAAGAAGCTTAGCTTGAAGGGAAAACACTTATATTCTGATATTCCTACAAATTCTGGGGGAAAGAGTCATTTATTTCTTCCCTTCTTTCCACACCGTCAGGTTTTTATGGGCAGGATTTTTATTTTTTCATGCTACAGCCGCGTTTGTTGTGCGCAGCTTCCTTTCTCTTTTCAAGTTGAAAAGAGGTCAGATTAAATACACACGATGAAGAAGAGGCTAACCAGTTCAAATAGCTGCGGATGGACTGTTTCAGAGGGGGCTGACTTGAAGCAGCAGGAAGTATCAGTTGCAAACAGCCAAGCTCCCAGGGAAAATATGCCAGCAAATTTGTCTTTTATAACCTTGCACATAACCATTGGGTAAAAGTTTTTATGTACACTGGCCCTCTGTTCTTGTTTGATCCAGTCTAGCAAAGCGAGATGCTACAAATCTTGCTTTTCTTTGATGTACAGTGGTGAAAGCATGTTCCTTTAGCTTATAAATGCGCTGTCTTGGGATGGGAAATCTCCCATGGGAAGCAGGGGGAGAGAAGGAGCTGCAATGGCTCTTTCTCTCGTGGCTGTTGTGTTCTCTGAGGGGAAGAGAGCTGTGCTGCTTCTCCTTCTTCTTGTGCTCTTGGCTTTTTGAATTCACTGTCTGTGCTTTCCAAAGAAAGGCTGCTCTGATGCCCGCCCACCTTTCTGTTGGATGCTTGCTGCTGCTCAGACTGCTTTTGTTCGGAGCTAAAGTGGCACTTAATGGAAAAATACAGACTTGCATTTATGTAATGTCTGTCTGTCCCCAAGAAACCCAAGGCATTTAGAAATCCTGTGTAAGAATCCCTGTACGTATAAGCACATGTGCATTCCTAAAAAGCAGAGCGCAGCCATGAAACCAGAATTCCAAATGATGTTTAAAGACAGAAAATGAGGCAGCCTGGTTGTAACCACAGGAGGAAACTGCAGTGGGCAGAATGTAATCAGCTGAGTTGGAAATTAGGGCTAAGTGCTGTGGTTTGAATCGCTTAACTCTGACAGCGACAGAGGATTGTCAGTGTCTGGTCCATAGACTTGATGCTCGGACTCCATCTGGGGAACGACATCTCCCGAGCACTGCAGGATCCCCATCTAGGAAGCGTGAATGGTTTTACTGATGCTCGCTGCTTTCTGCTGCTCAAGGTTTGGTGCTGTCCCATCCAGCCCTGCTTTGCAGCCGTGATTTGGCAGCAGGAGGCATAGCCGTGGGGAGTTTGCTCTCCTTCGGGTTGGGCGCTGCACTTTTATGCTGACCTCTGCAAATCCTTGCAGAATTATTCGCTGCATCTAGCAGAATGGTTTCTTTTTAACTGAGTTGCGTTCAACGTTAACCAGTTCTTCTCTCCGATTAGTTTATGATCTCGGTGTCTGTCAATACGTGCCAGTGCTCAATGGAATACTCTGATCTACTCCTGTATGTGCTGTTGTTTGACTTTGCCCTTCAACATTATCATACGAGTTTTTCTGCGAAAATATTGATGGAAGTTTCTACTTCTGGGCCTTTTCTGGGGCCTTTTTGATGTCTGAACTGAATATCCAGCTCAGCAGCTCGTTCTGATTATCTTGGCTTATGGCTCTGCTGTGGGGAGGGAGGGGAAACTTGGATGTTGGAGTAGTTAATGCCGTAGGAGCAGAAGTCCAGTAACACACCCGTAACCCTCTGGATGATGATGATGATGTCACAGATTGCGCATTGCACGCTGCACATATGCCATGTGGATCTCTGCAGACCAGCATGAATTAGGGCCACCATGAACACGCGCAGTACAAGAGCGTCTGTTTGCGATCAGGCGTTTATTTCAGATCCTGCAGGGGATTCTCACAGCCTGCCAGCCTCGCCTGGCTTATTTATAGCTACAGTATTTTAAAGAAAGTTAGCGTTATGTGAGATAATTTCCGGTGTGGTAAGCCACAGTGGTTTATTTGTGCTGGATCCTGGCCAGGAAGCAATACACCTCATCTTGATGGAAATGATAGGCACTTGATGTGAATTTCCTGACGTTGGAGCCCAAGTTTCTTGTGTTTAATTTTCGGAAAGCGTTCTTCACCTACAGACCTTCTGAAGTCAGATGAATTTTCCCAAAGTCCTCTGAAAAAGTTGGCCTGATCAATTTGCCCCGTTAAAAATAAGCTTTATACTTGCTCCACTAATGCTGTTTCTTGGGATGAAGCTTTCTAGAGGCAGTTAGAGTTGTAGATACAGTACATTTCAGAAGGCTGTATCGCTATGTTTAAGATGTGGATTTTATCATCTGTACTTACACACCAGTGTTTTAACTAAATACAGAAGATAATCTCATTATGGTAAAGGAATGGTCTAATGTGGTTTGATTTATCAATTAATTCAACCGTAGCAAAGCCTTTTTCGTGCTGCTTTATGCACACTTTTACTTGCGTTGGTTGGAAAGCCAGTTCAAGTTCTGCATTCTCGCCTTGGCAGGCCTCGAGGAAGCTGTGAGGGTTGCTCTGCTTTGCCTGGAGGAAAGAAAGAGACGAGGCAGTTCAGAAGCGTGGCCTTCTGGATTTAATCCTCTTCCTGCTGGAAATCCTATAAGCATTCAGATTAGCTTTATCTTTGGTAGGGATTAAATCTGCAGAGAATCTCAAGTTTTCGTGCTGAGGTTGGTTCTTGTCTGGGAAGACCCATTAGTAGCAAATGGTTTGATGTGGCAGAGTGTCACTTTTGATTATGCCGTTATTACTGCTTTACCTATGCGTGAGTGCTGTGTCATAGTTAGGCCTGTGAAATGCTAATAGAAAATGACAGTTATCTATTGATCTGTAGCCTCTGCCTGGGGTAATAGTGACCTTTGGGCAGGTGCTATGGGCTGGTCAGAATGACATATCTGAAGCTTGTAGGAACCAATGGTAAAATCTGGACATAGATAATGCTACACACTCCTCTAGTGTGTCATACATACAGGATGGCTTACTAACTTTATAGCACTTTTCCAAAATCCTGTTCTGCCTTTGACAGCTGATGAGATACGAGATCTCAGAATCTGATTAGCTCAAGGTTTCCTGGTGTGTTTTCAAACTCTCTCCTGTTTCCTTCTCTTTTCTAGCAATCTACAATTACGATGCTGTCCAAGATGTGGAGCTCTCCCTGCAAGTCGGCGACACTGTCCACATTTTGGAGATGTACGAAGGTAGGTTGTGAATCACTCCCCAGTACTTCAGCAGTTCTTGAGAGTATTAAAAACACATATCTCTGCCATTCCTCGTGGAGGTTTCTCAAGGTAACATTTCACTAGCAACTTAAGGCAGTGCTGTTGGAGAAGGAAGTGCTTTCCCTTCTGGCTGTTCGTTCCTGGTTTTGCACCACACCTGTTTATCTTAGCTCCTCCTTGTGCTAGGCCCAGTGCCTAGTCATGTGATGAACCAATCCAGCTGAAACAAGAAAAAAACAAGTAGCTTTTAACCCCAATTAGTTCTTTGATCTGAGACAAAGGAGGTGGTAGATGAAAGAAAGGAACAAAGCCATTTAATTAAAGAACGGTCTGCTACTTGCTTTGTGCCGAGGGATGTGTCTGCACTCTCCAAAGTCTAAATGCTCTTTCCAAAAATAAAGATGTGCTCGTTTTCACAAGCAGAATCAGTCTGGAAGAGACTCTTTGTACCAAATTTCTTCAGAAACATCATTGGGAGTGACAAGCTGCTTGTTGAGCAGTTTGTTCTCTTTCAGTTTGTCTTCGGAAATGGCAAGACAGTTCCTCTGCGACTCTACAGATTATGTTACTGATGTATTTAGGCTGATGTGTGTAAAGGTGGGGACTGTGTTTGGTGCTGGAGGTGGCTTTAGTTCCTGATACAACTAACTTTTGAGCTGCTTTTGTCAGTAAAAGCTGCTGTAATGAAAAGGATGCATCTTGCATGTACCAAAATGTTGGTGTATTTTATTTCTTTGTTCTTTATAGGAAGGCTGTCGTTCAGCCCTATTGCAAGAATAGAAAATGAATATATCTCCTTTTTACCTGAAGTGTTCCACTTTGAGGCTTCAGCACGAGAGGATTGATTTGGAAACTGCTGGGGAAAGAAAATTCATTTGGCTGTTTTCATATGCTCAACCATCAGTGTGATGTGCTGGCTTTGTGGCTGAGGACCTAGAAATTCCTGCAGAACAACTGAATGTTTTTCCTTGTAATACAAGCCAAAAATGTGAGCCACGCATTTGCGAACCCAAAAGAAAAAGTATAAATCATCTCTGAGATGGTGGCTCTGCTCTGGGACTAGTCATATTTCCCGCAGATATAATTCATCTTAAAAACTTAAGAATTCAGTCTGCTTGGGAGGAAACTCTTCTGACTTATTGTCTCTTTTTTTCTTTTTTGAGACATTGGCTTTCAGCTTTGTTTCCAGGTATTTGTGGGTTGTGATTTTTAGAATTAGTGTTCTCAAAAGAATACTTGGCTATTTCTTCTTATGCTAATGTTGTATACTTAGAAATATAACTCCAGTGGGGTCTTTTTGTTTCTGTTATCACTGTTCTTATCTGGATACACAAGTCTCAGTTAAAATAAAAGTTCCCTTAAACAAGGTGTTGGCTTTGCAAGAAAGGCTCGGAGATGCCTCGTTCAGTTCTTCTTTCAGGTATAAGTTATCCCTGCATCTCTTGGTGCATTCTACAGGGAATTAAGTGGGTCAGAGTTGTCCAAAGGCTCTTGTGTAATGGTAACAGTGTCTTGGAAAATCTTACTCCTTGCTATTGTTCCCTATGTCAGACTGCACAGGAGCATCTTTGTGAATTACCAGAGTGCTGTTGTACTACAGTTCCCTTCCTGCTCTGTTGTCAAGAAAATTCTTCCATTTTTCCTCCTGGTTGATGTCGGTAGGTTTTCTTTTCTGGCTCTTTTCTGTGAAGGCTTTCTGTGCATGAAACAGCGTTCACTTGAAAGCTTCTGTCTTCTGCATCTGAGATTTTGACTGGCTCTGGCCTTGAATTGAGTTGAAGAAGTGCAGAGTTTGTTCCTGAATGGCGAGGCAGCAAGGTTGAGGCCCACGCTCGTTTTGTGTTAACAGATGTTATCTGTCTCCCAGCTGGCTGAGTTTGCTTGAAGACATAACAGTGCTGCAGCAAAGCCACTGGAGGAGCTGGGCGAGAAGCTAAGAGCAATAAAGTGATTTAAAGTGCAAGTTGGAAGTCATGGATGTAGCTCACGTTGCAGACCTTTGTGCCGAGTGAAACTGTGATGTTTTTCCTTCTTTTGCTGAATAGCTGTCTGGTTGCAGGAGGGCAAGAGATCTTTGTACAAAATGACTTCTTCCACTTGATAAATAGGTAAATACCATTTATCGTTTGCCAAAAAATGCCAGATGGGGCGTATGCTGCAGAACCCCAGAGGAGAAGAAAACTTGCTGCCTTCAGAACTTTGAAGACTTCTTCAGTGCAGACTTCACTTTCTCTCTTTAGAAGTCCATCCTTGAGTGGTGGTGAGCTGTGGAGGATACATTTCTGTTCAGGGTTAAATCTTCCCTGGTCTGCAATGTGTATTCTTATTTTTTGCAAGCAGTGGGAAATAGCCACATCATGGATAGAAGGAATGCGTGCCCACACGCTGTAATTGAGACCAGTTTCTTCTCCCTGATGCTGATGAGTTTGCATTGAATGTGTTCTTGGTTTCGGTCTTCTTCATTCCTCTGACTGCAGTCACCAAACGAAGCAATTCCTTGTTTTATTTCAGTACCGTTCAGTGATGTGTGTTGTGGTTTTGAGATGGTAGAGCACCATGGAAAAGGAACAGTGATCTTGTGGTTAAGCATGTGATTTGGGGCATCACTGTGTATAAGCTGGAGTTGTCTAAATGACGGCAGTTTGAAAATTGGAATACTTCTGTTCGTATTTTCTGAATTTATTTATTCTGGATTGAAAAAGTGAAAAGTAAAATCAAGGGCCATCTTCATCTCAGAAGCTAATCTCCATTTAGCACATCTGCTTGGAGAATATAGGCAGGAGAAGCTCACTGATAGTCTGTCATTCCTCTGCAGGTATAGGCAGTTATTCTTCTTTAAAAATCACTGCCAAAAGCTTCTATTCTTTCTTAAAATGAAGGACAAGATTATTGAAAATTGGAGCAGAATTGCAGGAAGAAAAAAGCATTAAATGCTTGCTGAAAGAGTCTTGCATAATGATATGTGACATTCTGTTTGTGCAGTGGTTGCTAAATGTTTAACAGGAGTACGGTTAATGCCAGGAGGCTGTTTCAGATGAGGAAGCTGTGATATAAAAGGGCTGGGAAACTATGTCAATTGGAATTGAAATCACTGGGAAAAGAGGTTAAATTCCATGAGCTTTATATCGCACCCTAAAGAACTCGTACTGGACTTTTCAATTGACTGTCACATAGCTAAAAATAGAGTGTAAATCTCCTCATCCCTAATCCAGTACCTTCTCTATTGGTCCATGTATTATCTCCATCCTGCGGAAGGATGTTTCCTTAGAAGAGGAATCAAAAAGGGGTGCTCCAAGAGCATGGCTAACAGACTTGGGGTTGCTGTGTCTTGAGTGTAAGTTTGCGTCCTGTACTGGAACAGTACAGGGCACGTTCTGTTTGCACATCACCTTTTCAAGCAGGGTAGATTCTTCTTCAGAAATGTTTAGTGTTTTATTTCTAGTACATTAACTTCAGTTTCCAGTCACCTTCAGTCCACCTGTTGGATAGACCATGAAGCATCCAGCAGGGACAAGTGTGCTTGATTTATGAAGCTCTGACATAGCCAAGACTAATGACAGAAGTGAGGGTGGAAGAAGTGACTTCCCACAACTACACTTTTCTTATGTCTGCTCACAAAGCAAGGCTTGCTTGAGGGCAGGAGAAGGAAATACAGCAGTTCTTTCACACACTTGAGTTTCAGTGACCGTGAAATCAAAATACTGGTCTAATCCCAGGTGCTGAAGAGAGAAATGATGTACCTCTGGAAGAAGATTATCAAATAAAATGTTCTTTCAAGTCTACGTTTGAAGAAAGACCTTGTTCTGTGACCCAGTTTAAAAAAAACCTGCATAACATGAAGCTCACACACCATCTAGGTGGTGATGATTTGGGTGAAAATATCCTTCATTGGAAAGAGAATTTTACAAGTGATGGAGTTGGGCTTGTGACTCTGCCATGTACATGTTGCATGGTCTTCAACCTGGAGCTGTGTGTGTATAACTGTATTTGCCTCTGTGCTCATCTGTCAGATGATGCAAGCAATAAGTCTGTGTTAGGAATTTATAAACTTTACAGAGCAAGGCTTGTCACTCCTAAAATGTATAGCCCAGGGTGGCCTGATTTTGTATTCAGCCCAATCAGTATGACTCAAACAGAAATAGGAGTAAGGGTGTCCATTCGTGCAGCCTTCTGTCTGTGGACCAAAGAAACAGAAATGTCTTTGCAGTAGCAGATCTGAATGAACAAGAGATTTATGCTGTAGGATTGAGGTGCGAGTGACAATGTGCACTTAATGTATGTAGATAGGAAAAAAATACTTTTGTTTCTCTTTGACAGGCTGGTACCGAGGATACACTCTCCGCAATAAATCAAAGAAGGTATGACCTCACTTCTCAGTAATTGATTTTTATTTAGCACCTCACCAGACCCCATCTGGTGCTGTAGTCAGCTGTGCTGTTGCTGTGTTTCTTGTTATAATAGTATGCAGGTTCCTGATCAGCATGCCCTTTTCCTGAGCAGTAGAAATAAATGCCCTGGAGCTGAACATTCCAGACCCATTAATGGGGTACTTCCCCAATGTAGGCATGCGTAATGCAGTTTGAAATAGGGAAGTTGACTGTTGTGTGTCTGCATGCACTAGCATATTGCTTTATTATTATGGTCTTGGACCTGGACAGATCCAGCGTTAGTTAACTATATGATGGTGAGAGGAAGATTTTGATTTGGCTTGGAAAATATGCCAAAAATAATACACACGTGGATCTCAGCCAGGCTGCTTGAGGTTTGCAAAATCAGCCTGAATAATGCATGGAATCTGCTTTCCCATAGGAATCCTGCCACCTCCCATGTGGTGACATCCTTCACCGTCTCCATTTTTCAGCCCCAGCGGGGAATGAACACTCCTAGAAGGGTTGTTTCTGTTAAAGCTTGGGACTGGTGAATTCCTACAAGTGCTGTGAGCTTTCCTAGGGAGGCACGAGTCCACAGCAACTTGACAAATCACTCCACCAGTGTTCTGTAGCAAGGGTATGGGGTGCGACTGATAGTCTGCAAGAGCTTACAGCATTTTGAACAGGAAGATGAATACCAACGCAGCAAAGCAACAAATTAACTTAGCTGGAGTGCTAACACAAAATACAAGGTTTAAACACTGACAGTTTTCTTGTGATGCCCGTCTGGCTTAAAGAGTAATCATCATGGTTACTGCTCTGCTGATTGTGCTCATAGTCCCTTCTCCTGTTTTTTGTTGAATGCACTTACATCGTATGCTGTAGTGTGACTTGTTTTGTTTTACTTATTCTATTTATTTATTTTTAGGGCATTTTCCCAGAAACTTATATCCATTTAAAGGAGGCGACTGTGAAGGACAGAGGGTAAGTTGGAGCTTCTTGAAACGTGCGGTTGAGAGCAGAACCAAAGGAATACTGCTTCATTTTATTGTAGTTTTTCTTTAAAAAAGAACAAAAAAAAATAGGAAAAGAAACTGTAGTGGTGGTTGTCATGAGTGTTGTTGCTAGGCTGTGGTGGGCTTGTGGAGCCGTGTAACTTCTCTTTTTTTTTTTTCCAGTGCATGGTATATCCCAAAACAGTTGTGGGCGTAGAGGCGAGAGAATACTACTTGCAAAAATGAAAGAGATCTGTTAGACAAGTTAGCAAGACAGGACAGTCAAGTTACATTGAGGTCCCCTGGGGACTCCTGCAAATCATAACGTGTTCCTGCTCGCAGCCAAGACACCAGCAGGAGTGTGGATTCCTTCCTGACTTGGAAGATGTTGTAGGAAGTGACTCCTCATTTGATTTCTCACAGCGGATTCTGTGATCATTATAGTGTGAGGCAAACAGCAGTAGCAATAGGAAGAGAATGTAGAAAGTGCTTTCTTTTTTAATTCCTTAAGTAAGTGTGGCCAAGTTACCATTGGAGGCAGTGATGGTGGAGTACTTCTGTCTGTTCAGCACTCTGTTGCTGGAATGGATCCACTGAGCATAACAAGACAGAAAGAAATTGGAAACATTTTGGTGTTAAAAATGGGTAATGATGTGTTGGAGGAGCAATTGAACAGTGTAAAAACTGTGGAATCATGAGTGAATTGTATGAAAATCTAGGCTGCTTCTCTTGTTGTGTATTCATCATTAAATGTCTGGGTATGGATCTTAGTTGTAACACCCTTTTTCTGTTTTCTCCATTTTCAGACAACATGAAACAGTGATTCCGGGTGAATTACCTCTTGGGCAAGAGCTTACTTCCACCCTGAGGGAGTGGGCAGTTATCTGGCACAAGTTATACGTGGTAAGTTTGTTTCAGTGGTTGATATTTGGTAGAGGAAGTGGAAGCAGGGCTGTTCCATTCAGGCTGAAATGCAGACAGCTTGCAACTCTTCTAAAGGCTTTTATTTCTGATTGTGTAGCTAGAACTTGTGTGTCCATCTCTGCTCTTAAGAAAGGCTGAAAACGTTCAGCTCTTTTCCACACGAGGTCTGTGAGCACAGAGGGAATGGTGCTTTCAGTTCATGCTACAAAGCATTCACTGTATGTGAATAATTGGGTGATGATGCAGTGCTGATGAAGACTTGACTCTCAGCATTGACTGGCACAAGTCACCCTCAGCGCCGTGTCAGCTGGTTGGGATCGTGTGTGTGTGAGTCACAGTTCAGTACCTGAGTTAAGATTCCAGCCTTGCATTGTCCTGTATGAGGGCAGGATGTCTCAGTGAAGCTGGCAAGAAACCATCATGAGTTGTTTTCACAACGTTTTAACAAGTGGAAAGCCTGTTTTTCTAGACACACTGTAAGCACATAATGGAATGGTCGATCACTATGGAGTGCCTACAGGTCAAAAAGTCAAGGGACAAGAAGTGAGCTAGGGTGGTGATGTGTTTAGTGGCCTGGCCACGTGATAAAGTTGCTATGGGAAAGTCAGATCAAGTTAATGCATGGATTTGGTAGTTTTGCTAAGATAGGTGAAATTCTTGCTCAGAGAAACACAGCTGCTGTTCTCAATGACTTGCTGTCTTTCAAAGGTGATTATTAAGGCATGCTAAGAAGAGTCAAACGATTTTTCTTTGGTCAGTAATGAGTTCAGCCTGCACGGTAATGTGTGCTCTGAGACTCTAATTAAGATGGGAGAATTACTTTAAATTAGCTCTAACCATTCAGAGTATCCAGAGCAAGCTTTCCTATTGAAAATGCTGTAGGGCCACAAGTACGCTTTGTCTGTGGGCCACGAAACCACAAAAATTTGTTCCACCCTCTTAATTTAAGGAGAAAGTGTATGTGACATTATTGCTATTTGAAAACAGACTTTTGATCCTGGCTTTATTTATTGGTTTTTTTTTTTTTTTTTGTGTGTGTGTTTCTTGCCTCAGAATCTATTTTTCCTAGGAGCAGAAATCTTTCATGTTCCTGTGCTTAACCAACATAAGTCTTAAAATAGCCTTGGAAAATGCTGTGGTTTGAAATGGATTTGAGTTTATTTTATTTTCCCTTGCAGTATGTATTAAAAGAAAAAAAAAAAAACAAGAATAAAAAAAACAGGACACCATGGAAGGAGGAAGGGGATATCTGAGGAGACAAAGGAAATACAGAGGATTTCTTTATTTGGCAGCTTCATTTCTCTTTAATTTCTGTGGTTTTCTGCAGACGTTGTACCACTGGATATATTTCTACTGCAAGTAAATACAAAAATGGGTGGGAGCTTTTAGCTTTGGCTAGTTAATAGCAGTTAATAAATGTAAACAGCCAGAGAGATAACTCAGGTTTAGCTAACTGCCAAGTTAAGGCCTGCTCTGAATTTCTTTAAAAGCTAACCTAAGTTGCCATCTCTTTAGGTGCCTTTAGCTGCAAGTTAACAGTGTACTTTTATTCTTTGTTTCCTAAATACACCTGTGATATCTTCCCTTTTATCAGCTGTAGGCTGATCCAGCTTCCCCCAGCACCTTCACCCAAAACCAATGGAAGATGGCTCCCAGTTCGTAGCTCCCTTTGGATTTACGTTCTGAAGGGACTAATTTGGTGTCGTTTCATCTTTGATCTTCTTTATGGAGACTAGAATGGGGCAGTAACTTCAGTGAGCTTCTCTGTCAGGAGTGTGTGAGCAGTTGGTGCTCACAGTTAAACATTAACGGCTTTGATACGGCACAGTGCCATTATTCAGCTGCTGGGTGAATGTCCCAGCAGTACACAGTGGACCAGTTCCCTCTAGCTGTTGGTAGGAAAAAAATAAAACCACTCTTAGTGATCATTTAGGAGCTGCATAACCGTAATCTTTGTCCCAGTAGATGAAAGCTGATTTAAGTTGATTTATGGCACTTTCCTTCTGAAAATGAGCTGCCTTTGACTCTCGATGTGGGTCAGAATTGGTGTAGGGCCCAGCTGCCTGTGTGGTGGTAGAGCAAGGACAAGGCCTGACTTCCTTCTTGAGTCTGACAGCTGATGCTTTGAAAGACTTAGAACATGCCTAGATAAGTAACTGCTGCAAATGTGGTTATCACATCTCTATCCACTTTGTAATTACACTGTCAGCCTTTGGAATCTGAAGCTCTGTGAAGGAGGTGTGCAGGTGGGGTAACTAAATGAAGAGGGTGGAGCCAGTTAATAGCATAAAAAATATTTTCATTGATCATAGATGATAAAAGTAGAAATGGGAGAAGGAAACTGCACCATGCAGGTTTCAATGTCCTGTTCGGTCGCTTTATAATTACAGATGTTATATTCATAACAAAAGATGAAAATGCAGTGGCTGCAGCAAAGTCAAATGAGTACCTGGGTAGACTGGGCAGGTGGTATCTGGGAAACTTTCTTCACTCACATGGTCTTCTTATTGAATTATTTGGATATTTCTGGCCTGGTGAGTTCTGAGTAACCACTGTTTGACTGATTGAAGAACTTGCAGAAACCTCTGTTAAAGTTCTGCCTGTGCTATTGCTTAAAAGCACTGTGTGATTCCAGACTGCGTTGCACCAAGTTCTGAGCTAATGCAAACAAAAACAAGTGCTCTGAAGAGCAGATAATCTTCACCCTTATTTGCTGATAGGCTCCAGTCAGGGAGATTATTGTGTTTCAACAGAGCTACCCTGGTTTCCATGAGACTTTTGTCTGGAGGTCAGGCATGCACACAGCAATCCATGTGTGTGTTAGTGGAGGTTAGGAGATGAACCTTGAAATACTGTATGGACGTTGGCAGTGCATCTCAGATAATGCTGCATTTTGTTGCTATTCCATCCCTGTGCATACCAGTTGGGTTGAAGAGTTCTTTAGGCTGTAGGAGGTGTGAGGAAAAAGCTTATGTGGGCTTCAGTGTCATTATTATTGATGTTTTGGTGTCTCTGTTAGAATTCTGCAGGTAAAGAGTTTACCACAGTGTCTTAATATCTGAACAAGCGAAACAATGGGGAGGTGTGCATAAAAAATGTCAGGCAAAACACGTTATGAGTGTGGCAGACCCCGAATCTTGAGGCACTTAAACCTTGACAGTGCAGAGTACTCGAGGATTTTCTCCATGGTCTTATCTTTGTTGTGCCTAATGATGTGTGTTTGTCAGATATTTTTAACTAAATGCAACTTGAATGGCAGATTCAGATGAGTGCCTAGTTTTCAGGTTACTATTATCTTGAAACACTCTCTTTTTTTTCCTGTAGGATAACAAGACAACACAGTTTCGTCATGTCCAGCAGCTGACTTACAGCCTGATAGAGTGGAGATCACAGATACTATCTGGGACTCTTCCCAAAGATGAGCTGGCTGAACTCAAGAAGAAAGTCACTGCTAAAATTGACTATGGCAACAGGTAAACTCCAAACTACATCCTGAGGGCAGGGGAGCATCCCAGATCTCACTGCAAGCTCTGGAACTGTGTTTTGAGGATGGATGTAAATGGCTATTAATACAAAATGATGTTGAGAAGCGGGAAAACACTGTATCAGGCTTTATGTTTTTCCTTGGAAAGATGATTACAGCTTTCTGTTCCCATCAGAACGTGACTCATCTGACAAGGTGTGCATGTGGCAGTTGGCTGTTCATATGCCTGCATTCTCTTTAAATCTGGCAGCAAAGCTTACCTGTCTTAATTCTGCAGAAATGCTGGCACTTGATTGCATTTCCCATGGAGCACAATTTGTGCCTGGCTAACTGGAGCCAGGATTTGGATGCTGGTTGTAAACCAAACTGCTTTATCAGCAACTGAGTAATACAATCCTATAGGCCACTAAAACTGCATCTTTCATTGGCTTATACAGAATAGGGATTGTCTCCAATACTCATTTATCTACCTGCCAGACTTGATTCAGGTCATGTAAGTCGATCAAGAAGAAAGCTTATGGCAAAGAATAATAATTAGCTATAACCCATGAGCTCCATAGAAATACCTACCATTTTATATTAAATACATTTAAGTGAGAACAAGGAAGATGTCATTTTATCATGAAGTCACACAGCTAATTATTTTTCCCTTTAATGGGAAAACTTGGGAGTGAGGGATGAGGGAGCAGTGTTTCTGGGTGGGAAAACCATTCATGTGATTATTAGAAGGCATAGAGTCAATGAACACTGGCTGCCTGGAGCAGCCCACAGCTTTATCTGTGATTTGTGCTCTTTTTCACCTTTGCTTCTTATATATTGTGTTGCTGCTTTTGTCCTCTTATTTGCTTGCTACTCAGGATCCTGGGTTTGGACCTGGTTGTACGAGATGACAATGGGAACATCTTGGACCCAGATGAAACCAGCACAATCTCTCTTTTCAAGGCCCATGAAACTGCATCCAAAAGGATTGATGAAAGAATCCAGGAAGAAAAGGTACATCTTTTGCTGCTGGCTTAACCTCCTCGAAGAACTAGTACCTGCTGTATTTGTACATTCCTCTTAAGGATATCATGCTACTTGGGCAGCAGAGCTAAAATGTTTTGTGTTGTTCTTAATGGGAGTATTGTAATTCTTTGCAGTCCCTGCAACAGAATTTGGAACTCCGAGGGCAGCCAATATTTAACACAACGCACACATACAGCCTCTATGTCAACTTCAAGAATTTTGTCTGTAATATTGGAGAAGATGCAGAGCTGTTAATGAGCCTCTATGACCCTGACCTCTCCAAATTCATCAGGTAGCGTGTTGGGGTTTGTTGTATACACACGAGCAATTAAGTCATTTTGAAGAAGCCAATACAAGTTAGAAAGAAAGCAGGAGTGAGCAGAGAAGTGTTTTGAGTTCTGTTGGTTGCTGGTCTAGTAGTGATTTGGAAGGGGGTTATTTGATTTCAGCTAAGAAGTGAGGGTTATGAGTACTTGCACTCTGCTTCTTAAAGCTTGGGGTTTCTGTGATACGGTAGTGAAATCCCAGATTTTTATGTTCTTTAATTTCCTTATTGTTTTCACTGATCTGAGGCATTTGATTTGTTGCTCTCCTTTTAGTGACGTGTATACACACATTGTATTCTGTCATATTAATGCAAGTTCACACTTAAAAGCTGGATATCTTGTAAGAGTCAGGGAGGATACAAAGAATAAGGAAGGGCTTAGGTATCAGGAGCAGTCTGTCTCCATCGCTGAAGTTATCAGGTGTGGAGAAGCAGTCAGTTACAAGAGGAAGTAACTGAGAGAACCCATTCCCCCTATGCCTGGCTTCTGCCTTCAGTGAAATGAGCCACTTCAGAATCATGTTGGCATAGAATATTCTGGCAGAGCTTTTCACATACTCCTAAAAGCTCAAATTGGATAAATTGCAATGTCAGATGTTGATTTTTTTTTTTTTTATTTTTTTTTTTTTTTTGCTTCCTTTGTAGTGAAAATTACCTTGTTCGTTGGGGCAGTAATGGGATGCCTAAGGAAATTGAGAAGCTAAATAACCTTCAAGCAGTCTTTACTGTAAGTTGTTGCATGATGCAGACACTGGAGTTTGGGGTTCTTTCCCCTTCTTGCCTCTCTGCTTCTATTGAAAGATGTTGGTTTTATGAACACTTAAGATCTCATGGGCGGCCTCAGAGGAACACTTGGGAAAAGTATTATTTTTATGAGTAGATTTCCTTTTAAATGTGTACAATCTGACAACAAAAATGCCTTTTGCTCTCTGTCCTCTTTTCCCCTGTTTATGAAGCAGTTTGGTCTTAACTTTATTTTAAATAATTTCTAGGATTTAAGCAGTTCGGATTTGATCAGGCCGAAAATCAGCTTGGTGTGTCAGATTGTGAGGGTGGGGCATATGGAGCTGAAGGATGGGAAGAAACACACGTGTGGACTCCGGAGACCATTTGGTGTGGCAGGTATGACAAATTCAGACGCAGGAGAAAGGATTGTGGTCCAGTGGTTGGGAGGGTGAGTTAGGAAACATAGACCAGCAAAGCCTTTTAACCCCTTCATGTCAGCATCTGTGTCTTGAGGATGGAAATTATAATGCTGAGCTGTTTGATAATTCCTTTGAGACCTTTTAGTCTTCAAACACATGAAAGTGACATAGTGTCTGTCAGTGCTCGTTTTTTGGTGTGTCTCTTATCTAAATAGATAACGTGCTGCTGTCAGTACAGTGGACTTTTCAGATCTTTGAAAAAGAGGGATTTGCTCCTTGCAAGTAATAGGATAAAGGTGGATTTTTTCAAAGGAGCTTTGGGGAATGAGATGTCCAATTCCCATTCAGTTGCTGTGATGTCTTGTGAGCCTTGCTTGGGAAAACAATTTCAGCCTAATAATCAGCATTTGAAACCGAAATATTTGGAGGGTTTTTTTTCCCTTGAAATGCCTGAATCCCACCTGTGGTTGTTCTTTTATCAGAAAATATTCACATTCACTCCCGTATGCTGACTCAAGCATCAGTGGCAATATGCTTGTTAAAAAGTTTGTATGATCAGAGTGGCCTTCTGTATTGCTGTCATGAGTGGCATTGGACCAACACAAGCAGCTATTGTTTCTATTCTGATAGGGAAAGCTCTCTCTGTATTCTCTTTAGCCAACTGGCAGAACTGTGTGTTGGGTTTGTGTTGTTACAGTGATGGACATAACAGATATCATACACGGGAAGGTGGACGATGAGGAAAAGCAACATTTTATTCCATTTCAGCAGTAAGTATTATCCTTTGGAGTTCATCACGTATCTGGCTCATTTAAGGCACTTGTCCTTCAGAGAAGGACGAATTTGTATGGGAGCCTGGCAGCTTACCAAGGTCTCTACAAATAGATTAGCTAATGGCAGTAGTCAGCTTTTTGAAGCAAAAGATTTTTGTCAGTGCCCTGGTACGTTTGTTCCCCTGGATTTACATGTCTGTAGGATAGGTAAGTTACCTAGGGAGTCTTAGGAATGCTGCCGGAGTTGGTAGATATCCGTATCGTGTGAAGGAAGAAAGAAGAGCAGAGAGGGAAATAATGTGGGGTCTGGGGGATGTGACCTTAAAAACAGTTATGGAACTGAGACAAGATTTTGAGAAACACGTGAGCACAGAGGGAGTGAAGTCCCTTGTTGTCAGCATTGTGTAGTTCCCTGGG
Organism: Oreortyx pictus; assembly: GCA_036925125.1. Taxonomy (NCBI): domain Eukaryota; kingdom Metazoa; phylum Chordata; class Aves; order Galliformes; family Odontophoridae; genus Oreortyx; species Oreortyx pictus. The sequence continues at coordinate 1,775,320 of JAUPFR010000029.1, forward strand.
TATTGCCAGTCTGTAACTTTCCAGGCTGCCTGGTAGGAGTGGGTCAGAAAAGAGTAAGAAAGGGATTTCTCCCTCTTCCTGGAAAAGAAATTGAAGCCCCACTGTGGTGTGTGTTTCTGTGTTCTGCTAGAACTTGTGTGTGTTCTGCCTGCTCTCCGATTGCTCACTTTTTCAGCTCATTACAGTAATTAGAGTGGAGCTTGTTTGGGTAGACTCAGCTTGTTACTGGCCTAAATATAGCAATCCATTTGGTGTAGCTTATGTTGTTGCAAGGTATTTTTAGGGGAGATTGGTTTTGTCCCTATCCTTTTAGCACCTGCAGGACTGCAAAGAAAGATGTCTTTTCATTTGCAGAATAATGTTAGTCTCCTACTATTTTCCCATTTTTCTCTGTTATAATCAAATTGAGTTTAGATCCACCTCTACAAGTGTGGGGAGTCCGTGGGGATGTTTGTATATACTTTGGTTAATTACTGACAGTGTGGGCACAGAAGTGTAATCTGGTTCTAGATCCAAACTCACTAGATGTGTTTGTGACTAGAGATAAGTTCAACACTCCCATGGTGTCAATAGACTCATGTTAATTTAGGACTAGTTAATGAACATGGTGATCTCCTGGGGACAGCTGAGGCACAGCTGAAGGCTCAGTACATCCAGTGGGAGTTAGACCCCACATGCTGAGCTGTTCCTTTGTGGTTATCCATAGCCATAGCTGCTCTACAGGGCAATCTGTGGATGGAAAGGCTGCCTTCATGGCTGTCCTGAAGGCTGCTGGTTCAGCGTGGTACAGATGTATTCACAGAGCTTTTAATTAGGCCTATTACTAGTGCTGATGAGAGTTTATATTTTTTTTTCCAGTTTGGTTTAAGCAGGTGAAGAAAAAGTCTTAATTTAGAAATAATTACACTATTTGGAAAACAGTTAGCTGTTGGCCAGCCCTTGTCTCGCAGAGCACGTGCTTGATGTTAGTTTATCCACTTCCCAGTCTGTTGTTGTTCTTCTCAGGATTGCCATGGAAACATACATCAGACAGCGACAGCTAATTATGTCCCCACTGATAACTTCCCATGTGATTGGAGAAAATGAGCCCCTCACTTCTGTCTTCAACAAAGTCATCGCTGCAAAGGAAGTGAATCATAAAGGGCAAGGTACAGCAGTCAGGCAGGACATGGAAAGCTGGTGTGGGGAAAGGTTCCCCTTGCTTACAAAGGAAAGTAAATGTCTCATGAAAGTCCAGAGATCAGTGTTTACTGGAGTTTGCTATCTTCCCCAAGCTAAACTGGTGGTCTTCGTACTAGTGGCTGACATCCCAGCACTTTGGGAGTTAAAGAGATTAAAAATAGGATCTGTTCTTACTTAAATGAAAATAAACCCTCTTTTTCTAGCTGATGACTTCCTTGCTAATGATGTCATTTTGTTTTGTTTTATCAAATATGGGCATAAGATATTTTTTAAGTGAACACAACTGATTGCATATTCCAGGTACTTTGTACTGGACTCTCCTGCTCTTGCTCATATGCCTGGTTTTAACCCCAGTGCACTCATGCATTCATCTCAGAAAGGTTGTATTTTACTTCAGAGAGTATTATTGTTCAGCAAAGAGTTACTCAGCTTTAGAGAGACATGGAGAACTCTGCCAGTAGTGAACCAGCTTGAATTAATTTGAGACATTGCAGCATGGAGGTGATGTGGAGAGAGATTTTTTTAAAGTATAGACTTAATTTTCATTCTGTGCATACTCTGTTTTGTTTTTGGTTTTTTTTCCCAGTAAGTAAATGTTACTCTTCTTTTCTTAGGTCTTTGGGTCTCTCTGAAGCTGCTTCCTGGTGACCTAGCACAGGTTCAGAAGGATTTTTCCCACCTTGTAGACAGATCAACCGCAGTGGCTCGTAAAATGGGGTTCCCTGAGATAATTCTTCCTGGTAGGTCCTATATTCTTCTGCCCTTCTGTGGAGTAAAAGTGACGTGAAATTCTGGAATTTCTGCTGTGAACAAATTGATATAAAAGATAGCTTAAAACCAATTTGTTTTCATATTTCTCTATATTTCAAGCTCATGTCTGATTTTTGTGGTGTGTGAAATTGGTTTCTTTGGGGAATGTTGAAGAATAATGGTATAAGTACACCTTGGAGGAAAATACCTCTTTAGTAAGAAAGATAATTTGGTTGCATACAGTTCTGACCCTGCTTTGCTTTATCCATTCAAAATGGGTTTTGAGCTATAGAGCTCACTGCATTTAAAAGCATGTACATAAAGGCAGAGGTCTCTGGAATAAAAGGAGTGGTACATTTTAAAAACTTCTCTATAATTTGAAATGGAAATGAAATGGTGTGATATTAGGTGCCATTAATTAGCTGGTATCAGTAACTATAAGAAAAGGATGATGTGTTAACCTGTGATGTTAAATATTAAATGGGGAACTTCTACCACTGTCTGTACAATGAACTCATTAACTTCCATGAATTGTAGGTGATGTTCGAAATGATATCTATGTCACCCTGATACAAGGAGAGTTTGACAAAGGAAAGAAGAAGACTCCTAAGAATGTAGAAGTCACCATGTCTGTGCATGATGAAGATGGCAATCTCCAAGAGGTATGATGGCCTTTGCAGAAGGGAGCAAGGTTGCTCATTTGGATGGGTGGTAGCTCTGGTGCATAGGATCATATTCAGTCTTAATGTTGTATGCAAGAACTGCATGATAACGAATAAGAGAGATCAGAGGAGATCTCAGTGAGTATATTTGAAGTCACTAATTTTTTACGTTACTGACAGATCTGAGTAAAAAAACAAAGTGACGCAGTTCCCCTGACAGTAAAGCATGGATGTTGAACAGCTCCACAAGCTATGTGCTTTGAAAACTTTCAACCAAAACACCTTTTGTCTTTCATTCTAGACCTCACCTTTTCTTTTCTCCCCCCTACCCTCATTATTTTTTTTTCCAAAGAAAGCTATCCATCCTGGTGCTGGTTACGAAGGTGTCTCTGAGTATAAGTCTGTTGTTTATTATCAAGTCAAGCAACCATACTGGTACGAAACTGTAAAGGTAAGAGTGTATAATTTGATCTTGCTTCTTCGTGTAGAAAAATGAACCAATCAAAAATCAAGTTATTGAAAAAAATAATAATTAGATAAAGCAAATTAAAAAACATAATGTCCTGTAAATTGATGGTGATGCCCTATTTGTAGGTATCCATTGCAATTGAGGAAGTCAGTCGTTGCCATTTAAGATTCACTTTTCGACATCGGTCATCACAGGAATGTAAGTGTCCAAAGAGAAGACCAACAGAAACACTGCACTCTTCCCCTACGTTGAGATTTTCTGAGTTTCCAAACAGCATAACGTTTGCATTCTACTTATTTCCAGTAATGAGACTTGACTGGAAGCAAAGACCAATCACTGAACCACTTATAGCCTTAAAAAAAGGTTTAGTGCTGGTTTTGTTCTGAAACTGGAGTTAAATAGGGAGCAAAGTGTTATCCCCCTCAGAAGGTTTTTGTCAATGCTTTTCGGTACTTCAGCTTCTCTGTGTATATCTGTGCTTTTAATTTCTTCTGAGACTCTCCATAAAATTCAGTCCAATTCAGTCTAATGATTTTATAGGAGGTATCCTGATTACATTGATGAAAGGCAGATGAGAAATTCGGAGCCAAAACTTCATCAGACTTCTTCAGAACCATTTAAATTAGGATCAGTAGTGTCAAACTGAACCCTTGGATGAAATCTCTTAAGGCGGTTGAGAAATGCAGTGACGTGGCTTCTGCATCTGTCACTCACATGGAAATTTGCAAAATCCCAACCAAAATGTGTGTGCACATTTACGTTTGTCCATCTAGCAAAAAGCTAGCCACTGAAATTACATGGAGAAGGAAGATTCAGAGAGGAAGTTTTTCTGTGTATTTGCAGATATCAGCTAAGTTCCCTGAGATAAGCTCTTTGTACTGTGGATTACAAAGCATTTCTACCTCCACCACATTATCTTGTGATGATGCTAAATAAAGAAGCTGCATGAATTATGAACAGTATGGACATAAATAAGATAATTCCTAATAAAGATTTTTTTTTTTTTTTTGCTTTCTACTTACAGCTAGGGATAAGTCTGAGAGAGCTTTTGGCATGGGCTTTGTGAAATTGATGAATGCAGATGGAACAACACTGCAGGATGGCAAACACAATTTGATTATTTATAAGGTAACTCTGGCATTTGCAGTCCTCACTTTGGTGTAACTAATCAAAACATCACTTTGACTGTCTTTTTTTTCCAAGTAATATAAACACTGTTGTATCATTGCAGAAATGTTAGACAATTTCTTTCAGGATGATCACTAAATGGCCTATTTTTATAAGTTACCATCAGCACAGCTTTAAGTGATTGGTTCTCTGACTTGGTGGACACAAATCTGGTACATACTAGTGTGTGTCTGTACTGTCCTTTTCCTCTAACATTACTCATGTAGACAGCATGCAACAAACAGGCCTGGTGAGCACCTCATTTAGAAGATCAGTGTGTGCTAGGGAGAAGGGCATGATGCCTTTCATCACAGTCAAAGGAAGAAGCTAACGCCTTGCTGTAGAAAGATGCAGCATGAAGGGGTGGGAGGATCTCTTGCATTCAGTGGCTTGACTCACTCAGAGTGCTGAGTTCATTGGCAGTGTGTGGACAACTTCTATTCCTTGAAGTTTGAAGTCCAAATAATGTAAGTGACTATAGATATGAAAGCCTTCTGTGCCTGTCCCCATGTTTATGTTGGTAATGTGTCTGCAGATGAGAACTACAAGAGTTCAGAGATGTGCTGATAACCCTCTTCATTCTTGTGGTCAACCAACAGGGTGATAACAAGAAAATGGAAGATGCAAAATGCTATTTAACTCTACCTTATACAAAAGTGGAAATGGAGGAGAAGGAGACCCCCTCAGGGAAAAGTGTGCACCATCTAGCCAACTTTACACCCAACAAAGACAGCACAAAAGACAGCTTCCAGATTGCCACTTTAATCTGCTCTACCAAACTCACCCAGAATGGTACGTCTTGCATTAGCATCCCAGTGGTATCATGAAGTTATAAGAGCCCTTTCTTTCTGCAGTTGTGTCTGGCATTGTGACACATGGGAGTGTACTGCTTTAACTTTAATCTTGCTGCTTCACGCATCAGTGACAGCCCAGTCCCAGCATTGTTGGCATCAGCGTGGCCCTTATTTGCTTTAGAGTTCCTGCACTAGTACAAACGCAGAGCGGAACACAGGATAAGTCATACGCTCAAATAAATGTCCTGGCTTGAGATACCTTCTGAATGAATGAGAATCCTGCAGAATTGTCTACTGAATGCTTTTTGTTATCAAACTACACCAAGGTTTTCCATTAATAGCAAAGCTAACTCTCTTGCCAAAACAAAAGAGCCACCTCAAGGTAATTGTCTGCATATCACAGTGTGACTTTTCCTTGTAAGCTGATTCTAAAAATAACCTCTAGTACTTATTCTGTATTGTTCTGCAGCCATTAAGTCAGCTGTGTTGTTGCAATCTGTTTCTAATTGCTGATGTTCTGTCCTTGCTAGTTGACCTGCTGGGTTTGTTGAACTGGCGTTCTAACTCTCAGAACATTGCCCACAACCTGAGGAAGTTAATGGAGGTGGAAGGAGGAGAAATTGTGAAGGTATAAGTAGAGATCTGATCTTTTTATGCAAAGTATTAAGTACTTTGAAGGTTTATAATTGTGTTTTGCTCATAATCTCCCGACGTGGGCTTGGGGTAGCTGTTGTTCTAGTTTTTGAGTAATGTGAGAACAAAAATATATGCATTGCTCCAGGCATTCCTAGTGGAATTCACCAGCATTGCAGGAGTTACATGTTATGAGGTCAGGGTGGTGATGACTTTATTTTCCCCCTTGTGCAAGATGTGTTCAGGTAGCTCTTTTGGATGGACCTTTGTTTTTGCATGACAGGCTGGTTAAAAACGTAGTGGAGCAGAAATATAGTGGGGACAATCAGAGCTGATAAGAAAAAATACCCCTTGATCCTACAACTGAGAATGGGCTGATCATCGTGACCAACATGTAAATGAGCACAAGGCTAAGATCCCTTTAAAAATGGTATTTTGTGTACAACTTTCACAGTTCAACCTGAGCTAAGCTGGAGGGGAAACATGATCCAAAAGAAAAGCCTTCTGTGCAGGCTTCCAGAAGGTTCTTTCCTGACTCTGTTGCTCTTTATGCCTCCAGTTTTTGCAGGACACTCTTGACGCGCTTTTCAACATAATGATGGAAATGTCAGAAAATGAAACCTACGACTTCCTTGTGTTTGATGCACTGGTGAGTGACTTTTTGGTGGATTTTGGGTGCTGATCAACATGGTCCTAACAGTTAAAAGAAAAAAAGTGAAGTCAGATATATCCAGTTTACATTGGTCGGGATCATTGAATACAGGGGGATAGAATGTCCTTGCTCTGATATGTGTCATTGTGTTAACCAGCACTGAGTGTTACAATACAAGAGATCCAAATCTCAAGTTCCAGCTTGAAAAGAATCATTTAGCTTTAAAAAAACGGCAGCCTTCAGCCTTTTTAATCCTATGCAGGGGCAGTGTCACGTAATGACTACAAGTAGCGTCGCTTCCTGTATCACTGCTGTTGCTTCATGTAGTACCTGCCTCTATCTCTAAGGGTTTCCAATCTGAATGCTGATAGGACCTGCCTTTCTTCTGAGAAATGATGTAGTCACACATACCGCAGTCTTTAGTCACCACGTGAACAATACTATGTATAGCAGCAGTGTTATTAGAAAAAGAAATAAACGAACACTAGGACCTGACGAAAACCAATGATGTGTTTGGGGACTGTTATGTTGCAGTTAATTGGGACTGTGCAACTCTGTATCACCTCTCTTCTCTTCCTTTTTGTTTTGGCAGGTATTTATTATTTCTTTGATCGGAGACATAAAGTTCCAGCATTTCAACCCTGTTCTTGAAACTTACATTTACAAGCACTTCAGTGCAACTTTAGCTTATGTGTAAGTATTGGTAACCACAAACCCACATGCTGTCCTTGAGACGACATCTCTCTGATTCTGACAGTAAATTAAACTAATGTGGTCAAAAAGACATAGACCCCAGATGATTGTTTTTTGTCCCATTCTTCTCTGCCTCCAGGAAAGAAAAAAACCCTACAGTTACCTTTTTTACTTTGTTAAAAGCTTCCATTGTCAGAATTTTTTTTCTTCAAGGACAAGACACTGCTGTCATGGCAAATGCTGCATTGAGGGCATGTGATTCAGACTCTCTTTTGACCTGTAGTATTCTCTCTTTATTTTTATTTTGTCCACGAGTGTGTTATAAAAAGGTCTTTGTGTTTCTCAGCCTGCTTTCCTTTCAAAAACGGGTTTCTTGCAGTCAGTCTATATGGAAAATATCATTGTAAGTCACTGCAGGGGCTGGTGGAATTGATCAAAGAGGATAAATTCATTATAAGTCTGATCTAATAGATCTTGCTGCAGCTGGAACAGTTTTGCCTTGCTGGTATCTACCCAGGTCCTTCAAAGTACTTCGGGCAGAAGAAAGTTTGACATACTCTGTATGATGGGCTGCAGTCAGAATGCTTGAACGGTGTCATGGGGAGCAGAAGCAGGACCATATGTGGCTGGTGTTGTGGTTGATGGTAGCAGAATTAAAATGAAGCTTGCTCCCCCTGGTCTGTTGACAGCAGGCAGGTTGTGGTGGCCACAGACTTGAGAGAAGGGCCAGAAGTCATGATGGGGGTTTTAAACATGCTGGTCACACTCTTCTTATTGAAACTCTGAAGTAGTTGGCCATTTATTTCAAACAGATCTGCAGTTCTTCACATTCAGAAATGCAGTTGAGGACAGTGGGAATAATATTTTTCTGTAACAGTTGTATTTGTGGCCTTCAAAGCAGTTTAAAGAATTCGGTTCGCAGTCATTAGTCTTACTTCATCAAGGATGGAAAAAGCTGACAGTACCCACAAATTATTTACTTACATGTGAAAACTTCAGTCCTGTTGGGCAGCGTAGTGACTTTGTGTGCTTAACGTGAGGTATTTATTGAAATGTCTATTGGAAATTGGAGGAGAGGACAGGAGCAACATCCATGTCTCTTACCTCTCCAGCTCCCCTTGCTCTAGAGCCCCTGAGCCCCATGGTGATTAACCTCTTGGTAACAAGGAACTCAGTTTCAAACTCTGTCCAGTAATGGCAAAAAAACCAAACTCCTTTTCCGGTCTTGAAATCTTTTCTTATTTTTAATGGTAGGTGTTAATTCCAGGCCCTGATTACGAAGCCTCTGGCTGGAAATACGATACAACAAAGCTCTGAAGTCCTCACCTCCTGGATTGCTTTCTTCTTCCTTGTCCTGGCTGCATACTCACTGTGTGCAGATGATTTCCTTTCCTGCTTCCCTGTAGCCTGAAGAATATTTCCCAGAGGAAAATTCTTCATTCTTATTTCTCTTTACTATAAATAAACTTCTTTGTCTGATTAATGGGCATGCTGCATCTTAGCTTTGTTGTTCCCTTGACTTGCTTTCCAGCTTAGCTTGACAATGTGGTATTTGCATAATGCCAAGTGGACTATAATATTATGTAGTGTCCTTTGTGTGCTCCATGTGCCAAAGGAGGGAATTGGATGCTGGTAGTGTGGGAAGCAGAGCAAGTGCAGAAGCTGTTGTGTACTTATCTATTGCTCACACACCACTTGGAGTGCTGGGAGTTGATTAGTGAAGAGGATTTCAGTTGAAAGGGCAATAAAATTCCAATCCTTTGATTCAGGAGAGGCTAGATAGTGAATACAACATAGTGTTAGGCAACTTTAGTGTTGCTTGAGAAGCCCTTTGTGTAGAAGAAAACTAACATATGCAGGAGGTGTTGTTCCACTTGAAGCAGTAATGAGTTTTCCAGATTCCTGATTCCTTTGATCTAGGGAAAAAGAAAAGCACTACAAGTGGGATTTATAGGCAGACTTGGCAGCCATGGTTCATCCATGGAACTGGTCATAAAAATATGGCACCTGGGGAAACAAAAGCTTCAGAAGAAAATAAGCTGTAAAGAGTAACTTCTGCTATCAGATGATTAGATCGTGGGTCCTCTCTGTGTATCATGTAAGGTAGCTGAACATAGACAGAAATTTAACTCAGTCTTTGTTCATTCCCCTTTTTGATTTTCCAAAGGAAACTCACTAAAGTGCTGAACTGTTATGTGGGAAACGCCGATGACTCCAGCAAGACAGAATTGTTGTTTGCTGCTCTGAAAGCCCTGAAATACCTCTTCCGATTCATCGTTCAGTCAAGAATATTGTACCTAAGGTGAGGCTTTGTCACTGTCATCTTCATTATGTCTCTTTTTGGAAGGCAGTGCTTCCAGTCACTATCATTAGAGAGAATGCTCTTCAGCTGTGTTGAAACTCGTTTTGTTTAAGTCAGAAATGAGCTACTTGATTCTTGGAACCTAAGCAGATTTGGAGGCATTGGCAGTTAGAAAAATGCAGCTTTTCTGTCACAACAAGTTTCGTCAGGAAATTACTCCTGTAGTAACTGCAGAATCCCAAATGCCATTTTTGCACTCCTTTCTTTGTAGAAGGAGATAATTGTAAGATGTTTTTCCAAAGTATAAAGTTATATTTCAGCTGCTGTGACTCTGTTAGCCTAGATTTATGTGTGTAACTATATTCCTTTCTGGTTGTTTTTTTTTGTTTGTTTGTTTGTTTTGTTTTTGTTTTTTTGTTTTTTTTTTTTAGGTTTTATGGGAAAAGTGAAGATGGTGGTGAATTTAATGATGCAATACGCAAGCTGTTCATGTCCTTCAATGTCCTCATGGACCGTCCTTTGGAGGAGGCTGTCAAGATTAAAGTATGCATAATGTGCAGGAAAAGCTAATACGTTTTATTACATCCACTGATACGTTTGGAGGAAGGCAGAAAAAGGGTCAAGGTTTGAGGTGCACAGTCCCAATCAGATGAGTCACGCCAGAATCTTCTGAATGTCTGTTGCAGTGCTGAATGTGAAAGGAAAGAAAGAAAAAGAAAGAAAGCATTTAAACCATTAAATTTATCAAATAAAGATGAGAGCTTCTTGCTGAAAACCCTGCAGCAACTGCTAGGATGAAAGCTTAAGAACTAACCAAGGTGTAGCATAGTGTGGCATGGAAGACTCTTCAACCACTAATACCAGGCCTGTGGTTGATGGTGATGCAAGCATTAGACCACTGCAAAGACGAATATAGTGCTGGAAATGAAAGTACTGAAAAAAGCAGATGGTTCCTAAATGCATCTTCAGTTGTATACTTGCTTGTTTTTGTGGCATGGGCTGGATTATGAACCTTGTGTTCGAGCTCTGAGGAGGAGCAGAGCAGCCATGCAGCTAAACCTGGCTAAACTGCTAAAGGCAGTGAGTCCCCTAGATTGTTTATTTCACTTCTCCTAACTGTATTCCTTTCTCTCCTTAAAAGGAAAGATTGATTCTAGACTTCCAGTTAGCATTTGGCTCATTTGAAGTCCAAATCTGATTTTAATTTAAGCAGAGTTCTTGCTGGCAGCAGCCATGGAGCATCACCCAGAAGCCTTTAGTTACTGTTGCACCCAGGTGCTTGGATGCTACATCTATAAAAGCCATTCTGGGAACTGTTTAACATACTCCTCTGTGTGTGGACATGCTGAAGGAGCTTAATCCCTGGAACTGCAGGATGTGTGCAAAAAACCGACCTGCTTGGCTCTGAATCCTTCCTCCTTCACTTTTTCCACCCTGTGCTGCAGATGTGTAGTTGCTGGAGGCTTTTTGGATGCATACATTTGATCTCAAGCCAGATCTTTGCAGGTGTCTGCATATTTGCTCTAAACAACTCTAGATTTGCCACGTGAGCCGTGCACATTGCTGTTGAGGCTTAACACACTTTCAGAATGAACTTGCCAATCTCTCTCAGTTTCCATGTGTGCTTTATTTCTCTCTCTTTTTCTTTTTCTTGCAGGGTGCAGCTTTAAAGTACTTGCCCAGCATCATAAACGATGTCAAGCTAGTCTTTGACCCTGTTGAACTCAGGTAACTGTATTAAGTTCGTCCTCCAAACTCAACTCATCTGCAGGGAAAAAATTGGGAAACTTAAAATAGCCACTCTCACCATGATGCGCTGATACATGTAGTGCATGATTTTTTAGGAAGCTCCCTTCAGGGCTCTGGAGGAAGTCAGTTCACTTCAGAGCAGCCCGTGTCACTCAACTGCTCTTTCTTAGGAACTTTGAGATTGTGTTCAAAGCCAAAATTTGAGGACTGGAGAGAAGTGTGGAAACGTCACACAAGTTTCCAGTTCTTAATAATTGTTGCTGTGGTAAACCAACGTGTGTGATGTAACCTTGGTCAGAAAACAAAAGTTATATTTACTCAAGAAAATCGTGGCACTGTGGATTTCTGTTCTTTGGCATTCACAGCTTTACCAAGAACCTCCCTTTCATGCTTCCTTGTTCTGACACAGATAATTTGCAGACAGACAGCAAATGTACGTGGAATTTAATTTAATGGAGTCTAAGATGAACGTGAGTCATGAAAGGGGCATCTGGAAGGATGTGCACTTGCCATTGTGCATAGCAGTGTTTCAGGAGGATGTGTAGTATTTCCTATTTATAAGCTTTTATGGCGTATCTATTGCAAGCTTTATTTTGAGAGCCTTTTCCCTGCAGTTTCTGGGTCCTGTTCAGTTTTACTGAGTGCTTTGTGAGGTTTGTAGAAAATAAGTGACAGTTCAACACAGAGGCAAAGCCGCTTGACTTGCCCAAGTGTAAAAGTAGATGGAAATGCACTGGGTTGAAAATTCTGACTCGCTGTTTACTTTATGGTTTGCATGCTAGTAACCTCTTCAGGAACTTCATCCAAAGTATTCCTGACAACCAGTTGGTTCGACAGAAGCTGAACTGCATGACCAAGATCGTTGAGAGTGATCTGTTTAAGCAGCCTGGTGAGTGGCAAATGGAAGTCTCTGGTTTCTTTGCGGGGCCGTGCACCTTTGTGCAAACAAAAATGTCTTTCATGTTCACGTGTTTAAATCAGTCGTCAGCAGTAGTCTGCAATTAAATCCATCTTCAGAAATATTCTTTGCTTTAGTGTCTCCAGAACTGAAACTCCTTTGTTGTTCAGTGTTTATGCAATGCTGAGTACAGTAGGATCCTGGTTGAGCACGTTGATTTAAAAAGCAGCAGGAGGAGAGTGACCTGTTTGATGTACCACATACCATTACGGATTATTTGTCTCTCTTAGTCTGTCAAAGGTAACTCAAGTGGATTGAAGCACACGTTTGGTGTCCAAGATAAAAATTAAGAGCAGAAAGCTACAGTGTGTTACCTGTTTCTATGAAATGCGGAAGAACCAACAAGATACGGTGCTGTGTTTCATTTTCAGAATGCAGAGATGCTCTTCTCCCTCTGCTGATAGACCAGCTGAGTGGCCAGTTGGATGACAACTCAAACAAGCCTGACCACGAGGCCAGCTCACAGCTACTGAGCAGCGTTCTGGAAGTGCTGGATAGGAAGGATGTGGTGAGTATGGGCAGTTAAGGGTGCAAATTAAGGTTAATTCTTTTTTGTTGTTGTTCTTTATTTGTTTCAGAGGGTTGGGGGAATTAGGGGAAAAGAACTGTTCTCAGCTTATGGTTTGAAGAGTCCCAAAGTTCAGGTGTTCCCAGAGATTTTGTTGTATTGCTCTGTGATTTTTTTTCAGTCTCTTTTCACACGAAGTAGTTGTGTCCAAAAAGAGGTCACACAGAGATTGAATTGGTGGCACAAAAAGTCCTTTCCTTCCTAGGAGCCAAATTCACTCAGTTACTTTGGTGACTTGGTGAATTATTTTGGAGCAAGTGATGTAAGCATTTGGTTTCTCACTGAAATAGAGATAGCAGTCATTCAGCTGGGGGAATACAGTTATCAGGGCCAGTCCTCCCACATTAGGAAGCTCTCTGTAGAACAGTATATGTAGAAAATAGTCTCACATTTTCCTTTCTGAACATCCCCAGGGGCCCACGGCCGACCACATCCAACAGATCATGGAACGTCTGCTAAGAAGAATAAACCGCACAGTGATAGGAATGAACAGACAATCTCCACACATCGTGAGAGCCCTTTACTTCCTTCATTCACTGCCTCACCCTCTGTGATATTGGGATTTATTCTCCTGAGAGGTTTCGCTGTGTAGAGTGGTTTATGAAATCATCCTTCCTCTTCCTGCAGCACTTCTGTGCTACTCAAACATGGGTTCTGTCACTGTCTGTGTCTGTCATGCGCAGAGAATTTGCTTTCAACCCATTTTCTAATACATGAGGAATCTTTGCTCAGGAGAAGATGCTCTTAGGAAGTATAGGAAAGCTTGTATGTCCTAATTTGCCCTGTGTGTAAGTGTGCAGTAAGATGGAAAGATAAAGGGCAAGTGTAGATAGCAGTCTCATTGATTTAACAACTCTAAGGTCAGGTTGTTGCTGTTACCAGTATGTCAGCCATGGGAATTACAGCTGGACACGATCAATTAAAAATGTAGTGATTCATATATGCATATGTACACACACATACATAAAAATACTCATTCTGATGTTTAAAGGATGTGCTTTTCTTGCAAACTGTGATCCCTGGGTGAAAAAGAAAGCTATATTCAGACCCCATTCTTGAAAATTAGGAAGTCAGCTGGTATGGGGGAGAGGAGAAAGCAGTCAGACACGTTAATTCCAGAACATAGATGAGCAGGGTTGTGCCTTGTGATATTTGATGGGGCAGAACTCTGGAGATAAATGTCACTCTATGAGCTTTGGTGCTTAATACAGAGAAAATAATCAAATGTTTTCTTTTTCATACTCTAGGGTATTTTTGTGGCCTGCATGACAGCCATCCTGAGGCAGATGGATGACGCCCATTACGACCATTACATCAGTACTTTCAAAACCAGGCAGGACATTATTGTAAGTCAGCTTGGCTAAAGGATCAGCTCAGTCCATAAAGAATTACTTTCTCCTTCTGAAAGGTCATTTCAAGTTACTGTGTTCAGTTTAGACTGATGATAATGCATTCATCAGCAATGACTTCTGTGTTCCTAAAGCCACAACCACTGGGGATATTTTCACATCCCCCCTGCTGGGTATGGACAGAGGATGTTGCTGAGCCTCTGGAGCCTGAGATATTAGCATTTGTAGCATTGATAAAATCATGTTTAATGACTCTCTAAGTCCCTGCAAGTAAAAGGTCAGGAACCAAAAGAGTGAGTGAAGATGCTCTCACTGTATCTCTTTCTGATTTTGTTTCTTTATCTACTTCTTTCTAGTTCATCCCACCTCCCATTTTAATTAAGAGACTGGAAAGCTTTCAAGTGTATCAAAAGGAAAGAAAGGACAGCAATTTTGAAAATGTATCTGCATTAATTTCTGAAAACAAGGAGGACTTCTGTTAATGAAGTCCTGTGGGGTAATAGCTAAAACCCTAATACTGAATTCTAATTTGAACCAAAATACTTTGTTTTGCTTTAGTGGGTGGCAGTGGAAATAGTTTTCTCCATGTTAAAAGCTGTGTACGATTCATCTTCTCAGAGACTTTCAGTATAAAACAGGGGAAACATTAGGCTTTGATTTGGGGGGGGGAGGATTTTTGCTTTTTGAAGGCCTTGGAACTAACTGCTCTGTCCAGACTTGTCAGCAAACTGCTCTAGGAAAAGTCAGAACCAAAAGCAGGATTTATGCAAGGCTCCATAGCATGGCACAGCAGCTGTTCTGGCATTTTTGTCTTCCTACTCCTAGTTTTGCAACTTAAAAGTGCTTGCTTATTGAAATACTGCCTGGGGAAGAGCCAGGAGTTGCCTTCTTCCTGTAAAAGATACATCAAAAGCCCCCACAAAAAAAGGTTTGTAATTCATTTTGGATGGCAAGGTGATCCTTCTGGTTCCCTGTGCAATTGGAATTGCTTGCAATCTGTTGAGCAACATAGCCACCTACAGGACACACACGTTTCTGTCACTTCTGCACCTAGTGGGCTGGAAGTCAGTAGGGAGCATTCAGCATCTAGGTTTCGAGTTGCTTTTAATATGTTATGTAAATATATCTTTATGAAGAGTTCGTTAGAAGTCAGAAATCAAGGTGCTTCTTATTTTGCTCTTTTAGCTCTGCATCTTCTGCCTCAAAGGGAATATTTCTTGCGTGTTTCTGTGTGTTTACATGCAGTATCAGGAGGGTGAATTCATGTAATTATTAAAGCTGCCTGAATTCACATACCAATGTGTAATTCTTGCAAGCTTCAAAGTTTACAGAAGCAAGCCTACATATGTGATGATGTGTGAGTTAATAGCAATACAAAGTTGCATTTATTGATTTATTTATTTGTATTGTAAGAATTGTTTTTCTTTGTTTTTGTTGCCTGTTGTTGGTTTTTATGTGCTTTGGTATTTTCAGCCCTGGTGTAGCATTGTGACTTGGTCAGTTTAATGCTGCTATAAGTTAATTCTTATCTTCAAGGTGCCCCTGGACAACTCCATCCCTTTCAGTCATGCTTTGATTTAATAATGCCTGGAGGATTTTTACTGAGGCAGCACCAAATGCCTGTTTCTCTCATCACATTCAAGTTGCTTGCCAATTCTTTAGAACAAGCTGTTCAACTTAACAGAATTTTTTTTTTTTGGGTGGTGTTCTTTGCAAGGTGGTGATTTCTTGCGTGACCTTTGTGTCCCTCTATTTTTGAATGCTGATCTTTGCAGAGAATAGAATCTATTTAAATTCTCACAGTTAGCATTTTTGTCTGTAGGGACCACAACACAGAGAGATCGATATTATTGATATATGATCTGCTTTCACTCATCTTTTCTTTCTCCTTTTTTCTTATCCTTGCCTTGCCAAAGACTTCAGGTGTGCTAGCTTTGTTGGGGGCAGGTTGGCACTTGTGCAGAATGCATCTTTTCTATGATAATATTCTAAACCTCGTGTCTGAAGGTATGTTTATTACCTCTTTGTAACAGTCTTTCTGAAATTAGACTAGGAGAGACTTAACTAGTTGGAGAAGAGAAAAAGATGTTCTGCATTTCCTTCTTTATAGAGGGTACTGCATAAGGCTGTTGTTATCAGACATCTGGATACAAGTGCTTGGACGCTGGTTTTGCTTTTCAATCCATCTTGTGCACCAGAACTCATTACAGCGTGGCTTAATTTGGAACAGTAAAGGTAGATTTAATTAAACAGGAATAATTCCACAGAACATGATCTCCTTCTGCAGTTGAATGGATGAGATGTCAGAAATAATTCAGTTATTGGAATATATTCCTGCAATAAGAGATCCTTCTTAGGAGGCACAGTGTATTGATGGGTAATCAATGCAATTGCAAATACTTGTGTTTCCATGTACTTTCACGCAGATAAAAAAACTACTTGTTTCAACCTGTGCTTTTTATTTTTCCAACAGGACTTCCTGATGGAAACATTCATTATGTTTAAGGATTTGATTGGAAAAAATGTCTATGCATCTGACTGGATGGTCATGAATATGATGCAGAGCAGGTACGTAGTTGCTGCTGTTTAAAGTCTTGTTACTGATTTCGAATCTTCTTAATTCTGAAAGGAGGCTAGTTCCCCTGGTCAAGGATTAATTGTGCTGACCTGCAAATCCAGATCCATTTCTGTCCCCTGCTACAGTTTGTCATAGGGGTGCAGTTTGGAGAAGGACATGGGGGTGACAGATGATTTGAAAGTGTTAATGGTGAGGGTAAGCTAAGCTCTGGGGGAGCTATTGTTTAGAACAGCACTGCATTCTCATACAGACTGTCCCAAAATGTGTTTGTTTTTTTTTCCACGTGCCTCCATTCAAGGTTAGAAAGAGAGGAATAATTTCTCAGTGTCTCTTTACTGCGAAAGAAGTATTATAGCACTTCTTCCCAAATTTCTTGTAGGGACATGTGCACTTTTCTACTGAGGTTACCTTTAGGAGACATGTAAACCCAGAATACAACATTACTTTTTTTTTAACGATTTACTTATTTATTTTCAAAAGCCACCTTTCATTTGATATTTTTACCTCTTTCAGGGTTTTCCTCCGGGCAGTGAACCAGTTTACCTCTGTGCTCAACCGCTTCTTCCTGGATCAAACCAATTTTGAACTCCAGGTAACAGTTCCCTTGTTTCTCGATTTTCTTTTGGACATCAGTGTTTCCTGAAGAGCACAGAGAGCAAGGAAATCCCACCGTTGCCAGTGGAAAATGTCTGTAAAGTCAGCTGAGTGTGCTGCATTCTGAATTACAGAACGGTGGGTAGCACAGCAGTGAGCTCAGGCCAATGCAACTGCTGTAGGATTTACGAAGTCGAGCTGAGTGGTCTGTTGGCTAAAGCTGTATTGTGCATAATTAAAATACTGTGGGATGTAACCTATTATCACCTCTTTAGGTTGGAAAGTCCAAGGTATAAAAGAAGTGGTAGATTTTAAGTAGCCATATGGGGTCCTTGGGGTCCCTTCCATCCCAAGCCATTCTATGGTGCTGTTCTTTGCTGTTGGCGTGCCTGCTTTGGCTGAGAACTGACTTATCTTTGCTACTGTACTTAGCTGGTAAACTTCCTCATTAACTGTGAGACCACAGCATTTGGACCTGTCTGCAACTGTTGTTCCATTTGTTGCTTTTCCTCCGCCTTCTCCTATTTTGGTCTTGTTTCTCTTCCACAGCTCTGGAATAGCTATTTCCATTTGGCAGTGGCCTTTCTCACTCACGAATCCCTCCAGCTGGAGACCTTCTCACAAGCCAAGCGCAGCAAAATCATCAAGAAGTGAGTTTACACTTTAAAAGTTGCCAGACCTTTTTATTTTTAAGAAGAATCAGCTTGCAGAGGTAACTTCAGTAAATAGGCCTTCTTCATCTTATTGTAATACTTCTTTCCTAGATATGGGGACATGAGGAAGGAAATTGGCTTCAAAATAAGGGATATGTGGTATAATCTGGGTGAGTTCCATCTAAAGAATTGTCTTTATTCAAGCTGTTAAGCTGGATTTCTTAGTAATTTCTTTGTATAAGCTTTTTGTATTTAATGTGGGGAAATACATATAGGTCCAGCTGTCCAAGAGGACAGAGTTTCTTTTTTTCTCTAAATAACCTTCAAAAGCTGGTCCTTTAACCTTCAAAAGCTGGTTCTTTTTCACGTCCACTGATGAGCTATCTTTAAGGGATTCCTTGCCCAGGAGGTTCTGCCATATGAATGCCAAGAGCAGAACTTTCCAGGGAGCCTTTGTGATATGCATTATTCATCCAACTCTGTTCTGTTCTCTTTCTTTGGACTATTTTTGAATTTTGAAGCTGTAGCAAAATATTAACAACAAAAATGCCTTCTAATCAGAATGTCAGTGTTTTATGGTATTTATTTTATTTGACTCATGTGCTTGCACATTTGAGTATATACTTATCACATTACTTCAAGCAGACGTGTCCTATTAGGATGTATCTGACACTGACTTTCTTGCAGGTCCCCACAAAATAAAGTTTATTCCAGCAATGGTAGGCCCAATCCTGGAAGTAACCTTGGTCCCAGAACCTGAGCTACGGAAATCTACCATTCCCATCTTCTTTGATATGATGCAGTGCGAGTACAACTTCAGTGGGAACAGAAACTTTCATATGGTAAGGGAGCCCCATGTGTTAAGGACAAATGTTCTACAGTGTGCATTGGGCAAGAGAGAGAAGAGAATATTTGAATAAAATCAAACAAAACTACAAAAATGAAACAAACATTGTTCTTAACACTTTTGGAAGTAATCATTAATTGGTTTGTAAGAGTCAGGAATCTTCAGTTCTGGCCATGACTGTACCTTTGCACGTCTTTGATGATTAATAACTCCTCTGTTTTAGTATCTTTCTCTGTTTGAAGATGTGAAGCATTGGGAGTGCTGTTTCTCTCATTATGAAATGGGGAACAGGCACACAGAGGACAGACATAATTTTCTTGAGGCTGTGCAAGTCAAAGGGCAGAGCAGGGGACAGAACTCAAATCTCCGAGTTCCAGCCCTGTGCTGATTTCTCTGGAAGTTCCCTTTTATTGCTACCGAGAAAAGACCAGACAGGAAGGATGAAAAGGAGGGTCTTCTCTTTAATGCTAAAGTTAACTTTTTCTCTGTGGTTTCTAAGGTCTCTTTCTTCCTTCTTTCCTCTGGGAATATCAGACCTTAACATCTCAACTGGCAGACAGGGGACCCTCCAGTTATGCTGTAGACAGACTTCTCCCTGGAGATGGATAGGAGACATCCATCCAAGAGGCAGCCACCTTGGCATTTCAGATTGTTGTCAGATGTGATGTGCATCTCCCTAAGCACTGTACTCAGTCCAGCTCAGACCCCAGCTTCACTGTGTATATTGGGATCTTTCTTCCCCTGAGGTCATCAGTGTTTGGCATGGTTGGTCCCAGGGTCTCAGGGGGATTTGAAATCAGTAGAAGGAAAGTGGATACGTGGCATGGATTTTCTATTCTAGTAGCATTTATATAATATTTATGATGTCCTTCATTTCTTGGAAGAGGAATATTTATGTAATTAAGTTATAGCTAAAGCTATGTACTTGTCTTGCTTGTATGTAGCTGAGCATATCTTCATTACTGAACAGGGACTTGGTTCTTGTTGCATGAGAAGTTGCTTTAATTAGCAGTCACAGCTGTTTACATTGGTCAGAGAGCTGTGACTGGCCTTTAACTGGTGGTAGTAATTCAGTTTCTTTAGGGTGAGTGAATAATCGTTATCATCTGTAAAGGTCATTAAAGATGCTTCTCTTTCCTAGCAAAACTGGACTGCTGATTGATGGGGGAGAGGGGAAGGCACTACCCCAAGGCATCACTTTCCAGTGTTTGTAGGATGAGAAAGGGAGGACTCATCTCTCTCTGCTCCATTGTTGTCTTCTTGACTTCTTACCATTTTTATTCTGGTTAACAGTGAAAGCATCCTCTAATTTGTCTTGTAAAGCCAGTGCCTGATGGCAGTTCGGTAACAGCAGCCACAAACATTGCTGAATATGCCTTGGGGAGGTGCTGTCTACTCAGCAGGCTTCTTGCCTTTTCAGTTTGAAAACGAGTTAATAACCAGACTGGACCAAGAAGTCGAGGGTGGCCGAGGGGACGAACAGTACAAGATTTTGCTGGAGAAACTGTAAGTTTTACAGTGAAAGATGGAGGTTCTTTGTTTACAGTGTAGTTGGCTATTTTTCTAAAGCAAAGAAACAGAAACCCTAATGTGTTCAGTGGTGCAGAGCCTAGTTGGAGGCCTCTAATACTAGTGGTGTTCCCCAGGGGTTGGTGCTGGGTCTGGTCTTGTTCAATACCCTCATCAATGATCTGGATGAAGGTGTGGAGTCCACTCTCAGCAGGTTTGCTGGTGATGCAAAGCTGGGAAGAGTGACTGACACGCCAGAAAGCTGTGCTTCCATTCAGCAAGGGCAGGACAGACTAGAGAGCTGGGCAGAGGGGAACCTGGCAAAGAGATTATAAGTGGAGAATTGTGGGAACAGCAGGCTCAGAGCTAACCCAATCAGAGCCTCGTAGCACCAAGAGTAGAACTGAGGTTTTTTTTGATTGACGAGGCAAGCTTTGACCTGGCCAGGTTGGTTATCTGACTTGGTTACGCTGACTTTCATCTCATTGGATTTGGTCTGCAGCCTCCTGGAGCACTGTCGAAAGCATAAATACCTGTCTGCTTCTGGAGAAAAGTTTGCTTGGCTGGTCAGCAGCTTGCTGGAGAACCTGCTGGACTACAGAACGATCATGCACGATGAAAGCAAGGAGAACCGCATGAGCTGCACTGTCAATGTGCTGGTATGGGGGAGGCTGGGTTTGGATGTGGGTGCTTCTTTAGTGACCTGGCTTTTGTGGTGCGGTCCTGGGGTGGATTGGGTGCTGCAGTATGAATTTGGTGACCTCAGTTTGCCGTGAAAAATAATTCACTGGAAAAGTCATTTCTTTGTTGACCTCCAGGAAGAAAGCCATCAAGTAAGAGGCTGCTAAAATAATTCTTTTAGGATTTTAAATAGTTTTCTCTGTTCATTCTGGTTAGTGATGGATCCAAATCAGGCTGCTGTTCATTGGCAACTATGAAACATAGACAGGTATATAATCCTAAAGCAAATCATGTGTCTGAACTTTGCTTATATGATAGCCTGAGGCCTCAAAAAATGGGCAAGAAAGATGGCTAGCTGATAGTTTGGGAGATCTGGACTTAATTTCCTGTTCCACTGTGAAGAATAATTGTGTAACTTCGGTCTAGTTGGTTTCTGTATTTCCCTTAGCCCTTTTCTAGAGCTCCCATTTTATGTTAGGGGGATGATTTGAGGCATACATACCTCTTAGTGGGCCAAGTGATAGCAAACGTTTTTTAAATACCTGAGATTGATGCTTAAGTTTCTTGTCTAGCAATGATTATGCAAATCCACGGTGGTTTACATCAGTTGGGCTGTTTCCTTTTCTCCTTTTTGGCAGAATTTTTATAAAGAGAAGAAACGAGAGGACATCTATATCAGGTAGGCTATCTCCTTCCATAGACCTGTGTAGAAGCCTTCGCTGCCCTCATTGTTCAGCACACTGGTACAGCAGTCCGTCACATAAGGTAACAATTATTTTTCATTCATTTAGATATCTGTATAAACTCCGGGACCTGCACACAGACTGTGAGAACTTCACTGAGGCAGCATACACTCTCCTTCTCCATGCAGAGCTGCTCCAGGTAATGCACTAAAGGCAGCTTTAGTTCCTCTGTCAGAGGTTGGGTTTGAAAGGAAGTGCATAGAGAATGAAGAATTCACTCTTTTTTTCCTTCTTCTGTTTGTTTTTAAAGTAGCTTTGCGTAAGCTAAGTGGTCATTAAGAGCTTCCTAATGTTGCAAATTACATGACAGCTAAATAGATGAAAGCAAAATTATTATTAGCATTTATCTATTACATGCATTTGATGAGCAGTGTAGTATTGTAACTTGGTTTTAAGTCAGCTTCTATTGATCTGTGGATGACACGAAGCAGCAGAACGTACACATTCATTTAGTTTCTCATTGTAAGACCTTAAGCCAAAATTCCACATTTTGCAGATATATTGCAAATGTAAGTTGGACTTAACATCACTCTTGTCCTCTCTTAGCACTGGTGCCTGATTGGAGTGCATGCATGCAGTAGGTTACTCTGCCCACTGTAAAGATGTATTCGTCTGCACATATTGCAGTTCTTTCAGCTTTGCCTGTTTTCTCTGTGTTAGTGGTCTGAGAAGCCATGTGTTCCTCATCTGCTGCAGAGGGACAGCTACTATGTCTACTCACAACAGGAACTCAAGGAGAAGCTCTACCAAGAAATTATCTCCTTCTTCGACAGGGGCAAAGTGAGTTTCTCTGGTGTTCTTAGGGCTCAGTGGTACTTGGGTTGGTAAAAATAGCTGCCAGAAGTTGTTTTTAAGGGGAATAACAAGCCTTGATGCTTTAGGCGTGGCTTTTAAACGAACCAAGTGTTAGCATGAGCAGGGCACCTGCTTGTCTTTTGATGTGTTTTCAGTCCTGTTCCCTTTTTAGTTGAAGGTTTGTAAAATTAGCCCTATTCACAATACTGCCTAGATGAGGAAATCAGTGGTATTTTTCTTTCTTTTCCCTGGCTAGTGGCTTCTGTTAGTGGTTTGGTGGTTGTTTTTTGTGTTACAATAAAACTGGTTTATCTGGCTGATACCAAACTTGTGTTCGTTGCCCTTTGGGTAGATGGTTCTACAAAGACTAAATGAGACAGACCCAGGGAAACCTGGTGAAGGAGATGAGGTGTTAGTGCAGGAGGAGAACACGTGAGCTTCTCTGATTTGCTGATCAGCAGATGGGAAGAGCTGTGTGACTGTGCCCATCACTGCAAAAAACGTACAGCATGAAGTCTGAGAGAACATTGGCCGTGCATTAAACTGTTACTTGGATTAAAATCAGCTGAATTTTTGTGTTACCTGCCTGTGGTGATGAATGCTTTTAACTCAATATTTTCTTTCTGTTCTTCTTGCCCCAATTCCCCCCATTCATCTTCCTTGGAGATGTGGGAAAAAGCCATTCAGCTAAGCAAGGAGTTGGCTGACATGTATGAAAACAAGGTTTTTGATTACGAGGGGCTCGGTAATCTCCTGGTAAGCATTTTTTTTCTCCATTTTCTGTGGGCTGCTAACTGCTTCAATTAATATAATTGAGCTGGAAAAGTCCCAGATAGAATTATGTTAAAAACAAACAAACATAGCCCCTATGGTTTTGTAAAGGTCAATATTTGAAGAATTTTTTCGTAACTCTTTTCCTGTCTTCAAGAGCGTGTGGTTTTGACCTTGCAATTAGCATGACAGTACTGTGTGAAGATGTTTAGCATCCTTAATGTTAATCAAATAATCTAACATTTGCATAGTGTCTTATCAGGCTCCATAAAATCATCCCCTTGTTATTCCTGAAGTAAAATTACTTTGCATCAGCACAGACCTATAGAATGGCCTTGGTTCTGAATGACTTTTTTTAATGGCTAAAAATGCAACCAGATGGGCTTTATGTCCTTTTGTATGAGAGTCATCTGCCCAATATTATTTCTGCCAGTTCTCTGACATTTGTCACCATTTGTGTCTGCTCCACTTTGGAACGTGTTTGCTTTTAATTTGTGTTGCAGTAGTGAAAGATTTCAAGTGTGCTCCTGGAATCCCAAAAAACATGGCATTGCTGTGCAGATCAGGAGATGAAGTTGATTCTGGCCCAGACAAGCCAAATATTTAACCAAGTAAATGGATGAATATGAGATATTGTCTATAAATTATATATATATATAAAGTATTCCATAGGGGAGAACTAATAGATCAGCACTTGTCACTGGGAATGTGAGCTGCAGTCTGGCAATGTCCTTGAGCACTCTGAAGTGAAAATGCTGCTGACTTCTCTTTTTCAGAAGAAACGAGCTACTTTTTATGAAAATATTATGAAGGCCATGAGACCTCAACCAGAGTACTTCGCAGTTGGATACTACGGTCAGGGTTTCCCCTCTTTCCTCCGGGTAAGAGTTCTTCAGTACTCAAGATCTGGAGTGGTTGGTAAAATCCAGAACTTCCAAAGCCCCCAGGAAAACTCAGAGGCCAAACTCTTGTGTTTTTTTTTTTTTTTCCCTTTGAATGTTGCTGAGAGGTAGGAATCCCTGAAGCATTTCAAAACAGTTCAGCATAGAAAAAAGACAAGTTAGAGTCTGATTATTTTGTATTAACAGCTTTATAATAAAGTTAGTGTAGTACAGTTGGGTTTGTTAGAAGATCATTGTTCTGTTCTCACATGAACTTAAACAGAGTCTACCTTTGGCATTAATACCCTCTAAACTTCTACAAGTTGCAGTTGTTAGAAAGTGTTCAGCTTGTGAAGAGGTTACCCATCTCTTTCTTAAGCCTGAACTCAATTTTAAGGACAGGGGATCATTGGATTGCTCAGGCACATTAGTTGTAGTCCCACGCAGGAGAATTAAAATGAAAAGGTGCTTCCTGTTTGAGGTTGGTGCTAAGCACTGCTGGATGTGTGCTAACTGTAACAGAGAACCTAGCCAAAGTGAGTCAGATGGGCAGGGTGCAGAGTACTAGAACATTTCCCCAACTATTATTTAAAATCAGGGAACGTTTACGTTTCCAGACTGGAGTTGTTTGAAGCTGCTGTCCTTAAATCAAAGCCAAGTTTCATTACAAAAATATATATATATATATATAAACTTAGAACTGTGAAACTGGATGGCACAGAAAGCTTTTGCCTTTAGGTCATGTTTTTGAATCCAGTTCTTCCACAAACCACCTCTGGTTGGTGGCCAGTGTGAAAAAAATATGCTGTGGTCTTCTTTGAAGTACAGAACTTTCATGGCTGGTCATTTTGTTCAGGGTAGCTAGAGAAGAGAGCCCGCTGTCGAAGTCACAGAGAGATCCTTCAGTTGGCTTGTACCAGAAGATGGCAATCACACAGTGGCTTTTGCTGAGGATGGATAGATGCCACGTGCCCAAGCATACCTGAATGAATGAATACCCAGTGGCTGTCAGTGGGACAGTCCCTGTCCGTCAGTCAGGCACACTGTTGAAACCTCCTGATGGCTAAAAAAAACCTGGAACAGTAGCACTGGCTATTGTGAGCTATGTATTCTGGAAAAATATGCAACAGTTCAGAACAAGTGGGATGAGGCAAAATTCCTAGAAAGCACGAGTGTGTTCTGTTACACTGGTGTGTGGAAAATCAACTTCCTATGAGGATGCCATTGCAGTGCCTTGCTTCTGTTGTTGTCAGCCTAGCCTGTGTTTATTCCCTCCTGTGTTCTGACTTCTAAGCTGAGAGAAAATTTTTCACATAAACTAGATCTCTCAGACTACTCAGTGTGTGTTTGGGAAGCTGTTTCTCACAGCTTTTGTTGTTAATTCTGCTTTTTTCTGCTGCCCACAGAACAAAATTTTTATCTACCGTGGCAAGGAATACGAACGAAGGGAAGACTTCAACCTGAAGCTCCTCACCCAGTTTCCTAGTGCTGAGAAGATGACCAGCACTGCCCCTCCAGGAGAGGAGATCAAATCTTCTCCCAAACAGTGTATCTTTTGGTTCTAAAATGCTTTGGCACATTTGAGATCTGTTTCCTTCCTGCAATTATAGAATTGGTAAACAACAGATCAATAAGCAAGGGACTTAACTATTCCAGGAGGACCTTGAAGCAGACACAGTGCATGAAAATAAGATGATCCAGAACTGTTAATAGACAAACAGGGAGCTAATTTGGTTTTGTGAGAGTTAAATGAGTTCTGTTAGAGTAGAACTTTGCAGGTCAGGTTTCTTGTACCCATCTCTCAAGCAGGTAGTAGTAACTGCTGTGCTGTGTGTGTGATGTCCAGGTGGAAGACATAAAATACAGGCAGTGAAGGTGGGAGGAGGGAAGTATGCTGCTTGCTTGCAGTTCACTAGCTTTTATGAAATACCTGTTTGTTTGGTTTTTTTCACTCTTATGAATTGCTTTGTAAGAAATGTGAAAGGATTTCTTTATTCCCATGAAGGCTGTCGGGTGAGCAGCCCTTTTCTTTCTTTATTCCTTTGTGCAGTGTGCCACTGAGCGTAAAATCTTCTTTCTCTGACTTTTGTGCATGCCCAAGTGCAATTGAGGGAAGATGCTTCAGACTCTTCTGTTTGTAACTTCTGGTCTCTATCCGATATGCTTCTGGAAGACACGTGTTAGCAAACACCATGCTGCTAGGCTTCTGAGCTGTGCTGTACAGGCCAGACTAGGGAAGATGTCTGCTGGTCTGCTTTGGCCTTAAAAGTCTGTGTACAGAGGCACAATTCAAGCAGTGATACCAGATGCTTCCCTTGCTCTAAGCCTGCCAAGCACTCAGTCCACATAGGAAATTAAAATTCATTCAAGACCAAACTTGGTATCAAAAAATGCCTTCTCTGTTGCTGCTTTGTTTCAGCTACTTCCTTTGCATCTGTTTGTGTTTGTTCTAATGTTTTTGGCTCAGGATGAACCTGAACTGCAGAATTTTGGATCCAGATCTGAACTTTTCCGAAAGTTTGGGGGTGTTTGGTTCCGGGTCTTTGGCATAGCCCCGTTATAAAGGGGAGCAGCTGCATAGCTTGGATTTGGTACAGGTTCTTCTCGGACTCTTACAAACACCATCTGAAAGGATGAGAAGTTTGAGTGCCCAAGTTGCTGTTGTATTAGGCAGGGGTTGATGGTTCTGTAGTTTGTTTTAATTTCACATTTGTTTGCTTTTAATCTGAAAACCACCTTGGTCTTGGGCTCTATCTTCTGCTTGTAATCTGTTTTCCTGCTCTTGTGTGATATAATGCCCTGTTCTTCCCATAGTTGTTTCATAATAGTGCACTGGAGCTGCTAATTAGGCTGTACACCATCTCAGGGAATGCTTACACACACAGGCTGGCTGCTCTTCCACCGGTTCAGAGCTAGCAGCTCTATAGAATGCTTAGTGATGGCACAGAGCCCAAGCTAATAAGCTCTCCTGAGAGAAGGAGTATATTAACTTGGGCTCAGTGCTCGATCGACTGTAGCTGTGTGGTTTTGGGTTGGACTTGGCAGGTATTCACCTGGCGCTTTAAAGCAGGCAGAATGACCTTGCTTTTGCTTTCAGAATACTCTGTAGAAATACCCATGGTAGAATAAAGGATGTAAGGGGCTACCCTGTCCACCAGACATTGCCACTTCAGAGTAGAATTGGCAGGTGATTCACAGAAATGGTCTCTTAATGTGAGCCAAACTGTCTTTACCTCACTTATCCGTACAGATTTTTACTTACATCAAGCCTTCAGTGCAGTCCTTAAAACAGAATATTGCAGGAATAACACTGTGCTTTGGGGATTCTGTTACTCATTTGTCTCGAATTTCTGTTAAGGTTCAGATGTATTTTTTAAGATGTAAAAGATGAAGATGATATAGGTGTTCACTGATAAAAACAACTAGCTTCATTGATCTAGAAATTGCATGGGCAGCATTTTCACTGTCCTGGAAGAATCTGACAAATAATTGGGCAGGGAGAGGGAAGAGATAGATGCACGCATTGCAGAACCTAGTACAGAATCCTGTTTTCTTGTCCCTGAGGTAGAAATCTTTAGTGTCCAGGCTTCCCATGCATTTCACTGAAGGAATTTAAGTAGTTTGAAGTATTCATTTAGCCCTTTCAGGGCTTTTAGTTCATGGGTAGCATAACAGCCACAGCAAGCAGTGTAATTTTGTTACTGTTGATCAGCAACTAAGTATTTCTCTTCAGATATGACTAGAGCACAGGGAATTTTTGAGGACTGACATTTGATGAAAAAAAAAAAAAAAGGGCACTTTTTTTTTCCTTTTTCTGTTTTCCCAACAGAATTCATACTTTTTCATCCTTAACTATAGCATCTCAGATGTGCAGTGCTTTATAGTGAAACCTGTGATGAACCTGCCACCTAATTATAAAGACAAACCTGTTCCTGAACAGATCTTAAAGTAATTTCTTTCCCTTCTCTCTCAACGTTTGCTCTGTGTAGTCACAGGGTGGAGTGTCTTTTTGTCTCGTGTAAATTTGTATCCTGATCCAGTTTAAAGTTCATTATTTTTGAGAGGCAGTAGAAGAACAGTGATGTAAGGAAAATGCGTGGTGAAAAAACACTCTATTTTCTCTGCTTCTTTGTAGCTACTACAGAGCAAATGAGGTACAGCAGTTCACATACTCCCGACCATTCAGAAAGGGAGAAAAGGATCCAGAGAACGAATTTGCTGTGAGTCCTTCAGTTTTAGTAACAGCTGTCTGTGCTACGTGTGAACTATTTTGTGCATTTGCTTATTTTGCCAATGGCATTTTGAACAGTACTCTGAATGTTTTTCTTTCACCTGTGGCTATGGAGTTTGGTTATTAAGATGTAGGAGGAGCAAAAGGTTGCAATTCATGTTGGTTGCAATCTTTATGCAAAGATGATGTAATATACTGAGGGATTCTATACCTGTGCTCAGATGCTTGATGTAGGATGCACAGGCACTGTGGTTTTTAACCGTAGTGTTCTGTGGAGTGCAGTTGGGTGTCTGTTAGTGCTTGTGAGTGATGTAGCTATCCTTAAGGAGGCCAACATTTGGCTGTGAAGGATCAGCTCAACTTCAGGCCAGCTTTTAAGATTCACAGTGGAGGGAGAGCTTTAGGTTTAGTTTAATAACATGTTTCCTTGCTGCCTGACAGGCATTCTCTGTCTCTTGTGTAGTGGTTGAGCCTGTTGTGTACAACTATGGCTAAATGCACCATAGTCCTACCCCTAGTAGTGGTCTGTGTGGAGGACAGCTGCCTTCTGCTGCCTATGTTGATAGCATTTGTTGCCAAAACCACCAGGTTCCATCCCAGTCAGTGAAAGTGAATGCCATTGTGTAAATCCTGCCAGCTGAGTGCTGGAAGCCTGCGTTGCATGCTCTAGTGCAGAGGAGGATTGAATTGCAAGTCCAATGTTTTCTTTACATCTTGTAATTTTTTTCCTTCTTTCTCTAGACTATGTGGATAGAAAGGACAACCTACACAACAGCGTATTCCTTTCCAGGCATCCTCAAGTGGTTTGAAGTCAAACAGATTACAGCGGTGAGTTCTGCACATGGTTTGGATTTCAACCTCTGTGGTCTCTCACGGAATAAAGTTTTGCAGGACTACTCAGTGTAGTTCTCAGTCCACTCAGGACTAGCTGTTCCACTGATGGTAGGGCACACCATTAATTTGTCTTCTCCTGCTTTCTCTCAGGAAGAGATCAGCCCATTGGAGAATGCCATAGAAACGATGGAGCTCACCAATGAGAAAATCAGCAACATTGTCCAACAGCACGTCTGGGATCGGAGCCTTCCTGTGCATCCTCTCTCCATGCTCCTTAATGGGATTGTGGACCCAGCGGTCATGGGGGGATATACCAACTACGAAAAGGTCTTTGTCACATTTATCTGTAGCTCAGTTTGACCTCTGCAGTGTTGGAGGTCTGGATCGAAGCACAGGACGTTGAAGTTCAGTTTCCAGCAGTTGCTCAGACACAGTGTTGAATGTTTCAGTGTGAAGTTGTAGTGGTGTGTACTGCCACAGAGTCAAGGAGTAGTCTGCCTGTCTTGGGGCCAAATTTACATTGGTTATTACACTGGTAATAACGTGGCCCTGCCTTGTGGGAGCATTGTGAGGTGCTTAGCCGTGCAAGGACCAGGAGTAGAAGCAAAATAATTAACATTTCTCCATTGCATTGATATAGAATGGAAAGACAAGTGAAGATCCCAGCAAAAAGTCATTACAGTGCTGCAGAAAAGTGTGTATTTCAGGGGGAAAAAAAAAAGAGAGGAATATTTCTTATCCATGTTTATTCAGTTGACGTGGTGCATGTTCCTTCCTTATGTGATGTTAACTTGAGCTGTTTATTCCCACTATTTAGCTATGATCTCCCCAGCACAAAATGGGTTGCTTATTTCCATGAACTGAATGGATGGTGTTAAAAGATGTTTAATTCTTCTCAAACATGTTGCAGTCACATGAAATGAAGTGAAAAAGTTGAACAGGAGAGGGTCTGGAATATCTGGGCTGTAACTGGAGTTGCACACTTCACCAGGGATGAATTTGGCCCTAAATCCTCCCATTTCATGAATTAAGGTTGACATAAAGTTTAGAATTACGAAAGTGGGAAAGCAGTTAAAACTAGGAAACACAAAGTATCTGTAACCACATCTGGAAATGCTCATTTCTGGGTTCACATTTTCCCATTTCAACTAGAGATCACTGCAGAACATTTGGTTTTTGTGGGCGGCGTGGAACTTAAGTTTTAATTGTTTCTTTGTAGCCAAAAGCCAGAGTCTTCATTTTTAACATGTGCTTTCTTCTTGCGATAATTAAACACTTTCAAGAAAAATCCATTGGGACATACCCAGTAGTCCTTTCATGGGCTCACCTTCTCTTGACATCTGCCCTTTGATTAATCTTACCTCTAGGCTTATGAACACTTGTACATGTTGTCCAGTTAGTGGAAGTGTGGACTAAAGATGCTTTTGTTGAACCAAACTAAGAGTTAGAATCTCAGCAGCCTTATTTCTGTTGACTTTGTAGCAAGTCCCATGTAAAAGTGTTGTATTTCAGGGCCTAAATCTCAAGGAAACTATAGGCAACAGATGGTCTGTTCACCTCTCTGAGACTCCAGTTATTTGCATATCTTCATGTACTATAGGTCATTGAGTGCTAAAAATGAAGTGAGAAATTTAAGACTGATTCTGCTGCTCGTGTGTGGGTGTCAAGTAAATATTATTCAAGTCAGTACCCGTAGAGGGGAGTTCTGTAACTTACCAATTTTCACTGAAATATATAGTGAGGTCTTCATTGAAGAGCTGGCTCTGCAAACAGCGTCATGTCTAAGTCATCCTCTCCCTTTGTTTTAGGCCTTCTTCACAGAGAAATATCTTCAAGAGCATCCTGAAGATCAAGATAAAATTGAACTGCTTAAGCAATTGATTGCTCTACAGGTATCACATTGAGAAAGATAAGGATGCAGTACGTGTGAGTGCAGGTGTTTTTCCAGCATCAGTTTTAGAGAGGAAATGCAGTAGGTACTGTGAGAGCAGTCTCTGTATGTATAGAATAGTTCTTTATTTTAAGAACGGTTATATTCTAAAATTGTGGTCTAGAATGTTCCACGTACACTTAACAGAATATTTTATAACTTTTCATGAAAAGTTTCATGAAATACCCTCCATGAAATGGCCCCACAATGTTTTCTCAGTCTGAAAGACTTTGTCTATAGACAAATAGAAAGTTGTCTGTTTTCATCTGCATAGCAATGAAAAATTGCCCTGAATTTTTCTACCAGTGGAAATTGCAGACTTGTAAATGGTATCCCCAAAAACCAATTTTTACAGATATATGTACAGCAGAAGCAGTTAAAACTGCTCCACAATCACACAACTCTGGAAGCAAAGTTTGTGATTCTTGAATGTTTAATGTGCCACATTTCCCAAAGCAGAATATGGAATCAGAGTGTGGAAGAGGGAACCATTGGTGCAGGTGGGGTTCATATTTCTTGGTAATACACACATGCAATTCAAATAGATGGTCAAGTTACTGTAGTGTCACAAGTTATGAGTCAGTGGCTGAATACTTTTGATTTGAAAAATACTTTTTTCACCTCTGCAAACTGAAAATATGTTGATTCAAGTTCTTTGCTTGTATCTGAGGTGTATGATGTGCGTAGACGATTCCTTGCTGGAGCAGCAGATCAGATTTGCCCTTTCCTATCTTTGTTTTGTTCCTCCTCTCAGATGCCACTGTTAGCAGAGGGAATTAGAATCCATGGCGAGAAGCTGACAGAGCAGCTGAAGCCTCTGCATGACAGACTGACAGCCTGTTTCAGTGAGCTGAAGAAGAAGGTAGAGAAGCAGTACGGTGTAATAACTTTGGTAAGTGTGGTCTGACGTTTTGCCTTGAAGAAGCACAACTCTGCCCGTGCAGTTTCTGAACGTTGTGTGATTTGTCATGAACGTGTTTCTCTGCAGCCTCCCTCCCTGACAGAAAGGAAACCAAGCAGGTCAGGCTCTGTCGTGTTGCCCTACATCATGTCTTCCACGCTGAGACGGCTCTCTGTCACATCTGTGGCCTCTTCTGTGGTCTCTACGTCTTCCACATCATCTGATAGCACTTCCTCCAGGCCAGGTTCAGACGGGTGAGTAGTCAGCCTTTGCATGGGGATATAACTTTGCTAAAATGGGTTTGCTTCTTTCAAAATAGGAGATTTTCGAATGTAATTAGGAAAATCTGGTCTAGTACCAGAACTTTGGCAGGGGGGTTGGGACTTGAGGATCCTTGGCCTTCCAAACCAACCCATTCTGTGAATTAGTTACTCCTAGTATGAATGGCAGACTTCGTGATAAAATGCCTGCCTGGCTTCCTCTGCAAGTGGATCACACTTTGTCTTGATAAAAAGAACAATACTCAAAATTGCTCAGACAAGAGCATAAATCTCACTGAAAATCCCATGGTCCTAATCCAGTTTTTCACTGTAATATATTTCTGCAAACTGAGAGATCACAGCTTTTTGACAGCACATGAGATGTCTGATGATGGAGTAATATTTCATGTTTTTTCACTCATTTGGGGTGGGCTGAAGATCTATTCTGGAGCCTCTCTTGGAGAGAAGAATATCAACAGCTTCCAGATCTGAAGAACTGCCCATCAAAGAAGATGGTGATAACAGGATTTGCAAACTGAAGCGGAAGGAGTGGAGTGTTAGCAAGTCTCAGGTTATTGTGGAGAAGGAGCCAGAAGTGGAACTGACTTCCAAAATGGTAATGCAACAAGAAAAGAACAGCAGTAATAAACTCCCAGCGGGAGATTTTAATGTTTCCATTCCTTGTCGTTGGGAACTTCATTAAATAATGGGAGGGGTTCAGATACCAAAAGTCTTGGTCATCTGTGTAATTCTTGCTTTTTTTATTTGGAATACTTGTGTCACAAACCAAACTACAGTTTGACTTCAAGTACAAAAACTGGAAGCATGAGGCGCTAATGTTTCATCTCCATGCTCAGTGCTCTTGTTTCTTTTAGAAGATGGAGGACTCTAATGCACTCAGAGCTGTGTAGAATTGTTCTGTTTGTATTGGAGCGAGCAGATATTGCTAGCCCACACAAAACTGCAGCTGGCAAGCCAGATGTTCAGCTGCTGTCAGTCAGCATCACTGTACAAATCAAACGTACTGCATCAGTTTGGTAGTCTGGGGAGATGAAAAAAGATGGTCCAGTAGTTAGGTCATTAGCTTGGCACTTTGCAAAACATGCTTTCCAAGTCTGCAATGTGCTCCAGACCTCCTGCATGAGAGCAGGAGTGTTTATTCCTTGAGAAAAGGTTTTTGCAAAGAGGAATAGGAGAGAATTTATGCCCCTCCAGCTGTAATGAGGAATATATTGGGCACTGTTAAGGCATTCAAGTTAACAGTGTGGTTCAGAATAGTTGCCTAATGTGAGCAGAGAAGTTTCAGCCCAAAAGCAGAGTTGTGTGAGCTTGGAGTGTATGTTCTGATTTGTACTAAGACTGTGTTGCACTGTCAGAGAGTGTGCAATGATGAGGTATCTTAGTATTTAAGCTGGTGACTCAGTGATTGTGATTTGACATAACACAAGTTGTATAAATCATAATAATTAAAAAAAAATCATCTCTTTTGTTTCCCTTTTCTTGACCAGATCTCAGCTGGGTCTGGCAGGAATGGGTTGTGCTGCTATAGACTGGGGAATTCTCATCAAATCTGAGTGATGCTGCCAGCACTTGGGGTCTGCAGAATATTTCTGAAAAAGGGGAAGTGTGATTCTAGAATATTGTTATGTGGTATTGATAGGAAAACGTGGGATTGTAAATACTAGTGATTCAGGAGGCCCAGCCCTCTGCTTTTGGAAATGGTGCTGTTGAATTAAATGGGTTTAACCCACAAACCTGCTGCTGATTGCTTTATTAAGTAAGGCTAGATGGAAAGTTTCTGGCAAAAAGCCTGTTTTATTGACCAGTTCCCTGGGACAGTAAGGCATGTGTGTGCAAGACTTCTCTTTGCAGAGAGCTGAGAGATGCAAACCAGAACACCCACCCTCCCTTCTCACCTCTTCTCTGAGGGCAAGTTGCATGTGTGATCAGCTTCCCAAAGTATATGAGCAGTTAAGGATTATACTCGTGCTGAAGAATGTTGCAAAGTACACAGAAATCTGTGCTTTTTTTTTAATTTTTAATAGCTGATTTGTTCCCTAGCTGCATAGTGCAGCACAGGAATCAGGAAGAGGGATTTTATGCAGCTCTTGGATAAGCTGTGTGAGAGCTAGAAAGCCAGAGGGAACCAGAGGCTTACTGTATGTCCAGCAGCTTTGGACTCTGTTTGTTTTATATTCACTGCACACCAATGTGTGCTTCCTTCTGTGCAGTGAGAAATACTGAATGGCTCAGTGAGGGAGAATTGATCTCCAGGAGTTTCGTGAGTTTATTTATATGTGTAAGCATGACAGCCTTCCCTGTAAAGCAATAAATAATATTTAAAGGGACTTGGATGTGTTCAGGGCTGTCCAGTCTGTGTTCAGAAAGAATATATTTTACCTTTGTCTTCTTGGCTGGAACGTCCTTTTGGCTGCCTCTGGATGTTCAGGCATGCAGTGCTAGTAGGAAACGTGGGCACTGGGATTGAGGTGGAATTTAGATGGCCAAATGAAGCTTTTGATGTCTCTCATCTTACTGACAGCATTTAATTGTGATAGCACTGTGAGGAGGCAGGTTTGTAAATGGAGGCGCTCTCAATCAAGCTGCCCAAAGCTGTCTGTATCACTGCACTTACCACCAGCCTTAATGCTGATTGTCCACCTAAGGAGCTCTGCACAGCTGTACTACTTGTGACAGTTGGAGTGGTTTGGTTTACCCCTTGGTTATCAGTGTGTAGGTGTCATTGCAGCCATTTGACCAAGGCTTTGGAGGAGGTCCTCAGAGATGCTGAGTGCCAGCTCTTTAAACTGACTGTAGGTTTCCTTCCCTGGCTCCTTTTAGTGTATAGATTGATGTCATTAAAAACTGTTTAATATTGCTATCCATTTACTAAGGTCCCGGAGAAAACTGAGTGTGTCATAGGACCACAGCAGATGTCTTTTGACATGGCTTAGCCAGGGCTGTGGTTTCAGTGTTGTGTTTCACCTGAGTGCACCTTTCTCTCTTACACACAACTCTCCTGGAGTGTGTGGGTGCCTTTGTGACAGGTCTGATGATCTGATACGTGTGCAGCAACTTTGCTGACTTCTAAAGGTTTTCTTTACTCTTTATTTTAACCAGAACTCATCAGGAAAAGCTCAAAGGCCAAAGAGTCTTCAGCTGGGAGACAACAGGCTGACTTTGCTTCAGAGTTCTTCTCTCCAGCAGTCAGCACCTCTCAGCCCACCACCCATAACTCCCAAAACCCCAAGAACCCACAGTAAGTTCTTTCATGCAGCAATCGAGTGGTATGGGTTACTGTAATTTTAATAAGGTCTCCTCACTACAGAGGAAGAGAGGGAAGTAAATCATGGGGATGATAACAGCACATACTATTGGAACACCTGTAGTAAATCCACTAAAGGGAACTGCATCATAGCCTGGTTTGGTTTCTGAGCAGGTCTCTGGCTGAATAGCACAAACCCTACAGGCTTTGTTAAAAATTTTAAAGGAGATGCTGCTCTGCAGCTTGGGCACTCACGTAGTTAATGTTACACTTGGAGGAGGAGTTTATCTTGTAGAATTAGCAAACTGAGTAATTTGCAGTTCCCTCTGCTAGGCAGTGTCACTAACTCTGAAGCAAAGTATAAATACATGACCAAGGTAAAAATGCAGCTGTATTTTCACTGCTGATGGCTTCCTTGCTGTTCTTGGTATTAAGTATCTCACTCG
This sequence comes from Oreortyx pictus, assembly GCA_036925125.1. NCBI lineage: Eukaryota > Metazoa > Chordata > Aves > Galliformes > Odontophoridae > Oreortyx > Oreortyx pictus. Next base: position 1,811,167 of record JAUPFR010000029.1, read on the forward strand.
ATGCTTTGTTTCTTAAATAGATAATTATATGTATTATCTATTCCTCTTATTTGGATATACATTCACAATCTAGTGTTTCTGAATAATGACGTGAAGAAGCATAAAAGATTTAAAACAAAAAAAAAAAACAACCCAAACCTTCTAGGGTAAAGGAGTAGGGAGGAGAGAACCAAGAATACAAACTAATGTAGGAGTAATATGTAAAGAGAGATCTGTGAAAAGAATACAAAACCTCACGCTTTTATTTAGCAAGCAGTTTTAATTACCATTAGTAGCAGGACACCTTACCAAGAATTCTTCTGAAGTTTGAGGACTTATCTATTCCATCAACTGGAGTTAAAATCAAAGTGAATTCTCAGGTTGAGGCCCCAGCTGAAAGGAAACCCCAGTGAACATTGCAGATGTGATAATGGATTCAATTTTCTGTTCTCTCAGGCATGCATTTTTCACATAAGCTTAGATTCATTTGATGAAGACAGAATTCTTTGGGGCATTTTGAACTTAAGGAAGATAAAACTTTGATTCTGCTCTGACATCTCTGCTCAGATTTGGCTGCTAAAACAAATACATGGTCAATTCATTTTCCCACTCCTTTTCCTCCTACTTAAATGTCTTGTCTTACTGTTCTTGCTTCTAGGTTTTCCCTCATTGCAGTCAGATGGATTGTCAGCTGCTAGCCTGCAGAGCACCCCACCCCCACCTCCGCCCAAGAGCAAACCCTATGAGAATAGCAACCCGAGGAACTCTGTGGAGGTAAGGAAATGAGAGCTGACATTTCTCTGGAAGGCAGCATTTGAGAAAGACACCAGTGGAATTTTCCAAGCTGCTTCTCGGATGGTGTTGCTTGGAACTTGTCTAATCTTTTTACTGGTTCACTCCCTGAAACCGCAGAAGAATAAGAAGTTTTGATAAGAGCTATCAAATGCAGCCCCATTTTCCAGTGACAACTGTGTTGTCCTTGATTAGGCAAACTGTGTGGGGGTGGAGCAGGGAAGAGTTTTCCAAAACATGATCAACATGTGAAATAGTACAGTAATCTGGTCCTGAAAAAGAGTTTACATGCTGTCAGAAATTCTAAATGTTTATCTCCTTTTCAGTCCTCAGCTCAAAAATCTTTGAGATATGTTGTTAGTCACTTAAAAGTTATTCTGTATTACATCATCGTTTTAGCTGCAGTCTTTCAGTTTCATGAAGAGAAATTCTCAGTGCCACACTGACACTTGTTATGCTGTCTTCTTAATGCTCCTCTTGCCCTGTAGTACCCCAGATGTACTTAACATGCAGAAACGCTCATGATTGTGTTGCCAATTTAGACTTTCCAAAGCACATTCAAAAAGACAAATGTTTAGAGAGATGGATTTGTGGGAATATTCCATCCTATGCCCTGTGCAGAATAAATCAAGCACTCCAAGTCTTTACACTGGCTTCTACTTAATAGTCAAAAACATTTTCACTATACACCTACTTGATGTATAAATCACACCCACCTACTAAATATTCAAAGGATAATGTAAGCACAAGGTTATGTAGCATAGTTGAATCTTCTGCTCTTGTGTGGGGGTCTTCCATGGTCATTTGGGGAGGTATCCCACTCCTCACTTTAACTGTGTTTGGCACAAGGACACTTAATCTCTTCCGATTGGTTCCAGTTCTGGACTTGTGCCTCAGCAGTCCTTTTTGTTTCTTGTTCATGGCACTCTTGGGTCTGTGAAGAGACACATCCCATCTTGGGAAAGCTGTTTATCACAGAAAAGCAAAGCAAGATATCTGGAACTCAAAGCAGAGCTTCAACCTTGAGTCAAATGCCTCAGCCAGGCAAGAATGTCAAATAATCAGCTTTGGAGACGTCAGTTGTGTCAAATTCATTTCACCCCTGAAATGGAACTGTGGCAGTGATGTCTTTAGCAGTGCTGTTTACACATGAGATTTGTTGAGTACCTAAGTAACAATATCTGGATTTTCACCAAAAATAGTGAATTCAAAGAGTGATGAGACTTCCCAAATATGTTACTTCCACATCACAGAAAGACAGCACAGCAGTTATCATTTATTTCTCAGCGACAACGGCATAAAGTCTTGAAATGTGGGATGAGTGTGAGGTTTTCTTCTCAGACCTTCCCTTGCAAGTTGACTGTTTCTCCGAGAAGGGGCATTGTAACTGATGTAGGTGGTGTGGATGGCGGAAATATGCCAGCCCTGGGGATGCTGTGGGAGTTGCTGGTTCGAGAGGATTAATGAAAGAGCCCCCTTCCCTTGAGTCTTGTAAGAAAACTAATTACTGATGTGCTCTGGCTCACAACGTTGACCTTGGCTCATATCCAAACGGAACGGATTCGAAGGGCTGTAAAGAGAGATTGCAGAAGTGTTTTCTGAAGTGGTTTGCTCTTTTTGCTGTTGACGTAAAGTTGAGTGTGTCCTCATTTGGTTAAAATAATCATGAAATCTTGGCGGTTTCAGCTAAGCAAGAGGTGAACCCACGTGAGCTTCTTACTCACCTGGCTTTCAGTTTTCATGTGTTTCCAGGATGTTCCTTGAAACAAAGGGCCAACTTGGAAGAACCCACTGAGTGCAGTTTTCTGCGAGAACAGCAAGCATTCCACCGTCCCATGTGTTGGGCAGGATGGCTGTGGCTTGTTTTAGCAGAACTTGGTGTTTGCTGCTGTTTCTTGGAGTTGGTTACACCATTTTGATTTGGAAGCACTTTACATCCCTTCAGAGTGTGGTGCAGTGCAACAAGAGGTCAAGTCAGCAAGATAAAAATAGCTGAATTTTGAAACCCTGAGAAATGGGTTGATTTCCATTTTACTGGTAAAACTCAGGACTGAACTGACTCAGTCAGGCTGTGGGTCAGAAGCAAATAAAGAATATCTACCACTGAAGGTTTCTCTAACAACTAAAACATACCTGTTTTATTAGCTCTGGGAATGTGCCCTTCTTTGCTCCTCTCATTTATCGCAGGGAGTGCTGAGAGGATGAATTCAGAGATTTGATCCTGAAAGAACAATTAGGAAGCACAGGAGGTTTTGCTTTGCTTCTGTTTGGTCAAGCAAGATGTCTTAACTTGCCTGGTAATGGTTTGCTTTTCCTTTGTGCTTTTGTTTTGTCTTCTCAGGTTGCTCCACCACTACCAAGCAGACGTGAAGCCAAACCTCCCCCTCCACCTCCAAAAACCAGAAAATCCAGTGTCCTCTCTTCAGAGCAAGGATTGCAGTGAGGACTATTACTTGCTTGCCTAACAGCGAGTGCCTAAAGAGAAATGGCTGCTTTCTCTTCACTGACGTTCTGGGGCTTTCTACCCTAAAGACTAGTGATCTCATTTGCCATTCCATTCACTTCCATTGACGTTGTCCCTGGGAAACACCAAAAGGAACTCTTTAGTGTAACTATATTCCCAACTTCTGGTTTACCTTTCCAGTAATGGGACACTAATCACATTGGGGAGGAAGCCAGCCTACTGGAATTCTTGTCTTAGTCTTGTCTGTCCTGTTTTTTTTTCGCTGATGCAATTTCAGAGGCTTGTTCCTAGTGTAAAACTATCACAGTAGTGATTTGAAACCAGGGCTTGAACCAAGGTAAGCCACACCAGTATGAGATATGATATGCAGTATTTCCACATGGGTTCGTTACAGCTTTGTAGCTGTACTAAAGCACAAATCCCTCCTTCTGTTGCTGTGTTCAAGCCTTGATTTGCATGAAGTGAGACGGATTGCAGCCATGCGATGTCAGGTGTCGGTGTATGATGTGTGGTCTCCTAAGATTTGTGATTGCAGGCAGAGACCTGAACATTGTTAGCAGGATAAGAAACCTTTTTTCTGCTACTCATCATATGTATTTAAGATGAAGTACAGACGTTCTGCCTTATACCATCTCTGCTCAAGTAGTGGCAGTTGCTCACTCCCAATGGAGAGTTTAGGTTTGCCAGTACTTAATCATAGTTTCACGGTTGATTCTGGTTTTAACACTACAGAGCAGCTGATATTCCTTCCTTTGATATGTTGCTACTTTGTTTTGCACCTGGGGCAAAGACTTCGTCTTCATGCTTTTTGAATGGGATGTAAAAAGTGACTTTTCTCCTGTGAATGTCTTAGAAAGGGTAGAAGTTGTGTCAGTACCAGCACTGTATTGATACCAGCAACTTGGGGAGGATGGAGTGTGTACTGTAACCCTTACTTTGTCTGGCCAGACTCTCACAAACAGAAAGCATCATCTTCCTTCCCCTCCCTCCCCATTTGGGGCAGTACTTGCACTTTGTTTTGTAGCATCCCTTGGTCCGAGTTGTTCACAGCCACTAGAGTTGGATCTGGGATGTGTGGAGGACTTGACAGTTCACCACCACGCTTCCTGTTGCTTGGATTACTCCAGCTCTGCAGCTTTTCTTTCCTTGGAGAATGAGATAATTATATTATTTATAAGTATTTTATTAATTATTCTCTTTTAGTTATTTATTTCCTGCCCTCTCAGGATATCAACATCAGTCTTTCCATTTTATTTATTCTGAAGAGGAAAAATGTCATGGTCTTGGATTTTAACCTTTTGAAATTCCTGCTTTTCCTCACAGCCCTGTAGTGACCAGAGGCAGAGCACGAATATCATTACTCCGTATGGACCAGATGGGCCTTGTGCAGCACTTAAGCTGGAAGAAAATTCTATTAAAAATGGTCTTGCAGTGTGCATTTGAGGTCTCTTCTGCCATGGAACGATGTAGATCACTCCAGAAATAGCTTCAGCAGCTCTTGCTGTGTGGAACAGGACCTTCCTGAACTCCCTGTTCCAGAACTCGTTCCTTGAGAGGAACTTCACTGATATCTTTTCAAGAGACACAATTATAACTTCCTTATATATCCCCCAGAGTTGTAACTGCCACTCAGTGCCACATTAATTTCTTCCTGGAAACAATATTGCTTGCCACCTGTCACTGTCATTAAGCTCCTGATTATTGGGAATAATTTATGGAGCTGCATTTAAAACCCTTCTGGGGATGTTGCTCACAAGTTACCAGGTTTTTTGTTTTGTTGTGGGTTTTTTTTATTATTATTTATTTTTTTGCATGACACTGCACCAAAATTCCACTCACGTGTCTGAAATAAGTTTTACTGCCTTACTGAAATCCTAAAGTTGTTTGAGGTAGACTTTAATGAAGTTTAAACTCATTTTTCAGAGAAAAATGAAATCAAAGAAACCCCATTCCGGTTGTGAGGACCAAAGTTGCCCTTTCTCATGTTCCTTTGTCTTCTGTGTGACTCCAGTTAAGGAAACCTGCAGGAGCTGCATTTATTTTGCTGCATGTATGGCTCTGTGAACAGACTGCACTCATTAAAGGGTCATATCAGATTCCCATCACAGAGCAGGATGGAGACATTGGGGAAGTTGCACTGCAGTCACAGTTCTGCTCACTGTAGCTCGCATGCAAATGTCTTCTGGGCTGTTGCCTTCTCAGGGGAAATCTTTGAAACCTTTCTGGACAACCTGAGTTTGTTTCACTGCCTCTCCAATGCGTTGTAGGGCTTGTCAGCTCTGCATTATGTTCCTGGCCCACAGATGCTGCCTGACTTGAACACCGCAGGGTTTTCTCAGCTTTCATTTTTTGTCCACTTCTCCCTCTTCTTGTGAGCGCTGTCTTCCTTCTGCTGCTGTTGCACACTAACTAAAGGATCCTCAGAAGCTCTTTGCTTAAACAAGAACTTTTTGTCTTCATCCAGTTTCGTGAAGGTAGAGTGGTGGGGTGAGGTGTGGGTGATAGAATTGTATATGGTACCACCACCTTTTGTCGTTCAGTGCCTTGCCTTTGCATCTGCCTGTTCCCTCATTCAGAGGTGCTTTTCCTTTCCAGATCAGGTTTGCTTTTAACTCCTTTGGTAAGTCAGCAGGAACCTCAGCTGGTGGCTTCTCACGGGCTAACAGCACAGCAATCTGCTTTGGATGTTTCAGTTCCAAGTGACTTTTGAGTCGTAATTCCTTTCCTTTCTGATCTGCTTTATTAACTTGTAGATGTACCTTGGGTATTTTTCCCAGAGCAGGGAACTAGTCCATGCAAAAAGACCTCACTTGGGGAAGCCTGACTGCGCGCACTGTTTTCAGCTAATCTTTAATGACCCTTTACATGATACTTCTGGACTTGGAGGACGTTTGGTTGTGCCTGCTTTGTAATCTCTTTTTTTCCTCATTTGTTTCATGATTACAGACCAGTTGTATGAACAGGATACCCTGCACATAAGTTGTTAGTTATCCTCTCCCTTTCCTCCCTTGGTTCATGCCTCTGTCAGCCACTGGGAATGAGAACTCAAGTCGTTGTCTCTCCTGGTGCTGGTCCAGGTGCTGATGATGCTCACGTCCCCAAATTGGTGGGGAGAAGGAGGGCGGTGGTGGACCCCCACCCCTGTGTTCAGCAGGGCCCAAAACAGGCCTTTCATTTTCATCTTCAGCTTTTACTACAAAGCCAGCAGCGAGGATGCTGTCTCCCTGTAGCTCTGCCTTGCAGTCACCCCATCCCACCTGGCAGCTCTTTGATGCTTCTCATGGTGCACTCTCTACAGCTCAGGCCTTTTCACTAGAGTGGTTGTTATCGTGAGACATCACCTCACTGCAAGGAAAGGAGCAGCTGATGCTTAACTACAGAGTGAGAAGATCTCCCTTCCCAAAATGTGCAAATTTTCTACACCGTTGGTTGAAGATTAGGGGGATTTTTATCCTTTCTTAGCATTGTTGTTGTTCTAGGGCCTGTTGGAAACGCTAGAGACTCTTCACTGTTTCTTGCCTTAGCAGATAGGAGTTGAGTTTTCTTCAGTGTATTACTGGCTGTGTGAAGAGTTCTGTTCTTAGCTGATACAAGTCAGCAGAGCTTACATGGAGCTGCACGATGGGATTTCTGTGCTGTGCCCCAGTGATGTGGGGTTGAACAGCACTGTCCTTCTCAGTGCTGGGTTTTTAAAAAGCAATTTAAATAATGTGTGAGTAAGCACGGGGCCTGACTGGTTTTAATTAAGGAGAATTTAGTGCAAAATCCCACCAGACCTCTGATTTTTTATTTTTTGTTTAATTAATTAAAACGTTCTACTCTTTGCTACCGTACCTAGCCGAGTTCTGAGATTTAATATTTAGAGACTGTGTAAGGTCTCACTGTGTCATTTTCAAGATGAGAATCAGCTTTCCACGTAACTTACTTTGGAAATACTGTGTAATGTCATTTAAAGCATAGGACTGAAAGTGGGAGTCCAAGACTGATCCCTAATGGTGATCTCTTCGTGGCAGTAACAGTGGCATTTGTACTGAGCTCATAGCTTTGAATAAATCAGAGTTCAGTATGCAGTCTGAATTCAGACTCGATCTGAATCCCATTTCACAGCCACACTGTCCTCAGCCAGTGTTGAATTTCAAGTCGTAGAGAGGATTTATTTTCTTTTTCCTTTGGAGAAATATGCTCAACACTTGTTTTCAGGAGCTTTTAATTAAAACTCGTCACGCTGTGCTAAATTCCTTTAAAAATGTTACAGGCTCTAATCCACATCAGGGAAGAGGGAAATAGACAGCTTTCCATTTTAGTGGATTATTGGATTAGGAAAGGACACTGATTCCAGTGAGAACAGCTCTGTGATCCGCGGCAGCAGAAATACTGTTGTGTATATGTAGCAGTTGTTGAGAACCTATATCCACTCCTCATCGTGCTGTGCAGCCCAGAGTACATTGCCCAGATGAGCAGTGGGTTGGACTCATAGTGATAATGGCTCAGATTTCCTCTCCTTATTTATTTTTATAATTGTAAATGGAAATGAGAAGTTCTGAGGTGTCTGTAACTGAACTGTAACCTTTTTCTTAAGTGTAAAAACATTCCTGACTACTACTGCTACCATTTTTCAATTTCTTTTAATTAAAAACTTCTGTATCTTATGTTGACTGTTGTGGACTGCGTTATGTAGTGGAATGGCATGAGCTTTTTTTGGGGTTGTGTCAGGAAATAACAAACCACGTGTAGATGTGATTTAATTTCATGCATGGTAGGAGGTTGGGCTTTTCAGAAGCGCGTGAGGTTCACCTGGTTCTACTCCTGTTGATGTTCTTATTAATCTTCACAGTGCGTTGCAGTGTGTATTTAACAGGTTGTGATGTGAAAATGGATATCCCAGTTGGAGCAGAGTGAGGTTCCAGGTGTGGAGAGACCCCAACAACTGTGGCATCAATGGATGCAGTTGTTCCCAGTTGGTATTATAAAGGTTTTAGTGACATGAAAAACCACAGGACATGTTTGCGTTCAGTTCAGTAGAACGTGGCTGTTGTGTAACACATCCTTGTGAGTGTTTTGTGATCCTGGGTGTGATGGCTGTGAAACACCCACCTCTACAGACTGCAAATCCTTTTTCCTCTTTCTGTCCTCTGTAATGGAAGCAGCAGAAAATACAGCTTTTAAACTGGCTCTGAAGGAAGGGTAGGAGCTAAGCATGGGAAAAGGGAGGCTGCATCTCTCTGGGTAAATGGCATAGGAATCACTAAGTCTGTAAAGCAAGGTGTATAAATTTTTTTTGGTCTTTTTTTAATGTATTAACTATTGTAAAATTTGTAAATACCTTTTTTAATATAAATGTAGTTTTTATGAGTGAACCAGTAAAAAAAAAAAAAAAGCATACAAAAGTCTTTCATGCGTGGTCTACTGAGCAGGCTTCTGTTGCAGCATTAAAATTATTGGTAATGTATAATGAAGTTGTATTACTGTTGTATCCAGCGACTGTCGTCAGACAGTGGCTGTGCCCAGACATTGTGCATGTGTGTGAAACAAAAGCTGTCACTGCCAAGTTGTCATTATAGAATGCAAAGCCAACCTTGTAGAGTTGATTCCCCACCACTGGACTAGAATGTGTTCTCTTTTACCTATGAGCAGGTCATCTAGACAACATGTCTTCCACTATTCCCGTCATTTCACAGTATTTTTTCACAGTATTTATTGCAGTCAAAGCAGAGGCAGGAGGAACTGTTTTCAACATTGCTTTGAAATTTTATTCTAGGTCCATTGTTGGCTTTGTGGGCTTAAATCTTCTTTCTTCTAGCTTCTCCTTCGATCAGGCTTGCCTGTAAGCACACACCACATACTGTCTTAGAAGAGAAGAAAGAACTTTGATGATGGCATTTTAAAGCCTGCTCAGATGTGTTCCTATTGTGGTCTCTGTTGGAAGGAGGATTAGAATGACATAAATTTGACCCGACGTGATCTCTCTGCCACCTGCCCATGGATCTGATCGTGCAGTGTAATGTATCTGACACTTATAATAGCCCTTTTCATCCCAAAGTGCGTGACCAACTTTACATCTGTTAACAGCCACAGCAGATCTTAGAGGGCGGCCCAGCAGCTGCAGAACACGACATTTTGGCATGAACTTAAGACAAAGCATCAGTATGGAAAATGTCTCCATCAACATAAGCAGCTGGCCAAGATACCAAGGACAAGAGAGCCGTGCTTGCAAAGGCATTACAGGGTGGGACAGTTGTCCTGTTCCCGTTCTCTGTATACCTTAGTGCTTTTTGAATGGAAACAGCGTTCCCATGTCATATCCTGCTGGATCTGGTCTTCTATTTGTGCATTTATTTGTGTTGTTCCCTCAGAAATTGAAAGCCCAAGGTGTTTTTGGAGAGAGGTGCTCGGTATGTTATTGTTTTCCCTTCTGTATCTCAGCTCAGTGCATCTCTGTGCACGCTACCAGCAGCTCCGGGAAGTGATGAAGGCAACCTGAAAAGTTGTTTCCATGGGCTGGTCTGTTTCCTGACCCCTCCCTTCTCATTGCATAATGCTCCCATGTCAACTTCAGGAATGCGCTAACATTGGAAAACCTACATCTGGAAAAGCTTGAATTTCTTTTCAGCGTCATTAAGCAGCTAGAAGTAAGAAGGCCACACATTTCAAGCTATGCCACAGGAAGAAGATATGCGAATTTCAGACCTCAGTGAGTGGTGAGAGTTACGTCGTCAAAATTTTTTGTTTGGGCTTCAAAAATTAAATCAGAGATGGACTGTTTCAACTTGAGGACAACTCAAAAGATATTTCCCAGAAAGCAGGGACCATCTGGGCAGATCAAGGTGCTGCTGTATTATTTGAAGAGCACTTTCCTGCTTGAGAGTGTTCTTTCCGTGGCAATTTGTGGGTATGTGAAGTCTCTGCTGTCGCTGCATTAGAGCATCTAATGGAAAATACATTTCCCAGTCCGGGGACCTTGGGAGCAGCACTTCCATATGGCTCAATCCTTCAGCTGGCAAAGCACGCCTTTGAAGTTAAGCATCTGCGAATGCTGCCTACATTTGTATTAAGGAAGTACGTGCTTGACTTTATTTTGTTTTTAGTTCAGCTAGTAATGACATAGCTACAGCAGGAGCATCGAGATTAATGTGGTCCTATTCTAGGGCTGTAACTTAGAGGTACCTGAGTGTGATGCAGATATTAAGGGCAGAGCTGGAATTGCCACATGTGAACTCAGCTTACCTGCCTCATTTTTCCCACCACTCGCACCCCTCTACCCCCTGCTTTCCCAGCCTGGACTGGTCTGTGATTTTCCCACAGAAAAAAAGCACGTTACTTACCATGGTTTCCTTCAGATCACTCAACCTGGGACGCCGGTATGAACCAGGACATTCAGCCTTCTGCACTTCCCCTTGACTTTCCACTTCGTTTGCAATCTGAAGAGGAAAAAACACAGCCCTCATGAAAACTCATTTTTCTCCTAAGGCAACTCTACCCAGGTTAAAAGGCAAAATGTTCACTGCATGGTTGTGTTTACCTCTTTCCTATTGGAACTGTAGTTACAGCGGGACTACAGATGAAATGTTAGAAAGCATAAGAAAAGCCATTGGTGGACAGAACCTTTCACATCTGCTTTGTGGTTTGAGTCCTTCAGCGAAGCTTTTGCCATGTAATCCCACACCAGCTGCTATTGCCACGTTTTCACTTGAGAGTTGAGGTGGATGGATGTTGTCACAAAGCAGCCGATGAGAAGGGCAGCTCAAACAAGGGAGAGGGTGAAGTCAGCTTTGACCTGGAAGTCAGACTTCCATCCCTCCTGTAGGGCAGACTGCCCAAGCTTTCTGTCTGCCATAGAAGCGCCGTTGTGCATGCAAGGCTCTCAATTGTCACTGTAAAACCACAATACAAACTGCTGTCCAGTTCCTACTTGACACAAAGCCTATGCATGTGTTACACACGTGTTGAGAGACCCACAGTAAAGCCTGTGTCACCTCTGATACTGCCATATGGCTTTTTGCATGCATCTGGTAAAGATACAGGATTGCAGCAAAAATGAGAGTTCCTCTACAGTCCTGAACCTACCTCTTGAAATGATTCCACCAGATTTTCGGCATTTCTTTTTCCTCCTGGTTGCAGGCCGTAAGACCAGTGTTGAGCCAAGCAGATTGCCACAGACATGGTGAACAGGAGGACACCGACCAAGATCTTCCTGGGCTTCTCCATTCTGTGAGAGGACAAAGCGTATTTCTGATCCTGTGTCATTACAGCTCAACTTCTACCGTACAGAATCATGGAAAACTTTCTGGAGTGGACCTTCAGCTCTGACCTTCTGCACCCCGGTGGCACTGTGCCTATGCGTGGGTCACAGATGAGTTTTGAGCCCCTCAAAGCGTGGATTAGCTCGTTACAAAGAGATCTGACATCCGAGAATTTGGACAGAGATCTGAATTGGGATTTTTGAGCACCCTTTCAGAGCTTTAGGAATGCCTGGACCTCAAAGGTTCAGTGAAAATCCCAGTTGATATATGACAGATGGGTTCAGTGTAGCCAGTTTCTGTTCTAAGAAGGGCTCTTTGCAGTGCCTTCTAATGGCAAGTTTCTTCCAATGCGAGCATCTGTAGGGACCTGAAAAGGTGAAATGGATATGGCATGCTGTTCAAGCACATTACCTGCTTGCTGAGTGAGGCTGCAGAATTGCTCCAACTCTTCCCCGCTGGAAAATGTCCTGTGAGTTCACTTTTTGTCTCCCTTTATATCCACCCGACTGCCAAACCTTTCACAGCGGGTGATGCCACCTCATTCTATCTTAACAGACTGCAATTTTGTTCTTAACGTTGTTGTCGTGTAGTGAAAAAGTAAAGCACATAATTGGAACAGCCGGGTGTAGCTATTACCTCCAGCTGTTTTCTCTTGGAGACGTAAAGGTTACAGCTTTCCTTTTAAGAGGTCATAAACCTGAGGTTCAAACCTGGCTGGCTGCTGTTGCTCTATGGAGAATACACCATCTTTCAAGGAAGGGTTTTCTGGGTCTTTCTGGATTTTCCAGGTCTTTCTAAGTTTTTGTATGCAAAAGCTCTTGGGCGGGTTTGAATTTCTGAAGAGTGCCTTACAGAAATGAATGAGGAATTTGCTTTATTCTCTGTATCTCAGACCTGAAGGAAACAGATCTTCAGTGCATTGAAAAGAGGATAAGGTTGCACGAGCACGTGGCGTTCTGCGTGCTCTTCTAAAAGTCCCTTAAATCAAAATGCCTTCGTGTTCTGTGCTCTATAAAATGCAGAGCAGTACTAAACTGATCCAACAGACACGTTTATGAGGTTGTGCATGTGCTGAGGAAGGAACTCCCTTGCATGAATAGGATCCTCTGTATATATGGAGAACCCTATTCATGTGTATATATGTGTGTAGATACGTACGTATGTGCATATAGACGAGTGTGTGAAGTTAGGTGTTTCTTGGAGTTTTTTTTTTTTTTTTTTGTCCTTAAGACTTCATACACTGCAGATTTTGGAGAGGTGGTGGCAGCCATCTGCATTCAGAAGTCAAATTCATTAATTCTGATGGCAGAAACTTGATTTTTATTATTTTTTTTTTTGTCCACCTGGCCAGTTTTGACTTGCTCGGCACTGTTTTATGTGCAGTTGCGTGTATCACGTTCAGTTGGTCTTTAAACATCCTCTGTTCCTGCCCCCGTGACCTCTCTGAGATTAATGGATTAAACGTAATTTAATAAGTAAATGGTTGAGGGAGGATTTAGTGACTTTAGCAAGGAGTAACTTTTCCTGCTGTAATGCTCCTGCTCACAGCGAGAGGAGCCAACATTAGTTCAGCTGATGAACTGATCAAGCTGTGAAAATAGTTGGTTTCAGTGGGAGAAAGGTTACCTTAGCGTGGGCAGATCACTCAGGAAGGGAGATTTTGTTTTATGACTACTTCCTTCCCTGCTCTGCCTAGCAGAAATTAAGGTTATTACAAAGGAAACGTAAGATTTTGCTCATCCTGAAGGATGGCATTGAAAGAGGGGAGGGAGCCTGCTTAGTCTGATGATTGCACCTCTTATTAACCCACCACCTGAAGCCAGGTCTCCCAGCTGGCCCTCGCTGTGCTTCTCAGTGGGTCTCCTTAGAGCTGCTCCTGTAGCACATCAGGAAGGAACCGCAGCGGTGTGTGAGCTGTTCCTATGTCTCGTCTTCAACTCTGGGTCACGGTCCCGAGTTACGTAAAGATGGGAGGTTGGGGAGAAGAATACAGCTGGCTCTGTTTGCCCACACTGCAGCCCTGCGCAGTGGAAACCAACAAAGGACTCTGATTTTGGCTGAGCCAAGGTCTGGGAGAGCTTCAGTCAGAAATCAAAGCGTAGAGATGGGTTTTTCATGGGACCTCTCTTCAGTTTCTGCCACTGATAAATATGGTTGGCATAGACTCTTCAGAATTGCTCCTAGACATTATTGACTTTCCATATGCCTTGGGTTTGTGTTAGCAGTGTTCTGTCATAAAGGGCTGATGATTTCAGTCTAATAAACTCTATGCAGGCTGAAGTCAAGCGCGGTTTTTTCATCTGGAAATGCTTTAAATTTTATTAAGTAACCTGGGCTGGTAGCAGAGCTGGAGGTTGGTGGCCCTGCCTGTGGCAGGGGGTTGAAGCCTTGGGGTCCCTTCCAACCCAAGCCAGACTGTGGTTCTGAATCAAGCAGGGCCGTATCTATTTAAATTGTGCTCAGGGACTTCTGGCTTCAAGCATTTTATTAAGCAAATACAGTGGATGAGGACAAAGCTGATGAATGACGAGTTGAAAAAAGGTGAGAGAGGGCATGGTTAAAGTTCTCAAGCAGAATGAATCTAATACTGCAGTAATTGACCCCTCCTAAGTCTCATTTTCTTGCTTTTCTAACAGGTAAATTTCATTCTCGAATGTAAAAAGCTTTTCTGCTTTCTGCCACAGCACAAATTGCCTGTTCAGAAAGAGGGATGTTCAGAATTCTGTCTCACAAACAGCAAAAGTCAACTTGAGCTCGAGATTGTAGGCAAAGCAGCAGTGAATTTTAAGATCTGGCATCTTTTCTGCCTTCTTGTCCTTCTAGATGAAATTCAAGTAAGACAAAGACACACGTGTATTTCCCACTTTTATTAATGCGATGTGAATTAGGCTGGAACCTGCCATTTCCACATATGCCACTTCGGGCTATTCATACAGCTCTGTTGTAGCAAAAGAGGTACCTTCAGTTCATCTGCAAATGAGTGACACCACATGCTGTGATTCTTTAAGACATAGTGCTTCAGTGAAAGTTCAAATATATTTTATACACAGTGATTATGAAAATATATTTTCCCATACAGTATTTTACTTCCGCTAGCTACAAAATACGATAAAGAAAAATAATTCATTTATTTCTCTAGCCCTAGGAATCTTCTTCTTCTGCAACATATACGTCACTCAGTGAAAGTGATGGGGTGGGAGATGGGACTCCAAAAACTATGAAGTATTTCCCTATGGATGTATTTCAGCAAGGACAAGGTGTGATCCTAGAGCCAGATTAGAGGCCAGGGAATCCAGAAAAGAAACCCCAATTCTGAACCATGCAGCTGTAGGATTTGAAGCCCTGGAAGCTCACACAGTATGCTTGAGTCAGCCCAACTTGATAACAATCCCTCACTCACCCCGCCCCGAACACATCACAAACTGTTCCTCAACTAATCTTTCTAGATCAACAGCAAAGCAGCATTTTCAGAGCAACCTCTGAGACAATAAATATGACTTCTGCTCAGAGGACAAAAGAAATTCTGCACTGCACGTAAGAGGCAACGCGACTGGAACTCAGACCACCGCTGACAGAGCTCCTCCTGTGAGTTCTAAGATGCATTTGTTATGGACTTCAGTAACAGCTATAGTCCCTTAGATTCATGTTAGTTTCACCTTTGGGGTATTTTCAAGAAGCATCTGAGGTAAGAGTTCTTGATGCACCGTTTGTTTTTTTGGTATAGTTTCTTCCTGTGCTTTTTGATTGCGTATAAAACAAAGGTTAGATGAGAACGAAGCTTGGTATTACAGTGGAAACAGCTTATGAGATGGAGTGCACCACCACCTAAAGAAATGCTGTGTGCTGCAGAAGTCACATAGCTCCAGATTTGCTCAGGTGTAAAGCAGCTGTGGGAAGGGCACTCTGCCCCGTGCACGGGGCTTTCACAGCCACTTCTAAGCAGGCCCAAAGTGGTATACTGAGATCTGGCTGGGGAAGGGATTATGCAGTCAAGGTTTTGGTGTACAACAGCATTTGCATAGTACATGGAAGGGAAACAAGTGCTTGGAGGCACAGCAGGGCAGAAAGGAGTAGGTGCTGCGGCCCCAGTGCTCATCTCTAGAGAGAGTGGATTGTATTTTCCCCATGTACATTTAATTCCCCACCAAGAATGAAGAAAACCTATAGGGACTCCAGGTTGGGAACGGACAGGACATTTGAAAGCAAGAGGATGTTTCCTTAGCAGCTGGAATTGATAGTGCAACCGTATGCTAATTTGGAAAAGATTAAATAAGCAGTCCCAGTTTTGAACAAGGATGGTTCTGTTATAACCAAATCTGCTGTGTATGCAGATCTCTTCAGTGGAAGTGGTTTCCACAGCACATTTTATGACAAAGATGATAAAGCTGTTCTATACCTGAATCCTAACTACTACAAGGCAATACATTACCTATGATGACAGTTAACTGTTGTCTTCAACCCAGAAGAGTACCTGAAAACATCCCGTGGACATTATCTAAACCATATTTCATTTAATGTACTGTGCATGAATGAAGGAACTAGTGTATTTACAGCTGGACTACCTGTAAACCTCAACTTCGATGCTACTATACATGAATGACATTTTCTATTCATATTGCAGCTACAGATTTAATAAATAGAATTGCATATATTGTGCTTTATAAATAAAGATGAATTCCACAGTGAGGCAATGCTCATCAACCAGAAGCCCCGTGCTCTGATCCTAGAACAGGTCCACTTCCTCACTCTGTTTGCAGAGGTAGAAACAGTATTTATCCATTCCTACCTCTTCAGTTAAAGCTCCCTCCCCAAAAAGCAATCAAAATAGCTTAATTAGGCACTACTGCAAATATAAGTTGTCTAACAGCCAACACTTCTAACTTAATAAGGGGAGGACATGAAGAAAGTCACCATGTTTTAATTCCTTCCTCTTCAGTGTATTCTCTTGTCTATCTGACACTCTGGGACATGTGCAAAGGTGTCAGCATCTCTTCAAAAATGGCTCCTTTTACATTAGATCCCCTCAAATTAGCTTCTTGTAGATCACAACCTGAAAGATCACAGTTCTGAAGGGTAAAAGAGATCAAGTATTAGTTGAATACACCCAGAACTTGGTTCAAAATAACTGCATTTACACAGAAGCCATGTATGCTTCTATAACTTCAATCTCTTTATCACAAGATACAACTAAAACAAGAGTAAGACAGCAGTTGTTTGTCACAGTAACAGCTGGATTTGTTTCTGCTGAATGCCAGCAATCCCCAGAATTCTATCAGTTGACCATTTAGTACATAAAACAAACTGTAACTCACCTCCAAATCAGTTCCTGCCAAAGTTGCTCCTCTGAGATTACAGTTCTTTAGTTTTGCATTTTTCAGTGTTGCAACTCTGAGGTTAATTCCTGTCATCTGACTGCCTTCCATGTCCACACCTTTCAGGTTAGCACCTAGAACACAAAAGTACTTTTACAAAGGAAGAACAGTTAGCAACATGGAATTCCACAAAAATGCTTGTTCAGTGCCAAGTAATTTTATATTCCATGTGATGATTACACAGTTCCACTCAGTCATGCATATATGGCCTCTCAAAGTTGATATGAATTGCACAAACCGTGGCTCAAATCTTGCACGTAACACATGGATCTTCAAACACACGTGGCTCAGTTTCCATGGAGTACCTAACATGCAAAAACCCCTTACCTTCCAAATTAGCTTTAAGGCCTGATGGGTCTTCAAAATTGCACCCTTTTAGGGATGCTCCTTCTGCGTTGGAGCACAGCATCTTAACCCCTTGGAGGTTTGCACACTGACAGAGACAAAGGCAACAGTGAAATCCAAGCAATGAACAATGCCAGAAGTAGTCAGATTGCAGTCTTCATTTACGTTTAGGAAGCGAATCTACTAAAGCAGAACAGCCTTTTTGTTTTAAGGCAGTGTAAGAACTTGATATTACTTCAGCAGGTAATTCCACTCCCCCCAACTTGTTCCAATTCCTATTTCCTTACAAGGAAGGGCCCAAATTTTCCAAAGCATAGCAGTTCTTACGTCAAGCACTGATCCAGAGAGGTCAGCTCTTTCAAGATTTGCGCAGCATAAATTGGCATGAGCTAGGTTGCAGCGGCTTAGGTTTGCCATCTTGAAGTTGATATATCGAAGATCTAGTCGGGAAAGATCTGCTCCACTGAAATTGAGACCCTAAAACCAAAAGCAACCCCAAAAAGTTACAACAGGTAAGGTGTAGCTCTGATACAGGGCAGTTAAGAACATAATTTATCTCACACACACAGATGCATACACACAACAAGAGAACGTCTTCTCTTATGCAAGACTAAAGCCAACACAAAGCTATAAAGCACTGACTTTGGTTACTTGAGTGCATCCTACACTTAAATAAACCAGCTTAACAAATTCATCTAAAGCAAAGCAGCCCAAACACAGCACTGAAATCTCATGCTAAAGTTACTCTGCCACAGCTTGAAATCAAAACTCAACTAAAGAGAGGAATGCAGGGGTGGGGAAGCACAAGCTCGAATTTCACGTCGTCGTATGATGCTGCAGGACATGTCAACACCTGAACACAACACTACAGAACAAGGCAAAGTTTGCACTTCCACACCTGACATCGCAGCTCAGACTTGGTTGGGGTTGCCAGCAGGAATCGCACAAACTCTTTTCGAGATATAGGGGAGTGGTCCTCTGCTGGCTGTGAGTTCTGTTGAGAGAGTTGTTTACAAACTAATACAGACAGGACTAAATTACAGATTGCCTGGAAGAGCAGGACATGCACGTTCATGTATAAAAGCAAGCGAGTTACCTTAATAGCTATTTCTAGATGTTCAATTAATGAATCGATACCAAAAAACCTGGCTTCTTCCAAAACACCTAACAAAACAAAGCAGCATTTGTTATTTACACAGAGCCATTAAATGAGATACCTCTCTTACTGGAGAAGGCAATGCATAGCCATGCCAAGAACACAAGCTTCAGATTAATCCACCCTTGCTATCAGAGGACCACCAATTCAAGTGACTTCCCCTGTTTGCCATAGCTCTCTTTTAGCTACACTAACCAACAGATGAACAGAGCACTTGCTGAACCCTAGGAAATCCCTAACGAATGCATGAGCTAATAGAACTGTCAGACATACACATCACATTGGAATGGCACAGAGGAAAAAAGTGAGCTTGCTGCCAGTTAAAAAGAAAAAAAAATAAATGAATTTCCAGTGCAAGTATTAAGATATCAAATCCAGGGCACTGTTTGAGAATAAATTCTCCATACTAAAATGTCAAACGTTTCCATAAGCAGACAACAGGCCCAGTGATTTTCTCACGTTTCTTTAAGGGCCAAGTTTGACTTTTAAAGAACATTAATTTAGGAGATGTCATGCAGGTTAATACCCACCTAGCAAATTGATGCCATCGTTTACAATGAGCTGTCCATGACGCAAATAGTTCAAAATGGGCTCAAAATACTCAGGGCTGCGATCAATTAGGAACGCTCCTCGGTGATCTTGCTTATTTCCCCATGCATCTAGAGCCACAAAATACATATAATTAAATCTGAAAGGATTCGGTTCAAGTTTCGGGTTGTTACTATCAAGGGGTTACAGGATTGAAACCTCCCACAAGGGGCATTTTTGAGAGAAAAGGGAGGAAAATAAGAGTGGAGGGGAAAATTCCCCTTGCATCTAACTCCTTCCTGCTAGAAGTGGCTAAAACACATTTCATGACGTGCCTAAGAACCATTGCTAGAGCAAGAGCAGCACGAAGATTTTAATCTGCCCCTCACTGGTAAACACATCACATTCAGTGTTCACAAAACTGAGTAAAACGTAACAGTAAGAAAAAAATAGGAAAAAAAAAGACTCCAAAATATTAACCCTGGATGGGAGTGCTATTTTCAATTCACGAGACAGCTATTGTTTGAAAAGGAGAAATACACAATTAAAGAGAACGACCCTATATTGGTGCTTTGATGCTTTAACACACTTTCAATACTTGAAGACATGAACAGGAGCTTTTAACCTCATAGTGCCTGTGTGGATTCATTACATTCAAGGGTGAGTTTTATTTCGAGATACTAACCTTTATCTTTAAACATGTGGGCCAACATACTGTCAGGTTCTTTATTAACCAAAGTACTCCTAGAAAATAAAGGCAGTGCAATTTTATTTTTAGAATGGAAAGTTTTGCTACGAGACCCATTTGCTGGAGGGAATGCATTTCCTGCCCTTGGCACCTCCAAGGTAATTAGTGGTGCGTGATATGCATTCCAACTCCTGATTTAATTTCAGAGGAGATAACAAAATACACTTCTGATCTGAGGGGTATCAAAGGTATTAAAATAAAAAGCACTTCATTATCTGAAATATTCCAGGGATAAATGCAGGCCTGTTCAGGCTTTACACTGCTGTTACCACATATGTAAACTGTTTAAGGATTTGTTTCAGAACAGCAGCTTAACACTGAAAAGCTGCAGAAGCCCTCCTACTCCATAGCAAATGATTTTTCTAGCTCTTTCTCAACAGCATCCAAAGTCTCACAACCTGAACACAAACCTGCTATACTACCTTACTGAAGGGAATTCCAACCAAGCTAGCCCCATTTTTACCGTGTGGTGGTGAAGTATCGACCTCCAACATTGAGTGTTAACCAGTCTGTGTGTGACCCTGTCAGTTCTTCATGAGGTCTCACGTCAGTCTGAGGATCTACACACGTGATAAGAACACAGATGTCAGGATTGTGAACATTTCTGAATCCTCCATAGAGTAAGAGGTTTCTGAAAGCACTAGAAGCAAAGCATTGAAGTATAGAATGGCTTAGGTTGGAGGGACCTCAAAGCCCACCCATCCCCTGCCACTGCCCCCCACAATACCACGGTGCCCAGGGTCCCACTCACCCTCACTGGAGGCACCTTCAGGAATGAGGCACCCAAAGCTCCCCCAGGCAGCAGTGCCACCCTCTGAGAATTTCCTCCTAACACTGAACGTAAATCCTCCCTTTTTCAGTTTAACTCCATTCCCCCTTGTCTTGTCACTATCTGTTCACGTAAAGAGAAGGCTGAAGAGTTACAGAGACTTACCAATGAACGGTTCCCCTTCACAGACAAACAGAACATCATCATCTCTGCAAGGAGAGAGGGTAGGGGGAAGAGAAACAGGAAAAAAAACAAAAAAATTAACAGCTTTTTATACATTTAAGTGACACTGGGATCCTGAGTAGCTTCAGGTAAATGATGATCAGTTGCCATTAGTAAGAATTAAGCAACAGTGCCAGACCCTCAACACCTGAGCACAGAGCTTCCTCCTAACATTCAACCTAGATCTCCTCTCTTTTAGTTTAAAGCCATTCCGCTCTGTCCCATCATGGCACGTAAAAAGTCGGTCCCCCTCTTGCTTTTAAGCTCCATTCCAATACTGAAAGGTCACAATGAAGTCTCCCTGGAGCCTTCTCCAAGCTGAACGAGCCCGACACTCCCAACATTTTCACATGAGGGTTCTCATTAAGGTCAGAACATTAACAGGCTATTAATCTCCACCTACGATTGCTCATTTATAGGATCAGCCTTACCTGATCAGAGCAATATCATCGATGAGTCCACCTTTCCCATTGTAAACACTGGTTGCTTTGATTCCCAGCTTGTTACTCGCCACAGACAGCAGATCCGACAGCGTGCCATACACAGCCACCACCTGCAACGAGAAGGGAACCACACTGCGGCGTCGGGCCTTAAAACCCGAACTGCTTTCGCCACACGCATCGCTGCTCGACTCTGAGGGCAGCTGAAGGAGGGTTATTTATCAGCCAGGAAATTTATCAGAGGAAACTGGACCGCACAGAACGATGCTTGTGTAAGAGACTATTCTAATACCACTGACACACAGTTTGCTGATGAGCATGTCTTGGGGCAATGAAAGAGAGATAAGCAGCAGCTCGATGGCCGCTGAACACTCTTTTGTTTGGTACTCATCTCCGTGGGGAGATGCCATCTCAGGAGACGCTTGCCTGGCACACGAGCACGGGATTTGTCACGTAGACTGGAGGAATCTGGAAGATAAATAGAGGGGTCCTGCAGCCACGAAGTTGGGGGAGTTTCTCTTTGGAGAGACTTCCCAAGCTGATCACTGCTGCTGCCTGGAGAGGCCTTCTCTTAGGAGAGACCTCACGAGCTGATCACGGTTCGCTGCTGCCCCTCTCGGGGTTGCCTCCCTCGCTGCTTCGCCGGTGCAGACCCGGTGCAGACCCCTCGCTGTTTCTCCGACCGACTGCTTGCTGCTCAAGGCTGCCCGTCGCTGCTGCTGTTCTCCCCGGTTCTTCCACCCCTGCTCTTCGGCCTCAGACCGTCAGATCCGCTTGCAACCGGACCGCCCCTAGGATCCTGACTGGTGACTATCCCTGCGTTCTACAAACCCTTTGCTTCTTTCCTATCGCTCGCCTTCCCTTTAACAGTGTCCGCCTTCCCCACGTCCCTGGTCAATACTGGTAATAAACTGATCGGGCCAACGTTTGAACCGTTGTTTCTCAATCTCACGCCGGGTAACACGCGTAATCTTAAAGAACCTCGTCTCCCTCCTTTACACTGGAGCGTGACAGCTTGCCACCTCAGGGCGCTTCCTCACAGCACCCCAGCTGTCACCTCAGCTTCAGGCCCCGGCCCCCCACTGCCCCGATGACGGCCACAGCGGGCAGCCCTGCGGCCCCGACCGAGCAGAGGGAAGGAGAACACCGCGTAAACGACACGTGCGGGTTTCCGAGGCCGACCCCCCGCCCCTCACCTTCCCGTTCCGGGGACTGCCGTTAACGAACAGCGTGACCCGCCTCATGCTGCGCCTCCTCCCGCCGCCGAACCCGGAAGGCAGCGCGCGCTGAGCGACGGGAGCTGCGGCCAATCGCAGCCAAGCCGCTGGCCAATGAGAAGCGCGCCCCGCCTGAAGGCGGGTGAAGGTGGGGGCGGGGACAGCGCTGCCCGGCAGCCAATGAAAGGAAGAGTCGGGTGCTTGAAGCCGAGCGCGGCCCGCGATTGGCGGGCGCTGTCACGCGGGCGCGGCTCGCGGCGCCGACCGTTGCTTTTCAAAATGGCGCTGCGGCGCGGCGAGTAACGGTCACCGATCCCTCCGCGGTTTGAACGTGAGAGGCGCGAGCGGGGCTGAGGGGAGCGGGAAGCGCTGAGGGGAGCGGGAAGCGCTGAGGGGACGGAGGGGCGGCGGCGGCTGTACCGGGGTTGCCCCGTGTGGCCGCTCCCGCTCTGCGCTGTCCGGTTCCGTCCGTGGAACCGAACGCGTGTCCGCGTGGACTGCTGTGGGATCGAACGTCCTGAGCCGTTCCCCTGAGCTTTAAAACGCGGGGGTACAGAAAGAGAGATGGCGAGCGTGTTAAAGGGTCCCCATCCCGGAGTGAAGCTTACACGCGGAATTTAAGACGTTTATCGCAAAGTAAAAGCACAGCCCCGTGTTTCTTTACTCTCTGTGCGGGTTCTGGGCTTTCCCCGTTCCCCCTCGGGGTGTTCCTGGAGCTGCAGTCCTTTCAGGTCATCTGTGGGCTCGTTTTATCAAATTCCTCTTAAAGCTCCTTGTCCCTTTTGGCAGGGAGCTGTTGCGATGGGAGGACCAAGAACGGCTCTTTGGGGTTTTTAATCATAAAACACAGCAGCGCACGGTCGGAGGTTGTGGATGCTATGCTGGAAATTAAAGGCAACGGGGGAAGAAATTGGACAGCGGAGGAAGAGAGCCCTGTCGGAAGAGAGGAAGGTTTGCGGAGTGTCTGAGCCCAAAGCTGAAATGGCGACTGAGAAGGAGAATGTAAGCAATGGGACTGAAGGCCGAGAGCAGGGATTGCACCAGGACACAGAGGATGCTGTCAGCCGCCCGTGGGCGAAATGCCCTTCTGACCCTCCCCAAAGGGCTGTGGTTGCTGAAGCTGCCCGGCCTCTGAGCAGCAAGGAGAATGTTTCAGGTGGACCTGAGCCTCTGGGAGATGAGTGCTACTCGACGCCTGCGAGGGTCAAAGGGGAAGAAAAATCCTGTTGTGGATTGTCGGAGAAGCAGAGGAGAAAAAATGTTGACTTTGCAACCGTAACAGCTGCGGATTTTGGGATTACCCCAGAAAGATTTGTTAATGGATCTGCAGGTAAGGCAAGACTGCAGTCATCAGTGCTGTCTGCTGTTCTTCACCGAGGAGCAGACGTCAGGAGGTTGTCCAATACAGTCCCCTATCCAAAGCATCAGTCAGGTTCATGGTGACCAGCTGAGTTAGAATAAGTCCGAGGGTAGGAATTTGATTTCATTCCTTATTTGCTCTAATTTCCTATTTTTTTCTGCTCTGGTCATTAGCTGTCGGTGAGTTTAATGTGGGAGTAGTCAGAAAAACTCCACAAGTATTTGTGTTCCTTAACTTGTAATTGAAAAACAAAAACAAAAAAAAAACAAGCTCAGTTTCTCTCTTGATAAATGGTATAGTTGCTTTTTATTCTTTTTTTTTCTTACTTGGAAAAACAGTGGACAAAGTCTTACTTTTCTGCTGTAAAGAGCTTGAGAGCCCTTTTTTTTTTTAGGGAGTTGACTGAAAAACGACATGGAAGAGAAGGGAAGTTTCCTGAGCCCAGCAGCTAAATAACCGCTCTTGGAGAAAACAAAATAAAAGGCATTAAAACAGTATTCTGCTGTGAATCTTCATTGTGTTTTTTTCCTCCTGTCTTCGTTTCAGCCAAGTCTCCAGCTGCACTGAAGCTGAGACGAAGATCAGCCATCGGAGCGCGGGGGTCTCCAGAAAACAATGCCCTCATTCAGTACCTTGCCCAGCAGAAAAGCAGTAGGCAAAAGGAAGATTTCACACAGGTGAGGGTCGTTCTCAAATGTCTCGTGCATCATTTTAATACCCCTTGAGGTCGATATGTAAAGTCTTCCAGTTTAGCACCTGCTAGCAGAAAGAGAATACCGGTCCAAGCAAGGAGTCAGTAGAAGAAATAACCTTAATTCTGTTGATTTTCCATGGACACCATATTTTACAATAGAGAGTTGATCCTGGTTTCATTTCTGTAGAGTCTGGAATCTCTTTTGTGTCTGACTTGCTCGCTTATTTTAATTTTCACTTACCGTAACCTTTGCTTAGCTGCATTCACCACACGTAGATATCAGGCTAATTGAACTTACGTGGTTCAGATTTAAGTAAATACTAACATCAGTGATTTTTCTTTTTCTTTTTTCCTTTTTTAAATCGGACTTGTATTTAATTCAAACCAACACAGACTCACAGAAAACAAATTCTGGAAATGGCGGAGGGGGACAGATTGGGAAAGAGAAGAACAACGTATTTTGTGATATCGTTCCTTTTTTATCTGTTTTTCACCATACGAGTAAAGCAGCAGTGAGATAAAATACTTGCTGCTTCCCTGAGCGTGCTTTATGTCAAAGGTATAAATACGAACTAAAAAACTTCCGTGTCATCTTGGAGGGAAGTGTTTGCTGATGTTGATTTTCCTTTAGCAGGCCAGTCCTTTTCAGTATGCCAGGTCATTGAAGAGCAAAATGGATATCTTTCAAACAACTTTTAAGTCAGCGCAAGGAGCTGAAGGGAAGAGGAGCTCCTCTGGACTCTCAAAAGTATCTGATGCTTCTCAGGAAGATGGCTGTTGTAAGTTAATTGTATTTCTGCTAAAAGATTCATTTGAAATAGCAGGTCTTCCTCTAAGCCTCTACAGGTGAAACAGCTTTAAAAATGTTTTCCTTTGTAAGAGCTGACAACGGTTTGGGGGTTTTTGTTTGGCTTCGATTATTTGTAACTCATATCTGTCTTGAATGTGATGTTAAGTCCTTCTGTTCAACTGCTTTTAAGTACGTTTAGAAATCATGTTCCACTACTGTGAATTTTCTTATTTCCTGATTAAAACGGGGCAGCATGGTGGCAACTATGAGAAGGCTGTACTGCTGGTCTTGATGTTTGGATAGAAAGAACAACTTTTTGTTGTTGTTGTTGAGGATTTGCTAATGTTATTTTCAAAGTAGAAGTGAAAATTCAATGTGTTTTTTTTTTTTTTCTGACTTAAAAAATAACCTGCCTTCTCTAATCTTATCATTCTGTGATAAGATGATGATAAAATGATCCTATCTTTTCATGGAGAAACACCAAAATAGCATTCACTCAAAAATCTGAAACCGTGGTTTGTTTTTCATCGCAGCAGCTCAGAACAAAGCACCTGTCACAAAAGAACACAGTCTGGGTCAGAAGAGTGAAGCTTTCGTGTCTGACTGCAATGGAGCTGACTTGAAAGAAAATTTAAAACAGGATTCGACCGATGGCAAGAAGTCTGCTAGGAGGGTATGCACCATCTTGTCTTTACAGCATGACCTCATAGAACTGGCTGCTGTTTCGAAGGTACTTATCCAAGTGTGGGCAAAGAAAGTACACTGCGCTCCAAATCTCCCTTGGAAGAGTTTTGTCTTATTATCACAAGTTGAGGAAAGCAAAATCCAGCATAGGCACTGATGTTACGGACAGTGGGAATGCTGTAAGCTTTCCTACTCAACAAGGTTATTCTGATATTTAAGAAAGGCTTATTTTATTCATAAAATGTAAATATGTGTAAATTCCATTTGAATCCACTGTGTGGCACATTGAATTCACAGATTTGGCAAATACAGATGCCAGAAATGTCAAGTGCTTCACAAAACTGACTAAAATATTTTCACCTCTATCTTGTCTAATACGTGTGTATATGCATCATCTTTGTATTCTTGTAACTTCTCTAGGAACGGACTTATAAGCAAGACAATCCTATTGAGTATTCGGAGGCTGTTCCAATTAGAGTTATCTTAGAAACAAGCCATGGTAAGAGGATTCATCACTATTACAATCTTGTATTCTTATGAGAGAAAGAAAAAAGAAATCAGAATGTCTGTAAAGAAACATCTGACAAGCAGTCACACCATGCTTGCCATCTTGGCTACAGTTTATAACACAGTAGGAACCTGATGTAACTTTGAGATAAAAGCTAATGGAGTGCATGATGATAGGGACAAAAGCTGCTCCATATTGCAGTCCATTCAGGTGTTGCAGCACAGGAGGCTCAAGTCCCATTTTACAAACTGAATGAAAAGCTTTCTCAGTGGCATTCAACGTGTTACTATTAAAGTCTGTAGGAAGGAAGTGGATTTTATGAAAGGAGCTGAAATATTTGGAAGGCCCCTTGCTACAGAGAGCAAGCTAAAGCTGAGACACAGGATGGGAATCGCTGTCTAGTTTCCCTTAATGTGGCCATTCTTAAGGAAAAGTATTGTTGAGCATTTTGTGTTTGTGAAGGAGAAGGGAATTCAGAGACTCCTCGGGAGAGAAATGCTCTTATCCTTCACATTACATTCAATTTTCACATTTTATTTCATGTATTGCTCAAAGTATGGAATGTAAATATGGCACAGTGCTATCAAAAATGTAGAGAAGAATGGATTTTTCTTGAGATACTGAAGTAGATGACAGATTCTATTGAGAGGAATACACATGTTTTTCATAGAGCTAATACTAAAGGCTTCTCAATTTGACTTCAGTCTTCAATTTTCATGTATGCTTGCTTTAAAGGTTTCAGTTCTGACCGCATCAGTAAAGAAATTAGGAGTAATGTCGTGTTAGATCAAAGCAGGAAAAAAGTTAATTTTGCAGAAGAACTAATTGTGGAAGTGTATGATGAAAGCAAGCCACCTGTCACACCACTGCAGATCAGAAATGCTTCGTTAAGTGAATCCACACAGAGTGGCTCACAGCTGAGACCTGTTTTGAAGAAAACACCAGTGAAGCAACCGATGGAGGTTGGTTAATTAACTTCTATCACAGTAGAAATGGATTTGTATTTTGGGATGCTTTTTGACCATTTGTGTGCTTTGGAGATGGGTGTCAATGGTTTGCTCTGTGTCACGGTTTGTTGGAAGCTTTCTTCCATTTGTATGCTTTTAAGTTTTACTCAGAAAGCAAATGGGTTTGTTAAAAAGTTGCACTGATTATAAATTTTGCTTTCAGAAGTTATTGTCGTTTTTGATCTGAAGAAGGGCAGTCTTTAAATGGTACTTAACAGCTGCTGTTGTCACATTTGATAGGAATACTCAAACAGTGCTGATCACAGAGGAGGAAGTGAATCTTCTGCAGTCTCTGATCACATCTGTGAAGCACTGCAGACAGGTTTGATTCTGTTTTGTTTTTGTTTTTTTTTTTGTGATTTTTCTTTTGCTGTTCTGTAAATTGGAAGAGATTTGCAAGATTCATAGATACATTAGGTTGGAAAGGACCTACAAGATCATCTAGTCCAACCAGATCTGAAGAGTATTATGGATTAACCACTACTGAAATAGATCTTAAGTGGTAACATACAGAGTGAAGTGGAAAATAAAGTTACCAGGAGGAAAAAAGAATAAACTTCAGAAAATCTTTTAATACTGATATTGATACCAATGATAAAAAAAATGCCTGCTATTCATGAAATTTCTCAGTGACCAACTACAACTTGAGAGAGAGCTTTAAAAATAGAAGTCTGGAGGAGATCAGCTAAACCAAAAATTCTTGTAGAACTGATGTCTAAGGGCGATATTTTGTTGTTTGATTGGTGGGTGATTTTTTTTAAGGGAGTATTAAGACCCGTAAAAAGGCCTTAAAAGTCTCTGCTCTGTGAAAGGTCTGCTTCAAATCTTCTAAGCAGTCGGTGTATTTTATTGCAACAGAGAAAACTCAACAGTATAGCCCTCAGAGGGCAAAGAAGAAAAAAGTGACTTTTGGAGAAGATCTCAGCCCGGAAATATTTGATCAAACTTTGCCTGCAAATACTCCATTGAGAAAGGGAGCAACACCGGTCTGCCATTCAGGGTCAGAATGTGACAGCCCTTTTACGAGGCCAGGTCTCGTTGAAGAACCATTAGCCCAACCAAACTTTGACTGCAGTGATGTAAGTTTTCGTTTTTAATAACTACAAGAACAGCTGCTTACAGTCTCCGTGAGCGTTCAATGAATTAAGTTTTTTCCTTTGTCTTACAGGATTGTATTGAGCCACTTCAGGAGTTACAGGAGGTGTCTGCTTCAGAAAAGCTCTTACCTGTTGAAAATACAAAAGGTAACCTTGACTTGTATTTTTGTAACTAGACAGTACATCTTTCAGTGTATTGAAATTGACACAATTGTGTTGTGGTTTTGGTTTTTGTTTTATATAGCAGATATTGTGCCAGGAGTTAAATGTTCTTCCTTTCTTGTAAAGGTCTTCGTAGTAGCTGCCAGAGTTTGCCTGTTGTTTAGATTACCTGGATGTTATTTGAGCTTGTGTTTTTCCACACAAGTGCCTTGCTGCTTACTGCTTTAAATAACTGGGCTTATTATCTAAATTATGATTTTGTGGTTTTGATGGTTTTAAAATAGCAAGCAAAACTAGAAGAAAACTGAAAGGAAAAGCATTTGTGTCTTTGTCGCTCAGAGAAAATTTTGTAAGTGTTAATTATTTTGTTACTGAGTATTATTTTCTTCTGATATATTTTGTAAATCAAGCTTTTCTTTTTTTGTTTTTATCTTGCTGTGTTTGATAATCCCATATGCACAAAATCTAAGATCTAAACGTGCTGTGCATAGTGTTACAGTTGTGTGAATAATTTCCTCAAAATACAATTGACTTTTGTTGATCTGAACCAGCATTCTTATTTTCTTCATGTATAGGAGCAGAAACTGACACGAAAACAACTCGTTCCTCTACTAAAAGGAAGGTAAGGTTCTTTAATGGTGGCTTTTGGTCAGTGTTGCTTTTTTCAAAAAGCAAACGTGCACCTGCATGTAGACATTCACCCCAATAGCTTAGGATTCCTAATTTTCAACAGTATGGGACCACTTCAGAGGGGACTGACTGTAGCATCTCGAGAACAGCCAGTACTGAGAATGCTAAAGACACTAAAAATCCAAGGAAGAATGAACTTCAGAGGCCAAAGAGTGTGACCATATCTGCTGCCAAAAAGAAACAAGTAAGTGACACCCCAGTGCCCTTGGTGAATACTGCCAAATATCTCACACTTCCTTCCTGTGTGTTTTCTGTGATTACTTTCAAGTTTGTATTAAAAATTCTTTAAACTTGCCCAGTTATATGCCAGTTTTAAGTGTTAGGAAGGTGTGAGGCCTCTGAAGTCTTTGAGCTTTTTGTGTGTTGGAAAAGAGCACATAATCCTTTTCTAACTGGAAAGATAGTCTTGAGATGAAAGACTTATTTGTTTATATTCTAGTTTTTAGATTAATGTGAAGAGAGCAGAAAAAGCAGGACATAATTTGTAGGGAAATTGTTGCACCATTACTGGATTTTGATGGAAAACTTGTTGGAAAATACCACAGAAGATCCTTGTATTTGCATTGTGCTCTCAATCTCCTCAGAAAACAAAACGTGGATCCTTTGGGAAAAGGAGAAAGAAAAAAGTAAAAAAATCTTTATATGGGGAAAGGGAAATGGCTTCGAAGAAACCTCTTCTGAGTCCTATCCTTGAGATTCCAGAAGATTTCTCTTCTGCCTCATCTCCAAATTCTCCAAAGGCAAATGGACGTTTTCCAGGTAACGTGTTCTTCAGTTTTATTTTGCCTTAGTCATTCTTCTGTCTTTTTTCGTAGTTGTTTACAAATCTGTTGAGAGCTTCCTTTGGTTCTGTGCACAGATAAAGAGCACAGTATTCATCTTTCACTTTTAATGGCTTCTGGAGTAGAATGAAGTGGAAATAAATAACAGAGTGCAAAGCATCTAATAGATTATTAGTCTTCAGCTGCATAAATTTAACTCTTATAGGGCTCCAGTGGAAAGCTCACCACAAAAAAAGATTCTGTACTTTCACTGGATACTGACAAACAGGAACTTGATGTGCAGTAGCTTTCTGGGGAGATTTTTTTTAATGCTGGTTATGGGGAATGCTTATTTCATAGGTTTCTGTTTGGTGAGTAAAATACTAGAAACATTTTATTGTGATACTTCAGAAACTGATTTTGTACATTCCCAAGTGGAGTCAAGTAACCACGTGTCTTCGTATTTTTAGATGATTCCATACGCAAGGATGTTCATAAGGATGTTCAACAGAAGCAGGTGACTGAAAGAATGAGAGAGAAAAACATCCCTGTTGTTCCTGTGTATCCAAGCTCTAAGGACGTGGATATTGTGGAAGGCAGCAGCACTAACGATCCAGTATTTCAGGTGATCTGAAGTCTGTTTCTAATACTGATAATAAGGTAACTGTTTTACTTAAGGATAGTGCTATAAAGTAAGTCCTGTGCTTGGTTTTATTATATATATTTTAAAAAAGATTTTAGGGGGATTGGAAAAAAAAAAAAAGCTGTTAATGGTTAAACACTGAAAGAAGATGCTCAGAAAAGACATGGAATCTGCATCCCTGGAAGGAATTATTCAGGACTCAGCTGAACAAGGCCTCGATCAGCATAAACTGCCCCCCTCTTTGGAGGAGGTTCTTTCCAACATGCAGGGAACTGTGAATTTGGATTTTTTTTTGGTTTGACTTTTGTTTCTGTAAATGACTAAACTTGATGAGGAAATCGAGAGCACTTGTTTAATTGTCAGCTGTTTGAAACAAATTGTGTATGGGTTCTTTTTGAGACTTCTTTTTCTTTGCAGTTTCCAGATTGTTTGCCAGACACAAATGATGTTCTTGATACATATGACTGTTCCCAGCAAACTGAAGAGACTACGTGTTTAAAAGAGAAATCAGGAGGTGATTTCTTGATAGAAAATGAGAAATTACAGCGAGATTTCCCAAGGAAGGAAGAGTGGCTAACAGGGCTAGAATTTCCAAACCAAAAGGACACTGATGTACACGAGATTCTTCAAAGAGCTGAGTGTCCACCTAAAAGGTCTTCAAGAGGTAGACCACCAAGAAGAAGTAGTAATGTATACATTCCTCCTATTGAAAAGTTTCATTTTGAAGCAACTGGAGACGATCTTCAAGTTTCTTCTTTTAATGTTGAAGAAGTTTTATCTGCTCCTCAGCTAAAAAATAACTCCGTAAAAGTGCCTTTTAGAAGGAAGTCTAGTATGAGTAGTGAAACAAGTAGGGTGAGACGCAGCATGAGACTACACAAAGATGCCAAAATTGAAGGACTTGCATGGATTGAAGTGACTAATGAGATTTTGCAGAACACTCCTCTGCTAAGTTCTGCTTGCAGAACCAGGAGGACAATAAGCACATCTGCCCTTAGAGAATCTGAGAATATTCGCCATAGAGAAGAAAATCTCATTCCGTTTGCAGCATCAGGGAAGGAGAACAGTGAATCTGTTGATGTTGCTGGTGGTCCTTGCAAAAGGAGGAGGAAAAGCATTTGTGTATCCACACCTCAAGAAGCAAGAGCTTGGTCTCAAACCAGGAAAAGGAGCATAACAAATTCTGTATATAATAAAGAAGGCAGTAACCAAATACACTCTGAGGAAATGAAGATAAATAACGTTACCACGTAGTGAGGTTTCAGCTACCTCTCATTTTCGTAAGTGAAGGTCAGTATGAGACTTACATTCTCTTTTCTGAGTTCTACTCAGAAATAAGATATTCTCTATTCCACTCAAATCATTACTCATTATTTCCTTGTTAATGTTCTGAGTAACTTAGAACTGATTTTCCTAGTTTTGATGAATAAAATGGTTGAAGGTCAGAGCTGCATGGAAGACCTGACTTGGTTCAGTGTGTTGATACGTAGGCAGTCATGGCAGGTCATCAAGGGAGAGTTTTTCTCTCACGATGAACTGCATTCTGACAAAAGCTCTTTATTGCAGTCTACATCTTTGCTTGTGAGTCTTTATACGTTAGCTCTGTCGACAGAGCAATAGCAATTTAATACCGTGGATGTTATTAAAAACTCAGCAAATGACTTTCTCTGCAAGACCAAGCTCAGCCATTTCAAGAGGGCAAGGATGAATATCTGCCAGCTGAAAGAATTGCTGCACAGGCTTATGAATTTCTTTTCTTTTTTTGCCAGATTCAGCAAAGACAAAAAAAACACCACACCTTATAAATGCATACATAAATATTATGCATGTTTTGGTTTTTTTTTATATCAGGATGAATATGTGAACATGTTTACAGTTGTGATAACTGCCCAGCACTTTGGGTTTTATGCCTCTGAAATTTAATAGTGATTATTAGACTGGATGAGTTTTATCTATTGTGGCACATTTGCCTCTCTTACAAATTCTCAATCATTATGTGAAGTTGCTAAATTAAGAGTGATCAGAAAACAAATGGGACTTTTGGTCTTTTTGAAGAAAGAGTAACCAAGTCAGTAATTCAAATTTAAAGTCTTATGGTAAAAAAGTTACTTATCCTATGAGTGGATGTTGATATTAATTCTATATTTTGTCAGAAGGGCTTTTTTATTTTCTCAAAACAACAGGACTCAAGCTAATTGGTTTCTTAGATTCGGAATAATCAAATAAAACCTGAATTTCTGTTTAGTAGTCAAGCCACAAATGTTCTAAAGTATGCTCTTTTAGCTGGAATTGTTTGACATAGTGATATTTCCCTTGTGATAGGTCATTCCTTAGAAGTTATTTTTGAAACCTGTGTTCCACATTTCAAAAATGCCATGAAAGAATTTTAGATTTCAGGGAAATAAGGAAGGAGCAGCCTCTGACTTGAAGGGGAAGAGTGTAAGGCAGCAAAGCTGTTACTAGATGTTTAGGGACTTTGCTTGACTTTGTGAAGGGTATAGTTCCTGCTAGGAAAGCCCAAAAGGTTGGTATTAAAAAAGCACCACCAAGCAAAAGCCACCACCACCAAAAGGCGTTTTAAAGTTGCATGGCATATCACATTTGAAAGGAATTAAGCTGGCTGAGACGAGTGAAATACTCATTATATGATAAGGCTGTGTTTCATTTCTGGGCCCTTCTAATCCTGTGTGTGTGTGTGTGTCTGCATACAGTGTGAAATACTCCGTAGCTGACCTGTCATCTTACTGTTTCAACACTTCTGGTTTGAACAGTATAAAGATGATGACTGTAGGTGGCCTATTTAAACAGTTGCTTTCATTTCTCATTCTGTTCTGTTTCAGCCCTAGTGAAATACCTGCGCTGCCTTCCAGGAAATCACTTTCTGCTGAAAATGACCTCTTCTGTGACCTTGTTTTTACCGTTACTGAGATGGAATAAAATATTTTATGTACATGGCTGCTTTTATAAAGCTTAAAAGCAAACAGAACCATTTCATTTTTGTGTATCTTTTACTTTTCGCTGCAGACATCATCAACTTTTCCCGAGACAAGAACTCCTAAGGCTGCTTGAAAGAAACTTCACTGATTAAATGCTGTTCATCTCTACCTGCTGTAGAAGCATTACTGAAGTTGTCAATACAGTCTCCTTGATGTTTCATTTTGAGCTTTGCGTTTCTGTCGCAATGAAATTCTTAGGTTTGGAATCAAGACAGCAACAGTTACTCGGGTTGTGCTTTGCTGTGATAGCAGTATGTTGGCTTACCAGGAGATGGCACTCTGACATGAGTTTTGGGGTCACAACTGAGTTATTTTGAAAATGTGAAGTCTTTGAACAGATGCTAGCTGAGATTTAAAATCAAAACTAAGTAATAATAGCTGCTACCACCTAACATTCAGAAAAAATCCAAATAACAACTAAATTAAGCAGCAAAATTAATCAATGCTGGAGGAGTGAAACACACGCTGTATTCAGGTATGACTTTACATGAGGAAATCATACAGCGCTTTAAAATAAAGCATTGCTCTCTGGAGTTGCAGCAGAGATGTTAAGGTCCACCTGTTAAATCGTGCAGCAAGGCAAACCTTTTGAGGCTGTGAATGTCAGAGATTGAATACCTGCCTTAAACAGTCAGGTCAAGCATCGAGATATCCTGGAGGGAGAGGCAGTAAATTAGTGTGTATGATACTAGAGGGCTTAATCTGCCTAGATCCTGCTCTTTGTGATGCTGCTGTCCTATGCATCATTCACAGCAGCAGTGGAAAGAGTATTCTCTCTTGAGGTTTCTTGGGTGGATGCGTTAAGTGCACTTCAGATGTGAAGTTTAAATAAAATCAGAAGTAGAAGAGCGAGGAGAAGAAAAACAAAGCCTTACATTTGCTTCCTAGCACAACGTGGTAGATAAAAGGTTGAACCCCACGTACTCAATGGCAGTTTGTGTGGCATACGTGAAAGTGAGCTGGAAAATAAGAGGTTGCAATAACTGGGTTTAATCTGGAGAGGACTTAAAAGGAGGCAAGTCTTGGGTTATGCAGAAGCTTGGAGGAGGTTAACGGTTGGTTCTCTGTAACTCTACCAAATGGTACAATAAATGTTTTTAAATTAGAGAAAATAAATAAATCTGATTAAGCAGTAAGAGCTCCAGCACCAGAGATAGCAGACTGCCTTGGGAAGCTGTGGAATCTCCATCACTGGAGGCTTTTAAGAACAGTTTAAACAAATATCTGTCAGAAATGACATACGATACTTCCCTGGGGTAAGGATGGGGCCTGGACAGGCTCTCGAGGTCTCTTCTGGCTGTGTTTGCTGATTGCTAGAGATTAGGGTTACAAGGTGAATTGGGACTGGCTAATAGTGAAGGTCTGAGCTAGAATCTGTCATGGAATTGTGAGTAGGAGAACAGCTGATATTGAGGGCTGCGTAGCATGGGAACTAACTGGGGAATTCAGGGGAGAGCTCTTCGAGTAAGGCTAACAAAATGGTCTTAGTATTTCAAATGTTCAGCTCTGGTGTGATTTGCTCTTCTGAGGCAAAGCATCTCTGCAGACCCCAGGAACTGAGGAGCCTACAATTTGATGGCTGTCCTGTTATGCTGAAGTGTGAACCATAGAGTGAACAGTGCTGTTCACCTTTCAGTTTTGCTTTTCTAAAATTGAGTTGCCATTAGGCTTTGAAGGACCAACAACTTCACAATCCTTATTCAATAAACAGAAGTACTTCCCAAATTTCCTCTTGTCTTTGTTGCTGAGTAAGGGTATACCGATTAAAATTCAGATATATATAGTGTTCAGATTCAAGATATTTTTCAGTTTGTAGTTCTAGTTTTCAGGTATCGCAGAACTATCTGGAGTAATTTTAATGATGTTCTGCCCTGTGAAGTTAGTGTAGTCACTAATACCACGCACAGATCTAGTAGTGATAAAGTCACTCAGAATCAGTAGTGTGAGACTGAGCTGTTTTGGTTTGATCAGTGAAGCAACACTGAAGACTAATGTAGTATTATAGTGGTATCTAAAGAAATCTGTGGTGTTGGACAGTCTCTTTCACCTCTCATTTGTTTCTCCCTGTTCTCCTAAAGGGAGGCTTCTGTTCTCTCTTAAGGTTATTACACAAGGCTATTTTCTGTTTCAGAGTATTCACCAACCTTATGTTTTCATTGCATAGACATGAAATGGCTTCAAGTATGGTAACAGCCAGCACCAAGTGGATGTTGCCAAGGAACTGGATTTAGCAAATGGCCATGAAATAATCATGGTCTGATTAACAGAACAAGTGGTGAGTCCTAGAAAGACTGGTTATCTTGCCATTCCAATGTAATTAGATGTAACTGATAAGTAAGAGTAATTATATTGCTTTCGCTTATCCTCTGAAGCATAGTCTTCGTGTGTTTGCAGATAGCTGACAGTGCAGCAGCTAGCAAAAAAAAAACCATCACAGTTGGGATGGTCTTCTCTTAAATTTGCGTTATGTTAATGAGTTGGGAAAGCAAAGAACAGTAACACGTTTTCACAGAGTCATTTGAATTGGAAGGGATTCATAAAGTCCCCTGAACTTGGGTGCTTCCAGGGATGGGGAATCCACCTCTGAGCAACCAGTGTTTTTAAAAAACCTTTATTTTAAAAAACTTCTTATATCCAATCTAAATCTCCCCTTTTTTAGTTTGAAACCGTTTCCCCTTGCTGTGCAATTGCAGACCAGGGTAAAGAGTCTGTCCTCTCCTTTTCTTACAGCCCCTTCAGACACTGGAAGGCTGCTGTCAGCTCTCCCCGGAGCCTTCTCTGCTCCAGGCTGCACAGCCCCAGCTCTCTCAGCCTGTCATCGCAGGGGAAGTGTTCCCTCCCTTTCTTCAGACAATTTTAAAGCGAGTACAGTAAGTACAGCAGAGTCACTGTATTATTCTTTCCCAGTCATTATTTTATGCCAATATTTTGCCATACTTAAAATACACATCGGTTACAAAAGTGGAGATTATACTTTCAGGGTTTCTCTCGTGTGATAGAACAGAATTAAAACAACTTTCTCAACCTGGTAGTTACTACAAGCAGGGGGAAAGAAAACAATGAACAATTTGTGCCATTTTTCCAGTTTATTGATAAGCTGTACTTTAAAATAACTGTAAATAAACCCTCGTGTCTTGGTTTATTTTTCTCTACTTGTTTCTGACCCATTTGATAAAGTAGATATTGAAACATTCGTGCTGCATGTAAATGTTGTGATTTTAGAGTCATTTAATTGTGGTAACTGTGTGGTCCTTTAGAAGTCCTCTAAAATGTTCGGCGCTGTAGCTCTTCTTTCTGACTCTGAATCCTCCACCACTCACAGTTCACTAAGACCTGGGAAGTTATTGGCGTTGAGAAAGAAGCAAACAGAAAGGCATTGTTACATCTACGTACAAGGAAATGGAGAGAGGAAGAAAAAAAAATAAAGCCACTGAAAAATGCCGAGTATAACTTAAGCACGTAGGGACAGGAGTGGGCAGTGAAAGAAATTTCATTTTCAGGCTGGCAGGTATGTAAGCAATGGAAATTACTGTTTAAAAACACACTGCCATGTGTAGTTGGATATTCCTTCAGGTCGCACGTTTCTAAGATCAGGAGGTAAGTGGTGCTGTAAGGTGGGCTCTAACTCTGCCGCGTCCCTGCGGAAAAGATGCAGTTGAGTCTTTAACTTACAGACAAGAAGGCTAATGTATTAGTTTTGTAATTAAGTCCTGTAAATTGTGCATAACAGAGCAATTAACTACTTTAAGCAAGCTTTGCAGGGAGAAGAAGAAAAACCTATGTGCTCTGGGAATGAGAGTATGGAACATATTCCCTAACTCAAACCTGAAAAACCTGGTGTTAGTCTTGGGTTATTTCCAGTGACCCCTTGACTCCCATCTTCCTGCCCCCTGCACAGATTTGGAACTGGTCAGCCATTTTTGTTTTTGGAAGGGAGAGGAGACAGATATAATGAATGGCTTTTATTGTGCAATATTTCAAAACCTTTTTGACTGCATTCGGATGGGATGGAAAATGTTCTACCCTGTGCTGCAGCCAAAACAAACAAAACATATTCCCTAAACCTGGATGTGTGTTTCACTCAAACTGGCAGTAGTTAGAGCTCTACTCTTAAACAAGAATTCAGTTTGACAATTTTTAGGCCTTGTTCAGCTGAATGTAACAGCCAAAGAAAATAGTTGGGAAAAAAAAAATTAAATAATACACATATTTACAGCTTGCAGGTGGCATTAATTTTTGCAGTTCGTACTGTTTAGATTTTAGAATCCTTGTTGGTTAGGATATATTGTGAATGTTAAAAAATATTCTTGTCTCTTTTTTTATTATTTTTTTTTAAACAAGGGTGTTTTTAAAGAAAAAAAAAAAAGAAAGAAAATAGTCATTCTGAAGGAAAACACACTTTATGTAGCTCCCTGATGGGTGATAAATAGCTGTGATTCAAGGCTTTAAAAGTTTAGGGTCTACCAAGAAACTGCAAATTCTACAAACACGAGACCCAGCAAACCAGCAGTAAAACCTCTTGACAGAAACCTGCTCTGGACTGGCTTCCAGCTCCACTAAAGTTTAGTTTAAATACCCTCTTTATGGTGGAGGCTTACTGCTGGTTTTTGGCATTGCCAATCAGTTCGGTGAAGACCTTGCTGTGTGTTACTGGGATAATTCACGTTGTGCAATGTGTTTTACGGCTGGAGCAACCATATTTATTATTAATAATAATAATAATTTTAAATGTAGACACCTATGCCCAAAGGCCTTCAGGTATTATTAAGATGAAGAACTAAAAGCATAACCTATTAAAGTAGACACCATGCCTGGACAACACCTCCCTGCCAGCCCTGCAAACAAATCTTCTATTCTTCACAATCCCACCCTCCAAGCAAAAATCCCTTTGTGCAAATAAAGTAGAAAACTCCTAAGGTTTTTAAGTAGATAAATGACCCTCATTTTCAAAACCGTTATGATGAAATCATTAAAGATTATAAACAAGGTATCTCAAAGCCTGAAGAGAAGTTGCAAGAACAAATAGTGATCGTTCCTTGAAAGCCCTAGTGGCAGAGCAAACAGGCTCAGAATCAGAAGATTGGGTTCGTTGATCCCTGTGAGGAAAAGGTTTGGTTTTCTGCTGGTCTTGAATTAAGTGTTACTCAGTTTCTTTGCTTTCTTCATTTATTTGCCCAGTATTGTAGCATCAGAATGGAAAACACAGATCTAATATCACCATCCATTAAAGCAACCGAGTTATACTGAAGATACAGTGCTCAGTGCTGTGCTCAGAAAGTCAGTAATACTGAGTTTTTTTAGTAAATATTAATGCAAATCTAAATTTGTAAGGGAATTCATATTCCAACAGTGATTTGGAGATGTTCAGTATCTTCATGTGTACCACTGAGTGGTTACTAATATCAATTAATGATTAATGAAAAGGTCCCTTCACCTTCCCCTCAATAAAAAAAATAAATAAACTGTGAGTACTCATGGCATGTTTGGCAAGGAAAGCTTTGCAAAGTTTATGTAACCAGTAGGTAGCTCAATGCTGAGCAGCACATAATACAAGCTATAGAATATAAACCTGAAATGAACTTAGGTCTCTTGCATCATTCCTCCTGCTCGCTTCTCACAGCAGATAGACATCTGTTGTACCTTACTGAGATGTCCTGTTTCACTGTGCTCTGCTGCCCCTGGTTTGGAATGTGATAAGTTGGTTTGCAGAGCGATGGTCTGAAAAGGAAAACAGTGCAGTTGGTAGCGCAAGCAAATGGAAGCATTGCTTCTAGGAACTTCTACTGCCTGCAATTAGAGGCACAAAAAGATGAAGGCACAACCAGATCTTTGGTGTTAAGTGCCTTGGAATTGCACTTTTGTACAGGAGTAGAAGCAAATGATAAGGCCACAGGCAGAATTAATTATGTGGTTTCACACTAACACACAGAATAGCCAAAGCTGCAAATTGTTCCTCTTTTATTGCAAAGAAAACCTCTGCTCCTGAAAATGTCTTTTTTCTCATTCCGTTAAGGATCAGCAAGAGCTAGACGCTTGAGGTGGTAGTTGAAGAACAGTCTTAAAACTAAATCCTAAAACTTTCCATTTCCATATTTTTAGTGTGCTTTTCTCTGCTCTCAGTATTGAGAGCAGCGCAAGTAGTACAACTGTGCCAAAAGCTGTTTAAACAATATTAAGATGTTTTCTTCAAACTTCTCCCTAGGAAGATACTCTTTTTCGAGAGGAATGTTTTCCCTAGAGCATTACATCATGAATTGGTTCAGTTCTTGGAGTAAGAAATTGGACCAAATGGTGGAGAAGGTCTCCAGGGGAAACATACTTATGCTGTTAAGTATTCCCACCAGAAAGCTTAGAAACCGCTTACATATTACCATTCTGTCCACATTTAGCCTTTCACCTTACTGCAGCTGAACAGAGAGGGTAGGGGGGTGGTTGGGCTTTTTTTAAAGAAACTTGAAACTTCTTTGTTTTTGTCATTACCGTATTTTATTTTTCCCCCTTACTGTATCTCGCAAACTGAACTCTGATAAGGGAACGTCTCATTTTTGATGCTGGGTAAGGGAGCATTTTGTCCTGTGTGCAAACTGTGAAGGAAGTCTTCATTATGAAAGTTCCCTTGGAAACTTTGGATTTCATTTTTGTTTCAGGATTAGAATGAGAGGAACCTCTGAGAAGACCAGAGGATGGAGGGATTTGGGTGGATTTGTGGGAAGGTGGCCATGTGAACAACGTCTGAGCTGGGACAGTATTGCATTACCTCTGGTGTACGGAATGGTTCCGCATCAAACACTCGATACGGTTTCCTTTATCAAATGAAAATAGCACAAGGAGAAATGTACTCCTTCAATTTAGTCCTAAAAGTCAATAGTTTTTTTAAAATATAACAGTTCTACTCCGTGGAACTGTTGAAATCTGGTAAGCCTGTTCCTCAAAGGTCTGCACTTAGTTTGTTGAATTAAGCATCTAAAAGCCTACTCAAGGTGCAAGTTTGATTAGGAAACTTTCAATTTTTTTCAGCTTTAGTTTGTACTATTACATTTCAGGGCACGAAAATACATACTCATGCAATACAACTTAGAAGCCAGACGTTACCAGAATAATTTCCCCAACAAACGTGCCCCAGGGCAGGGCATGCTGCTGGTTCATGAGTGGCCCAAATGGTGCATGGAGCTGAGCTAGAAAGGAACCTCCTGCAATACTTCTGAGTCACGTTCCCATGGTTGCTCAGGCAAAACATCTTCTGCTACCCTGGATTTGGCTGATGGACAAAGTGACAATTTTTGTACCCTGAGTCTTTTGTCAGGCACCTTCAATCACTCCTTAGAAATCAGAAAGGAGCAAAAACTTAATTAGAATTTGTATCCTCCCCCTCAAATGATGTGATATTTTATAATTGTAAGGGGGTAAAGAAAAGGTCAAGCCTTCAAGAAGTGCTTTCTCTGTTCCTATTTGTTATCTGTGCTTTCTAAAAGATGGTTTTTTTTTTCCTCGCTAAAACAAAAGCCAACAGAATGGGCAGACTTCAGCTGCTCATAACAAGAAGGACCATTAAGCTGGTCCAGCTGCTGAGGAACTGGTAGTAAAACTGATGAGTGGAAATTGGCATGGGATTGTAAAATACTTCTGCCAAAATAGATTGGAATTATGTAATCATACACACACTAATTGTTCTGTGAATATTATTGTTGGATTCAGGTTATGAAGTCATATAGCAGATCATGTAAGATTGAAAGAGGAGATAAAGTGAAATCAGTGGACACGCTCACGTTGGCTGCAGCGTGCTCTAGGTGAGTGTATGTCAGTGATACTGTATTCTGATACAGAAAGGGCATGTTCTTAGCATTAGTGCTTTGCCCTGTTGTCCCAAACCTTGATGTAAATTCAGATGACTCATTTCTGCCATATGATGAACGTAGCAAAGTTGATAACGGTGCATACTTCTGACAATGGCAATTCCCCACTGCATCCAAACTCTCTAATGCAGCAGATGGGGGTATTTGGTTTGCAAGACTTATGCCATCTCTGGAGCAGGTGACAAGTCGTGTTAGTGTTCTCTAGTGTGGGTGCTTCTCTGAAAATAAATTTCAGGCCCTTGCACAGCATAGACAGCTCTGAGGTTGAAGCAGAGTTTCTGCATTTCCCTATAAAATCCATGCAAGATAGAGGTCCTACAGATGTTTCTACTTGGAAATCACCTTGCTCTGAAGAATATGGGTCCTTCCTTAGGAGTTAAATTATCATCAGTAATGATGTTAAGACTCTACAAATGCTTTAGTTTTAATTCACAAGCTCATTCCAATCCAACAACTGTCCTTTGCAGCAGACACTTTGTTCCCTGTTTCCCAGAATGTGCCTCGTAATATATTTCTTAAGAACTCGGAACTGTTACGAATATTCAGTAAAATGGTCACTTAATCTTCCTGCTGCTGTTAACAAAAAGTGAAAAGATGCATTTCCTTGTGCTTCCCTTCTCAGCCATTTTTTCACTGCAGAACAAACTTCTTAAAACTGCTTGTACCAGATGATTTAGCAGTATGGCCAAATAGT
The DNA here is from genome assembly GCA_036925125.1 of Oreortyx pictus. Lineage (NCBI taxonomy): Eukaryota > Metazoa > Chordata > Aves > Galliformes > Odontophoridae > Oreortyx > Oreortyx pictus. The sequence continues at coordinate 1,853,378 of JAUPFR010000029.1, forward strand.
CCCTGCTTGATTAAGATGGATGGTAGCTGTATTTGGAGCAATAGTAATTAAGACTCCCATGGCAAGCAAAGAAAAATAACAAATTAATCTAATAAGAGCTTATGGGGAAACTCTTAAAATGAAAGACGTTCTTAAAATCCAGAACTCCTTAACACAAGTAGAATCTTAGGTTATTAAAGCTCAGAGTTATTAAAAACCAAATTAATTTCACTGTGTATTATTTCTTTTTGTATTTCAATATTTGTACATTTTTCACTTTTTTTTTGTTGTTTGTTTAATTTATCAAGACTGTGGCAGAAGCTGAAGCCCTGAATTTTTCAGCACAAAATGGATGCTTTCAGTTAGCTGACAAGATTAACTCCACTTACAGTGTATTTTAATTCTCTTTTGATCTGATACTTGCATGGGACAGAATGTGCTTCTGTCTCAAAAACACTTCTACACTGCATCTCTGTCTTGGTCAGGAATACCTTCACTGTCTGCCCCTGTTATAAATACAACAAGGACTCTGAGTTCTGCACTTGTTTTGCTCGTGACGCTCTGGAGCTCTGTGATACCCAACAGGTCAGTGCATAGGTTTGTACCACAGTTTCCACGTGTGAAATGAGATGTTCTCCACCTCTTGAAGGCGATGGAATGTGTGCCAAGCACTCAGACACAATCAGTGAACTGTTGCTGTTTTTAACTGTTTCTCTACCAGTTCTATCTGTGCGTACAGAGGTGAAGTAGTTAATGTCTGATGGTCAACAGCATTAATGTTATTGCTGTTCAGGTGTGACTGACAGGAAAAGCCCCAATGATTTAAGGGCGGTGCTACTTTCAGAAGAGAGGTGGCTTGTTCAGCTTTTTAAAGTCCTTAAGATAATGTCTTTTATATCAATGATTGATTTATTTGATATTTATGCAGTTGGCAGTGGGATTTGAAATATAACATAAGCACTTCCTGAGATGTCAGTACTCCGATGTTAGTGGTCTGAACAAGGATGTAATTCATATCTGCAGGTGCTTACTCTGGTATCAAACACTTCAATAACATCATGCTTGTGGAATCCGGCACTCCCCAGTGTCCCATTTGTATCCTGATATGCCCACGTCTTTCCTATGTGTGTTTTTCTTTCTTAAGGAGCTCTCATTTCCTTCAATAGGATATGTTTTATTTCATCCTTTTTCCTGCATTTACTCATATTAATGTCACCGCATTCACTAGTAATAGCTCGGCTTGGAAATAACCCGTGTATCCCTGAAAACACTGGGCCTGAAATTTAATGCCTGAGATACTTTATTAAGAAAGAATAGATGTTGAAGTGAAGGGAGGTAATGGCTTCTTTTTGGACTCTGGTTTGATCTAACTGGCTTAATGGTGCACCAAGCATGCCCAGCTCACAGCCTCGTTGTCCTGTTGGGCAGTGCATGTGAGCCCTGGGCTGAAAGCTTTCTGGCCACACTGTTTGAAACTGGATGCTGTCAAATAGAAAGTGGGGAAGGGGGGTGGGGAATAAAAGACTATAGACACCTTTTGGTCTTCTCTTACAGGGATTATTGTGGAACAAAAAGAAGTCAGATCAAGGGCTGTTGCTTGCAAGCAACATCTGAGCAAGGACTGCACGGTGCTGGTGAGATCGGCTGACACTCTTGGAGCTGTATTTTCAGCTGACAGGCTGTTCTGCTGGCTGCTTTTGTGCCCTGTAGCATCACTATATGTAACCCCTTTCCTTAGACCCTTCCTCCCATTTTATTCCATTTATGGACGGTGTGTTTAGGTTACAATCTGTTCAATGGATAGTTGTCTTCTCATTGCTTTGTGAAGCAGGTTTGGGCATTTTGGGGGATTTAAGGATGCTGCCCTGTGAGGAAAATTGTGCCCCTTTTCCAATTGCTTTGGAGACATCAGTCTTAACAAGCCTCCTGTCGACAGGGAAAAAGTATCCAACATGGAAGGGCATGAGATTTGCACAGGTTATAGAGTTGATCACTTAAATATGACAGCATAGGAGGGGTCCCACTGCACGAACTCTGAAATGCCAGAGCAAGTTTTCAGTTACGCCTCCATCCTGGCAAAACTTTTTGATTAAATATATTGTAGTGTTCATCTCATGAAACCTTTTGTATTTCCTGCCATTAACTCAATGCAATCACAAGTGCTTTTTTATTATTTTTATGGATGTGCTCATCAGCTGTAGCTTTTCCCATCCCTGCGGGAATTACCCTGCCCTAAAAAGTTGAACTTCACAATATCTGGTAGGAGCTGCATTTTTTTTCCCAGCTGGTTAGTAGTGCAGCACTGGAGTCTCTAGTTAACAGTGCTCAACTTGGGGAAATTTTACAAACTATAATCTATTTGAACAGCTCACTTGGGCAACAACTCCTGCTTCATTGTAAACTCTCATAGGGGACTCATTTGGGGAGTAGCAATGAACAGCAGTGCTACAGAATGTAGGATCTTGCTCGCAACGTGAGCTACCCCCTTTACAAACTACATGATCTGTACGTGTACATCTTCCTGTCATGCCAACCTAAGTTTCATGTATGTTTGCAGCACAAAGCTATCTGTGTTATTAATCTTGAGCTGAAGGAACAATTCCATGTTGAGAATGGGAGGACCCATTCATTTTCATTGCCACAGCACTTGTCTTGCAACGTCACAGGTTTGTTGAAACATTTTCATGTAAAACTACACACAGACTGGGTGGACTTGAGGGAATCCTGGCTGCATTAGGTTTACTTTACGTAAGACTTCATGCTTTGCTTTTAATATTGCATTTCTGATATGCATGAAGTTACAAAGTGTGAATTAGTCCAGGAGAACTAAGCCCTGTAAACAAGTTGTAGCCCTTTTAGGATTTTCTATCTGGCATTGGTTGTCACATTGGTAACAAAGTCAATGCAGATGAAGCAGCTAACTTGTTCCAAAATTGCTGGCTCCTACTACTTGAAATAAAGACAACAACTTCAGCTTGAGCTGCCCAGGAGCTGTGACCCAAAAGGTAACTTCTCCAGCTTAATGCAATAGAAGATAACAGTGCAATTATGCTGAACCACAATATGAGTTGGTGCAATGAGAGTGCCCTCATAAGATATGAGAAGCAAAATCTACTGGGGGTTATAAGATACATAAAACCCTACAGATGGGGATTGGGAGAGGCATACAGTATGCATGTTATTTCACTCTCACAGTTTATAAATAGCAAAAATGCAATTTCCTGCTTTCATTCAGGGCAGCTACAAGTCACTCTGGCCTGTGGAAAATAGTCAGCTTGACTCACGATTAAGCCCCAGTGCCACATGCATCTTACCTGCTTCAGCCAAAGTTGCACTTCAGCAAACTGCTTAATCTCTCCATCTCAAATTCCCCCTTCCTTCACATCACCACACTGCTTGGTTTTCCATTTCAAGCATCATCCTCTGCAATCCTGCTTAGAAAATAGCTAATGCTCTGCTACCAGCAGGTGGGGACAAGGAATACGTAACATCTGCCCCGTCACAATGGAGGAAGAATCAAAACAAAGAGGAGCTGATTTCATTTCCTCTCTTCAGCAGGAGGAAAAATTCTGCACACCTTAAAGAAGTGTTCATTCCTATTTTCCCTTCCATTTATCCCCTTCTTACTCTTTGTGGGTTTTTTTTTTGTTTGTTTGTTTGTTTTTTGCTTTTAACTTGCAGGACTTCAGTTAATCTCTCCAGAGAAGTAAGAAAATATGATTTTTTGTTGATTTCTTGTTGTTCGTTCTATATAAATATACACACATATACGTAGCCTTTCAAATATCATTGAGTTTCGCATTCTGGGAGAGGACAAGCTTTCCCTTCACAATTACTTGCTAAATGTGCTGAAGGCAAGCAAAGAAATAAACAAGCAGAGAAATTAGACTTTCACAGCTGCCAAGGGCGTGCACTTCCTCTGTAAAGTGCTGCACAAAAACCACACCTCAGTACAGTAAATCTTTGCAAACTAAAGATCTAGCAGGCACAATGCACAGAGAGAGAGAACATGAAGACATGCTGGCTTGCCCCTTCCAGACATTTAGCAAGGTCAAAGAGCAACGCCTTGTAAAGAAACGTATACCCACGCGTGGGAATCAATACCACAGTGATTAAATGACTGTGATGAAGCCCAAATGGACTCCAAAAATTCACAGCACTCCCTTTCACAACAGAAGCGATTGTAGCACCAGATATGCTGAAGTTTAGGAAGCAAAACACCTCTTTCCCTACACAAATGTTGGTGGTATCAGCCCAAACACACCTGTTTCACACAGGAGGGGAACTGCTAAGCTTGTGCTGTGGGCTGAGGAGCCACCTGTGAGGCTGAATGGGCTCAGGTGCTTCACATCAACCCTAGTTATAACCTGCTTGCTCCACCATACAGGTCAGTTGGTTCTGGGTCTGCAGAGGGTAAGTGCTCTGAAAGGATTTTTCTTCTTTCTGTTTTTTCTTTGGTTTTATGATCTAATAATTGTGGTTTTGATAGTTAAAAGTAGAAGCGTATGCTTCCTGTTGTTGAGGGGGCTGTATGGGGGACAAGCAGTCACCCTGGGGCAGGCTTCATGCTCAGTGAATGGGATAAAGTATTGCTTTGAGCTGAAGGAAAGCTGTAGATAACAGAGATCATGCTTGTTTTGTTCATGCAATGTCTTTGCTCAAGGGGTGCTAGAATTTGTCTGAATCGTGTGGTTCCTTGCCTGATCTCTTTGGTGTTTAATGGAATTTGTTCATTGAAATGAGTTTCCTGATTAAAAAAAGGCATCTGGAAAAAAAGAGCCCTGACTCTGGTAGCTGGGTCACCCTCACTCTGAATTTCTGTTGGTTTCCCCAGGCTGCTTGGACTCCTTTCCTTCTTGAAAGGCTGTAGAGCAGTTTCACTTTCCACATGCCTGTGAAACAACCAAAGGAAAGGCATGCTTTTGACTTGGGTTTTAGATTAAGGAACTGCAAATGAGATAGTGTGACTTTCAGTGTGTCCTGCTGGGTTTGAGATAAGCTGAATTCAGGCAACCATCTTGTCTTCCTTTCTGTTCTGCAAGTTACCAGCTGCAAAAAGGGTTTGGGTCTGTTCTCTCTGATTTAAGACACCTGGGTACCTGCTATTGTGGAGAGGGAAGCAAGTAGGTTCATGTTACAGGGAACAACTGAGTGGGAGTGGGGGGGGGGCAAAAAAACCCATGGCTAAATGGTTATTTATATCTTGGAAGTCAAATAATTAAATAGAAAGTTCAGCACTAGGCTAATCCAATATTCTGCAATTGTTCAGTCTAAATATAGTCTGCAAACAGTCATTAGTGTGTTCCTCTCCTTCATTTTCTGAACATGGAGGAGACAGAAACTTAATAAATAGCAAGCACCCTTTGTGTGAGGAGTAAGTATAACTAAACTCCTTCACTATACAGTGCCTAAGGAACCCCAAAAGCCTGCTGATATCAACAGAGAGAAAGCAGAGAAGGCTTTACTTTCCAAATTGATTTGAAACTAAATACGAATGTTCCTAGTGAATCAACTTTGAAGGCCTCAGTGGTGCTCCGGGCTCTGTAGGGAAGGACTTTGAGTATTTAGGCTCTTCTACATGGGCATAGACAGCTCATGTGTGCACATCTGTTTGCATTCTTTGCAGCACTGAACACCCTGAGTTAGCTCCTCAGTTATGTTGAATCGTATTACTATAAGATTCACTTCTTAACATTGCTCTACATCGTGATGTTTTGAACAAAAATTAGTAGGCGTTTTTCTTATGATCATTTTCTTGCCACACTCGGACACACAGATGTACTCCGATGGTGGATTCTGGCAGGATGGCTTCACCCCAGTTTGCACTGATGTAAGGAAACAGAAACAAAATGAAATGCTGAGTAGAAAGGCAGATCTAATTCTGTTCCTACCAGCACTCTGTGCCCTTAACAAGCACAAAATGATGCTCCTCAGTGATAGCTATTTTAGTTTGGCTTTTCAAAGCTGTAGAGCTGTGTTGGCATGATGCTTTGCTCAGACTAATTAGTTCTTTTGCCTGGTAGGTATATTAGCCTGAGCAGGCTGCTGTGCTCGTGGGACTAAACTGCTTTCTGTAACAGAGTCTTTAGAACTAGTTCAGGTGTCTGTGGGCAGTTATTGCTTTATGCCACATGGATACAGCTTTGATGATACTGGGGAAGTTACTTCACCTTTCTGTGCATCCGTTTTTCCCTTTCACCCTTTCCCTACTTCATTCCTAGCCCTGTAATGACTTAAACACGTGCTTAGCTTTATGCTCTACGTGTAACCCTATTGATGTGCATAAATCTTGTGAGAATAGGGCTTACACATATGCTTCAGTAAATTTATTCAGTGTATAAACTCAAGCACATGGGTAAATTTTCATAGGATCTTGAAGGCAGGGCAGGATGGTCTTTTACTGTGTGCCTGGATGGTGCAGTTCATCAAAACAGGACAAAACGTGGATATAGATGAGTGCAAGGTGTCTGCCAGCACAAATCCAGTTCCCTCAAATTGCAAAGGTGGAAGTAATCTTTGAGGGTGGGGAGGGGCTGGGGGAGAATGAAAAGTTATTAAAAGCAGAAGAGATCTCAAGGAACCCAACTTCGTTTCATTCTTATGAAGAAGCTTTGAATACAATAGGGAAAAAGCGTTGGGAGTAATTATCCAAAATGGGTGGCATAAATCCGAGCAGAAAGTAATACATCAGTTTTAAAGCTACTCATTTCAAACTGTGAGTTAGATTTATTTGACCTGCATTTGGGAGCAAATATTAATGAAAGGGCGAAGGCAGCTTATGGCTCTTTCAGTTCTTTCATTTCCCACTAGATGTCTCCGGTGTAAAAACTAATTATGAATGTTCTTGATTTAATTTGGAAAAAAAAATTGGATGAGGCTTTTTTTTTATTATTTCTTTTAAAGTCTCGTGTTATTGTGCAGCTTAACCCTTGATCTTTCTTCAGTAACTACTTCAGCCTCAAGTATGACAAGAGGCCACTTAGAAATGATGCAGTTAATGGAATGATGGTGTTGTGTTTTTTGTTCTTAATAAAGAATTGTCCAGGTGTTATGAGACTCACATCTTTATTCCCACTAATTTTTTTTTTTTTTTGCTGGTGTCTGTAACGTGTAACTTATCTCCCAGCACTGATGTTACTTGTTCATTACTCTGTGAGACTTCCCTGTTGTTTTTTTTATTGCCATATTGGCATGCTGTATTTGAACTGAGATCTCCTTTCAGTTTTCTAGAATGGCTTTTTAAGAAGAAATATTTGGGGTGAATCTGCAGGAGTGGTTTCTTTCATCTAACTTGCTATGTGTTAAAATGAATGAGGCTCTAAAGGAATAAAAAAATACAAACTCTCGCTGCAAAACTGAGGCTCTGGCCTCAAAAAAAAGTAGAATTCCTATTGACCTTATTTTGTCTCATGCAGATGAGGAGTTGGTAGGACTATGCCCAGTGAGGAAGCATTTGGGGTAGCAGTGGTTTGGTGTGGTAGAATCACTGACCCCTTCGTATTTCCTTTGAGATGTCTTATTTTTGAAATCATGGATTTTGGTGCTGTATGGTATTTTTAGCCCTCTGCTATCTGTCAAACGTGTTTCAAACATAAGCATTCCAGTCCTCTGTAGCTACCAGGAAGCATCTATCTCCAGACTTGACCTTTCCAAGGCAAGGGAGCAATCCGAAGTGCCAAAGTGACTGAAGTGTAGTTAGTGCCATTGCTGTAGCCTTGCAGTTATGCTCTGCTCTGACACTCTGCATCCTTTCTGCTCATTCAGATTTGCAGGATGCCATAGTCTGTGTTCAGATGTTAATGAACTTTGGCCTGTAATGATGACTTAACTTTTCAGGGATGAACTTACTGCAATTTGGAAATTCATTGTTGAAATGTTTCCGTTAGCATGGAAAGTGCTATAATTACCGGAGTTTTGTTATCCTTATGTCTGTTCTGTTCAACAGAAGAAAATCTGGGCTGGGGGAAGCTACCTCAGCAAGAGGTTTCTTTCCTACACTGCTTCAGCCTTTTGTTACAGGTCTGAGGAGTAACACTACAACTAACAGTTAGTTAATGTCAGATTCAGGGCAGGAGCTCAGACATCACCGTGGCCCTTACCAGGCCCTAGCAGGTTGGTGACAGCTCCTCTAATGGAATGCAGGGATGTACAAATTCAACAGCCATTTTATTGTCCTCTGCATCCCCCTCTTACACTTGGCTGTGCTCTCCCAAGATAGGCATGCCATTAAACACAGTGTAATCACTGGCACAGCAGGTGTATTGAGATACAGACATCTAGTAATGCTTTAAATAAAAAGGCATGAGTAATAATAATAATATGAAAAAGCAAACAACAAAAAAAACGAACACTGCCACTCACCATAAGCAAAGGTATCCACTGGGAAATTAATAATTGCCCTCTGTGGACTACGTAGCATATGCTGGCTGCATCTTGCTGCCATTTTCATTTTAAAATGTTGAAGTTAAATTATAGCATTATAAGCCAACACACTTCAAAACCTGTGCTTAAAGGTACACAGGCAACAAAAATCTAAACCAGAACGTCTTCATAGTACTACCAATATAGAACTTACAATGAATAAGAGTAAGGAATAGCAAACGAGATTCTTCTCCCCACAAATATATATTTCCAATTAATAACAACAAATCACGTGCAGATGTTTCAAGAGTTGATGGCTTTTCTCTGATTGCTTTATTTTGCCCTGTTCTTTGTGTTGCTGTGATGTGTTTTGTGGTGAATGAACATTCTGCAGTTGGTTCTGTTTTTAAACATCTCAGGGGTGATCTAGAATGGTTAGGAAAAACTTTGTTGCCCCGTCTAACTCCTGTGGGGGAGGTACAGAGCAAACAGCATGCAGCCTGAAACACCACCAGCAGGGACCTGGTCTTGCTTTGCGTTTTTTCCTGAAGCTTTTGTGTTTTCTTTTGCTTCGTACAGTTGTCCTGCTGTTGTATTTCAGATTGAACTCTGCTCTTCAGTCTTACATTTCAGTGTCATGGCAAGGTAGTCCCAGCTCTCAGCATTCGCATGGTATGCTGCTGGAAAGCCAGAGGACTGTGTGTGTGTGTGTGTGCATCTGCTCTCTCCATAGCACCTCACAGAATCCCCAAGCTTGACAGGAGTCTGTGGGCATTATTATAATTAGATAATAGAATAATTTCATATGCAATTGAAAGTGCTGCAGGGAAAGAAGAGGGGTATTTAGGAAAGTGGATTGTAATTACTTGAGCTGGAATTTGGCCAGGATACAGAGGTTAGTCTTACAAAAAGTACCGAGGGACCTTCAATGAACACAACTAGTTAGGATCTCAGTTAGACTTCTGATTTAAAAGATGCAGCCCTCCCAGCCTGGTGCCCCCCAGTGTACTCACTCAGGACTGAATCAGAGCTACCACAAAAAGCCACAAGCAATTTTTCATGATAAAGGTGAAAAGGAAATAGAGGTGACTGGGAATCATTTATATATTTTTTTTTTCTGCCCCTAATTGTCCTTGGCGTTTTTTCCAATGCTTTCCATGTGAAGCTAAAAGTTTGATTCAACACAAAGTAGCATGGGAGGGAAACAAATGGTGCTGTAGGGAACTGGAATTTAAGTCTCATGTTTGAAGCAAAAATGTTGTCTATTTAGAAGCCTAAGAAAATTGGAATTGGGCACTCTAATCAGTGAAGGATGAGCACGAACCCTCTGTGAGCTAATAGAAAATCCCAGCATAAAGTCTGAGCTTGAATCAGACCAAAGAGTCCAGTAAAGATTTTGCTTTCAGACGTGGGGAAGATGCTGGTGTCATTGAGGGGGACTCTGACTTGGCCTCTCTGGAAAGCACCCTTCTCATTTTCATCTTTACTGCTAGTCAAAAAGATATATACTCTCCAAATAATAGCAGTTTCCTTGGACTGGAGTTATAGTGGCTTTGTGATACAATAAACAGCACCCTGTCATAAGTCTTGTATAAAAAATGGCCTGACATTTCTTTAAAAGTAAAGAGAAACACTGCTGCAGTGATGACCTCTATGCAAGGTCACAGATGTTTTGCATGGTGGGGGAAACTATGGTTACATACTTATAGGCTAGGATATATTGCTTACTTTTCACAAAGCGTTTTCCTGAGAAATTACAGTACATTAAAAAACGTTGGGTGAGCTCCACTCAGCCTTTTAGTGCTTTTTTTTTTTTTTTTAATGATACAAAACAGAATAAATATGGCTGGGTGGACTTCTAACGTATTGCTCCCCCTTTGCATCACTCACTTTGCACTTTGAAAAGGAAAAATGCCTTTTAAATGTCTTTAAATGCCTCACGCTCCAAACTGGACGAAATTCAGAAGGATAACAATAGAGCAGGTCTTGCAAAGGTTTTGAATGCAGCGCATGCCTGGAGAACTGCCTAAATGGATATTTATCAGGACATCTGCAGAAATTGCATTGGAGGTCTCGCCACAGTAGTTTACTTATTAGATTTCTTGTACTCGCCAGCATGTGGGAAATCAACTGGTGGAACTTGCTGCCATCATCCACTGCTAGAGTGCTGTCTGGTGTGCATGATTCCTGAGTTAAAGTTTTGAGGTTAATATCCTGCAGCAGCGTAGACTGACTTACCTGATTCCAGTGAGTTGCTTCATTTGATGCTGATGGATCCGGTTGTGCATTTGACCCCTGTATATATTGAATGCATCATCAACGAGGAACTCGCTATGCTCGGAAAAAAAGCATTTCCCTTGGGATGTTTTACTTCGTGGCCCACTCCCTCGAGATGCTGTGCAGCTGGGTTCCTGCTCCTGTGTCAGCTTGGGCTGAGGGCGACAGAACTCCCTGAGCTCTGGGTATAGCGAAAACTTTGCTGATTTACCAGCTGAAAATGTTCCTGGATGCTTTAATCATGTGGAAAGATGTGTGCCAGGAATGCAGTCCATCCCGGCAAAGTAAGGAATCTGACTGATGAATTTAAGTTGAAATATCGGTGGCAATTCCCTTTTCAAACCATGTCATCTTAAGCATTAGGGTAATCCAAAATCATTGAAGGTTTCTCTATATATGGCGAGCTGAAAACTACATCAGTTCAACAGCTGCTGTGTGAACACTTGGAGATCTCTGCAATAAGACTAGGAACTAGTTCTGAGGTCAGGAGCCCTTCTCAGAAGTCAGATCCTGGTTTGCCAAACAAATAACAGCATCTGAAAGATAAACGAGTATGGGGGAAGATTTGGGTTATTCATCCAGCTCACAGCTCAACATTCTCCATGGGACCTGTGCAGCTGTAGGACCAGAACACCATTTTTGTGTTTCCAGTTCTCCAGCTGATGACTTTGGAGTAGATTCAGTCCCTCTTCATGAGACTGCATGTGAGGAAGTACTGTTTTGTACATTCATTAAGAAGCGTTTCTTACCCAAACAGCTCTGCACCTTGAGCTACACAGTTAAGGACACAGAAAGCACAAAGGCTGTTGTATATCTTTTCCTACAATCATGCATCAAAGCCAGGAAAAGAACCTGGTTCTGTAGATTTCTGGCATCTTATCTTTTGGACCGTCTTTCCTAGATGTTTTCAACAAGTTAAAAGGACGGGTAGAATAGAAAGGGGAAAAAAACCCAGCTTCTGTTGTTTGTTCTTTGACCAGTCCTCCCTCTGAATTTGATGGCAGATTTGTAGAGTAAGGGACCAAGATCAGTATGGATGTTCTGTGTTTTTTTTTGTTGTTGTTTGTTTGTTTGTAAGGCATTCTGAGAAGTGAATCTAGCCCAGCAATGAGCAAGGAGTGATTGCTGTTCTCTGAGTTGTCCCCACTGAATGGGCAGAACCATTTCTGATCTCTTCAGTGAAATAACGCTGAAGATTGGCAGCCGTGTGCTTACTAAAAAGTAAAAGCATGTAACCCTAAGTAATTTGTTACCATTTAATAGCATAATGCCCTTTTTAGCAGGGTCAAAAATGATCGCCTTCATTACCTGGGGACATGGTATAATGGGAAAACATTTTCCCTACTACTTATGTGTTGTCCATTGGGCGTTAATTTACTCAACTGAAGTTCTGTTTAAAAGACAAGCAGAGTAAGATGTCAATACACTTATTAGAGATCTGTGGGTGTTTGGCGTTTGGCTAATAGGTGGTAGTGCTGATCAGGTCATTTCAAATTAAAGTCTTTCTTTAATGGTACCACGCTGTGTGTTCCCAGCGTGTCATTTGAGGGCAGTGAAGCACTCAGGAAGGGCTTCTTCAGGTTTTTATGCTGGTAATCAATGCCAGAAGTGCTTTAGAAGTATCAAATAAACCATATGAGCAAATCTTAGTGCTGCCAGGTAAGAATTAGGGATTCTGTGCATTTATATTCCTGAGCAGAGCATGGAGGTGTGGGGCAGATATCCCCAACCAGTGAAGATCACAATAAATTTACTGAATTACTGTGGTGATGTTTCAGACTTGGGTGTGGAATGGTGTCAGTTTCTGTGGGGAAACTGAGGCAGACCTTTCCTGGGTTGTACGGCAAGTGTATGAGCTGTTGTTATTGGCGGGCTGCTGAGCTTGTCCAATCTCATGATCTGAGCCAACGTGCATAAATCTCAAAGGGTGGGATTAGGAATAACAACTCCTACAGGCAGAGTTCCCGGTTCCCTCTCTTGCTGTTCGCTCTCGTGAACCTGTGACTTGAAAAGGGCTGCCAGGCATAAAAAGATCCTGTTTTACAGAGTTAGTCAACACAGTCCCATGGCTTGGCATTGCATAAATCACACTGAACACTTTCACCTCTGGGTAAACTGTAGCAGAGGAAGAGCCAGGAGGTAACTTGAGTCACAACTGTTAATGACAGAAGAAAACTTCTAGCTGGTTTTCCAATGTGCATTAATTTAGTGCCATTTTAAACTTTTCATTTAGCATTCATCCCTTTACCACTGCTTGACCCTTGAAATTGTAAAGCAGACCCTTTGTTTGCCACGCAGTGTAAGAGCTTAATCTGTTTTCCCCTTCTGTCTCATTCATCCCCCTTCTCTCCCCAACCTCTTTTGAACAAATTACAGGAACCCTCTCTTCAATCCAAGCTGTTCTTTCCCTGGGTTTTTCAGTCAACAACAGAAAATGCTTGTTAGCTTTAAAGCAGCTAGTAACATGGTGGAACTGGAGTTCAAATGTAGTCCAAAAGGGAAGTAACTCAATTTTCTTGAGGGGACGTCTCTGAGTCCTCACTGCTCTGATATTGATTTAATTGTTTTAATCCACTAGATGGCAACAGACAGCTACTTTGAGAGCTCTGCCATCACGGCCAGCAGCCTCCAGTTTAGGCTCCTTCCCTTTATCTCGGTTACTTTATTTAAGGCTATAGTATACAGTGACCTTTGCTGCCTTGAACTCTATGGAGAAATGTCTGAGACATGTACAATGTGCTTCCTTTGTTTAAATAGATACTGTCAAGGTGTTGCACACTCTGTCATTCGAACCCCCCTGGGAAGCTCACCAATAGAGCAAATTTTCTTACAGGTATTTTATCCCCTTTGCACATGTAGAATTGTTTGCAGAGGTCTGTCACTTGATGTTTTGAGAGAAAGGATGCGTTTCCAACTCATTGGCAGTTTAAGATATGACCTTGGGGGGCGGTGTCCCTTTGTCCAAATGACTCTTTGTTCAGTCCCAACTTCCTACCTGTAAAATAGGGTGAAAGTTTTGTGAAAACTCTGTAGAAGAGCATAATGCTGCTATATGAGTACCATTCCCGAACTGATGTTGTGTTTTAGCTTGGTTTTAAGCTTCCTTTTTTAGAAGGTTGTATGCAAAGGGAGTGTGAAAAGATCTGGAAAGATGCTGTGGAGTGGCAAAATGCTGTAGTGAATACTGAGGAATCAAAAGCACAAACAATAGGGGAAATGCCTTCTCTGCAGCTCCTCTGAAAGACATTTCTCCACTGAGACATGTACATCTTCCAATTTGTTGTGTTGTGAGGGTCAGTGGGGTATTCCCACTTTGTCTTTGTGGACTTCAGTGCTGTCCGCTAGAGAGCAAATGCTGTCTGTGTGATCCATCCTTTCTGTAGGCCTGAGGCCATTGCCTCTTATCCCCTACTCTACAGAAGTGCAGAGTAGAAATGGAAATTTCTGCCTATTTCCACAATTATTTCCACCTGTTATTTTTCCCTGTTTCAATTGAGCTGTATGCTATCACTTTAAAAATAATACCCACTTGGGTGGGGAGGGGTGAGATGTATAGCCTGGAATAATTAGATGAGAAAGTGCCAAGGGATGTGACAAATGAGTCTTCAGTGAAAGATTGGCTGAATACTTAAACGGGACGCATGCAGCTGGTGATCTTGTTCTTCACCACAAGGCCAAAACCTGCTCACCTTGTTCACAAAGTCCTACTGTTTGGCAGGTGAGGGTTTGGCCCACGTGGTGTTCTTAACTGTCTATCTGCTTATATGTGAGTCATCTTGCTATCAGAATGTTCATTGCTTGATTGAGTCTGTCCAGTTTGAGGACTGTATTGGTCAGAGAAAGTTAGGAGGAACTGTCAAGCCTCTTAGCAGCAATAGTCAGCCTCCAGCCAGAGGCCAGATGCTGAGATTTTCAGCTGTTGATTTTAGGTGCTGGATCCGATATGCTTAGAAACACTTAATACTCAAAATAAGGAGTGAAGGCAGTGAAGTCTTTAAGCTCAATCACAGTGTGCAGAGGTTGTGCTCAAGTAGGAGGTGCTTTGGAAGGACTCACTCCAGACCTATATGTACAGCACATCTTTGTTTCTCTACAGACCTCTTGATGGAGATCTGGAAATGGATGGGTATATCTTTCTTGGCTTTTCTACGCTAGATATAATCTTTCATAGAGTTCTGTTTGTAGGCTGAGTAAGGCAAGCCACCTATCTCTGAAGAAGATTATTGTGCCTTCAGGGCTCTTAACAGATGGGCTTCACCATTACAAGTGCACTGTCCTTGTGGAGACTGTACATATGTTGAAATTAATGGAAGTTCACAGTGATGGTACACTGAAACTGTATAGCTACACTGATAATTATGAGCAAGTGTGATTTTGGCATATACATCTTCTTTTGTTGGGGTATGAAAACAAGGGGATGACAGTATCTTATTTTCCAATATTTTTAACCTTCCAGTTCTATAAAATAGAAGTAACTGTTGAATAAGAATCGTAGCTCCCTTGTAAATGCACAGACACTTCATTGTGATGCTGTTCACTATCAACCACTATACCCCAACGTTTTCTGTGAAATCAATGAGATAAGATTTAACTGGCTTCAAATGAGATAAAAACTTCCTCACTACATAAGTGTTGACAGTGTATTCCTAGGCAAACAATTTGCCAGGATGAATTGTTTCGCCCTACTAGCCTCCAAATTCTGGCACATGTTTCCATGTCAGCATTTGAATGGCTTTGGTTGTTTTGGTTCTCGGGTCCTTTTTGCTGCCTTCTGTTGTCTGTGCTCTCCAAAAATAGACGTCATGTTCTGAGAGAGGAACAGCCCCTTTATGGGCTGAGAAGTGCCATGGCAGGACCAGAGCTGTACAAATGACAGTGTTGACTTTGTAACTGACATATTGAGTTTCATCACTGCGGCAAAGCTGACTCCAAGAGCAAGTGCACTGCTTTGGTGTAGTACCAGGTGTTGTTGATATTTTAAGTCATGGTTGGAGAGACCCCAAAACTGAAGACAGGTCTTGGTGGAGGTGGGAAGCATATTCAACCCCCTTTTAAATAATTAAAAAGTACAAAGCAAGTGAGCAAAGGTATCGAAAGCAACCCCTTTCCATGTGGTGAACTCTCTGTAGCACTCGGTGTGAACGTGAGAACCTTAACTTGGCCCCCTGCACTGCCACACATATGGTCTCACACATAATAATGTGACATGCTGCACACTGAGAAAATATTTTGTTGAAAATATGAGTAAAGCAGCATCTTTGCTTTTCCTGGCTAATTAGTGGTGGGATATGTAGATGATTTGCTTTTCTTGGAGAGGTTTTGCGTGAAAAAAAAAAAAAATTACCTTTGTGTTCAATATGGTAAATACAGATTTAATCTGGTCAATTGCTCAAAGGCTTTGCTGGCTTTTATTTTCTCCACGCTATTATCACTTTTGTTGGGACTTGAATTATATTCTTCATATTTAAACAGCCTGGTTGCTGGACTAGTAGTTGTCTTTTGGGTTTCTTTTCCGTTCTATGTTTTGTATTACCAGTGGGCATCAGTAGGCTTGCTTAGTGATAACGACTGTTTCTAGGAAAAGCAGTGATCTTGTGAAACCAAGAAATGTACTGAATTCTATGGTCCTATGTTTAACATCATGTTTTTCTTTTGTGCTTCAGATTCTCACTTTTTTTTTTTAATATTTGTATTTATGTGTGTATTTATATATATATATATATATATATATATATATATATTTCCTTCCCCTTCTAAAGTTCTCTGAGATTTGCAGGTGAAATGTAAGATTGTCTCTGATGATCGCAGATCTGAATGTTCCTTTTGAGGAGGAGGAAGAAATAGACATCTGACCTGGATGGCTATTGCACTGTGAAGAAGTTTGGACTCTGACTCTAAGACTGTCAGGCATTCAGAAAGGTGCATTCATTCCTGGATTTTGCAGTCTAAGAGGTGAGGGAGTCATGGGGAGGATGTGGACAAAGTATTGGGTCCTGGTCTCTAGCTCGTAGAGATTGTGGATGGTGTTTAAGGTTCAGTAGCTCAGGAAATGTTTTGGTTGCTCAGCATGGCAGCATCCCAGCGTTGTAATAGCATTTGCACTCAGAATGCCCTCTGATTCTAAGAATGTGGCTGTGTCTTGATGCCTACAATACTGTTTTGGGATAGGGAGCAGGGGAGAAACTTACAAGGGTAAGATGCCTTCACCTATGCAGAGCACCTTAAGATGGAGAAAGCCAGCTCTGTCAGTTGAGTCCAGATTTATCCCCCACGTGCTGTATTGTCTACATGCACAGAAGGGGATTTGTTAGCATTATCATTTACCTAGGTAGCACTGAGAAGTGTGATATCGTGGAACATATGGGCTGCAATATCATGGCAGAGTAGCCTGTGTGAAGGATGCAGCAGCTCAGAAAATATTCTTGCTTTTGACAGTTTAAATACATGCTGTTTAAAAGTGAACAGAAGCAAAACACTTGGACTACTATAGCTTGGAGAAAATGCTTCGCAGAGTCTTGAATAGATTATTCCCTTCTCCCCACATTCCAGTGAGTACAGTTAAGTTTGTTACCCTAAAAATCATTGCTCTAGTGCAAGGAAGTAGCGATGATGATGAAGCTCGCAGCCAAGCGAAGCTGATGAGGCTTCCTTCATTGATATGAATAAAGAGCCAACCGAGGGTCTGGGTTTGAACATGAGCTCTTATTTTACAGTCCATCAAGCTTGTGAGTGTACCTCACGTTGCATGGCAAAGGCACTGTCCTTGCACTGCTATATTCACAATGAAGCTCTAATCCAAATCCTGTTACTTTGGAGGCTCTTCCACTTATTTCAGCAGCAATTTATTGCTGCTTTCTGAGCAACTAGCAAGAAATTTTCCAGTTTTAAGATGCGTCCTCAACAGTTTAAGGCTCTTCTCCTGTGTCGCTGAAGTCAGTGGGAAGTGTGTAGTTCCAGTGCTGCTCTGTCTGTTGTTCAGCCCCCGTTAGCAGAGCCACAGTGCAGCTGAACCAAACTCTATTGTCACATCTTTGGAGAATTTGCCTTCACATGCCTTTTGCATTATTGTTACCGACAAGCCTAAGACACTGTCTAATGTTAATTCTGCTCGTTGCTGCCAATTATAATCAGAGCTAGTCAAAATAAACAAATTAAACAAATAAACATGTCAAAACATCTCAGTCGTAGAGAAAATAAGCCAAGTCTGAACTCTATCAGTGCTGCAGCACAACCAACGTGCTGCATGTTGTGAAATGTTCTATTGCATTTTTCACCTTCTCTTGAGGAGAGGAAAGAAAAGGTGGGTCAGTTTAGAATTACAGTTTAGTTCTGCCCTGCTAAGGAGTCTGCAACCGAAACCAAATGAAACCCAAATGTTCCTTTAGCTCCTTCGCCCAACCTAATGATCATCTGCTGTATGTTTTAAATGTTTTTTTTTTTTTTAAGGGTTTTTTTTTTTTTTTGAGTTGATTCTTTGCTGTCAAAGTGCCAAGACATTAAATCATTGCAGGGTTTGGACAAGATGCAGGTGAAAATATACCAAACGTGAATATACACTTCAATGTAAAACGTGCTGCTGCTGTGACATAACACCATCCAAAATGGTAAAGCACAATGCGACTTAAATCAGAAAGTACTCAGGTTTGAGAGAGAAATACATAAAACATGCTTTTCTTGCATGGAGGGGACATCTTGGCCTGGATTTGTTAAGTGGGGGGGTAATCTTATTTATTTATTTATTTTAGTGGTATGCTAACCTTAAAAATATGTTCTGAGGTTAAAGGAAAAAGCTGTCGCTTTAGACAGGTGGTTCTTGTAAAGAGGTGATCTTTTAAAGTGCAGTCTTGCCATGTCAAAGCCGACGTCTCGGCAGAGATAAAGCTATAATGCAGGTGATTGCAGGGACTCTTCTGTTGTCTGTCATAACGCTTTAAAATCTGTTTCAGAAGTCGCGTTTGGAAAGGGACTTTGGGTTTTTTTAATATGAGACACATGCACCAAATTTTTGTTTCGAATAGTTAGCGAGTTGGAAATGGTTCCTCGAAATGCAGGGTGAGGAAACAATGGAATTGCAGATCTCAGCAGAGTCCTTGGTCGTGCTTGGTAACTTCATGGTGATAATTTGGTGGGACTGTGCCCAAATGTTGTGGGTCTGAACAATTGCCTGTTGTCGTTAAGTGTGAACCTACTGAGATAAGGGATGGCAGGCGTGACTTGGAGGGAGACATCCTTAATGTAAAACTAAGAGGAAAGCCTTGATGAATGACCATTGGGATGGACGTGGCTGCTTAACAAACAGTCCCACACTCATCCAGAAGCAATGCTGGAAACACGTAGTGAGGTTTTGCTCAGCTGTGAAGCAAAACCCGAGCAACTTCCTTGAGGTTGGTGGAATCTTGAAGAGAGTGTGAATTCCCCACAAAAATATACAGGGCTCTTAACTGCTGAGGTTCTTCCTTCTCTCCCTCCCTTTTCTTCCCCCCACCATGTTTTTAATGTACGTAGGGTCTGGGGAGAAAAGGAACAGTGTGCCTTTGAAATGTTGTTTGCTGAAGACAGTATATAGAATCTTGGTTATTAACAGCCTCTCACAAGACAGTTATTTTTGGAGTGGCCTCTGAGGAGGCAACCTCTTGGAATCGAACTCATTTATTCTGCGTTTCACTGTCCTGCCATTTCCTGCAGAGAGAGGGGAAAAGTGAAACCACATGTTTTGAGGAGCGAGCGTAGGAAACCCCACTGAAGACAAATGACTGCTCCTCTCCCCTGGCAATTAGTCAAAGCTGGGCTGCATGCCAGCCCAGGTGTTCCCGACTGTGTATAAATTTGCCAAAGAACAATGAAAATAGCATCTGATTGTGCTGACAGATTCTTCTGGTAATTTCCTGTTGTTTGGCATCTTCAGGTTACTTTCCCACAATTATGGATCCTGATGAAGTCCGGGGCCTTCAAATCCACTTTTTAAATGGAAACAAAGATATTGTGAGCGTGTGGATGTGTGTGTGCACACACATGCCTAGCCCTGTTCACTCAAGCCCCCAGCTTTCCCCCTACTTACCAGATGTTTTAATTTAATTCGCTTTGCAAAATACATATTTTAATGAGTCTGAATTTAAAAAAAAAAAAGAAAAGAAAAAACACTATTTGCACCTGCATCATATAGAATTTCTTGGCAGCCCCACCATGGCTTTTGCCAGGATTCATGCTTATTCTGTCGCTTAAACCTACTACTTGGAAGGCTTTTCTCTTGTGCCTTCCACTATCTTCTAAATCAGGGCTGCTCAAGAAACACTCGCTAATGGAACTCAGAGCCTTGAGCTGGCCACAGGAGAGGGAGAGAGTGGTCTGACAGCTCGAGATGCTGACAGCAAGGTGCTGTTAAAAGTGAGGGGTGTCTTCAGATGCCAGCCATTGTTTCTGGATCTGGGGGAGCAATGGCTGTCCCCAAAGAGCTGCAAGTTTTATCCTCTAGAAGAAGAGAGGAGAGACAGAAGGGAAGGCAGACTGCAGCGATTTTAAACCTTCTTGCAATCCAGTCTGTCAGGAAGCTATAAATACTTGTTCGGGTTTTTTAAGCAACTTGAATTTTATATGTATTTTTATCTTTGAGTTGGAACAGAGCTGGATGGGCACCAAGGGACACTCGCCCCAGGTCCATTGTCTCATTTTTTATTTTTTTTTTTTTTCTTGGAGAGAAAGAGCAGAGCGTATGGGAGTGCGTTGCTGCGGAGTATACAAGAAGAAGGGGGTAAATTCTGCCCAGCGTTTCCTCCAGCATTTCCTGCTTTGGCTTAGTTATTCCTAGACGATTAATTTGAAGAGTAACTTGGAGTTTTGCGGTACTTTGCACACATTTGGTGATTTTGATTTATTTTATTTTGTAGTTTAAGTGTGTGTTCCACAGAGAATTGACTCTTGAGGTTTAAAATGAATAGTAGTCCTTCCTTGGCTAGAGAACGTTCTACCTTCTTTTTTACTTAAAAAGTGGATTATTTTTTAATTATTATTTATGGAGCAGAACCAAGGTTGATCAAAACCACCTCACTTTTTAAACTTATTTTTGCAAAATATCACCGTTTTCACTAAGTGAACATTTCTGCCAGTTATCTTCTTTCTCTGTGGGGAACCAAACATAAATGCAACAGCAAGTGAATCTCGAGTAGATTCTTTTAGTCCCCCTCTTTGTGAGGGTGAAAAGGATATATGTTTCAGAAGATCAAGGACCTTTTCTTTTTGCCTCGGGTAACAGCAATGGCCGTTCCTCACTGTGCAGTGTTGGGCTGCTCACGAGTAGAAAAGGCAAAGTCGAGGTGCAAAGGTTGCGTTTGCATCCCCAAAGGTTCTCTTCATTCTGTCCACCAGTTTGACCCACTCCTCGTGTAAACAACTTGCAAACTGTGCTCTGTCTCCCTGTGCTGGCTGGCCCACCAGCTTTCTTTAAAACTCTCTGGCAGAGATCTATATTTGTTCCAGAAGGTCTCTGGTTCACATTCTGCTGACAGCCTTTGCAGGGACCATCGCAGTTCCCTCAGTGATAACGGCTGTTACCAATGAGTGTCCCACGTGTATTTCACTGAGCAGGTTAGGAGAAGGAGGGAAATAATGTTGTGAAACTCCCCCTCCACCCTCTGGTTTTCATCAAAAAATTCTTTTCGGTGGAAATCTTCTCCCAGCTGGAGTGTCGCCTTCTGTTCAAATCCCTAAAATTAGACTGAGAGTCTTCTCTCACTTAAACAAATCCATGCTGTCTGCTTTACGGTAATTATCCTTCTGTAGCAGCGGCAAGGACACGCAGGTTTGCAAAATTCTTTGAAGATGAAAAGCTCCACACAGATCATCTTGGTGCCCGTAAACAGGTAGAACACATGGGAAATGGGTCTGAAATGCTTCTCTCCGTAAGCAAGGATGTGGCTCATACATTGCTGCAGCCACGCTGGGATTCCACCTCCCAGTGACTACTTCAGGTTTTTGGCTCTGGGGAACTGCCAGCTCTCTACCCACTCATCTTGATTCAAAGCCTACCGAAAGCAATTAGAAGCTTGTTGCTAATTACCAATGAGATCTGAAGTGACTCGTGCTGCCCAGGTCCTTCTGTCTGCAGGTCCCACCTTGGAGCAGCTCCCTCCCACGTGTGTCCCAGCCCTCTGTCTGGGAGCTGTGGTGGCTCTGTGGCTCTGGGGGTTTCTGTCTCTGGGAAGGCTGATCCCAATTAGTGGTCTCCCCATGTGCTTCTGTGAGATCAGGCAATAAATACTGCATGAATATGACATCTCTCTAATAGGACCTCGCTGTCTCCTAATCGATTTACAGTGAGTGAGTGACACGGAATCATCCAGCCTCCATAAATCAAGGCTGGTGTTCTAATTTCATACTGTTAATGGCATGTCAGGGGGCTCACTCCTGTCGGGCTGAGCACTGCTGGCATTGTGATTTGCAGTCTCTTGATAGTCCTATGGAGTGCCAGTAAGCTCTGCAACACGTCAGGTGTGGGAGGTCTGCCCTGTTGCTGGGACAGCTGCACATTGCTCACACCAGCACTAGAGAGGGCTCTGTACGTTTGCTTTTTTGTTTTGTTTTGTTTGGGGGGTGGGGAGGGGGAAGTTCATTCTTTCACTTTGCTCTGTTTTTTCCTCTTTCTCCTTTTCTTCCTTTCTTTCTTGTACCCTCGGTGAGTCAGGCAGACCTCAGATTGGATCGTTGCCGTTCTGATAACACAGTGCATAGAGGAGGTTGCTTTCTGTTCTGCATCTCCCATTGAGCAGTTGCTTTTTGCACCCACCATTTCTTCTGCCTCAGTTTCCCCTTTTTTTTCTCTCTGTCTGGAGATGTTTCTCAGGACAAGGACATTTTCTCTCAGCACTTGTTCCGCTCTTGCAATGAGAGTGCATATCATCTGAGACTTCAGTGCATCGCAACTTATTTATTGTATTACAAGATCATAGGAGTCTGTCAAACTTATGGAGAGAGCTGGAACGTGGATCTGTCAGGACCTACTTCTCTAGCAGGCTTCCTATATGACTCCAGGCAAGTCATTATGCAGCTTTCTGCCTCAGTTTCCCTATCGATGACATGAAGACTTGGGCTCTGTCCTACAAACAGCTTTAAAATCTACAGAAGAGGAAGGTTTTTGCCAGGTCTGAACATTGGTTTATTAAAATTACATGAAAGCATACAAGTTTAGGACCTGTTCCTACTCAACCTTGCTGGTTTCGTTCTTTAACTCTCAGCTCTAACAATGGTACATAATGGGTCATAAATTTGCCCCCAGATTAACAACCCTAACGGAGTCCTTATGAAAAGAAACCACTACAGCAGGTGCTTGGCAGGAGTTGAACCGTAGACTTCAGCACCAATAGAGACTTCAGTGAATGGCTCTGAAGGCGTCGTTTTGTTAACTGGCTGAGGAAGTGAGCTCTTAAAGAGTGCTTCAACCAACCCCAGCAGCTGAGGAGGTGACATGTTCTTTACAAGTATTTTACTTTCACCAACTGGGATTTTTATTCTCGTTATAATTCGGTGAAAACGTTGCTTTCAGAACGTCCCAGGCTGCCCAAGGAATTTGATCACTCGGTTCCTAATAAAATGAATGAAACTGGAAGCCTAAACCCTCGTGGATGCAGTAAAAATTAGTATTGGTGTTTTGTTCTTTTTAGATAACAGCCTTGGTTAACTGGGAAATGGAGCTAGAAGAGCTAAGTGTGTCCTTTGTCCAATTGAGTTGCTGTTTTTGAAGAAACTTTCTGGTTTTAGACCATGCTTGTGCATTTCTGAAAGGCAACGGGACCTTCCCAACAAATAGGCTGGGTAAGGAAAGGTGCTGTTGCTTTTTGGCAAAGTATCTTACTATAACCTTCAATTTAAAAAAAAGAAAAAAAAAGTTAGTATAAAATGCAGCATTTTGGTGGGTAGCTAATTCCTTTTTCTTGGGAAAGAATAAGTGCACACTTCCTATTATCTAACTAGGACAGCACACTACATTCCTACACTCTTCAGCTAGACAAGCAGTTCTATCTATGGAAAAAGTAGGGGATGATTCCACTCTTTCTCTTCCAAATCCTGTTATCTTTGGATCAGGCAAAGAGCTCTAGAATACATGGGGAAGCATTATCCTGCAAAAGCAGGGTTGCTATAGGCAAGGAAGAGCAGTGAGGTGGGATGGGCTCCAGACATGGAGGGCCTGGTTTATTGACAGCTTCATCTGGCTCATCAAGGCTGTAGAAATGCCATCTGGCTTTTTTTTTTTTTTTTTGTATGGCTACATCAGGCTGTCTCCCACCACTTGATACGGGTGCGTAATGATGCCTTGGGAACGTGGATAAAAGACAAAATCTGTGTGCTGGGACGGAGATATATTCAAGGTGTGGCTGTCACACATCCTAAATTCTGCGACTTCTGAATATTTTGAAACAGCTTTTATAGAGAGGTTAATGTCAAGTATATTACTGCTAAACTGTAGGAGGAATCATTCTAGGTTTATATCACTAGAAGAAAGATCAGACTCTTTCCCTCTCTGTCTGCATGCGTTAACGTTCTTCCCCTACCTTTCAATCTCAGGCCTATGACCTCTGAACACAAGCTCAAAAATTAATGTTTCTTTTTCTTTTCAGCCAGTGTCTGCATTTCTTCAAGTCAGTTATCATGTGTTGCGTGACAAATGAGCTTCTAGAACACTGTGCATTTGAAGAATATTGTTTTTCTTTTTCACTGCATTCTGTCTGAAAAACCACTTTTGTCCTCGTAGTCTTGGACAGAAACCTCATGTGCAGAAAACCCTTAGCTGAGTTTCCTTAACTGCGCAACAGCTTTTAGCTGTGCCCCCTCTGATAGTGTATTCAGCTCCTGGCCAAGGGGGTGAAAGTTCCTGTAAACCTGAATGGAAACAAATGGTTTGGTTTGATTTGGTCTTGTTTTATATGCACAGAGATGATTTTCTCCAGTCTGATCATAACCAGCCTTTCGTTAGCTGGGGAGCTGACAGTAGAGCTGCCTTGGGTTAACACAGTGCTGGTTCTACCAATACAAGCATTGGACCCCCACCAGTAAAACAGACACCATATTAACCCCTCTGTAGAACTGAAGACCTTCAGAAACCTTTTCATAAGTACGAATACTGGCCCTGTCATGCTGGTGAAACCTGATGCTAGTTAACGATGCTCTAACTTCTTCATTTTGCTCTGTGCTTCCATTTAGCTGATGTGCTCAGCTCTGCTAAATGGGCTGAGCAGAGCTGCTGTTTGCTGTCTGGCAGCTGCTGCTCATCACCCAAGTGGCAGCTGGACTTCACTTGAGCACAGAGGTTCCCTTATGCACCAGTTCTGAAACACTTTGTGACTCCTTTAGGGATAAAAAAGATTGATGTTATTTTAATGGAAGATCTCAGAGCTCGGATTTTTATTTAGTTTTATTTTTATTTTTTTTTCCAATGTGGAAAAAATTCACTTTAGGTGAATCTGTTCCAGGCAGTCCAATCTGACATTTCTTAAAGGGAATCAGTTATCAGTCAGGCAGGTGTTTTTCAGTGTATTTCAGTCTGAGTCCCTGAAAATCATCACTCGTGACTGGAAATCTCGTTCCTGTGTTTTAAATTTTCCTCTTTCCACCCCTTCCCCCTCCTCCTTCTCAATTTTTGAAACTAAGCAGCCAAATGTTGGGAATTACTATTCTCTTGGAGACATGGAAGATTTTCAAATGGTTTTCATGTTTTTTGGAACAGCTGAAATTTGGCTGGTCTCTTCTAGTAGGAATTCCGGGATTACTGTTGTGTTTTTTTGTTGTTTTTTTTCCCCTCTTTACAGTTATGAAAAACAGGTTTGCTGCTCTGGGGGGAGGGAGCAGGACAAGGAAGGTGAGGCTGGGAAGAAAAGATGAATTTATTCTGACTTTATCTTTCTTTCAGCCTCCCGAGTTAAATTCTACACTCTTTCACTGAGGCCAGCTGGTTTTAATCATTTCAAGAGAACACTATTTATTAAGTGTCTGTTTCAGGCAGTGTCAAATCCTTCAGCTCCTTCTCTATTCTCCATTGTAAGCAAGAACATCGGTAGCGCAGGTGGGCTTTGAATAGCTTCAGAAAGTAGGTAGGTGAGAATCTATTTATTACTTACTGTAGATCTCAGTAGACAGAGGCTCCAATTAAGGCAGGATGCTGACACACTTAGCCAGCTCTTTCAGAACAGAGGATGCAAAATGAGTGATTAAAAAATTAAATAAGATCATCTGAACTTTTCTGTGTTTTGCTTATGCAGTCTGGAACCATAATTCCTCTGTGATTCCACTATGCCTTTCAGTATCTAAAGGGTCTGTAAGAAGGAAGGGATGGACTCTATAGAAGGGTCTGTGGTGATAGGACAAGGGGATAAGAAATAAGGAAGTCCATGATTCAGGAGATAACCTTCACGTTCATTTGCTGTGGAACCTTTTTTCCCTTCTGTACGTTTGCCTTAATTCAATGAACTTCCTCCACTATAACTGCTACAAGCGTCACTATTATAGTTTGCAATCGACACAGAGTGACAGTATCTCAATTTAGAATCACGAATAATGTTCTGTATTTATTTATCAGTAATTATGATCAAATCCACTTCCCTCTGTCCAGAAAATAAGCTTAAAGTGTTGAAAGATAGATCACTTATTGCAGTAACAAATGATGGTCAATTTTACACAGTTCAGGTGTTACACACTTAATCCAGAGCCAAAATGATGCACTGTGGCTCTGATAACACCTGTTTTCATTCTGGAGAAATTGAATTCAACAGCAGAAGTATCAGCCCAAGGTAGCTATTGGAGCCTTATTTAGAAGGATCGGTAGAAGTTAGCTTTTGGTGAAATATGTTATTGTTTATGTAACAGCAGAATTTCAACATTAATACATCTGCTTTCATGTCAAGACTGATTAAGTAGAAGAGATTTATTTTTTTTTTAGTGCTTGCATCTATTGAAAAGTTGATTTTTTTTATTTTTTTTTTTCCATGACATTTCAACCCATATTAAATTACTCTGAAAACAATGCAGGAGAAAAAAAAAAAAAGGGGGGGGGGGGGGAAAGAGGGGATAGAAGGGAAGAGAGGAAAAGAAAACCACCCATCATCAAATGTTCAAACTCTGGGTGCTTTCCAGCAAGCTGTTCTTGAATGAAAACACTACTCTGTCTTCAGTTAAATATTGGCTATAATGTAAACATACTCGTGCATTCGGTTACACTGCAAAGATCCTTAACTGTAGAACAGGGAGAAAACAAAAAAAGGAGAATGATCATATTCATTAGCATTTATATTGCTGCTCAGTAGGAGTATGTGATTGGTAAAACTCAAAGTGCAGCAGCTGGTGCTTGAGGAGGAAGCAAACTGAAGGACCTTTCTGATTCTTTTTCTGGAAGACTTGCAGAATTCTGAAATATTTGCGTTATGCCTTAATCTTGGCTGAGCAATAGTAGAATACAGAATGGTATGTATTTCTTCCTCTTAAATCCCTTCAGTTCCTCCAAGAAGCTATGTCTTCAATTAAAAATGAATTTAAAGATACTGTATTAAAAATTTGCTCTGAGTGCTTTCCCAGACCTGTTTTCATGGTTTCTTTCTGCATCTGCTACTCAAATATACATTCTCTGTTCTGAAGATAAGTCTTGGACTTGGGATTTGAATGCTTTCCCAAGCTTTGAAATGCCTGAAATTCAGTGCTGTGTTTTCTGCCATTAGCAGTATGTGTCAATCTGGGAAATAAAGACAAAAATCAGGAAAGCTGTAGAATCATAGAATGGCTTGGGTTGGAAGGGGACCCCAAGGATCATAGAAAAAGCAGCATAAAATCAAAGAATGGTTTTCAAACATTATAAGGAAAACAAATGTTGATGGCTTTGGAGACAACTTCTAATACTTCACGTTGGTCCTGATCCTATTGGGGATGCTAAAAACGCATCTGAGGCAAATTTTTAATTTGTGTAGAGATTAACTGCATTGGAGTCATTTGAGCTATGGCCGTTGGGTTCATATTGCAGCCACTTTGCTTTCTAGAATCAGGTGTAATATGTTTTCAGAAGTTCAGAGCACTTGTGACTCCCAGCAACTTCCCTAAGAGTGGAAAATGAGTCCAGCAATTTCCACTGGACGGTCTCCCTCTGACAGGTCCCCATCTGAAATCAGTTTAAGCACCATCTGCAAGCTGAGGATCTGCTGGGATCCTTCTAAGAGGGTCTAATGTTTGTATGCAACCTGTTTTGCTTTGTTTCAAGGGATGGCTGGTGTGGTCCAGAAACACAGCAATCCATAAATTACTGAAACGCATCATGTTGAGAGGTCTTCATTGTTCACACACATCTCCACTTGACATTTCTGCAACCTTGTGTCATTCTGTAGCGTATCTTCTTCATATTAATAGCAATTTATCATTAATCCATCTGAATAATATTTTTTTTCCAACAGAAAGAGACAGAAAACATCTGCATATTGAGTAATATTAGCTACAGTTTGTGTCTCAAGTGAGGCTAACTGACAACGCTCATTTATTATGTCTGTGTAGGCTTAATTGGGTTGACGTAGGATTTGGACTTCACGAAAAGAGAAGCAGTTTGAAGATCTTTTCAGAGAAAACATTTTCAGGGAGAGGAAAGAGTAGGGAGAGGACTGGGGGAGGAGGGAATAAAAGGATGAATATGTAAAATAATGATGCTGAGATGTTCTGTTAAGGCCTAAACATTTAGGAGGTGTTTTAATAATGGTGCTTAAATGAGAGATTAGTTATTAAGCCATATGGTTTGTATTACAGCTCTCATCTTTTGTTTCCTCCTTACGCTGTCAAGCATTAATGTGATTGTTTTGATTCTTAATGTCTTAATGCATCATTCCTCCTGATGCATTAGGCTAATAACTTTGGTCCTCTTAAGGGCAGTGTCGCCATTCATTACTCTTCCTGTTTTGGCTGACCGTAGAAGTTGAAATGGGGGGCTTAAAAACTATCTACATGTTCCAACATTTATGAAGCCAGCACATTGAGATCATTGAGAAAATCTGAAGTGCATTAAAGGCTGCTTATTTCCACTGTGCTGATGACACACGTGCGGTGCCTGAGCCTTCCCCCAAGGCAATTTCCAAACTCTTCTGCTATAAGTGTCTGTGATTTGAGTTTGTTGTCCTAACTCTGGACCAGGCTGTAGGTAGTTCTTTGTAAAACTTCAGCAAATGGTGTGTTGAACTTGCTGCCTTTTTTTGGGCGAGAGGCTGAATCTGTGTGTATCCACTACATGATTTTATCTTAAAAGATTAATTTTCCTACATTGGTACAGGAATATCCAAGCAGAGTGAACTGGGGTCTTTGTTGGAGCTGATTTAATGAGGAAACATGTATTTTCTGGATATTCAAGTACATTAGAACAGTAGTGAAAGAAATGGCTTCATTTTGCAGGGGCTGCTGTGAAGGACTGGCCTTGAAATGGTAGTATTTGGATAAAAGCTAAAAGTTTTGTTCTAATGCCAAAGCTCCATGAAGCTGAAGCATAACTTCACACTAATCATGCAGTATTTTGTTACACTTGATCACGCTGCACTGCAGGTTGTTGTAGCATAGTTGTTGTCTTGGCCTGGCGATGCCGGGAGAGGCGACACATCTCACACTACCATTCATCTGAAAACATTCCCTCCTTCTGTCAGACTTTGTGAAGTTTTGAATTGATATTGATTCCTGGCAACTCTTAAACGTGGACAATTTTGGCTTGTTTTACTGAATGAAACTGAAAAGATCATGTGGAAACAGCAGTGCTAAGTATGGAGCTTGCTTGGGCTGATTTCTTTTGTGTGGATTTCCTGTGACTGTTTTCAACTAATTCAGAGTTTACTGTAATTTTTTCAGTGTTCTGTGCAAATTTATCATGAAAGGTTCATTGTGTGTTCCAAATATGAACTACATCTGTGTTTTTGTAGTGGGTGATGGAGAGAATTCAGTTCATGTCCCATTGCTATACACATTTAAGTGTTTGAATTAATATTCATAAATGTGGTACATTCCTTCACTTGAACGCTTGTGTCTGTGTACATATAGGTGGAACATAAGGATAAAATAGACGCACACTAAATAGTTGTGCTGTTTGCGTACACATCTCATTATCTGCCTTTCCCTCTTGCCAGTTCATATGCTCTACCCTCTTTGTACAATGCCACGAGCATTATTTGCTTTAACATGAATCATAAACTGTCCTAAGGAGTTGGGATAATTTTAATTCCTGTGTGTTATTTTTATTTTTCCAGGGGCGTTTCGACTGGTGCATTTTTCCAGTGGGGTTATTCAAATTCTCTCTTCCTAAAACATAACCTGCAATTTCAAACAGTGATAGCTTCACCTAATCTGAGCTCTGGTTCAGCCTATGTTCTGTCACAGAAATGATGCAGTGAATCATCTGTAAATCACTTAGGAGTCCAGTGGGATGAAAAGTGGTGCATGAATGTGAGATTATTGTCATTCTGCGGTCACCCCAATTTATACAGTAGAAATAGCAAATGCAGCAAGGTGGAAGGAGGATGAAAGGTGTGACGAGCTGTTCACAACATTAAAATGACCAGTGTCCGCTAGGGAGTCTGTTATGTATTCAACGTGTCACTGAAGCACTTGTGTGATGGGATTGCATTTGAGAAAGTGTCAATATGAAAGACAAGTAAATGATTTAAGTACAGGCTATACCCAGTAGTATTGTCACACAGACTGAAATTTAAATACGCAGCAGATCACACAGTGGGAAGAGCCAGGACAGAAGCTTTAGGGAGACACAGCAAGCGTGTGGGAGAAGTGTTTTCTGAGGGGAATAATCCAGATGGTTGGCTGTTGGTTCGGGTGGTGGTGGTGGTGTTTTTTCTCTTCACACAAAGTTTCTGGTGCACCCACAAAGAAATAGGGTTTGTTAGAGGCGGGAATGCAGTGAACCACCAAAGGGACTGAAGCTGAAGTAGTCAACCTGTTGAGCAGGTCTTGGACAGATACAGCACATTGTTCAGCTCATCAGTTGGGTGCTCAAGTGAGTTCTCGTGCTTTAATTTTGCTCTATCGGTGTTGATATTTTTTGTTCCTTGGCAGAATAGTGCTTTTTCATAGAGGGGCAGTGAAAATTCTTGTAAGCTGGAGAACTTGGTGAGAACAGAACTTAGTGCAACGTTTCTCCTTCTGCCTGATTTAAAACCCAGCGTTCATTTCCCAGTGAATGAGATGTTTCTTTGGATCAGGTCCTAGATGTAGTTATTCAAAATCTGTGAAGCATGAGGGCAAAGAAATTATTACTTTTTGCCACAAGTGGAAAAGTCTCTCCTTTCTATGTTTTCCCCAAATGAAAACAATCCAGGACGTTACAGTGCAATAGAAAAGTTGGCCCCGTTACCTCCAAACTAGAGATTGGGAGCTAGGAAGTTATGTATCAGACCACATTTACTTGTAATCAGTTCAGACTGCTCAGAATTGAAGGATGGGACAGGAAAAAATCAGATTAAAGAGAGGAGAGGGTTAAGACAGCCCCAGAAGCACAAACTGAAGTGATAGTTTTCCAGTTGGGGATAAGGGTTTGATCTTCTCACCAGCCATCCTCACACAGCTCATCTGTTCTGTAGAGCGTGTCATTTCCCTAAAGCTCTGCACTCCTTTTCACCCACACAATTGAATTGTGCACAGGTGTGGTCAGCATGTACAGGCTTAAAGGCTTGTTTCCCCTAAAACATGGCCTTGTCTGTTTAAATGAGTGCCTTCATCCTGCAAGTCTTTGCTGTGTGTGAGAGTTTGAGATAGTTTGCTCAAGACAATAGCATTAAGTCATCTCCCACACTGAGTCTACGTGGCTGAGGCCCTAGAGAGAAATGCTTCAGACGCTAGTGGCTGACGAATTAAACAATGAGGAATATATGCCAGCTCTTTCCATTTGCTTATTAATAGGTTCTGTGTCTTGCACTCCAAGGGGATTGTCCTTTCTTTTGAATTGCTAGCGGGGAGGCATTCGAGCATTCACTCAGTGTAAATGGAGAAAAATGAAGAAAGAGAGTGTTTCAGGAAGGGCTGGAGCATATCTTCAAAAATGTTAAGACTTGGGATCTGACGTTGTGGAAATACTGATACTCTTGTTTCCAGAAATTGGGTTCATATGCTCAGGGCTTTTGAAAATCAAGCAGTGATTGTCTGTGACTTCTGGTTTTCTATCACCCCGACACCATAATAATTGCTTGAGCTTAGAAGATGATTCCAAATCTGTTCATTCATTGGACACTACAGTTTGTGAAATCCCTGCAGTATAGTAATACTTGCTTAGTTGAGCAAGCTCAGTGGGACATTTGCGTGAAGACAGGACTATATGGTTCCTACGTATTTTATCCTTTTCTGAATTTTCAACAATTGCTGAAGATGGTTAGTGTTCTTGGCCACTGAAGCTTGTGAGCATTGAGCTATTTATTCAATTTAAATCCTTGGTTTATAGAAAATTCTTCAGGTGGTTGTGAAGGTTGTTTCCCCCCAGAAAGGTTTAACAAACAATTGCATATTCACGTTCAGATCCCTTTCAATTTCAGTGTTTAAAAGACTTATTTCTCTCTATCTCAAACCTTCTGTGATAGAGTCATTGGATAATTTAGAATGGCAAGGATGTCTGAAGGTCATGTGTTTCAATTTCCCACTCAAAGCAGGGCCACTGAAGTTAGATCATGTTGTTCAGAACCTACAAATAGATATCTTCAATAAGAGACCAGAAGCATGAAGGTGTGCTCCAAAATATGGAAGTGCTTTTGTGTTCCTTTTTTGATAGAGCTTTCAGATTTTAAATTCCACTATCTCCTTGTGGCTTTTTCTTAAACAGCTTATAGAGCAGCTTATTTACATGCATGTAAATAACATTTTGAGGTTCCAGAACAATCAAACTAACAATTTATTTATTTTTGGAACTTCTCTCGGTCTATACGAAGACTTCAGCTCTATGTGAATTACATCGCTTCCTTAATTTAAGTTGTTGAAATAATTCACACAAGCATGGCCGCATTCTAACTTATCAGATAAATAGATAAACATTTTGGTTTTTTTGGTTATATATGCAAAGAAAATGACTTTAAATCTTGATTTGCTAAGATCTCGTTGAGGCAAGTGCAGGGCTAGATTCTTTGTTTCTCAGTGTGTTCGGGCGCAAGACGATCTCAACATAGTGTTTACAGTTAAATCTACATAGAGTTTCTTGTAATGCCATTTGCTCTGGTCTCGTGCAAATGACAGCAGGGTCACACGCAGAACTGAGCTGAGAGTACTTGAAGGTTTCATGAGTGAGTGGTGTGATTTTTCTCTGGGTATTTAAACAACTGCGTAGCTCTGATTTGCTCTCCTGTCTTTGTACCAGTTGGTGGCAGGCAGTTAGTTCCATCTACTTTCATTTGCTGTGTTGGGCATTTATGGGCTAAGTGAACGCAAGTTGGACAAACCAAATTGTTCTTCGCATGCCACTGGTAAAACAGTGACATTTAACAAAGCAGGAAATCCAACGAGTTTATTAAGGAAGAACTGTCTATGATTTCCTCTTACCTTTTATTTCCACCCCCACCCTGTGCAAGTCTATGCAGTGGAGCAGCCTCTTGCCCCCTTGTGCCAGAATGATTAATGGTGGGACCACAATGAGGTCAATTAGCTGGGGTCGGCTTGAAGCTGAAAGGTGGAGTGTGTTTCTTTATTGAACGCTGCATTCACACTCCAAACCGTGACCTGGACTACAGTGATTTATTACAGGGGCAGTGTTTTGATCACTTACCTTCAG
The DNA here is from genome assembly GCA_036925125.1 of Oreortyx pictus. NCBI lineage: Eukaryota > Metazoa > Chordata > Aves > Galliformes > Odontophoridae > Oreortyx > Oreortyx pictus. Next base: position 1,886,742 of record JAUPFR010000029.1, read on the forward strand.
TACCTTACCTTGGCTTCAGAAATCAGGTTTTCACTGTCAATTAAAATCGAGGAAAAGAGATCCATTCAAAAAAATCTGATACGTGAACCCCAAGTAGAGGATGGGGAGTATGATGATGGTTTTTGATGCTCTCTGTAGAGAGATTAGACCATGTTCTGTCTCTGAGAGGAAAAATTTTGACTGTGGCTGAACTTTTACAGCCTTCCTCCTAACTGAGCTGAGAGAGAAGAGCCAAATCTGTCCTAACAAATTCTGAAGAGTTGCTATGGGAAAAACTCTGCACCTAGTATCTGTATGGGAGTGTGGCAGAAGGGACAGGAAAACAGCCTATTATTTTTGGAGAGTTAAAAAGAAAATCTCTTGTGCACATAGAAGGTATTTATTAATGAATAACGTTTGGCAGTTACGGGGCATCTTTCAACAGGATCTTGAATTTGCTATATACACTAACACAACCTCTTGATGGTGTAGTGAAACAAATAGCTGCTTTGTGCTTGTTGTAATGGTCAAACTAAGATTTAGAAAGACTATATTATTTGTATATATTTTTGATCCTGAAAGCTGCTGAACCCCCATCTGCCTTGAAAAGAATCTGCTTGTCACTTAAACTATGGCCATTCAGAACCAGCCCAAGATTATGCTTTGTCTGCAATTCACTCATTGTAATAACAAATCACAGCTTCTACCTGGTGCTTTAATCTTGTTGGCTGCAAAGCACTGTGCAAAGGAGTCAAGCTGAGGAGTATTGCTTGTTTTGAGAAAGGGGAAATTGAGGCACCAGACAATTTGGTTTCCATTAGGATTTGCTTTCACTTAAGGCTCAAATATAGTATGTTTCAAAATGTCCTTAATGCCAGTGTGACTAGCAGTAGGTCATGCCTGCAGTCAAGGGCCCCTTTGCTGGAGCACAGAACCCCTTGGAACGCGGGCAGTTGGAAAGCACAGAGCCTAACACTAGTCCAACAGAAACCTGCTTTGTAAAGATCACAAAATTCTTCTGTAATTGTGTTGAAAACTGCCTTGATAATATTTTCTGAAATGTTTTGGTTCGTTGCTGTGTTCCTTTTGTTCCCTTCAATCTCTTTCTCAAGTTTAGTTATTAGACATGGAGAACACCTGTTAGATAATCAAGCCAATCCCTCCCACTGATGCAGCAGCACTCCCAGCAGATTATTTTCCAGTGCATCATCCGGAGAGTTTTTAAATGGCTCTTGTGACAGACAACAAGCTCTCGTGGGACAGGTATTCCATTTGCATGGCATGGTAACTTATCACAGCACAACGTAATTTTTTCAAACTTCTGGTAGGAAAGGACATGGCCATCTTCTACAGTGCATCTGAATCGTTTTCCTAACAGTCTCATTCATTAATTGTGAAGTCCCTGTTGGTAAATCAATGCAGAGCTACTCTGTGTCACAAGAGTAAGAACAGAATTAACGAAGTAATGCTAATAGTTTAAAGTTAGATGCAATTTGGGTGAATTTCCTCCAGAGTTTATCAAGAACAGTAGAATACTGAGCAAATAGAAGTGAGATCAAACTCAGGAATAAAATGCTTCTATCTGTGGGCAAGCCATGTTTTTTCAGGGCAAGTACAACAGCATTTTTTCCAGTAACTTGAAGACATTTAATTGTAAATTATTTCCTCTTCTAAACTTATTTTAGCTCTTTATTGTGATTGCAGAGTTTTTAGAACATTGCCATTTAAGAAAATAAAACTCTCAGAAGCTTCACCTTTCCTTGTAGATTTTAGAGTAATTTATATGGCACCCTATTTTATTCCTGTAGACTGCTATTGACTCAGTGCCTATTAATTTTTACGAGACATTCTCCATGAGGCTTTGTAAGGGAGAGACATATATTTAGTCCCTGGACTGGTAAATTTTAATGACAATTTTGCACGCTTGACTTAGTTCCTATTTTTCATGTCCCAATCGTGCATATCCCTCACCTTGTTCTTTTAGGGCTCGCTTCTTGTCTTTTGAGTCTGATCCAATAACTCACATAAGTATATAACTAGTCCCACAGATGTTAATGCAGAGTATTTTTCCAAGGCATGTTAGTCCCTAAATCCAACCAACTTTCAATGGGACTTGATTCCAACCTGCACTTTGTCTCCCATGTCAGCAGTATTTTGACACAGCAACTAAAAGACCTGTAATAATAAGGAAGAGAAGAAACCTCTTAGCACTAGTTCTGGAGTCCTATATTAAGTCCTACAGGATGCACAAGAAATAGAGCAAAAGGAAATCATGTTCTACTACTTTCACTAACTACAGACAAAAAAAAAAAGGTGTTTTTTTTTTTTTTTATCACTCCCTCACTCAAAAGTTGTTCAGGTTATTTGCATTTGAATGCATATGGGAATGGGGCTGCCACCTTCAGCATCTTGCAGGATCTCTATCAGCACCAGTCTGCTTGCTACAAGAGTTTTATATTGGTGATGTGGTGGTCTGCTTCATTTAGGGTTTGGAGGCAGGAAGAATGAGTCACAGAGTGATCCAAAAGACAATGAATGGGATTCTTCTGTTGATCTTGGCTTTTATGCAGGCTGTGCTGAGGTAGGATTGCCCTACCACTTCTGGAAAAGCAGCGGTAGCCTGGTCAATCCAGTCAACGGGCAGCTTGGCAGAGCAGCAGTGATCTCAAATTCCAGATTTGGTTGTATAACCAGTTTTCTCATAGATGTTTTCGTTCATCTTCTTCTGCATTTTATGTTATGTGGCCTGGATGAAGTTGAAGTTGAGCCCAAGTCCTTTTCATCCCTCTGGTGTTCAATAGTGCTTCAGTAGTATAACACAGTCTTGGGGTCCCAGATAGGCTTCTGTAATTGTTCTGCAAAAGTAACTGAGTTTTCATTTCTAAAGAGTGTTCGGTGGTTGGCAAGCCAAAATTTCCATCGGTTTCAGTTGTGACAAAGCTGTCCTGATAGACAGCTACCACAGTCCCCGAATGCTCTTAGGACCTGACCCAATGTGCTTTCCTCGTGTGAGCAGTATTTATTAGAAATGTTACTGTAAATAGCAGGAGTTTGTGTGGCTACATGTGTTTGCATGGAAGCGAAACCAGCATGCAGCTCTTGGAAGTAATAAGAAGCCTGAATAGTAAATAAGATCGTAATTTTCTATTTTGTAGCTTTCCTGTCCAACCTCACTGAGGATTGTCTCCTAACCTTTCAGTTCCATAGAATTGCCTGCAAGCCTCATACCTGAAATAACCTATTTAAATGATCCAATTCCAAACCCTGTAGGTATAGAGGGATATTTGTATGCCTCCCTTTTGCATTTCTCCCTGGTAATCTAAGCCTTATCCCAAAGGGAATGTGGTTGTATGTAAACCTTAAGAGTAGAAGAAGGAAAATAAAAATAGATTTAGATTTTTTCAGCAAGTATAAAGTGGTTTAACTTGCTTGCAGCCAAATAAACGAGTTGAAGATCTCCTCCTGTGCTCAGGAAGGAAATCTTCTCCCTGTTGTACAGAAAAAAAAAAAAAAATGTTGATTTGTCATGGCTGCAAATGGATTTTGTCACTTTTTGGTGATATTCCCTCTTTTCCAAACAGGCTTGGTGTACTGCTGAACATCTCTTCTGCCTTTGTCTGTGTGGGCATAGAAGAGCACTTAGGATAGCTTCTAGTGATCTCTGCACGTATACAGTGGTCTTGTTTTAATATTTAATCACTAATTGGTGTGATGATCAAGGGACAGACAAGGGAGCACTCTGACATCTGATCTCTTGAACTGATTACACGCACTTTGCACTACATGTTGTTTATCATGGTCAGGCTAATTTCCTTCACTGAGTGCTGATTTCTTTCTTGCAAAGAAATCTCAATTTGGGGCTTGTAAAGAGATTCTTTCCGTTTCTGGAGGATTCCAGTGTGTGTTTGGCTCCTGTTATTGACTAGATTTTCCAATAAAGGCAGGGTGAATTCTGTTGGATGAATTGAATCGAATATTCTTCTGTGCCTCCCCTCTATCTCGTAAGGTTTCTTCTATATTCCCTATCTTTGTGCTTTTCTTCATTCTCTTCTATCAGCCTTTTTTTTCTTCTATTCTGCAGCAGAATTTTTAGATTTCAGTGCCCTTTTCTGTCTTAAAGAAAAAAAAAAATCCACAGCCAAATACAAACTGACAATCCTAACACAAGAAGAAGGTTTTCTTTCTTTCATTATGATGCTGATGATTATGATTATTATTATTTGGAAGAAGGTGGTGAAAAAGAGAGAATTTGTCATTACTGTATAATTTAAAATTGCACAGCCTACAGCCCACAAAACAGAGCATGTAATTACACACTTACTAGAGGTAACAGCAGTGCTGATAATTATTCTTTACACAGGAGAATCTCGCTGATATCCCAGAGTCAGAAAGTGGGAACTACAATATCTTTAATACCATCCTTAGAGACCCTCATAAGCAGAGGAGAAGTATGAGGAGGCACACAGGGTCCAGAGCAATATCTTCATCGCGCCAGAATGTCAGGGGCTTTAGTACAGCAGAAATCAATAGATTCAAGTACTTTTTTTTTTTAAGGTACAATATATATATATATATATATATATATATATTTTTTTTTTTTTTATGACCCTACTTAGAGAAAGTACAGCAAAGCCAGAGGAGTGGCAAGGGTATGAAACAAACATTTTGAATGGGAGCTGTCTTGGTTTAGAAGAATAGTAAGCTCAGATTTATTCATTTATTTATTTATTTTTAAAAGCGTGTTCTGCCGCAAGCGTGTGTTAACTGTTTCTGGGCTGCAACCCTAAAATTGCTTTTGGCATTAAGCACCCGAATTGTTTCTCTACCTCTTCTATTTTTATGTATTTTTTTACACATTGTTCTCTCTCTACTTCCCTTAGCGTTTTTTGACTCCTTGATTTAAATAACTATATCCATTCAGATTTGGTCTTACCTTTGGTGTTTCATTTGGTGATTCTTAGTGTGAGATAGAGATGGAGAAAATTCTCCTTCAGATTGTTTTCTATTTTCTTAGTAAGGTGTTTTAAATTAAAGTGTTATTTCTGGGCCGAGTATCGCTTCCTTTATTTACATTAGGTGGTATATTATTTTGTTAGGAATTCAGTTGACTTTTAAAGAGTAGAATGCTATTTAGTATGGAATTATTATTTTTTTTTTTATGTAAAATTTTTCCATGTTTTTCCATTTTACTTTGCCTAGATGATGCAAAGCAATGAGACTTTAACCATCAATGGCAATAACTCACATAGGGAAATTCCAAATTAGTGTATTGTTGTACGGGTGCACACTCTAAGAGAGATGGAAAATCTGATGGCACCTAATTTTTGTGTGCTGTTGGGTCTCAATCAGACTGATAATCTTAATGGAGTTGGAGGAACCACTGGGTTGCTCTAACTTAAGCCATCAAGTTAGGCCTGGTGCGGCTGCCCAGTGTGACTTTGGGAGACTCCTCTTGCTTCTCAATGGTCTCAGCTCCACCTGATCAAATCTCCACGTTGGTGAGAATCTGGGTCATGGTCACAGGGAGTCAACGTGAGTAATAAAGTGCATGGAACAGTTGAGGAGGAGTCGGGGGACATAAAGTTAATTAAAAAAAAATCTGTTCCTACCATCCCTTAATAACAAACTTAAAATGACATAAAGATCTCAGAAGCTGGTTTCAAAGGCAAACCAAATTCTACACTCCTCATCTTTAACATCAACTGCCAGCTGTTATTGCTTGTGTGTGTTTGTGAGAGCAGGGATGGTTAGTTTGTTAGGAACTTTCTATTGTTCTTTATATTTCTCCTCCTGTACCTCTAAACGGGGAAAAGTAGAATTCAAGTAGAAAAAATGGGCATGTAGCCCTTGTACAGTGATGTTCCAGCTGTGCCATCTGCTTTGGGATCCTGATTGAGCAGCAGCATTTTGAGGTTGAGTTCGATTTCTGGCTCAGGATGCTCACATGCCAGTGCTAAGTCATTAGCTGCTCTGTGCCTCAGTTTCTCCTTTGTGACCGTCAGTAATTTTGGCGGCGTTCACCATGAAAGTATTGGGTTTTTCCTCTTAAAGAAGGCAAACTAAATCAGATGCAAAGTGTCTCTAACCAGATCTGAATTCATAAATGATTTAACAGAACAAAACAACAGGGGAAGCCCAGCCTCACAGCAATCAGGGCGCAGATGACACTTTTTTTTTTTTTTTTTAATTTGTCCCAAATCCTAGACATGGATAAAAAAATAAAAAATAAACTAATTGGAAAGCTTGACTCTATACACTTAACAAAGTAGGATAAATGGTCCTCTGGTAACTGTAAAAGAGCAACTAATGTCTTGCAAGATTTTAGGACTCTTCTTGAGGTTTATTAATAGTGATAGATCTGAAATGAATCGGAGTGTAGGAAGCTGGAGCACTCTCTCTATGTATACTTCTTCAAGCATTGAACACCCACTGGACTCACTCAGAGATCTTCTGTTTTCTTGCTCGTTGGTTATGTTCCTTTGTTTCATAATTTGCAGGATGGGTCACAGATGAAAAGATATTGACTATGAGAGGTCTGGATGCAGCCTGTGGCTGTGCTACAGATCGCCAGGGTGACCTTGAGTAAATCACAAAGCCTCTTTGTGACTCGATACTTCATTTTCAGAACTCAGAAATTATATTTGCTCTGAGTTTTAATTTTTTTTTAAGCCAAGTTACTTAAAATACTCTGTGGGCTGTGTACATTTTTAATTTAACCTATGCCAGTATAGTGCCTAGCACAAAAGGAGAATAATCAGTAGCAGCTCACAGGTGATAAAATAATAATAATAATGGATTATTTCTCCCTTGTCATTCTACAGTCTTTAAAAAAATATCAGCTAAATTTTCACAGTTCTACTTGTTAGAGGCCAAATTATTGTAATTAGTAGGAAAATTAAGCATCAAGGAATAGCATGGGATTCACTTATGTGGTGCATAGGTCAGTGGAAGGACCTTCTATTTGCTTAAAATACAAATGCAACTCTTAGTAACTTTTGAATCAAAAAATATATAGGCAAAATATTGAAGTAACTTTCAAGGAGGATCTGCATGGGAAGAGATGTAGTATTGGTCTTTAAAATCTTCCTCAGAAGTCTTCTCGGACATTTGGATTTGGTTTCTGTTATTAAGATTAGTCACAGTCTCACTTGTTCACCTGCCAATAAAACATTCCATGAGAAGATGGGTTGGTGTCCAATTGGTTGGGGGGATATGTTCAGGATTAGGTGATGGGCGTGTGCCTGTGGTAAGGGCTGTATGAGGTGTGCTCAGCATCACAATAGGAAATATTGCTCTTGTATTTGCAGTGCGTAATTGCCCCCTCACTCTTGCTCTACATCACCTGGTGCTGGAGCAAAGAAATGGAGGCCAGTGGAGTAAGTATCACAGACAGGAGCTGTGACGTGTCTTTTGTCTTCACTGACTTCTTTGCATTTCTGAGTTAGATAAGCAGTTCCACTTTGGTTCTGTCCCATGGTACTTATGCCCTCATCATCTTTGACTATCTGATCCTTTTTTCTTAGACTTTATTGAAGTCAGTTGTCAAAAGTTAAGCTGCTCGTAACATTAATGCATGTGTGCATCTATTGCAATAGCTGATCTGATATTTCTCTTTGCTTTTTCGGCTGGATTGTATTATAGTGTTTTGTGATTCCCATGTTATATCCCTAATTATTATTATTTCACACTTCATAACATTTTGGTAACTGAAATGCTCTAGGGCCCAAAACTTGTCTATTACATTTTAGCCCAGAGGAAACTTTGCATCCAGTTCCAACTTCCATCCCCAAATATGAATTTATATTGGAAATTCTGATGGATCCTGCTTGGGATTGGTGCAGCTCTGATAGAATATTGTAAAACACTGACTTTGTTACACATTGAGATGGGATATTTTCTCCCCCCTTCCTTTCTTTTGTGTAAATCTGTTTTCACCACAGGAGCACATGCTGTCTCTTCTGGCTACAACACTACTTACTAATTCATCAATTCATCTTTAATGAGGCCCCCTGCCAATGTTTAAATAGCATTCGGAACAAAGAAAAAGGCAACATTTCCAAAACAGCTGCTTCTCTCCAATCTTGACATATCAGCCCTTCAGAATTTCAAGTAAATTTTTCCCTGCTAAAGTTGGTAATTTATAATTTAGGTGTAGCTTTATAATTAATTGTTGGCAGGATGGAGGAAAAATAGGGAGAGATAGGAATGGAACAGAAAAAGAGTAAAGTTTCCCTCAGGCTGTTATGATACATGAAACCAACATGGTTTCTGTGGATTGCACTAGAATTGCAGATATAACAGTGGGAGAACTCTTTGCAGCCAAAATCATTTGTTGTACAATGCAAGTTGGTGCGAAGACATGATAGCAAAGTTTCTTTGCCTGTTACATACTGCTTTACTGTGTCAGATAGCTTAACCCTTGCCACGTTTGAGTTGGCTTCATCAACTGCTTTTAACAGGAGCACGTATTATTATTGAGGGATGTGGTTTAATGGGTGTAGTGGTGATGGACTGACTGTTGTATGAGATGATCTTGGAGGTCTTTTCCAATTTTGGCAATTCTATGATTCTACCTTGGTCACTACTATTGGTTTCCATTTTTTTCTGAGGAATGGCTGAAAACACTGAGTAAGACTGGGGGTCTGCAATCACGAGGACTTGTGTCACACCAAATTGTGACATTAAGTTCACAAACTAAGGCCTTGTTTTTTAATAACTTGGACTTTCTGAGTGATGTCCATAATAAGAGAACTTCTTAAGTTCAAGTAACTCATGTTCTTGGGTAATTGTATTCAGTATGTACCCCATGGAGTTAACTGTTCAAATAAATGGGAAGGTGAGCTGAAGACAGGAGAGGATTATTATTCATGTCAGATGGAATTACATGGTGGATGAGTGCCCCAGACACAGCTAAATTCTCTTGCAGAGTTATGCCAATGTCTTGGGTCAGTGTGGTGTCATTGCCACTGGAGTACTGCCTCTATCTACAGCAAATCCTGTTAAATATCAGCATTTTAAGGACTCCTTATGATTGCCACTTACTAGAGATTGACATAGAGGCAGTGGTGCAGATTTCATTTAGTGCTCTGTCTTTTCCCTAAATGTTTTAGAAATAAAACCTAAGTAAGTAAGTATAATTACAATATGAAAAACAATATGTTCACTTCTAGATAATACCTTTAAATACTTAGAAACCCAAATTTGAGGCGTTTATGACAACTTTTAGTTGCGTCTGTGTTTTTCAGGTACAAAAAATTGTCAGTTACATTCATATGTGGGTGCACAATTTACTATGCACATATTTCCCACTGTACTGAGTATATACCATGAGAGAGCCAGTAAAAAATATATGGGGAAATATGTAAGTTGAAGATATGCAAGCAGTAGTGCCCTGCAGTGTCCTGTGGTTCTGTGAAGAGCTTTTGAGGAGCAGATTGAGGATTTCAGTTTGAGAAGACCAGGACTTCAGTCTCATATTCTATTTCAGATTGCCACGGTGTGAACCCGTTTGGTAAATCATGGCTTAGAGCTGGCAGCTTTGCATAGTGATACTGATGGAGAAAAACCTGTACAGGATGGTTAAAGCTGACCCTTATCTCTGCAACTGTGTGACTTGGTATGCTCTGCAGTCTTTTCTATGGACTTCTTTCCTCTTAAATTTCTCCTCAGGTGTAAGAGGACCTGCCTGGCTGTAAATCACTGTCAGTGTGCATGATATTGCCTCTTCGGGGTTTGATTCAGTATGTGATGCTGATCCTTCCCAACTTCAAGCAGTGGGATCTGCCGTGGCAGCCCAAGCTGCAGACTGTCAAGTTTTCTGTTCCAGTCCAATCCCCAGCACTGACCAAGGTGGTGGAAAGCACATTCCATATTAAAGTGAGAGGTCAGAGTGAGCAGCAGAGCTTTACCTGGACCTGCTGTGGCAGAGATTCCCCTTTTGTTTGATTGCAGCAGAGAACTGTATTTCCCAGGCATGAGAGATGGAGGTAAATCAGTGAATATTTTAATATTTGCATGTCATCCAAACTGCAAAACCAATGTTGGCAAAGAAGTCCCATTCAGAAGAGGGGAAATCCTTAAAAAAAAAGAAAAAAGCAGAGATAACGTTAAGTATAAAATGTTACACCTAATTCTGTTTCCAAAAGGATGTTTCTACATTAAATAGCAGCAGAAGTCCTACAGCCTCAGCATGCATATGTGTACATGCACACACAGACTTGCCTAGAAACAACAACAAAACAAAATGAAGGCAGTTTGGAGGCATTTCCTGGGAAAAAAAGATTCATGATTCTGTTTCCATGGAAGCGACAGCACATCCCAAGTGGCAGTGAGAGCTGACAGAGCGCAGCTAGGAGAGTTAAAGTGCCATCTTCTTCTTCCTAGCAGAGTGGGGTGGGGGGGGAAGAACTGGGGGGAATTGCTTTTAAAAAAGAATACAGAAAAATTTAAAAGGACAGATGGACATATGGTTAAAATGAAAAGTCTGGAGATCGGGGCTGGTTTTAGCTCTGCCATGAACTTCCCGTGTCCCTTTGGGCAGCTCACATAAGACATCTTCCAACGCTTGCTCCAATCAATAATTGATTTCAGTGGGCACTAAATCAGAGCCTTAAGCATTCTGGACAGTGTTCAGACTGTCGTCTTTGGCATCCAAGCACACTGACATTTCAAGTTCAAATTCAGCTTAGTTTGCCTGTTGATCTTCTGCTCTGCCTAGGAATAAAACTCTCTTTGTTTTGTGGGACCTCTGAGCTCCTCAAGTGTAGGGCTTACATTATGTTCCCTTTCAGATCTTTACATAAAAAAGGTTAGTTAAATCCAGTATCAGCAGCTTCACTTAAGATACAGCACCTGGAGAGAAGTCTATCACTGTCTTCAGATACTTAAATTTGTCATTGTGTTGCTGTTATTTTTTTATCTTAGATATGGCATGATGAGTAGAAGTGTTAAAGAATGAGAGTGAAAAGCATGAGGATTTGGGGGGGGAGAAAAAAATAACTTCTAGACTGTGGAAATAAGAATTTCCAGTGCAGTCAATACTTCATCAGTACTGTCCACAACCCAGAGACAGGAGAACGTATTGGAAGGACTATTCTCATGTGATGGGATACAAAACTAATTGGGTTTAGAAATGAAAGCACAGCGTAAAAGGGCAGGAGAATCTCAAACTGTGGCTCATTACAAATACCAACCATGTTTTTGTTGTGATGCCCCATCATCTGCTTCCTAATTCTGAGTTCCTTTCAACCTGAAAAAATAGTAGTTGGCTCAGAAAAGGCTTTGCAATGTTTTAGGGTCACAGAGAGCAGATTGCCACAGAATTCTTTTCTTTCCCGATGAGTTTGTCATCAGTTTGGCTGAAGCTTGGCTTGCCTGCTGTTTAGACTTCCCCTGTACTCTGAGAAGGGCTTCTCATATTTTGATGGGTGCCCTTTAACGAACACAAGTTGGTGAGCTCAGTGCAAGGGCAGCTGGTGGAATTCTTTAGGCTGTGCTGTACCGGAGATTGGACTAAATGATCTAATGGCACTGACTGGCTTTAAAATCCAAGGAATAATTCCACAGGCTCCTGGGCCCACGCAAAGACTTTTGCAGAGCCCCATTAATTACAGTGGGTTTGCACAAGGTCTGGCCAGAAGGACTTCCCTACATAATAAGAATCAAACCCAGTCTGTCAGCGGCACACATGCTCACTATTCAGTGCATTAATTAATATGGCTGTTGAGTTTTAATCCTCTTTCAAAGACCTGTAACTACTGCTCCATAGATCTAGCTGGAGCACGGGGCCACATGCAGCAGGCATGGCAAATAGTTGAAGTGCTCTGGGTTGTATTTTTTTATTTTTTTAAATGGTTTCTGGCAATGCATTACACTGAGGTAAGTGCTTTGTTTCTCCCTCAAGTGGCACTCACCTCCCTAGGGCTTCCTTATGAATGCTTGAGGAGAATGTCCACTTGGGTTTATTTTAGTTATATGTGTACTATACAAGCTTTTGGCTGTCTTTGCCAAGGTTAGGTTACTGCTACTTAAAAGAAATATTTTTAATTGCATAGTATTGATTTTCCTTTTTCTTGCTGGAGTGTACGTTCTGTTGTTGATGGATGTAGTAGAATGCAAGGCTGGTTTGTGTGGATAGATTAGCACTGAAATAACAGTACAGTTGAATTAAAACCCGTTCAGTTTTGGGGAAAATCTGCTTGTTTGTTGCGTAGAATTTGTCTTTTATTGTGGTTTGTTCAATGAAATGCACATACCAGCATTCCCTCTTTCTCTGTCATACTTTCTGCATCACTGTAACACCGTGTCAATCCATCAGTACCTACGAACTGATACCATGTCTGCATCTGGGGCTGTAGTTTATGCACTGGATTCTTTCTCCTGCTGCATGCTGTGGCTGTGGAGGGGGCAGGACTAGGGGAGATAACCCTAAATTTTTACTACCCATTGCAAAATATAACAAGCTGTAGAGCCCTTAGCATCCCCACATGCACCTCAAGGGGAAGAGAGCAATTCTGCAAATGCTCAGATATAAACAGGTTAACACAGAACCGTGGGGTATAACTCTTTCCTTTATCATTACTCGTAGGTGTTATGATAATGTGCAGTTCAGAGCTGGTAAAAGACATATGTATGCATGTTGATACAGAACCAGGGAGTTCTAAAATTGTTTTCACATTTATATGTAAAGCAATTACTGTTGTTTTTTCTTTCTCTTTGCCTCATAACCTGAGAAGCCGTGCAGACGTGCAGGAAGTCTTACTTTTTATTTCCCTCTAGTAGACTTGTAAAGCATGCAGCTCTGGTGTACAGTGCAACAAGAGTCAAATGAAACCTGAATTTTTTTTTATTGCATTACTTGTAGCCCTATAATGCAGGCAGATACTGTTAGAGCAGGGAAAAGGGCAAGTGAAAGAACAGTATGCCCACAGATCTGTGTGCATGGTGATCAGGGCATCGGTCCTAACACACGTATGTTTCTCCCCATCTTGGCTGCTCTCATCTGTTGTCCTTAAGGCACTGGGGAATGCAATTCAATTTTTTTTTCACCAATTGTTACTTTGGAAACTCCTCTGTAGAGCACCCCTTCCAGCCTGCGTATTCTTTCATGGTGTCTAATTAATTCATTTGCAGAGTGCGTGTTTCTCTCCGTGCTCGTTCTGTGAAGGTGCTAAGTCTTGTAATGAGAGGGAGAGAACCTGAACAGATTTGTTTTTACATTCTGCATTGCAAAGCTGATTGAATTGGACCCACCAGCTCTGTGTTGGAAAAGGAGGTGTTCCTGTACACTAACAACAGCACTGTCAGGTCTGTGCAGAGTTGAGCCCTCCTCGTGCCTCACTTCTTTATCCCCAACCCCTGCAACGTATGCTTGATGTTGTCACCAGAGGTAGGCACTCTGTGACAAGCAAAATCAGGACTTGTATGTGTTCAGCTTGGTAGCTAGAAGCAGGACATGCTGCAGTATTCTGTCTGCTCAAGGGAGGTGTGCAGTTTTCCACCCAGAAGTGGAAACGGAGAGCTACTGGCTTCATCCATCACCCATGATTAATAACCCATTACTTGCCACCACTCCCTGGCTCAGGCCATACAGAAGGGTGGATTGCAATTGCTTGACCATCACTTTGAAGAGCTATGAGGAGGAGGCTCAGAAAATCCCATCTTCTGGAAGGTACTGGCTGAATACAGCAACCCTGAGATGCAAGCATAGCTGGCTCTGCTACCCTTAGAGTTCCTTCCTTTGGGAACACCTGTTATTTCTAAGATTTTAAAATCATTGATAATGAAGAATACGCATAAAGGTGTGGTTACAAAAGTGCCTCTGAGGGGAGGAGGTGGAGGCAGGGAGGAAAGTGGTTGGTGGGGAAGTGTGAGGCCCCACAGTGACTCCAGAAAGAGAGTCCAAGTTGTTGTCAGGGTGACAGTTTTAGAGATCCTTCCAATGAGGCAAGTTTTGGTTTTCAAAGCTCAAGGCTTTAAAAAGTAAGGGGAAAAGGCTACTATTAACAATAAGATATTGTGGAAAAATATTTACATAGATAAAACATTTCCCTCAGTGTGTTAGGACCAGAAATAAAACTCATCTCTTGTCCTGTAGCTCTCATATATTATTCATGCTTGCTGTTTGGCTCTTTTCATTGCAGCTTTGAAGCATTTTGCAAATGAAGATGTAAGTTGTTATCCTTATTTTATACGGGAATGGCTTAGGGAGAAATGACTGTGGGACCACTCGAGACCTGAAACTCAAGCCTGACTCTCCATAGTCCCAGCTCAGTGCCTCAGCCTCTGGATTCTGTGGATACCATTTTTGTAAAGGCCGAAAAATTTGATAGGATGTATTAGTGAGGAAGAAGAAGCAAGGTGGAGGCGTTATTGGCAGGGGAAGGAGAGACCCAGTAGTAAATTTGGAGGGGATTTAGAACAGATGGAGAAAGTAGATGTTGGGTAAGGACTAAGAGAAGAGGCTCTGTATCTGGAGTGCACTGATATGATAGAAGAACAGAACATTAAAATGAATGTGTTCTGTATTTTTCAGTGCTCAAATTTTCAAGTAGTTTTCAGGGAGGACAGGACTTCCAAATAGTGTCCACTGCTTTTTCAAAATCATTGTAGGCATTAACCTGCAGCCCTTCAATGTGCAGAGAAGGAGGCACCTCACTTGCTTTTTATAGTTCTGCAATTATCAGCAAATATCTGACCAACTTTGCAAATAGGAGAATTCACACTTCAGTGCCTCATGAGTCTGCTGTTAAAATGTGACCCCTTGTCCTTGCACTCATTTGCAAAGCACCCGACACGCGCTCCGTGTACAACTGATGCTGAAATGGCTCTGCTGCTGCGCATTCTGAATGCGCCCATTCGAGTGACAACACACCTTAAGTTTCTGAGACTAAGAATGTCACTCTAGGCCTGGCAGAATGTTTGATTTCATTCCAGGCGAAAAGGAACAAATTGCCTTTAATGGCAGTATCACCAGAAATAGGCCTCCCTCGCCTTTTCATGTCACTTTCAAACGCGCCGTTGGTGTTTTTGTGGAATTTTATTACACAGCTTGTTATGCATCAAGAACAACCATGCCAGGTTCTTGGGGATGAGCAGGCGGAGGGGGCTAAGCTATAATAAGAACTCGTACACTCGTAGTTTTAATATCTTTTACTTCAAAGCAAGGAGTTGATGTGATCTTTCATCATCTCAGCTGTTGTTTACCAGCTTCCTACAGATGCTGTTTGAACTAACAAACCTCACATTTCCTGGTTGGAGTGAGTAATTCCCTAGGCGGTTGCAATCCGTTCACTTGGAGGCTTAGTACTCCTGATTGAATGATGCCACTAACAAGAAGGGGATAAACCATTTAAACGTTCAGTATCACCTTTCAGTCAAATAATAACCGGCCAAATTAGTTTGGCTTAGCTTCTCAGCCCTGCTCCTTATTTACTGCTCCCAGGGAAAACGACCGATGAGTCCAGGGCTGTATTTGGGGTCAATTTGCTCCATGTATCAGAAACAGACAGACGTGTTCCTGATACAAGGACTTCTCTTTGGTGCTGATCTGTGAACACTATTTTGCTTCCTAGCTGTCTTTTAAATCAGTTGAAATCTAGAAATTACAGATGAGGAAAGAGCTGCGAGGTCATCTGTTCTGAGGAGATCAGAGCAAGTTCTTTAGTGCTCATGATTATAGTGTGTGTATCTGTAATGGAGAAACTAAGCACAGCCCCAGACAGGTTCCTTTTTTCTTCCTCTGTCTCATCTTTTCTCTTTTTCTCTTATTTTTTTCCTCTTCCTTTTCCTCTTTCTCTTCCTATTTTATTTAATTTTTTTCTTTTTTCTTCTTTTTTTTTTTTCTCTCTTCTTTAACCTTGGTCAGCCAACAGGAGCTGTCTTGGTACAGATGTTGCTGAAATTTACAAATACTCAGAAATAAGTATATTGTAATAAAAATAGGATGAAAATTGCATGTGCCAGATTAGTATCAGCTTGGAGAGCCATTCTCCTCTTAGCAATTACAATGGTGCCACCCAGGACTTCTTGCTGTTACCTTATATCTGAAAACCCAAACAAAGTCTTTGTACTCTTGTATGCACGTTTATAATGGCAGGAAAATATTTAGCTCCAGAGATATCAGAAGTCACGTTCTGGAGAGCTGGGCAGATTTTTACAAGCAGGGCATGAAGCCTCTTATTCATCACTATTGAAAATGCATACCCAATGGTGGTGACTATAATGAGAAACAGAGTTTTGTAGCTGAGAATTCACGCCATCAAAGCGCTATTGTTCTCTCTGCTATTTCTATTTCAATGGAAATTAATATGAGGCATTACTTTCGGAGCAACCTGCCTACTATTTTGTGCAGTGTGAACGCCATGAAGTTGCGTGATGCTCTATGGAGTGTAACTGTTGCTGAAGGGTCACAATCCCCTCTGGTTGTCCCCTTCATACTTCTGTTACAATCAATGCCTCATGTTCGTAGACTCTTGACTCCAGTGCAGTTTTGCCGAACAAAAGTTTAATTGACCTGAAAAGGAAACCTAGCTGATTTTCGATGCCATTGGCTCACCTAGTAAAATAAACATTCTGGTGGGCAACTTCCCTGTTGTTATTTCTATGCAGAATTTCTGTTTTTTTTCCCTTCCCAAGCAGCCACCTCTTTGAGCAAAAAGCAAAACCGGAGTCTCCTCTCATCTCAATCCTTCCTAATAAGAAAGCATTCTAAAATGAATCAGAATTTTGCTAAGAAGCAAAGTTGTGGGGAAAATCATTGAGAATGCTGTTTAAAGCAGACACAGGAATAATTTTTCCACCGTTCAGGATGCTTGGCTACTTTAGTCTGTAACAGAGGCATGGGACCTTTACCAATCACAGAGCCATTTTGTCATTAAATGGAATCTGTGAGTCACACTGCGATTAAACTCCATGTAGAGTCTGGGAAATAGGGGTCTGATTCTCAGTTACACGGAGGCTCCTTTGTGCACCTACAGTGGCATAAAGCCCCCAAGACTTTATTTTTTTGTATCAGATCTTTCATAAAATCTATTCACCCGAAGTGCTTTAGGGTTAAAATTAATTCAGTTAATGAGTTAAATAACTGCCAAGGGAGAGAGAAATTAAGAGTCATGGGCAAGGGGGAAAAGAGATGCTTCCAGCTGAGTTTAGAAGAGAGTGTGAATGAGTTGAAGGGGAAAAAGATGCAAAGAAGATGCACCGATGGGCAAGAGCTGCAGAGGAGAAAGCTCTTATGCCCTGGGGGTCAAATTATACAAAGGAAGGAGGAAGAACCCTCTTAGTGCAGGAGATTTGCTACCAATGGAAGTTGATGTAATGCATATTACAGAAGTAGCAACATAAGTTGGGATTTTCATCAGCGTAGCTAGTTGCTGTAAAGCCTAAACAGGTTGCAGGTCTTCATTTAAATGATCTTTTACCTCTCTTTAGTATCTTGATTTCTTCAGATAAATTACTTCTTGTGAGCTAAAAATAATTTAAGAATCAAGCTGAGCATATGCAAATTTTCTTCTGAACTATTTAATGCATGTTTCTTATTAACCACAGTCCAAAACACAAAACTCTGCTGGGCACAGAAACATGTGGACAGGCATCTAGAAGAAGTTAGAAAAGACTTTAATAATGCTAAGCACCACACCTTGAAACTCTATTGGAGACAGCGAGTTTATTTATCTCTTTCATGTTTTTCTTTTGCTGACAGCTTGGAAAACTGCTAAGTAGTGTGGTACTGGAAGTACTGTGCCAATGGCAGCCCAGATCTTGGAATGGGCTCATCTCACTTCTGTCATGTAGATGGGTCAGTTGATCTCTACTACACCTACGTTCCTCTTGGTCTTTAGCAAATAAGTTTTTATGGCACTTTGAATGTCTTTGAAATATGCCCTCTTCCTAAGTTCTTTTTTAGTTTAATTAATTTATCTTTTTTTAATTTCTCCTCTTCTGAGAAGTCCTTCCAAGCCTTGAAGCATAATTGTCAGACTGCTCTGGATCTGAATATAGATGACAAAGAATATCTGAACAGATGTTTTTCAAGCGAGCCATTCTTCCTCAGTTTTGTTAAAACATCTAACTTCATGCAAGTCGAGACTTCATCCTGAGTGCCTCTGCACCTACAAGAAAATGTGCTAAATCAAGCTTTAAACAACTCACCGTGCCTAGCACAGTTGGGCTGATGACGTTCTTTATGCTTTAAGAAACCTTTGAGGCTCACAAACAGAAGTTTTACATTTAACAGTGTGGATACTAACAGCCTTGATTCATTTCCCTTGGCTTTATGTCACTGCTCTATCATGGTGCTGTTATAGTTCAAGAAGGTGCTTTAGAAGCTTGGAGAATAGTAAAGGGAGGCCTGGCTTTGCTCAGCAGAACTTATTCAGGGCTTTACAAGAAATTTTCAGACAAACTCATCTGACAAAAGTTGGTTTAAAAAAAAATAAATAAAAACCCAAGTGCCTTATTTGAGGAATGTAAATAAAACACGTCCTGGATATTCTGTTAACTGGCATATAGTCAGCCTTTGGATGATGTAAGAGGGAATTTGCCTTCACTTAATGTTCTCTCTGTGTGAAGTTTGATGTTTTGTCCCAAGTTATTGGGAGCTCTTTAAATCGAGGCTGTCAGAATGGATAGTGAGGGAGAGAGCTGTGAGATTTATTGATTATATCTGCACAGCACAAGGCTGAAAAGTACCTCCCTTTATGTGTGGGTGGGTTCTGTGTAAAAGCCCAAAGAGGATTCTCCTGAGACATATATCTTCCAGAGTCCCATTAGAAATTTGGGGGAAGGATTCCCATGTGTTGCAAGATTGGCTTGAAAAGGTCTTGTAAAATGCTCAGTGTAAGACAGACATCCACAAGGGGTTTCTTGCAGGACCTAGAGCCTGAAAAGTTTTGCTCCCATAAATCCTTTTGTGAAACCAGAGGCAAGATTTGGGTTTAATGTATTGGGTTTGTGCCACTTTGCCAGGTCTAAAACGAGCTGAGTGCCCAATCTGAGGGAAGGGAACTACTAGGATAATTTTTCTAGGCTACTCATACTCAGTGCTGATGCGCTTACCTTTCTCATATGCTCTTTTTTTCTCCTCGTATGTACAACTCTTTCTGCCTGTTTGTTTTGGATTCTGGTGCATCCTTCTGTTTGATCTGGGCATGCATAAGTGAGCTTCTCTGTAAGACTCGTGTTCTCCTCATCTGCGGAGAAGGATAGATAATTTCTGCCTTGAAGGCATGTAAATTTTAATAGCTTAGTCCCCAGTTTAGCAAAGCACTTGAGCACGTTCTGTTGGAGTCAATGGGATTTTAGTTCTGTGATTACAGTGAGCTCACCAGTGAGCTAGGGCCACCAAAAACGCTCATTGGAGTAGAGGTGTTATAGATCTGTACGATATTCTTTCGTTATCTAAAATGGTTTCAAGCTTAAAGAAGGTAGATTTAGGTTAGGTATAAGGAAAAAGTCTTTCACAGTGAGGGTGGTGAGGCACTGGAACAGGTTGCCTGGATTTGTGCTGGATGCCCTATGTCTGGAGACATTCAAGGTCTGGCTGGATCAGTCCCTGGGAACCTGATTGTGCAGTGGTGTCCTTGTTCATGCAGGAGAGTTGGACTAGATGATCTCTAAAGGTCCTTTCCAACCCTAAGGATTTTATGATTATCAGTGTTTTTCAATAAAACAAACCATAGTGATAGTGGAAGTGTTTCCAAAAGTGATGCTGGACATGATTTTGGCAAACAATTCATTTTAAAACAGCTCTTTCTTCAAATCTGAAGGCAGCAAGGCTGTGTGGTATCAGAAGTCCAGACACAAATTCTTACAATGTGGGGCAATGATTAAATTATCCGTTATCCTTTCTTCGCTTCTGTTTTAAAGATGCTTTTGGGAAGTTGTTATTGATTTTCTAGAAGCATGCTTGACTAGAAAATAGGCTTTTTTTTTCTGTCTTAACAAGAAATAAGTGGAGTCTTGGTCATCTTGAACACTTCTTTTTTTTCCAATTTGTACAGTTTTTTTTCTTTCTGGATGCATTAGATGAAAATGGTTTGGATGAACACTTTTGTTCTGGTTGTTTTTATTTTTTAAATGCAGTAACTACTGCAGTAGCTAACTTTTCATCTCAGTGGCTCAAGTGCTTTCTGTGCTCTGCAATGTCCACAGCTGGCTTGTTTCTAATGCCAGAACCTCCAGCTGCAGAAGAAGGAGATTTGTAGAGAACAGCACTTAGAGAAGAACACAAGAGATCCCCAGAAGAGGAAAGAGGAGGCTGTAAAGGAAAAGGCAGTGCCCAGGCAGCTTGTTTATATCACCTCCGAGAGCTGATGGCGTGCTTATCGCACACAGCACAAAGCTCAGTTGTCTAGACAATCGTCTAATTGTTTTTACTCAGTAAGTAGCAGCCCTGGTGACATTCCAGACCTTGACCTCTGCCCTGTCCAGCGCCAAAAAAGTGCCGTTAGGAATCATGTAACACTGGGTATTAAAGATTGCTGGAAAAGGCCATGAGGTCAACCTACTGTGGAGTTTTAGCCACAATGCTGAATATAGCTAACTCTCTCCCCTTCCTCCCTTTCTCTTGACATTTGGGCTTATTGTATGAGAGTGACAGTACGGTTCCTGTGCTTAAACTTAGAGATGAGGCTGTGCTAGCACCACTTGGGGGCTACACTAGGAAGCAGGAATTACAAAGTCTGGAGTTGCTTAGACATATTGTCCTTTTTATAGAGAGCTTGGTCAATCCTTGGTCAACAGATGTGCTTCTAAATACTGTAGTTGGATGCTATGCCTTGAGATGACAGAGGGTAAATCTACAAAGAGTCTGCTAGTTTGAGCGGCAGGGTTGTATGTGGTACAGCCCTACTGATAACAGTGGTTGTGGTTCAAGGACTTAAGAGATGGGAATCAGAGTGCCAGCCACTGCTGAGAACAGTACAAACCAGCTGATGGGATGGTGAAGGAAAAGGTTGAAAGCATTTGTTTCATTGGGAAACATACGGGCTTTCAGAAAAATTTGTGTTCAAATCTCACGTCTCAAGAAAGGAATCTATGTATAACCTCTCCTGTCTAAGAATTCTCGTAGCTGCTGCTGGTGAAAAATCCAAATTCTGTGCCCTCCTGCTTAATAACAGCTGTTTTCATTGTGTGAATTTGATCTTCTACAGAGCTAACTGCATCAGTCTTTTGTTTTAAATAATGAGAAATGAGTCTGTTTGGGCTTTTAGATGAAGTAAATATACAGACATTTGTAAAAGGCTCCTCAAGTGACACCAACAAATAAGTACTAAAATCGGTGATATAAACTGGCATAACTCCAGTTACATATCTGACTTTGTGTTTCCAGGCACGTTAAAGACATTAGTGTGCAAATGACTGCAAAAATTATTGCTGAAAGGTTTTACGCTCAAAGGCAGATCAGGTATCTGGTCCAGGGAGGGTACATCCATTGCTGTTAAAGGAAATAAAGGAGAGAAAATTGTGAAGTGTTAACAGATATTTTTAGAAGCTTTATAATGACAGGTCACATTCCCAAGGACTATAAAGTGGCAAATCTAACACCCATTATTCAAGAGGGGCAAAAAGATACTGCAAGCAATTACGGTTTAACACCAGTTGTGGGAAAAATATTAGAAAGCATTTTATGAGGGTTTGGGAGTGAACAGCTTGAAAAGTGTAATTTGATTAGAGATGGCCAACGTGGGTTTTTGAAGTAGATTTTAACTAACTTAGAGTTCTTGAAAGGTATTGCTGGCATGGGAGACAATGGACCTTGATTGGATGGTGTGCACTTGTGCTATAGTTTTGAAGTGGCAAACTGGGATGCTTCTCTTACTTTCATTGAGCTGTACTGCTGTACCTATTTGAAATGTGTTTAAATGAAGGGAGTGATGAGTCTTTTCAGCCAAGTATGGAGGGGAAAGCCAGGTTTTGTTTCAAGAAGTAAAATGAAGTGGATTTGTTTTTTGTTTTTTTAATTCTACTTCCTGCAAATCTTAAAGACTATCACGCAGGGCAAAGGGACTGAACTTGGACGAGCTGAAATCATGTCTCATGATTTCATTAGAGAATTAACTGAGCAAGGAGGTAACACTGCTATCCCCCTTTAGAAAGGCTTGATTCTGAGGCCAGTAAATGAAGAGTGTAGTTTTAATGCAGGTAAATATAAAATGCTAAGTCTTAAGGGTGATGCACCAAAAGTAAGAATACATCTTAAATGGAAGAGGCACACAGCGTACTGATCAGGGAGGGGATTTAGGGCCTGGTAGAAAAGTCCTTTGAGCCATCATGCCATCACACTGCTGCAGCTGGAAAAAAATACCGAATAAATAAATAAATGAAGCAGCTTAGTATAAAGGAACAGTAGGAAAGAGGAAAAAAATTAAATGGAAGAGCATTGTGTTGTTCCATTCCTTCTCTGAGGCTTCAACAATAGCTCGTTCCTCCTAGGAAGCAAAGAATTTGCTCTATGGGGAGAAGTCAGATATAGAGCACCGACTCCTTGCCTTTTCCTGTGTTTGGAACAGAAGACAGTCATGGCAACTATTATTTCACCCAAGGAACCAGGGACCAGAGGTGTTCAGTGGTCAAATTGAAGGAAAGTGGCTCATGAGCAAAGTAATATGGCTTCCGTGTTTAATCATCAGTAATTAATGTACTGTTAATATCTCTTAATATGCATCTCCGTAATTTCAGATCTTCCATTTCAGTGTAACGAACATATTTCCTCTACTGCCAGAAAGTGCCTAGCCCTCTGTATGTGGTAAAGAGCTGATATGCCTCCTCAGGAGGAGGAGGAGGAGGTGCTGGTGTCTAATGAGAGCCTGTAGGACTTGTCCTGCTTAATGAGGTTGTTCTAAGATAAAGGTCTTTAAATTTCAGGTGGTGAAAGATGAATCCTCATTCCTGAAAACAAAAGAGCTAATACAAAATGGAAGGAAGGCTGGAGAAGGCAATGGGGAATCAATAGAGCTGCCATGGGGCTAGATAACTTATGGGGGTCAAGTCAGTTAACCCCTTTTTTATTATTATTATTTTAATTTCTTTATGCTGTTATCAGTACATAAGGAATAATAAATACCCGTCTTCTTACAGAAATATGCCTTGGGATGCTTCAGTGATAGATGTCATGTTAGGTGTAGAACTAGCAATGAGGTTCAGAAATAGGGGGAATGGAATGGAGGCTTGGCCCTCGTCTCTGCTTGTGTTCAGCGAACTGGTTTCTTATTCTGATTTCAAACAGCTTGCCCCTGAATACATCCAACAATAGGTGCTGCTTTTGCTTTCAACTGTAAAATTGTAATATTTGACATGTGTGTATTATTTTAAAAATATGTTAACATTGCCAGGATAGATTTTAAAGATTTGTTGCTTGTGTATATCCTACTCTCCTTGAGATCAGACTTTTGCCATGACATAGCCAACCCTTGTGCCAAGGAATCTGAAATATAAGTTGTAAGAGGAGAAGTAATGCCCCACGTACCTCAGTTTCTCTTAGTCATATGCAACAAGTCTCTTGGTGAGGGTCAGCACTGAGTCTTGGTCCTTGGACTGCAGTTTGTCAGCCTGTGTGCCATCCACTGGGTCAAAAATGTAATTCTTTGTCGTTCAGAAGTACCCATTCGGGGATGGAGAAATTGGAATATTGTAACCAGAATCCACAGGTTCCATCTTTTGACTGAAAGTACTTTCTCAATTTGATTGGAGGATCTTTGGGGCCAATTATTGCCTTCTGCTTTTTGTGATTATGAACACCTTAACACAATGGAGTCTTGGACAGTGACTGGCTTCCCTAGGTGCTGCTCCAGTGCAAATAGTGACTGCTGCACTGAATTGCCATGTCCTGCAAGGAAATGGTTGGGAAATGTTGAGAAAGCATTTGCTTATGTTATTGTAAAAACAGAAATGTTTACTCGTTATATTTAAATAGGTTTGGATCATTGTGGATGAAAGTGAAACAAGATATAAGCTTGCAATGACATGCATAAATACATAATTAAGTATATTTCCTTTCCATATGGAGGGGATTAGCTTCCTTGCCTCAGCAGGGAGTTGCTTTATTTGGTGTCTGCTTTGGTGTCCCTTTCTTTTTGACAGCTTACAGAGGTACACTGAAAGGGAATTTCACTCCCTGGCTAATGAATGTTGGAATAAGGACTTAGAGGGCATGCGGAAAGGAATAAGGGATTGCCTCAGAAAACAGAAGTTTAGGAACCTTAAGGGCTGTCCTATTATCCTGACTTCTCTTTTTGACCTTAAGTGGGCCCTATGGGATGATACTGCCCACCTTACCAAGACTTATTGCTTAGTCATAAATCGAGACAGAAGGAGAGAGAGAGAGATGTGTCTTGTAAATGCTGAAGTGTCAGCAAAAGCTCCTTAACTCGGGTTTCATAACTTGAGAAATATTTTATCACCCTTGTGAGCCAAACCTCTGAAAAATCAATGGAACTTGAGAGTTGCCTGTATTGATCTGAAGGGCTGAGTTGTACTGAAATATTCATGGCTGTGTGTGTGTGTGTGTGTGTTTGTGTATGTCTGGTTGGGGGACTGAAGTGTAGGTAGCTATCAGAGGATGAAACACGCTCATTTTTCATTTAAACTAGATTAAGACTATAAGGTGACTTGCAAAGCATATATTTGAAAGGGAACACATTTATGCCTTAAAACAAGGCTTCTGCATTCTTGTTATTATTATTTTTCTTAAATGACAAACAGTTAGGAGGAAGAAGTCAAGGAGATCTGATAAAATTAGCACCACGTTCTCTTGGGGATCTCCGGGCTTGCTTTGTTTGCAAAGCCAATTTGGACACTGTGTCTTTGATCTTCACTTTCAGTATTTGAGCAGGCATGTTTAGTATCACTCATTTCACAGGAGATTTGGGATCAAGTTTCTTCAACAATCTAAAAAGCAGTACATTAGAAAGGGAATTGTCTGCCAGTCGTCTTAGAATCTCAATACCCTTGATACTAATTTGATGTGATGCATTTCACCAGATGTCTACCTGAACGATGTTTTATGCCCAAGAGGTTTGTGCTACTGTAGAGTATTAAACGTGGCGTTTCTTCCAAGAGCAATTGAATGAAAAGCAACCATAATTTTAATCTGCATGTAGGTGTGACAGGGTACAAATATCTGGGTGGAAAAGAGTCCGTCAGGCAGGATTCAAGGGAAGACTACAACGGAATCAGAAGGAAAATTGCTGCCAATAGCACCTAAAATAAATAAATAAATAAACTTCTATGTGTATTTAATAATTTGGTATATTCAGATCAAACCCTGAGACCTGTCATTTTAAATTTATTCCTTTTTTTAAAGAAAAAGTTAAAAACAAAATAAAAATTTCCATAACTTTCCTCTCCAAGCAAAATGAAAGGAGGAAAAAACACAGTTACTATTCTTTATTTATTTGCATTCCTCAATGGTAAACTGAATGTTTAAGCAACTGACATCAAAGATTTGATTTCTCTGAAGCTAAAAAGCCTATTAATCACAATTTTAAAGTGTTCTTTAATTACTCTGTAATAAAACAACACGCGCAGAGCGGGAGGAAAGATTGTGTACTTTTAGAGTTCCTCATGCCTGTTTGTGTTTCAAATCTCTCCGGAAATCCTCACTGATCCCTCTTGCTTCTGCTGCTTAATTCCATTCTACCACCACAGCTATTGTTTAGCACTGAGCTCTGTTAACCATCTGCAACTACTGAGAGTGCAGGTCTGGTTTCCCAGCCAACCCCCAGATATTACAGCAATGGAAACTTCATCCTTGGAGAGGCTACGAAGAACTTTTTAATGTGTCAGCCCCCAGCTGTTATGGTCTGAAGCCCTTTGCTTAGCAAATGGTGTATTTAAGCTGCAGGGACCGTTCTCATAGTTGGAAGTTTGAAGAACATCTCGGTACACTGAGCCTGCGTTGTGTTCTGGGAGAAGAGGACCTTGAAGCCTTCTCTAAATAGCTGACTGGGAGATAAAAGACCAGTAGATGGTGCACAAGATTGCATAGCACAGGGCTTAGTCATGTAGGACTTCCTCCTCGGCTTCAGATGGCTGGGTTTCAGCATTGAAACTGGCCTCTTGATGTAGTCACTGAAATGAAGAGATAAGTAAGGGACACAAAAGAGTTTCGGTTGACACCTGATGGGATGGGACGGGTCAGAACAAAAGTAGCTACAGGGAAAAGACAAGATAAATCTGTGTTTCCTCTCTATAAAGCATGTAAATGTAAATGAAGGAGAATAAAAGTCTAGATGACAACCAGCTCCTACTTTTACGAGTTAAGTCTTGGTGGTAATAGAGAAAAGTTTGGAGTTACAAAACAAATCCAAAAGACTTAAAAAGTCAGAGGCCTTACTATAATCATTGACGCCATTCATTAAACTAGAAACATCATCTGGCAGCAAGGAATCAGACTACAAAGCTGTGAAACCTCTCTCTCTTCCTGGAAGGAGATGCAGTGGTAGGTGGATGATGTCAGGAGCTGATCTGGGCTGGTGTGTTTGGTGTATGAACTGGCTGCTAGTGCAAAATTCAGCCAAGTGGCGATGTTCTGAGTTGATCTGTTTTCAGATCCAGACAGTTGTTAATGAAACAGTTGCAGTTTTGTTGACAGAACATTAATTACTTGATCTTAGGACTTAGTAATTGCGCGGGCCCCCTCTGTATACATCACTAATTACATTAGCAATTATATGGCATTTTAAAGACAAAGAAATGACTACAGCAATTGCAGTGTCATAGGGACCCTGCTGGTAAATTTCAATCAAGTTCCTACAATATCAGTGAAGTGTTGAGAACTCCTTCTACATCCAAACCTGGCAGAAGCACTGTCTGGTTGGGTGTGTTGCTGTGGCCACTTGAACATAGCATTCCTGGGCAAAATAGGGTGCTTGAATTTCTCACCAAGATGAATTACGTTCTCAACATTGGTTTGAAGCATTCTCCAAAGCCTACTTGCTATTGGAAATATTTCTTAATACTGTTGGCTCTATTAATCCTAGAAATAACTGTCGTATCTTAGAAAATGATGAATTGTTTTGTACAGATCTGATTATTTTAATCTCAATCGTGGATGCCATTTTGAAGTTGCTTGATTGTGTTTTTAAGGATCCTCCTCTTTAGATCATCTTGTCAAGTTTTCAGCTTGCAAAGAGGGCAAGGTGGTATTATTACCTACAGAGAGTTGCTGGCTCAGGCTGGCTGTTTGTTCTCTGATCCCACTCTCCTCTCATTTTGCCAGTCCTCGTGTACTACAGAAGGCTGGCAATTATAAAATAGACAAAAGGCATGCAGCCAACTGCATGCATCCAAGAGACATACTGTGTGTAGAAGCCCACTTTATAAACTGCTATTTGATAGGAAGTTCTTTATCCCAGCTACTAAATGTGGGATGGTGGCTGTGAAACAACTCTTTCCTGAAGTGTGAAAGGTAATTACTTGCTTCCTCTGTTCTGTTTTGTGGTCAACACATTGTAGTTGAACTCTGCTGGGTGTTTTTTTTTCTCACTTCAATACTGAACAAAGAGCATATTTGTGTCATCTTAATAAGAGGAAATAGTGACACTGTTTAAACTTGAACCGCAGCAAAAGATGTGATCTTATTGGACCAAAATGTGTTTTTCCAAGGAAAAGAAATTCCCATGTTGGCCCAGAATCACACTAAAGCTTTGATGCAGGTTTAGCATGGTAGATTTGAAGCTGTCACTCATTTTAATGCTGTCAGGATTACACCTTCTCATCAGAGAGCCTGACTTAACTTTCATCCAAAACTGAGTAGTGACAGCTACAGCCACAGCTACGTGGGACTGAGTTTGAGACTATGGACAAGAATTGAAGTGGGATGAGTTTCCCCAGGCAGGCATGCTGTAGAACTCACCCAATAAGAAAACATCATTCTGCATCCACCTACCACTATAGGAAAAGGAGCTGGCAATGGCCAGGCTTGTGTTTTGTCACCGTGTCTTTTTCTGCTATTGTAGTAAACAAAGAGGAACCTTAGCACAACCCCTAGGGAAACAGGGCAGCAGATATGATTTCTCCTTATCTCTCCTCCATTTTATAGGATTTGGATGCCTTCCACTCTTGGGGTTTCTCACATCCCCTGTCTACACCAACTTCTGCTTGGGGTTTCTCTGCCATGGTGCTCTGTCTGCACCCTCTGCTATGGCCACCAGCTGTCTGTTTAATCCAGTTCTGCAAGTGGAGTTAATGAGACATTCCTCCTTAACTAACCTGGTACGATTAAAAGCTTCAGATCTTTGCACCTCGACAGCTGTGTGTTGTCACTGAGATAAATATTTTAACTGGTCTGGCAATTCCCTAGCTGCCCTCAGTAAGTGGTTGAAGGAGTGGCTATCGTTTCCCCATTTATTAAAGTGAAATTCAAGTTCCAACAAAACAGCCCTCCAGAAAAGACCTGTAAAGGAAAAACAAGGGTGGGAATGTGGGGTTGGTTGTCTGCAGGGCTTTTCTTAACCAGGGCATCATGTGCCTGCAACAGGCTGCTCCTGAGCAAATTCTTGCTGTGACTTCAGTGACAGCTTATGGGAGAGGTTTGTTTTTTCACTACTATTAGGAGAAATGTTCTCTTGGTATTCCTGACGCTGTACAAGCTAAAGGCCGTCAAATGACTCACCTTTGGAAATGGCCTTTTTATTTTCAATGTGGCAAACATCATTAAATTCTATCCTGAGCAATCTTACAAAGGAAAGATGAATGTATCATGTTGGCATTTAAATATGTTCACGGTGATGATCCTTGATGCTGGGTTTGTTTTTTAACAGGTACAGATACTCTTTGCTGATGCCATCTAAGTCATTTGGGGTTGGGGGGAGTTAATTTAGTAGCTAATATGTTTTCTGACATTCTTTTGCTGGGGTTCTTCACGCATCTCTTTCCCCCACGAAAGGTTTTATCAGGAAACTGCTCGCAGGGAACCTGCTCAGGCTACAGGGCAGCTCTAAAGGTGACAATGATAACCTGACACAGGCACATGCTGTATTGTGCATCATCAGGAGATAACAAATCAGCGGAGTGCAGGAGATCTCCAGGCTTTCATCTGCATAATAAACTTCCTTGCCTGAAGATAAAAGTAGGTCGTTGGTGCAGACCAAGGCTCTTTCAAAGGAGCTGTTCATTTTTATCACTACAATCGTCACTGAGTGCACTGCTGGGAGTTCATAGGGAGGAAAAAAAGCTGAATCAGGTCTTAAGTAGAATGGGGCTCTGTTGAAGGGTGTTGCAATACGGCAGTGGACAACTTTGGCATCGCTGCCGGGAAGAAGGTCATCTACTAATTGCATTTATCCCCGAATGACTAATTGAAGCAGATGACCAAAAAAAAAAAAAGAAAGAAAAGAAACCAACCTGTTTTCTTCTCTGCATTTGGTCGATAGTGCCTTATTTTCAGTTGCCTTCATGGGCATCTGCAGTAGTTGATACACTGACACGCATTCTGTTGTTTGTTAGTCAAACAATGTCATTAAAAGGGGCTTTCATCATCAAACCAAACTTAAATTTGTTTCAACCTTGCCCATGATTTCACAGAAGAAAACTGAACGTTCCTGGCTATCATTTTCCAAGATGCTTTTCAGCAGTCTGGTTTATTATTATTATTTTCTGATAAAATAAAGCCAGTTTGTCTTTTTGACCAGTGTTCATAGACAGGGAACAGAAATTCCCTGTGTTACGTGTGCTTTAGCTGGGCTTCAACAGACAGCACGTGTTCCTATTTCTGTAGCACAGCTAGAAGAGAGCACAGGCGAGGTAAAGGGAGAGGTCAGAAGAGACCATTACTGCCTTATTCTGTAAATACTATAACCTGGAGCTTTCCCTCCCTAATTGTGGATAGGCATCTTCCAGACAAGAATGAAGGTTTGATCTGAAAAACTGCTGCATAGCATAGAATCCGTAATTTTTAAAGGGTTATTGCTGTGGCAGTGCCTTGAGTGACTCATGAGGATGAAAAAGATGAAGAATAAAGCATACTGGATACTCTGAAATTAAGATAATTCCCCCCCCTTGTTTACAGTACAAAAATTTTATTTTTTTTTTTTGTTAGGATAATTTAAAGTTTAAAACGGAAGTAGACATATTCATTTTACAAACAAGATATTCTTCCATAAGTAGGACCATTAAAAACAGTAAACAAAACAAAAAAAAATGCTATCTTTACAAAAGCTCTGTGCATAGCAACTTCATACTGAATGTAACTGACAAAGCAAAAAAACAAAACAAAACAAAACAAAAAATAAAAAATAAAATAAAAAAAGAAACAACCAGCCAACCCCAGACAAACCCCAAAACTATACAGTAGGGAGAAATGAGGCCTTAATTTACAGAAGGGAGAAAACGGTCTTTTAAAAACCATGCATATTGGAAGTGTGCAAAGAAATAGGGAGAGTAAGATGCTATACCAAGATAAATAATGAAATAAAACGTACTCTTTCAAAGTTATGATAAGATTTGTAATTACCTATTGCAACACTTTCATCTTTCTAGTGGCGAAAAGGAAAGTCATCAGGGAATATTAAACAGCAATAACTAAAAGAGGACAGATTTGCTTATTACATTGAAAAAATCCTTACATATATATATATAATTTTTTTTTTTTTACATTTACTTTTCCTTTTGCTGGGTGTTCTGCCACTGTCAGTGTCCTCCACTCACATTCAAAGATTTTTTTTGACCGTATTTATTTACACACCTTTTCTCTTTGTAAAGCTACTGGTAACTTCTACGCTTATTTCAACACAGGGATTTACATGCATGAGCAAAATTTGCGTTCTAAATAATTTCTGTGTTGACTTCTTTCATTCTTTTGGCTCAAACCAAACCCCATTGAGTCATGTCTCCTTGTCTGCATCCACTCAGGCAGCTTCCTTTGCTTCTCATCCCATGAAACACTGAAGGTAGCTCCCTGGGTTTTCTTTTTCACATGGGCTCACAGCTCACCCACTTGTGGGACCGGATGGAGCTAATGAAAGCAATCTGAGATGTGAAAGGAATGATGAGGATTGCAGAACCTTGTATTTTATTATTATTACTTTTGCCTGAGAATTTTAATTGCAAAAAGGGTTGTTTGTTGAAAATGTGAGGAATCAAGGTGGCAAGGTGCTGCCTTTTAGCCTGCGTTCTGTAAGTTCATCTCTGGAACATTTGCTGGGGATAGAATTTTGAGTATGATTAGGATAAAATTAGAAAGTAGCATGTAGAGAGAGGGGCTGGGAGGAAGATGTATTGCTTTTATGCCTTAGAGCTGCTTGAGGCTTTTTTTTAGTGCATCAGAATGGAGGAAATGGAGATGGCCTATTGGAAACGAGTCTGATAAGACTCATTCTTTTAAATTTCAGGAGCTCTTGGCTTCAAAGCTGGCTGTGTTGCTGACCTCCAGTGGTTGCTCCTTCCTTGATGGCATGAAGGACATTCTAAGAACCTGCAGTGTCAATGAACTTGGAACCACAGTTAATGGTGAGTTGTTTTATTTCATCTTTTTCTGGAATTAGACACTTCTATATCCTGGCAGTAAGGCTCTGACTATGTTTGTGCTTCTTAAAAACATGTTATTCCCAGCAAATTCATTTTTAAAGCTGCTTTAAATTGCTACTTTTTCTGATGCATCAGGCCATGAGTTTTAGAAGACAGTGACCTTTCCCTTCCCTTTCTAAAAAATGAATTGAGGAGGCACCTAACAAATTCTCTCCTGAAACATCACAGCACAGTCAGGAATAGCACAGAGCTGCTTCCCAACAAGTGGATCACCTTTATGAATGATAGTACTTCAGTTTTGTTGTCTTTCCACTGTTAAGAAACAAATCCTGTAAGTATATCTGTGTATACTGAATGCATTTCTTGGAAGCTGAACTGTATGCTACACCAAATTGAGCTTCAAGGAGGCCCCATTCTCAGCAGTTTGAACCAGAAGTACAGTCACAAGAAGTCAGCTTTCCTGCACTGGCCTATTTACAGGAATGATTTTACACATTTTCAGAACGCAGTCCTATGCCAAAAGCCTGTCTGGTAGGTGGGAGTCTATAACAGTCATACCACACACAACACCATGCCTTAGTCACTAATTGTTGCAGCTGGCTTTGAACCATGGATCTAGACAGAGACTTTCTAGTGTATTACTAATCCAAATTTGCTTCAAGTGGCCTCAGCCATTGCTGTCCCAGCTGTTCAGTTCAGTACTAGACTGAAGATGGAGGACATTTTCCACTATATATTCTTGAATCACCACGAATGCTATTTAACTGGTAAAACTAATGGGCATTGAAGAAGTACAGTAGTAGAGACCATATATTAAGGGTTTATTTATCAACAGAAAGATGTTAAATAGGAACAACTATTTATGCAGCCGTGAATGGTATGATTTTAGTAGGGAATAAATAGTGACTTTTATTTTCCTCCAAAAAAATGGCTTTTTGACAAAATCAGTTTCTTCTGAGTGGTCTCTGCTTTATCAGATAAGTTGTGATTGCTTCTCTTGCATTCTCGCCTTCTCACTTCACAAAAGGAGAAGCAAAGGAGAACTAAATTTCTGTTTTAGGCCAAACTGCAGAAAAATTAAAACTGAATACTTCTACAAGCTTCAGCGTATAAAAGGAAAATACTTACCACTTGTAATGACTCAAGATAAAAGTGCATAAGTTATTCAAAAACATATTTATCCTTCATAATGTGCCCTTAATATGAAGTATAACTGAACGTAGGGCATTCTAACTGCACAGGAAAACAATGCTCAAGAACTCTTTCTCTCCCAGTTCACACATTAAGTGTATAAAATAAACTCAGTACCTCATGAAACTCCGAATCGTTCAAATCCCTACATGCCACTCATTTGCCAATAGGGTCTTTGAAACTTACCAGTTCATCTTAGTACCTGAATATCTTCATTGAAACAAAAAACAAGATGAGGAGGATGAAAATTTATACATGAATCAGTGTTCTGTATATCATCACGTGTATAACAGTTTCTGATGATTTTGTTAATCGATCAGAAAGAATCCTATTACATCCTTGCACATGAATTCACTAAGAGGAAAGAAGTGAGGAGCGACCGCAGCAATAATATCTCTTGAACTTGTCACTACATTTTTGCATCGTTTTTCTTCATTGTACAACGGGAGGAAAAAATCCAAAAAAGGTTTAATTTCTACCTCTACATACAATAAGTTACAAGTTTATTTATTTAAATAATTGTAAAACATCTTACATTTTTAAAGAGGTTAAACTATAAGCAAATACACACATACACCAAAGTTCCATCACTCGTGTCAGTTTGTCCTAGAAATTCTTTCATGCTGGTACCCTGTTTTGTTGATTTTTTTTTTTATTTTTTTTTCTGCATAAACTAAATCAATATCTGAAAGGCTCCATATAAAATAGAAACTTCAACTTTTTTCCCCTACAAAGTAAAACAAATTGTATCCAAAATATCGAGCTTGAATCGTTTTGCCAATTTCTTTTTCCTTTTAATATTTTACAAATCTTTAAGGAAGGTTTTGCGTCTTTCAAGAAAGACTTTGCATTTCTGATCCCATTCTACCAACTGTTGTTCGTCCTCTGGCTCTTGGCTGATTCTTCGTTCACAATGTTCCAGGAGTTGACGTGGTTGCGTCAGAAATATGAAACAGGTAAAAGATGCAGCCTTCTATCTTGTCCAATCCATTAAAAAATGTTCCATTTATTTCTTGGGCCTGGCTTTCCCCCAAAAAAGAGCTTGTAGTGCTATTTTATTTTTTTTCTTTTTAGTGGTCCATCACAATAAGTAGTTTTGTGCTGTAAAAGAAAAATGGAAAAAAAAGAGGAAAAAAGGGAAGAGGGAGAGGAGCAAAGCTGCCTCTTCCTTACATCGGGGGAACGACAAGACCAGTCATGGCTGAAAAAGAAAATTGAAAAAGATGAAATGCTGGCATATTCTTATGGAACAAAATTTATTTGAGCTCTTCACCCTTCTGTGTGCAGTCATGTATTGCAGCAGTGCCTCTATTTGCAGGTTACATGATGATATTAAACGACCCTCAATGTCTTGGAATGTTTTTATGCTTGATTTGTGCTTTAGTGAGAAGAACCAACAATGCAAGCCTGACAGTGGCTACAGAAAATGGACAATGTGCTACTTCATTATAAGTTCATCAAAAGGCCAGGCCCATCGTGGCTTTTAAGTCAGTAAAGGAGAGAATGGATTAACTGAAGCCTTAGTACATGAATTTTCAGAAATGCCTAATGATCTATGGTGCTTGTGCTCCTGAGACTTCTTGGAAATGGGCACTGAATTTTTTGGGACAGCAGATTCCTCATGCTTTCTCAAGTTGAACACTCAGAATCATTCTTGAAAAATCAGGACTAAGTGGGGTTCTTTGCTTTCCACTCAACCTGCTAATTTGTTTGCAGGAAAAGGTTATGGTGTGAGTGAGGAAGGATAATGTGAAAGCAAATAGGAATTTACCCAGGAACCATTTATGGGATGTGGCCATAGAACTGTGAGTGCTGATTTGTTGGAGAATGACCAGAGCTGGGGTCTACTAATTTAGCTTCAGTGAAAATAATGGACCAGCCTCTCTTTCTCGCTTGGTTTACCCCATATGTCTGAATCACTGTAGTCTTACCTGGCATGTTCCCAGAACACCGGGCTTATGTAAATTATTTATTAGTCACTCTCACTGCCTTTAATTGCAGTTATATTCTTCATAACTGACAACAGCAACATTTGAAGCTGCCTGGAACTGGTGCTGTTCCCAAAGGTTTTGAGGGGTAAGTTAAGTTTATATGTATTTATATAACAAATGAGTGAGTCATATTTTCAAAGGGGCCTCAGTGTAGTGCAAGGTCCTAATCCTGTGAAGATTTACGTTCATTGAAATTTGTGGGATTATTCATGTGTTTAAAGCCCTGTCCTCCGAGAATTAATTTCACCCTTATGTTCATAGTGCTTAAAAAAATGCTCAGGGCAAGATCCTCAGCTAACATGACTCTTTTATTGGAGCTCTGTTGATTTTAAACAACTGCGGACATGGTCTGTGATTTAATACAATAGGAAAACAAATATTATCATATTTTATAAGTGACTAGGGCTAAAATTTCCTGCCAATTTTGACAGCTGAAAAAGAAAGTGAAACTGAACAATCTTGAGGCAAATATCTGCTGTTTTTAATGGCCTACAAAGTTGTTAGTGTTTTTCATCTGCAGATTTTTCAAACAGGCAATTGATACAACCCTAAGTAAGGTAGGTTAATATTGGCATGCCTACTGAGGGGCAAGGGGGGAGAGAGTGCATTTGAAGAAGGGAGGTTTTCTGGTCACGCTAAGGGGCTGCTCCTTTCCTCTTCCTCACTCCTCCCAAACTGGAAAATGACCTTAATTTCCTAGAGGACTGAGACACGGGGGAGTTAACTGTTCACCTGCCTTTCTACCCTCTATAAAACTGGATTTAAGCCTTGGTTTGACACCCTCTGCAATGCTGGCGGAAGAGGTACGCGCTCTCGGCTGCTCACGGCCATCCACAGGTTTCCCAGTGGAGCAATCTGTGCGAGCACTTCCTAATCTGCTTCGGGCAAAATCATCCAAGTTAGCTCAAAGAATTTAAGTTATTTGTCTGAGGTATCCTGGCTGGGTCTTTTGCCTGAAGCAAAGAAAGCAGCACTTGCACAGACTGTGCCTGGTCGGTCCATACGTCCAATCTCTTCTCCTGGCTCCACTCTGCACGTGGCTATTTAGATTGTCTCTGCAGAGAAGCAGCAGTCCCTGTTACAGCTAACATGGTTTAATTTGAGACGTGCAGGGTCTGCTGTCAGTGTACTTTAAACTCTGTTCCTAAGGGGGAGAGGTCAAACTGGCATAAAAGCCGATTCTGATACTGCTGTTATAGACAATATTGTCATTCTTTTAATCAAAGAAAACTTTTCAGCAGATCAAAGCAAGGACCAAGTCTGATTTTCTTCGATGCATCTTCAAAAATATTTTTAGAATGCTTTCAGAGGCAGCATTTTGTAAAGCCCATTACAGTGAGGGAAATAATACATTTTCACGGCATAATTAAAGAGGTGATGTTTAGACCCAGCAGCCCTGGACTCAGACTACTGGCAGCAACAACAAAACTGCCATCTGCAACCCTCTGTGTTATTGCCCCTGGGGCTCTGATCTCTCTTTTGCCACCTTTTCCCCTGAGCAAATCTCACTATCCTCTCCATTTGCACCCCGCCCCCCCCCCAAAAAAAAAAAAAAAGTTTGGTTTGTCATTGCAGGTTGTAAATGCTCCAGAGTGGCAAGATGGCTTGGAAGCCATTAGGATGGAACCTGCCTGTGGAGAAATTGAGGTAAAACTGTAAGATAGATGATACAGAAAGGACAGTCAACAAGCGTTATTGCTGTCCTGGTGTTTCATCCAAATGTTGCAGCTTCACCTCTTTCTGCAGCAAAGAACAAGTAGGTTGAGGACTGCTAGCTGGAATTCTCACCTGTTCTTCCCCAGCTCACGTAAACAGCTTTGCTCTGTGGTTCTCTTTCTGCCTACCCTTATCTGTCCATTTCCACCCCACCTCCACTCCCCTTTGGGGCTGCACTGTCAAAAGCCTATTCCCAGCCTGTATCGCTTTTTATTGAATGTTTGTGAGGTTTGGATTAAGGTCTTACACTGCTAGCAAAGCTGTAATTATTTTTGCCTGTATTACTATATATTGAATCGATGTAACTTTTCAATAAAGGTGGTTCAATGCAGGACACTCCCTGATGAGTTGGGAATATAGAAACCACAGTCATTATCCCAGAGGGTGTTTTTTTTTTTTTCTTGGAGGGAAATGGAAAAAGAATTAGAGATGAGCCTTATTGTATTAACCTTGACAGCTTGCAATTATCAACTGAAACACTTGATTAAAATTGTCACAAGGTTGGAGATTTTTTTTATAAATAAATAATCAAACGTGGATAGCACCCAGATGCTATGGTGATAGGCACCTTTAATGGGTGTAATTAATAATGATCATAAGCCTCATGTACACAAGTAGCTCCTGAAAACATCGTCTTGCTTTGCAGTGGAAAGAACTCTGCAATTCACATAACCATTCGGTGAGTGCTGGAGATGGGCTCTGCACTGCATACCCATTGTCTAGCTCTTCAGATAGCATAGGTGCTTTGTTAGTGGCTTAATTATGACCTGTTTTACAAACCTTACTTTCCGAAGAAGAAAGGCGTTGAGCACTTTCAGCCACTGTCTCTCTCTCAGTTGGCTGTATGATTCTGTGTTTTCCTCTTTGCCACTGTTTCCAGTGAACTGTGATTTTGTGGTTCTACAGCTCTTTCAAGTGGTGAAAGAAGTGCTGCAGTGGTACAGTTCTGAGTATCTTTAATGAACGTTGCTATCCTGCCACGTCAGAAATGCCTCTATGCGTGAGATGTCCTATACATAAAGGTAGTTTTGTAATTGCAAAGCCACCAAGCTGTCATTCTGCAGCTAGCTGCCATCTCATTTGCTCCTCTAAAAGATGCAGCTGGTAGGTGCAAGCTTTACCCTATTGCTGTCTTTGACTCCCATCATGGCTACCACTAGAAAATTCAGAGTTTCATATTAATGTTAAGAACAGGTAGCTGTTTGTAAAATGATGCACTGTTTCACAAATTGAGTAATCAACTGAGAAGGGTAGAAAAAAGAAAGGATTTCTGGAGGAAAACACAGCTGACTCATTCAAGTGTCAGTAGTTTAGATGAAGGGCACCATTGTCCTCCATTCTGGAGTGTAAGCAAACTAAACTTCAGCTTCTGTGATGGACCCAGAAGGACAGTTTCAGCTAAGATGCTAAAAAGTCACCTGATACTCGTATTTCCTGAATAATTTAGTTTAATATTTTCTTTCATAGGAAAATAGCATCATTTGGGGGGCAAAAGTCTGCCTTTACCTGGATGGAAGATTTCCATTCATCCCTTTGTGATCTGCTAACCACAAGCAGGTAAAATGTTTTCAAGTCAGTCATGGTTTCGTCTCTTTTAGATGATGAGCAGGTTGTGTCATATTTTAAAACCATAAAATGTTTCTAAAAATGTAGACAAAGCCTTTGCCAGGTAAGTGATGCAGAAGTTAACTTGGTCTGACCCATTGAGTTGTACTGTTGTAGTTAAAGATCTCAAATTGCACCGAGTTGTAAAAAGTCTCCCTGAACACTTTCTGATTCAGCTCAACATAATTTGGAACAGAATTAAAATCAAAATCTGTTTGCAAAGTGCCATGCATTAGTTTAATTGTTAAAGAGCACAGGAACGTATAACCCCTCTGCTGGTATGGTTCCAGGTGGACTGGGAAGTGGCAAAGCTTTTCTACCTGTAAAGGAGAGGTAAATATTCTCTCTCTCTTTTTTTGGTGACACATAACGGTCCTGAATCCATCTTTCTATAAATAAAAGAGGCAGATCTTTATGTTCTCCCATTGAAAATGGAGCTCTTGTCTACCTTGAGTAAGTCATGACACAATGAGCTACTCTAACATCCCATCAAATGAAAAGATAAGTAAATGATAGGAACAGGAGGGATTTTTGTTTAGTTAACTGGTAACAAGAAATTTTAAATATCTTTTATGACTTTATTTTGAAACAGTTTGTTCCCCATACATCTCTGCCAATAAACTGCAGAGAAAAATGTACTTTTTATCCCTCTTATATATCACATTTAATCAGATGACATATATATAGTTTTCTTATATTTTGACATCATGTATAAATCATTTACTGTCTGTGAGGTACTTAGAGCACTGTCTAGGCTCTGGAATCACTCTGACTCAGCAGCATATCACTGAATGTTCCTAGCAAGGAAGTGCCCAGTTATTATTTTACCTGGCTACGGCTGCTAAGAGTTGGTTTAAAATGCTCTGTTGTAAGTGTTGACTGGAGCTAGGCTTTGAACTGGAACAGCAGGTCAGGGACTGCACTGGTAGCAATCAGGAACAGTGCTTTGTAAATGTGAGCCAGTCATTCCATCTGAATCCCACCCTCTACAAACTTCTCAGAGCAACCATTCTCTCATTACGTGTTTGTACAAATGTCCAATGCAAGTGGACAAGAATCCCTCATGTTAACACCTCTAACTTTGTCAAGACAAGATATGAATAATGAGGGTCTTCAACTCAAATACCTCTATTTCCTTAGGAAATAGTACAGATGTCCCCTTTGCTAAATTGAGGTTGTTCCAAAGGGTATTGGACTTCAGTACTTTTTGGGTTGGCTAGGATCCTGATGGTTAATGGAACATCTGACCTTCTGGGGCTTTCCTGCTACTCCTTGTAACTGAGCTTGCATTTTTATGTTGAGATGTGCTGAGCTGGCCAAAGGTAATCTGGGCAGTCAGCGGTCCATGCTGTTCCAGCAGTTTCTAATTTGCTTACTTTTCCCCATCAGCTGCCCTCCATCTGAGATGAGTTGATTAGGTATTTGTGTACTTAACATGCTGTGTTGCATCACGTCACATTATATCTTCCCAGTGCCTCTTTTAAACTCCCTTGACATCTGACATGAATGGAGAATACAATTGTTCCGATCAGGATCACCTGCTCTCAATTTGGGTAACATATAGAACTGAGTGGAGTCCAGTATGGATTGCTGCTTGTTCTCTACCTATCATGTCCTGTAAGAGTGTAAGAATGCATAGCAGATGGCAGGTGAAAGAGGTAAGCAAGAACACATGGCACAGGATGGGGTTATGTGAGGGTATTCCACAGGTCTTGGCTGAGTTGTTCAGCCCAAAGCTGAAAGCCAATGTCTCATGCTTTAGCTAATAGTTTTGACTGGCAGTGTATTTTCTACAAGATGACCCATTAACTATCACAAGATTGCCCTTCAAAAAACGGTTAGGAACAATGGGAGTGCTAATCTGAGGATTAAGCTTGAAAAACTGTTTAGACTAGTTTTTATCCAAGCTTAAACACTGCCATAGTTAACATACAGGGAAAGCTATATTCAAGATTTCTGCTGCTGCTTGTAAGCAGAGTGGCATTTCCTGAGGGACAGGTAGTATTTTTGATACTATCACTGCGACAGGATGTGATAAGGAGGATGGAGACTGTATCACAAGGAAACTTTTTGCCTTTCAACAATAGATGTACTCAAAGTACAGCACTGCAGACGTTACATTAGAACTCAAAAAAAAATCCCTGCTGGAAGGATGTTTGTGCTGTATTATGGGTAGGGGGAACTGGGAGGTGATGTCAAAACCATTGCATGATGTGCTTTAGGTCGGAGCCTGAGTATACTTGCAGCTTGTTCTGTGCTTTTGCTGATGCCCATGTTTAAAAATAAAATAAAAATATATATATTAACAGCGTACCTATTCTTAGCTTATACATTACAGGGCAGTGGCATAGCAATGGAGATTAACAGTGTCCCATTGCTGCAGCACAGTAAGTCCATTCAAGAAGCCTCTTTGGGAGCCTCCTGTTGACTTTCTGGCCACATCTGTCTGTCAACACTGTGGGAACATTAATTTGGATATCAGGCTGTGCATATCTGGATCCTTTCCAAATCGTGTGCTCCTCAGCATGCATCAATTTAAGCAGTTCGGTTGGAAAAAAACTTCCCATCCCTGGCTGAAATAGTTAAATAGCTATGAGAACCTGACACAGTGAACCTGGGGCAGAGTGGTCTGTGAATCAACTGCTGTCTTTGCAGTGAGTCACAGCTGTAGTTTGTTGTCTGACTGACAAGGCTCATTGTACCAGTTACTGTATCTGCTGAAAGCTTATTTAAATGTCACTTGTGGCTTTATTACTGTTTTTATGTATTGCAGTGCTGAAGTACAAGGAGATTTCCTACAATGAAGGGGATACAGAGGACTTCTATCAGTGAAAAATGCATAGATGCGAGTGCTGGGGTTTTATGTTATATTACAGTTCCATTACTAGAATCTCTTATTTCCAATTAATAGATTGAATAAAATACATCGTAAACTCCAAATGGCATTAATAGCACAAAACGAACTCTGTTACTTTGTTTACAAAAGGAGTTAAAGAAAAATAAAAGAACTCTTGTTAAGTAGATTCTTAAGCAGATGGGACAGAGGTGTAGTAAGTCAAGGGAAAGTATTAACTAAAGTTAATGCATAGGCAGTGTGATTTTGATTACCTGTTCTTTTCCTTTCTCCCAGGAAGTGTCTTTTGAACTGCTTATGTTAATTTCTTAAAAATCAGCCCTTCCAGCCTAGTGGTTTAAATTTAACTCCAGTTTAAATCTACTCTGAACACACTACTACTACACAATCTACTCTGAACACAGCCCTTGTGTGATTTGTCTATAGATTATATAGCACTGTCCAACTACCTTAAGCTAAAGAAGCAAACTACTCCTGAGCTGATAGGCCTTCCTAGTTAGATGTTTAAATCTGTTTAAAATCACGTGTCCTTGGAACAGTTCCCTAGAACAGCTAAAATCTCACCATGGGTTTTGTTTGCTTCTATATATAAAAATACAGTGAAATCAATATGCTTTCCTGTGAGCTGATAGAAAGAACTCGAATAAAATTAAAGGTAACTGTAGACCAGGTAGTGATGATCTCTCTTTAGAGACTGTGATCATACCAGAAACAAAGATAAACTGATCTATAAACGGTATAGATAAATAGCTCCAGCTGCTGGGTCAACAAAGCTTTCTTTATGTGCAGATTAAAAAATTGCTTCAAATACTTGTGCCCTTCTCCTTTAAGCAGAATGTTCCCTGTCAACACGGTGCTTGTGCATTTACACGGATGAAGCAATGTGTTTCATTAATGGGAAGATGATCTTAAAGAGGCACAAAGTTTCAGGTAATTGGGGCAGGGGAAGAAGCTGTTCCACATATACAGCAGAATTCTGCATGTTAGCTTTTAAAAATGTAATTATTTTTGTTCCACACACCTAAAATTTCCTTATTATATAAAATAATCACAGCTTATGCAAGTCCCTGTGGCCTAGCTAAGGATTTATAATGCACCCAAATCAACAGGTGCGGTTTGTAGGACTCATTTTTAGAATTACCCCTGGCTCTTGGCATGGCTGAGTTCCCAGATTTGTTTTTTTTTCTATGATATCTCTAGTGAAGTCCGAAGGAGCCAGATGACTTCTAAGGCCCTATAAAAGCTTTCTTTTATGGAGACTTGGAGTGTATTTATGTGCTGCACACCCCTCCCCCCCCCACAGCCCGTTAAAGCAAAGAATTTAGTACAGGTTTCCATTCTTATCTTAATGCTCACATTTGTTTTGCAGATCACCTTTAAAAAGGCTGTAAATGTACTATAGGGCTTAATTCCCTGCATGAGCCTAAACCTTGCAGCAGGTTTCAAGACACTGGCCATTGTGTTCAGAGCTGTCTATTAACTCTGCAGGGCAGACATTTGTTTTACAAGTCCCCGCAGCTTAAGGAGAAGCCATTCCTCACAAAAGAACTGGTATTTAAAGGAAGCGTGGGTGAAACCCTTCTTGGTATAAATGAGTATCTGTCCCTCGTTGTTTTAACATGAAATAGACAAAACTTGGAGCAATGTTTTAATCCAGCTGAGTTGGGTCAGGTTTTAACTATAGAGTCCTCTAATGGTGTAATGGTCTTTTTGGTAATTGTGATTGCCTGGGTAAAGACAATAATGTGCTTTGTATGTGCCAGCTGAATATGAATTGTACATTTCTTACCTCTAAACCCATTTCCGTTGCCACTGGAGCAGGCAGGAGAAGGAGACCCTTGGGGTCTGATGACAGGAGCAAAGGCACTCTTCTGTTTGACAGCAGGAAAGACGGAAGAGGAGAACGGAAGGATGGAAGAAGTGCTGGAGGAACCAACTGTGGGACTTGAAGACATTACTGCAAGAGAAGAAAAAGTTATTCCTCATCAGAGATGTAATCAGACGTGATTTGTATAGCCAAGCCAACGGGACAGATATTTAAGGCAGTTTGAGGTAAGTCTACAGCAGGAAGGTAGTTAGTTATACTGAATAGCTACTTCAGAAGAAAGTATGTCTAATTAGCCTAAACTACAAGAAGAACTGACTGATGTTTTTTTCAAATGACTCCCCAGGTCTCCCTTAAGTATCAGCTTGAAATAACAATATGTTGTAGACTTGGTCCTTTCCTTAGTGAAGTCAGTGGCAAAACTACAGAAAAAGGGAAGAATCAGAAGCACCCGATTATTCTCTGGGTTGCACCTTAGCCTTAAGTTACAACTCAAATGCTAATGGTGTCATTACATGTGTGTATATACATGCTTCTACAGAGGGAAATCAAGGCATGGAAGGAAGAGTGACTTGCCTGTGGTCACCCTCGTAACTAGAAGTGCAATAATAGTTTATCAAAGTAAAAATAATTTCACAAGAAATTAATACAAAGTTCAGCTCTCTGTTATGGCTAATTTAGTTCATACACTTCTTCCTGGACACAGAAATCATTTTAGAATGTTGTTTACAAAGGATATTCAGAGTATTCTCTTTGCTGTGACTGCTACTTGTCTCATCACATAACATTAAAAATGTACTTCATTTCTAGTAGCTTTTGCCAATTAGGTAGGAAGCTGAATAAGGGCAAGAATTGAACGAAGTGTGGGTAAGGTTCAATTTACGGGAAGGGTTCGATATTCCTCTGTTAGAAAGATGGGAATGTTTCTAGTTCATACTAAAAAAAAATACTAGAACACGAATACTGAACCTCTCAAAGAATTTTCACTGAATCTCAACTTCTCTCAAAAGACATCGCTGCGTTATCTGATGTGCCTGGTCCTGCTTAATTTCATTTAGCACAAATCTAAGAGAAGCAAAGCACTTACTTCCATAAGGGGATCCTGTTGGAGAGCCATTAATGAAACCAGGGGAGCCTGGAACGCCCAGGTTTGACATGGGGACGTTGCTGTAGCCATTCATGCTATTGCTGGAAGTGCTATAATTGGACTGTTGAGGTGTGGAACTGGATGAGTAACCACGGGGTGAGATGCTGCTTGTATTACGAATGTAACCTAAAAATAAAATGCATTTCACAGAATGTAAAGGAATTTAGCTTAAAAGTTTCTCCTGTATAAATAAAAATTAAAAAAAAAAACAAAAAACCCTTTCTTGTGGTTAAATAAATTATTATTTAAGCTGGATTTAAATAAATACAGTCAAGTAAGTGTAATTAAACAAAGTGGGTAAATAAAAGCCATTTGTTGTCTTTA
Organism: Oreortyx pictus; assembly: GCA_036925125.1. NCBI lineage: Eukaryota > Metazoa > Chordata > Aves > Galliformes > Odontophoridae > Oreortyx > Oreortyx pictus. Next base: position 1,930,841 of record JAUPFR010000029.1, read on the forward strand.
ATGTTTGGTTGTAAAATATTTGTGATATTTTCCTTGTCCATTTTTTTCCTCCAGAAAGAGACTTGAATACTGCAGCTATCAGCATTAAAGTACTATGCTATTATTACAGCTACAATTTCTTTTTTCCACTGAAAAGATTTCATTAGAAAGATGTGATCCAATGGATACTCTTAACAGTGCTTACCCTTTAGATACCAAATCAATTTATTTCTGCCCATCATTACGAAGCTCTAATTCAGGATAATATCTTACAAAAAAAAAAAATAGAAGTCATAACGTAGATATTTTTACTAGTGTGGTGTATGTAATATTAACTTGATATGATATGGTTTTACTGCCTCAGTGCTAAACAACACAGCTATCCATGCAGTCAGATACCACAGAGTTGTATGTTACTGGGATCTTGTGTTGAGAAATTAATTATTGAAGTTTCAGAAAGTGCCCAAAGTTTACATAATCCCATGATGATACTAGTAGTATTAATAAGTGATTTTATGGCTTAATTTCCTAAAAATCAGTAGTATGTAGTATGTACAACATAGGCAAGCTAGTAAAATTAACATTAAGAAACCTTAAAAAAAATAAAAGTAAGAACATTCCCCACCTCTTTAACAGTGAGTTTTTTTCCAGTTGTTGCTCTTGTCTTTTATAAGAACAGGGAGAGAATTCAGGGCTAACCTGGTTTCAGACAGTACTCAAAAACTGCTTCAGCCAATGATCAGAACTTGGCATAGACATAATATCACCCAAAATGGAACCACAAATCAATTTCTGACAGTTTAAAGCAATCTTCCTGTTCTTAATGGAGTGGGTAAAGAATCAAAGAATTGCAAGGGGTCTCAAGAGATCATCAAGACTAACCCCCTTGCTAAAGCAGGTTTCCTACGCACAGAGGCACGCATCCATATGGGTCCTTAGTATCTCCATTGAAGGAGACTTGAGTTGAGGCTCTACTATGGAAATAAGATTCAGCGTCTCACTGTGTGAATTAGCCCCGTTTCACTTGCATTACTCACCCTGGTTGTTTCCCTGTGCTGACTCTGAGATGCTGACTCCCAGCTGGCTGCCGTAGGAGTTAATGCCCATCATACTGCTGTGTGCTGGAGAGCTGGAGAGCGCAGGGATCTGCGCGGGATTCCGGGGTACACTGTAGAGAGCTTCAGCGATGTCTGCAGCTCGTTTCAGAATGATGTCCTGTGGAATGAAGGGCACAACTTCAGCGAGAAAAACGCTGGAGTTAAGTCTGTGACAAAAAAATATATATATCTCAAGGTATCCCACTACCCCTGCCCAGAGTAGTTACTCTGACCTGGTTGTTATGCGGTGTTCCGTACAGTGCTTCAACGAGGTCAGCGGCTCGCTTCAACAGCATTTCCTAGAGAAGGAGCAAATGACAGATTAAAAAAGATAGCTGAAAAGGAAAGGAGTGCGGTGCAAGGAAAGGGGTGCGGTGCGGGGAGGTGGACGGCAGCGGGCGGTGGCTGCGCAGCGTGCCGGGCCCGGAGCTCTCCAGCGTCCTGAAGCCGTCCAGCAATCCCCCATTTCCAACAGCAACTCTGCTTCCTGCTGAATTTCAGGACGTCTTTTTGCACAGACACATTAGACAAAAACGCAGAATCCAATCGCCCATCGTCACGCAGGGAGAAACAATGATATTTAGTCTTCTACTGCACTGAAATCGAGGAATAAAGTCATTAATGCCGATCTCGTAGTGCTAGCCACTGCATCAGCGCACTAACAGTAAAGACAGAGCACTTTCAACACACATGATGCAGTTGTGGCTGCAGAAAGCCGAGTTTCGAGTGATTTTTTATTTTTATTTTTTTACTAAAAGATTCCCTTCAGATTAGATCTCTGCAACAATTTCTTTATGCTTATATATTTAGGTTCAGAGATTTGCCAGCGTGGACAAAGACAAACAGCCCTGAATAGGAATTGGGAAGGTATCTGCCATCAACACTCACTTTAGCAGTAAAAGAAGTCCACAGACAGTGCTTGAGCTATAAGAGGTAAAAATTACTGGAAGCTGTAGAGTCAATGTGGCCCAACTGTTGTTTGGACCTACAACCAATTAGTGAACTAACTTATGTTTAGATATAATCATCAGTTAAGATACAATTTTCCCTCTTTCTGAGTTATTTAGAAGTGAAAGAAAATACTTACGGGGATCAGCTGGAATGCTTAAAAATATTTTTACCTTAGCTAATCTTTCAGGGTCGCCAGGATGCCTTGGGATGACCTTTTGCAGTCTTTGGAAACCATAATCTATGGTAGGTTCATTTAAAGCTGAAAAGGAAACAAAAAACAACGTACTACATGAGTATGTATCTCAGGCAATAAAAACTTGAAGTCTTGCAAAGAAAGATGATTTTCACTTCTGCTTCTCCACTTCCACAGTATCTAGCAAGTTATGGTTAAAAAACAGAAAGAGCAAAAGCAAAAAAAAAAAAAAAAAAAGCAAAAATTCCCATTCTGTATTGATTATCCACTCAGAAAACATGAGTACTATATTTGGACATCTAATAAACACATCACTCACCCTGCACACATTCTGCTGTCACAAACTAGGGTGCAGCTATTCATTAGACAAATTAAATTCTTTAATTGTATGTGACTATTATGCATACAGAGCCACTTCACTGCAACAATGATAATCTCCAGTGGATAAACCAAGATATTTTGACCCAGATCCTTTGTACAAGCTGGTGGAGCCCTTTTGGCATCGCTGATAATTTCATACAACTTCAGACACACTGATATTCTCTACTTTGAGTCTGGCAGTAGTTTCTGATTATTCAAAATTAAAATCTGATTGAAATTAATACAAAAACCAACATCAGTTCTTTAGAATTCTATATGCTTATAGGATTTGCCTCTACTATGTTAGGACTGATAGTGTTCAGTAATAAAATTATACATATATTTATGGAATTTCTTTATCCTTCAGAATGTGCATTGTAATGTAAATGGCACGTTCATGCAATCACATGCTTAGAATTCCATGAACCACTTAATAAGTGATACATGTAACTCCTGCAGCAATATCCTCACTCAGTGCTAGCTTCTTTCACCCTTTTGTACTGTTTTTCCTTCTTCTACTTTTTTTTTTTTTTTTAAGAAGAAAAACTGGTGACAGCGCAGTTGAAAAAATACCCAATTCCAAGAAATGCTGATGGCATTTACCGAATCTTCTGAAATATTCTCAACACCTTTCAGGATAACCATTTCAAACACCGAGAGAATTAAACTATCAAGTGAGACAGACTATTATACCGATCCAAATTCTCTGTTTATCTCTGTCTATCTTTGGTATAACAACATGAAGGTAAAAGGTCATATTCCCCACTGAGATACATTTTATATTTACTTTTTATTAAATAATTATGGCATGGCATGAAGTTTAAATATTACAGGAGATAATCAAATGGGAATTGTGAAGAGAAAACCCAGACCTGAGAATTTAGTCTTGGCTATACTTAGAATGTCTCTGCTCTCCACTGGGAGCCATTCTGGTTTGCTTAAGGAGTTTAATAATACACATTTCAACTGCCACAGAATCTACATCCCATTTGGGAAGAGGTTTTTTTGAGGGGGTGGGTTGTTTTTGTTGTTTTTTTTTTGCCAATAATCCTGAGAATTACAGGCCAATTCTCTCAAGAGCCTATACATCATTGCGTACCATTTCTCTTCTTGATTACAAGTCTAATGAGTTATGTTGCATTTTTTTAGATACAAGCAAAAGCAATGCAAAATACACCAGAATTACAACGTACATGCCATATACATGGTTGACTAAAATTAGCTGACGGGAATATACAGCATTCTGCTTCAGGAAAAAGAAATCGACTGCTAATCAACTAACATTTTTCCGAAGTACTGACATGAATTACTTTTATTTTAATTCTGTTCAGATAGATAAATAGCAACAAATAATTTCTCACCAGTGTCAAACTGTCTAAGAAGAACTCAACCATCTTAAGTCAATGCATGCATTATGCCTCTTGACACAAAAGGTTTTCCATACAGTTTGCAATAAAAAGATCACTTCTAATTTTACTATTAATGAAAGAAAACTATCACCGTCATGAAATCCTATGAAGAAACAACATACAACATTTTTGGAAGTAGATGGTACCTTTTCAACTGAAGCTGCAACAGGAGAGGTGAGATGTAGACTCCACCAGCAAGTTTAAACAGCTTCATCACAATACCACTTCCACTGAGAAAAGTACTATTGGATGAGCAGTGATTTTCTACGTGTTACAGAGACCATATGCCAAAATTATACCCAAATGCTTATTGGTTCATGGATTCAGAGACCATAAAAGGTCTGACATAGCAGCAGGCTGCTCATTATTTCCTACAACTCAGATAGGTATATGAAATGAAACCCCCAAGGAAACTGATTGAGGTACAGCAAAATCCACTCACAGATCCTAGGCACTACGGGTCTCCTGAATTTCCCAGAACACAGCTGCAAAAAACTGTTCATGACATGAGACAGCATATGCAAAAATGAACACTCATCTAGTAAATAAACTATATTGTTGGTTAGTTTATAAACTGCACTCTAGCATAATTGTTTTAATAACAGAATTGTTAAGAGTCAGCAGCAGGGAGAGGTCTACACAGCCTGCCTGGCAATTTATGACGAGACCCATACAGAGTATGGAGTAGTGCTGCCTCTTTCACATCATTACTTATCCTATATAACCCACGCTTTCATTTTAAATACAAGTCTCCAGTTAGCATGACTCACTGGAATACGAAAAAATTCTCTCACACTTGAACAACTGATGCCATGACATCTGTCTGCATTTGCAAAACCTGAAACAACAGCTCAGTCCCGTTCATCTCAATGGGGACTAACTCAGATACCCAGTGATAACTGTGCTGACATTTAAAGTATTAATTATTTCACCACACATCAAAGCACATAAGGCTGGTGAAGGAAGAGGTTGTTTTGAAGATCTGCACAATTTACCATGAATGACAGCTCGTTCTGATATCGTGGTGATGCCCTGGGAGATACGTGCTCTCCCTCTCCGCCAGTCAAAAAAGAGCTTCAGTCAAAGCACATGGTGAAGTCAAAGCAGCTCGTCCTTGCTTTACTCTATGACGTAGAGCAAATACAAACAAGCCCACTGTTTGCAAAGAATAAATGGGAAGACACAAGGTATACATACTTCTACATGTATCTGGAACACAGAAAGCTGAGCTAGAGGGCATATTTGATATTTAGAGTACGAAATCTAACCTTGGAGAGATTAACATAGAGAAAATAAAGCACCAGCAGTGTTAAAGTCTTGAATTCTAGCTTGCATCAAGGACTACTGTCACTCAAAACAACAGTGAGGAGAGGCTTAGTATTCTCCCTACAGAATAAAGTATTTATTTCCACACTGCTGACTACAGAAGCTCCCTCGCTAAAGCCAACAGCAATTCTGTGCGTTGGGAAGCATGTGCATCTGGTCACTCAGAGCATTAGGCCCAAGAGATCTAGAGTTGGAAGGGTGCTACCAGAAGTATACACCTTGTGTTATATTTGCTGTTTCAGTAGCAGCTTTCTCAAACACCACGCTCCCAACACAGCAATATCTTCAATGGGCTGAAGCAGCATAGGTGCTGCTCTCTGCAAGTGCTTTTAGATCACACCAACTGTGTTCTGGCCAAGTGAACTCACTCTTCTGGTTTCTAGAGCTCATTGTATCCTTCTAAGCATTGCTTTCTACAGGCAGATAACAAGACCTTCTCAAATCTACTTACAAGCTTTAGCAAAACAGTACCTCCTATCCTTGGTACCTGGCACGGAAAGTGATACACCACAGCCTGGGAGTCCAACATATCCTACAGATTAGTTTATATTGCATTGCTCTGACAAGTTAACTCCAGGAGGATTTTTGCTCAGCAAGGAGAATTATGTTCAAAATCTCCCCGATATACACATTTCCAGGTTAGCAACTCTATGACAAAGTAAATGCAGAGCTGTGATAAAACTTAAGACATGAAGCCTACGAGAGATATCTCCAGCTGGCGTAAACCAAGGTAAGCGTTATTAAAGTCAATGGAGCTATAATGGTGCTACTTACAGCAGCAGAGAATTTGAATTTGTGCAGTATTAAAGCAGAATATGAGGCTACTGCTGGATTAACAGCAGGGAATACATGTCCTGTTTTAAGAACAACTGATGATAGAGAAGTAATGCAGAACATGGAGGTGTATGTGTAACCTGCATTCACACCAGTTTAAGGTTTATGTGGAGGATAAATTTCAATTATGGTGATTTAAAAACACTCTTGTCACTGTCACTATACTAACTACTGACGTGAGTTGCTTCAGCAACTGCCACTGCAAGTAACAATCCATTTCACTAGATTTTTGCTATACATTGTTAGACACCCACAGAATCCTATTGGCTTCACCCTTAGAAGGGTTTTCCATCTTGGATCCGTAGGGAAAAGTCCACACATCATGTTTGGGAGACGAGAGGAATCTGCTGGGTGACTTGCAGCACCCTGAATGATAGCACTTAAGAGTGGAAATGCTGACAGAACCGTAACTACAGCAGTGCTAGCACAGCACACTTTGCTAGGAGCCCATTATAAATACACATTACAGGATGCATATGAGCTCCCATAACAGCTCCACTGTGGCATTCAGATTTACCCTTGAAATTTATATCTAATTTTTATACTCATCTTTTTAACACTTTATCATTTTCTTCTTCAAACAACCTGCATTGTTACTATTAGGAAAAAAAAAAAAAAGAAGGACCAAGTATAATCAGGTCAAACATTAATATTTGATGGTATATTAAATATTGAGGGCACAGACAGGGACACACTTCACAATACTCAGATCACTGCTTTTCTGCTTCCATGTTTTAGAAAAGCACTGGTGGTCTGGTGACGAAAGGATCTGCCTAGGTCCTGGGAGATCTATTTCCCTGTCTATCTTCAGCTTTCCTGCACAACCACAGGCAGTGGTTAATCTTTCTTCTTCCCATGGCAGTGCCTCATGCATAGAATGGAAGCACACGTCTGATGCAGTGAGGCCCTGATGAACCTTTTGAGGTCTGGTTTTCTATGAATAATTACCATTGCTATGCCTGTGATGTGCCTATAGCCAGCTGCTCAGTAGTTTTATATGACTTGACCCTTCGTACTTTCCATCTGAGGTTATCTCAGCACTTAATAATTATTAAGGACTTAATACAACATGACCCTGCTGGTACTGGGGCTGCTCGTTGGTGCTGCTGTTATTAATTCTGACAGAACTACATCTTCTCATGCTTTCACTTTGCAGAATTTCACACTCCCCAGTCTCCTGGGCTAGATGTTAATGTCTCTGCATTTCTTCAGCTTTTGCCAAGTGCAGGTTGGACATAAAGGGGATATATTTAGGGGAAAAATTCCTGTTTATAGGAAAAATTCCAGTATATGTTTTCCTGAACCACAGTTCAAGAGAGAACTGTTCTTATTTGCATCTCCAAGCTGTCCCACTCCCTGATATTTTGTCAGATAGACAAAATGTGACTGCTTCATTGCAATATAAAGCACTAGAAGTATCAAGGAAATAATAAGCTTCAGTTCTCACAAGACAGTGGATTTTCATTGTGATGCACTGGGCTACCTCCTCAGTAATTAGAAAAATGTATTGAACTTTCCTGTACAACAGTTTATATATTTATCTGCTCTACTCTTCCCAGCAAATACACGCACTTCTGTGGTGCTACTGGGTATATTTGCCAGAATGCTATGGATACACATGTGGCATTTACAGAACCTGGTTTCCTGAGGCTGGTAGCTTCTATCTTTGTCTAATAATGTGACTGAGCTCTGCAGCCTTTCCTTCGATGGAGGATTGATTCAGATCTCTCCTATGAATTCCCACTTCCACAAAGTGTGCCCCGAATTGTGCATCTTCGATGCCTCTACCTTAAATCTGGCAGAAACTGATGGTTCAAAAGTTGTTGAGAGGGTCCAAAAAAGACTCACAAGCAGAAGGACCTTGACTGCACGAACACAGCTTGCCTGGGGAAGGGACTGGTGTTTGCTCACAGCAGTTTTCTGATATCACAATTGCAGAAAGAAAAAAAATAATAAAAATAAAAAGCCACCATGTTATTTTCATAGCTAAGAAGTTGTTTTTATTGCCATTAGCAGCAACGACCTGGGGGAATTGATTACACAGGTGAGCCTCTACCTAATAGCTGTGTTTATCATTTTGCCTGCCATGGTGGGAGAGCTGCAGGTTCTCGAACAGACAGATTGAAACATTGTCTATTCTACCCTCGCTCGACATCTTCCGTGAAGTGCTGTTTTGGAACATATGGCAGTAAGCACCCACTCACTCCTCAGAGAATGCTAACAGATATCCCTATGCCAGCAACAGCAGTAACACAGGGACAGTAGATTTAACTTCCTTCTCTTCCGCCAGCTCATACACACATCTTCATGTCCCTTTTCATGGAGGCACACTAATTAATATGTCGAAAAACCCGCACTACAGTCTGACTCCAGTCCCCCTAGATGGCACAGGTAAGTCTTGCATTTAAGACAGCTTCACAATAATAAATATATACATTTTCATTGACAGATGCACATTTCTATTTTACACGTCCCTGCATCATTCCATTCCCAAAGCTCTTTCGGAATAGGTATTCACCACACTCAGAGAATGGCCCCCACTTTGTGTTGAAGAACTGTACAATCAAGGCCAAAACAAGCAAAAAACAGCATAGGAAAAAATTACTTTTTCTATCTGTAATAGCAACTAAATAATTAATTTTCTCTCTCTGAAGGTAAAAGCATCACACCTAATGCTGCCCCTACTAGCCCTTCACCACCTTTGGTGGCTTTGACCGGTTATTGGTCAGGGAAGGATGAAAATGTATTTCCAAAGCTTTTGGCTAGATCCTGATCTCACAAGTCCAGACCTAATTCCAGAACCAATCTGCACTGCTTCAGGGTTGTTTTGGTGAAAGATCAGAAGAAAGTCCTCATCTTCACTCAGTCAATGGATATAACTTTAACGCTTTCAACTGACCATGGGTCAGATCATGATCGTAATAAAAATAATCCTTTGTCAGCTGAGCTTACATTTCTTCAGAGTATCACATGTCATTTAAGACTTAATTCTTGCTGCAGGTTTCTAGGTGTTCCCACATACAGAGCTAACAGTAATTTAGCATTTGTACTAATAAAGAACATATAAAATGGCATATGACAGGAACAGGAGTTTCACAAAGCACTGGCTCTTCCTAAAGTCTCTGACTTCCACTCAAATTTTTCCAGTTTTAGACAAATTCTAACTAGTTCACTCAACACGTGCTTAAGGTTTTCCCTCAACATTTTTAATAAAAATTTCTTGGACCTTTATCTTTACTTTCAATTTACTTCTTAAAATTTGACCAACATAATACTCGAAGATTAGTTAATGAAGGTTGATGGTAAGGAGAGGCCTTTAAAAAGCAATCATCCCTTGGCATTTTGAGAAACCTGAATGTGATTTGTTGGGAGCAAGTCAACCTATTTAAATACAAATCCACTGGTACAATCGTCCTCCAAACATGGTTAAATAGGGTACAGAAAGCTGAGTGCACGCATTTCATGCCATCGCTGGCCTGATGTTCAATGAGCTGCTCATCTGCTCCCATCTGATTTTCCCTGTCTGATCCATGGTCTGCTCCCCCATAACATCAGTGCTCTCCTGCTAGCTGAGGTGAACGTAGCGCACTAAACAAGTTGATAATCCATTTAAGAAGAGGGAAAAAAAAACAAAAAAAAAAAATTATTTTCCACTCAGTTCATTGGCTTCTCTCAATACGAGACACTCCTTGTCTTCTGGGATTACCTTGAAAATGAAAGGTTACCCCCAATGAGGGAGAAATGTAAAATAAATACTGCTATAAATAAAACATATTTTGATATATAGAACAATGCTATCATGTTACTATACAGACAAACCCACATCATAACAGCATGAACTCTATTCTAGGAGAATATTAACGTGTAGTAACAGTTTAACACCTCTGCACAGCAATGAAGCTATCCTATCCAAATGTCACAACTGCCATAGTAGCCTTCAAACAGCAAGAAGCAAAACAAACAAACAAACAAGCAAAGCACAGAGTTGTCAATAGTGCTTAACGAAACAAAGAGGCTCAGAGCTTGAGCTCCTCCAGTGCAAATCACAAGCACCTACCTGTGTAAATAAACCTGCCTGGGGCGCCTTTGCAAAACTGTTTGGATTTGTATGATAATGTTACTTCAACCACTCCGGGAATGTGACGTGGAGGTGTTTGAACTCGAATGGCATGAGGCGTGATAAGCTGGGAAACAAAAGGAGAGACACAATTACACGGCTGTGTTACTCCCGCTGCTTCCACCTATTCGCTCCAAATGTGCTTTATGAGGAAGGGTGTTGCTTGTGGCTGTGTAGGAGATGCTATAGATTAGGCAACCGATACATCTTGTGTTGTTTCTTGCCTTCAGGAGAGGAAGAAGCATTTTAGGATAAATTGACGTCAAGGAAAAATAGTGTTACTTATACCCACTATTTCTGGACTCAGAGGGAATTCTTTCTCCTTCACGAACTCTGTGTGCACTCCCACTTTCTTTACTTCTATACCTTTAAGTGCTTCCAGACCCCTGGAGTTATTCAGTCCTATTCTGGATATTACTGAGCAGTTGGCTTCAACAATATCATAGAGCAAGTAGCTCCACAGAGTAGATTTCTATGGATTTCCTTAAAGGAGTTTTACATCACCATTTCTGTGGCATTATTGGAATGGGTAATAACACTGCTCCCTCTCCACTTTCCAAAGAACATCAGTGTTCCTTCAGCTTGGTAATGGGGAGGTGCTCCTACCTACCTCACTCCATACAAGCATGGTTCCAAACACTACTTGAAGCCCATCAAAGAAGTTGTCTCCAATAATGATCACCATTGCTCCTCCTGTTGTCCACCCTTCGCTTGGGCTGATGGCTTTGATGCATGGCGTGGCTGAACAAAACCAAAGGGACAGCAGAGCATCAGACAAGGGATCTACCACGCTGGGTGTAAACCCTTGAAGAAGCTAAGTGCAAGTGACCTCTATGCACGTTAAGCAGTCCTAAGTCATACAGGGGCAAACCTTAGGGAAGCTTCACCTGTCTGCTCCCGGGATTTTCTGCACTGTTGCAGCTCCACACTGCCACGAATTCCCTAGGGCTGATAAAGGCCTAGGACAAGTCCCTCCAGCCAGTCACCCGTGAAGGCTGCTTTTCCATTTCAGAAAGCCAAAATAAGTAAGCAAATAAATAAATAAATAAATATGAATAAATGCATGTTTTCTGCCTTGCTAGTGTTAATTACTTGCCTATTCATTACCGGCACTTAACACTGTGTCAATAAAGCCTAATAGGCCAACTGTAGTGGGTGTAAAAATGAAATGCTTAAATGATCGTGCAGAGGTTGTTGTTTTTTTTTTTTTTTTAAAGAAAAACAACCCACACTCATTAGCATATGATCACACAAAAGCTAAACCCTGTGCAAAGAGACATAGATTAAGATTTATTAAGTTTATCAATGGGCAAAAGAGAGATATGGAAATATCAAATGTTTCCTCCAGCTCTTATCAGGAGACAATTTCTAATGGTTTTCTTGGTTTTGCGGAATAGATTATTTTTTTCTTCGCCCTTCCATATGTTCAAGGCCTCTGGACTATACATCCCATCAGGAACCCAATATGGTTTCCAGGCCATAACCAAAGTCAATCCATCACTCCATTCCCAATGTTGACAGGGTCAGAGGTGGAGGGGAACTTTGGCAGGGCTCCAAAAACATGAGACTCCTTTGAACAGCCAGTCAATCACATCCAATCAGTCAAGGAAAAACTGGATGGCTTCCTAGGCTAGGAATCCTGGGATTTTCCTTCTACCATTTCACTGCCCGCTGGGGGAGAATTAACACCACTCTGAATTCTTTACTGATTCAATCATTTTCTTCCAGTTCATTAATTCTTCTTATAGGTTGATATAGGGCACATTTAAGGAGTGGGGCAGCAAAACATTATAATGAAATAATATCCTTGCTTGTCTTTTCTGCTAACATCACTAGCTCTTCTCACTTTCACTAGCTGCAGGGGAGGGAAAAGTGGACACAGATAGCATTTGCTAGTAATTTGGAGTACTGTCTGCATGAGAAGGTGGAATGCATTGGTAATGAATGCACAAGAACAGGGAGAGGAGGGGCCAACCACTCTGAAACGTAACAGACACAAGTATTTGTAATTACTTTAATACAGTCCAAAAACCATCCTGTAGACAGCCATGAGCCTTACTTAGCCAAACAAACTAAAATCAATTAGTGTCAGTTTCCTTCTGTGCATTGTTATGCTTTGCACATAGTTTGTTTAAGGGAACTAGTGACACTTTTTCATACACATCTTGTGCTGTAACAGTTCTGTTTAACTAAGATGTCATGTTGCCTAATTTGCCTGAAATCAAATCAATCCCAGCTGAAAAAGAAGTCTGAATTTTAGACAATACTCAGTGTTTCTGGGTTTTTCATCTCTGCAGGACAAACTAGTTAATGAATTGGGAGGGGGAGGAGGGAAGCCTGCATCTTAGATGCGAAGAGGATCATATTTTGCATGCAGTAGACCCTGTTTTCCTGCCTTTTCCTTCTCCAAGCCCCCTGAGGTTCTGTAGTTCCCTCTTAGCTCTCCTTTCCTCCTGAAAACAAACAGAAACCGAAGAATGGGTAACACTCTTTTGCATTCATTTGTGTACCATTCTTCATACAGCATCCTACCTTCAGACGGGTCAAGTCTCCTTGCTCTCCGTCCATGCTTGGAGTTGTTGTGAACAAACATGTTGTCAGACACTGCCAGCACATGCCCATCAACATTCACTGTCGTGGATAGCACAACCTAGATATTTTCAAAGGTAAGAAAAAGGAGGCAGGTAAGCAGCTTAGCTGGATACTCAGCTTGTAAAGTATTAGTTATTCAATTTAGTTAAAATCTTATTCTGTTTGTAAAATGTAATCATGTCCTGCAAGGTTTATTCTCTAGCAAGAATGGGAGAAAATATTTTCAGCCTTTACTCTGTGCATTAATTCCATTTAACACAGCATCCTAAGGGCCATATAAAGTCCTTAATGTATAATGAACCAGCTACTGCAGATGGCCCTAAATTTCGTTTCCTATGATGCACCGTAGCATAGCTGATGGCAAAGAGGTCTGTATACACCAACCAGGAGGACAGGCTGCAGAGCACCGCAGCAATTTGCCCTCTGATACATACATGCAGATTCAGAGCCATCTGCTGTACCATGCACACATGCAAATACATCTGCATCTGCTTCAGAAATAAAGGTCTCCATTGACCAAGCAAAATAGAAACTCCTACAACGTGAAAAAAGTGCCTAATACAATGTCTGGTTTTTACATACACAGACTGAGCACTCAGAAAACACCTGAGCCTGAGCACCCGGAGTCAAGCACCAGATTTGAAAGCCTTGGCCTCCGTGGCTTTGCTGCTGGGCTCTGAAGGCACAGGAATTCTTAAGAGTAATTGAATATGTTAATGAATCCCACTTAGCTTTCCCTTTCAAACACCATGTCCCAAACTGTAAGTTGTAAAAATCCAGAAGCGGACCTGTCTTTAAACCATAAACTTTAAGGAAAAAAAAAAAAACTTAAACAAACTTGTATTTTAACAACTGAAAGATGTATCTTGTTGAAACTCTGGGGTCATGGCCATTAGTTGGTGTAAATCAGCTTAGCTCTACTCAGCTGCCACACAGCACCAGAAACTCACAGCTATTGAGGATATGACCCTGGATGCGTTCATGAATTTTCACAGATACAGCTGTCCTGATCCAGGTAAGAGAATGCCAGGCTCTACTTGTTGATGAAGCAATACTCATCACACACCATGAGAAACCTCAACCCCCCGGCAGGATTCTGTGAGTTTAAAGAATAGTTTCTTTCTCAAGACAAGCTTAATTCATTCCAAAAGGTTCTTGTCATACTGTACTCTTATATTTCTCAAGCATTCTTGTCACAAAATGTGTTGCTTTCCGTGTGCCAATGGATTTCATCATTGCACATTTGGGTGGAGTGGGACTCCTATCCAGAGTGAACGTTTCCTGCATGACATAGCTGAACCCACTCAGATGCACTTCATTATTTTCCGTTAAACAATGGAAATAAATTTTAATCTCTCACTGGCCAGCACAGAGCACACTGTGGCAACAGGGGAATAGGCCTGAATTATTCCAGTGTCTGAAATATTTACGACAAGTGTTTAAATTGCAACCAAATGTAAATCAGAAGTATATCATATATATATACAGTTACATTATATAATATATACATACCTGACCTCACATACACAAGGTATGCATGTGATAAATGCACACCCACGTGCCCCCGGTATGAGATTTTTTATTGTATCTGCAGACTGCGAGTATGCAAACTCCGTTTGAAAACCCACTTGGGTGTCAACGTTGCACAAAAAAAATGAGTCCTATCTCAAGAGTAATAGCAAAAAATAGTCCTCTGTATAGAACATAAGTGTTGAGCATCCACGATTCCAGCAGAAGGCCTCTCTCTGTGAATGGCTCGATTTCTATTTACCTCTCCCATTCATCACAGGAGGGTCAGACCCAGTTGGCATTGCAACTGCTGGGCCCCATGGCAAATAGATGCCATCCTCAGGGACGGGACAAAATGCAAAGTGCAGATCTGGACCAGAATTTTTCAGAGTTTTGGACCTTCTTTTCAGTAATCTTCAAGGCACAAATGAAATTAGCACACACCTTTGTCATCGTTACTACATCGTTATCAGTGCTGTGGAGTGAGAACATGCAAGATAACGGGCATAACAAGGCCCGAGCTTCTCCACTTTGATTCGGTCATTCCTTCTTGGCTGGTGAAGATGGCAATCTAATAGTTTAACACTGAAGATTAAAAAACAATGTTTTATGGATAAAGGGAAGAAGAATGCGCATTCCGCTATGGTCTCTAACTCCCAGGCCCTTCCCTTTCACAAGCCAACTGCTTTCCCCCAGTGAGTATTTCCTGGGTCATGAAGGGTGACCCTTTCCATCTGGAATCAATCAGTCAACTCCTGACAACTTCCTGAAACACCTCACTCCATTTCCTGTTCTCTCCCCCTTCTCTCTTTCCCCCTGGTTTGCTTCACTCTTCAAAACTGCAGGCCACAGCAGCTTAATGTTAGAGGGTCAGACACAGTTAGACTCCAAAACACTACACAAGAACACCTTTGACCTTCAAAAATCTTTACATCTTAGCTAAACAAATCAAGGTCAACGCTTCTTACCATTACCTTGTTAACCATTTCTAGGCTTTTTTTTTTTTTTTTTTTTGGCCAATACCTTTCTGAACACATATTTATCAATAACACTTGTTCTCCTAACATCGTAAAACATCCCAGGCCTTTTTGTAGACCTGCATATAGTGCTGCTGAAAGGCGATGTGCAAACTTCTCCGGAGATTTAAATTCTCAGATTTGCCCACATCACTGGCAAATTATTGACAAATGTTTTGGGGGTTTCTGTTTCCTGACCTGATGGCACTACTTCTAGTGTGTGGAAATTTGGCTTCTACACCAATTCCATTTCGCGATCTTTCCACTAAAATCAGTAGTTAAGGCAAAATGCAATCCTGCGGAAACAACCTGAGAACATCAAAATATGTCAGCTACACAGCGCATTCTGATAATTGTAGCTGAAGGCCAAATTTGACACAGATGGCATAAATAAGAAAGATTTTACGCTCCTAAACATCTGGATCAACCAGTCACCTCTGGTGGAGCTTCAGAGGACAACCACCTGAGCTAGAAAATATACAGAAAAGTGTTCATTCATCCACCAACCATGGGTTCCATCTACAGCAACAGCAAGGAAGGTGCAAGGCTTTAAGTGGGGCTTTCAGCAGTTCCCCAGAGCCTCTTTGCACAGCTCTGAAGCCACAGACCTGGAGCAATGATTCTGCAGCAGTGTAGAAGAAACGTGTGTGCTGTCACCTCCGCGCTGTTTTTGTTTCCCAGGTGGATTTCTGTAATGTACTCCCTCCTGAAAAGCCACAATGAGGGCTCATCACCTCCTGTGACATTCAGCCAGACTGGGTTTAGTGCACTACACTCAGGTTCCCCAAGCTGGACTGCCCCTCTTCCATTTCCCTGCACAGTTCAAAGTGTTAGTATTACTTTACCTTAAAGATTACCTCTCTGACTCCCCAGTACTGACAGCACCAATCAGTCTAACAGTTCATGTTACCAGTTTTCAGACTAAAATCTTCAGCTCTGGCAGCAGCTATGACTGCATCCCCTGCAGAAGCCCACTTAGATTCATAGATTCATTAGGTTGGAAAGGACCTACAAGATCATCTAGTCCAACCATCCTCCCACCACCATCCCTACCCACCACTTGAAGGGTGGGCAGTGGGGAAGGCATGTTCTGCACCTGCATAAAGGTTTCTCAATGAAAGGTTCAGAAATACTACAAATCCTTGTTCAGAGAGGCACTACAGTCTTTCCTTCCTCATCTATACCTTACAAGGATACCTCATTAATATAAAGTATGCTCCTCTTCAAATTGCATACCCAGCATCTACATACGAAAGTTTTATCACTCACAGACACCTATTTAGACATATGGTACAAACATTCTAGGCACAGAGGCGTTTATTTACATGTAACGTATCTCATCACTGTGTAAATGATCTCTCTCAAAAAATTCCTGTTACCATTCCAAGTGTGGAAAAAATTCTTATGACACTGTACATCTGGAAACAATATTACATTCCTGATGCACTTTCCCTTACAACTCTCCAGTCACAGCACCATGTTATTTTAACTTTTCAGAAGAATAACTACTAGGAGGATTTTAAAAATTATTAGTGTTATTATTATTTTCCAGCTGGGTGGAAGAAAAGATGTCAGGCCTCATCCTGCTGTCTTCACTTGGATGGGGCTCCCATTGATGTCAACAGGCTTTTGGGTCGAGCGAGTAATACAGGAGTAGATGCTATGTGTTTGCTTCATAGTTGGATTAGGAATAAGATAAACAGAGAGAAAAATGCCAGCAGCTTCACTCTGCTCAAAACTTCCATCAGATTCTTTGGGAAATCCTCTCTGGTACCCGAAAACTGCGAGCTAACAGGAGCTCTGCACATGGCCTTCATTTTGGGAGTGGGGCCTCCTGCCATTTTAGGGGCACTGGGTAGGAGGTAACTCCTGGGTCACTGTCATTTCATCTCCTGCTCTTACAGACAACTAAACCATGCAGCCACTTCTAAACAATTGTCTTAACCCAATCAAGCTTTTGCCTTTGGCTCTTCTCTGGTTTTAAAGCCTATTTTCTTCAGATGGTGATGGACTTTACAGCCTAAGTTTATTTGTAGTCAGTTCATACCTAGCACTAGTTTTGAAATTATTATTTCCTATTCTGATATACCTCAGGATATTTTCAGAGAACAGTTATGCCCTAAAGCACACAAGTACCCCTCCCCATTCCACAAATCTCATTTTCATCCTGTTTAAAGTTAGTTAAACCAGTATGCTGTATTCCAGACAAGATCAGTGGAGTACACTGATATAAACATATCTTACTTTCTAGCAGCAGAGCTTACCTAAGATGCAGCAGGACCTCATTTATGGTTTGCTTTAATGGATGATGCACAA
The DNA here is from genome assembly GCA_036925125.1 of Oreortyx pictus. NCBI lineage: Eukaryota > Metazoa > Chordata > Aves > Galliformes > Odontophoridae > Oreortyx > Oreortyx pictus. The sequence continues at coordinate 1,948,540 of JAUPFR010000029.1, forward strand.
CTTTGGCAACCCACAGTGGCAGTGGCCTTCAGATCTGAGCACATTAAGCTCCTTGAGTGGTTAAGTTGCAATCAGTCCCTCCCTTACACATATAGACACTAAAATAACATCACCTCCAGCAAAGAAATCTGTCAGCAGTAGCTGGTACTAGTTGTTCTCATTTTGTATCTATAGCTGGGAAATGAATTTCCCATAACGACATTAGTCCCTGTAGTATTCATCTCTCCAGCAGAGATCTCAGTCCACATGCAGATCTGACCGTGGGGGTCCTTAGCACGTTCTTTCACCACCAGTCTGAAAGTGATTTTGATTTAGTCCAGTTCTGTCTTCCTCCTACCATCCCTTTCTGCTTCTTTACAGAGTACAGCATTCCTGAGTCACAGTATTACCTGACTGCTCTTACCCGTATTATTCTTTCCTGAACGATACAGATCCTTTGGTGCTTCATACTGAGTCTAGCTGGGTGAACTCTCAAACACAGCCAGCTTGGCTCAGGTGCCTGATGATGAACTGATCCAACCACTCCGAGGTCAGGAAGGAAATCTCCCCAGGGAGACACCTTGTTATTTTTCCTTTCTCTTTCTCCCTGGAGCACCTAGAGGGGAATACTTGCCAGGAAACATTCCATATCATGATTGCTGCTGAAAACAGAGGACAGTTGCCAACCTTCCTATTTTCCGTTTCTAAAAAATGATGTTGATTCAAAGATGACCATCATTAACATCGCTGTTCTGTTGCCTGGTGCCATTCACAACCACAGCACCATAGGATCCGTATAATCAGTGTGACTGGATGCAGCAGAATTCCCTATCAACAGGAGGCTAATGCGTTAGCACCAAGTCTCAGCTGAAGCATTTGAGCTCAAGTGCCTCATCTTAATTCCAGAGAATTATTGTCCCCCATTACACACCGGTCGTTACCATTAAGTGTCATTGGGCTTCAATCAAGTTCTCTAGGAGAACTCCTCATTAAGTGGAGGGCATCACTGTTTCTTTTTTAATTCTGTTCCTGGGAGATCACTCACTGTGAGTACAGCAGTGACAGTAATGAGAATACATATGAAAGCTCAGATTTGCAGATTAGTTGAACCCAAAGAGCACTGTGTTTGAGCAGGTAACTTAAAACATTCCTGGTTGGGTTTTTTTTTGTTTGTTTGTTTTTTGTTTTATTGTTTGTTTGTTTCATTTTCCACTGAAAATCTTTTCCTTTCATTGAAAAATGTTTTAATTAATAAATAATCAATATTTGCTTCAGCTGAGTTCACAGGGATGTATTCCTCAATCTGTGTATGCATTTGGGCAGCCAACAAGTAACCATTAGTAACAGGAAGATTCCCTGTCCCCACTGAAATAGCCTATGATTCGCAATAAAATTATGTTATTACTGGATACATACTTAATAACGTTATATTCTGAATAATCATCACATGTCCTTTTGCTTCTGAGGTGCAACACTTTCCAACAGTAGAAAAACATCAGATGGACGTCTGTTAAAGTTGAGAGATTTTCATCTCTGAAGCTCTACTTAGTATCAAAGCAAATTTCAAACAGTTAATGTGATTGCAAGGCAGCTGGTGTTGCTCTCCAAACTAAGGAGATACTCTAAAAACAAACCAAAAAAACCCAAACAAACAACAACAAAAAAACCACCAACCCCCACTCTTCAGGCATCTGGAACTGCATTGAATTTACAATGTGGTGTCAATGGAACCTTTCCACTCTTTTTTCTCCCCACCCCCAGTTTTTTAAGTGGGTGTGATATAAATGAAATCTAACATTTAATTTAGTTTAATAAACTGTAACTATGCTATTTGAGAGCTATATCTTCTATCTAGAAATACAAAGGCTGAGGCCAGGATCTGGATCCCAGCTCTCTGGAACCAAACCGAGCAGCTTCACACCCATCTCTAATCAGAAGCATTAACTTGACGCACTTCCAGATATGAGTAACCATTCTTCCTTGCTTGGAGAACTCAATAAGACGCGTCGTACAGCACAATTTCCATGTCTCTTGTTTACATTTCTGTCTCAACAACAAAGCCAGAGCTTTGGGCTTTCATTCCATCCCCATTAAAGAGCAGAAATGTTTTGATGAGACCCTTTCAGTTCCAGATTTTCAGTAGCAATGGGAGCTTGGAGACTGGGATTTTCTCTTCTCTTTTTTTTTTCTTTTTCTTTTTAAATCATAAACAAAATAAAATCAGTAAAGTAGCCAACTGTACTGACCTTTTTGACCCTGCTTTTACTCTGATCCCATGCTCTTGGGCAAACAACCGTACTTTCAAACCCAAGAAGCAATCCTGCCCATTAATTACACTGCCTGATGCAAATCTTAAAAACTAAACTGAAAATGACCGTGTTCACAGTGCACAAGTGCATACTGCCAACATTTGGAACAACGCCTCCTCTTCCAAATACAACTTTAAGAGTAGCTGACAGACTATACGCAACAAGAATCAGGCAAAAAAGTATTTGCCTAAATTAAAAGACAATAACAATTGAGGAGGCTCCAGAAGACACGGTAGACCATTAAAGAGGGCTCTTTTTTACATTACAACCATGGAAGTCATGCTGCTATCCTTAGAAGCAACCAGGCAGACTGAAATCAGGCTCTCTTTGCAGTTCATCCTGGCTAACTTCCATTGGAACACTGAACTTTTTACTCCCAATGCATACAATTTTAGCAATGGAACTACGTTTTTTTTTTTTTTTTTTTTTTTTTTTTTTTTTTTTTGTAGCTTTATTCATACATTCTGAGTTCTGTAGCCCAGAACAAACCTCATCAACCAACATGCCCTGAACAAAGATTCTGTTTTCCCTCAAAACCTCAAACATTTTACAATTTGTTTCAAAGGGTTCATTCATGTAACACCGAAACAAAGTCTTGTCAACGTTTTGGGTTTCGACAGACAGATGAACCTAGAGGCTTTGCCTGATCTTGATTAATGTTGAGGTCTGAACTTAAATCTCACAATGAAACTGGAAAGGATATGAATCCACATTGACTGCAAGTGCAAGAAGAGTTTAAGCAATCCCTGCAAAATAGAACCAGAGTTTTACTTGGCTCGTTTCTACAGGCTTGGCTGTTGTAAGGAAGAAAATCCACGTTAGGTGGAGTCTGCCCCAGCTCACTTTTGTCTGCAATAAGCTGCTGATTTTGGTACAAAGATCAAAAGCAAGCCAATACTTCCTCATGTACAAGAATGCCAGGTGGATGGGCTGAAGGCATTCCATCAGTAACATATGCATGCTGTAAAGCTCGTTTCAGTTTCACTTTTCAACATCCCACTGAAAATTTGAAGCTATTTAGATACTTAATAAAATAGCTATTTTTGCTACGGAGGTCAAACAAAGAATAAAGCTGAGAGTAGAGAGAGATTTCCATTAAAATAAATAAATAAACAAAGGATCAAAAATCCTCTTGCAATTCAGCATCCACCTGAAATCAATGACTTTAGCTTCAATCACAATGTAGAGTATTCAGACGTGTCTGGATCCACCCTCAGCCATCCTAGCTGGCCCTAGGAGCTAACAAGATCTGTTCACACATTACCATTTGAGTTTTCCTTTACAACCATTTTTTTTGGCATTCATGGAAGATAATAGTGGTGGTTTATTTATTTATTTATCAATTCTTGATGGAAATTGCTGATCGAAATAAAAATCAGTACAAATTTGCTAACAATGGCCACCTCTTTTCTTTTTAATTATTATGATTTAATTTTTTGATGTCTTTTTGTCTCCAAAAAACACAATGAGAAAGTAACAACAGTACCATAAAACCACTGGTGCCAAACAACCAAAGTTGGGTGGGATTATTTTTTCTTATTTATTTCCATTGAAAACAAAACAAAACAAAACAAACTTGTATCTTTAGCCAACACTTCTCTAAAATTTTTGGATATCAGAGTGGAGTTTTGTTTTCATCAACCTGTGGTATTTCTTTGAGAAAAACATCCCTCTTGTGAAACGTTATTCCCAGTAAAAATATAAACCAAAATACATCATTTAGTGGAAAGTTTGTCATGGGGCTGTAAATTCCTGTGGAGTTTTCACGTTGTTTCTAAATGAGGAAACTGAGGCCAGAACCCAATCACCAACCATGAGCTGGCAGACTTCAGGATGTCACTGCCCTCTGCAGACCTGATCAGTCTACAGGAGAGCCACACATCCACCTACAGCTAAAATCCTCTTTGTGTCACAGATGGGTTGCAATGAGGGCAAGATAAAAATGGCAACAAGTAGTAAAACCACGGGTAAAATAATAATTACACATAGCTGCTTAAAGATTAGTGTGTAGAAGAGGGACTGTGTCTGCCTTTCCTTTCTCCTCTGCTTTTAACCTGACACACTTCACCCCCTTCTGTGTTTTTATTAGCTGGTGTTCACAATACATCAGCGACAGCTATGATGAAACCAGTGGCAGATTTTACTGCAAAGCAGCTGGGTCATTGTCCCCTGGGTCTTGTTGCTTTCCTGCGTGAGATCTTAAAGTGACCATCGCTATTTGGGCTTTTTATTTTTTTTTATTATTATATTTTTTAGGAAGCTGAAAGGATGGCGTGAAAGAGTTAAAAGGCAAAAGAGATGGGAAGAGAGAGTACAGGGAAACGGGGAGATGCTTCTGTACCACGCACAGAGCTACTTTGAAAAATTCTGAGGCATCTAAGTATCACAAACACGATCCCTGCTGTGGGCAGCTGTATGTGCGAGTGCTTTGCCCGAGGGTGTCAAATCAAATATCCACTGCTGGTTGGTACAGTACATCACTTCCCCTTGGGGATTCGGAGTGGGAAAAGAGAGAGGAGAGGGGAAAAAAAGGTTTAACCACAACAAATGGAGAAAAACTTTAACAATATCTGATATGGCTTATCATAGACCGTCATCATATTTATTACGAGCAATGTAGGTGAGAGAAGAAAAAGAGAAAGAGACAGCTTAATGCTGAGGCTTACCTGGAACCGCCTCATATCTCGTGGGTTTCCTGCTGTTTTCAAACAATTCTGATTGCACTTGAGAAAAAATTTTAAGAAGAATCTGCAACGGTAAAGAATTGTGTCACTGTTATTAACCGTAACGAAATATGTGTTATGTTCTGTCTGAAAGTACACAGCGGAGTGATTTACATGGTGGTATATCAGCCATCCAGGACTGGGAGAACTCAGAAGAAAAAAAAAAAAACAAAAAAACCCACACAGCCAACCCCAACAAACAAAAAAAACACACAGAAATTCAGAAAAATCGGGTGAACTGCACTCAATGTGACTATAATCAACTCTGAGATGGGCTGTTAGTTGATGTAAGTCAACACATCTACTTTGATTTATCCCCGTTTCTCCACTGCACATTTGACCACACGATTTGAGTCTGTTTCTTTATCTCTCCTGTGCATACAAGGTCTTTTTTTTTTTTGCTGTCTGAATGGATTTTCCGTGAAACAATATAGCAGGATAACGTTATTGTGAAAACTACAAAAACCGACAGGGCAACTCTGAGGCTGATAAGCACTGAAACTACATAGAACATATAAAAAAACATGGAGACAAACAGAGCTCCCAGAAGAAGCTGATGAGATTTCATCCTGACAATGTTTTTAGCTGTTAAGATTTTGGTAACTAAAGCAGAAAAGAGCTCACATCAGAATCTTACACCGATTTTCAGAGAGGGGAACAAAAACACAAATGGAAGTAATAGGTGACAGCTCATGCTGTCCAAGCAGATAAACCCATTAACATCATACAAAGCGTCCGTGCCAATTATTTTTGCCTTGTCACATATATCTATCTTTATACATTATTCTCCCTTCGAGTTTAGCTTGCTGTGGATGTAAGTTGAACCTTCAGGATGCTGATGGGCTCAGCCAGCACTGTGCATTATAAGAAACAGATCTCGCACTTCAGCAATATTAGGAGGCATTTTTCAAATTCGGGTGCTCTGCAAAATCTTTCATCGGGATTCATCCCTTTATTCATCTGATTACATTTGTGAATTTCCGAGGTAAAGCAGCCAACCCTACGTGAAAAATCATAGTTGTTGGATTCAAAACGAGTATGTCTTCAAAATTCAGGAGAAACAGGCAAAACAAAAAAAAAAATCTTACAGATTCTTCACTGCATCATAAGTGAAAATATGTGCTGTGACTCCTTTCTGCTAGTGCCTTTCCATTTGTTGAACAAAATGAGTTTCACTGCGACAATTAAAAGAATCAGAGATTTTAAGATAGGTTTGGAAGGGAAAAGACACAGATACGAGACAAGAAAGATACAGTTGAAGAATTGATTCAGAATACAAAGAACAACTTATTTATTTATTTCTCTTACTGAGTGCCTTCCTTAAAAAAAAAAAAAAAATCAGCTTTTGCAGTAAGTTAAAGTCCCAGGTGAGCTAGGCCTATTTCCCTTTCTGTTACTATGACAACGATTTTTTACCGCAGTCCCTAAGTCCCTTCAGAACTCACACATTCATGCCTTGAATTAGAACTTTAAAGGAGAAAGATGTATATTTCCTAGGGTCTACCAACAACAACTGCCAAAATAGTCCTAACGCAACACAATAAAGCAGAAATTCACTTCTCCTTGTTATTGCTGCTTCTTTGCATCACTTATGGCGTGGTATTTCTCTTCCATCTGCCCCAAAAATGCAAAGAAATACCGAAGGATCTGATCCATTTAAATGTGGCTTGAACAAACAAAATCCTTTGCAGACCTCCCTACAACAAAACCCATGAAAACAGCCCAGGGAATGTCACATAGAATGACTGTCACAAAATACATCCTTCTAGAGAGCACTTGTTTGCCTTAAATCTGTCACAAACACTTTAAAAATATCTAAAATGTTTATTTGCTGCATGACTGCATTTTGCAGATTGGTATTTTTGTCTCCACCATCCTTTCTTGGTAACGACTTAGCAGCTCTGAGTGCATGGGCTGCAATGGGAGCCCAACGTACTTGCTGATCCCATTGGGATCCAAGTGTTGGGAGACTGGTATCCCCACTGGGTTCAGAGTCTGATGGTCCCATTGATCTCATTGGGATCCAGATGTTGGGAGCCTAACATCCACACTGATCCCATTGGGCCCCAGGGGTTGGGAGTCTGGTGTCCCCATTGATCTCATTGGGATCCAGATATTGGGAACCGAATGTCCCCACTGATCCCACTGGGCTTCAGGTGTCGGGAGCCCGACTTCTTCACTGATCCCATTGGGATCCAGGAGCAGTGGGAGCTGGACCCAGGCTCTCTTGGGCAGCTCCTGGGATCCCAACCCCGATCACTCATACTCTGAGCTGAAGTCACACAGATCTTCATGCCTTGGGAGCACGCTGCATGTGTTCTATCAAATAAGTTGTATCGACTCCTCACGCTAAAACTATGACCTCTTTTCTTTGAATGGTTGGTAAGCAAGATTTTATCTGTAAGATTGTTTTCAAAACGAACAATATTATGCATAACAGCACACTCAGACATTCACAGGAGAATTCCAGCCAGAAACGCTGCTCACAAACACTCCTTGTTATCCTGCCCTCTTCTTACAGATATCAAAAAATATTTGCAGATACATAAACTGCTTGAATTACTGAGATCTGGCTGTGCAGGGAGAAACTATAGAACACCGCCAAACTGTGTAATGAAACCAAGGCAAGCAACTTCTACATGGAAATCAGTGAGCCAATGGATAGCTGCTTGTTTGGGAGAAAAAAATGCAAACAAAAACCCACAAGATTCATGGCTTGTCGTTGCTTTCAAGGAAAAATAAAAGACCAGATTAATCAGGGAAGCGTTCCGTTCCCTTTGTAATGTTTTTAAATTCTTGTACACCTTCCAGATCAGAGAAACGAGGCAAACTAAGGGACAAAGATCAGAGCACGGAGGAGTCTGACAGAGCTCGCCGTGTCAGCAGATCTGCCCTGGGAAGAGCTGAGGTCTCACAGCACCGCGTGCTGCACCAAACTCTACAGCACAGGCACAAAAGGTAAAATTTCTACACTAATCTATGTTTAATAGCACACAGGACTGAACTTTGTAACGCCACATGGCAGTTAATGGAATTCATATTTTCTGCTAAACATCTCCAGAATATTGGGGCGTGGATGCCCAGCTAGCGTAAATCAGAGGCATATGCGGAAATTAACTTGCACTTCTATTAGATCTGCACTGATTCATCCCACTGGGTGCACTCACCATTAAAACTATACAGAAAACAGAACTCTCCTTCTCTAAGAGCTGGATGCCCCCTTCAAGGAGCAGAGCATCTCAGCCTTCCCCAGTGGTTGGGAACAAACATTCAGCAGTGAGATGGGAGCATTCAGACAGCATCTATAACCAGGAGCACATCCACAAGCAGCAAATGCAAGATGCCTGGTTTTGTGTGCCTCCAGGATATCACAAGGTGGGCATCAGTAATTCCTCACCTCACTTTTCAAAGTGCTGTCTCAGCTCTGAGGTCACAGCATCGGAGCAGTACCCATCCATTGCTGTGCCAAAATATCTGTGGTTTCTTTAGAGCACATCGAATGTGCTCTATTCCTATTTCTCCCTTCAGAGTTTTTCCAGACAGATTTTAGCTGCAACTGGGTACATCAAGTATTTGGTAGGTCGCTAAATATACATATATATCTTAAGTGGTTGCATCTGGGAAAGGTATTAATATTTATTGCGGCATTAGAATAAAAATGACTTGGGGGGAGCAAAGAGAAGGGAAGGTTTAGCACTAAACGAAGCTGATTTAGGGGTAACAGGAGAATTGCAGAAGGGCTGTATTTTTTTTTTTTTAAATGAGAACCTTTAGCCAGTTTTTGGCCTGAATATATATGTACATAAAAAAATGAAAATAATTTTTTAAAAAAAGTTTAAAAACTGCTGACTTTCATGTTTCTCAGCTGACCTTCATTCCTTCCAAAGGACAGCATCAGCTATGGGTTTAGCAGACAACTGATTGCTGCCAAACAGAGGGAGCGTGGCGTGGTCCTCCCATCGATCAACAGGGCACCAAGGGAAAACTTAAAACACTTCTGAATAACTACCACAAAGAAACTCTGGCACCCCTATAGAAAACCTGATTAGCTTCACGTGTAGATGTAAAATTAATTAAGACATGTTACAGACATTCATTTCAATATGGTCAAGCTTTCTATCTATAGATTGATACACTTGCAGAAGTCTCCAATGCACCACTTTAAAAACATTCCCTCTTCCAGGATTCCGAGGGAGCTGTTTTAAAAGTTTCTGCTCCTCCTTTTGGGAGTTACCACTGTGCTGGGGAGTCAGGTTGATGAATCATTTAAGTGCCCCTTTTTCACTTCAGTGCAGAGACAGCAGAGTTATCTCTGCAGTGCTGCAGGCCAGCCTGCCCGGCCACGAGGGACAGCAGGATGGGAGTGTTCAGACATCCCGTAACACTCAGAGCAGGACAAATTCCCCTACAGCTGGCTGCCAATGGACAGGGAGAAAGGGTGAGGGCAAAGCAGGTGAGGACCTGCATCTATTGGCCTGTTCCCAAAGTGATGTTGGCCCGTACTGTCACTTTGCATCCGTATACCTACATTATAAAGTTCTGAAATGGAGGCAACTTCAGTATGTGTATCCAGCCCCAGGGAACTGCTGTTGGATTGGATGACCTTCCAAGGCCCCTTCCAACCCCCACAGTTCTGTGATTCTACGTGGCTGGAACTCGACCTTTGAGGATGTTCGTGCTCCATCTCAGCTGACTGAGAAGAACCTTAATCAAACCCTGTTGGAGTCAGAAAAATCTTCCTCATGACTTCAACAGGACTAGGCAGAGGCCCTGAAGAGCAGTCCCACGTGCAAGAGAAGGTATAGATTTCTTTTTTTTTTTTTTAATAAAAATTCATTACTGTTTTTTAAAACCCTGCCACAAGACCTGGGACTGATTAGTCCTCCCACATGAAGCCAGAGCACTAGATAATGTGCCTTGTGCTTTTGTAGCACCATTCTGTGGGACTTCAGCTTCAATTAACTCAGCCTCACCAAAGCCCTTTGCAGCAGGTGCTGTCATTCACCACTGTATGGCAAGGAAGTTGGGACCTGGGAACTGGAAGGGAATTGCTTGTCGCAGGCCTGCGGCTGGGACACAGGTCTCTTGATTCCTGCTTCTACATCTTAACTAAGCTTCCCATCCACCTCATGTGCTTTTTTAAAATACAGGTAACAGAATCAAGAGATATAACTTTGGTATAATCTCAGAACAGCCTCAGGAGACAGGAGAAACATCCCTTGTAAAGCAAACAGTGGTAGTCCTGCCTTGTCTGGACTGCTGTAGAAGTTGGATTCATGGCCCTCAGTCATTCTGTGGCACTGGAAATTGTTTTTCGTGAGTGGGATACTGTTTATCAGCAAGTCTACGATGCTACAGCCTAATGAGAATAGAAAGATACCATAGCAATCTGATTAAGTAACTAAAGTGCTTCCAAGAAGTCACAAAGTGAATTAAAATGAAATAAAAACTGGAAGTTGTTATTAAGAATATCTTTCTTCCACTGGGACAGTATCAAGAGTGACCACGCTACAAACCACAAAACCATCATTACAGAGAGAATCTGCCTCCAGCTGCACCAGCACAAGGAAATTCTGAGACCAGGGTCTCCCATCACCTCCTGGAGTCACCCATGTATGTCTTGGCACTGTGAACTCTGAGATAAGTGTGACAAGGAACCCTAGCCATGCCACAGTGCAACAGAGTAGAAGGCTTCACTTGGAAACTCTTCCTTTCAAAGGGAACCGATCAGATTTTGCATGTATGTTAGAAGGTTAGTATTTAAAATCTATTAATTGCATTCATCTGAAATCATCATTTTGACTTTAATGACTATTACAGTAGACGACTTCTTTATAATCTGAATATTTATCTCTGGAGTCATTCAGCTCTATTATGTCAGGGTATATTATTAGAGACCTGATGAGAAAATTTCCTACTCTTTTCAGCAGTTATAGTCAGTGTGGGATCAGGCATTGCACAAAGGCATTCTAAATGAACATACACCATATAATGTCTGAGAAATGATTGAGGTTATTATAATAATCCAGAGTATTTATATGATACTCCACAAACAGCAGCTAATTAATCTTCTCAAAACTCCTGTGCATAAAGTGTGAACCCAGTTTAACAAACATGAAAGCCAACACATGTAGGTCAGAAGACTTTTCTGAGTTTGTCAGGGATCTGCTCTGAGAGAAGAGAGTGGAATTTGGACAATACCAGGTCCCCAGCCTGGGCCAGAAGATCTGGTTGCTCATTTGGCACTCATTTTTCAGTAGAGCAGTAACAGCAAAAAACACATGCAAACATTATGCCTTCCACTCCTGTCCCAGCAATGAAAAAGGACAAACACTTCCCTACAGTCCTACCTTCATCAAGAGTAATTTCTTCAGTTCTGGTTAGGCTTTTCTCCAGTCCAAGATATGTCCTCAGCTGTGCACAAGATGAGCACTGAAACCACCAAAAGAACTTTGCAGAGTAGGATCCAGTGTCCTCACTTAACTTTAATGAACACCATGTTTCCAAATCACTTGTTTTATTTTCCTTTAAACTAATTCCTCAGTTATCAGGCCCACCTACTTCCTAACCTCTTTTTGCCCTCTGCTTCCCAATCAGCCTCCTATCCAGTCTTTGTACCTTCTTCACAACTGGGCCGTATGAAGGTAGACAGAAAACACCATTTGTACAAGCAAACCCTAAGGGAGTTGGACTAAGTGACGGCTTGAAGTCCCTTCCTCATCAATTTCTCTGATTCTTCCATCTTTTCTGTTCTGCTGCACTCAGTCCTTTACATCGCCATCACGCCTCTCTCCTCGGCTCACCTCTCTGTCTCTCAGCTTCTAGGCACGGATCCCAATTCCTCTCTCTATGGGAACTTGTTCCTGTGCTCTGCATTCCTTTGGAATAGAAGCTTGCCAAGGTAAGGTCTGCTCCTGCAGAGGTCTGAAGAGTGCAACTCAGGAGCAACTGCACTGATGCTAGCAGAGTTGCAATGGCAAAAGGGAAGCTGGCTTCAAGATGTGAGGCTTTTGTGTATTCATATTTGTATTATTAAATCAAGGTGCTTTGGACCAAAATCTACAGGGCTACATATCCTTTGCACTGACAGAAGTCTACATCAGAAGTTTTCTATTCTGGCCCATCTTTATTATTAAGTCAGTATCTGATCAATCAGTAACAGCGTGCTCATTCCAAGATGCTTGCAATGCAAAGCACATGAAGACATGCAGATCAGATAAGTGTAATAAAGAACAGGTGGAATTACTGTTATTTTAAAAGAGAGAAAAATTCCAAAAAAAAAAAAAGACCTCCAAGTGCCGCAAGGCACTGTATTCCACAAATAAATCAGGAACATCCAAAAATGTTATGAAAACAGCTCTGCTTTACAAATCTAATGGTCCAGCGTTAGGTGAGTGTGAGAGCAGAACAAAAAGGATCATAGGGGAAGCCAGCAGAGAAGTCTACCTTAAAATTACAGGCTGGCAGCACCCATCTTAAAACTGCTTCTAATTGTCATGCCAGGCAGTCCTAAGCACACTTGGGTGAGTAACAACCAATGTATTAAGCAAAGATATGGGATGAAAGTGATGACATCCTGTCCTTCAGATGGATCGTGTGAGAACACTGTGCCCAGAGGCCACAGCAAAGATTGGACTTGAACTCATGTCACCTTCGTAGTGCCATGACAAACCACGGAACAATTCCTCCTAAAATGTGCCATCTCTCTGCAGCCTAGAGCACCATAGTTCTCACCACTCTTATCTAGCAGGGCTTTTCCTTGGAAGAGCTTAGTTTCCAAACTAACTGTGTCAGAACATGAGCTGCAATATGTCATCCAAACCCAGAACATGACTGTAAACCAGGTATTTATATTCTGTACATTTCCACCTTCTGCACAATTTCCATCTCTGAAGCAGACTCCTCTCCCTCCGAGCAGCAGCAGGCACACACATCCACAACTGCAATTCACGCTCATTTGGTAAATGCTCATTCTGTCTTGCAAAGTGATTCCAAGGGCTGGAGGAGAGTGCTCTGCCAGTTACAGAGACGAGTCATTTCCCTGTGCAGAACGCAGTTATTTGGCACGGCCACATTTAAGAGGGGAAAAAAAAAAAAAATCTCCAAGGAGAGCCTCCTTGTTTGTGCGCTCTGATGAAAACCTGACACCATTAATGAAAATAATAATTGAACTCCATGGGCTCGAATTGAAAATGAAACACAACACTAACGGCATGTTTGTAATTGCAATTATTCCCCCCCAAAAAATCTTTGGAAGACGCTCTGCAATCTGAGCTGTTTCCCTTCACCTTTGGGTTTTCCTCCTTCCCCTCACGCCAAAACTTTCCAGTAACTTGCAAGACAATGGCTATAAGCTTGTTTATACTGTGAGATCTGTATTATTCATGCCACTTGGCACACAACCAAATACCACAGCGTAATCAAAAGTCAATGGGCAGGGAGGTAATATCGTGGAGGATTGGGCTGGCGGGCTGTTGAAAGGGACGTTCTGATAATATTCCCTTGCTTTATTACAGCGTCTGTGGGCTCCAACTGTGCTAAGCGTGGCACAGCCACGCTGAGAAATTCTTACGGGAGACAAGATGCACAAGAGGGAAGAAAGAGTTTTATACTCATCTCACTGCTGAAGAAGTCAAGGCGCCTGGAATTGAGGTGACTTACTACATAGGTGGATCGAGCTGTTGTTTCAGCCAGGAAGCACACAGCATTCCCACAGGCCCACGGTTGGGATCACTGCAGCTCTACACAGGTGCTGAGTTAACTCATGTTTAACTGTGCTGGTCACAGAATCAGAGAACCACTTGAGTTGGAAGGGACCATGAAAGGTCATCTGATTCAAATCCCCTGCAACGAACAGTGAGAATATTACAGACCCCAAAACAGAGATATGTGGGTGTCAGGTGAGCGCAAAGTCTGATCCCCATTTGTTTTTCTCTATACCTGGGGAAACCTATACCCACTTTACATCTGGCACACCCCTCTCCTCATTTCCCACTGCTCTCGGAACGCCTGCGCCGAGCCATGCTAGGCTGAACAGTGAGCACCAATTACACCTCCAGCCTTTTTGCTGCTGATGGGTCTGCTGGTTTTTACTATTCCTGCCAGATGGTAGAGGCCAGCACATAAAAACTCTTCACCCCGCAGTTAATGTGGAACTTGATAATAACTTCCCTGTGACTCCAAGAGATCAGAAAGCCGCACCGATGCGAACACTAGCGACGGAACCAAGGTTAGGCACCTATTTTACACCTGCCACAGTGGATATCGCTCAGCTGAAAGCTCTCACTCACTGACTAGGTGGGGAGTACTGCCTGTCCCTAAACGGTTTTTGTATGGAATAAAAACGCATTCATTTGCTAAAGAGGCAAATTGACATCCAAGCAACTCGCCTCTGCGCATATCCGTCTCCTCCCTTCTCCAAGGGCTGCAGGTTTTCACCCGTTGTGCTTCTGGGTCTACTCACAGATGACCTTGAGCCTGAACATTGGTGTAACATTATATTCCTATGACAGATTTATAGATTGGCAGATAGGGGTGCATTCAGAGCATTCCTTCCCTAAGACAGGACAGCATCCAATGTTTGTTAGCATCATTAAACTAAAACTGACTTTTCACCTGCTCCCATACCATATGCAGCTGCAAATTTTTAAATTAAACTATGAAGCCATGCATAAATTTACATATATTACAGACTAGCCTCTCCATTTAACATGCAAATGTACTCCAATGTTTCAGAACACCTTCTGTCGCTAATTAATTTGCTGAATTATAATTAGACTAATCCTGCATAATTAATAAGCACAGATTTTTTTTTAATTTCTAAGCAGCTTGATGAGATCATTCACTTCCTTCTATAAACTGCTAAGTAACTGTTAAAAAAAATCTGGAAAGAACATATGTGAAAAGGTATGTTTGATGTCGCATACAAATTTAAACTAGCGGGCGAGCTTCAAGAAAGTCAAGATTAATATAGGTACATGGCTGGAGCAAAGGGATCAGCAATGCTTTATTTCCAGGGGCAAAGACCACGACTTTCCTGGTCTGTTTTCATTCCTTCTGCTTCGCCCATCGGATCTTTCAAGATCATAGAGCGAGACAGAGAAGGATTACAGAGCCGTGCGCAGCGTTAGGAGATGTTATGATATTAACACACCGTTGTATATCAAAACACTCTCCTTGTACATGCTGTTTGTGGATAAGCTCCTTTGATGGTATTTGGAATTGTTTTCATTTCAGCTGCCAAAACCAACAGAGATCATTCTAGTGAAACAATTAAGTGCTATTAGCACTGGATTCATTCTGTAATGATTAAAATGAAGGGTCTTGCTTTAATGTTGAAGAGCTTAGATTCAGAGAAATATGCATGCCAATATGGTTTGTAAAATGTATCATGTTACATCAGGCCACTCCTGATGCACAAAGCAGCATTCCACATTGAGCAGACGGGTCCTGAGACCTCACCCAGATGAGAGGAAGGAGCATCCCAAAATATCACGGGATATTTTGCAAATGAGAACGCAAACAATAACAGGAGGGTATTATATGCACACACACACGCATTGTTTGTAATCCCATTTGATAACTGTTGTATTTATTCGTCTACTTTTGGATACGTACTTCAGCACTATTGCTAGCACTGTTAATTAGTCTCCATTCAATCGTTCTCAAAGGCAACACTCACCAACTTCACCGGGTGAACACTGCCACACAAAATCCAAAGCACGACCTCACGAGCTGACCCAAATGAAAAAAGCAAGAAGAAATGAATCCCACACTAAGAGATTACTGAACCACTTACAAATATCTGCAGCAAACAGTATATGTTAAATACTTATCAGCCTGAAAATGACTCCTTTTTTTTTTATTCTTAAGAATAAAAATTGGACAGGTGCCCTTGTTCGTAAAAAAAAATATCTTCTAAACTGACAAGGATTCCGCACACCATACACAAATAGAAACCTTGAAAGGGACTCAGCTTACACGGGACAAGTTCTTGGCACTGGGTGCCAACCAAGCTGCTCTCTAGTGTTTCCTATTGGGCAGGCAGAGGGATATATCTCATTTTTTTATAAATAATAATAATTTTTGCCCACAGAAGATTGGAAACGATCCTTCTGTCCTTCAGCTCACTGTCGACCTTATCAGAAAAGATAAGCACCTGCATATGGCACATGTTTAAGAAAGGCATATTTAGGAGAAGAACCAGCATCTAGAAATTAAATACAGGACAATTGCAAACTTGGAATCCCAAGCACCCCGGGAGCACAGCAGTACCACTAGACACATCCATTATGGCAAATCACCATGGGAGTGAAGGACTCCAGAGAGGGAATAGCTTCTGTGCTTTGCATGCTTTGCTCATTTTGGACAGCCCCAATACACGGCCACTGAAGGTACCACCAGATAACAAGGGAAACTAAAGACAAATACAAGGAATAATATAAACAGAAAACATTCTGCTTTCTGTCTCATTTGTCTCTATTTCTTATCTTCTCATATCCCAGCTCAGCAGACACTAACAATATAATGAGAAAACAAAAATAAAGACTGAAGGATTAGGTCTGTTGCTTTCTCCCCTCATTTCTGCCTGCACCTCATTTTATGCTGTGGACGAATTGGCCCAAAGATATCTGGGTCACAGAGTAGACCCAGAAATAGAATTCATATCTCTAGAGCCACAAAGCAGGGTACATGAGCACGTCACTGAAAGTCTAGTTTTATTTTAAGCTATTCTTGTTTTGCCAGAATAAGACTTTTTTTAAGACCTTTTGCAGCCACATTATATTGCCGTAACCAAACGTCAACATCCACATCTTTCAGGTGACTTCTGATGGCCAGGACTTACAACTGCCTTCCAGTTCTTTGGCTGTGGAATTTGCCACAGATGATATTTACTTTGCATCATATGCTTTGTGCAGTTTGTTATTATTTCAGCTTGGGGAAAAAAAGATAACATTTGTGCATATGTACAGAAAGAAAATTCTGCTTTAAAGAGAAAAATGATGGCCTGTGAAACTTACCTCATCCTATGTTTTACTGTATGTCCTCAGAAATCAACTGACTTTCTATTGGAAAATAGCACACAGTCTTGGATTTGTGAGCAATAAAAAATTTCCAGCACAAAGTAAATAAAACAATACATTTAAAGTAATTCCACCTTTCACTACAAACGTTTAGTTCGTCTCTGCTCTCCAGCCTCAAAATTTAATTAATCTTTTCAGTACCCTTTGATGAAGCATACACATACCAGAGGCCGAAAAAGAAGCAGAGTTCTGGGGTAGGAACTGAATCAAAGAGGATAACAGGGTAAACTCTGTTAATTGGCGATTGCTGATCAATGCAGTTGTTTGATTTGAAGAAACACTCACCATTCCTGTGCCTTTCCAAGGACCAAAATGTGAGGCTGCAGTGAAAAAAAATAAGGGAGAAAAGGAAATCTTTCATTCCCACCCCTGCTGGGGTGACACTAATAGGTGTCCACAGCGATAAGGACTAGAGGGAAATTGCACCAGGGAAGGTTCAGGTTGGGCAGTAGGAAAAAATTTGTTCTCCAAAAGAGTGGTCAGGCACTGAAACGGGCTGCCCAGGGAGGTGGTGGAGTCACCATCCCTGGAAGTGTTCGAGAAACGTTAAGGTGTGGTACTATGGGACATGGTTTAGTGGGGAAATACTGGTGGGGACAGTTGGACTAGATGACCTTGGAGGTCTTTTCCAACCTTGGTGATTCTATGATTTGAGTGGAACTTGACCTTCTTCCTTGTTGTGACTCCACAGTCGTGGATATTAAGTTGTGGACTCCAAAGGTACAGAGCTCTGGAGTCGAAGGGGTCAAGACACTAGCACGTAATTTCTGTGGGCATGCAGAACACTGTGTCTATACACTCACACCTCTCCCCCAGCTCAAAGCACAAGTTTCATGCAAAAGAAGCCACTGTGTGCCACTGCACACAGCGTCCAGAATGTCAGCATTCAAAAGAAGCCTGGATCTACACGAAACATGTCATGAAACCATACTCCTTCAGAGTGAGCGCCCAGGCATCAAGATAAGGCAAGATTCAAACACTTGGGCAATTAGTTTGCTATAAACTCATGGCAGCAGCAAGTTATTTTGCCTCTGGCAAATACTTTATGCTACAGGAGAAATTGCTTCTCTTCACTCCATCCCTCTCTCTCACATAGACAACCCCAAGTTCGCACAGCAATGTTAACAGGAGAGGAAAATTGCTTCCTGACCTTCCCAGTGATCAATTTACACCCTGAAGCATGAGATTGGTTTCATTTTAGTGTATATATGTAATACTTTTTCTCACATCGCTTTAGACAATGCAAAATTTGCTGCTCACTTGAATGGGTGCACATGTTTGGTTGTGTTTAGCTGGGTCTCCTTCGTGACAGCTATCTGGTGAACAAGCTATTTCCAGAGTGCAGCCATAGGTGCCAGTGAATGTGTCAGTGTTATTTCCCCATGATCCATGTATATATTCATAAAATTGCTATAGAGCTTTGTCTCCAGCCACACAGCCTCACCCTCTGGCTAAAGCAAAACACATTCCTGGGATTTCTGTGAGAGATCCTGAGTGAATGCTCTGCAATTGCAGCTCCTGACCTTCCACCTACGGAAGCTGAACAATGGCTGGGAAATGTACTGAAGGCGAAACCCAAACACCTTACCCCAGGGCCTCTCCCTAGGGCAGACAGAGCTCTGGTTTGGACCACATGCCCCCAGGAGGAATTGCAGAAGCCTGCAGACAGCCTGGGACCAGCCTAGACTCCCCACTTCCCATCCTACCCCCAGCTTCCATTACACCCCTCCAGTTTAACACCATTTACAACCAGTGCTACCAGCAGCTCGCCAAAGTGGCCATTCCCATGCAGAGCTGTTTGTTTAAGCTCACCCCTGCACTGCTGTGCTTTATGACTGGGCTAGCATGAGCTCCAGGGCTCCAGATGTTGGCAGTCACAGCAACTGAGAGCTGTATTCTTCCTTCCCTTCAAATTACAATAGTCCCCGACCTGCAGGGATCATAGGGACAGATGCAACTCAACTTGTGCACATGCACTGCAGAGGTTGGAGCTGGAGATATTCCAGGAGTTTGGCAGTGTGAAAGCTGGGCACAAACCCCACACTTAACTGACTTTAAAAGACTTCTTGGGAAGTAAATACAATCCATGTTACCTGGTGTAGGGAACCTGCTTTGGCAGGGGGGTTGGACTCGATGATCTCTTGAGGTCCCTTCCAACCCCTATGACTCTACCTCTTGAAGAAGTACAACACATTTCTGTGCATACACGTGACATGCTTCACATACTCCCAACTACAGGAATACTCAAATACATGCAGAGCATTGGTTTTAAGCCCACAGTTGGCTCGCTGATTGGAAAATATTCGTGTTCTGAGCCTCTGACTAAGAGGGCATCGTTCCACGTGCATCATCACAATGTGCTCTACTGAAAAAAATCTCTTGGCAGTCCCCAACTTCCAGCCTTCCTGCCCTTGTCTCTGGTGCAATAAGAAGCTGATGCATGCAGTGAAGTATGAATTTTTTCCTTCTCAAGTTCTACTGCAGTCATAATTTCTCGAGAGAAGTTTTAGAACGCCTGCAACGTTCGCTGAATGTTTTCTTCATTTATTTAATCCAGATGTTTGCATTTTAAATAATTGAAAAGCTGCTACGGCAAATAGACATCAAGGGAGGCTAATGGGAGTAGCACTATCATTAGGAAGAACTTGTATGATGAGACATTAGACTAAGGAGTCAGTCCTGCAATGTCAGGATGGGTTACAGGAGCAGAAGAGTGCAGTTTGTTGGAAAGCATCACCCATCAGTGTGGGACAAACACATACAGAGACTGCTGAGCAAGGCTGAACACAGACCTTATACACAGAAGTGTGTGCTGTGAGCTTTCTTACAAATGCTTATAGTTCTTCATATGGTTTGACTGAGTTGCACAAGAAAAAAGGTAAAGGAAAAAAAAATAAGGAATTATTTCTATTTCCTCACCTTTTAAACCTCATCACTGAGCTCACTTAGCAACATGGGTGATTTCTGGAGCACTCAAATGAAATAATGCGTTGTGAGTTACAGTAGTAACATGAATCAGGTGAAGACTTGTTCCTTGGAAGCAGCTACTGCATATTCACTCCCTTCATCCATGGCATAAGTGTGTTTTCCCCCACCTAAAAAATGCTGCTTTGTTGGGGACCTCTTGGAAAAATGTCACTGCATCTCTTTCTAGAAGACCAGCATTTGCTAGAGAGACCAGCTAGAAGGCTTGCACATCTTAATACACATGCTAAAAAGATGTGCCATAGCTTCAAAGCTCATGGGGTTTAAACCTACTAATCACAGTCATAAGGAATCATCAAAACAATGAATGTCAAGGCAGAAAGTCTGATCCCTGCCAGGACACTCAGAGATCTTTATAATCAGCTCCTCCAGATCTCTCCATTCTCTATTTCCCCTCTCCCCCTCAAAAAGAAAAGTTAAATAAATCAGTCTAAATTCTGTTTTTGCAGCGGTTCAGCAAACGTCAACATAATCTTTTGTTGCTTCATTAGACAACCAATCCAATTTGCTGGACAGTTTAGGAAAACATTCATTATAATTCTAGAAGTAAGACACTATAAACCATTCAATCTGTCCTACATAATCACTTTGTATTCATCTGTTAGGAAGTAAAACGTGCAGGGAAAATGAGCATCTCTTACACACAACACAGTTTCACACAGCACCACTCATTGTTTAACTTGATGAGTAAGCTCATGCTCCTGAGCACCTGAGCAAAAATAAACTCAAAAAACAGTGCAGCTATTATTTTTGGCATTGCTTTTACCTTAGTTTAGAGAATGACAAGACTTTGAAAAAAGGAAATTGTTTTTCTAAAGGGTTTTTCCTCCACTTCTGCTCTGGAGGGCTCTGTAGTGTGCCAGGTCAGTGAGAGGCACTGGCTCACACATAGGGACTTGTGAACGTTCTTCCCTTCTAATGACAGCATTTGATTTTACTAAGAGACTGTGCAAAAGAGGGGAGGGATCAGGGGTCTCAGACCCCTTCCTGAGCCTCCAAGAATGCAACAGTGAGGGGAAATTGTTCCAAAAACTGTCTCAGATCCAACAGAAGTTTGGGGTTTACAGATAAGTGTCCCCAATACTGAGCATTTGCAGCTCAGTCACCATAGACTCGAGCTGAAGTCACAAGTGGGAAGTGAAGCTGTTTATTAAGCTCCTGGTTCCTCAGAGCCATCCTCTCACCAGTTGCTCTTCGTTCATTTTGGGGTGGGATGATGCTTTTTGATTTCTTCGAAGTCAATTAGAATGAGAAACACTACCCCTTAGCCTTGATTTCAAGCAGTCTCACTCAATATGAGTAGGATTCTTTGACAAATGAAGTAAGATTCCAGATCCTGGTGCAGCCAGGATGGCATCAACCTGATGTATCTGTGAATTTCAGTGCATACACCCTGCCAACATAATGGTTGCCCCAAATCTTGCTCTGCGTGATGTTCTTCCCTATTTAATCACAGGAA
The DNA here is from genome assembly GCA_036925125.1 of Oreortyx pictus. Taxonomy (NCBI): domain Eukaryota; kingdom Metazoa; phylum Chordata; class Aves; order Galliformes; family Odontophoridae; genus Oreortyx; species Oreortyx pictus. The sequence continues at coordinate 1,970,078 of JAUPFR010000029.1, forward strand.
AATAACAGATCTGACCAGAGAGCAGCAGCACTCAGAAGAAAACAGAGTTGTGTTCAGAATTTGAGGACTTTTTAACAGTCACTCATTGGATGATGCTGGAGATGAAGGTTCCCTAAACATCCTACGAATCATCAGTGCATAGTTCAGCACAGGACAAAGTCACCCTTACCCACTCCACCAGTGCTCAGTTCCTCCGTAGGCTGAAGGACAATCTCTCCTTCCCCCTTTGTTTGCACTCCAATGGCTGCTCACCAGACAGACACACATCTTACAGCAAGGGAAGACAAAACCCAGGGAAAAAGGGCTTGGGATGAGATGGGTAACAGCAACTGCATCCACAAAGACAAAGTTGACCCCAAAGGCCTGGGCTGGAGAATCCTCCTGGCTGTGTAACACCAAACAGACATGCAAGAGTGCATTTTTGTTTAGGGAGAGCTCAGCGTACCTGCAACCTTGCAGCCGAGTCAGGGAACCCTGTGCCAAGAGCCAGGAACATCTGCAGCACAGCCTAATTTTCTCCAGGTGCTGAGCATCAGCCTCTTCAGTGCCTGAAGTTTACAACTCAGCATTCCACACACTTTTCCCCGTATTTTCATGGCCGTTTCCAGAAGAGCTCATTTTATTACTCAGAGACACTGGATTTGTGTCTGCGTGCGTGTGTGTATGTACAGAGAGAGGCTTAGAGGGGTAAGGGGCATAAATCACTTCAAATTGCTACTGTAATAAATGTGGACGAAAGAATAAAATTTGTCACCAGCCTAATATTACCATCAATGTTTTGTCTAGCTACATTCCTTCCAATTTAAAAACAGTTCAATACCCCTTTTACCTTCAAGTAGCAGCACTTAATAAACAGTGATGGATGCTTTTTATTCCCTTTCCCCCCTTCCTCCTGTTCCAGGCTTCCCTATGTCTGTTACAAGGGGATTGTTTAGCTTGGGGGAGATGTAGATCCTCCATCCTTCTTGCATTGACATGCATCCCTCAAGGAATGACGACCATATTTAATTCATAACCCCCGTTGGCTACACAAACATACAACTTCCCATCAATTAGGCAACACAGAGACACTGTTAAAAATCAATGAGCTTATTATTAAATATATTTTCTTTTCGTGTAACAATAATAGTTATTGCTGCTCCGTTGTCAGAGCAGAATATCGGAAGGTGAAGCCGCTCTCCAAAAAGGGGCTGATTGCTTTCTGATCAGCTGCTCTCACTGCACGGCTCAGCACGGATGCTGAAGGGATAAAGGTGACAAGAAGTGACCAAACGGATGCTGCCTGGATAACATCACCTGGCAGCAGCCAGAGCCCAGTGCTTCCTGAATATTGACCCGATTTCCATAGCCACGCGTGGACTTGTGGAACTACAAGGCGCCAAACATCCGACACACACCAGAGCCGTCACAACACGGACAGGCTCCTGTTTGTGTTTTCACTGCGGCGTGTTTATTAGGAATTATTTGGATATTTTGACACATGCCACTACTGAGGGAGCTCCCTGCCTGCAAACAGAGACGTAAAGCCCGTGCCAGCTCATGCAAAGGTTAAAAAAAAGCTCTGCGTGCACACGCGAGAACCCACAGTGCACAGATTTTGGCAAGTACATCACATGCTGTCTGGCCACAGCTGATCTGAAGCGAGTCCCCCTGTAATTATGGGAGAAGGTGGAACAGGTTTCCTGCTAATTGGAAAATTCTGCAAATGGCACCGCTGAAGTAAATTGACAGTCGTTAGAATATTAGCAAAACGAGGGGACTGATTAGGAAAAAGCTCAGATGTGGACTTCTTTCTTTTCTTCCTTCATTTTTTTTTCTTTTTTTTTTTCTTTTTAATAGTGCCCAAATCTATTGACAAATTGATAATAAAAGCTGAGCTTAATAATAACAGCTGTTGTTTGACCTGGATGCAAATATATACATATATAAATATATGTATATATTCAAACAAAGATTATATATATATATATATTCCCTCCCAAACACACACATTAATTGCATATTATTCCCATCACTCTTCCCACATTAAGACAAACACATGGAATGTTTGCTAACTTCTAAGAAAACGAATGTCTACCCAAAACATACACAGAGTTTGGGGGGGGAGGGGGACCATCAAGAGACCTCTCCTAACGAAGCTGTCCTCACTTCATGCTTCAAACAGATCTCACAAGATACTTGTTTACATCTTTAAATCTTGAAGTGATTTGTTCCTAGGGGGAGCTGCATTTCTGTCGTAGATTTGTTTCCTGACTGACTGCTGCTGAGAATTCTGGTAGCAACTTCTCTTTGTGTTTTTAGTTTAAGCGGTGCAGGAAGCAAAGAGGGATTTGGCCACGACTTCGGCCATCCATCAACGCTTCGGTGTTTGTGCTCAGTACTTTTCAGCTACCAGTGGTAAGGGAGAAGCAGACGTGAGGGGAAAAACAAGACATTCTAATTAGACACACTCCCTCTCTAACTTCACTAGGAGCCTCTCCTGTCTTTCCCTACAATCCTCTGTTCAGCCTCAACAGAACAAGGGCCAGATCCTTCTGCTGGGACATCTTTGGGAGCTCCACCTCCTCCAAAGCCAACAGCCCTGATGGATAGAGCTCCGGGTGCTGAGCTTTCCCTGGTGGCCACTGGATTTACTGAGAGAATATTTGTTCCATACATTTTTTTTTTGCTTTAAACATGCTTCAAAATTTACTCCCCTTCTCACAGACAAGTCCAAAAGATAATAATGCAATTTAGCCAAAGAAATAAAAAGAAATAGAAGATATTCCTCCTAAATCCTCTATAACTTCTATACATATGTATTAAAAATGATAAATAAATCGGATGCTATCCAAAGATGAGCAACATTCTTAAAGCAGTCCAGCAGAATAAATACACAACTCCCAGTGAAATCCTACAGGCAGCCCAGAAAGACTTCCTACTATCACTGCAGTAAGACCTTCCCTCAGATCAGCTCATTCCACTGGAACCAGAGCACCCTACAAATGCTATGAGCTGGGGATCACTTTACTCATCCCAGTGATACAACAAAACCTAATAACCACTCCAGTCCGGATCATTATATCAAGCTTAGAACAAAAATCACTGCAGAGTGATTTCAACGCAATAGTATCAGTTTACATCCTGCTAAAATTCTAAAGGACTCTCACAGTCTGTGGTTTTCTGTATATTTTTGGTGGATCTGATGAGCAGACAGCCTGCTGTTTGCACTTCAAGTATCCATGTTTATTTTCCTACATTTATTTAAACAAATCAGGGAGTCAAAATAATGCCAGCTCCAGTCTCTTCGTAGTGGTCCCTAGATGGCAAGAACACACAGCAATTCCCAGTCCTCATGCTATTTTGGCCACTGCAGCATCTAATATCCTGCCCCAAAGCCAATTCAAATCAATGGACTGATTCTCATCAGCTGCTATGGATTTTGGATCAGCTCCTTTAGTGCCAAAGCTTGGCTGAATGTTTTCTGCGGGAGCAGATCTGCGTTCTCACAGGGCTAAGCCTGGAAATAAAGCAGCACGCCAGAAAGGAACAGGTAGGATTTCTTTCTAAGTTGGAAAGGAACACGAAGGTGCTTGGGCTTAGGATGTTGTCTCCCTGTCTCACGCTGCAGGTGCTGTTCCAGCTCAGACCCACAGAAGGAATCCTCCGTAGGTCCAGGAGGGACAAAGACCTCCGAGCTGCCAGCCCTAAGGGTGAGTGGGCTCTGACAGCTTTTAGAGGAGTCACCAGCCCCTGTGCCACACAAACCCGGTTTTTCCTTCCCACCTTCCTATGACTTTTTCTAATTTTGGCTTTCTTTTCCATTTTTTGGTGCATTCCCTCTCCCAGTTTTCATCCTTCCCGACAATTTCGTTTCACAAAAACAAAAGCCGGGAGGAGAGGGAGAAAGGAAAGGGAGGAGAAGGAATCCCACCAAAAAAAAAAAGAATCCAACCCAGACAGTTTGTGCCAAACACAGCTAAGAGTGGGGAGTGCTAGGGAGAGAAAGAAAAAAAAAAATCAAGTTACTTTCAATCAAGTGTCACACCTTTAAATAGTGGTTAAATCTTTGCATTATGCAGCTCATCCCTTTTACAACACGGGGTTCCCGTAGAGAATTCCCTGTTTACACTGGGAATTCCTCCAGGAGAGCATCAATAAAGCTGAACAGATGTCAGGGTGGAATGCCAGCGGCGGTGGCTGTTGTCAGGGGTGGTGGGGAGAGCGCCGGCGAACAATACGAGGCGGCATCTGCTGCACAAAGCCCGGCGTGTGGGTCGGGGGCTGCCAGCGCGCAGAGATCCCACCCTCTCCTTTGTCTGGGCACATTGCCTCCCTTGTTCCTGGATGACAGGGGTTGACACATGTCACCCAACCCTATCAGAAAGGCTATTTGTTTGGCTCTTGCATATGCACCAGTGTTTTTGACCTCCCCTGCTCGGAATACATTGAACAACCCTGGAAGGGGAGGCTGGGGAACGTGGAGGGGAAAAAAATCAAAACAAAACCCCACAGAACTCACGAGTCCACCCCGATACACAATTTCATTACATACTTTGTGTCTAAGTGAGGATGGAGAAGCCCTTCTTAATTAAAAGCGTTACTGATAAAACTTCGCCACCAGAAAAACCCAGGATTTGAAATATTTCCTAAAGAGGACTTCAACCAAATACTTGGAGCGGGTTTTGTTTTATAATGAATGGATAAAATTAAAGTTAGCAGTCTACAAGGAAAAAAAGAAACCCTCAAGCCTGGCTTCAGGAGGCAACAACTCTCAAGACCCATTCTGACGCAAACAGCATCACAGCCCCAGTTGGGGCAGGCAAGCCTGTGCCAAAGCAAAAGCAGAATCTGAACCTCAGCAAGGTCTTACTCTTATTCAGATCATCTGATAGCTTATGATAATAATAATAATAATAATAAAATAGATAATTAAACAATAGTATAAAAAGTAAACCGTCTTAGGTGACTAAGGAGAGTTCGTACTGATGTTAAAAAACAGGAAGCTGACATATGACAGAGAGTGGTCCCACTGCAAATGGGAACGCGTGCACATTTGGAGGCCCAAAATGAAATTCTGGTAAAGTCTATGGACTTAGGGGTTGGACTCTATGATCTCTAGAGGTCCCTTCCAACCCCTACAGTTCTGTGATTCCATGGACTTGGTCATCAGAAATGATAACAAGAAAATAATAACGATTTGGTTATCTTCTCCTCTTTATGAAGAACTTCTTTACAATCATTCCCCGCGGTTAATATACAATCATAGAATCACCAAGGTTGGAAAAGACCTCCGAGATCATCCAGTCCAACCATCCACCTACCACCAATATTTCCTCACTACACCACATCCCTCAGTACAACATTTCTTGAACACCTCCAGGGATGGTGACTCCAGCACCTCTCAGTTCCAACTCCTGGTACTAATAAAATATGTTTCATAAGTACGAGCTGAAGGAAGCAGAGCATAAGGCCTTCACTGCTAAGCAGCCTCACAGATGTAAGCCCCAGTTTTGGCTTGACATTGACAGGTATGGGGCAGAGAATGAGGTCCAAAGGCCAAACCTGGGAGCAGTCATTCCATCACTGCTCCATGGATCCGTCATTCACAGCCCCAACCTGAGCACTACACACCACCTTACATCACAACAAGGACTGTCAGACAGTTTAGGTGGGTTTTTTTTTAGCCAAAATAAAACAAAATCCGACGAGACGAGATTTTCACATCATCTTTTGTCTCCTACTAACATCCTAGCTGTGAAAGGGATATTTTTTAGCAAACAGCATCTCCAGTTACAGTGCAGGAAAGCTCGATCTTTCATCTGACGGGATTTAGAGATGCGTTCCAGGCTGGCACTCTGTGCACAGAGTCAAACCTTTGAACTGTCTTCTCTCCCAATTTCTTCACTACTTTCACAAGAGAGAAATGCATACATGCAGAGTTTAGGATTTCTCTCTGATTGCAAAGCAAACAAGAAATCCCACTTTTTTTTTTTTTCCAACCTTTTTATGCTTCAGAGGTTCAGTGCTTGGTGTTTTTCTTCCCCCCTCATTTGACAATTAGAAATTATTTTTGGCTGCTACGTAGCTAGCCAAGGTTAATTGGTCTTGCTGCTGTAAAATACTGAATCCTGATCATTTGATTAATGAGGTGTCAGAGGCCACGAGTAACCAACACTACTTTATTTTGGGGGGGTGGGTGGGAAGGAAAAACACTGACATATAAAGTACCTTGAGAGATTTCCCATTTCTCTCGCTCCTCTTCCCATCGCTGATTCAAATGCTGTTTTAATTCTCAGCGTGGCCAAGAAAGAAAGAGAGCAATCCCTCCATCTAAGCCCACAAAAAAGCTCCTGGTGCCGTGTTTGGCCCCTGAGGACACAGGATGGGAAGATGCCCAAAGGAAAGCGATGGAGTCGAGTGTGGACATATAAAATCCCCACTCCACTCCCTCTGCTTCCATTCCTATCACTGACAGCAACATGGGATGCAGGTACGGGGATGGCTCCTCAGCTAAATGCTTTCTTTGGAGAATTTAAATAGACTCCATGCAATTTTAAGGAACATACGTTTCATGTAGATTTGCCTTATGTCTGCAGTGAAGAAAAAAAACCCCATGGTAAATAGCGTTCTGCTCCCATTTGACTCCACTCAAGAGCAAGCCGATCTCCCCCTATTAGCAGCATCGATGCACTTTGTCACAATAAACCACCGTATATTATGTTTATATATGTCCTTCAGGCATGTCACAACAGTTTGGCGTTCTGAGCCGCTCTACCACTGTGTACATTAAATAGTCATGTAGTTACATTAAACAGTGGGGAGTTCACACTTCACAACCACTCAGTGTTTTAAAACAGATGTGGGCTGTCTGCTGTCAGGCTGTAATAGAAAGACTTAGGAGGATCTTGGTGAGAATTTAATCTCCAGATGATTGAGTGCTCCCTGCTCTCCTTCCACCAGCACTCCCCAGCCCCGAACCCCAACTTCTGGGATAGGATGGAGAGGAAGGAGGAGTGGGAGCTGCGATCCCAATGCTGAGAACAGAGCCGGGAGGAGCGAGGCAGAGCGCGGAACACTTTGTGCCACGGAATATTTCTGAGTTGGGGAGGGGTTGGGAGGGGGGGGGGGGGGGGCTGCCAAGAGTGCCCAGGGATTTACTGACAGGAGAATTTCTGACAGTTGATGGACAGATGAATTCCGTCATGGAAGCGTTAGTCGAAAGCGGCAAGGCCAGATGGAAACTCACAGCTTGTCTTTAATATTAATTTTCTCTCTCCCCCTCCTTTTTTTTTTTCACTCTTTTTTTTTTTTCTTTTTTCTATTTTGCAGGAGATCAGAATTCCCTAATTCCCTAAAATGTTTCAATGCATCTTGAGGTATTATTTTTCCAGTGCCTCAACCCACCTACTCTTAATAAGAAGTGCTCCTTTGTGTTAATGTTATTTTTTTCCTCTTCCCTCTCTGCCTATTCCCCTGCCTGCCCAAAAGTCAAAAGAAATCAAGGAGAAAGAAAAAAAAATAATAAATCTGTAGAGCTCCACAGCTGTTGAGGAGTCTCTGCCTGGGTTAAAACACACATAGATGAGTCACATCTCAGCCCCGTGTAATATTTTAGAGATGCAGATGAATCCGCGGCAGCCAACGTGGTTTGGCCGCGGTGACACAGAACCAAACCCACACCTGAAAGACACGAGCCACCAGGAAGGAAGACCTAATGACATCAGCTGTATTTCGAGAGGAAAAAGCAGAGGAGTGGGAGCACAGTGGCATGTCATGTTCCAGAGGTTTCCAGCAGCTGCTCAGAGAGAGCTCTCTTTTGATAAAAGCAATTTTTTGCTGTGACAGGGAATCAGAAAATCAGCCCAAAGTCACACAATCCCGGAATTCTTTTTCCCTATTTGTTTATAAGCTCAACCACCACTACACCTCTGTTCCAAAATCAAAACCGACCCCCAACATCCCACAGTGATCCTTTAAAAAAAAAGAAGGAAAAAGAAAAATGGCTTCATTTCCCCCAATATATACTCGTGAAACTGATGCAAATATACAATAATGGTCACGCTGAATAAAACTGATGCTGCCATTCTCCTTTTCAGAAGTCCTATATTCAGCTGGGAATAAACCATATGGTTCTATCATAATTTAGCACGTAGGATCCTATGGATATTTACCCTGTAGAATTCCAAGACGGAAGGAATAAACATTCTTTTTCCAGCGACTCTCATGAATTCAGCCACAACATCAACGACACAAAACTCAACGGTATGGAGGATTTGAAAGCCCATTCAAAAGGGCCTCCCCTCCCCAGGAAAGTCAATGGACAACTCTCAGCACTGCTAATAAAAGCTCACTCCGGGCTTTGCCATCTTAGGGAGATTCTTTGGTAACAGTGTTGCTCCAAACTCGCTGCATATTAACAGGCTCGATGATGATTATTTCACATTGAAATTAGAACATATGCATGTTTTGCCTATTTGTTTTCTTCTCGATCTTGGTTATGTGCAAACATTTGCAATGCAAGATGATTGATGTGCAGTATGAAGCCCCGCTGTAATCGCAGTAATTAAACATTTGGCCAAACTGCTAAAATCAGGGGTGTACGGTGGAGCTGCAGTTTAGGGGATGAACAGAATACCACTGCGTGCTGCTCTCTGAAGAGCTCTTTGAAACAGAGCTCGAACAGGAGTAATTGTTTGCACAGAACTCCAGCTCCCTGTCACCGGAATTGCAATCTACGCATTACGATCCAAAACTGGGGAAACGTGCAAGGATCACGCGCACGCGACGCAAGAAACAATTATTCAAATGTAATGTAAGCACCATGCCCAGTCAACGGCATTCTTGCACATCTGACCCATGATTGTTTCATCATGCATGCAACAGCTTTGCATTTTTGAAAGCCAGACCCTTGTAGCAGGGATTACGTGCACTGGCTGTGGCTCCCCATCCCAATTCTGCACCCGCTGACAACACACTCCGAATCCAAGAGCTCTGCAAACCTTCACGAACTTAACGCTGGGAGTCTAAGGGAACAAAACAAGCTAGAAAAGAAAACACAACAATCTCAACTGGACGGGGACCAAAGGAGCAGCTCAGACTGCAGTATCACATCCCAACGCCCATGACTGTGAATCTGGAAGTGCATCCAAACCTTGTGGCTCAGACATATCCTTACTCACAGCTGCAGTTTTTGCATAGTTTTACACAAAAACAGCACCATTAGCCACCCACACAGGTCAGGAAGTCCTCTCAACCTCATTAGCAAATCTGCTCCTATTTTTGAGTCTGGAAAAGTACCATCTTCCTTCCCCAGCTGGTGCCCTATCAATCTCTCCAGCTTAGGCAAACTTAAAAATGAAGATTTAAATATGCATCCATGTAACTTAGCACAGAAATTTGTGGAGTCTGACCTTAATAGAGATCAACTGCCGAGAACCTCAGCTAGAGGGGACCCCACTGTGTTACAACACAGCCTGCAGGCAACAATCTCCCCGAGGTATTTAAATCAGTAACCCGGGACATCCCTCCCAAACCACAGAATGAGTTAAATGGGAATCAGGGAATCACACCCAGGCTGTCCTTCCCTTGGAGCCAGCTCTCACCAACAACTGCCCAACCTAAATCAGACCTAAGCCTGCATGCTAACATCTGCAGTTTAGAGGCTGAGACCAATCGTGTCACAGTCAGAATTTCACATGCCTTGGATAACGGAGAGAGGATCTCAGCTGTGGAAACATTTCTGATCCTGGTCAGTGACATAACCTTTGAGTCACTGATGTAGATACCACGCAGCATTAACTTTGCATCCTAAATCAAGCGACTGCTTCTGAACAAACCACTGCTTCTTTGTCAGCAAAAGATTTTTAAGATCATGCAATGGGTGACAAAGGTGCATGACTCATCTTCAGCAGTGGAACACAATCAGCAGTCCATTACAGGGCTCTCAGGTAAAACCTTTACGCTTGCACAAGGCTTCATGGACAGTCTGCACCTTTCCTTTTGTGTAGGGCAAGGAGCTTCCCCTGCCACACTGCCACACTGAGTTCTTTCCATGGGTGCACAGGACACTGCACCAAACCTCTGTGCTGCATTGCAGAGGTGGTTGCATTCTGCACGTGCATACATACAGGAACTGAAATACAGCTTTGCAATTAAAAGGTATTCTGTGCAGCAATAAACTTATCACCAGCACGTACCAGAGTGATCTCCTGATGATCTTAGAGGTCTTTTCCAACATAATGACTCTATGACACCAACCCTCTGCACCTCTGAAAGGTAACCGAGAGCATCCTCACCCAGGCCCTGCTGGTACCAAAAGGTAGAACTGAGGAAGGGATTCTTTTTCTCTATTTTCTTGTTACCTAATGGAAAATTGGGTCTCTCAAGTCCTGCTTTCTGTCACCACTTTTATAGGAAGGAAAAAGTCCTGCTCTGAGAAGCAGTAAGAGCTTTTCCACTTTTGGTCTCACTTCTAACTTCTCACAAGAGAAGAAATCATGCTCCTTGAAGCCAACACCCCCAGATATTTGGGAGAGCTCAGATCGAAATCTGAATTTTTCTGTGTTTGTTTATGACTGCAGTACATAAACAAGCCGTGTCAGTCAGATTCCTGCTAGCTGCAGCACTCCCTAGCAAGAAGGAGTTTGTCAGAAAGGGTTGGGGGGGAGCAAAGACAGCGAAACTTGAGAATTCAAATGAGAAGGGAGCATTACGAGGCTAGCTTTGAAACTAGGAACCCTGCACAAAATGCGTTACAAAGAACCCACAGATGCAAGTGTTAGACCGAGCTGAAGAGCCGAGCGTGATAAGCCCAATGTCTGGGCACAAGGGATGGGAAGGGGCAAAACACAAAGCATCGCCCCAACCAGCCACCACAGTGCTGAGCTGTGCCAACGTGCCCTGCTGAACGGCAACAGGTTGTACCTCCCCCATGCAAACCTCTGCTCCAGCTGCCAGAAATTCCCCATCTCTACCTCAGCGAGACACGTAGTCACAGGTTCTGCCACTGCAGCGTTCTCCTTCACAATGCCCTCTGAACAGGGGAAGAGGTGACGAGCTCAGGCTCCCAATGTGGTGATAGTGCTGTCCGTGTGTACATCTCACCGCCACGCATCTGGTCAGCATTTACAGGGGGCTGCGCTGGTAGTTCTACAGCTGTTTAGGCATGTAAGTAGCATCTATACTTAAAAGACTCCAGAAGGGAAGGGTGGGAGGGAAGGGGATGAGGGATGAAGTAGAAACGGAGAAAGAGAAAAAGGAAGGTGGCCAGATGCTGCTTTAAAAGCAGGGATAACAATCCTTTTCATGACCGGGATTTGTGCCCCTTAAAAAAATGTATTCCATTTTGTAGGTTTATTGCTTTGTTTATTAACGTCATCCAGGATTTGACTCAGAGTTCTCAGCAAACATCTAGGCCACCTAACAATGATTTCACAGAGGAGTTTGATGGAGTTCAGCTGCAAAATCCTCAGCACTGCCATCCATTCATGTTTGCATTTGTGCACTCTGCCAAACCCTTGAAACTTGGGAAATAAAGGCAGAGAGCACACAGCACTTTGCAGGATGGGCCCTATGCAAAGGAATACAATCAACATAACAACTTATTCCAACATGCCAAAGACCCTCAAATTTGCACAGGAGCTGGGCACACCAAAGTTGCTTTGTACCTCATGGTAAATTCTATAACGACCCATTAATTGAGAGCCAAAGCCATCTGAACACTGAGGCTGGGAAGGGGTTGTTATTACAGGATGGGGAAGCCTTCCCCACCCTCCAATTCCTAGTTTTAGAGTTCTCTAGGGTTTGAGGATGATGGTTCTGGCAGAACAGAGTAGTAAAATTCATAATAGACAATAACATAAGAAAAATATTTATTTGCTCAGTTTTTGTTGTTGTTGTTTTGTTGTTGTTGCTTTTTTTTTCTTAATAATACCCTGAAATATAAAGGAGAAGTTGTGCAACCTCTACTTGTGGTTAAGAGCAAAACAACAGCTGTGAAAAAGCACTACAAATTCCTTCAAGAGTTTAAAAGACAATAAAAAAAATTCTGGATACAAAACATTTTATAGTTGAACAAATTATTGAATGATGCTCAGACACCACAGCATCCCTTATTTTCTAATAGAAAAAAATGTATCCAGAATCAGATGTCCAAGTCCTAAAATGCTGCAACTGGAATAGAATAGCAAACACACCTACAATGATTTAGCTAATTGCTGAAATTTAAATTCTTTTAAGATGTAATACAAAGGTTTGATTTATTGTCATCTTATTAAATGAATTTCTTCCATGAAAGACAGTCATCTCTGCCTTTTGTTCAATCTTTGCATGTCTTCTCCTTCCACATCTGTCTTGTAAGCATCATGACAGTGCATGAAGTTCCGCTCATGAGCTTTACATTGAACTTGGAAGGAAAATGACCAGCAGGTTACACACCTGAATGCCTAATCTATCAGTGAGTGCCAACCTTTGCAACTGCAGATCCTGATCCTACTCTGAGCTCTGCCACAGTCTACGAGAACACTTGGCAACTCACAGAGAGCATCTCTCTTATTTTATGTGCTCACATCAGTAGGACACCAATGGCTAAATGCCTTCAAAGCTCACAGGGTTTTGGTTTACCAAGTGTGCAGCAGTGCAACATGAATGGCAGGACTTCCCTCTGTCACTGCAGCAATCTGAAGCCAGATGTATAGAGGAGCACTCAGAAGCCATTGCAATGTGGGCCATAAAAGGACTTTAGGGAAAGAATACAATAGCATTACTCATCAGATGAACTGCAGAAACGGAAACAAAACTGCCATTAGCCTGCCCAACTGCAGGGAAAAAATGGGTTCATATTTACAACAGTTTAAGAAAATAAGCCTGCTTTGTAATTAGGAAGAACGTACCCACTGTCAATTGCCATAGTGTGGCTTTATTTAAATAATACATGATAAATTTTGATTGTGTGACCATATGCTGGATTTAGGCATAAGCACTACACAGAAGAGAGGCAGAGAGGAGCAAACAACAATGGAGAAAAACAGTGACAGCAAAAAGCCCGTAAACGAGACCCATCTTTACAAAGATCCCAGAAGCAGAAACCCTGTTGTTCCTGCAATGACATCACCTTCTCTTCCTAAAGATACAGCCAGAGGAGAAACAAGCAGCTCCTCAGCCCACAGCACACCTGGATGCTGCCTTCTGCGCGATCCAAAGGAACACGGGGCAAGAGCAAGTTACAGTGTGCTCCCTGTAGAGCACAGCAATGCAAACACGACCCAGACCTGCTGTTCTCTGCACACCCTGAGAAAAATCACGTCAGAAAACCACTAAACATGAAGGCACCTACTTGCAGCATTATTTCTCAATTTTCTCCTTTTTCCTTGTCTTTATTCCTCTCCTTCCCCCCTCCCCTACTCCCCCCATCAACTCCCCTACATTCTACATCTGCACTTTATTCAATGAACACATCTGCATTCTTTCTTTCTGTTTTTGGCCAGAAACTCTATCCAACCTTTATCACTGACACCTCTCCGCAGTTTCAAATTCCAGCCTTGTGCCAAATCCCCATTTCCTGCTGCTTAATTTCCATTCATTTACTCTTGTTTTTGCTTCTTCTGCCATTCCCAGCATGGACCAGCTCCAACCCAGCTTCTTCTAATTTTTTAAGGAAGGCTCCCTATTGAGTGCTATTGGAACTTGATCCTCTGCTCCAAGCCAATGGCTGGCTATTGTTTATACTACCTAACAACAGTTGCCAGTATGACTGCTTTTTTCCTTTTCTTTATTTCACTCTTTAAGTGTATATCCTAAGACCCAAGAGAACTCCTCTCCACATATGGTGACCCATTAGGTCTGATTTTATTATTACTTCTGCAGAATCTGAAGTAGCCTCTTTTAAGTACGCCTGTGTGTGTATGTGTGTGTGTACCTATGTGTGTATATATCTAAAATTAAAAATAAAAAAAATTCAAAAGAAGCCTGTGGTGTCTTCTTTACACCAGTCAGTTGATCTGGCTCTGTTCCTACCCATGGAATAAGCTGGGATTAAGATATTAAGATTGCGGTCTTTCAAGAAAAATCATCCTCCTAGCAGTTCAACAAGAGTTATGTTTCACGCAGGTGAAACCCAAAAGCTGCAGCAGAACTTAAGCCCTTACTTGAGCTGCTGAGAGCACAGGAACTTTCAAAGTTCTAAATTACACAGAACTATTCTGGTGGGTTTGCAAAACTTCTCTCTTCTTTTCACACAGAAGGAAATACTCTTAATAAATAGTAACCAGAGTTTCAGTGCTCTCACCCTAAGCAGAGGTAAGTTACCACTAGATGAGCAGAGGAGCAGGTTAAGAACTGCAATGATGAAGCAAAAGCCGTCCATCTCAGCTGCTGGGAAAGCTTAGGACATGCTCCAGATAAGCTGTCTTACCCTCAGGGATAGCTTTTCACTCAGGAAGAGAACCTAAGCATTCTATTTCACTCTTGCAGGAGCTGATCACTCCACAAACATCTTTATTCAAGGGCTCTTTAAACTTAAACCAATGCTCACCATAGCTCTGCTTGCACCCGGGCTGCTTTTTCCCCTCCAAAAATTGTCCTGCACACGTTGGGTAACAGCAGCATTAAGGCCTTCTGCTCCTTCCCTGCTGGTGTCACTCACAGCTTCAATGTCTCCGCTCCCATCGTTTTTGGCACCTTCTCCCTTCCTAGATTTTGGCCTTTCTCCTTTAACCTAAGAACTGGAGATCTGGGATTTGGCGACAATTAACCATTGGAATTCAAGTATCTGCTCCTCCTTTCAGACAACAGAGGCCCTAGTTCTGAAGACACTTAAAGGCAGCACTGTCTATGACCCTTCAGTTGGAGCTGGCCATGTTCTATAGTTGGCAAAAGCAGACCCCGCTGTCCCTCAAAGCTTCTCACTTAATCCCACTGTGAGAGAATATGAGAGGACTCAAGCAATGGCTATGTTAAAAACACATTCAGACACAGATGAAAATTTCAGGCCCATGGTGTTAGGGTGCCTGAAACGTGCTCCAACACTTTCTCCTGTCCCTGGCTTGCGTAGCAATGGTGTTATATCTCAGGCTTTCAAAGGGAGTTTGCCTCCTTGTAAGGTTTTATGACACAGATGTGTTGCACACTTGGCTGAGCTGTGTTCTCCTTTTATTTAATTATTCTGTTCAAAGTTTCAGAAGCAGCATGCTCCTTCACAACTTTGGTCCCGTTTCCACGTTTCCTAGCAGCCTCATGACTAACACTGCAGCTCACAGCTCCTTCCCACTCTACTCAAGGACGATGATCCTCTGTTCAATGTTTCTCGTGACCAAGTCCACTTGTTGGAGTCAAGAGACACCATAACACAGTACTTCAAGCTCTACATGCCAGACAAACTCCATCAAGGTGAGGGAAAGACTTTCACTGCCATCAGTGGCCTTTGGTCTTCAACTTTTGAACCACGTGTTAAGCCTCAAGTAGCCTCCCTGGGAACCAACTGTTACACAGCCCTGACAGATCAATGCTAAGCAATCAAAGCAAAAATCATTCCTTCAGCCTTGATCAGCTGAAGAATGTCACATTAGCAAAGGAAAAAGAGCACTAGAGCGAAGGCAATAATGGAGGTCTCAGGTTTTGACAGGCAGAGATTATGCCATCACTTCTGAGATATGGAGGATGATCAAAGTTCAGCATTTTTTTTCTACCCCAGAAAAAAAAGCAAAATAGCTGATAAACGCACTCTTAACTCCATATTAATTAATACACAAGTGAGGCAAGATCCTAGCAAAGACAACGCAATTTTGCTGTGAATGAATTCTAGCAAGTCTAAATATTTAAGTCTCATCTCTGGTGTTATCCCAACCCACCAGCACGTGTGGACATTAAACCCAAGCTTCTCCTCACTCAGGATTTACCCTTCCACTTCAAATTCATGCATCTGTCTCCCATTTATTTTTTATGAAGATACTCTTCTCAGTTTAGAACATTCCACGAACATGAGGGATTTTCTCTAAACCCATTCTTAATATTTCTTACGCATGCTTCATTTGTTACACAGCACGGCTGGGTTTGGAGCAAACCCCACCCTGGGAGCAGATATTTCCCCACTGCAGAACGTGCACACTCCTTTGAGGTGCTGGGTGCAAACACAACCACTCTTGTTACTGTTGAATTCTTATCTTTCATCTGTGTGATGGTCCCCAAATGGCTTTGAAAAAATAAAATACCATCCTAACAACCAGTAGTATTTTAACAACAAAAACAAATGTATAAAAAGCAAAAACGCTGGGTAGGGTAGAGATATCTGAAATTTGTTCTATTTTTCATAGTGGGCAGAGGTATCAAATATACAAAAGTGTTCACAGCCAGGTTGGTGGGGCCATGGGCAGTCTGACCTGGTGCTTGGTTTAGTGGTTGGCAAACCAGCCATGGCAGGAGGTTGGAACACAATGACCCTTCAGTTCCCTTCCAACCTAAGACATTCTACGATTCGGTGAAAATAAGAACTTTAATCTTACAATGAGATTGTTTTTAACTCCAAAGGAAACATAAACTCCATTCTAAGTCAACCTGAAATTCTGACTTCTTGCTATTCCATTTCTGAAATTTTTTCATGTGGGATCTCAAATACATTAGCTGATAAACCCTTAACGACAGCCTTTTCCAAACAGTTGCATTCTGCTTAATGTAACAACCATAAACCAAATCAGAAAACTTCGCTGTCAGATGGGAAACAGACCGAAGAGAATGAGACTTGCACAAGAGAATCTGCAGCAGATTTAACAAATGACTCAGACCTTCCACACCCTTTCGTTTACCCACAAAGCCAACCATTTCCCTGTAAACCTTGTGGAGGATGATATACGAAGACCAAAACAGCAGGTATCAAGATTTTGGCAAAGACTCGGGCAGTTTGAGAAGCTGTCACTGTTGGCTGTGGGGCTTTGTCGTTACAGATGCTGGATTATTCACTTGGAGGCATAGCTGACACATCCTGAAGTCAACCCTTTACCCAAGCACAACATGAAGGACTGGATTTTGTCTGTAACACAGAGCCGCTGCGACAGAGCTGGCTGACCACTCCATACCTCAGTTTCCCCATTTAAAAAAATAATAATAACATAAAGATCCACTGGGCAATGTTATCATAACAGAGGTTGGGATTTTGGGACTCTGCTCTAATCCTAGCGCTGCCACTGCCCCGCTGTGAAATCCTAAGGAAGTTGTTTCACATGCCAATGTGGTTTCTGGGCTCAGCACCCCATGTTTATACAATCTGGTTTGAATGCGAGCTTCCCCTTGGCAGGAGCTGTCCCCCTATGACAGGAGCAGTACCCGGCGCTGACAGACCTGACAGCAGCTCAAGCTCTGGGCAATCCTGAAACACTGCTTAAGTTTTGTATATTTTGATTGAAAGTTCGCAAACGAGGGAAGGAAAGGGTAACGATCCAGATACTAAGCATAATATCTGTCCTAAACCCAGGCACATAGATGTCACATATTTGCTTGATGACTTGTCGGCCGGTACAAATCCCATTTTGTAAGAGCCCTCTCGGTTATGACATCACTCCAGAAGTATTTGTGTCTTCACAGGGCAGGCCCTGCTCTGCTCCTCTCCTGGCAGCTCTGCCCCTAAATCTCACCAAGGATCCAAAATACAGGCATCAGCTTGGGCAAATAACCCCCCTACTCACACGCTTTTAAACCCTTCTTAAATCTCAGAAAGGAAACAGCTTTCAGCTCACCACAGCGCACGACTGCAACATGGGATGTTTTTCCAGCTCACTGATATTTCATAAATACCATTTGTTGTCATGTGGTTAAATTAAAAACTCAGGATATCAAACATCAAACAGTATGTTAATGTCAAGTATGCTTGAATAAATACTAAAGAGTTCAACTGACTGAAATATGTGCACTACTAGCTAATTAAGAAAGAAGCAGGTGTGAAAAAAAAAAAAACTAATTCAAGCAATTTTTTTTTATTTTTTATAATTAATAATGTTTACTTGTAGTTCCCCTTATAATAAGGCTCCAGTTTAACCTCCAGAGAATTCCTAGCTGTAATCCAGCATTTTAAAAAATAATAATTGAACGTGACGCTTTTAAAAAGCAGATCCGTTTTCAAACCTGAGTAATCTGCCCGGCATTACGTGCAGGGAGGGGTTTTGTTTTATTAACGATGAAGCTTTGTATCCATTGGATCCGTTACCAAATGATCCCAGCAAATATAAAACCCAACCGGGCCCAGCGTCCATCACAACGATACCTGCAGGGATGGGAGATGGAACAGAAGGGATGGGGACGACACGGTTTCGTGGGATGGCTGCAAAAATCATTAACAAACAGCGAGATAAGGTGATTTCATAATTCTGAGGCTGTTTTCTGGTGGGTCCGAAACTTCTCGGAGGAGCAGTGCCTCTATGACATTACAGTCTAGTTTTATGCCGGCAAGCAAAAAAAAAAAAAAGAAAAAGAAAAAGAAAAAAACAACATTAAGATTTTTATTTGGACACTTTTGGCAGCAAACACGCGGCCAATCAACTAATCCAAGACTGTATTTAACGTAGAATTACTTTCCAAGAAGGCAAATGGAAGTAAAGGAGGAAAAAATGGCTACAGATGTAAAAACAGACCTGGGATATTTCATTGACATGACATATCTACTGCATTTAATTAAAAGAAGAATGTATGGGAACAATGCATCCTACTCAATCCGGGTCGGGGGAACAAAATAGGACTGGATTAGATAGGACAACTCTAATCCCCAGAGAGATTCCCATATTTAATGGGAGCGCCACATGTTTGATATGTAGGGAAGCAAGTGGGTGTTCCTGGATTTGATCCACTATTCATCATAATACCGCAGCCTTGTTCATTCCCAGTGAGGAGGCTTAAAACCATGAAACCATATGTAGAATATTAAAAATCATTTAAAGCTAAAACGAACATTATGAAACCATGCACTCCGGTTGAGGCTTCAGTCCAACAGCCCTCCGAGTGCTCACTGTTCCTGTTGATATTGGTTCAGGGAGTAAACGAAATCACACGCACACATGGGCACACACACACACACACACCCCTTCGGTGCAGATGATGGCTTCGTGCTAACACAGCAGCGAGCTCGTTATCAATAATTGATGGGGCTTTAATACCTACAGCATCAGAGCTTTAATTTATAATTAAAGATCAGAAACTCCAGTTCTATCTTTCCCCTCTTCCTATTTGGTGTTTTAACTTTCTTTTTCTTTTTTTTTTTTTCTGACATTAAATTGTTTCTCAGACACAGTCAATAACTTTGCTATATTCTCATTGCCATTGAATTAATCATAGCTCTGCCCTAACCACATGGAATTTAATTTCCCATAAGAGAAATGTTTACTTTGGTTTACTTTGTTGGAACTCAACGTACTTATACAGTCTATAAAGATTTACTGTAACATATTTTGTTAAGCAACATTAAAGCCTGTGCTGACAGATCTTGTCTTACATTACTTCACTTACATTCAGACCCTTAATGCTTTTGCTATACACCGGTGCAGCAATAAGGCAGCAGGACTGGCTTAGATGTGCATGTTTCAAAAGTCCATGAAATGCAAAAGTCTTGGGGCCATATTTTGTTTGCAGCTCATTTGTGGTCAACTGCTCTGTACTTTGCATTAATTTTTATTACAGCCATTAGAACCATTGAGATGAATGAATGCCATGAACAGAAGAAAATAATTTTACTATCTAATTCCTTGCTACACATTTGTTCGATCTAAACTGATTGCATGGGAGAAGCTAGAGGAAGTTTCAAGGCTTATTTGCTATAAAACAGTCCAGGGACAGGATTTGGAAACTTTGAGGCTTGTATCACAGAACAGCTGAGGATTGAAGGGACCTCAAAGATCACACAGTTCCAACCCTGCTGTGGGTTGGTTGCCACCCACCAGATCTGGTTGCCCAGAGCCCCAACCCACCTGCTCATAGGTCCCTCCAGAGATGGGGCATTCACAATTTCTCTGTGCTTAATTATGAGTGCATTCCTCCAACCCTAATTTTCCCTGCTCTTGCTTTGCATCAATCTGGTCCATCCATACGACAAGCACCACGACGTGCAAGCTTCTCACCTCTACGTGTACACACCCTCAGCAGGGTTTGATCCTGAAATTAGCAAAGGCAGTGCAGGGGACAACAGCACCATGCTCCATACAAGCATAATGTCCTGGCAGAATCCCTGCCCTCCAACGCTTCAGAGCATTAGTAGCTCCTGTGCTGTAAGTGCCACTGAAGCCTGTGGGAATCCTGATAGATCTGTGCCAGGGAATACTGGGTTTGAGATCTCAGAAGCAGAAAATTCCCATAAATATCCAAGCACTGGAAAGCAGAACTACACATATACATTAGGCAGTCCCATGACAGACTGCATCCAAACATGTTTTTCAGTGTTCAGCAACGAGAACTAAAATATTTACTGTAGTACTGAGCAAATTTGGGTAGGGAATTCCATGTGGTGCTGACAGGCTTTCTCCAAAGATTCAGCACATCCCATTTGCTGGGAGCGGGGACTTTGTCATCCCAGTCTGCCCTTCTTTAGGTCATGCTCACCCCAGATCCGAGCTGCCCAAAGGATGTGGAGGGGAAAATATGGAAAGCAGCACGATTGTGTTTGGTTCTGGTGAAATCAGACCTACTGCTGGCTGCGGATGTGAATTCAGCTCACATGCATACGCACATGATGGGGGTGGGAGTTGGCAGCCGGGTGGAGGAGAAAGGAAAAAGTGATTTTTTAAACTATATTTATTAAATCACTGCTGAGAACAGAGGGGGAAAGAAGAGCCTGGGAATCTGCAGCTGAGGCTCAGCTGGTGAGAAGACAAAGGGAGACCACAGTGCGTGTGCACTACAGGAAAGTCATGTAAGAAAACAACAAAATCCCCAAATTTTCACGTGTACCTCGGAGAAACAGCACAGTTTGTCTTAAAGAGATAGTACAGGAATCAGCCAGACAACGTAACCTTCAGATGCTACCTTACAACTTCCTTGCACAAAAACAGCACATGGGATGTCCCACCTGTTTCAAACAGGACAACTCCCATTCATTAGCTTTTGCCATACTCGCTACCAAGGAGCACTCTACTGCATTCCTTGCTACATCCGAGGGAGTAGCACTGGGGCATGGACCACAAGCCCTGTTCTTCAGGGTCTGTGCCCAGTGTGACTGAGCCACGGCTCTAAGATGGCCACAAAAGAGTCTTACCTCACCTGGAGGTCCTCTGAGAAGCCTGGGCTCTAATTCTGACCTCAGCACAACCGTTTTCCTTCCTGCTGTTAACCAAGATCCCGGGCAGCGATGGCAAAAGCTCAGTCTGCATCCCACCCAGCCGCCAACAAGGCACGGGAAGGGCAGCAGTCCCTCCACAGAAAGCTAAGATTTTTTCTGATGGGTGCCTGGATGCTAACGATGGGGATCACAAAAGTGCAATACCTCAGCATCGCACCAGGTGGCTTCCAAAATCTGCTCCAGATATCCCTGGACCCGATGACGCACTGGGGTTGTGGCTTCTTTCGGTTTGAGCCTCTATTCAGGGCATACAAATGCTGAGGAGCCCTTAAACGCTGCAAGGTGTGATGGCAAAGCCATCAGCTTGCTTGTTCGTAAAGGAGAACAGAAGCAGCAATCCCACAGAAAATCCGTTCAGCAGAACTGCACTTTTTAAGGACATGAATCACTTCGAGGGCAGCACTTTAACATTCCACTTTTCACGTGTAATTTCTCTCATCAGTCATTATATGCATTTTACGACAGGTGGAACGCGGCCATAACAAGCACTTCTGCACGGGGCACAGTTTACTTGTTACTTGATGCTCGCGGAGTTGCAACATGACAGTGAAATTGTGCCCAGCAGATTGGGCTGTCCAAGGAGAAATCACTTCAATACCTCTCACCAGTTCCTATTTTAAAAAACTGTGTGAAGAATAACTCCCTATATGAAACTTTTCATTATTGGGTTCTTGGTTTTTTTTTTTAAGATTTTTTTTTTTTTTAACATGCAGAATTTGCCACTATTTGTTCATTTCCCCTTAAAGGTGAAACTTCCCTTTTTTCCTTCCCATTGTGCAAATATTTGGGCCCAGACGTACGAGCCTGGGACTCACAGCCCGGCTGCATGAAAACAACCCGCAATGGGACTTCTCCACTCCTTCCCCCCATCTGCCTCAGCCTTCTGGGAACAGGAGCCTCTCAGAGCACCACAGAAGCAGGTGCGGGTGTATTTTAAGCAACAGAAAATCAGTTTAATTAAACTCTCCTCGGACTTGCAAACCGCGAGTGTTGCTTTCCTTTCCCCAATAAAACAGCCCACAACAAACAGGGCTGCTCCTGGGTCAGCTCACCCCGGTTTCACACCTCTGGAAGAAAGAACGTGCTGCTCCATGCAGGGAGTGCTGGTGAAAGCATTGCTCTTATTGGTAAAGAGAGCACCTGAAGTTCTGCACTATGCGAAGAGCTGTGACTCTTACTGGTGGGAAACTGGAGCCACAGCAGTAGCTCCGGGTACTGATTGACAAACCCAGAATGGTACTAAAGGAAAGTCAAGAAGGAGTAGTTTACAAGGCAAATTATTTCAGGGAAATTGAGGGTGGGGTTTTAAATCACTCACTAAAACTGATAAGTTAATGTACGTCGCACTTACTGGAGGTTCATGAACCGAAAAAACCCTCCACTGCTGTTAGGCACCACCTCTAAGCCAACAAACACACACTCCACCGGTGAAATCTCCTGTGATATTTGCAGTTTTCTGAGTCGCTGACTTTAATTACACATCTGGATTTAAGAGTTAAATTGGCAAAGCCATAAACAGACAAGCAAGCCACTTTCCTTCCCATGTCTCCCCTTTTTCTACTCAGATTTATGTGTAAAAACTTCAGCATTTCTCAACTCCCCTTTGTTTCAAGAAACTACAAAAATAGCTTTGGTCTCCAATGCTGTTCGAGCCAAGTCTTTTTTCTATTTGCCATGACATTTCTCCCTCGTCAAAACCTTACAAAAAGTTAAACAACACAAAACGTTTTTGAATAAGGGTAAATGTCCGCCCTAAGCTGACAAAACCCAGGAAACTGAAAGTCAAGGCTGATACCACCAAATTCAGGCTCTCACGAACAATAAAAGGGAAAGACAAAGTGGTACAAGCTTTAAATAATGTCTGCCAAAGCTTCTCATCTTTAGGATCAAGCCCGCTTGCACGCAGATGGAAATGAAAGCATGAACACAGAATCCCACTCCTGTTATTTAAATGCTGTTGTGTGTACTTAATTCTTACCTGGTTCATAAACCAGATAATTTACGCCAGGGACCAACGCTGGATCTGGGGTGAGCACGTTAACTAAGCGCTTTTATAAAGTGTTCATTATTTACCTGGAAGACCAGAAAACCACCAGCGGAGGTGTTTGGTCTCCCAGGTAAACAAGGGTTCGGTCTGCAGGAATCTAAACACCTTTTTTAAAGGCTCCTTTGGTAAAATACTGGATATACACGGCGTGGTTATTTTTCCAACGGAGCGCGATAAGCCCGGCTTTTCTTTCTGTTAGGTCTCATTGCATTGTTTGGTTGATATTAAAGTGGCTGGAAGCCAGAAGCAGCTGTGATTTACACCTTCAGAGCGGTGTATAGGGACCGTGGTAATGGGAGAAGCCCTTTGCCTTTCCTATGTGCCTTAAAATAGCACGACTCCTTTGGCAACCTCCGTGTCGTTTTCATTCTCAAGTAGCAACCTTTAGTTAATAAAAATGATTCCTGTTTCAAGTGGGAAAGGCAGTGAGAGAACAGGATCTCATGTACCCAGAGCATACGTTTTAAAACTCTCTTATTTATGTCTGTTGATTTCTCCAGTTAATTAAGGACTGGGCTTTTCTCTGCGTCTCACTGATTGCATCTCATTACATAACGGTGTCTTACAAACAAGAAACCAACATCATCCATACCAAAAGCGTTCACGTGAAAACACTACTGTACATCTCTTCAAGTCACACTGAGATCTACTAATGAAGTCACACCAGTGCTGGCACTCATTTTGCAAGCAGGCTGTATCTATGCTGAGAGAGAGCTTTCCTTTATAAGAGAAAACCATTCTCCTAAAAAATCTGATGTCAGTTCCTCTAAGAAGTGTTTGCCTCCTCCCATACACAAACCAAGGCAAACACAATCACAAAACAATTTGCTCAAGCCTAATATTAAGTTCAGTTCTCAAAGTCCACACACTGCACGTCGGAAAACAGGAGAGGATATCTGTGCAGCGCATAATAGAAAGGGCAGGTGTGCTGAGAGCATGAATGGGGAGAGAGAAAAAACACAACCAAACCCCAAAGAGGCACACTGTATAAACTTTCAATCAAACACACCCTTCTCTCCTCTTTTGAGGGGGAAAGAAAAATACAAACCTTGGCTCGCTAACTGAAATCTTAAACTGTTGACTAAACTTTCTGTGAGTTGTATGCTCACCATACATATTTCTGGATATTGGCAAAAAAATAATAATAGCAATAATCTGGAAGTGCTTATAAATCCTGAATTGCGACATCAGTCACAAGCAGCTAGTCTGCAATCAGCTCTGTTATTGTACAGTCTCAGGCTGTGCTCTACTACGCTGAACAATGTTTGGGAATTCAGAGAAGCAAGTGTATGATCCATAACCTCCTATGTGTCCAAATGAAAATAACTGTTGCCAAGGAAACACCCAAATATCAAAATTGAAATATAGCTTGGCCCTTAATGAGCCCAAAAGGAGCTGTAGGAAGTTTACTCAAGTTCAGCGGAGATTTTGGCTAAATGTGGGGAGGACATTATTAAAAGAGATCCCAGCTCCGTGGCAGAGGCAGAAGAAGAAACACGATGCAATTTTGCAGTGTAACTGTGTTTAAAAATCTTCTATTACATTTTTCTTCTCCTGGGACAATTGCAAACACCCTAAACACAATAAAAACGTGAATGTTACTGAAAGGATGAGAAAAAGGGAAAGCACCCACATGAGGACAAAACAAAACAAAAAGAAGGAGAACTCGTAACGCTAGCACAATGATGCAACCTTAAAAAAAAAAAAAAAAAGGTACAGTTTTCCAAGAACTGCATTTTTCTGACATCTTGTGCATATTGAGGTCCATAGAGACTTCACATTTTCCACACTCAGCACTTTGAGGGTCAGGAAGGTCAAGGTACCAGTATTCCCAGTGGGTCGCTGGTAGTTCATCCAGAACAATCGTGCTCCCGCCTGGTCCTCCCCCCTCGTTACCAAGCTGACACCGGGGTAGAGAAATAGCCACTGCACCAGGAGTGAGAAACCCAGAGGTAAGAGATTAATCTGAGAGACGTGTCTCTTTTAGGTCTTAGTGGTTTCGTTATTTTTCAGTCACGGCCTACTTCTATCAAAAAATACAAATCGAAGTTGTGACCGATCACCACCTGAAAGTAACCCCATCCCCAAGCACTCTGTGGCACCTCCGGATGCTGAGGGATGAATTCCTCTGTTTCTTACAGCCTCAATTTCTTACAGCCTCATCTGATAGAAAAGTAGGAATTTCTGTAAGTACAGAAACCATCTATTTTCTGGACCGTCCCTTCATATCTTTTAACTATGAATCCACACTACAATCAGTTTCCATCCTCTAATACATGTATTTGTGCTTTCCATCAATGTAGTCAACAACTAATTAAGTTCTACATCGCAAATACTCTGTCTGACCCATCTCTATCTGGAAGAACTTTCAGTTCTGTGTGCAAAATAAGGGAGAGGAGGAACCTAATGTGCACGCATGTTTTTCTATTCACCTACATAACAGTTTTCACAATACGTTGCTGCTTTTGTTCCAAAAGAATTCCCGATGGAGCCAAAAAGAACCATAAACCTCTCATTAGCTCCTTTATTTCAACGTTGTTTTTCAAAACAAAAAACTTGGGCAACATACAAACCCGTACCTAAATACCAACGAACTGTGGGTTTCTGTTTAAGTAAAGCTGATTTCTCACGGACGTTGTTTAAAGATTAACAGCTATCAATGACATCCAAGAAAATAAAAACCCAAAAAATAAAATCACAAAAAAAAAAAAAAAGGACGTGTCTCCGTTAAATCTTTCTGCAATCCTTAAATAATTTTCAAACTAATACCCAAGTAAAAAAATAGACGCTCATGCACACATATATAATATTTATTAGGAGTCAGTTCTGACTCGTCCTGATTCTAATGAATAAACTACTTCTCAGAAGATAAATCACACTGCATCGTGCATTTCATAAAATAAATTAATTTTTTTTAATAGGATGTGGTTAAAATTGTTAAATCATTATTGAATATAGTTCTTAAAAACCACATACAGTTTTTCCATGTTATTTCCCCACTTCAGAATCAAAATCAGTACCATTTAGCCAATTTGGCAGTCTCCCACCACAGGCTGCTATTAAACACTATTCAAGTGCTAAGCTTTCTGACTTCCATAAAGGTTTGTAGGCCCCAATAGATGCTGAATGGCAATCTGACATCTTTAGAAGCACTCATAATATTCTGGGCAAGAGACTTTGGAAAATGACATAAAGAGAGAGTTTGCTGAAAAAATATACAGTCTACTTCAGCTGAACACTGCTATTATTTGGGTCTGATTCCCCACGTTTTCTTTTATTCATTAGTTATTCTGATATATTTTCCACTGCTTGGGAATTTCAAGGTTTTGCATACTTAAAAAAAAAAAAAAAAGTTTACAGGGAAAAAAATGAATATTAATTCTCACCTTGGAAATACCCCCATTAAAACCATACGGCCTAATTTTCAGTTCTTACAGTTCTGTTGTGACAAGAGCTGTGGTTTTAAAAAGAAAGAAGGAAAAAAAAAAGAAAAAAAAAAAAGATGATTGTTGCATTCTCTGCAGCTACTGTAAATATTTTATGAACGGATACCTCAGAGCAAAGTATCAAGACAAAAATTCCCTATAATTATTTGTCTAACACGCTGGGTAAGGATTTGGACTTTGCCACAAGTCCTTAATGCAAAGGACTTGTCGACATCAGCTTGTTGAGCCATTAAGAGGATTTCTTTGGGTGCCACCTTTTAAACTCCAGTATTAAGCCACAGCTTCTGGTAAATTTACCCCGTGGTAAGCAATTCCAGATGAGCTCCAGTGACAGGCTTCAGTCTCAAGGTACTTATTCACTGCACATTAAAATCTCGTGTTCCCAGGACCGGGTTGTTTTCTGACTGATATCCAATTAGGGAATAGAGAAAAGAGACATTTCCAAGGCTGGAGTAGAACAAAGTAAAGCAGAGCAGTACCAAACCAATAGCCACCATCACAGCCAGCACTTTCTGTTTAATAACAAGATAGGCTAGAAAGGGGTTGGGTTGAAAACAGGAATAACTCAGATACTCATAAATAACCACAGAGTAGAGCGGGACCAGGATTTCATTCATATAACCACTTTAGAACAAACTATTCAAAGTACTTGTGTGTACTGAGCATTGAACTTTCAGTCCATTTAGGATCTTTCTTACCAATCCATACATTAAATTGTATTAGCACAGAACCTCAGCAACCCAGGCACTCACTACTGAAGAAAAGTACCATAATAACCATTTCATAGACAGAAAAGCTAAAGAGCTTCCAGAAGTTACATGAATAATCTTAAGTAACTGAGGAAACTCATGACAAAGAACTGAGTTGAAACCAGGCCACACGAGCATTAAATTTTAAATTAAGACAGAGAATAACTCTTCTTTTCCTCTTCCCCACCAGATAAAATTGCCAGTCCCATCAAACCAAGTACCAACCTCTGACATACTCCAGGTTCCAGAGCCTTGCGGCACCTTTATAAAGTCATAGAATGGTTTGAGTTGGAAGGGACCCTTAAAGGCCATCTGGTCCAACTCCCTGCAATGAACAGGGACACCCACAGCTCCATCAGGTGCCCAGAGCCCTGTCCAGTTTGACTGTGGGTATCACCAGGGACAGGGCATCTACCACCTCTCTCTGGACAACCTAGGAGTTCACTTGCTGCATCATAAACAACTTCTGCCCTATAGCCAGTCTAAAATACTCTCTTGTAGTTTGAAATCATTTCCCCTTTCCTATGACAACAAACCCTGAAAACGAGTCCATCTCCTCTTTCTTTTTAACTCCCCCATAAGCTGGCTAAGGAGGAAGCAGACCAGGATGCTGAGCAGACAGAAGGAACGGGAGTAAACCTGCATCTCTCACTCCCATTCACCTGCCCCTCTCTCTCCATAAAGGGAAAGTTTGACACAGACAGACAGACGTGCCAGAGAGAAACTAAGACACGTTTGCCTGAAGCTAAACAAGAGCCGGGCCTGCAGGAGCATTAAAGCACACAAAGCAGCGCTCCTTTCAAGCAGCAGCAGCAGGCCGCGTTTCTTTTTTATGACTGCTAAATGCCTGGCTTTCTCCCTAAGCAATTTACAGTGCAGCCACATGTCAAGATGGCTGGTGGGAACCAAGATGCTCCAAGTTACTCAAAATAGATCAGGGATTCTACTGACAGATGCCTTTGGTATTTGCCTGGCTAATTTGCTTTTATTACGGTGAACAAGGTTTCTGTTAAATGTTCGCTGTCTACTTCTCATTTATAATGATGGGGTGGTTTCTATACGTTTGTGCCTACCTTAGAAACAATGGGGGATCTTTCCCTTTTTTTGTATTCGACTACTTTCATCAGGGTAGGGATGAATGCTTTTAATATTCTGTGTCACTTGAATTACAACAAATGCTTTATTTAAGAGGTCCTCGCTGCCTACAGGTAACACAGTTGTGCAAAGCCTCTTGTATTTAGCTGCTTTCATTAGGCAGAAAAGTTCTTACACGTATCTCCTCTCATACTTAAAGCTTTTTACGTCCATAGACCGTTCCCAACATGATTTCAATGCAAAGCAACCCTTTGCAAATATTTGCAAAGCACTGGTAGAAATTTACGTGCAGTTGGCAATATATTGCACAAACACCGGTTGTCCACAGGGTTTCCTATTCAAACTCATAAGCTAACATACCGAGGAAGAAAGAAGGAAGTCAACCCATGCAGTATCAAGATGGCAGGGTGGCTCGTCACAGAGGTTAGTGTTAAAGGTTATTTTGATAAAAACACTGAGAGAACTTTTCTAAGTTCCCAGGGGTGTTTAAAAGCTGGGAACGGGAAACAAGGAGGAGAAAAAAAGCCCATGGAGACTGCTGAAATGGATAACAGCAGTGAATGGTAAGAAACAGCTCTGGATGCAGCAAGAGGGTATGGTGAATTGGAAGAGGCACAGAAAAAGGGTCATCAGGAACCAGGAATGGTTTCCAAACACAGCATGATGCAAAGTTAAAATGACGGGAATGATTTTCTGCTGTAGAGGACAGGATGCTGAACCAACCCATGTGCGAAAGGGCCATGACTCAAAATGGGAAAGAAAGAGGCCTGCTTTAAAGAGGGATCTGCAACAAGAGTGAGACAGCAGCATGCAATGCAAAACAAAGGTGAAAAGAGAAAATTACATTGAGGGCACAGGCACACAGGACCAGGAAAAGAATGTTGCCTGGAGTTACTGAGAACCAAGAAGCCAAGATTTGCCTGCTATTCCTTAAGGTAAGCAAGCAACAGGAAAGAGCATAGAATAAAGTCAGATGGTCAGATTTATCTTGCACAGCTACTGCTATGGGCATTAAAAGCTATGACAATAAATGCTGGCCAGTGTATGTAAGAGACAGAACAAAGAAGGAATACTTGAAAAAATAAAGAAGAGGACTGGGTAAGTTGAAGGCAAACTTGAAAAAATACAGAAGAGGATTGGGTAAGTTGAAGGCAAATGCTGGAACAAACTCAAACTCTGGAAGGCCACGCTAAGAAACAAAAATAATAATAATAATGATAATTAAAAAAAAAAAAAAGGAATTTGCAAAAAAAAAATAGTAAGGAGGGGATGGAGGGGGACTGTTGGAGAACACAGCATCTACCAAGTTTGACCACATAGCAGGTAGAATCAACAAGCAGCCAAACGACCGAATCCATTAGCTCTTACACACTGCTGGGAGGCAGAGAAAGTTTCTTAATCTGTATTGAACAGACGGGGAAACCTAAGCCAATGATCCAGCCCTCTCTTTTTCTCTCCAAAATCACAAACTGAGAAGAGATTCAGTCACAGCAGACCTGTCTGCTCCCTTATGTTCTATTCTTGAACATCACAATACAAGACCCTCAGTGCAACACAGCATGCCAAGAGGCCTGATTTCCAGATTTTGGCTGTACCAGTGTGACAACAAGACCCCAGAACTACAGGCACGGGCTTATTTCCCAGCACAGCCCATGACAGCAAAGCTGAGCACGTGTCTTATGTGTCTGTGGGATCAAGGCTCAGTCAGTAATTGCCCATTTTCACAAATACTGTTGTACATGTTAATCAATAGGAAAACCCCAACGCATTACAATTGTTAGATATGCTACGTCCCTCATCTAAAGTAAAAAGCTCTTAACGGTCTCAGAGTCTCAATTCCCTATAGATGTTTGAAGTTCTCTTCCTGCACTGCAAAGGGGGCTCAAGCCATCACACAGTGCAAAGCTTTTGACAAAAGGGCTTTGCAACATCGTTTTATGTCACCTCTGAGGTTTCGTAGCTCATAGAGAACAGGTCTTATTCTCATTAAAGAGGGGAGAAAGTGGCTAAGGTTTCTGGGGACAGATCCAGCTGAGAGCATTCGAACAGTACATTAAGGCAAGCACAAAACTGCATCTCGAGGCAGGAAAGACTGAACATGAGTATCAGCAGAACACCAATTAAATAAAATACAGAAATGGTTATGCTAAATCAGAAAGATCACTACTAGTCCTGTCCAAAGATGTTCAGGGGAGTTTGTTTATTCTTAATATTTGATCTAATAATTTCAGGAATGGAATATTATGGTCTGTCATACAGATCCTTAGCCCCAAGAAAACCACATGGTAGGGGGAGGTCATGGGTTAGCTATGCTTTCAGCTAGAGAAAGGTCTTTCTTCCAGTTTGTTCTGTCCAACACTCTCCCCTCAGAAGATGGGGTAAGTGATGGGCAAACATCACTGATGTAGCACAAACTGCCCTTGGAGCTAAAAGAAAATCTGACTTTGAAGGTGAAGCAAACCCAGCTCAGTATCCCAAGCTCAAATCACCAGGGAGGACGTGTCCAGAAGCATAGCACCCTGCATTCACGCAGCTGCACACTGAAAGCAAAGGAGGTGCTGGTGCATCTGCAGGACCTGGCCCTGCATCTCCTATTGCCATTCATCACAGATACTTAGTTTCACAGCAGTAAAAAGGAGTACATCAATATTCGGCCTGGAGGTGACAGTCCAAAGCCCACTGACTTCAGCTAGCCACAAGACACCCCACAGCTACATTACTACTGATCGTAATGCATGAACTGCAGGACACAAAGCCAGAGAGCTGCCTGGACCGAGCACTTCACCACAAAAATCTGCACAACTGAAGCAGACACACACACACACACTTCTAAAAATCAAAGATATCCTTCTGTCCCCCAGAATCCCTTCTGAACACTGGGGTTTCCATTTCCCTTCTTCCTCCAGACCAAATCCTCACCCTACTGACGCCACATCTGAAGGGTTTGAACCCTTGCTGATGTTCTCTTAAAAATATTAAACATTGGCAGGTCCTCTCCCTTCACACCATGGTAAACTGTACATCAGCCACAGCAAAAGGAAAGGATAACTAAAATCTACGGAATAGAAATGCCACAATAGGAAAAGACAAGGAAGCAACTTTATTTACACAAAGCTTTGTTTATACTTTAGAAAACAACAACAAATGCAAATGCCATCCTCTGAGAGAAACTGCGGTTTAAGTCATGGAAGTGAATGCTTCGCCCACAAAAAGAAAGCAGGGGTGTACACTTGTTTGTGTGCCTGATTAGAAGAAGAAAAATTACAGCTATGCGTAATGTGCACTGATACGTGCTAAGTAAAAGCAAAACCTTCATTTCCTCCTCTGCACTGAAATAAAGTCAGACGCTCCCAGTCCCTGGGGTGCCACCCCCATGGACCACCAAAATAAAGCAGAACAAAGGAGGCTCACTTAGACCTTGTTCAAGGAAAATATCTTGTTTACAGATCATCAGGATTCTGAGAGGAAGGCAGCAGCTGAAAAACAAATCCATGCATTGCTGAGGAGTTGTGGAGGGGGAGATGTTTGCTTCTGTGGCCTTGCTTTGCGGGTGAGAATGGGGCAAGGGAGGAGAAGGAAAATTCAGACAACTTCATCCAGCAAACGCAATCAGAGAGGCTGCTCATAACGTTGCTAAAAAGAAGAAAATATTAACATTTCACGAGTTCCCCTCGTGGCCTCCCTTGCTCCTCCTCCCCCATCAAAAATTCATAAAGGGAATCAGCATTCTTTACCGAATGGGTCCCTGAGGTGCCATAGACCTTGTTGGAGAGAAAGGCTATAAATATCGAATTATACACCTCATGGGAAGAAAGGGTTGAAGATTCAGCTTCAAACCTACTGCGCTGTTCCCAGGAGAGCTCCCTCCAGACTCAAGGTCCAGCCGGGCAAGGAAATGGGTCAAGTGTGTCAATTTTGGGATCGCCGACCTTTGACACCTCTAATGATGCCCACAGTCCACCTCTCCTTGACATCCTGCCGCCGCCTACACCCCAAACTTCCTAAAGTCCCTCCAAGTAAATAAAGGAGTCAAGCAGCACAGGGAAGCCTCACTGAAGGCTTCGGCCCATGGAAGTGGGTGCAACGTGCAAATGTTCACATCTCTTTCACTCATCTCTACACCGCTGCAATACAATAGAGCCAAGGGGCAACTGTGCTCTTGGCATCAAGATCTCCACATAGGTTTTGTTCTAAAGCCCACGTTATTTCACCATGCACTTCCCAAAACCAAGCAGCAGCTATTTCTAATGCCCAATGTACACGGATGTTTTAACGCTAAACAGATGTTCCCTGTTGATACACAGGAGGTTGGGAGAGCTGCTTAGAGCTCAGCAATTGGCATCTCCATCACCTGTCCCCTCCCCACATTCTTCCCATCTTGGTTTCAGGCAGGTGGTAGCAATAGCTGCCGACCTCCAGAAGAAAACTGGAAGGAAAGTAAACTGCTGGCCACAGGCCATCCCCAGCGTATCAACTGTACCACTGCAGCATGTCACATCTTCATGGATTTTTAGGAAAACATTGGTGAAGGAGTATCTTCAAGCAGAACCAGAAGCAGGAATTACTTTGCTTCCTATGGAGATGCAGTTACTTATGGAGCAGAATGCATTTAAAACAGGTTAGATCATACCACAGAGGACAGATGTTATTCAATAACCTCATAAGGAATCATAGGTAGGAAAATGCAGTCACCCGGTTCCTAAATTGGGATCTGGCTAGAACATCAATGCCAAACATTTCCTCTTCCAAAACAAACCATCATAAGATCTTAATGCCACAATGCATTTTCAGCATAAAGTAAAAATAAAACTGGGCTTAGCAAACCATGGTCCCCTGGAAACATATGAGAAAAAAAAAATACAGTCAACATGAAACCTGTCTTCCACTGACCCAACCACCACCACCCAGTTAAGCAATGGGGTGTGAGATGTTTGGTTTGTTTCCTTGGACTCTGATCCTGGGCTTTTTGGAAGAAAAGAACACGAAATTCAGGTTCTATGGCCACATAAAGAC
This sequence comes from Oreortyx pictus, assembly GCA_036925125.1. Taxonomy (NCBI): domain Eukaryota; kingdom Metazoa; phylum Chordata; class Aves; order Galliformes; family Odontophoridae; genus Oreortyx; species Oreortyx pictus. The sequence continues at coordinate 2,003,714 of JAUPFR010000029.1, forward strand.
ACTAAAAACCTGGCCCACAGTTCACCAGCAGCCCAGTCCTACTGTAGGAAATAGGCCTTTCTAAAAATGTCATCCAAGCCTACATTCAATCAAATGAATTACAAAGGAAAATTAGTCATACTGAGGTACATCAGACAAAACACTGCAACTCAAATACTGGGTTTCATTCCCAGCAGTGCTACAGAGTCCTAGCATGGACAAGTGAATTAAAACCTGTTCCTAATCACAGTTGGACATTCTCAATGCTAACTTAAGTAATCAAGATTAACAAACAGCAGCCTTTTGTCACTGTAATATATAAATATATGTGTTTAAAAAAAGAAGGAAAGTCTGTTTGTTACACTTCAAGATCTTCTGCAGTGCAGCTCTCCTCCTGTGAATTGATTTATCCCTTGAGCAAGAAAAGTTCTGAGCCCCCAGACGAAGTATTCCTGTGCTGCTGGAAGGAAATTTGCCTCTATATTGGGGTATGTCAGGTTATAGGAGGTCAGATTTGACTTCCCAAGAAAGATGAATTACAATTATAGAGGTAAAAATCATTTTAAGCCCCCAAGAAATACACTGAGCTAGGAAGGGCTTCTTGCCCTCACAGCCCTCCATCCCCAATTTGGACAGACTGTCTCATTAGATTCCACAGAAACCTCTCAGCTAGACTGGCTCGTATATGAGTATAAATCCCATTTATCCCCTGCCTCAAGGGAAAGCAGGTTCCTTTGGATAAGCAGGGTTAGAAGAGATGGGAATTGCAGGGCTCCCAGCACAGAAAAGGCCGTGGTCCAGGTCTCCACCCCTGAGGCCCAGTACAGAGAAGACCAAAAGACTTTGCTGACTGGCCAGATTTGTAAGGGACTCTGCTCTAGGGAAGAAAAGAATTTGTGGGCATGCAGACTTGCACACACACGATCCCATGGATGTAGCTAAAAATCTGTTAACCCTTTGCTTCTAATCTTAGTGAAACGCTGAGGAAAATCAGATGATATTTGGTCCTGTTATAAGCTGTTTATTCCCAAAATGGGTGCAAGAGATGCTGTAAGGTAGATAAATATATTGTCTCACCTCAAGGCTATCTCTAACCATCTCACATTGTTCTCAGACCACCAGCAATATGTTACTTGTCTCTGTAGCAACTGCTTCTGCATTTATACATTCAAACCAATGGCTTTATACACAGCTTCTGAGGTTACTCATAGGGTTGTTTTTTTTTTCTTTTTGTAAAGGAATGTTGGTAAAGAGAACAGTTTACGCAGCTAAAAGCATCAGGTTATTAGCGCATCCGTAGGGTAATTGTTCTCTCAACACCAGAAGGAAAAAAGCTCACCAAATTCATCACCATAGCTTCTCCTGTCATTTTCCAGCCTAAAAGCACTGCAATTTTTATCACACGTTCAACATTTACAACCGAGCCCACATAATGCTATGCCTTGATGCAACCTTCCACCCCGAGAGAAAAAAGCACTTTACAGCACCCATCAGCGTTCACGGGTCACAAACAGCCCTATGCACTCACCTGTATCACACTTAACTATATTTGTGCACAAGTGATCCAAATCCCATGTCCCACGTGTCTCACGCACAGACCCTATACGTGGGATAAGGCAGATATTGGATGCCTCAACTTCACAAGACCAAACTTTCAAACTTCTCGTGCCAATGTTATTTCTCTCCCGCAGTGTTATTTGCAGAACACTAAATGATTTTACTGAAAATTGTATTACATGCCTTCAGTTTTGCCAGGTGCAAGAAGAAGCACTTGGCACCATGGTATTTGCCCAAAGTTTATGGGGAGGTTTTCTTATCGTTTGCTTTGCCTGTGATTAGAGACCCATTTTAAGAACAACATTTACGTAAACTCATCTTGCCATGGACAATTCATAACTGCCCTGTTTTCTTCTCTCTTGCTTGTAACACTTCCCATGTTGCATTTTCAGACTGTCATTAAATGTCCTTTTTATTGCTCCCTCGTTGTAAGTACCTGAGTATTAACCAGGGCTTTGAGATTTACAGCCTATTTTAAACTCAGATAACGATGTTTAATTTGTTATTGGCTGTGTAAAGGTTAACAAAGAAATAACTCAAACTATTAGCAAAGGAATAACGCATTACGACAGGGCAATTAAGAGCTATATCTGGCACTGCATGAAAAGATTGATCTCATTTCAAATGGAGCCTGGTGATCTGGATTCACACCCCATGAAGCATGAGGGTGGCCTAGCAGTTCATCCCTTACCTACTTCACGTATCACCGAGTTGGTTTTCAGCAAGGATCTCGCATGAGTGAAATGCTGAGAGCCAAGCACTCCCAACTCCACCTGTATGGTTGGAAATAAGCTTCTGCCTGGTGCAGTTCAGACTGCTTGCTCCCTTTTCCAAGGATTGGAAAAATTGGCTGAAGCACACCTTCAGCAGCACGGCAAGCTAAGCCTTCACCCGTAACAGAGCAAGACACAGGCACACATCTCACACCACCACCTCTGCAGTGAAAAAGAGGCAACATCTGAAATTAATGTACCAGAAATGAGCACAAATCAAAGGCCTAAGTGAGAAGACTTCAAACTGAATTTATAGTACCGCTGCAACGTTACCCTAAGGTCTTGCTTTTAAATGTCACGGTTATGGACTCCACTCATCGTGTGTTTTTTTTTTTTTTGGTGTGGGGCTTTTGGTGGCAGGGGTGCTTATTACATTCAAAGCTGTTGCACGCCTACAATTGTTCTCATGTAGTCAAATCCTTTTTTTTTTTTTTTTTTTTCCCCTCATTCAGGCTGTTGGGCAATCGCCGGAAACACTTTTTGGAAGAGTTGAGGAGAGGTTACTGGATGTGGGCCCAATGCTTTTGGAAAAACAGAGAAGAAAATATGCAAAATTCATGGAAGAAAGACAAGCAGATGCTGCTTGAAAAGATGGTTTTATTCTTGTGTCAACAAATTAGTACTTGAGCAGCCAAAAAGCCCACACAGAGGTAACATAAGCAAATGTGTCCTTAAGAGATTCAAGAGAAAACACAAATACTCTCTGTAGGATCTACACTAGCAGGCATACCACTAAGACCCTACTTAGCAATGCACTTGAGACCAATTCCTATAAATGTTGGACCAAGGCAGTGGAAAGGCCGGGTATAAAGCAAAGCCAGGCTTGAACTTCTGCAGCTGATCTATATCTTTGAACAAATCCTTGCATTTAGAAGCAATTCCAAGCCACCTTCCATGGGGCTGAAAAAACTTTGGCTTAAACAACATTCATTTCACTTATTTCAATACTTATTCAACGCTGCAGTCAAGAACTAATTCATTTAGCCTTCCTCACAACTGTCTGGGAGAGGAATGGACCCTCCAGGTGATATAAAATGAAATGTGACTTCCACAACTCTATTTCCACCAAACACAGGGTCTAACTTTCTTTTTCAAAATCCCTTTATTCATTTTAGTTTCCTACCTTCAAGCCCCCATCTCCGTATCTTCTCTGACACCTCTGCCCAAATTTTACATTTCTTGGCTCAAGATTTTCACAAACATCCGGGTTGGATGTTTTTCCTGTAGGACTTTAATAGAAGTTCTGTTCAGTCTTATTAAGCTCTATCGAACCTTCCCATCCTACACTTCCATCAACTTTCTTGCTTTCCCCCCCTCCTAACTCTTACCACATGTTGTAAAGGCCAGGCATGAGTCAGACAAAGCTCCTTAAGCAGCAGGGAGGAGAGGGAGGAGGTAAGCAGAGTTCCTCTATCAGCTAAAAGAGGGGCAGTTTCCCTGACTGCCCATTCCATATTCCAATGCTACATCCCATACCACCAGAGAATGGCAGCAATACAGCTACACCCATTAAATAAAAGTCCTGCCAAGAGGCTGAAAATTGAGGGCCCACAAAAAGCTCATAAAAGCAGTACCAAAAAAAAAAAAAAGTAGAACTTGCTCATTTATTGGCCAGTAAATTTGTAATGGGTCATATCTTAAATGACAATCAGCTGATGGGTTTAGATGCAAAGGATCCTGGATGTTCTCAAATCAGTGCCATACATGAAGAGTGAAGATGAAGAAAGCATTATGAACCGTGTCACACTCCTACACTGAAACATGGCTTAATATGAGTTTTTTTGTTATTCCTTCATGCCACCTTTTCATCCATCTCCATTTACACAACATTCCCTCTTGGATGAAACCCACAGACCCTTATGCAATAAGCGTCTCATCAAAAGCTTCAGGCTAGGCAGGATTTTTGTCCCACTAATTTCCCCCCACATGAACACGTTTCAACTCCCAGAAGCACTTCTCAGCTATGCCTTCACGTATTTGTATATATTCCATATATAAAGTTATTGGTGTTTAATTTCAACTGACATCTAGTCCATTCAAGTCAGTACCACTGAGGTGAACGGACAGCTCAAAGGTCCACAGGTTAAATGCACGTAATGATTTTTGGATTACAAGATGTAATTCAGGTGATACTAGTTACCACAGCAGTCGGAAAATTCCCAGGAAATAGAATCATCCGGATGGATTTCCTGCAGAGCCAGCTCAAATATCTCTGCATCATATTTGCAAGCGCTGATAGATCCAGGAGGACTTACTAACTTAGTTGTGTACCACACAGAAGACACAGAGAGGGCTTAGGTCCAAATGCTGGACTGTCATGTCCGGCCAACCCTGTATCCAAGGCAGTACGTCCTTTCTGATCTGGAAGAGCTGGAAATTATGATGCAGAAGAACACGAAGCTCTGCCTGGAACCAGTGCAGACGTGTAAGCAATGTGTTTAACACTGCCTCCAGCTCAATCCTTGGCCCAGCAGGGTTTCTGAGCTCTGTGCTAACCGAACAGCTTACAAACAATCCAGATAACCTCCCTTCACAGATCCGAGAAAGAACCACAGACAGCACTATATTAAAAAGACAAACTGCCAAATTCTTGATTAAAGGGGAACGCAAAAAACATGACACTGAAACGCATCCAGGAGCAGGAGCTGCCCAAACAGCTGGCTACACTACTTACTGCCTCTCTCCCTGAGGCTACAAGGCAAGAAGGCTGCACAGAAAGAGACCAAAAATGTTGGGGTTTTTTGCTGCTTCTAGGACATCGGTGTTTAAAATATATATATATATATATATATATGTATTGATGAACTACTTTGTCATTGTTAACAGCATTGCTGACAAACTCACAGCAGGCCCACTGAGTGGAAGACAGCAGCACGTCTACCGAATGCCTCTTGTAGCTGAGACATGTGCTCTGAATTAGGCAAGGTGTGTAAATTATGACAGCCGGAGCTCTTCAGAGAGTGCCCAGGTCTGAAGGATCCCAGCACTTTTGTTGCTGCTGCTGCATTTCCCCCTAGTTCTTGTCTCAAAAGAAACCTCTCTCCTTGGAGAGAGCATTAACAGGCTCCAGCTCCTCAAATGTCATTTGACAGAAATAAAATTGAAACGCTAAAAAGAAACTCCAGTTTCCTTTCTTTCTTGCATTCATTATTTCATTCTCTTTAACTACACCTAACCTCAGAGGAGAAACAACAACAGCTCTGGGCTGGGGGAGGAGAAAGGATGAGATAGGCAACAAAATACATGGTTTTCCTGGCAGAAAACCATGCACGAAAAGCAGCACCCTGATAATGCCCAGGAAGACCTCACCTACAACACAGACCACCAGGTGGGTCCAGGGATGTCCAACCATCACAGCATCACTCCAAGCTACATCGCCATCACCACCATTGGAAGGAAGTTGGGTTACACTGCACTCAGTCATTAAAAACATAAGGCTGGAAAACACTCAAAAAGGAGTTGGGTTCCTCTTCCTGCCATCGTGCCAGAGCACACTTAAAGCAGTGAGAGACCTTTCCTTGAGTACCTCATGGTCTACAGGCTTGCATTCCAAAGGCACACAGATCAAAGTCTGAATCGCAGATGAACGTTGGCACTCTGACGTTGGCCACTTTACACGTTCAAAAGCAAAACCCATTAACCTAATTTGAAGGTGGTAAATAAAAAGGTTCTTAATTAAGAAAGACGTCCTGCAAGCAGCACACGGCCAGCCACACGGTAAGCCACTCATGAAGGAAAAAAAGTAAATACACTTTTCACATACTGTTTTTTATACTCTGAAAGATGCTAATTAAATTCATCGGAGAAACACCATTAATCAATCCCACCCTGTCTCCCACACTTTTGTCTTTCTTTTTTTTCTTTTTTTTTTTTTTTTTCTGCCTGCGGATCTCAAGACCTTTTCAGATCCTCAATCAAAAAAAAAAAAAAATAAAAACTGAAACTGTTATCACAGTTATCTCCATTATTAGTTATGCTCCTTCCAGGAAATATTTTGACCTCAAGTACTGTAATACAAATGCTCATCATCATCTAAGCATTTCTTGGCAGGGAAAAAAGTGTTGTTGGTTTCTTTTTTTTTTTTTCCCCCCTTCCAATAATTGAAAATACACTTTCAAGTCTCAAGAGCTTCTTGCTGAGAAAGGAAACTTTGCATAAAGAGTCTAAAAATTAATGGTTGCAAGCAACGAAAAAATAAAGCAGCAACCAACTTTCCAATCATTGCTAATCGCTATAATTATGATGCACTTGGTCTGAAGTTTGCCCCACATCAGCCCAACTACAGGGATATTGTTTCCTGAAAAGAAAAAGATTTAATGAAGGACTTAACAAAACAAAACATCGTTTCCTCTTTCTGTTGAGCTAGACCTCATGTTTTTTGGCTCTGGAAATGTTTGTGCCTCTGTTCCTTTCAGTGTGGCAGTGTGTGGGAGGACCGGGGGGGGGGGGGGGTTTGTGCGCAGCACTATAATCACGGTCATTCAGTCCCATTCTGCCGCGACGCTCAGAAATGTCCTCATTTTGAAATAATTAGTCCTTTATTGCAGGGAAAATTAACCAAATGAAACTTTATCAGCTGTTTAATTAATACTCAGCTTGCCAGTGCTTTTTGCCAGAGAGCGTTGTGTTGGACTTGTTCATCCCTCTGCTAGTGTGAGCAGCAAGCTCCAAGCACCAGCTCGTGTCCAATGAGGTACATCAGCTCATGCTGAGATGTCCTTAGAGAAAGAGTGAAGGAGGAGATGTGTAACTGAGGGGACTAACATTCATCGATTGAGATTGCTGGCATCAGCCCCACAGCACTCCAGCCACTCTGATTCACCTGGTGAAGGAGTCCTCCCCCTCCTGAAGTCAGCCCTTGAGCATCACCTGAGTCACAGGAACCTGGAGATCTCCCCAGACCAGTGACTCAGACACAGGACACTCCTTCCAATACGACATGATCTTATTTACAACCTCCTCTGTTCCAGGCCTGAAAGCATCAGGTACACCCACCTGGGAACACTGAGTCACTCCTCCTTTGAGATGGAACCACAGAGCACTGAGGTCTGATAGAAGGCACAGATTTGGGGGGAGGACTTCTTACAGCAGGAGGTTCACAGTGCATTCACATCCTTCCTTCTGAAATCACATCCTGTCTTCCCTGACACAACAGATGGGCTATGGCATTTCTACCTGCTCACCAGCACGGTTTGCAAGTCCCCAGGAACATCTCCCAGCACATTTCCAGTGGCTTCCTTTACTGCTCACTGCAGCTTTAAGCCCTAGTGGACTACCATTGTGGTTTACCAATCTCAAGGATCATGCGAAACAAGATGAAGTTTCTCATATGTTCCAACTGAAATTAAAAATAATAATAATAAAAAAAGGACACTTTCATATTTTTATTTCACATCTTTTCTTCCTCTTTGTTAACTGAATGATTCCAATGGAACACAATCGAAATTGTGTATTCCCTACCTGGGCTAGAGAACCTGCTTTGGCAGGGGGGTTGGACTCGATGATCTCTTTAGGTCCCTTCCAACCCCTATGATTCTATGAAATTGCTTAGTGCAGTTGAAGCTAGCAAAGACCTAAGACATTAAATAACTGGGTAAGATCAGAAGGGGAAGCTGTATGAGATGCTAAGATGACAGCTGTGCTATTCCTGGCCTCTGCTCCTCGAGTTATTCCAAAACTTCCCCTGCTAGCAGTGACCAGAACTCCCATCTCTTGAGAGAGCAAGAGATGAACAGAATTAATCTTAACAGCCAAACTTATAACATTCACTCATAATGATGAATTTGAATCTGTGTGCACTGCAACCACCTTGATGCTAAAAGGAAAAACACAGAAACTGACACCAGAAATGTTGTAACGCCGAGTAAGTGGTCAAGTGGGCTTGTGCAGACGGAGGCCAAGCAGCAGCTTCACAGGGGGAGCTGAAAAGAGCTCAGCTCAGCACTTCTTGCTGGCACTGGTTCATGAATCACAAGAAGGCTGCTGAGAACCAGCACTGAATATTATTGGCATTACACAGCCAGGAGGATAGGAGCGGGGGGTAGAGAACGGCATAGAAAGAGAAATGGGAATGAGACAGCCCATTCAACAGATGGGTTATCGGCGCAAAGGGGAGGAAGAAGTCGTTGGGCAGGGATAACTCAAAGCGAGTGCTCAAAATGAAGGGCCAAGAGACAGAAGTTGGCAACCCAAAGTCCTTATAAACAGAGAGAGCCCCGTGGCAAACGGCAGCACAGCACTCGGGTATGATGGCAAAGGAGAAAGCTGGGCTCGGGGAAAAGTCACACACCATCCAACTCACCACGCTGCTACAGGAGGTGAAGAGAAACGTAATATCGCTATTGTCTAGCCATCACTCTATAAATACAACCCAGCTTCACAAATTCTTGAAGGAAAAGGGGTTGGGGGGGGAGTGGGGGGGGGTTGAAAAAAAACCGAGTGCCTGCTGTTATTGGTCTAATGAGCTAACTCTGAAATATGAGCTAAAGACAGCTCCCTAGCGGCTGCTGACTACTCCACGAACTGAGAGGAAACCTCCTTCAGAGTCCATCAGTGCAAACCGTTGCTGACAGCTTGGGACTACACAACGCACAGATTTATTTCACAGGCAGGAATTTAGCACCCCGAGCTGGCCTCCTGCTTAGCAGAGAAGGTGTTAAAATGCAACCACGCAGAGTCTCCCCCCATTTTCCTCCCTGACCCCCACCCCCCCCCTTCCAAAAAAGCATACGTAGGGTCACCTGCTCCAGGCTGCAGAGCAGCACCAGATTTCCCCTTTTTTTCCATGCATTCCCTCCCTCCCCACACACACAAAAAAATAATTACACAGCAGCAACTCAGTAAGGAAAGCAGCAATCCAAACAGCTGCTCCCGGTGCCAACCGAGTTCAGCTGCAGCGCCTCCAAAACTCCCAAATATTTTCTGTGACCTTTCATCTTACAAATTAATTTGCTTCCAGACGGCAGCCAGCTCCTTTTGTACCTGACGGCTTCGAAGTGCTGAACTCGTCCAGAAAGATTTAAAAGGAAGAGAAATGGAGAAGCTGCGTGCTCTCCTGATATTACTTAACCGGAGGGATTTCTTTCTTTCTTCAACTCTGCTCTCAACTTTTAAAATAAGCCATTTTTATTCCCGTTTCCCCCCCCCCGCAGAAAAATTTGCTTTCTTAAATATTAGAAAAGGATCTGCAGCGTTTCCCCCATCATTTCAGTTTAATAACATGTTAATAAATTGGGGCTTGGAAAAAAGAAACAAAAAAAGAAATCAGGTCAAACTGATCACTGGAGGCTCTCACAGACACGTTTATACATTCATACAGAGAAATTTCATTGCTATAAGCTCAACTGTAGACACTCTCACAGATCCCCAAAAGCTCATACAGCTGACAGCAGAGCTATCACTGATTAGGTATACAAGTTGTGCCCTCTCACACGTCGTGCTCCTGTTTTTAGGAAACAAAGAGCCCTTACTAGTGGCTGTCAGCTTCTTTGGGAAGAAGGGAGAGAATAATTCTGGTTATATTTCTCAATCAGTCTGCTGGCTTGCACACAAAGCACTGAAGCAATTACACCAGCTAGTACGGTAGAGGAGAGGTTTAGCAAACATCATTAATGTTATTATTCATTTCCTTAATTCATTTCTTTCTCCTTCCATTCCCAGAGATATCACACCGCGGACGCAAGGCGTCCCTCTGCTAGTGAATGCAACTCCCATTAATGTTGGACACCTGCCTTCAGGGAAGCAAGGCACCAAGTTACAGCAGGGGGATATATTAATAAAATACAGTGAGATTCCTCAGTTGGGCCACAGTGGGGAGAGCACCGGATGATCTAATGGAGATAGAAAGACCTAACTTCTATGATTCCATGATTTCTTCGACAGCTTCAGACAAGAAAATGAGGATTCAAAGAGAAAAATCCCATAGGCACAGCTGAGCAGGGATGTTTAAATTCTCTTTGGACATTGACAAAAGATTACTTACGCTGACTCCATCCTCGCTCAGGAAAAGAGCTCATTGGTGTTGTGCACCATTAGATTAGGTGATGATTTGGCTCTAAATCCTTAAATTCAAAAGCAACAGCTAAGAAAGGGCACCGCAGTCATAAGACCCTAAGAGCCAGTGCTCTCAGTAATGTGAAGTTACTGCAGTCTTCAGCAGTTTTATTTCCAAGTTAACCATCAGAGTTGGGATTCTAATTTCCACGATAAACTCAGGCAACACTGAAAATTTCAGTCTAAATACTGATTCGAGAGCTAAAGCTTATTTATATATATCTTTTAACGTTCAGTATCCTACACAGCCCAGCTCCAGAGAAAGTTCCCATCTGCTGACTAAGAAGCCCTTGCTGCCAGTTGCAGGCTTCGAGATCCAGCCCTTCAGCACTGCCACACGCGCACAAATCAAAACCATCCCCTCTGTCCCTGCAAACAGCTTGAGATGATCTCCTCGATGTTCAGACACCGACAGCTTTTAGTGCTACAATTTCTGATGCGCGGTGGGAACGTCTCCTCCCGGCCCAGCACAGCCACGCTCTGTATTAACCATATTGCTCAGCAGCGATGAAGTGCATTTGCATTCCAAGGTGAAATCTACTAAGGGGGAAAAGATGAAGTGCGAGATTTTGGCGCGGACAAGATCAGATAATGACATCACTGTACACGATGCAGGATATGGTTACCATTTTAAATGGAACTGTTTGTTTATTCTCTCTTCCACCCACTCACAAGTACACATTTGCATGATATACAGAGGTGAACAGCAGGGGTAAAGCTGCTGGGTGCTCCAGGTTTAGCTTAGATAAGCATCCAGCTGAAGCCTATGAGGCTGAAAAACCAGATAGGAAATCTCCTCGATATAGACTCTCCTTTTTCAATTGGATCTATACAAGTTGTCCCTTCCTGTTTCTCTAAGCACGTTTCCAGCCATTTAGCCAAAGTGCTTCATTCACTAAGTGGCATATTCTCATCAGAAGAGCTCAGTCCGAGCCCAGGTCACAGACACAGACAAAAGCTCTAAAGCAAACTCAACCACAGAGTTCAGGGGCAAACAGCAATGTTTCGCTACCTTGATGTTCAGACCAGATCCTACTCATGCAGGCTGAGAGCAATGAACTGAGGCAATTAGCAAATGCTGGTTCCGCTGCACCAGTAGAGGGAGCGAATCCCATCATCGATGAGTTCTGCTTTGCCTTCTTTAAACCTAACCCTTTCCTTCCACTCCATGTAATAACCTCTCAGGATTCCTCCCCCTGTCCCCTAACAAACCCTAACAAAGACAAACCTGGAAACATGACCAAAGCATGACATAACCTTCAGGGAAGAGGAAATATTCACCAGCCAGAGGTTCACCTTTCTCCCTTCCTGTTGTCTCATGTCACCAGACCATTAGAAACAGCACTGCCATGTTTTGAGTCGCACCATTTAGGTCTCTACTCTACCCTCCACCCAGTACCAGGACACTTCAACCTGAAAGCCTTATTTTCTTCTTACAGTTACTAGTTCCACCCATAATGCACACCTTTCCTTCTTGTCTATGATTTAAAAAAAACATTTGAAATGGGAATTCCTTAGTGCAGTTACTCTTCTGACTCCCTGTTGACTTCTTCTGGCCTTTTTTCCAACTTTCTTTTTGGAAACATTGAGAACATTCCATAGTAAAAGTCAGAAAGAGGCTGCGTGCTTGGACTTCTAGCCCAAATGAAGTGTTTCTCAGATTTTAAGTTCTCCAGAATGGGATCCAGATTTGTGTATTTTGCATGTGCCCACCTGTACTATCCAAGGAAAGCAAACACCCTTAATTCTTCTTTGAAAAGGAAACAGAATGTCCATATATTCACACCTATATAGGCACATATATGTATAAACACACACACACACACACAAGTAATTCAAAACACTTCCACTGCTTTCTCTATAAGCACTACCACAGTAACCCTCATAGTGGCTTAGAAATTTCTTTAGCAATAAGTAAACTCACTCATAAGGATTTGATATCATGAAAAAGCAGCAAGAGATAAAACCCTAAAAATTAGCCATAGCATCAAGACACTGGAAAAAGCAGCCAATGCTGAGACCCCCTTCAAAAATGAAACATTATGTTCATTTTTGCCTGTCTGATAACTGGTCTTGTATTCTCATTCCAGATCTTACCATTCCCATTAACTAACCTTGCCTCTCCAGGTTCTTCTTCTACCGTTCAGCCTCCTGCCGCATTCCACTTCTTCCCTCATAGCCCAGTTTCCCAAGACATTACAGCCAGGTATCTTTTGTTTAGTTACCCACACAAAACAACTGAAGACTGAAAGAGGAGGAAGAAAAAAAAGGACAGCGTGGAGACATGAAATTCATTACAGAACTCAGTTAAAATAAAGAGTAAACCTACAGCATATTTAAAAGCATTAGTATATTCTTAGTCATAAGAGTACAGCACGTGGGACCTGTGCTTCTCCAGCTTTTCCAGGCAGCAAGTGGGCTGACATCTCTTCTGGATTCCCAGTACGCCCTCTCCTTACTGGTCTGAAGAACACCAGTAAGGTCTGTTGCAGAAAAGCCCAGAACGACCAAATCAGGAACAATTAATCAGATATATTTTCTTTTTAAGCCATCCTTTCACTTCACCCAGCAAGACACAATCTTCCTACAATCGCTTATACTTCTCTTTGCTGCGGTCTCGCCAAGGGCAATACTGCCTCTTGATAATACGGTCCTTGTATGCACCTACAGAATTCAGAGAGATGCAAGGGAATTGGGGAGTTGGAGGGAGATGGTTTCAAACCAAATGAAGCACCGTGCAGGGCAGGGGGGCGGCGAGATCAGAAAAAACTTCTCCTCTCTGATCCATACTATAGATCTTGCCTCCCAGTTTCCCACATATACGTAAGTCCCCCTTATGTCAGCACTGTATATCAATGGAAAAAGAAAATTCAAAATAGCAGCAAGGAGCCACCTCATTTACTACTGGCAGTACAGGTGGATTAGGAAGGTCCACAGCCCTGGACACCATATACACTGGCTACAAGACTGTTTTTTTTTCCACTCAGAGAGCCTCAAATCTACACCAAGCAGAGCAGGAAGACCTTCCTCATGTGAAGTTTAAATTAAAAGGCATTAAGAATTGTTAAGAATAGTCATTTCGCTTCCGTTGTCTTTACCAATTAAGCTAAGCGTTCCATGCGGTCAGGCTGCCCTTTAATTTTGATTTGTTTGTTCCCTGTCCACATGTTAACTCCAAAAATTGATTTTAAAAATTAAAATGATTGTTACAATTTGCTTAGCTTAATACAGAGTAAGACTGAGTTCCCCTCATGAATGCTACTGCAAGTGGCAACGTAGCCTGACCCTTACTTATAATCCCCTGTAAATTCACCCAAAAAGTCATGAACTACATAATATTAGTTCTTACAGACTGACATATTTCCCTGATCTTTCATGAGCCACATGGGGAAACAGTTTTCGCCTGATCTGAATGAAGAAGAAAAACAGTGATCCTAATCAACCGTTTACCCTTAGTGGCTTCCCTAAACAAATCTGGGAAAGAGCTTAAAGGCTTGGGAATATCCTCGACCCTGCTTGATGCACTGTAATAACCCTACCTAATTATACTGATATAAAAACTAATTGGAAAGATAGCAAATGTCAGGGTAAGATGCAAATTGTAGGGTGTTAATTGCTGAACAGGTGCTGGAATAGAATTAAATGAGCATCTTGATTAGGAGAGTGGAAAAAACAAATGTGGACCCCGAAATCAAGTTGGCCACGTGAATTATTTAGCAGCCTCCTCGTACCAGCAAAAGGTCATGTTGACGTGACCTCTGCTTTGTGATGGGTGGGCTGACAAAACAATAGTGAACTCCAGGAGAAAACATGGCTTAGGAAAGATGTGACTGCACAACATAGGAAATTTTCAAAGGGATGAGGGAGGAACTTCTTTTATCGGTGGACTTCTTGGTGGATAACACTAGTGGGAAGTTTTCCATTTGGATCACAGCAATGATACAGAGCTACTCATCCTAACGCTACAGGAGGGCCCAACATGGGCACAACCAAAAAAAGACTGAAGGCCTGCTTTTGTGATAGCACAGCACTTAACAGGATTTTCATCCACCATCAGAAGTTATTCAGTGACACTACTACAGCAGTAAATTATTGCTCACGGGGGCCCTCAAAAGCCAGTTCAAATTTCAACTGCCACCCAATGACCAGCAAACAGCCACGATCAAATAACGCCAATTAGTACCAGCAGTCTAGAAATATGAGATCCCATCATTAGCCGTTACAGTTGGGGCACAGAAAGAGAATCATATTCGTGAAACACTTAATCCAGCTTCAGTTTTCTCAAATTTTGAATCTGGGACTGCATTTTTGGGGTGAAAAAACGGAACTACCAGAATTTTGCAACAGCAGAATAAGGTTTTAAGGAGAAAACCTTTTTTCTTTTCTTAAAAATGGTTTCAGCAACTGATGGAACCTACTGAAGTATTTTTGTTAGCTGGTTCTATAAACTTCTTCACAATATATCACATTTGTTCAAACAGCAGAGTGGCAAAGTGGACTTCTTCCATCAAGTTCACATAATAAATATATCTCAATGGACAACAGCAACAACTGTGTTGTTTTAGGAGCAGTTTGAGACCCACTCTATGGCCAAACTCCAGTCCATTAGGCGCTGTACAAAAATCAAAGCACGAGAAGCCCCACATTGCAGAGCTTCCAATCTAAACAGAGAAGATGAAGAAGGAACGACTGAAATGCAAAAAAGATTGGCCAAGTGTCCCAGGCAGTCTTGAAGTATTCAGAGCCTGAAACGGATCTGAAAATCAATGTAAACAAGAGCCCAATTTAAGTCTTCTAATAGTGCCAAACCGCAAGGAAGTCATAGCATAAGACCCAGATCTTGGGTTTTGACACATACTAACATTTTCTCTCCTTTTAGGAAGCACATTCCCAAATGCTCATGTAATACACTGAGCTGTGCTCGCCTCTACACTAGTTCTTCACCAAATACATCTCTACTGTTAATCCAGTTTTCTTGAAGATCCGAGCACAAAGCTCATAGAGACAATGCTTCCAACATCGCTCTGACACCAAGTAATGGATAGAGGTAAGGTAAGGTAGCAGTGAGAAACAAACACCTGGGCTTAAATGCAACTTGCACAAGCTGTCAGCCCAAGTCAGTGGCAGAGGGATGTGCTGGGCATCCCTTTTCCCCACCCAAATGTCAGAACATTCCATAAAGACACCCACAACGGCGTGGGGAAGAACAGCATTGAGTTCTCCCGCAGCAAGAAAGGCATGCTTAAGATTGAAAACTTCAATTTATGTCACTAAGGCCTGAAGTTCCCTTTGTATCTGGAGGATATGATACACTATGGGTGACAGGAGAATAGAGTGGGTACCACACTGCAAGTCTCAATCTCCTGGGATAAAGCCACCAATTCATTATCTGCACACCGTCCTTCTTGGGGCCTCCACTGGTGGAGGAGGTTGCTGCCAATCACCTTCCATTCTGCAGGCTTCTATTTAGTGCTCGCAGTGTGGGCTAGAAGCAGCTGCAGGGAGAAACAGACTCAGTTAATTTTCCAAGTTCAGATCCATGTCTTAGCAGGGAAAGGCTGCAACTCAAATAGAGTTGTTTCTCCAATGCTTCAGCTTTAAGTGCTGCTCGGGACCACTGTCAATATGCAAGGCGCATTTGAAATGTTGTGTCTGAGGGCATAAAGAAATTGAGTCTCTCTGTCTTCCTCTTATGTAGGGTTAAGCTAAACACAATCTTGGTAGTCAAAGTCTGCACACAGGTGGGATCACAGCTGTGCTCCAGGCTATTCCATGCAGCTATGTACAACTACCATGTTAAAACCACCTTACGTTGTTCTTTGCCAACACTGCGACTGTCCCAAAACAGCTCATGAAATAGCCCTAGATTTCTTACAGACAGAATAGTAACCTGCAGTAAAATACAGGAGATACCTAAATACACACATTAAACCGTGCAGAGAAATAAAACTTTACCCATACCTACCGCTGAAGGTAATTTTAATAGGATACCCCAGATCTAAAGCAGAAGAATATTACCGAGCTCGTAAAAACATATTCAGAAGCAAATAAACATTTAAATGAATGTTGAAGTAGTAACTCTCATTTAAATCCTCCTGACATGCATATAATTGATTTGTGTGTATATGTATGTAAAATATAATACTTGGTTTTGTATCTCCTCCCTGCATGCTAGTACATACCACAACGATCTTGGCCAGCCAGTTTCCCTTCCCCATTTTTACCTTGTTCTTGCTGCTTATCTCTTCCCCAGCCTCCAGATACACCCTACCTACTGTCAGGTGTTCATCTTTCAACCAAGGCTCCATTCCAGTACAGAATTCCTCACCCAACATCAAATCCTACTTCTCTTGACCAGAAGTATCATTTCCCCAAACTACAAGAGCCATCAAGAGGATGCTTCCAAACCAAGCACCATATATATCCAACACTACAGGAAAGCCTTAGCTGATAAAACCTGCCCCAGCTGCATGACACTCCACATCTGCCAAGAATCATAATCTATGCTACTCTAAAGTCAGCTCTGATCTCTGCAAATAGGGAACATGGAAACGATGTCTGCTAAAGCAGTGCTCTCAAGCAGAGCAAAATAGCCATCCAACATAGGAGCATGGAAAATGACAGTTTTAGCATATCTTCACAGGTTTTTGTCTGCTAAAAAAAAAGTCATAGAAGATACTGAAGGAAAAAAAACAAGAGGAATACAGTTGTTTCATCCATCAGACAAATGGTTAAGTTTGCTGCTCCTGAATGGCAGCTCTGTTTTCGGCAAGTTATCGGGGCAGGGCTATCGTCCCGCTTGTGTTGCTTGGCTAAATAGAAAGAAGTAGGGACATTTTCTGAAAGCACTGAAGTAAAGCTTGAAAATGAGAGAAGCAGATGTCCTGAAGGAATGCTGGGAAACGCTTGAGATAAAGGGGAAAGGAAAAAAAAATCCCTTTAACAAAAACATCCCAGAGGATTTTTATTTTTTATTTTTTTTTGAGGTTCTATGTCAACAAGTGACACTGACACAACGCTGTATACTTTTCTCCCCTCTTTAGCAGAGGAATTTTGACTGACCAGATATTTTGTCAACATCAAGCAGAATGATTTACACTGGCACGGGTTCGACCTTCAGAGTCATTATTTTCCTTCAAGGTACTGAGCACCCACGTTCTTAGTGAGAATAGAGATTTAAGAAAACATCATTATCCGAGCAGTTAATCGTACTCAAATTCAGAACCTAGCACAGTCTAGTTTGAGGTCCCAGAAAAATCTCTAGTAGCAAGGAACTCAAGGAAGCTGCCCATAATAAGAGCTTAAGACAGCCCCACAATGGCACGTGGGAAGGCAGACCCCTCCAGTGTTACCAACTATCCAGAGCGACGGCCAGGTGTTGTTTTTTGGGTCTCAGATTTACATGAACATGAGAATCCTGTTCTTCTCATAAAGGGAAACTGAAAATTGTGACTTCTTATCAAAAGCTTTCACATGCCATACAAGCCAGATGCTCAGAGGGGGTCTTCACAGTTCTATTAGTCATTTCAGAGCTGAGTTTCAACAAAATGTTTGTGTGCATGCTTCTTGATACTGATGCTAACAAATACCAAGTGCTAATCACTTTGCTGAATCAGGACCCATTTGCTGAAATAGCTTTTTATCAACGTTGCATAAGAAAACTTAACCGCATCCCCTCAAAAATAATTCAACTCAATTTGCATTGGCATCAACAGTCTGGGTTCGGAGTCCAATCTCTTCATGGCATCAGCTAGTGTCATCTGTTTGCTGTCTGTTGGCTTTCGACTGCTTTAACCACCTCCACAATTACGCTCCCTGTGCCACTTCTTTTTAAACACTCGGCGATCTTTCTCTAAGATTTGGCTTTCTGAAAAGGAATGCATATGCAGTCAGCTAACGCGACCGTGCCTTGCACAACTGTGCTCTTGCAACATAGCTCAGGGGTACAGAGCCATAAGAGCAAGGCAATTATTTCCTTCCTTTCTGATACAAGTCTCGTGCACAGAGCTCCCAAGATCAAGACAAGAACCCAGAGGGAAAATACGGTAGCGGAAAACTTTTCCCCTGGAGCAAAGAAACAGACCTAACTAGAGCAAGCGAGCGCCTACAACAATCAGACTGGAGGAGAAAAAAAGCAGTTCAGTGGTGCAGGCACAGCAGTAACAATAGAAAGCACAAGCACGCAGATCTGATAGCACATCCTGGGGAGAAGGTGGGCAACTTATTCTGATGGTGCCCTCCAAGAAAAGGGAACAATCCGAGGAGTGACTTCCTAGCTATCTAAAGAGCCTGAACGCAGAGAGGACTTGGGGCAATAGAGGATATCATTATCACTAGCTCGAGATTCACGTTTCCAGTCAGATTACTTGCTCTATTCTTTTTTTTCTTCAAAGGGAAGAAAAATCCATGGAGCAGGGATTTCTGCCTTCATGACAAAGACTGAGCAGAGGGATAAGGGCTCAACATTCCAGAAGCTGCAGAGCCAGAGTTGCTCTGCTCACTAATCACTCCAGGCCATGCAGGTACGAGGTTAGGATGCTGCAACCCAGGCTCTTAGAGCCCAGACATCCTACAACAGAAGTGGGTTAGGGCCATTCTTTCCACTTTGCTAAAGGATCTTAAATATGCAGAGCAACAGGAATCTGACAAAGCCAAAAAGAGGATGTTGGAATACTGCTTTTCTTTCCTGGAAGAGCAGATTTCTTTTCATTCCTCACGAGGTTTTGTTTTTCTTTTTTTTTTTTTTTTAATGAGTTTCCCCCACCTTCAGTGAAAATAGCATCATAAATGCGTATTTTAAAACATTAAGTTCATTTGTTTTTAACTATTTCAGTGGAAGTGCTTCTGTGTGATGTAGTGCCATCTTCTGAAAATGGCTCATATTTGGACCTTGTGAAAAAATTGGAGGCTCCCAAAATATTTGGCTGCTTTTGGATTTATTGCATAGAATTTGGCAAGAAAAAAATAACTACCAAAATACTTGAATACAACCTGGCTGCTGCTTCCACTGAAATTAAAGCCAGCCTCAATGTGGATTTCCACAAGAATAAGACAAATCCCAAAACATATCCCTAAGTAGGGATCCTAGCTGTTGTGTGTGCTGGAATAAATAAAAAGATCCCTTCGACATGAGAAATGCCATCATCTGGTGAGATCAGCTCTGTGCCATCTTCTGTCAGGTGTGACAGCATTTGATTGCTCACAAGAGGGGCAAGTGATTAAAAGGCACCACAAAGCAATCCATTCCCATTCCGTTTTATTCTATTTTGTCAAAATAGCCTTTGTAAGAAAGGTACAAATCCACGCAGGAAGGAGCAGCTCCCTTTGCCTAATAGGTTCACAAGCCGTTGAGGCTCAGATAAGCTGACTGCTTAAAAACAACTCTGGAGCCACAGTAAAAGATAGAAAATTATTGCTTCCTGTCATGACCAAATATTAAACACAGCACACACCTAATGGCTCTATCACTCCCCAGGGAAGAAGCTTTATGAACAATAAAATCCCAGCAGACTCACACTGTTTGGACTTAGAAGCCTCATTATAGGCTCACTGATCCAATACAATTTACAAGCTCAATGGACTCTACTTGAAGGAAAAGCCACCAAACATGAAGTTATAAATGGAACGCCCATGGAGCTCTTTATTTGGGAAGGAAATTAGCAGAGGAGAGAAGATGGGAGGGAAAAAAAATAAAGGGGGGGGGGGAGGGAAGGGGTTGAATGACAGCAGCACATTAGCAATCCAAATCAAATAAGAGAGAAATACAGATCACACTTACAGGAAGAAAATGTTTTTGTAGGACATGCTTATTTGACTCAATCTGGAATATACAAAACTTGGATTCCATCCTCAGTGTATCACAGAGTTCCTGCACAGTGCTGGGTACATCACACAGGGACTTAATCTCCTGAAGACCACAAGCCCAGCTCCAACTGATTTGAGTTTCAGTTACATACCATGTCTCTTCAGCCTAAACATTTATCTCTTATAAGTGTGTTGGGTGATGTTCTGAGTAAGAGAGTCATTCTTTCGTGCACTAACAGACATGACACATTCACTGGGAGGCCTTCTTCAGACGGGAAGGACACACTTGGGAGAGGCTGAAATGCGTGCTGGCAGGGTAGAAAAATAGATGAGATCTCACCAGAAACAGATGGTGAGAGAAGCAAGTGCACAAGGAAGGAATGGGCAGAAACAAAAGGTTCAAAAGGGAAGCAAGAGGCAGTAACAAAAAAGGTTAGGGCCGATGAAGTGACAAGTCCATAAAATCAGGTCTAGACAGAGGCCAAGGAGTGGAAAGGTGATAGGGAAGACCATTTTAGGTCATAAATACAGGGGATGCTTGCATTAAGATGCAGATACTCTGAAGTACTGGCACATCCAATGGTGAGTGCACACAGATTTCAAGAAAAATTGAATTGCAGAGATCCCATATCACACACTGCTGCTCCACACACCCAGAATTTCTTCTGTGCTGCTTGCACAGTGCATTTATCATCAGCTCCTATTCCCAGAGGTGCTTTAGTTCATGGGAAACTTATTCCATTCCCCCCTCCAGTACCACCAAACCCATTGAGCCTAATGGCTCCTCACAGTACCTCATCTGTCCTTCTGAGACCTCTTATCATCAGCTGGCTGTGCAGCCATTTAACCTCCTCACACGCTGGTTGTAAGAACACTGCATTTGCACAGAACAAATTTCTCCTAATTACAGTGGCAAAGCTCCCATTTAAAAGCAAACAAGGAATTTTCCACACCATGTTTTCACTTTTCCAAAATTTTGGCATTATTCAGTTGCGATTAACCCACCCAGCACTGCCAGTGTTCCTTATCTCAGCTGAAGAGCTATTAGTCCACGAAGACTGGAATTCATCTATGTATGCTGTCCAAAGTACACTAACACATCAGAGAAGCTCATCAGATCTGTCTAGAGTTGCTAAAACCCTTTAGGTTTTGCTTTCACTAGACTTATTTTTTTAAGGCTTCTAGGCAGTAGTAGCAATAATTAGATTATTTCTTTAAATTATATTACTGTATGTCTAAGCTCAGACCTAACCTATTCACCTTGTGGATCTGAGACCAGAACATGTGCTAGCTGTTCCAGCTATAGGCTTAGTGGGACTCAAGCAACCAACACTCCCACCCATCACATATTCTCCACAAACTCCTTTTCCACCGTCATGTTTCCCTCCAACATATCCCAAAAGGCTTAGGACAGAACAGCTATACAATGACAGGATACTGAGAAAAACCTAGCAGAAAAGAGGTTCCAGTTCTGTAAGCTTCCTAGCGAATCTGTGCTTGAAATCAGCAGCGATTTACACTAATCTGATTTATTGTTGGCTTAGTTTCAACATCAGTAACCTAAGTGGCAGCAACCAACAAGTTGGAGGTAAGGCAACTTAAAGCCCTCCAAAGCAATCTCTGCCCTAATCGTAACAGTTCCCATAACTATTTTCAGCATATGCATCCTTATGTTATCAGGGAAAGCTGGAAAAAAAATACACTTCTTTTTGGTTTGCTGATAGAGAGTAGGCCAATGCCCAGGAAAATATGGGAGCCTGCAATGCTCCATGGGGGCAAAGGAGCAGAGCCTAGAGTTTCCATAGGCTAAACTAGTTTCTTAACCACAAGTCCATCCCTTACTTTCTTAGCATGCTCAGAGAGCTCTTTATGTTTCTTTTGACTCATCAGCCTCCGGGAAAAATCTGTTGGCTGTAAACATGTTAAAAAAAAAAAAAAAAAAGTGAAGAAGTTGACCACCAACTTTCTCCATTTACAAGCTGAAGTGACTGCACATATTAAAGATTTCAAAATGCACTGGATGGCAAACTTCTAGGAAAATTTTATGCTGGACAAAAAGAAGAGGGGGGGAAAAAAAAAAGTTACTCACTAGGAGAACCACTTGTCAAATGGAAATGGCTAGCACGGAGCACTAAGTTACCAACTCCCCACAAGCATCCAGTCTACTAAAAAATTCATAAAGAGACAGATGGCACAACAGCAGCTCTTTGCAGGAGAGCGGGGTTTAGCAGTGAACAAAGGACTTTGACTCCTTAGGACAAGAGGAGTGATCATTGTGGGTTTTGGAGGCTTGGAAAGGGGGATTGGTGCACGTGGGGAGCTGAGAGGGGCTGCATCTATCTGGGGCTCCTACTTTCACACCACAGCAGCAGGTTCAAGACATTTATTCTACTTTGGCAAGCATACAAGGAGGAAGAATAGAGTAGAATACAAGTGATCCAACACTGCCATGTATTGGAAATGCTCCACGCAGTAGAAATCTGAGGGAAAGAATTAAGACAAAATAAAAGAACACTCCTATTTGCATAGCTAGGCAACTGCTGACACTTGGCATTAATGGGGAAACCGAAACACAGAGTTGTGCAGTTTGCTTAAAATGATGAGACAATTGTGTCAGTGGGAATTTGATAGAAACTGCTCATGCAGTTCTGCCTTTAAGTGTTATCCTTTCCCTTAAGGGAATCTCCTAAAGTCATTTTTTGGATGATTGACATAAAGAGGCAAAAATAGGAAAAGCCAAAGTCTGTACTTTTTTCAAGCCAGGTCCTTCACGAAAATGGGAGTGACAATGAAGGCCAACCTGTAGGGTGGGCAGGGGGACACAATGCACGAATACGTAAAGCCCCGTGCTATTAAAGTGGACATTTCACACAGAGCACTTCAGCGCACAGCGTGAAAACTACGGTGGCGTAGTCAGAATATTTATACGCCTGGCAAGGGATGTATTTCCTAAAGTAAGTTTTAGTGCTTGTGAAATGTGCCAGACAGCCAGCCTGCGAGAGTTCAGCCCTCTGTTTATCTGTACAGCAGGTAGAGCATGAGTATCAGCAGGGAAGAAACCCTCCATCCGTGCTGCCCCGTTTCCATGCTGAAGGGACAGACCCCCACGCTACAAGAATGTAATCCAGTCTCTGTGGCTTCTTATAGAGATGCTAACAAGTGCACCAGCTGTGTACATGGTTTGGGGTATTTCTTTAAAAAATGGTAATAAAAAGGTCTAAATATTTACAGCATGAGCCAGCTGACCAATCCTGTAGCTCCCCATCTACCAAACTCACTGTGCCAAGGGCTCAGATGGTGCACGCCTGTGCTGCGCTGCCAACCCAGCTGCAGGTCTGGCCCCATGCCTCCACCCACTGGCTAGTGCATGTCTCAACCCAAAGTACACCCCAGCAGCTCACCCCAATCTCATCTATCACAGCAGCCCTTGCCCCTCAATTGCAATAAATAGAGGTTGAAAGAAAAACCACCTGATACTTTACAGGGCAATTAAGAGAAGTGTGGGTAAACTTCAGCAGGAATCGAACCTAGCATCTTATTCCAGAAGCATATCTGACCTGAATGACCTCTCTCCACCAGTTCAAAGGCAGTGCAGAACTCCAGAGCCTCCATGCACAGAGCTCACACTCACATGTTGCAGCTCTCTCCCAAGTAATTCCACTGCAGTAACAGAAAAGGCTGTCCTGTGCCAATTACACTGTTTCAAGTGAATTAATTTTTTTCTTAATTAAGTAGAAATCTCTCTTGACAATTTATCTATTATTAGAAGAAAAAGTAATAATAAGCAAGTAAACTGATCAACCAAGAAAGCCACCCAGTTCTCTCCAGTACCCTGGAGGATGCAAGTCTGTGGTAGCTTCTGTAAACCAGAAGGATTGTGAGTAAAAAGCAGACAAAATAACCTGTTCTGTAGAGCTTAAATCTGAAGAAAACGAAGTGTTAAAAGCAGATATCTAGTTTACATTTGGTGGGCAGGCAGTTTACATCCAGACCTGTACCCCTCACCTGAAATGACAGAAAACCTGCAACAAAATGAGGAACTCATTTGCAGTATTCCTGTGTGAGATCAAATTTCCTTTCATTTGTATCACAAGGGGAAAAGCAGCAAATTAAATGCCTATAAGTGTGACAAAATACAGCTTTCATTTGGGAAGTATCATGTAGAAATGAATTACCCTTCTATGTTACTCTCAACTACACCCCATCCACTTCATATCACTGCCTACAAATTCAGAGAAAAATCTAAGCAGGCAAAGATCAAATTGGTTACCGTGAATGACAAGAAACATTGAGAACTGCTGAAATGTTGGTTTAGTGGGGAAATATTAGTGGTAGGTGGATGGTTGGACTGGATGACCTTGGAGGCCCTTGCCAACCATGGTGATTCTTTGATTCTATGAGAAGAACCACTTCTGCCACAAAGAAAACAACCTGTAGTCCCAAAATTATGACTACCACAGATATTAACTTTAAAAACTAAGTAGAAAAAAATATAGGAATTTGGATCACTGGGAATTAACCACTAGGATTCACTGAGGGAACGCAGTAGAACCAGTTTAGCTCTGGTGAATTTTGACCTCCTACGTAAATTCCAAGCTTTCCCTACACATTTTGAGATGTGATTGTGGCTCATGAGATCTAAAAAAGTTGGAGCCCGTATTTTGAGAACATTTCTGGACTCAAGATCTGTCATTATTTTCCTGCATGTGTTCCAGTGGTCCTTCCAATCCGAGGTTCCAGTGCCAGAACATCTGCAGTAGCAGCATGGGAGGATCTGAACTGCGTCAGTGCAGAGGTGGTGGTCGGAGCCTGACCTGAGTTACACTGGAATTCTGGATCAGAAGAAGACTGCAGGAACATGGATACTGCAGTGCATCTCACAGACGTTTGCCAGAGGGAGAGGGCACGTGGTGAACATCAGTGGGGAAGCTCCATTTCACATAATGCAAGCATTCGTTTCCAAGAGCAAAGGAAAAAAAAAAAATAACTGCAAGGGCCTTAAGATCTAAATCTAGTCTGCAGAGCAAAGGTCGCTGCAGAAATGTTTTATTCAGCATAAAAACTTTTGGAATTCATTCAAAGAGTAGGGAAAAAAAAAAACAACAAGAAAAAAAAAGAAAAAAAACCTCAGCCATGCTGTTAACTGAACTATTTCTTCCTTTCTAAAGAGGGACACAGCTTCCATGGTTTGGCAAACACAAATGAGCTGTGTGCAGCAAGGAGCAGGTAAGCCAGCACAGCATTCTGAGCATCACTCTCTGAAAACGCAGCAAGTGAGGGAAAGGGAAGAGAAACCAATAAAAAGGAAAGCTTTGCCAAATCTGATGCTTTTGTTGATTAAAACATCAGCTGGGAGATTGTAACCTGCACTGATGTGAGTGCCCTAGTTACCCCAGTGAGGGTTGTACTGAGCATCTCTACCACAGTCTGGAGGGCACTGTCCTTTGCAGAAGGGCAGCTTCTCTGCCACAGAGGGCACCTGTGTGCCCCACTACTTTGACAATAGTGCAGCTTAGAGATTAGCAATCTGATGACCTGCTGAATCCTTTCTGTTTGGTAGGCCACTGCCTTTGTGGGTGCTGCAAAACAATCTCTGAACTCACACAGGCCTAAGCACTACATAGCCCATCATCCTAAAACCAGGTTCCATATCTGCTCCCACACTTCAGGACAGCCCCCTACCACAGTTTTGAAGGTTTTGGTGCATTCTGGACCAGGTTTTAAGCACACAGGTTCCCTCACAAGGTTGGAATCACAGTGCAGGTGACACCACTGGAATGTCAGTCAGTTGTCCCACACACTTGCAGCAGGAGCAATGCATACTGATTAACTTGAGCTCAAAGGGAGAATCTAGAACCTTCATAGCTGGCCTCTATTTTACTTCTAAATGTAAGGCTCTGCTCATGGTGTATATTTCACACATAGTTGTCTTTAGGAAAAAAAAAAAAAAAGCTTAAGTCAACAACAAAAACCACAAAACCCACCAACAAAAACCCACCCACACTGCAGTTTCTTTTCTTGTTTCATTTCCATTGCATTTCTTATCTACGGGTCTCAAATCCCCACAGAATCACAGAATTGTAGGGGTTGGAAGGGACCTCTAGAGATCATCTAGTCCAACCTCCTGCCAAAGCAGACTCCCTAGACCAGGGAGAAACCATCAGATCTCATCTTCGTATGAAAACAGACAACTCTAGCTCAAGATGACAAGTTCAGTTAGTAGTAGGAACTACCTCCTTCATGTAACAGCCTGAACCCATATGCCAGGCCATTGTCCTAGGCCATGAAACTTCTCCAGCAGTGAAACAAGCTTCACAGAATTCAAATTTCAAATGGAAAGATTCCCAAATGCAGATTCACTCTTGATGTACCATTAAGGCAGCCCGAAGATAGTTAGAAAACTCACATGATAACCTCATCTTGACCTTTCCTACCTGCTGTTAGTAGGAAATGGTCCCACCACCAACCCCCATTCACAGACAGTTGAGTTGGGTGGTGTTTGCAGCTTTGGCCCAACCACAACTCATAAAAAAACCAAACAAACAAACAAAAAGGGAAACAGTGGAGTACAGGAGTGGGAGAGACTCTATCACAGCACCAAAAAATTCACATTAACTCCCCAATGAAAAAAGTGAAGGAGATAATTGTAGATCTTCCTTCAATCCAGTTTGGCCCTTCTAGATGCCAGGAGAAATTCACAAGACTATTATGACAAATAACACCTATCAGAATGTAGGCAGGAGATGCCAAACACATACAGACATAGAAAATGAATCTGCAGTCAGTCCACCTCAGCATCAGCTCTCCACCAGCCCCTGATGCCAGCTGCTTCGGGGGGAAGAAACTCTTTAAAACAGTTACCATAGAAAAATCTGTCTGGGGAAAACAATTTCTTCCCAACTTGTCCTTATTTACTATTCTCCTTCTGGAGATCTTGGTTCACAAGAGCTCTGTTTACTCATGTATTTTTTCTTTTCCCCCTTTTCAATTTGCTGAACTCCAAATCTCAAAACTCGGCCTCCACCAATACCAACAATTTTGAATGTGCCCATTTGTGATCGAACGAACTGCTCCTCTCCCCCCTCTTAAAGAGGGGAAACCAGGCCTGGACCTGGAACTAAGTCACACATGAAGTTGTTGCATACAGTCCCCACACCATTCATTTTAATCCTTGCTAACAAGCTGCATGTCTGCCTTTACCCCTGCCTTCCTCCTCGCGTTTCTTGGGGAATATTGTTATTTTGCAAAAGAATGCTACTGAATCTGCCAGGCTGCTCTGAGCTTTATCCTCTCCATGATCCACTTGGATCACACGGCTGGTGAGCAGGAAATGCTCCAGATACATCCATGGAATTACAACAAAAATGGTACACATGGAACATAACTGAGAAAATTGAAGTCCATTTTGTCCAAGCTCAGGTAGACCGAAGGTAACCAGGTTTTAACGATAACAAAGCACAGGTATCTCCAAACAGCAGACACTGACAGAATCACCAAGCCCTACACACAAACCTTCAGGAATTGCTTTGTGAAAAAAAAATAAGGAATCGTTTCCTACCTGTCGATGATCACGGGGTCCGACGGAGTCTCGTTCCTGTTGCCACAACTTTTCTTCTCGCAGCACCGACTAGAGAGAGGAAGAAGAAGACTGAAAGACTAGGTAGTCATTGCAAAGCAATGAGCTCAAAGTCTCCTCCAAGAAGCTTCAGGACTCAGTGTACACCTGGAAGAACAACTGGGAGAACTCTGGCCACGATTACTGGAAGGGAGAAGAGCTACGAGAAGCGGGTGCCCAAATCCCAGTTGGTTTTGGCCAGAGTTGGGCAGTCAGCTCCCCTCCATCTGCTCCAACATTCCCAGAGCAAACACAAGGTGGTCACACTAAAGCACCGCTTCTAAAAGACTTATAAATGATTCACAGATGTCAGTACAACATTACAGGCATGAGTATCACATGTTATGTACCATTGAAAAAAAATATATATCCATCCAAAGGTGTCCAAACTGACTGTAAGAAAACAGTTAACTCCTTATATTTCCATTACTGAATTGGTGTTTGCTGAATACCTACAGACTTTCCAGAATCTATATGCTTACAAAAAAAAAAAAAAATAGCTTCAGCACTGCAAGTGGATCTTGCTAAGGATCTGACAAGGTCGTTCATGTTGGCATTTGGTCTTTAAATCCCTTTGCAATTGCTTCAGTGATAAGCCATTCCAATTCATCCTGTATTTACACACCTTTTATACCGTGCAGCCACCTGCAGGACTGCATAAAAGTTATAACCCCCTCTGATGAGAGAAGCGTAAGTAAAGCAAATTAGCAAATTTAAGGAAGGAACAGAAATACTACATTTACTTCAAGATGAGATCCAACGGAGCCATGTGAACAGCAGCTCTAACCGTTTCAACATCTCTACACACTCCCTTCGCCTCCAACCTGCACTTACTCATCAATGCCAGTCCTTTTAAAATAAAAAGAGATGCTAAATATTTAAAAATCCCTGGGGCAGACCCTCGAGCTGCTGTAAATTGTCATAGCTCCATCGACTTTGGTGCAGCTATGGTAATTCACACTAGCTAAGAGTATCTCCAATCCCTCCTACTCTCAACTTTGCTTTATTTAAGTGCATCTTTAATGCAGTTCACCACCTAATGACTGCTCATATAGAACTGCCTTTTTTTTTTTTTTCCCTGTTCTAAAAAGACAGCAGAAAACAGTAACTCAGAGGAACATATATTTGCCACGCACTTTGACGTGCCCAATATTAAAATGCACTGGAAAATCACACTGGGAACAAAATGCCTTCTGGTTTCTGTGCCACTCCAATAAAACAAGAGGAACTCGATATATATATATATATATTTATTTTTTTTTTTAATACTTTAACTTCTTTCTTTTTTTTTTTTAAGACATTTCCTGTCATGCTGCTATGCTAAGTGAGATATCCTTTACTCATGGAACTTCTGCAGATGGTCATAACAAAAGTATATTTGACAGCATTACACCGCAGCTTTGTCTGGGCAGAATAAACCAGCAGCACACTTGTCCACCTCATCCCCTATGCCATGTGTTAGCATAGTGTTTAGGATGAATTACGTGAGATCAGAGTGCAGCGAGGCTGGGCTCTTGAAATAAGTGCATCTTGCTTTACTGCATAGCTGGCACAGTTATCACAGTTAGGAACTATACATTTAGTAATATTTCAAACTCATTCCTTCTAAAACTGCAGTTTATAGCTAAAGTTTTCAAAATATTTGGAACATGCCTACATCCTTATCACTCCTTACTCTCGCATAGCAGATCTTTGCTCCATTGCTGCCATTCATACTTTCAGAGCCACAACAAAACCCAAAGGGGCATAGCACCCCATCCCTCCCAGCGCTGGACCAGTTCAGAAGTCCATCAGAGCACTTTGTAAGGGCTAAGGAAGCCTCAGCCTGATGCTTTAGCAGAACTGCCTCTCAGATCTTTAAATCCCCATTCTCCAAACATTTCATCGCAGAGCCCAACTCCTAACAGCTCTGCTGGGTTTGTTTTACACGTGCTGCCTAACAGAATCGACTCCTTCAATGGCAAAAAAAAAAAAAAAAAAAAAAAATCCCAAATTTCTGGTGGCTCCGGGATCAAACCCACAGCATTATCTTGGAACAAACTATTGGCACGAGCTCACCCATACTTCAGTTTCTGCTTCCATGCAGAGTTAGGGACGTACCTCCAGAGGTGCAAGAATTCTGGGGGCCAAAAAGACCTTTTCTACGCGTTTTCTACAGCACTTTCCTATTTAACTATTTAACTCTATGGCATCCACAGGAGAACAAAACTCCAAGCAAACACAGAACCCGAAAAGCTCTCACAGACACCACCAGACCCACAACCCCGAGAAGGTTCGCGTCAGAGGCGAACTTACACCCTTCCCCCAAAAAACTTGACTAAAATGGTTTTAAAATTCAACCCTCAGCTTCCCTACCCAACACCCCCCCCCCCCCAAAAAAAAAAAAAAAAAAAAAATCTGTCTCTAATTTCAAACTCAAATAAGCTCGCAGCATGGTGGCCTTTGTTTTGTTTTCTTCTCCCCAACTCCTCCCTGCAATTGCATAACAAAAGTGTCTAAATTCACACCATCTGGCCGATAAAGCCACGGGCCCCAGCGGCCGCCTGGCCCAGCTGATTAGAGCTGCTGTCTGCTCCGAGCCTTGTGGCGAAAGTCACAGCTGTGGGGCTCGCCTGTGCTCAATGCAGCTCTGTTATTAGCCAGCTGTAGGCCCTGAGACTACTTCTGTTCGAATTATAATACCTTTTAACCCTCTGAGCATTGAGGGCGTAGGGGGTTTGCCGGCGACAACCAGTTTCCTCTGGGTCGGTAATTGGAAGAAGGGGAGGGGGAAAAAAAGAAGAAAAAAATAAAAAAATAAAAAGAAGAAGAAAAGGAGGGGGGGAAACAAAAAGTTATTGTGGTAGAGGAGAGCTTTTACTTTGATTTCCATCCATCGTGCACTTGTGAGAGATTCGCCCAATAGGAACCGTTCCCGTTGGGTTTTAATAACCCAAAAGGGAAAACAAAACAAAAACAAACAAACAGACAAAAAACAAACACCTTCAGAGCAGCAAATAGATAAATAATAAAAGCTCCTTCTCGTGGAAAGCGCTAATTATTGGGAGCTGAGAGTTCAACTTCCAATGGCTGTGACAGATTGGCGCAGCCGTTATCAATATCGAGACAACTCTGCTGCTAAGCACGTGGCTGTCACCGTCTGAGTGGGAGATGTGGAGTGTTGGCTCCACTTTATACAGCAAAAACAATATATACATCTGTGTTTGTGAATATATATAAGAAAATATGGAAACAAACAAAACAAAACAAAAAAAGAGGCCTACCTTCAACGAGTGAGGATGGGAAGAAGGGGAGCAGCCAGCCAGACCCTTCTCTGTACAAACAGTAGGCATCAATTTGGACAGCAGAGTGGGTACAGTGCATTAAATTTTTATATACTGTTACGATTGCAAACTGAACTGGGGCTTTAAAAATTGATGCCGCCACTTAAGCAGCACACAATGAGGAACGTTTGATTATCACACTTAAAAAGAAAGGAAATAAAATGTCAAGTTTAACTCGAGTTGGAGCCGTTCCCTGGGTGTTACTCAAAGTGATGGGCACAATGCCTCTTTGCCATACACAGCGTCCTGCATAGGTGTGCTGTAGGAAAGCAAGACCTTTAAAATTGAACACCTTTACGAGGCTATGGAATGCTCCTCATTCTGTGTTTTATGTGGAAAGGACATCCCCGAGTTGTAATTCTTCCTTGGCTAATTGATCAAGCTGGAAGGCTGAGTAGTGGTTTACATTTGTAGGATGCTACCTGAAATCAAGCCCTGGATTTGCTGTGTAAAGAGATGAACAGCATTTCACACTTAGAAAGCATAAAGAAGCACAGAAGGAAAACAAACTCCTTTTCTTTTAAAGAAGCGCATCTGATGGGATGATGTTGGCTGAGATAATTTAAGTTCTGGAACAGAAGCTCTCTCCGAAAAGGAAAAGCAGATAAAGACCACGCGTGCCAACTTGTTTCATTATCACAAACAGAAACCCAACTGCATAGCACTGTTCCTTCTCTAACACTCACTTGGCACAAGGTGGACTCTCACGAGTAGGAATGTGCATGAGTTCAAATGCGTGTACAAGTTCTTGTTGTGCCAGAAGGTAACACACAACCCTTGGCTTTTTGCTGCTGGTCTTTGTAGAGCGCACACTGTGTGCATCTCACACACAACATACACTGTTTGCACACACATGTGATTGTTGGTGGAATGCTGCAGTGTTCATTTACTTAAATAGTGGGAGGGAAACGGGCACTGTGCTTTCACTCGAATTTTATTCTACTTCACAGATGCATTAACTATTCCTCTTCTTCTAAGCACTGATACATTCCCTGAACAAGTCTGTCCAAATAAGTCACTATTACCACTCTATTAATAGTCACCAATAAAAGAAATAGTCTGGAAAAAAAAAAAAAAAGAATTAAAGGCTATTAATATCTCTAATAGCCAGGAAAACTATTTTATACTAAGTGGCCACGAGCAGCGACGCACAGCCCAGCGACCTCAGCACCCCCGCCAATGCCATCCGTCACAAAATGTCTTCAGTACATCTCGAGATCAGTTTTGCTTTTCATTTTATGAAAGAACACTGCACAACGTAACACATTTCAGTGTGAGAATGTTGTCTGTTTGCACTGTTAGGTTGTTTTTTTTTCCCCAATAAACAGGTTAAGGAATAAGTTACCATGGAAGCACCATGAGCGTACATAAGGTGCGTGCAACTTCAGGTTTATACAAATGATATCGAAAACATCCACATGTCACCCTCTAATTTATAGCATCACGCATGAAAATTGTGTCTTTTTTTGATTAGAAGATAGAAAACCTTTAAGCGCAGCTTACAAAGTATAGGAAGGATTTGTGTTTTGGTTTGGGAGACTTTCTTGCTTGGTTGTTTTTTTTTTTTTTTGAAGAAGAGCAGCTAAGCAGAATTAAAGAATGTTGATAATGTTCATTTCGTTTTAAAAATATAAAAACATTTCAAAGGAAAAACTTGTATAAAAACTATTTTTACGTGGAATCTCTCTGACAAAAAATAAAATAAAAACAAACCCTTCCTACCTATGAGTTCATCGGAATGGTCATGTCGGCATCTAGGTAACAAAACCATCTTACCTGCACATGACTTCATGAGTGAGCAGAACTCTGCACATTTCAGGATTCTTGTTCTGTCCTTCGTAAGTTATGGGCTGCAGAAATGAAGGCAAGGGGTAAGTGGGCAGCTCTGGGCATCACTTGTTTCTGATCACAGGCAAATTTGAGGTGAAGGGGCTTTGGCTTTTTTTTTTTTTTTTTTTCCCCTCCATTTTTCACCATGGTTTGCAAATAGACACCTTCCCCAAAAGCATTTTGGGATAGGGAGGGCAGCTTATATGGAAATATTGTTAGAGTAGATAGAACCTTATCGTGCACAGAGAAAAATAATAATAAAAAAGAATGACATAAAAACGTAAGTTTATCACAAAAAAAAAAAAAAAAAACAAGACAAGAAACAACAAGAGGCGAAGAACTATGCAAAGAGCCAGGAGCAGGAATAAAAGGGTGAGCTACACTCACCTGCTTAGTGACGGAATCAATGAGCCTGACATACAGATCTTGTTCAGTCCTGACACCTAGAGCGAGAGAGAAGAGGAGCGATTAATCCTGACGCATCTCTCTTTACGCAGCAGAACAGGCACAGCGGTTTCGCGCAGTGCCCTACGAAGCATCCTCAGAAACACGGCTCAGTTTCACTTCCTGCAGCGCGCTCCCCAAACCCACCAACCCATGGCGCTTCAGAGCTCACCCCGACAACGAGGGGACGCTACAGAAGGGAATTCCAATGGGTTTCAGTGTCGTTTAGAAATCACAGCGGCAGCGCCTACAGATCCCGCCTCGGTTCATCGCCTACGGAAGGGAGCTGCAGGGCGGACTCACCGTTGCTATACAGGAGCTGAAGTTTGTAATGCGTGCCGTTGTTGGTCTTTTCGTTGCCTTGCTCCTGAAAGAGAAATAAAAACCAAATTCTTCCAGAACTTATCGGGCCCGTTTTGAAACGCGAGCGTCGATCATCGCGACAGCGGAGTTCATTAAGATTCCACGAAGTGAATTCAGCGATTGGGAGATACTGACCTTAGGAGTGACCCAGGAGAAGCTACAAAATACCCCTGCCTTTTTTCTTTTTCTTTCTGTGGGAGTTCAAGAACTTCTTTTCCTCTCTCAGTCGCTGTTATTATGCTCTCGGGTTCTCCAAGGCAATACACCACGCGATGAACGCGGACAGCGGACGTAAGGCAGACTGATAGCACCAAGCACTGCTTGGTGGGGTTTTCTTTTTGCTTTAAACACATTCGATTACTTTGCAACGCCGTCACTGCTGATACTTATTTCCTGCAGGTTTATGTTACAGTGTTTTCTTGCAGGATTCCCCCCCCCTCGTTTCCTAAAAGATCTCTGAATGTATTTTACAGCTACAAAAACCTTTTCCCACAATTAAGAAAAGCGACCGTAAAAGCAACAGCACAAAGCAACACAGAACGTTTCACACGTGGATTTAAAACACAAAAGCAAATGCTTTTCCAGCCCTTCCGCTGCCTCTGGAGCCTCAAGAAGCACACAGCTCCCTGGGATGATAGGACATAATTCAGGTCACATCCCACTCCTGTTGGATAACTTATGTTACTCGGCCGGTTGGGTAGATTTAACCAAAATAAAATATAATTTGTCCCCTAAACGTCTCCTCCCCCCCCCCCAAATGAATGTTTTATTCTCTTTCTGGATAATGTAAGATATTCCTGTTATGCTGCTGATGCTTGGGGGGGGGGGGGGGGGGATTTGAAAGCTTTGCAGCTCTGGCAGCACAGAGGACAGCAGCTCTTCTACCTGAACCCTTCACCAAGAGCGTGGTGCTGGGGATAAATACAACAGGTATTCAATGTCAGCAGCTCTACGGGGGAGATGGGACAAATCTAACGAGGAAAAGAAAGACAACCAGCCTTACTTTGTCGTTTTCTACAAAGTCCACAAAAGCTGTCCTCTCTATTTCCACGGGCTGCCCTTGTCTGTCGTAGAGCGCCAGAACAAAGTGGAAGAAATTGGATTTCCTCAGGTTGGAGGGTGGCTGCTTTTCAAAGTGAGCTCTGGACAGAGCTACTCCGCTGTGGAGGAAACACATGGGACAGGGTGTGAGGGAAGAGACAAAGACGTTAGGAGGTCGTGCAGAGCAACAGACAGACGGGGCAGGAGGAGCTCAGGGGAAGCCCCGGAGCACTCGGCCGCGCGGGTCCGCTCCGGCACAGGGGCAGCGTGGGGCCGGGAAAGGGCTCTGCCCCATTCGGAGCCGTCATCGGCACACACAACCACCCCGAGCACCTGAGCTGCACTCGGAGGACGGACAAAAATAATTCGAAAAAAAAAAAAAAAAAACATTAAAAAATAAAAAATTGCTGAACGCAATAGTTGCCTCCTCCTCCACCCGTTTGTTTTTGTTTGTATTTATTTTATATATGTATATATATTTATTTGCTGGATGCAATAGCTGCTTTCATGCCTCCTCTACCCATTTCCCCTCCAGGCTGTCATATTTCTACACCCCGAAGTGGGAAGCACAGGTAGCCGGGCACTTCCAGACGCCCTGATAGCTGCACATCCCACCTTCGTTTGCTTCTCCTGCAGAATACAAACGACCTGAGAGCGGATCCTACAAGCGGACAGACCGCCTGAGGACACCTACAGCCCCGCGGAGGGGCAACTCGTTCCGGGCAAAACATCTGCTTTCCTCGGCAGCAAAGTTTGCTACCGAAGTCTTTAGACACCGACCCGGGCACTGCTGCTCGGCTCTTCAGATTTAAACAGAAGGGACGTGGGTTCGTTAGCCCCTTCCCTAATCTTTTCCACCGACCGCAGAAAACGCAGCGATGTTTCCCAGCTCGGGATGCTGGGAACGCTTCTGTGCCTCTGCAGCACGCCGAGCTGCGTTTGTCACAGAAGTGGGTTGCACTTCCCTCTCCAAAACACAAATTCCTACCTATCGAGGAGAAAAGGGGTGCAGGGCAGCACCTCCACAACACTTAAAGCACGGGTTAAGTCTAACTGCCGGACGAGCCCGGAGTCGGAACAGTTTTCAGCCCCCAGAACAGCAGCGCTGCGCTGCCAAAAGCATTTAACTCTGCCGCATCAACTACAGATGTTTCCCTGCCTTTTCCACTGCCAAATAGGTACGGTGTGAACTCACCACATCCGCCACAACTGCACCTACTCTGCGGCTTCCCCTCGCTCCGCATGGAGGGACTTGGATTTCTCGGTGTGTTACTGCTCTCCGAAATAACCCCGCGCTGCTTTCCCTCCCACCCCTCAACCCCGTGCGACCGCATCTCCGATGCTCCAAAAGAACCGTTTCCTTTTCCTTTCGCTTTCCCCGGGAATAAACGTGTGTTCCCCCCCTCCTCCTCCCTTCCCCACACACACGGCGTTTATTAAACCATCTATCGACATTCATAAAACTCCTGTAACTCCTCCCATGGTGCTCGGAAAACCCTGCTCACGGATCGGGCCGTGGGTGGACGGTTTCTGTAAGGTCCCTCTCTCGTTTTGGGGTCCCATCCACTGCTCCATGTGCCCTTCGCTTTCCCTCCATATAAATTAAAACCCAACTTACTCGGGGGGCTGATTCAGCTCCCACCCCGGAGCTATGCTGTTCGGTTTTTCTTTGGAAAAAAAAAAACATATCCAGAGAGCGATGAGAGAAACATATATATTAGTTAAAGGAGTTTTCAATCTCATCCTAAAAGGGAAAAGAGCGGAGCAGCGGTCCCGCACCAACTTGGCTGGGGAGAGGATTAAAATAAAAATGAATAGGAAAAGGCGGCGTGCGGGGGACGATGCTGAACACTGAACTAACCGAAGGAAAGAGTAATTCAACGACAGAGCCGAGGGCCAAGCCCCAGGCGGGGTGCGAGCACCGGCCCCGCATCCACGGGCCGACATTTCGGCAGCGCTCACGGTAGCGACAGAGCCACTTGAATTAAGTAAAACAAGATGGGCCGAGGGGAGAGGGAAGGGGATGGCGGTGGTGGGGGGGGAAAAAGATTCGCGTTTGAGTTGATTTTGAAACTCGGTCCGCTCCTATTGCGCTGCGTGGCTCGGAAAGTGGGAAAGAGTCGTGGGTATCGCCGGTGGGGAGAGATCCCCTCCGACACCAACTCGTGTACAAAATAAATAAATAAATAAAAGGGGGGGGGGGGGAGGGAAGAAAAACGACCCGATGTCTGTCATCTGACCCCGCGCTAAATTTTTAGGAGTCCCGATGCTCTGCGGTGTCCCTGACTCTGGCTGCGCTGCCCTGAATCCTCGTTGAGGAGACCGAGGGGGGAAAAAGGGAGGGGGGGGGGGAATAGAGAGGGAGAAAAAACAGTTTAATATCACATGCAAATAAGAGGGGGGGGAAAGAAAAAGATAGTGAAAAAGGGGGGGAAAGGCAAAGAAAAAAAAAAGAGGGGGGAAGAAGGGGGAGAAAAAACGCTCACTGTTACCTTTGTGCTGCTACATTCGCATCCACAACCCCAACGTTTCTGACCCAGGACCTGACGGAATCCATCTCAGAACCCAGAGATTTGTCTTTCAGAATCGGTCCTCTTCCTAAAGTATCTTGGATCCCAAACATTTAAGAAGTCTATTCCAACTAGCAACAGTTTCCTTTGAGGGGGGAATCGGGGAGGAGGAGGGGAAAAAAAAAAAGAATACACAGCTTCTGAAACGGACACACAAATCCCAAGAAGGTGGAGAACTTCAGCTTTGAAACCAACTTCTGCTTCTGAGTGCTACGTGTGTTTTGGTGCCTCGAAATGGGGGGTGGAAAAGGGGGGTGGGGGGGGAAAGTTTCTCCTCTCGCAAAGTGAGTTACGCCGATTCAGTCTCGCTTCGTATCGTCATCTTCCAAACGCAGGAGGGGGAACCGCATCCAGAAACCGACGGCCGTTAACGAGGATCACCTGCTTCTCGAGAAGACACGGAGAGAGAGGGATTGCTCGGTGCCCAATCCAGAGAGGGGGGGGGGGGGGAAATAAAAAAAGACCAAAAAAAATAACAACAACAACAAAAAAGAAAAAAACAAAAAAAAAAAACGAGTCGGGAAAGAAAAAGGAACGGAGCTACGGAGGCTGATGACACCGCGCCGGGAAGAGCCGATCCTTCCCCACCCCGTCACCATGAATGGGTTACAGCGCCGGGAGCGGGCGCGCCGGGAGCGGGGCGGAGCACGCGTCCGTATAAGGCGTTCTCATTTGCATACCGCGCACCGATTGGAGGATCGAGGGTAGTACTGGAGCCTCTCGGCACCCAACAACGCCCGGCGCGGGGCGACAGCGGCGCGTCAGCGGCGCGTCCCAGCCGGGTCCGCGCGGAGCTCGGGCGGACGAACCGCTGCCGTCCCGACCCCATAGGAGCAACCGGCGCAGGGAG
The DNA here is from genome assembly GCA_036925125.1 of Oreortyx pictus. Classification (NCBI taxonomy): domain Eukaryota; kingdom Metazoa; phylum Chordata; class Aves; order Galliformes; family Odontophoridae; genus Oreortyx; species Oreortyx pictus. The sequence continues at coordinate 2,041,915 of JAUPFR010000029.1, forward strand.
CCGGCTGATCGCCTTCACGAACAGCGCCGGCACGCAGCCCCGGGAAGGGGCTCTGCGTGAGGGGATCGGGGCGCGAGGGGTCGCCCCAGCCGTGCGCGGGGAACCGCTAACTCGGAGCGTGAAAAGTTTCCGTAAAAGCGATGTAGGAAAGAAATCGCCCGTTAAAGGAAAGCGGAGCTGCCCCGGCTGAGGTTTTATTTTGTAAAGCCACACGGGCTCGCCGCTATTTTCCTTCCGTGTTCCGATCTGGGCACAGATCTGCCTCCGAAATCCATATAACACCAACGCGAAAACAGATTTCAAGACAATGAATGCAAATCTGTGCTCAGAGACCATCTGCCAGATGAGGGAATCAGATGTTCGGTAGTTAAAGGGACAGCGCGAGGATTTCCTCCGCTCATTATGCACAGCTCCTGAACCTGTTTCATTTTCTAACGGGATGAGATTTAGACCGGAATTCAAGCCGTGATTTTAGCTCCTTCCCCCCACTCCCCAGTTCCACTTCCATTTCCAAGAGCCACCTTTCTGTCCACGTCTCAGATGGATACAGTCCTCCTAAAAATAAAAAACCACAAATAAAAGTCTTCCCGTAAGGTTTTCCTAGAAATGTATCCTGAATTCAGCGCAAAGCCGGGACTCTGATGCCTTCTGTCCACGCGAGTGACAGATGCGGCAGTAAATGAACCGATCCCACGCGATCTCTGTTCAGGATTTCCCACTCAAACGCACCTCCCCGAAGCGACACGCGTGGCATTATTTTAACAGTGGGGAAACGCAGCAGCAGTTTGATGCCGCTGAGAAACTGCGCCTTAAGGATCCGAGGTTTTAGAGAGGGCGATGTATTCAAAACTAGATAGCGAGGTAATCAGAACGTACGACGTGAAGGGACAGTGACGTTTTGCTTTCAGCCCTGCAATAGGCACGGGTCCATTTCCTCGGCTCAGAGTCCCCTCTTTGTACCGGGATCGTTTTGTTGGTTTTTTTTTTTTTTTTTGGCAGTGCCACCCCGATCGTTTCCGCATCAATTCCTAAACCCGTGCCAGGGATGGGAGGGGGGTGGCGGTGGAATTCCCACTTGAGCTAACCTTGGCTGATGTGTTCGTAAGGAGAAAGTGTTTCCTAAGAGCCGAAGTCTCTCGCTCGCAGCGATGCAGCCAAGTCTGCCCCCGTACCTCCTTAGAGGCGCTCCGGTCGGATTCAAGGCAGCAACTCATTGAGTCCCAACGAACTGCTTAGGGAAGCCCGGTGGGTTCCGGGACCGTGCCAGCTTCGGGAACAATAGGGACTCGTGTGCCGTGGCCCCGGGGGAGCCGCGCTTTTAGGGATTCATAGAGGGTCAGAGGGCAGCGGCGAGGGTCAGAGGAGACGCACTCCCCTCGCCCCAAACAGCTGCCACCAGAATTTGGTGCTTCAGGGACGAACGAGTGGGGCTGTGCACGGGCTGCCCACGCTGTACCCGCGGGTGGAGAGGGGTCGTGGGCTCAGCCCCGCGCCGGGAGAGGTGGCAATTCTGGACTAAGGGGACGACGACGACGACATTCCTCCCCCCCCCCCCCCCTTTCCATGAAGTTCCTCTCTCTTTTGCAACGTATCTTAATAAAGCAGCGCTTAAGCACTTCTAAATTCCGAATCCCTACTTCGAGCAGCCGGGTTAAACACAGTTCTCGAAAAGCACATCCCTCAACCTCCGGCGCTGGAAGTTCTCCAAGAGAAATCAGCATTTGCATCGGTGCAGCCGCCGATTTGCGCTGCGGTTCGGTTAAGGGGAAATCAGATCGAGCGGCGAGCGACAGGTATACGGCACCGCGGGATGGATGAGAGCATCGGCTCGGTGGGGAAAGCGAAGATGGGGGGACTGGGGGGGGGACGACGACGACGACTACAGACTGAAAGCTTTTTAAGAAAAGGCGAAAGCCTCGAGCAGCCCGTCTTCCCCACCGCGCACATAACATAGAATTTAGAGGCAGAAGGAGAGCGAGGCTCGGGGAAAGGCTGAGGCACAGCTACGGGGGACGGCACGGAGTTGGGGGGGGGGGAAATTAGGAGGGGGTGGGGAGAATGGAGTCACGCAGCTCTGCGCCCGCAGCCCCCCCGTGGGAGAACCCCCCCCCCATCTCCTTTCGGGAATCGCCCGTAGCACTTTTCTTTCTCATCCTAAAAGGGAAGAGAGAGAAAAAAAACGACCGTTCAATGAGTGCTGATCGTTTCTTTCTGGAGGAAGAGCTCTTCCCCCTCTGGACGGCCACGCTCGGGGCCGCACGCCGGGCTCAGTGGGACAGGTGAGACTGTTTCGATGCGGTAAAGCGAGATGCTCATCTTCCTCGAGAGGTTTTAGACACCAGAAACAACTTAGGAACTCCCAGGAGAAAGGAACGTATACGCTGAAGATAACATTTAAGTCCTTCAAAGCATAAAACCGCTGTGATTTCCTCTCACCCTTACGGACAGAAATTGAAGGAAGAAAGTCAAGTTACAGCCAAAGAGGGCACTGAAATAGAAGTACTCGGTTTTCGCTCTTGAATTCGTGAGAATTCATCATCCTTCAGACGCCTCAAGCAAACAAACTACAGGTTAAAATTCTCAGTATCAGAGGGGAAAGGAGAACTCCTCTTTTCCCTCCTCGCCCGACAATCTGAACGAGTTGCATCCCGCAACCGCACCAGAAAATAAACGTCCCTGCTTACAAACACTTAACGTTAAGCCCTCCACAAAGCAAAGCTGTTCGCGTGTTTTGGAAACACAACGGTATCTGCCAAACGAAGAGCTCCCCGACAATAACTTCTGGAGCTCAACAGCAGAGCCAACAACGCCGTGAGTGTACGCGATGCCGGGAAGAGAGGATGGGTTGTGCTCCTGATTCGTGTCCTAAGGGCACGGGGACACTCGGGGCACTGTCGCACTGCTCTGCCTTCCACGGCTTCTCCCATTCATGAACGTGCTTCTCATTTACAGGATCGCCCATTTGACTGAAATAGGGGCATAAGGGGTAAGGACAGCTTATTAAAAATGTTCAGTACAAGAGGATTAATGCAGTTCAGGTGCGTGCAACTAAATCACAAATGCAAGCGGGGCTCTTAACTGGGAATGGTGTGTGCAAGATAAGGGTGTAAAAACGCAGTGCTTTGGGTTACACCCATTCTAGAACCCTTTGGTCGCTGTGTGCTCGGCTTTCTCCAAGAAGAAGAGTCCAACAATGCAATGGAGCAAAAAAGTTTTCATCTCCAAATGTAGGATTGGTCTCTACTCCTCCCTCCTGCACTATTTGGAAGCATCTAGAAATAAGGCTTTGCAGCTGTATGATCCCGAGCTGTACCGGCTCCCTCTCCCTTTCCCCTTGTGTCATAAAGGTTCTGCTGACTGCACTCAGCTCTCCCTGCTGATCAGGGCACGTAAAACTTGCTAGTTTTGGAGATAGCACATATCACATTCATAAGTACTGAACAAAAGAACGTTTTCCAACTTAGAAAAGCATAAGTAAACATTTAATAACCTCTTCTCCACCTCATCTTCCCCAAAAGAGAAAATACTGTAACCACCATATCCTCTGAGTCCCTCATTCGTTCCAATACATAGGTGCTTTTTTCACTAGAACAGAAAAGCACATCTGCTAGGTTTTATATCCTGCTTTTTTAAGATACTTTTACTGCCTTTTGCCTAGCATAGCTTTTGGAACACGTTAGCAAATAATATTTTACCATCGGGAGCGTATGTTCCATTCTCTTTCATAATGCAACCTGAGAGCTGAAGTTTGTTTTCCAAACCACACAGAGCCTCAAACCAACAAGCACATTCGGGAAGAACACTCCAAGTGGGTGCATGTTTGTGCTGGTAGCATCCTTCATTTTCCAGTTCATGGAAAGCAATCAAGGTCAGCTTTCAATGGGTCTTAGGATATCAATTACCCATGCCAATCTTCAACAGCAAGAGGCAAAATTTGAGTTATCAGAGCCTTTCTAGTTCCACCACAGATGCATGCTTATGAGCCAGCTCCAGCTGGGAAACATCCTCCACAAGAAACCAGACGTACTGAAGAGCAGAATCACATCCACTCATTAACATGAGCCTGAAGTAGTCCCTGGTCCTACAAACATCCTTATGCTTAACCTATATTAGCCACTGGAGTGGTCTTACAAGTATTACTTGACAATATACACATGCTTAACTATCTGTACAGCAAGGGCCTCCTTTTTATTTCTTGACTCAACTCAGTTGTCTTAAACATGTGTCTAACTTTAATTATATCAACTCAATCTGAAGCAACACCACAGGGACACCTCACCCACAGAAGAGTCAGCAGCCCCTTGCTGGATGGAAGCTTCATTTTTCAGATGTTTCGGAATATAAAGAATCATGAAGGCTCAACTTTCTGCACATTTCAAGGAGGATCCTGAAACTCACTTACCAAGACTCTGAATCTGGCTGGAGGTTATTGGTGCTGCCATCATACAAATTACTAGGATGAAGAAGATACCTCATGGGGGATGGTCAATAATCAAAACATCTGTCTCCCATGATTCCTTTTAAAGCATCTGGTACTTGAAGCTAAGATATAACATACAAGATGCTTAATCTAATCTGACTAGTCCTATGTTCTTTCCATAAGGCAAGAAGGAAGTAGTTAGAAGCTCAGTATATCATAATTAGAGCTTCACAGCCTCAGAGAGACAGTTCCGCTCTTCTCTGAAGCATATTTAATAATTTGAGGAATGTTGCAGTGTTCTTTTCTTGATTTGGTGGAACTCTTGACGCTCCTAACATCATGAAGCTCACCGGACCTCTCCCTCAGCAAACCACATTTCAGAAACTGCCAGGCTACATGACCAGATCCTGATCCTGCAAGTGTTTGCACTTGAACACAAGCAGTGAGGCAGAGGACCTGTAGCATCAGTGGCTCACAACAGATTCCTGCAGGGTTAGGGTCCCACAAGTGGCAGAACTCCAACCTCCCATTCTTTTTGGAGAGTTCATTCTAAATTATTTGAACCTACTTCTATTTTAGACCCTTTCTAGGGGGAAAGAGCCATCTACCACGAGTTTTATGCCTTCTGTGCTATTCAATTACAATTTACCATCTGAACTGTTTCTTTCATCACTACTTTTTAAGTATTCATTTTTAGAGTAAATAGAGATGCTTTGAAATTTACACATACCTAAATGGTTCTGCTACTTAAAAGGATTTTGGGCAGCCCAACCGGTCATCATTACATTTCCATCATCAGTATTAGTTAGATGGGGAAAAGTAATGTTTTACTAAATAACCTGATACTATTCCTAGTAAAGAGCATTGCTAATACACTTTAAAAATGAAAGGCTGTGCCATGTGCCCCCTGCAACCACTGAGATCTGCAACTGAGATACTACAACAGAAGGAAAAAAGAGCTCTGAGCCTGGCAGATATATCAAAAAACAGCATATATGAATGTAAGTTTCAGCTGTGGCTTCTCCAGCATGTCTTCCCTAAACAAAAACTCCAGATCAGCAAAGATGAAGCCTGAGGACAGATAAAATCTGGAGACACCTGCACAAGGTGATGGACTCAAGGCTGATGGGTGGGATCATGTCTAGGCACACAGATAAGTCTCTTCTGAAGGCATTCTAGGGAAATATCCAAATATGAATACATAGCATGAGAAGCACATCTTTCTACAAGTTCCAGGATTTAGTCAGTTTAAATTAAGAAATCAAGCTAAGGGAATCAAATTCAGATTAGGTGGAAACAGATAAAAGCAGAAGTCAGATTAGAGTCCCACCAGTGAAGGACTGTTGGTAGCAACACAAAAAGGCACCTTCAGAACAATCAGAGTCAGGCTGTGCCCAAAGTAGACTTCATTGTGAACCATGAGATATTCTGAGGAGCAGCACGCCAGTAAAGCTGGAGATCAGCTCAGGCATGTTTTCCTTATTTAGGATTTCTAGATGGGAACATAAGAACTGCCCCATTGTCTGCAGTTCATCAGAAGACATCTCTGTTGGGGACAGTCCTTCCACAGCAGGCTGCTCTTGTTTTATAGTCATCGTGCACCAGTTGGCTCATACCAGGTGAGGGTGAGAAGGGGAATGGAAGAAAACCAGTCCTCCATACACATCCTCCCTTGGTACAATACGCTTTTGGTGACTGTAAGTCCACAGGACATCAGTGACAGCAGAACTGATGAATAGGTTCAAAGACCACCCTAAGCAGACAAAGCTTTGTCACCCACGTGTATTCTTTGGCTTTAGAGAATGAAAACACACTCTGTTGTTTTCAAGAGCATGTGTTCTGAGCATCTGAAGGGTAGAATATGTTGGAGCATATGGCATATAATTTCTTTTTCCATTCATAATCTGCAGAAAGACAGCAAAAATCAGTTCTACTAAGTACATGCTCCAGCTTTCATTTGAAAACACTTCCAGTGCACTGTCCTTCTAAGGCATCATCTAGATAGGTGATTACCAGCAAAGCAGCTGGATGTTTTCAAGGCAATGGATGGGCTACGGAATTTGTTTATAGCAAGTCCATCTCATACAGCTTTAAGACACTCATGCTTTCTACTTCCACTGCTGGGCTGCAAGTACAAACAGCATAGGATGGAGCTAGCAACGTACTCTGCTTATGTGCCACCCTAGTGACTGCCATCTAATGCAGACAGAATAAGCTCCTTCACTGTCTAAATTTTACAAGACACCAAGAAAGAGGTAAGATGAAGCAGAGGCATAAAAAAGGAAAACCAAGAGAAAATATGATTCCACCTGAGGACCACCATGAAGTCACTCTAGTCAGTCACTCATTTTTCAGTGCTTACTGTTTATTTTCCCTTTCACTATAATCACTTATTTGGTCAAAGAATTCTTCAGTTAATGCATTGGATAACCTACAGTAGTTACAGCTGCTTCAAGCATTTCCAAATAGGCTACACCTTATCCTTCACCTGGAAGAGGATCTCATGTCCTACCAGCTCATCCCCCACCACTTCCAACATTTGTAATTCTCACGATTTTCTGCTGTGTGGTGGTCTGAACTGTCACTTCAGAAAGCCTTCTAGTGGAGGATGCAATTAGCTCCCCCCCCCACCTCACACTGTGAGCAGGCACCCCTACACCCAGGGCTTCCTTCGCTGACCTTGACCCATCTGTGCTGTGAGCAGCAGGAGGGGACTGGGTACCACCACCACACACTGTGTTGGAGGCCAAACTGCAGAGCAGCACAGCATGCACAGCCTCCGGAGGGGTAAAGCGTTTTACAAGATGCTTTATGGCATCATCTTTTTTTTTTCCCCTCCCTTCCCATGTAGAATATGAATAACGTTAATGGTGACAGAGCCTACAGGCAATAAAAAGGCCTTTGCAGGTATCCAACAGCTTCAAACTTTGCTTTGGATCTCTGCCAGCCGCTGCAGCCAGCCAGCACTTCCTACTGGTGTCTAGGACCAGTGTCCACCAAGTAAATTACTTGGCCTTACTGGTTTCCAGTGAGACAGCAGAGAGGAAAGCTAGGCTTTGATTTAAAAGATCACAGAAATTGGAAAAGAGGAAATCAGTATTTCATCCATATCTGCCACTGATTTACATCTATAGCTACTGTGCAAGGAAATGCTTACCACTCTCACAATCAGCTGAGAAGGATCAAAATAAGTACTGGTTGGGAAGCTAGATAATGATCCATCCACCTTTAGGATCATTATCCCCTGCTGAAGCAGCATTTAAGGCCCAAACCAAGATGTATAGCTCCTCCCTTGATAAGCATTTGTAAAAAGAGAGCCAAAGAGAACTTCAGTACTGCAAGAAATAAACTGCAATTTGAAATAAGACAAGCATTTTTCTGGGCATCATTTGTCTTGTACCACACTTAAATTAAGGATGTTCAGCCACTTGGTAAGTGCTTACATTTCAAAGCAAACAGCAACTTCAGTACATTTCACTGTTACCCCACTAGCCCATAATTTAACCAGAGCAAGCAGCATGCACCACCAACTAGTCACAGCACAGCAATGGTCAAACAGGATGTTTCCTCATTATAAGCTGACAAACCCATTTTAATAAACACTCAAGAACAGCACAGCCATCCAAAGCCCCCACCTCTCGATAGGGTCAGGTTAGCCTGTAAGTTGAGTACCTTCACACATTAAAAGATATGGGAAATTTCTTTATAACACAAGCACCAAGGCAAGTTTTTTTTTTTTTTTTATCACCCGCAGTAGGTAAATGCTGTCGTAATATCCATGCTCAGTCATGGAGGAAGTGGGAGCATGTAGAAGTCAACATTACAGCAGATCAGCTGCAGAGAAGGGATTCAGTCTCAGGAGCTCCCAATTCTGGGGCAGCGCTATCCATGAATATAGAAAATATTTCTCAAATATTTCTCAATTATTGGCATATTTGCCATATACCCTGCAAAATAACATTTAAAAAGAACCTTCAACAGCCAAGACACAAACATCTGTTTTAAGGAACACACTGTGGGCTGGGAACAAGGCAACCTTTGCCTTTCCATCAAGTTTTGGTTAAACAAGTCAATTAATACTTGTATTCCAAGTCAGTGTATGTAAGGACTTGAACATTAACATGCATATAGCATACAAGCACACATTTTTAATGCAATAACATTAGTGTATATAACTTGAGATATTGACAAAACACTACAGAATTTTACAATGTTATTCAACAATTGCCAAGGTTTCTTCACTTTTAAAGGGGGGAATATAGTTTACAAGTCTAAATAGTTAACAGAACTGCCATTTAACACTGAACTTTAAGATAGAATCTGAACATTTGATCATCTGATGCATTTCAACATCTGCACCAGTTTCCTTTCCCCTGGTCTCTTCGGTACATTTGTTGCTCATAAGTACAGAAATCAGGGACTTGAACAGTGAAAACCTGGCTATCGGTTTCAGTAATAATGAAGCTGCCCTTGGACATCTGATCATTGACTTCACAACACCCACTGGTGTTATACTTGGTGACAGTAGAACCCCAAACTTAAAACCAAACTTATATAGGGTGCTCCACAGTTAGCTTGAGCAAGAAAGCCTACATATCCAAGAGTTTAATGTGTGTCAAATTCAACAAATACGGGTGAGAGGAAATAAAAGGTGTATTACTGGATGTTCAACACAAAAGCAAGACTGGGCAGAAAAATGGGAATCCTCAGTTGACATATGCCAGCCATAAAGATTTAGAATTCCAACTTATTGATTTAATCCACGTAATAAAGTTTAAAGCTCTGACCTGGATTTTCCCACCACCACAATAAAGATCACTTTCTAATTAAGAAACAATTCTCAATAAAGGGAAAATAATTACCATCTTAAGCCTAAGGAGTCTGGCAGGCAACTTTCTCCTCACAGTAGCTGATAAAATGATCTAGAAGTGAGTGTATATACAAAGGGGGAGAGTGCCACTGAGCCTTCACTCCTTACAGAGTCAAGGTGTTGACGAACATGCTGATAAGTCAAAAGCTCTGATAAGAAAAAGGCCCTAACGAGGCAATGAAAGGGTCTTGGAGAAAGGTTTGGACTGCTAGAGGAACAGAAGCAGGAGGCAGTTATGGTTGAACTGATGGCTGAGATGATCCCATCAGTAACACTTTCAACAAGCTGGGAGGGACATGGGAAGCTGGCAGCAGAGCCTCAACCATTTGGGTAGAAAGACAAAAGAGATCTGGAGAATACAATTCAAGTGCAAATCCGGAGGCTCAACTGCAGTGACTCTACAAGTCAAGAGAAAAGGCTCGTCAACTGTTTTTGTACAGATCAGCCACTGGCAAGTCCATCACACAACCCATCCTTTGGGCAGCTCATTAACAATTAAAAAAAAACAAACAAGGGCACTTCAGTTACTTGACTAGAGAAAGAGTGATAGTGAGTGAGGCACTACATGCACATGGGGTGCTTGAAGAAGCCACACAGTATGAGAGAAACAGAAGGATGATCTACTCAACTTACAGCTTGGAAACAAAACTATAGAAGTTGAACCGCTTGCCCAAAATCACTCAGGGAGACAGGAATCCAGCCCTACTCTGCCAGTTCCCCAAGTAGAACTGTATTCAGTCTTCTTGTAGGGCTGAAGTGTTATTCAGATTGCTTAATTTGCGTTGGGGAAAAAAAAAAGCAAGAAAAGTATTCTCATTTTAGAAAATGGCACTTCCATCAAGAACAGTCCTTGAGACTCCTAGTTCGCAGTGGAACAGATGAAAACATTAAGCACTGGATTTCCATCCCCAAGACAAGCCCTGCTAGCACACAAGACGATGCAGCAGAAGCCACAGCTCCGCGTACCGTTTACCTGTGCAATGCCACCATCTCGTGGTCTGCACAACCACAGCACCACCAGCATCTTTGGTCCTTTAGTAGCAAGCAAAGCAAATGGTTTTCTTTCCTAATGAACGCTCTTCTGTTTGCTCTTGAAAGAGACTAGCTTCGGTTTCACTCACGAAAAGCTAATATCTTTCCTGTACGTACTGACAATTTAACAGCATATTGTTGCAGAGCTAATAACTGCTCTCATCACCATTAACGAACAAGGCCACATTTGCTTCAGGAGCATGACTCTACTCCTCCCAGCCCCAGAAAAGCCTCCCTAAGGCTCTTATATCTGAGTAACAGCACTTCTCTGACTTCTGAAACACACTGTACTCCAGCAGGCTTCCCCCTCTAAACTTCCTCTTTACAGCACCTCAAGGTTAAACAGATTCCTGCGAGCTTTGTTGCATCCCATTTTGGACACTGCCAGTACTCATTTTGCTTCCAAAGTAACACCTGATTGAAATACTTGTTCAGCCTTTATGCTCAAAGCAGTGGTTATTATTCTGCCACTACTTTGCCTGGCACTACTGACTGCTTTGTCTGATCTCCAGGACAGTAGAATGCTTCTGTTCACATCATGACACATACAGGAGAGTAACCCCACCTACACAGCACGCAGAGCTTGGCACTAGGGGTAGGGTCAGAAACAGGACCACAAATTAACCCTCTGCAAACTGAAAGCATTACAGTATCAGACCTGCTACCCCAAGCACCAAGCCAAAGGAGTTCCCCACAATGAGGAATTACCACCTGGATTAAACACAACTTTTGGTGCCAGCGTAGACTGCATCAGGAACAACTTGAAGCAATAAACCGAGGAGCAATAACTCCAGGTTCCTCTAGCAAGTTACTCCATAACCTGAAGCATGCCTGTCTCCTTCTCCCTACCTGTTACATCAGTGCAGTGCCTTTGCAGCATGACCGAAGATCCACAGATGACAAGCAAAAATAAAAAGCAGACAATAAAAGACCTCTCATGTTCGACCACAGTGGAAAAGAATGACTATCCCTTGCAAAAATTCAGCTCGACTCCAACTAGGAAAAGTTTATCTGAAACTGCCATGAGGAAATAAAAACACTTTAGATATCTGCTACTGATAGAATCAAGACATCCTGTATGATGTCAAGCCGGGCTGTGTTCCAGGATACCAGCACACAGAAGCATTTACAATAATTTCCCCTTGCAGTGACCAACACAGAACAGGTTCAGGATAACATCAGAGCCAAGAATGCACCTTCCAAAAACCCAGACATTGACAGTGTGCAGCATCCTCCTCAGAGGCAGAATTGTATCCTCCATTTGCACCACCACTCTTTGCACGCTACCTTGCTGGCTTCACACTTGTTTTTACCAGGCAGTTCTGCAGTCCAGCTTCCACTTGCCAAACAGTCACACAGCCCAGAAAGTTTTACATCACAGTCAAACTCCTTCCAAGAATGAGAAGCTGCCTTTCCTCCTCTTACCTTGCTGCTTCTTTCAGGCTCACATGGAGCAGATGTGAGTGACGTAACGAAGGCTGTGATTTAAGAGGAAGGATGATGGAATGGTTTATTACAGACTCAGCCATTCTAGAATCGCTCTTATTTCCTCCAAAGCTGATCAAGACGAGTTAGAATTTCTGGACTAGAAACATCTGCTTTGGAAGTGATGAAGATCAGTGCTGCAGTCATTCCTGTCTCTGTTTTCTCACTGAGATAAGCTCCAAGGTCTGATTCCCATTTGCATTTCAACACCTATTCTCTCAGGTTCCTTTACAAGCTTTAACCCTTACTCTTTTCCCCAAAGCCTGCTAACATTTGCAACATTAACAAACTATTTTAATCTAAATGACAAACACTCCGGTTTCTTACAGCCTCCACAATACACTCAGTGCAAAAGGGACATCAGTGCCCATTTGCATTCCTGCAGGCAGGGTCAGTAACACTCAAAGAAAAATAGCCTCATAATACAGGGACTGTTTGCAACTAAAATGCAGTGTAAATGCCTGACAGAATTAGGAGTCAACGTGAACTATTTCAACAAATGCAATGCAGGTCACAGCACATGAAGTTCCAACTTTCACTATATGTTTATGTATTACATTTTCTCATGCCTATTCAAACCTCCCAGAAGACCGCACCTCGTGTCATGTGTTTGAGGGGGAACAAGTTGCTTTCCCTAGACCTAGCTCCACACCACATTCAAAAGGGAGCACACTCAGATGTATTGCTGAAGTCTCACCAGCATCTCGGGTCCCAGGTCAGAAGGAGATGCTCTGGAGATCAGAGCAGTGAGTGTAAGATTTGCACACCACAGATGTGAGCCCAGGCCTCAGCAATACAAGGGAAATGAGATGGGCACAGCATGTGCTCCAGGTCCACTGCTTATTCTCAGCACTGAGAGGCATGTGCTGCTGCTTCTTACCAAGATCAAGAAATACACTCCATCATCCATGGGCACCACCCTGTGTTCAAAATATTCAGAGCCACTACACCTCCCCTCCAGAAATACACCTTCCTCCTTTCCAGATGGAAACAGATACACCCCATGCAAAGCCAGAAGAACCTCAGATTGCCTCCAGCTCAGCACAGACTTCCCACTGAGACTAAACACATTACCCAATAACACTTGCAAGTGTTCCCTCATCCCTCCAGCAATCCTTGCAGCGAGCATGAAACAAACACTTTCATACCTCAAAAATAAGGCCAGGACTCATCAAGGTACGACAACACACATTCACTGTGTTTTTGGTGATAGGAAAAGAAAGAAGCATAAGGAAATTTGTGCACATCACCTCACAAAAGCAAGACTATAAAGCCAAAAGTTTCAAGCCCAACCTCACCCACAGCAACTAGAAATGCTTCTTAAGGTAACAGCCCACGCTGCTGATTGCTGAGCCTTGTCTTATGAGCATCACCTGAGCATTCAGCCCTTTGCTCCCTGCTCAGCTTTCATTCCTCCTCTGCACAACAGCACTGCCGTCATTAACACCAGATTGGATTTTTATGTGTTCCTCTCCACATTGCCTCCTTTGCTTCACCTAACAGCCCAGCACAGCTGCCAAATCACAAGGTGCTGAGCAGCTAATCCAGGAAACCTGGAACAGCTTCCAGGGCTAAGGGCACACAAAGCATCGCTCATGTTTCCATTTTCCACTCCTTTCAGGCAGGAGACACAACCCTTCATGCTAAGCTAAGGCTTAGAAGCACTCTAGAACAATACCATCTCAGCCCTATAGCTAAATAGGAGGAAAAAAAAAGCACAAGAATTTGTAGAAGTGATGGCTTTAGAACAACAGAATATTAGTTTGAACTGAAGCAGATAAAAAACACAAAGTCCACGGGTAAGTCTGTGGCTACTGTACTCCCCCTCTCCCTGTAAAAGCATCTTACACTTATTTTCTTCATTAAGGAAGAAAAAAACAAAATGTAACAACAAAAAATTAAAAGAAAAAACAATATCCATAAACATTTATGGATAAACTCCTCTTTATATCTAGAAATCTCAAGCCTGCATGATCTATCAATGCCTGCAGCTGATTTTCCTCATCTTACTGTTAGACTGATGATAAACCTGATTAAACAAGCAACTCCATTGCCTAAAACACCACAAAAAGAGCAGAAGCACCCCCACAGCAATAAATAAATAAGGATGCCAACCCCCTTCTCAAGCCGCTACTAAAGCCCAAAGCACTGGAGAGGCAGAACTTCAAACCAGCACCAAACAGCCACAACCAGGAGGAGAAAAAGCTCAACAACTACAATAAGAAACCCATCACCATAAAATAAATGAGCTCCTACCAGATAAACATCTTCACAGGAAGGACTTTAACCAGAGAAAAAGCACCTCCAGCAAGCAGCACTGTGTGGCAGAGGGGTTTTTATAGCAGGAGCCCACGTGAGCCTGGAGAGTTCTGGAAGGTCCAGCAATCATAAGGGGCACCTGTGGGAGATCACACCTGTGGGAAGGGCTCACTCCTTCCTCCTCTTAAACTGCAAAGCTAGGGGAAAAATAAACATACTGCTCAGATTTCCCTTGAATTTCTCTGTTCCATAGGTGAGGTCAGGGATGGGGAGGATGAGCTCTGCTTTTCTCTGAGGAAGAAGCCCGTGCTGGCACAGCTTTGCCCCTGGGGTTTGGTGCCTGCTGCACCCCTCAACAGGGAGAGGCACTTCCCTGCATTTTGAACACAGCATCCCCATGCATCGCTGCAGAGCAGCTGGAAGGCTGAAAGGAGGTGGTAGGAAGGTGGGGGTTGGCCTCTGTCCCCAGTAACAGCAGTAGGAAAAGAGATGATGACCTTAAGTTGCACCAGGGAAGGTTCAGGTTGGGAATGAGGAAAGAAAAAAAATACTTCTCTGAAATAGTGGCTGGGCACTGGCATTGGCTGCCCAGGGAGGTGGTGGAGTCACTGTCCTTGGGAGTGTTCCAGAAGCGTGGGGTTGTGGCACTTAGGGACACGGTTTAGTGGGCAATACTGGTGGTAGGTGGATGCTTAGATTGGATGATCTCAGTGGACTTTTTCCAACCGTAATGACTGCACAATTCTGTGATTTTTGTGCACGTTTTTGGTTTGTTTCCAGGATCTTGTCCTGTGTGACACCACGTCCCTGACAGCTGCCTCCTTCAACATGCAGAACAGCACCGAGCCACAGGACAACACCCCGCAGCAGTCACACAAAGCAAATACATTCATGACACATGTGCAGAAGTCAGGCTTCACCTCGAAGAACTTAATTTTCCCTGACATCTTCCCCATCTCTGTGAGGAAAGATGGGGGCTGGAAATGCTGCCCAGCTCTTTCTGATGTTTTCACAGCACTCAGCATCACAGGGCAGAGGTATTTTATGCTGGGGCCCCCAGGTGCCACCATCAAGCGAAAATATTGTCTTAAGGACCAATTTCCGGAAACAATTTCAATTTCAAAACTAATTTATTTGAAAGGAAGAGAATTTGAGCCGCCTCACGTCTAGATTAACAGAGATCCAGTAACAAATGTGTGGTTTTATCTGCAGATCAATGGTGCACGTTCAGATCCTGTTTTCACAGCTGCAGATGCATTTGCTGGGCTGCAAAGGTCGGGCTTGGGAAATTTTCCATAGGTGGCAGCATTACTGCATTTCCTACTGAAACACAGCACCAGCAGATAAACCCCCTAATGGGAAAAACCTTCGAGGAATTAATTACTTCTCTATGTTGCTGTCACCCAGCACAGACAGCAATGCAAATAGAGGATGGATTAAAGAGGAAAAAGCATCTAATAGAAGCGTTGTAATTGTGTCTGACCAGGGCTTAATAATGAGCAGGGTATGTGTATTGCTAATTTACAGCTTTTGATAGGTATGTCACCACCAACGAAACAAACCTTTCCTTTCAGAGCTTCACTAAGATTCTGTTAGGGGTTATTATGAAGCTCCTCTGAAAGAGCCTATTTTTGCCCTAACTGTTTTCTTTGGGTTTCCTTTACCTTTGGAACAATATAACTAATATATGCTTTGAAACATACCTTCTGAAATGGCTGACAGGAAGGAAGGAATTTGGTAATTCTCACATTCCTCTGCTATATATTTGTACTGCGCTCTGTGGGCTGTTTAAAATGATTAGCGTAATCTCCACGAGAAGCTATTAGCAATTACCACCAAATTACAGTTTGTGCTGAACCACAGCCTGAAGTCCTCTGCTTTTATCCACAGTGCACACAACAACAGAGCATGGATCATCAGATTGCATTGCTGGCATGTCCCACACCATGCTGCAAGGAGAGGACAGAACCTTCTCTGTGTGCCTGGGAATCCCTTTTATTTTCAAAGGACGGAGGAAGGGGAGAGATCAACAGTGCCACGTTTGTACAGAATTGTTTCATGTGTAAATGAGTCTTTTCTGAACCAAAGAGATCTCAACATTCCACGAGAGCACACCAATGACTTCCCCCCCCCAAAAAAAGTGTCCAGCTACCACTTGGTATTCTTAGAGCCAAATAACGATCAATCATTTGGATGAGCAGCTCCTTCTGGAGGTTATCACCCAGGAAGGGTTTCCATGACTCATTCTTTAATTTTTTGGATGTCTGTATGAATAAAGGGCTTCAGCCAGGGTGATGGCTTTTGCTTGCAAGGATAGCCATCCTGCAGGAATCAGACTGAAAGCTGACTGAAAATCATCACATTGCAGGCCAATAGAGAGTTGATGAAAGGTAACAACTCGGTGGCCTCAAGTTTGGGATCCCAGCATTGAAAGTTTACGTGTTCCACCACTGAACTCCTGAGCATTCCTTGTTGTCCCTGATAGATATGGGGCAGATAAAGGTGGGGAGGAAGGGAAGGAGTATATCATTTTAATCGTGACTTTTCATCTCTTTGGAAGACAAACCATCAGTGGATTCATAGGTACATTAGGTTGGAAAGGACCTACAAGATCATCTAGTTCAACCATATATGGATATATTTCTTTGCATGCCTAATAGGAGAGGATACCACACTGTTGTCCTTTCTGTGGGCTAAAAGGTCTCTCAGGACATGACGCAGCAAACTAAGACGTCTTTTCTCAGCTGAAAACGTGACACAGTGCAGTTATATAAAACATTTCCCACCCAAAATTGAAGGAGCAGTGATAAAATAGCAGCTGAGTCATTCATCCAGCTCTGATTTGGAAGTTAAACTAGCAATGTAATTAATACAGAAGCCCACCTGAAGCGCAAGAACTTCTGAAATCAGTCTTTTCAAAGCAATGAAAAACGGTCCTGGAAGGTGCAAACATCACGGGAATGAAAACCATTATCTACAGTATTTTAAACCAGTTGAATGCTCACTCTGAGTTTCAGCACTGCAAGCAGCTGTCACGTGCCCAAAGGTCCCTCTATTAGGCAGTATATTGCTCTGAATTTTGCAGTCACTGCACAGCTGCACTGGTTACCAAAAGGAGTTGCCTACAACTTAAAAACTGAGTTGTGACTTTGGGAACGTGCATTAGCCATTTATCTTCTCAGATTAGTGAGCAAATCAGAGAGAAGATCAGGGGTTACGGAGCCTGCTCCAAAAACACTGCACCAGTAGCACCTTCTGTCCACCCCAAAGCTCAGGCTGGTTTTTATCCTTACCCATACAGCTGTTCTCGCCAGGCACCCTAAGTCAAACTTCTCTTTTTGGCATGGTACTTTCCCTTTCACCGCTAATTAGGTGAGTAAATGCAATTAGAGTGCCATGAAGCACGCTGTTCGTGACCAGCTGTAGGCAGCTGGTGTGATTTAGTTTTTGTTAGCCATACTGGCAGGCACACGCCTGTGCTGTGGCCGCCTGCAGGTGGAGATAAAAGAAGGAAATTCCAGGGGCTGCTCCCCAACACAAGAGCACAGACAGCGCAACTTTCGGCTGTAGGCGAAGCTGTGATACACACAGAAGTAGCAGAAGACTCCAGGATGGACGTTCCTGAGCTAGATGGGTTTCTGCTTAACCAGACCCACATGTGCACGGGATTCAAGGTCCCAGCTCACCCTCTCACCTCTTGTATTTAGGATACTGGTAAAGAAATATCCCAAAGGAAGCTGCCTGTTATCCCACTGCTGCTGTTTCACATCTGCCTCATCTGTTTCATCTTTTGCTTCCTTCTCCTGACGGATTTTATCCTGAAAAAAATACAGAGAAAAACACAGGTGTATAAACAAATACTTTTAGAGAAGACTGAAGACAAGACATTCCCTGTTCTACAAGCCACGTTGGCTCATCATTCATCAACCACAACCTGGAGTCGAAATTGTCCAGTATTTATGATCCCCTGTCTCAGATTCCCTCAGCAGGCTGATACAGCTCCCACCACGTCCACACATTAAGCATCAGCATTGGGTTCATCAAGGACAAATACCCAGAGCTCCCCTGAAGAACTTGGAAGTATTCTTGGCTCTAAGCATTAACTGAAATGCCACATGCCATTGTGAACATATAAATGGGACAGATCTGACCTCTGCGAGTTATTTTTGGGAACTCACAACAGATTTCAACAAAGGGGAAAGAGTGGAGGGGTTTTCACTTGAAGCATTTAGAGATTTTTGTCCAGATCCCACCAAAAATCACACTATTTGGAAGCCTAATTGTAGCACAAACTGCAAGCTCTCCTCCCCTGACACCAACATTCCCTCTTTTAAAAACCAACCAACAGATTGCTGTTCCTATTTTGGGACGTTATCCTGGTCCATGTTAAATACTCCTCTCAGGGCACGGCCCACTCGTGCCACAAAGGGCAGCCAGTACACATCACATAGATTGCTCCACGAGGTGGGCAACATCCAGGGAATGACAGTGAACTGATTTCTGTTTTCCTCAACGGATCAAAAACATGCAATGAGCCCACAATGAATTGTTCCATCGAGTCCACGCGCAGAACTTAATTAGCTATTTAATTAAGCAATGAATGGGTGCTGTTGTCAGCAAAACGTGATATGGGTCATGCCACGCAGCCTTCCTCCCCTTTGCTGCCCCTCCTCCACGTGTCCACTCAAGTGTTATCTCCACAACAAAACAGAAGCCTCTCTTTGTTCCAGCTGCAACACTGGCGTCATTGACGAAAGCACTCATGTGTCCAAAAATAACCAAAGCCAGTGCCCATTGGAGCCATCCAGCATCATGTCCTCGTGCTTGGCACATCCCTTGAAATCCAACACCTTCTCAGATTGGGAATATATATAAAAAAAAAAAAAAAGATCATGACTCCTTGTACACATTTAAAGGGACAAAGGCTTTCTTTGCCTCCAGATGTTACGTGCTTTTAAAGTGTTGGTGGTCCCTGCATATCTTTGCCACTGCTGTTCACAGAGTTATTTTTGTATTCCACCAAGGGTTTTTGCCTTCTACCTAGCATTTCCCAAGCAACTTTACCTGTTATTTTTATTTCTATGTCTTTTGCAGTTTTTCTGACACCACATTGAGTCTTACCCGATCTACATTTTTATACAGAAATCTGAGGGAACTTCAGTTCTTACTTAGTAAGGAATAATTAGTGTCACTCACATAGCATCGAGAGCTACAAAAAGAAATCAGGCTCCTTAATGTTAGGGTCAGGCAGGGGACCCAAACACAGCAGCCTTGCTAAAGGCACCATGACTGTCCTCGCTTTTAGAAAGTGGGAGGTAAGGAATCAGATAATTTGCATCAGTTGTGTCATGAATGTGCAACAGAACAAAGAATAAAACCCAGATCCTGTAAGCTCCTTGTCAGCCCTCTGATTTTGAGCATACCTTTGATTTTGGTAAAGAAAAGTACAGAATGAGTCCCTTTTTGATCTGTGCTGTAATGCTATTTGGTGCTTAACAGATTTCAAAATCTACCCTGGAAATGGCTGCCTTTCGGTGCTACCCAAAACAGATCCTACACTGACACAACCTGCAAATCAAAGAAAGTACCTTCTGTGTAATTAATACAGTAAAAATATCATGAATAATCATTCCTGGGAGTGCAGATTGCAAGGGAATAAAGCCTTATAGCCTTCCTACCTTCACATCCAACTCTGGGATTACTTCTGACAAGATGCACATGTTGATTTGAGCTGTCTCATGGCCAGAATCACATATCTAAGTGCAGGGAAAACCAGAGCATCATTTTTTGTGATGGCCGTTCTGGTTTCTTGCAGCAGATCCAAAGTCCAGTTGTCTCACACTCATTACTGCTCTAAAAGGACAATAGAGATACAGTGTATTAAGCAAACAATTGCCTCCTTATGTAATGTTCAGTCTAGTACTAGGAGAGGAACACTGAGCAAAAACATGGCCAAGAAATGAGTAAATAGGCAAATGACAGTGGGTAAATGGAGCAATTAGGAAGGAAAAGGATCTTTTTTGCGCTTGAGAGCGGGGAGACAGAGGTGCAAAAGAAAGGGGAATGAAACCACAGATCTGCAGGGGTTGGAAGTCTGATCTCGTGGGAACCCCCTGTCGCTGCTCCATGAATTGATGTTCTCGCTGATTTCCTGCCTGCTACTGGAAAACACATCTGATAAGGTTGTTGATTTCTTTGAGCCCCTGCAGAGCCCAGGGAACTTCCAGTTGGTGGGAATTGGAAAATATTTCTAGTCGCTGTCCAATTTGGACTGTAACCATGTTTTGGAAAGATTAATTTTCACTCAAATCAGAAAACTCTCATTTTTTTAATGGGGTATCGGGTGGGGGGCAACTTTCTAGCACCGAATATCTAGAAGTAGAAGTACCTGAACACCCACTGTCTTGTTGTTCACATCTGCCTGGAGAACAGCTCTCTTTTAAAGAGAATCTCTTATTTGCCTTACAGTCAGTCCCTTACAACCTTCTGAAGTAATGATAAACACGTAATAATATGACAAACTCCCTCTAGACCGGGTTGCTCACAGACTTATCCAGCCTGGATCTGAATGCCTCCATGGAAGGGGTATCTACAGTCACTCTGGGCAACCTGTTCCTGCGTCTCACCATCTCACGGTAAATAATTTCTTCCTAATATCCAGTCTAAATCTCCCCTCTTCCAGTTTAAAGCCATTTCCCTTCATCCTGTCAAGCGTGAAGATGCAAGCTTCATTTTGGTTTTACCAAAGGAGAGAATGAGAGGAGATATGCCTTGGCACTGGGGCTAAACACAGCCACGCTGTGAATTAAGGGCAGCAGAGCAATGCCTGAGCACGAATCACTCTGGACAATGGCTATTGATGGGGCTACAGTTCCTTATATCCTGGGTAAATCATCTGCTTTGCATTGTTACAAGAAAAACAAAGGCTGTTTTGGGCCCCCAAAGGTCCCTGGAGCTCAGAGCAGCAGTAAGGAAATAACCTCAAGCACGAAGCCAGGCTGATTTCAAGCACCATGAGCTCTTTTTAAAGCATGTTATAAATGTTTTAACTGAAAAGCTGCTCCTAGAAGCTCATGGAGTGCTATCATCCCCAGTTCATTTCCAAGGAAAAGAATAGGCACAGAAAGCATTTGCTCGAGGTCTCCAAGGGAATCAACAACACAGCAAGGATTAGAACTAAGGATTTCCTGTCCAATCTGCAAACCACACCTCTCTCCTGTTTACAGTGTTAACTTATTCCCTAGCAGAAAAGCCATGTGAATGGAACAATTCAGTCTGCTATTTCAGCCTCCCTTCCTTCCCTTCTCAGTTCGTTCCTGGCGTTACCTTCAGACTTTCACAAACCTGCAACCAGAACTGTGCGACAGAGCAAAGCAAAGCAAGGAATGTTTCCCAACAGTTTCACGTGGAAAGAGTTGAATTCTGTTCACCAAAATGAAAAAATAAAAAAAAAAAGTTTGAAAACTTAAAAAGTTGGAAATACTGTACTGTTATGAACAAAACAAGAAATGAAACCAAAAGGTCAAGGAACTCATACCTCAAGGGATACATTAATGAATGACTACAACCAACTGTGTTAGTTACCTGCACAGGTATTTTCTATATACGTGACTCCAGAATTAGAAGAGCAGCAGTGCTGCTGCTCATACTTAACTTAAGAATCAGGAGAATTTTAAAGAGACATCTTGAGGCTCCCTGTGCATTTCCTTTCCCTATTTTTTTTTCTCTTTGTTTTGATTTTGAAGTCATATGTCCCTCTAGAAATCCAGGAATTGAAATCTCATTGAAAAATACTGGCTGAATTTCTTATGTCTTCGCATGATTCCAGCTCATCAGTTTGTCCATGGCCCCTCACCACTGTGAATGGTGCACTGAGACACCGAAAGCACGAGACATCACTAGAGACAAAGATCCAGAGCAAGAATGCTCAAGTTCAAAGACTGCAAGGGCACCGTATCACAAACTATACATTAAATCATCTCCTCCCACAACCTGTGGTTCACAAGGAACATTTCTCCTGGCAAAGTCAGATCGCTGATGTGCTAAGTCCACACACCCTGCTGGAAGCCATGGAGCTAGCAATTAACTTCCTCGCTGCAAAGCCCTGCTAAAATGACAGGCTGCTTCAAAGCAGAAAAACACCATTCCAAAGAGCCAATGGGGCTCTTTTCAGATCAACTGGCTTTTATATATGTTTTATTAACAGCTTCAGTGATACACACAGGATCACTACAGCCCTCAAACTGAGACTTATATTTATTTACACCTTCTGAAATAAACCTGTGCGGGTGTAATTATTCCAGCTCACAGCAAAGG
Organism: Oreortyx pictus; assembly: GCA_036925125.1. Taxonomy (NCBI): domain Eukaryota; kingdom Metazoa; phylum Chordata; class Aves; order Galliformes; family Odontophoridae; genus Oreortyx; species Oreortyx pictus. The sequence continues at coordinate 2,064,297 of JAUPFR010000029.1, forward strand.
ATAATAACTTGTTAATTAATGCATATAGGTGCATTGCTTTAGGAAGGATCTAAAATAGAAGATACTGAACCCCACTATTAAATGTAACAGGGCAATCCTATAGACAGTGATGTTTTTAACACACTTGCCTTAGCTTCCTGCTTTTGTTAAGGGGTCATATTTCATCGAGGTTTCTGAGGCTATGACTTACATCACCTATGTAAGTTTATTAGTAATGAGCAATTCCACTCCTTCACTACCACTGCAACCCTTCCCCCCAAAACAAACGTTTCAGTGTACAGGTCAGGAGGTTTAGAGGTTAAAAAAAGTCGAGAAAAAGGAGAAAAACCCAAATCCTACACAATGGCCTTCGTGTTTCTTATCTCAGCTCCTCCCCTTCCTGCCAAGTGCCTCATTAAGGTGGTGGTGAGCAAAGCCCTTCTCACCTGGGGGGCTGCTTTGTGCTTCTGGGTGATGCGGCGTGTTCTCAGTTAAGTCTGCACGAAGCAGTGGTTATCCTAAGAATTATGTTTTGTGAAGATTACATTACTGTTACTTTCATTCTGTCTGTCTCAGCGCATTTGAGACTGGGGCGTGTTGATCATCTCTCTTCTAGCAGCAAAGGGGTCTAATAGTTTTCGAGCTGCTCTATGTGTTCGGATTTATCTCTTTTGGAGTTATCTTCAGAAGTGCTACAAAGAAAGCGTGTTTTCAAGCTGAAGAATGTAGGTTCTCTGCATCAGTGGTGAAAACTGGGACCGGGAAGAGCTATGGCACCTCCTGCCCTCAGGCAGAGAGCAGCTCTGCTGAGAATATTCCCAGTAGGGAACAGTCTTTTTTTGCAATGCAGTCTGGTGTTCAACTGCTCTTACCAGACTAAAGCTCTTCCTTCATGTCTTGCTTTGCGCTTCTGGTGTTCAGTTTAAGATCTCTGTTTTTTTTTTTTTTTTCTTGTTTATGTGTTTGTTTTCTGATGTTAACAGGTTTCAGAGCTCTGCGCTGATCCCAAATCGCCCTGAGGTGGAAGATTTGAAGCTGAAGAGGTTTCAGGTGATTCTGAACTGTGTGTTTTGTTAATCCCTCCTAATAGATGATAAGAAGGAGTAAACCTAGGTCAGGTGGCTCTCCTACCTTGTCCTGTAGCTGTGGTTTTAGTTCCAAGCTAGCTTCCCATCACAAGTCTCTCGTTATGTGGTTAGATTCATCATAACACGGATGGAACCACAACTAATCGAAACCTAGAGAGAAAATTAAATATGGTAAGAATGTAAGCTTTGTATGGATTTCAAGTTAGCAATCTCTTTTATCATTTTTCTTTCTTTTCACTAGAAGGTACTGGGATGCCTCCCAAATGAGCCCTCCTAATTAAAGCATGCTTGTTCTGCTACGCCCCAACAGGTGCTTCCTGCCCACCACGTCCAGGACCATTTTTCTTCCTCAGAAGCCCTGTTTTCCTTGCATTCTTGTCTGCAATTCTTCACTCTCTTTAAAGTGAATCCCTTGCCAAAATTCAGGTGCACAAATCCTCTACAAATTGGGCTTAAGTAACCCATTAAACTAACATTCTGTATATTTTGGTTTTGGTCATTAAAATCTAAACCTGCTCTAAGCAGGTCAAGTTCAGAGCCGGTTTTAAACCGGTCTTGCAAACGACGACTTTAATGAATGCACAAAATTCTTTCCAAGTCTAATTAGTCCTTCTGTTTGCTTGCAGCAGACTGAAGTCAAGAAAAAAGCCTTTGTAACTCCTGAAAGAGAAAGCTGAGGCTTCCCCTTGTCACAGCGGAGTTTTAATCCAATGAACTTGACACTCTGGAGATGGCACAGGCTGCTTGTTTATGGAAGTTAGCAAGCTCTCACTGCACAGGGCAGTTCTGTAGTGGGTGGATCATGCTGCTCAGTTCAGGGCTTTATAGCAGGACCTGCTCGAAGTGAGCTCAGGTGAGGCTTGACCACGAAAAGAAGCTCTGTGTGCCCACAGAAGTCCTCCTGGCACAGTGCTTGGCACAGCCAGCTTGAGGCTGGGGTTGGCAGAACCTCGAGGAGGTGAGATGGGTTAGGGCTTGCACAAAATGCAGTTTACTCTGTGAGTCTGCCTGCAACTCAAACACTGACCTCTCATGAGCATGAACCTCCACCTGGAAGTATAAAGGACTGAGTGCTGTTTTGTTAATGGTTGTTAATTAAGTGGCTACATGCATAAGGGCAGTTACGTGAAATTCAGAATGGAGAAGCACAGGGTGAACGTTAGCAAACGTTTTCTAGGAGTGGAGCCTGCAATGCAATGAAATGCTCTCCCAAAAAGTAGCAGGAAGCCTCTTTTGCTGAGGGACTTTGTGCTCAGACCGTACGAAATCCCAAAGAGTGTGCTGCAGGAATTACACGGCCCTGACATTAACTTGCTGTGACCTCGGGTGGCCCAGCTATTACTCAATTCCAGTGATAATTTTGGTGATAATTACTCCCTTTATTTCTGAAGTGAGTTGTTGTAATTCATTATAGTCTTGTTGAACGGGTCAAATTACTAGGAAACTGAAGCAGAAACAAAAGGGATTGGTGGATAGAGTTCTTGTGGCTGTGATCAGTGATTTGACACAAATGTTTCTGTCAATTGGTCACTGGTCACATTCTACACTTTGATTTTTAGTTGTTTAAACTCGTGCAGCTTCTGATGCTGTCTGTGCACTTCACTGGTCCCTAACGAGGACAACTGGAGATGTTTTTCTGTGGGTCTTTGTCCCTGCAGTGTTCTCATTTCCTGGATGTGGTCTTTCACTCTGAGTTGAAGGGGTTCGTCTGCGTAGCAACAATTAATGATTCAAGCACAATTAGAACAAACATCCAAGGAAGCTTTGTGCTGTTGGTTGTGCGTAAACTGAACATCTTACAGTTACTATCTCCCCAGAGCACCTGAAGAAAGGCTTAAATTGCAGTGAAATCAAAGGGTCCTATGTGCGAGCTTACAAACTTCCAGGCAGAGCTGCAAAATGCTGCTGCTAATTTGCCCCGACCATTAATGCTACTGTGAATGCGTGTGTGTGTCTGAATTAGCAAGCGAGCAAACACCCGAGCAAAGGCTGTGATTCCCAAGATGTCTTACTAATTACCGTGGCTGTGATTTAATGTTAATTATTTATTATACTTCATTATGTTCTATAGCACAGTTAGCTCAAAACAAAAAAAAAAACCTGAAATGCTGGAATTATGATCCTTCGTTCTAGCCCCGTGATATTAAATCTTTTCTGAGAAGGACTTTGCTCTAATTATAAGGTATATACTAAAGCTTCATTAATTTATATTACAGAGCTAATTGCAAGTCCTTTTCAACAACGCTCACTCTGCTACAAGGGCCAAATTCTATAGTAATAGTACGGAATGTGATGGATAAATGGGGCTTTGCTTGCAGATGCTCCTGCTGCGTAGGGGTGAGCAGGATGGCTTTAAGGAATCCTGAAGCATGAGGGATGGTGGATTCTGTTCCAGATCTGGAATATATTGAACATGGCCTCAGATCTGTAGAATTGAGTGGATTTTGTTCCTGAGCTGAATGTGGACCAGGTGTTAAGGGGAAAGGGAAGGCCCTCAGTACTGCAGTGATCCAGGAGGAGCCCACCTTGATTGTGAATGTTTCCCAACCTCCACTGTGTTTGCTTCTAGGTTTCTGCACTGCTCTCAAAATGGACTAAGCAGAACATGTGGCTCCAGATATTCCCAAACTTCGGTGAGTCACTCCTCTAAAGAACACCCCCTATGCGTCGAGTTCCCAACACAACTTCTTGTTCCCAAGAACTGTTGGATTTTCACGTGCGGCCTTTGAGGGACGCACTGATAAGGATGTTATTTCTCTAAAGCAGCCCACGGTCTGGGTTGGTTTTGTGTTTCGAGCACAGGGAGCTTGTTTGGGAGCGCTCGCTGCCCACAGACCTGGGCAGGATGTGGATGCTCCATCCCTGGAGGTGTTCAGGATGAGGTTGCGTGGGGCCCTGGGCCCCAGGTCTGCAGGGGGTTGGAAGATGACGATCCTTGAATGGTTTAGAAGAAGGACCTCTTATGATCCGCGTTGGGCTGTGGTTGGTGAGGAGCTGAGAGGCCTCTCGGGCGCTGGAGGTGCCCAAACTGTGCATGGGAGAGCCGTGTGAAGGCGGAGCGCTGGGTTTGCAGGGCGAGCTGACGAATCTCGAAGCGCAGTGCGGACGTTCAGCAAGCCCTGACCCGCCCGCGAAGAAAGACGGCGTTTGCACAAACATCTGCGAAGGGAAACTGATGACTTTCACGAGATCTGAAATGGACTGTGGCGAAGGTACGACCGCAGCGTTGTGCGTTAACTACGGGATCCAGGAGGGCCGAGCCGGGGCTGTGGGAGCTGGAAGGCGGCTAAAAATGGCTCCCGGGGGTGGGGGGGGGAGGCAGTGAGGGCTCCTGGGTGAAATCAGAGCCCGTGCTCGCGGATGGGATGGAGAGCTTCCAGGAGGGCGGGGAAGGAGCAGCGAGCAGCACGAGGAAATGGCAGGAGGAAGCGAGGAGAGGAGGAGGGAGGGAGCGGAGGGGAAGCGCAGAAAATAGAAAGGGAATGAATGGGGGGGGGGGGGGGGGGGGGAGGGGCAGGGCTGAGCGCGCAGCGCGGGCACGCGGAGCAGCGCGCCCCGCCCCGCCCCCCACAGCCTCCTCCCTCCGGGTGACGTCACCCTCAGCTCGCCCGGCGCCATTTTGAAAGTGGAGCTGTCGGGGGGGGGGGGGGCCGGAGCGAGGCGCGGAGCGGGGGCAGCCCCAGGAGCGGAGCCGGCCGCACCCCCGCCGCCATCCGCCGCCATCCGCCCCCCGCGGCCGCCCCGAGCACGGCACCGGCGGTACCGCCGCGTAGCGCCGAGCCCGCCCGACCCGCCGCGGCCGCTCTCGCGAGCCCAACATGGCAGGTAAGGGGTAGGGGCGGCCGCCGCGGGGCGGGGGGGGGCGCAGGTGGGGCTGCGGCCCGCGGGGGTTGAGGGGAGGGAGGGAGGGGGGGGGGGGGGGAGGTGCGCGGCACCGCCGCCGTCTCCTCCTCGGCCGGCTCGTGGCGATCGGGGCCCCAACGGTGGAGCCGCTCCCGGCTCGGGCAGCGCCCGGCCGGCCCCGCAGCTCAGCAGCCGCGTCCGTTCCTGCCGGCCCTCCCTGAAAATGGCACGAGGGAAGCGTTCGGCGGCGGTGGTGGTGGTGGTGGTGGGGGGGGGGGGGAGAGCGCTTCGGAAGTTCGGCGCTCTGCCCGTCCCCCCCCCCCCCCCCCCCCCCCCCCCATCGCTCCCCCCTCTGCTTTGCTCCGTGGGGGTGCGGGCGCAGCTCTGAGCGTCCGCAAATGGGAGTTAAAACAAAATAAATAAATAAATAATAATGGGATCCGGGCTGTAATGAGGTAACGAGGGTTTTCGGTGCGCCCCTTCCTGCGCTCGCTCCCCATTTTGCATCCCGGAGCGCTGTGCATTGAGGGATCTCTTCCTCCTCACTTTTCCTGGCAGCCGCGTTTGGAAATGCATTCCTTCTCCTGCAGGTTGCATCGCCCTTCCAACGGAGCGAGGGCGGCTGTGCTGGGTTTGTGCTTTGCCTTTCCCCCCCCTCCACCGCTCTCCCACGCTCCTCCCTCTTTTTTTTTTTGTTTTATTAAAAATAAATGGGGGGAAAAACGCCTCGGTTCGAGGAAGCCGCGTGAAAGGCAGCGTTTTGCCATCAGCGTTTCGCCATCACGCAGAGAGGGCAGTGATTCGGTTTTGTGTTGGTTTGTTTTTTTTTTTTTCCGCTTACAAGCTGTCACCTTTGAGCAGCAGGCACCATGGCAGCGGGTAACGATGAAGGAAGAGGTTGGAGGAGAGCAGGTTGCGTGGGGTGTGGGTGCAATCCCCCCCCCCCAGCACCGCTGTCAAAGGCATTTTGACATCTCTGGTGTAGCTGAGCACTGGGAGCCCTCCCTGGCTCCGGCTGCGTGCTTTGCTTTGCTGTAATCCTTCAGAATGGAAACCAAGGCGAGCAGCAAGTGCCAGCTGATGGTGTTCAGCACCTGCTTGGCCAATACTGAGGCACTGGGATGTCTGTGGATTGCTTTGGGTTCCCGCGACTTCCACTCTGTTTTAACCCCCTCAGGTGAACGCAGGGGAGGGAAGAAGTCCCTTCTGCTGTAAATGCCATCTGTTGCTTGGCGTCGCTTGAATTGCGTTGAGCAAAAGTCCCATTTTTGACAGTGGCTTGCAAAAGAAAGAAAAGCAAACAACCAACAACAACAAAAAAAACCAGCGGGGCAGGGCAAGCCCCACTCAGCCCCTTCCTGTATGTCCTCAGCCCCGCGGTGATTTGCTCAGAACACGATGCAAAAGAAATGGGTGGTGGTTTTGGTGCGTGTTTTGGTGGCAGGGTTCAAATGAATCGCCGCCTCCTGCCGGGCCAGTAATGTTCCTGAAGTTTTCTCTCCGCTCTGCGTTCTATGGTAGTAGAGCTCGTTATCCTCGCATCTCTTCTTTGCTTTTCTGCTTGGATTTTCCCTCTTTTTTTAAGCTGATAACTGTTTTCATCACTTCTGCAAAGTGACGATAAACTTGGGGTAAAACTATTTTTCTTCAGGCTTCAGCATGCGGGTTGAGCTCGGGGCTTTTGTGAAGGGGGCAACGAGGGACGTGCTTGGTTTGTGTCGACTGAAACGTTCTGGAAGTTCAGAGCTTTTCTGCCACTTGCCAATCAAGTTGTGTGTGTGTGTATGTGTGTGTGTGTTTGGAGAGGGCTCTGATTTCTAAAGTAGGAAGCAGCTCTGTGTGAAATTGGATGCTCCCGCTGAACGCCCGCTGTGGGTCGGTGCCAGCGGCGCGGGGCTGCTCCCATCCACTTCTGCCTCCGCTCTTCTCCACTTAATGCTGCTTTGGACGCCAGCGAAGCGCCGAGGACGAAAACAATATCGGTGAAGGGAAAAGGTGGGGAGCTGAGAGTGGCGATTGTGAGAGCTGGCTGCTGAGGAAGTGGGTGTGCGCGGCGGCGTCTGCAGCTTTCAGTTGGCGACTCCTGTTACGGTGGGGGGGTCTCATTTTTGTATTGTGTTTTTTCAGGAGCTGGAGGAGGAAACGACATTCAGTGGTGTTTTTCTCAGGTGAAAGGCGCTGTAGATGATGATGTAGCAGAAGGTAAGAGCAATCTTTTCTTACAGTATCTTTTTATCCCCCTCCATTTCCTCCCCCCCCCCCACCCCACCAGCTGCCTGTAGTTGTTCTTTGGGAAGATGGTCATCTTTGCAATCTCAATCATATGCAACGTGGGTAAAGCAGATGGACAGTTATGTGCGTTCAGACGTCTAAATCCTGGATCAGACTACTCCAGGGGAGTTCTCCTCATGCTTTGAAGGACTCCATTCTGCCTTCTGAAGTGCTCACCTGTAGCTGTTTTCCAGAGCTGTTTGATTCCCCATCGCTCAGTGTTTGCTTTCTGCTGTTCCTGATCTGCAGGATGGGGAGTGCTTGCGTTCTGCAGGGAGGTGTTGTGGCAATTAGTGGTGGTATTCTTTGAAGACCTAAGTATTAGATAAAGATGGAATGATTTTTTTTTTTCCCAGTCTTCCCAGCTTCTGTTATCCAGAAGAGGAGGGAATTGGAGCTTGCTTACCTCAAACCTGAAGTGGGGAGGGGGGGGAAGTGAGTTCTGTGTTGGAAACAATATGGGAATTGCATAAATATTCCAAGACAGGGCAAGCAGTGCTGGTGGGGGTGAGTGCCATCTCTTACTAAGATGGCTGCTTCCAGTTGTGACTACATAAATGTGCCTGTTGTCATTTTGTTTGGGCATCCACAGAGGAGTCCGACTTGCTGTGAGCTGCTCAGACAGTTGTGCTGATGGACAGTGCTTCTGCTCTCCTCTTTGCTTTGAGAAAGTTAAGGACTGGTAAATGCTTTCAGCCGTGAGGTTGTGTTTCTGTGATGCAACCTGTGAGAGCAGGAGTTAATTTTTCTTCTGCAGGCAGTCTGCCTTGCTGGTTGTGTCCTGAATGCTCTGACTTGCTGACAAGATGAATGCTGTGTTTAGGAGAGCAGTAGCTGCAGTTCCTGCTATTTCCCCATTTGATGTGTGATTCAGATGAACTTAAAAAGGCAGAAAATGAGAGATTTATCTTATTTATTAGCTACAGCATGTGGCAGACAAGGTGCTTTAAAGGGCTGCTGTCGTTCTGTGAGTTGAAAGATGGCTCTGGAAACAAGAATACCAGAACTTTATTTTAAAGCTTAATTTAAGAGTTTTTGAGGAAGTATATTTTGAAGCATGAGCTGTACATTGCTGTTAAAAGTATTTTTCCTCTGATTGAGCTTAAATTCTGTAACCTTTATTTTAATTGTGCATCCAACTAAATCCTCAAGGTACAAATATTGGAAGAATTATGGTTGTGTGGCAGATGCTTGCGAATAATTTATCATTAAAACAGACACGCTGACTGCATGTAATAGTAATGAGAGCTGCAGTAGTGGCTGTTGCAGGGATGTGGAAAGGCAGAAGTCAGGAAGCAGCTTGTCCTTAGCTCCCTTAGCTGCTGCAAAGCCTCGTACTTTGCACCAGGAGAGGTGACACTGCTTCCTGGCAGGTGAGCTGAGCCGTGATGCGTGCCTGGGTGGAGTTCAGGGAAGCCTCTGCTGCGAGGGAACCAGCTGCCTTCAGTTCTGGCAAGCCAGTCCATGATGCTTTCCAGAAAGGGAGGATATAGGTTTTGTGAAGAGATGAGTGTCATTGCTGGCTTATGCTGCAGACCCCAGAGCTCGAGTGTGCTGCTGCACATCTGACACCTGTGTGCCTGCGCCCTGGAGTGGGGTCTCGGAGTTGGGGTTATAGGTGATGGCAGTGAATTTGTGGAGCTGAAGTTGGGAGCTCTTGATGGGTGATCAGTTCTCAGGATGCTGGCTTGCTTGGAAGCCAGCTGTGTGACCTCCCGTGCAATCCTTGGAGTTCCTGCCATGCTTTATAATATAGTACTGTTGAAAAGGTTAATAATATATCAAACTAAAACTTGTAACTTAAAGCCAGAAATATGCTTTTTTTTTTTAATAAGTCAGACTCACTGGAATAAAATGAATCCTTGTGCAGTTCTTGTAGAATTAGACCAGCAGTTCTGCATGCCTTTGGTCCTCCTTCAGAATACCAGCAGACAAGTTGTCAGTGGCTCTGAGTCTGCTCTGACCTTTTTCCCTCCCCACTGTCTGCTTTCTTGTGGCAGGCTCCATGGTGAAACCTTAAGAAAACGTTGCTGTCTGAAACTTCAATGATCCTTTAACCACTGTGGTCTGCAAGCTAATGAGTGTGGGCTCTGCTTGCCCCCGTGGCTGAGGGCAGTGCCAGTTTGCAGAGGGTAGCACCCAGGCTGCGGATTTCTGGTTTATGGAATGGCATCAGGTCTCGAATTTAAAAAGCTGACTTTTGTGCAATACCGAAACTTCACTCACGAAAGGTGAAGGGGGAAAACAAAGCTGAAACGAAAGGGGTTTTGCTATTTTCTTGCTGTTCTGAATAGGATGTTAGAGTGATTAAATAGAAAAGTTGACATAAAGAAGGGAGTGTTGATCAGGAAAACTTCACTGCTTGCTGCACTTGAGCAGATGGAGTTTAACCCAGTGGTCTCCCTGAAATGCTGCCTATAAACAACTTCATAAAGTTTGTGAAAAATGCTGGTACGTAGCTTCCAGCACGTCCGAATCCGATGTCAGCTGCTCACCTTCAGCACCCACAGCTCCTCAGGTGCTCAGACTGCTTCCAGGTGGGTGTTTGGTGGGTTTGATGGCTGGAGCACAAACTATGTACGAGACAGTTCTTAATTTTCTGGCATTGGGAGTGCGGTGTGGTAGGTGGATGTGACAGTGTTTCTTTGAGAGATGGTGAGGATGGAAGGAAAAGGAGGGGGAAAGCTGTTCTAAAGCCTGAGGAGTGAAGGTGGCACTGACTGTTAAGGGTCTGTCTGTGCCACTCCGCTTGGGCAAAGATTTTATAACTTGAAGGGGTATGGTTCCGTGAGGAGCAGTGGAGAAGAGGATGTGTCTCTCAGAGTGTATTCTCTTTGGTTTTAAGTTTTGGCCTGGCTCCGTCACATCAAAATTAGGTACAGAAGTTGGGTTCTGAGTTTGAAGACTGAGTGTCAGCTTCGTTAGGTTTCAGTCCTTAATTTTAGCTGCTGGTGTAAGGCTGCTTTTTTTTGTCATGTGGCTGTCTGTTGTGTCAGGGCAAAGCTATCATGACTTTTGCTGTCTCAAACAGTGGATACTTTGCTCCACAGAAGTCTTCCTCATTTCTCTGCTTTACATCTGTCTTGCTGGAGCTTGGTCCCACAGCAGATGTGCTCATCATTCAACTCTGGAGGATCCCGAGCCAGGACGTGAGATCAAGCAGAACTCTTCTGGTGGTGAAAGCAGTTACTGTTCTCAGTTCAGTGTTCAGGGTGTTCAAAGCATCTGTAGTGCAGGAGTGCTGCCCCTTTGATGCCATCACTGTTTCACTGCAGGTGAGACTCAACTGTCCAGAAGTGCTCGAGAGGAGATGTTACCACGTTTTCTCATAAGTTTCATTTGTGGGAATGACTGCAGAAAAGGACAACAGATTTTTTCTGCTGTTTCTTTGTTCTGTAGTCTGTTTTTGTTCTTCTGTTATGTTCTCCAAGATACAGCACAGTGGCAACTGTAGTTGGAAACAACTTGGGAACTGTAAGTTTAGGCTCTCTCTGAGAAATAGACGCTGGCTTAATGGAATGAGTTCATACTTCAGAACAAATTAAGTCAAATTTGTTTAATTACTTGGCAGAGGGAAAAGAGTCAAGCTGCTCTATCTAAATGTTCTTTCAAGTGTAATCCAGAAATACGTAAAAGTCTGATAGTCTCCATCCAAGGCTGGAAGCCAGGAACTTAAGTCCTAAGCTTTGGGCCCTGAGTGATTACCCATCATCTCTGACAGGTTGTTTAGCTGCTTTGTGCCTGGATGCTTGTGCAGGAGGTGTGGGTGCTGCTAGCTGTGACACTGTTCAGTGCTTCTTTGTTCATCTGTTGCTGGATTGGTGTTTCTTCTTTACAGCCACAACACTGCTGTAGTGTGTTGCAGCTGGTGACACAATGAGCAGGTGAAGTCTCTTATATTTCTGTCCCTGGGCAGATTGCACGTGGTCAGAGACGAGAACAAGGCTGGACGTCTCTCTCGTTTGGGAGTGTTTTCTCTGCTTGATTCTAGGTGTGTTAGAACTTTTGAATGCAGTTTTGTGTTTATTTTTGGCTGCCTTAAAAATTGCAGAGCAGCTGTAGGCACTTACTGCTTCAGTAGTGCTGGTGGCTTGCCTTCAGTACACCAAAATAGCTTCCATTAACAGTGAGGAGAACTGAAGTCAGGAATGAGGAAAAAGAGCAGTTTCCCACCATGTGGGGTGTGCTATCTTCTCCTGTCTTATCAGAGGACTTTCTCTCTGTCAGATAACATCTGTTAGTCGTGGGGGTTAAAGCTGCAGAACCTCTTTGCAGAGAGCTGGTGGCTGTGGCATGTCCTGCTCTGTTGGCTTAGCTGGTGGCTGATTTCTGGATGGAGGGATGCTGCTGGGATTGCTTGGGAAGGATGGCTCCTACCCAGCTGAGTTTGTGGGCAGCAGTCACAGAAGAAACGATGGCACTGCTGTAGAAGAATGGTTAGGCTTTTCTGTAACGAGCACTGATGCAGTAAGAGGGGAGGAAGAATTCTTTCTCTCCCAAAAGATCGGGGTGCACTTGTAGCTGAACTTCTGTATCTGAGGGCTGGGGTGAAGTTTTCTATGTCTCTAGTTAAGAGGAGCAAGGGCTGCAAATAGGTTTGTTTTAAATGGCAGCTTGAAATGTCATGGCAGTTGTGCTGACCAGCGTCGTGCTGTTACTTTCTGCGGTGTTCTGCTGTTCTTGGGATCTTTTGCACTTCAATTAGATGGGAAAAGGAGTAGGTATTTCTGTATTGTTAATGCAGCAGTTAATGATCAGGCAAAACGTCAAACAGCAGCCGTAGGAAGCCGTAGGAAGGAGCTCAGCTCAGCTGTCCGGGGGAGTCCTGCTGGATTATAACTCATGGTCAGCTTTGTAGAATTGTAAAGGTGGTACCTGAAAGGTTCTGTTCTGGTTACTTCTGTCCTAAGTGGGTTCTGTGGTGGCTGTAGCTGTGCAGAATGTGCTCTGGAGAGAGCTAAAATCAGGAGAACTTCTGGCAGATGCAGTGCTGATGTAAGAGTTAAGAGCTGGGTGTTCCTCGCTGCACTGTTTGCCTTTCTTTTTCCCCTGCTGTCTTCTGACTTGCCTATTTAGTCCATGGCTACATGCTTGGCAGCATTTCTGCTTAAAGAGGCACTCCTTCCCACTTTGCTGGCACCAGCCTTCATGTAACTGCACAATGGACTCGCCTGGGAAGCTGATCCAGCTGCAAAATGCTTCACATTGTGCTTTTCACTGGATTCTTTCTCGGCTGAATTGAACCCTGATCTGGTTCTCAGTGCTGTGTGCTTGTGACAGCGCAGAGTGATCAAGCAGCTCAAGGAAGAGGAGGAACTCTGGAAGAGAGTCAGTCTCCTTACAGGATTTAAAGTACAGTCAGTGCAGGACGCTGATCTCCCAGCGCTGTGCTGCTGTGAATGGTAAACTAAATCAGCACGAGGGACTTCAGAACGTTGCTGTTTGAGATGTGCTTTGAGTTTGCGCTGCTTGAAGTCCAGTGATAAATATATGGAACACCACTGCTGCGGTGGTGCTCCTGGGCTGGTGTTTGTCTTGTTCATTCAAACAAGATAAGGTGAAATATTGGTGGATGTGTGGATGCTGACAGCAAAAAGAGAGGGCAGTGAAAATGTGCCTGGGGACAGCTGGGAGTGCAGAGCTGCCTGCTGTGGAGGGGGGGACTCGAGCTGCCTTGCAGTGTGATGGCTCTTGATTTTTCCAAACTCACGGTCATGTGCACCCAGCGACACGCGTGTGCGGTGTCACACATCACTGGGATGTAAGTAATGCAGTCCTGCAGCAGGACTTGCATGCATAGAACAGATATTGTTCTTCTGACATCTGCACGAGCCGTGTGTGCGAAGAGGAGCCGTGTTCGACTTGTTGAGCATTGCCATTAGCTTTGTTGTTTGGTTGTTGTTCTGAAGCTGTCTTGTTATCAGGATGGTTTAGTTTCTTGTAGAGAAGAACACCAGTTAATTGAGAGCTGGATTACTTACTGATTGCTTTACAGTAAAGCACTTTAGATAATCTAACGAATGATAATCTTCTCTTACTGTGTCTTATCACTCTTAATATGATTTAAAAAACGGATCCTTTGTTTGGGGTTTTTACTTCCTCTGAATTAATGCCTTATATTTAAATGCTATGGAACAGGGCCAGCGTGCATGCAGTCAAACCCGAGGTGATGTCCTGTGTCACCCCCAGAAAAAATGGCAATTAGTGATGGTGCCAAACTCAGGGCACCACGTGTTCTTTCCTCCTTAGGAAATGCTGCTCTAGGAACTGTTTTGTGACTGTAACATCCACATATATATGTAAACTTTTTACTGCTCTAAGGAATTCTTATTTCATTTTTTTTGCTAAGGGATTTGATTTAGTAGCTTGATGGGTAGGAATGGTGATGTGAGGATGGTTGGACTAGATGATCTTGTAGGTCCTTTCCAACCTTATGAATCTATGAATCTATTTATCGATTTTAATTTTCCAGGCCTTTCTTTGTATTATTTATAGTAAACAGTACTGCAACTGCTCACAACGTCTGTAGTACAGAGAGCAGCCAAGGCATCAGGTGTGCTGCTGATACATGTTGATGATGTTACTGAAGGTAACTGGAGGTTTCTGTGCATGGCTGCAGTTTGGTTACAGAAATAAAAGTAGCTGCGAGCTTCTCTCTTCTAACCTGTCATGCTTTTGGTAAGCACTGGAGGAGAAATTATTAACGTGGTCAGGCATCCTTTGGAAAAATGTATTTCCCCCCTGCAGTCCACAAGTGATAGCACCATTAAGAAACAGAGCCTGTCTGGGTCACGTGGTGACCCCTCAGGCACAGAGGCTCACATCTCGTTTTGGAGGGGGGGGGGGAAAAATTGGGGTCAGTCGTATTGTAAGGGTGTTATGAGTTGTCTTGTAAGAAAGATCCATCTCCCAGGTATGCGTTTTGTGTTGGTGTGTTTCTCTTTGTTTTTGTTGTAGTGCTTTGCGTTAGAGCTGTGGGGTGGTGCTTGGGTGGCTGTGAAAAGTTGAGGAGATGGACTGATTTTGTCTGAATATACATAATTCTTACCGTGAACTCCTAAATGTCTGATTCTGACAGACCCTTCTGAGAGATGCTGGGCCTTCTCCTTACATATTCACATAACAAAACCTGATCCAGGCAGTGTTTTAGTGAATCGTGTATGAGATCACTTAGAAACATTAACAGAACTGAAAAAAAAACATTGTAATGATTATTGTTAAACTCATTTGTAGTGAAATGTGGCCTGGGAATGGCATGGGAAGTTAGGCACAGTGCAGCCTGAGTCCTCACCTCCAGGCTCACTGTCGTAGAGGTGGTGGCTGCCTCTGGAGGCATTGGCTGAAGCACACATTTCTCATGGAAACATCTTCATTTCACACCAGCCCCTTCTGGGAGGATTGACCCAGTGCTGTCACCGAAGCAGGACGTGTGCTGCACTTAGCCCAGCAGTTCTGTCTCTGACAAAGAGCAAGAAGACAGCATTTCAGCACCAAAGTGTTGCGTGGTGCTCACGTCGTCGCTGGCTCCCTGGGGCTTGAAATGAGAAAGCTCGTCCCAAACCTGAGAGTACCACGCCTGCTTGCTTGTATAACGTCCTCATCCCTCTGCTATTCCTGAAAATCTCTGATCTAAATTGTCATCTGTGACTGCACTCTGAGGTCACCTCTGTTCTGTTACTCGGTGTTCCTGTGCGAGGATTAAGCGTGGTGCTGGTGGGAGAGAAAAAATGATGGAACAGAGGAGTACAGCCTGTGTAGGAGTGCTTCTGGCTTCACCTGCCCTCCTCGCTGGCTGCTGTCATGATGGGGAAGTCAGCAAGGGAAGCTCGTGGACACAGCCCTCCTCTGTCATATAACCTTTCCGTGTATGCGTTGAGATTCCTTCCTGCCAGCCTTACTTCAGTACCTTGGCACCATACAATTCCTGTTCTTTCTAACCAACGTCTCCTGAATGGGGTTTAAGTTTCTTGAATAACTGCATGGTTGGATTGTTTTGGTTGTGTTTTGTTCTCAAAAACTAAGTTTAAAATTTATGTTTAATTAATCCTGAGGGGATAAGGAAGAGTGGAAACGAAGGGAATGGAAAGCAGTTGTATGGGTCAGGATTCAGCTGGAAGGGCAGTAGATGATTTCAACCCTCGGTGCTTTGCGTTGTTTATCTGTAGGACTGCTTTGCCTGTTGCCCAAGTGGGCTTCTGAAACTTGGAGATCTGTGCAGGATTGTCATGTAACTAAATGTTCTGTATCTTGGTTTTGTAGCTGTCGCACAGCTTCCCTGAGATGAAAGAAAGGATCCGAACCTATAGATGTAACTCCCATAAGAATCTGGGTCAGTGTTTTGTTTGGATTTGTAGGGACCTTTGTTCCACAGCATGAATGCAAAGTCCTGCCTTACAGAGGTGTTGGGATGTGTCGATCCCATTTTGTCTCACCTGGAGTAGTTGTCCATAGTGAATGAAGCAATGAGACATTTTTTTCTTCCACCATCTTGTAATAGTCAGAACTGTGCGTTCATCTCTGCTGGAAAAGTTGGGGGCACTTGTGAGCTCGTGGGCACGCTGCCTGCCATTCACCTGCTGGGCATGCCTCTCTCCCTCCTCTGCATTATGGTAGGCAAGAGCAGTTTTCTTTATATATTTTCTTAGTTTCTTTTTCCTTCCTTAGCAGGAGGCACTTGACATGTCTGATATGCAGAGGCTTCTTCCGTTCTGCAGTGTGATACTTGAAAAGCCATAGGAATTCTTGGCCTTGGCTTGTTTTCCCTGCAATAAAAGCTTTGGTCAAAGAATGTATGGGAAGAGTCTGAAACAGCACGGTAGTTTCCAGGAGTTGCTTTTTATGTCTAAGCAGGAATGCCAACCAGACAGAGTGGTAGTGGCTGATTTTGAAAGGCACTGTCAAGTCACAGTGTTTCCTGATGTACTGTTAACTTGTTGTGTGCGTTTTGTAATGGCTTCAGCAGAAAGAAAATGAAGGTACTCCCGTGCTCTTCACTGTGGCATTCTCAGTGACAAATCAAGAAGGGCATTGCCCAGAGGCTGCTGTTACATCCAAGCAGAACAACGGCGCAGCGTGTTATGTCCCAATATATTGTTATTTGCAAACAGGGAACGAACCACTGAGCTTTTCTGTGCTGTGCAGCTTATTGAAATTCTGGCTGTGATTCCAGCAGACTTTTTTTCCATAAATAGCTCTGCACTACTTCGGAACACAAACAAGCTCCTGAAAATATCGAAAGGTCCTCCGAGGGGACTGCTCGGCCTGCGTTAGTGACTGCTGCTGTGCTGTGGGTGCTGGGATGGAGGTGAGGAATGCTTCTGTGGATTGAGGTGGGGGACTGCGAGCAGGAGTTCAGAATTCAGGGGCTCCTCCCTCGCCTGACTCAACTGAAGGAAAAGAGAGAGATGGTAAAATGCACGAATGTAGGCAGAAATATGGGTGTGTTTTCCTTGTTGGAATGGAAGCCATGTTAGTGTTCTAATCAGAAGACCCAAACAGGCGAGCAAGTGCTGAGCAGTAAGTAAATACAGCATGAAATAGAGAGCACTTATTCTCCTTAAGAGCAGCCATCCAAATTAAAGCGTCCTTTTAAGGTTTTGTGCTGAATGGGTGTTTGGTTATGTGAATTAATACGCAGCTAACTTTGTAGTGCAGATTTTTCAGTGCTATCTAAGGGAACATGCCCTTGAATAAGTAATATAGGGGCAATTTTGGTGCGGGTGTGTTCTGTTATAATGAGTGCAAGCCATCTTGAGTAAGATATCTTATTGTCTTCAGGAGGAGCTTCTGAACCATCTGAGCTAGGAGAGGTGAGTAAATGCTTCAGTGATTCACCTAGTTCACAGGGCTGCTGTCCCTCTAGGCCTGTTGCTACTAAATATTTTAACATGCAGAGAACCTCATTTAGAAGGAGTCAGAGAGCGTGAATGTACGTTTGGCCCTTGTGAAATCTGTGCTCTGAGTGGCAGGCTCTGCAGTTATGCTCAGTCCCTGCTTATCAAACCTGATTATCAGCTGTCACCCCAGAATGAGGGAGGGACCATAGAAGAGGGCTGAGAAGGCCTTGGGAGCTTGTTAGTGCCCTCTCTAAATGAGTGTGTATAATTTGTATGTGGGGATTGCACACTGGTCTTGGGTGGAAATTAGTCCTAGTACCCAAAGGAGCGGGGACTTGGAGCTGTTAACTGGTTGTAACTTAATGGGGAGAGCAGCTCAGCTGCTGACACTTCTATTTTTTTTTTAAGGCCTAGATGGTATTTGTGATTGTGAGATATTTCGAGAACGTTCTTCGTTCCTCCCAGGCATATTGAGAACAGTTCCCTAAGAAAACGAAAGTATAAATAAAGCAGCTTGGCAATACACTAAAGCACTTCTGCCACAAGGAGTAATTAGCCCGTTCTTGGAAGGGGGATACGGAGCTGGCACGTTGTCTTGATCACAGTAGAAATAAAGCTTCAGTAGCACTGTCTGATTCTTCCAGAAGGTTTTGGGGAGTCCTGATATTGGGTATGGCTTGAATTTCGTCCTGTTGTTTAGCATGAGAAGCACAGACTTGAAGCCGTGCATGTCCTGGAGGAGCTTCATCCGTAGTACTGCAGCTGAGCTCTGGGGCTGCAGGTTCTCCAGCGGGGGTGTATGAGGATGCTTGAGTTAATTTTGTTCCCTTATAATTAAATAATGCCTCATCTGCTTGTAGCTGTGTAAAGGACAGAAATGACAAGAAACTCCTTAAGTTCTGCGTGGTACAAATATAGCTGAACCCTTCTGTCATCTTCTTCCAGGAAAGCATGTCATAAATGTGTGTAGGTTTTGTTAGCTAAATAGGGTTTCAGTACTGGGAGTGCAACTGCTGTGGGCTGTGTTATTGCTTAGTACAATTGCTTTCTTTAAAGCTGTGGTGTGTGCTGGGAAGGTGCAATGCCTGTGATATACCGACTGCGTGGAGCAAGAGGATTCAAAATGGAGACATTAGACACTGCTCCATGTTCAGGAGTATTCAATAGTGGGGATACACTGTAGGTGCAGAGAACACTGGCACTGCCAGCTCCTCCCTTGCCTGCAAACCATGGGCTTCATGTTCTCCCAGGCTTGCATTCAAGCTCAGATTTCACTTCGGGTTAAAAAAGACTTTTTCAAGCGTTACGCTGCAGTGCCAGGCAACGTGTGTTTATTCCAATTATTTTTGGTGCCTGTGAAACCAGTCCAGGCTCGGTTATATGAGTGCTCTGGGCTGTTACAGACTGCGTTCTGTGTGGGATACGCTGTTGCCATAATGACAGCCACTATGGTTTACTTTATCAGCAGTGGTTGCCACAGTTCTGTGGTGTTCAAACGCTCAGGTTTGGGATTGCTATAAAGCAGTCTGTATCTAAAGGGCATTTAATTTGTCTGGGTTAAGTGTGACTGTTGTATGCAACTGCTGTTCGGGATCACCCTGATCATCGCAGCCCTGGCAGGAGAGGAGCTTCCCTTCAGTGGGAAGGGGTTGGTGCACATCCCAGTTGGAGGCCCAGTTGGCTTTTTCCCTGTGTCTGTCTCCAAGCAGATGTGAATTTCATGGGTTGGAAGCTCTCAGCAGCTGGATTTTGTGACTTGGAAAGCAACCCCACGTCGAACAGAGCTGGCTGGTATTTAAAAATGCTGAAATGATTTTTGCCATTGGTTACTTTCTTCTTGGAAGCCAGAACAGTGCTGCTGGTTGGAGGGAGGAGAGCTTGTGGGGCAGACCTGAGCTGCTTTTCGGGAACATGTTATTGCAGAGCCCGTACAGAACAGGCCCAAGGAGAAACCGTGACCTTTAACTGCTCGTTCCTAATTGTGAATAAATACTGTAGTTCCACGAGCGACGGGATTATCCACCCACCTTTCTAAGGTTATTTAAGACGGGTACCAGGAGTGGGTCTGGATTTCTGCCACTTGTGCCTCTTCTGTTTATGATATTAATAAACCGGTGTCAAATGTCCTGGGAACGGGTGATGTGGATTGAAAGACCTTTGTTTCAGCCAACAATAGACCTGAATTAGTGTGAATAGGAAAAGCAAATAGGCACTTCCTGGCATATTTTAAGGAATACTGGAGTTGAGGGAAGCACGCGGGTTAAGAGATTTTTAACTGAGTGCTGAGGCTTTTTTTCCCTAGCAGAATTTCCCTGGTGTGTGTATGGAAGTCTTTCCAAATACATTTGAGCTAATAAAGTAATGTAGAGTCTCATTTGCTTGAACAGATTCTTTAGAATGTTGTTCAAGGGGGAAACAAAGACTACGTGAAGAGGGGATGTGTCTCTGCTGTCTTCCTAAGCAGGCTCCTTCCTCAGCTTTGGACTTGGAGGCCTTTGGCAAAGCCTTGAAAACACGTGGACTGAAAACAGTTGGGTGATGCTTCAGACTGCCTTGAGGCTCGCGAGGCTTTCCCAGAGTGGTGTAGAAGTGCAGAACAATGGTATTCGATGTTGCAGGACAGAAGGTGTCCTCAGAGTCTGAAGGGAATTCCCGTTAGGTATGAAACAGCACCTTTATGTTGAGTTTGTGGTGTTTCCAGGCCGGTCTGGCATGTTGAGGTGAAGAATGGCTCTGTTCTGAGCTGGTAACTTCTCCATTTTGCAATAACCTTGGATAATATTCAGAGCTTCTTTCCTCTCTGTGCACAGGGCTCTGGAAAGTTTTACAGTTCCAGGGTGGGGAGAGGATGGCAGGGTAGATCAGCTTAAAGCGCGTGCAGAAATTGTTCCCTCCGAGGTCTGAGCTGCACGTAGGTGAGGCATCCACCACAGGACGTGAGAACTGTGCTGCTTGTGCTGCCTCCAGTGCTTCCCTACATGTGTTTGTCACACGTGCTGATGCTGGAGCCACTCTGACCCTACTCCTTCAAACATGCCTAAGCCCAGGCAGCCCTGACAGCAGATACGTGTTGTGTTTGCATCTGTGCCGGTGTGTTGTAAATACACAGTGGTATCTGTGCTCCCCCAGTGTGTGGCTGCTGCAGGAAGGCACGGCTCCTGGGGGCTGTGTTGGTGTGCAGCACCTTGTGAGCTAAAGGTGGTGTGGTCACTGTGCTGCTTCACCTGTGGGAAGGTGAGGATTTGCCCCTTGGCTTCCCCGTGCGTGTGTTCTGAAGGGAGTTGCAGTTGTGTCCTTTCTCAAGGTTTAAAAATAGAAAGTAATTAATCAGGGTGATGAGGGTTAATGGTTCCTACCCAGAAACCAAACAGCTTTGCAATTTGTTTACATCGAGAGAACATTCTGTTGTTAGGAGTTTGGTAAGAGAAGATTTTCACGGTAATTTTCAAGCTCTTATTAATAACCAATTTGGGGGTTTAAAAAAACAAACAAACACAAAACCAGCCCCCAAACTCTGTTTAACTCTTTCATCAGATGGAATGGTTTCAGGACAGCTGTTCCAGGTTCTCCTCAGCTGCTTGCCTTTATCTTCTGTGATTCACAGTGATCGTTGTGTGCACAAAGGGGATTACAGAATGCAGTTGCAGATCTGGTGAGCAGGAATTAAACCCTGTGGTCAGACGTAGTCCAGTGGTTGCAGTAACTGTGGTGCAGCCAATGCCTCACCATAGTGGATCGATCACCTTGTAAATCAATTTAACGCTCAGGAGTTCTTTCCCAAAGCTTGTATCGATCTGGATGTGAATGCTTTAACTCATTTCACAGAGATGGAACTTGTAAAGTCATTTTCAGCGGCGAGAAGCATTGAGTGATCACTCAGCACTGCTGCTCGTCTGTTCCACCTGTTTTCACGACTGCTCTGACTTTGTCCTCTCCATTTTCTCTGTGCTACCACAGCGGCCCTGGAGTTCCTGTGTGCTGGAGAATTTCCTTCTAGAGATGGAGAGAGGAAGCCAGTAGGACGAGGTTTAAACAAGTTTCCTTTCTCTTTCAGCACTACCAAGTTCTTACTACTGGGGAGCTGTCGTTGGAAGTATAAACTCACTGTACAGATGGACAGAAACGCGTGTGAGCGTCACACTGGTTGTGAGCTCAGTGTTTTGTAAATCCAGCTGTGCTCTCTGGAGATGGGATTGCCCCTTCTCCTCCCCCTTGCTCCCAGCAAATGAAATTCAGGAGGCTGAGCAAAAACAAAAAAAGCAGCTGCTTAGTGTAACTGAGGTATGCAGCGTGGATGGTTCCAAGCAGGTCTGTTGCTTGGCCTCCTGCCTCCTCCGAAGGTGGGACATAGTGGAAACGGGCGATAACTGCTGGGGAAACCTGAACTGAGTGAGTGGGGAAGCTTGGCAGTGCTGACCCAAAACAGCAGCAGCCCGAGGAGGTGACTGTTTATGACACAGAAGTAATAAAGCAGTCAGCGTGCTGCTCCCTGTTCAGCGTGAACTCTGGGTGGGCTGTGCAGTGCCTTCACACAAGGTCAGCGCGATACCGCTGTTTTCAGGAAGCTTCAGGAGATGGTTTCCCAGATGGAGGACGCTGCGTTTTGGTAGTGAGTGATCTGTTTCTGCTGTTTCCTTGCTAAAACATTTCACCTGTGCATTCAGCTATTATTGCAGTTTCTCAGGTAGTATTATTTTTGTGAAGGAACTTGAGATTTAATTCTATCTCAGTTCTGTTTTCTGCAGTTTTAATGTCATCTCACTCTTGCTTTGCAGACAGGAGCAGCTGTTTTTGTGCAGAGCAGATGGACTCGGGGTTGTTTTTCTCTCTGGTTGTTGAGCTTAGTAAAACTATCTGAGAATTATTAGCCATACATAAAACCAATGCCAACAAGGTTCAAGTTCCTATTACTGTCACTGCAGTGGGAGTCTGCTTAATCAGGAGGGGTCCAGTCTTTGTTTTAGGGAACCGAATAGAAAGTTCAAGGTAAGATATGTGATAACAATGAGTAAATCAATCAGGCTTTCGAATCCAGAGTTGAAGGTGTAATTAAACTGGCATTTGTTACGTAGAGTGATTTTATTTATTTTTTCCTTTTAAGATTGGCATGGTTGGAAAGAGGAGAAGAAATTGAGGGATTGGGGAAGAAGCTTTTTGCTGATGATAATGTGCTTATTATTTTTAGCATAAGAGGACCTGGAGAGCTAGGAGTTCTCCATGGGAGATGGAGAATACTCTGAACGTTTTCCCTGTGTGTGGGTTTCCCAGACTTTCACAAAACCAGCTTGAATGTCCGTTGCTCGAGCTGCGTCTCTGGCTGCTGCGTGTTTGTGTTCTGACCCTGGTAGGGCAGTACAAAGCTAGCTGGGGATCATAGAAATTCCCCTCCCCTCTGTGTTAGGGTGCTTTGTGAGTTCTTTGTGTGCAGCAATATTTCAGGCTGGTACTTAGGAGGGACGGAGTAACCAGCTGGCTCTTGCACTGCTTCACAACACCAGAGTGAAAAGCTTTGCCACAAAAGACAACCCCCTTTTTTTTTTTTTTTTTCCTTCTGTCTCATGTGTGTTTCCATCCCGTGCCCGTATTTCTCAAGAAATAATATATTTTTAATGCCCTCTCTTAGCAAAGAGAAGATCTTTTTAGAGACCGTGTGGAATGACTCCTGAGGAGTGCTTTGGGCAGTCGGAATGCCTTCCCCTGGCTCCCTTTGCTTTTGTTGCCTAGTCACTTCAGGGAGACGGAATGAGTGTGGAGAATCACTCCTGAAAGTGAATGAAGAAAAGGGAAATGAAGTCAATAGTAAAACCGGTCATGGTAACTTTACAGGGTCCTGGGGTTCCCTTCCCCCTCCGTGCACATAAATTAGGGATGAGATGGGAATGCAGAGGGTGTTCTCTTTCATACTGCCAGTACTACACAACGCTCGTCGTTTGGTTCTGTGCTTTTCCTGGTGCATGTAGTTGTGTTGGGAGCCCTCATCTCCACCAGTGCACGCATCGTCACTCTTTTTAATCTTATTTAAACAGCTTTCCCGATGGCTTTGAGATTAACACTTCGCTATCTAGATTCAGATACCTAACAGACCATAAATGAGGACTCTTGATAAGTGTTATAAATAAGGCTTGGTTAGAAAGTACTGAACAAGTTATTTCCAGACACCTGAGGCATGCCAGTTCTTTACAGCTGTTCTTGCTCTGGTCTCATCTCTAGAGAGAACCTAGGGAGAACAGGTACGTGCTGGTACTGTTTGTTGAACTCAAATGTATTACGTTGTCTTCGTACCTCATTGTGTTTTTCCATTCCTGTGCCGCTTCCTCGGTTGGAGGCCGCTCGAGCTTCCTTGCATTTCAGTAGTGATCCTAAAAGTTGCTTTCTTGAAGTGTTCCCATTCCCGATGGTTTCTGAAGCACTCTTGGGATGATCAGCTGACGTTTAGTTGGATCAAAAACAGATCTGACCATACCTAATGCCGGTGATCCGAGGTCGTGGCCTCCACATCTGGTCAGTGAGTTGTCTTTTTACTCCCTAGGACGGAGTTACAACCTGTGAGCAATCTGAGACGCGCTTCAGCTGCTCCTGTGGAAAATTCCCCAAACAGTGCTTGGGAGCACCGGGAAAATGTCTAAACAATGAAGGAGCAGCAGAACTCATTTCGATACTACAATTCTTTGTTCGGTCCTTGGAAGCATCGGGAGCTCGCTCCACTTGTGTAAACACGGCGATGGATCAGCGCGGCTCCAAAACCTTGCGCAGAAACCTTCCAGGTTTTTCTGCTGAAAGAAAGGCGCCCTTTGTTCGCCGCTGTGATTGACTTGCTGTAGGTGACACGTTCTGCCTACCAAGCGTGTTTTATAAGCAGAGTTTATAAAAAGTTCACGGTACGTTAAAACAGCCTCTTCTGGATTAGTGAAGTAGCTTTTACTCTGTTATTGGAAACCAGTTTTTATACGGTGCTGGTTTTCTGGCTCACAGTGGGCCTTCTGCGGCTGAAGTCGTTGGGTTAAGGTATCCTTTGGTTGTTTGAAGTGATGGAGCTGTTTCACTGCCTTATTCTTGTCAACAGTGAGAAAACATCAGCCAAAAAAAAAAAAAAAACGTGCCTGAGAAGATTTGCTCATAGTTCTGAACCTGTGATTCTTGTGCAGCGATCAGACACCTTCACTGAGAAGCACGGAGAGTCCCCAGAGCGTGAGAGCACCTTTTGTGTCTGTTCCTGAGCTTCTGATTTCAAACATTGCCCTCCTTTAAGGCGCAGGGAAGGAGCAGCATTTCCGATGTCAGATTTGTTTCTTCACCAGTTTCAGAACAACGCGTTCTGCCTATTTCCATTCAGACTGGTCATCTTTCATCAGCTTCAGTTTTCCATGCCTGACAGGACTACCTTTCTACCCTGGGTTTTGGAGTCTGGTTATTTGAGTGTTTAAGGCCTTTTTGCTTCTCAAGAAACAGACTTTGTGTTACCAAACCCAGACTGAGCAGATTTTCTTTTAGCTCTACAGAAGTGGTTCAGCTCTGGCGCGTGAGCATTAGGGGGCTGCAAGCAGCAGAAGGTGCACGTGATGTAAATGACACGAATGCAGCTTGTATGCTTCAGTCTGTGTCTGCAGCTGCCTCTGATCCCTTGTGTTACAACACCAGGCATTCGTTCCTGGCATTTTCTTCTAAGGTGGACTGCCCAAAATAGCAGAAGTTGGCATAACAAATATTGGCTAAAAATTCTGAACTCAACGATTGCTGTCGTCAGAAGCTCCCTAGGGAGCACATCAGGGCTGTGTTGAGTGGCTGTTTTCTTCTCAAGAATAACGCAGCCAGAGGTGTCTGCTGCTGCTAAGAACTGCTTGGGGGCTTCTGGCGTGGCTCCCTTTGAGTGCTGGGTTGTGAGCACATTGTGAACGTGTAGTTTAACCGCTGCCAGAAGTTGCAGACAAATGTCTTCCCCGCTTCTCCCACACGCTCTGTTGAAGCTGGACATCTTGTTCAGATTCCTTTGGTTCTGGGTGAGCTGGAGAGCTTCAGGTTCTTGTCTCCACTTCCACGAAGGAAAACCTGCACTAGTCTCAGCAGGAGTAGATCTGAAGTGTCCGCTCCTTCTGGTAGTTAACGTTTTTATTGAGACACTTCAAGTGGAGATGCATCGCTGATGCCGTACACAAAAAGCTTAGAGCTGGCTGTAAAAATAAAGGTGATTTGCAGAGGAAAAGTAATCCTGGGAGCAGTTGCAAGAAATCAGCTTGTAAATGCTGAAACAGGGAAAGGTGTCGGGTTTTGAGCGCTCCTGGGAGAGCAGACTCTGTCCTGCCACTGTGTAACAGTAGGTGAGGGGCCAGAAGCATCATTATGGTTTTGTAGGATGCTTGAGATTGCTGGCTCAGTTTGGCAGTAGTGTGGTGTGCTGCTTGGGTGCAGGAGTTGCCCTGCACCGTGCTTCTGTGCGTGGTTTGTAGCATTTCAGTCAGCGCTGCACAGCATTTTCTCTTGGCAGTGTACCATGACAGCAGTAAATGGACCTCAGGTTGTGCGTTCTTCCTTTGCTTTAGTAAGAATGGAAGCCGTTATTTTGAAGTATTTAATGGTCTGCAGTGGTATCAGGAGTGTGAGGTGGAGCTAGACACCAGCCACGTTAATCCATGCAGAGATGCACTTAGGAACACCGTGGTAACCCCTGAGCTGTCTCACGTTACCCAGCTGAATAAACTCAGTTCAGGTATTGGAGAAGTGGTGCAGAGTGAATCTACTTTTCTGTCCTGCTCTTTGCTCTTGTTAGAGGGATGTTTTCATCCCGTGTGCTTGGTGCTGTAGCATTCTAAAACTGCAGCAGTTGAAATGTGACGCTTCGTGCTGGTGTCAGAGATGTCTTGAGATGCTTGGGGGGAGGAGAAACATCCCTCAGGGTTTGGGTACTGCGTGTGTACTGGTAACCTGATGCAAGTCTCTTAGCACACGCTGCTGATGGAGCTGTGTCCTGTGGGGGTGTGGTTATCAGATGAGGTTGTGGTGGTTTTTTGTTTTTTTTTTTT
The DNA here is from genome assembly GCA_036925125.1 of Oreortyx pictus. Taxonomy (NCBI): domain Eukaryota; kingdom Metazoa; phylum Chordata; class Aves; order Galliformes; family Odontophoridae; genus Oreortyx; species Oreortyx pictus. Next base: position 2,090,331 of record JAUPFR010000029.1, read on the forward strand.
TTTTATCTTTGACAGTCTGGTGTTCGAAGAGGAGGGCGACGTCAGCAGTAAACATGGAACAGCGCATCTATTTCCCAAAGCCATCGGTGTTAGCAAAGCTAGGGCACCACACAGAGCTGCTCCCTCGGGTGTTCCTCCCTAGAGCTGTTTGTGTACAGCCCCTGGGCAGTGAGAGCAGCCCTCTGTGTTTGCACGACTCCCACCTAGAGACAGCAACAGAAAACAGCATCGCAGGAGGGAGAGGCAGTGCCATCTGTACATGCTCTCTTGCCCGTTGCAGCATCGAAGGACTAAAGGCAGCCCTGCCCGTGACGTGGGGATTATAGTTACCGTTTGAGAAGCAAAGGAGAACATTGATTTTTATCTGGCAACGAGGGTGTTAACACAGATGAAAACACACAGGCGAATCGGTGCGCTGCGGAAGATGAAATGCTTCCCCTGTCAATTCTCAAACACTATTAAATCCGCCCAGTTCAACACCAGTGCCCTGATGTCTGTGTCTGTCTTTGAGCAAGGTATGGGAATACGATAGTTGTGACGGTGAGTTGCTGGCTTTAAAATGCATGATCGGTTGCTTTGCTCTTCAGTGCTGACTTTGTATGAGTGCGTGTCTCAGCACTGCTGTGGCACTAGTGTGAGGAGGCAGAAAGAGGCCGCCTTCGTTAGCACGTTTTGTCCTTGGAGAAGGAGCAGCCCAAGCTTACAGCGTGGAAGGCACGTAAAATTCTCTAGGTGTATCCTGAGCTTTGGAGATGACTTTTTCCCATTGCGATGGCTGATGAGGAGTGCAATTTTTTTTCTGATCTGAATACTACATTGGTGCAAGTACCTTCTGCATGGAACTGATGACAGGAGCCGTGTCAGCACTGCCTGAGCCCGCTGTGCTCATTGGAGGGCAGGGCACACGAGCACTGGACGTTCGTGCGCTGCTGGAGGATCATCAGCTTGAGCCTATAGACAAAGCAGGAGTGGCATCAACTTGTACATCTCTGATCTGAAGCTTGGGTGATCTTAAAAAATTCAAGTCAGTGCAAAAGATGCTGTTTCTGAATGCTTTTGGAAATAGTGCTGTCCATAAAACGTGTCTGTATTGAGAGGTGTGTTGTTCTTCCTGACGTAGTTGATTCCCTTAAGGTCTCCTCCTGTCCGGGGATTACAGCAGGGAGGTTTGCATTGTGTGGTATAGCCAAAGTTAGATTGGTTTGCACTTCTTTCCGTGTACTGTCCAGATGTGAAAGGTGGATGCTGGTGGCACGTCTTCATTTAAATGCACGCAGTCTCAAGTCTTAGAGGTGAGAAGTCACTTCTTGTTCACAAGAATGTGAGTAAATGGACCAAGCAGCAGCAGGCGGAAAATAACACGTACTGGTGTGCACTCAGATCAAGTTTTTGCACCACGACTCATCTGGATCTCAGTTGACCAACACAAGTTTGTAGCACATCTTTGTTCCTAACAGTTCTCTCGGGGAAGCTCGGCCTGTTTGTTTCAGCGGCGCTGCGTAATCGTGGCAGTGGAGGAAGGCTCCTGCCCTGTGATGTGGCACACTGCTGTGTATAAGCAGACGCAGCTGAGCTTCGTGCCAAGCTTCTGCCTCTGTCTTTTACCTCGGAGGATTTTGCAGCAGGGTTTGGCTTGTCTGGGCTGTGTTGGCTTTGTGCAGTTCCCAGACAGATAGGCAGGGTGCTCGAAGCTGCTGTGTAATGCAGTTATTAAAGCACAGCTTGCTGATGTCCTCCGAGGCCGCCGCCCATGCGTTCAAGGCAGCTGGAGAACGAAGCAAGTTTCATTTTTGTTTTTAAAATAAATAAGAGGAAAATCCTACATGTGAAGATGTGACCCGACGTTTGGCAGCAGCTTGCAGTTTGTAGAGCAGGTACTGGACTTCTTTTGTTTGTTTGTTTGGTTTTTTTTAACCCTAAATCACAGAATGAAGGCACAGTCCAGCAGGAAGGATGAGCACGTTGCTTGTCTCCTGTAGACTGGCATGGAGATGCAGCAGCCTGAATTGCACATGTAGGAACCTTAGGTAGCTCCTTCTACAGCAAGCTGGATTTACGTGGTTTAATAATGTGCAGCTGCAGTCTGATGGTGTTCAGGTGATGGTCTGACTCCTGGGTCTCGTGTTTGAAAGGACTGTGGGGTGTGGGTGTGTTGGAGAGAGCGGGTTGTGGTGCATGAGCTGGAACATTGTCCTTAATCCTTCTATCTTGCTTCACAAACAAGATTAATTCAATGTTAGACGTGACTTTTTTGACTACGTATATCTGCCATTTAATTTTAGCGCTCCACATAAAACAAACAAACAAACAAAAAACATGTGGCAATGTAAAGCTTGCTCATCCAGAAAAGGTGCTCAGGTTTTTGAGTCATTGTGTTAAACTTAGATCCTACTGTCACTGTTTGTCCCACATCCTTGCATTCCATACGTGCTCAGGTCTGACTGCAGCTGGAAGAGCTTGAGTTCAGGGAAGTCCTCAATAAAAAAACCAGCTTTGCAGTCAGCTGGGTAGTGCTCGTGTCCCATTCCTTTATGAGCACGGAGAAAATGCAGAAATACCTGTATGCACAGACTCGCTGTGCGTCGCAGTGCGTACTGAGAGTGTTTCTATGCTTAACATTAGAGCACTTTCCTTACAGAAAAGCGGTTTTAAGAACTGTATAAATCCCGAACCTCTCACTGATTAACTGGTTTCGAATGTGTAACTTCTGCAGGCAGCTCCTGTGCTTGTAAAGCAGCTCCTAGTTGTGTTTCATGCTATGTGGATGGGGCAGGTGGAGCTTGGAGTTGGGTTCTTGCAGCTGCCTCGACCCTTCGGTGCTCGGAGGCACGGTTAACTTGTGGGCTTTGTTTTTCTTCTCTCCACAGCGGATATAATTTCTACGGTAGAATTTAACCATTCTGGAGAGTTGTTAGCAACAGGAGACAAAGGAGGGCGAGTTGTCATCTTTCAACAGGAGCAGGAGGTGAGTGCTTATGTAACATTTTCCTCTGTTTCCGTTCACTTTCCTTTTTAAAGGGAAGGTGTGCACTTCTGTCGTGTGCTTTGCAGAGTGTGTATGCTTCTGTAATAGTGGAAAAATGGAGAACTGTTAGCAATGCCTTGAGTTTTAAGGTTGGGGCCTTCTGCTGTGGTTTAGACATTGTTTGAAGCTGTGGGAAGGACACGTGAAGTCCCTGGGGAAGCTGAAATCCACCATCGTACGGTGCTCCGTGTGGCTGCGGTTATTATTTCGGGTTTCACTGCAGTTGGGGAAATAAGAATTGCCCTTAAATGAGTACGTAGCCGCGACCTGAGACTTCCTTTTGTGTTTTGATATCAATCAGGTAAAATAGTTTAAGGTTCTGTCAACACCGATTTCTCATCAAGATCTAGGATTTCCTGCTCATTAAAGTGTATCTCATGCAAGTCTTTGTGCCACAGGGAACCTTCCTTTAAAAGTGGTTGCATCCCTCTTGCTGCTCTGGAACTGGAGCTCATTTTTCCTCCACGTCTGCAGTAATTTTGTTCACATCTGAAGTTTGCTTTTAAAGTGACAGGCTTTCACACAGAACAGTTTTTGTTGGTAGTATTTAGTGCATGACTTCAAGAACAGCAGTGGAAAATACGGAAGGGAAGCAGACTTTACGAGATCAACTGGGAGGAGTCAAACTAAACACCAATACCTTAACAGGTGTTTCCTCCGCAGAAGGTGTGTTTGTGGCTGCATTATTCTTTCTGGTTATAAACAGAATGGATTGCTGCACTCGATGTATTTGCTTCTGTTTTTATGCTGTAAATATACTGACTGCAGCTTTCTGTCCCCTGTGAGATGTGCTTTCTCTGATGCATCCCATCTGTGCATCCGGTGCAGTTCCTCCATCTCTTGTAGAACGTAAACTTGTTTCTTTGCACGTGTATTTAAACGCGTGTTCTCAGGTGTTCATGCACAAGCACCATGTCTCCCTAAGACCCGAGTTAGGAAGGTATGTCCAGCACAGAGCTGCTTCTATTTCTCAGCCAAGTAATGCCAAATCTGTTTGTTATTACCTGATCTTCAGAGGTAACAGATCTCTGGCACCTCTCTAATACTGGAAGTCAGTGTGCCAGTGTTAGAATAAGCAACCAGTATTGGCATATGAGCAGTAATAAGGTTTGTTATTAATCTGACAACCAAAGTAATCTGATTGCATCAAAAGAGATGACTGGACATATTTCCGCTGCTTATTATTTTTGTGTGGAAATGTTAGAGTGCAAGCTTGAAGCGAAATGTTCTGTTTCAAAGTTGATGCAGTGAATGGCTGAGCTGATACTAAAATTAGAGAGGAAAAAGCCTGCTAAAAACAGAATCCACCTAGTAATCTCCTAGATAGGAACGATGACGTTTTAAGAAGAATTGAAAACAAATGAGCAGGGAGAAGAAGAAAACAAACAAAAAACCCAGTCAGTACCCAGCACAAAACCAACTGTGAGAGAGCTCTCCCAGTGCTGGGAGCTGGAACCCAGCTGCTTTACACTGAAGAACGGCACGTTTTCAGTCTGTGCTTGCTCTCTTGGTCTTTGTGGAGTCCTAGTGACAACTCTCCTGATGCCAGGAAAGGGTCTCCACTCTTGTCTTGAAGTGGGAAAGCTGAGATGGAGCGTTGAAGTCCGTAGTTAGAAGTTGACCTGATGAGAATTTATTGAAGGGGGAGGAGAAGAAGGCACTTTGAGAAAGGCACTCTGCCATCTCGCTGTCTGGAAAGGTCACGGTGGGGCTTCTTTCCTTATTGTTTCGTGCAGTTATAGTTGAAAAACCACAGTTCCCCGGAGTGAGCTTGTCAATAAGGTGAAAAAAGTGATGGCCATCCCCTCTGCTGCAGGTATATGCAGGCTGCTGGAGTGCTGCAAGTTGGCTTTGCTAATAAATCACTTTGGTCAGTTGGTGCCATCTAGTGGGGTACTCCTGGCTGCCTAACCTCGTGCTGAGCTGTGGCCGGAGCTTGTGATGAGCACAGTGTGCAGGGTATCCTGACTGTGTGGTTTGTAGCCTCGCATACACTCTTGGGGTTTTAGTTTGCTCGTGTACTTTGTAGATCCTCTTACTTGGAAGTACGTAAAAGCTGAAATGGAGAACTGGCCAGGGCAGGTTGTATGGAAGGCTGTGACTGCACGGCTGTGGTTTTAAGGCTTTTGGTTGGATTGAAGTCCTTTCTCTCATCAGGGCGCGTTACAAACCACGTTCACAGGAAGACAAGCTCTGAAAACACAAGTGTTTGAGTTTCACAGACTTGTGCAACTGCACCCGCTGCTGAGCTGCTGCCATCTCTGGGCTGGAACGTGGCAGCCCTCCTGTGTAGTGAAGCAAGTGACTTTACATAACTGAGAGGCAGGAAATGAATACTGTATCTAATTGAAACTGAAGGCGGAATTTGCGTAGGCAGCCTGCAATTGCTGAAATTGGAATTTAACATAAGGCACTCGGGCCAACACCTCTTCTTGTTTTGATTTTTAAGAGTGCCATGAGACAGTCTGTTGGTTTAAATTTCGCTTTTCATCGCAGAGATGGATTTCATGCGTTGCTGATTGTACACACTCTAGTTCTGTAGTTCTAACAGAATACAGAAGTATGTTGGAAGAGTAAATCATTGTGGTAAGCGTGGATCCTACAGAGAAGCATATTTTAGTGACATATTAGGGATTAAATGGATGGATGGGCACGAGGTGCACAGAAGTGGAGTCTGTGGTCAAGAACAACTCATAGGAAAGGCATCTGAGGGTGCAGGGGTGGGACAGGAAGGGTTCCGGCTCTGTCGCCCACTGGAGGAAATGTCAGGTTCCATTCCTGCAGTGCAGTATTGGGGCTGGAAAGCCCCGGTCTGAAACACAGCTTCGAGAAAGATGAGGGATTTTTTTCACGTTTGGAGTTTTTTCATGTCGGAACGTCATGGTGTGCCTTACAAGCTGAGTTCAGCACCAAATCGATTGGCCTCAGGGGTGGCTGTGTTTCTCCTGAGAAAATATCCTCCTTAAACAAAAGGGGGGGGAAATGTAAAGATGAGGGAATGACAGACTTCTTGTCTTCAATGAAAACTGAAGTTCTTGCAGTAGAGACGATCCTCCTTCAGTCTGATCTTGGCTTGTTAAAACAAGGCAAACTGAACAAAGGATTCTTACAGCAAATCTGGTGGCACGGGCAGTGGTGGAGTACAGAAGTGTCATGCAGCTTTGATGTGTGCCCGAGCATCTTGCTGCATAAATATCTAGTTCTGGCTTCTCTCTGCAGCCTTGTAAAGTGTTCTGTACGTTGCATACCTATCGTGATCATTTAATTCTCTTTTTAGAACAAAACCCAGTCTCACAGTAGGGGAGAATACAATGTTTACAGTACCTTTCAAAGCCATGAACCAGAGTTTGACTACTTGAAAAGTTTAGAAATCGAAGAGAAGATCAACAAAATTAGGTGGTTACCCCAGAAAAATGCTGCTCAGTTTTTATTGTCTACAAACGGTGAGTGCTGATCAGTTAATGTTAATTTTGCACGGCCTGTTGTTGCATGGGGTGGCTGTTAGGGTGCGTAGAGCTGTGGGTGCTTACACTGGTCGTTCACAACCATCCGAACTGAAACTTGCTCTTAACTTTCTTAAAAGAACAAACTGTGGAGGAGGGCTTCTTAATGCTTCTTATCCGGTCTTGTTTTCTTTGTGTAATTTTGAGATGAAGCAAAAATCTATACCTAAATGAGTTCCTTATCTCCAAGTCTTTTTTTTTGTCTCTTTTGGTACGCGTGGGTGGCCTTGTCTTGTTTGAAGGCTTTGTGTTAAATCGCATCACCTGCGAAGACTGGTGTCACTGCTTGAGCTCTGACTTGCAACTGTGGCTGTTTAATTCCAGATAAAACAATAAAGTTATGGAAAATCAGTGAAAGGGACAAAAGACCAGAGGGCTATAACTTAAAGGAAGAAGATGGCCGATATAGGGATCCTACTACAGTTACAACACTACGGGTGAGTAGTTCCCTCCATGAACATGTTTCCATGTGAGGACAGGTGAGCACGTGTTTCAGAGGTATTCTCCTTCCTGAACTCTGTGAATCGGTGCGTGGCTCAGTGAGTACTGACCCATCACGTGCATCTCGTTTCCTGTGACGCTCCGGGCGTTGTCCCCTGGAACTCCGTTTCTGTGCTGTTTTGCAGACACAGTTACCCCTGAGCTGAACTTCATGAGCTTTGTTGCACTGAAGGACTGTGCTGATGCCTGCAGTGCGTTTTCAGTTCGGACTTCCCGTGTGTTTTGCAGGTGCCAGTGTTCAGGCCCATGGACCTCATGGTTGAAGCTAGTCCACGAAGAATATTTGCCAATGCTCACACGTATCACATCAATTCCATCTCCATTAATAGCGACTATGAAACGTACCTATCTGCAGATGACTTGCGGATTAATTTGTGGCACCTAGAAATCACAGACAGAAGTTTTAGTATCTTTTTTTTTTTTGCGTTGTTTTTGTATGGTGGGAACTGTTTGGTTACAGAACAAAAAATAAAGAGAGGGTTTTCTATTTCATGGAAAGTGTTCGTGTAGCGTGGCCTTGGCTTCCAAGTCTTGTCCTGCTTCCAGATTTCAAGCAGGATCGTCCCTTTGTATTGTTGTTGGCTTGTTTTAATTCTGTTTGGCTATTTCAGATGTGTTTTGATGAATTGTTGAATACCTTTAAACTGAAAAATGTGTTGTGGAAGCTGGAGGAAATTCCTTAACAAAATGGTTTAGATATTGTAGATATTAAGCCTGCCAACATGGAAGAGCTGACAGAGGTGATAACGGCTGCAGAGTTCCACCCAAACAGTTGTAATACGTTTGTATACAGCAGCAGTAAAGGAACGATTCGTCTCTGTGATATGAGAGCGTCAGCGCTCTGTGACAGACATTCGAAATGTAAGTCCTTCAGTGTTTAAGGTCTTCTGTGGGCTGTGGTATCTTGCTGCTGGATGGAACTGGGCACTCCGTAGGTACTGAAGTGTTACGTAGTGAATAGTGTTAATTCACTGAGCAGAGAATCGTGTGTGGCGTAGGGTTGCTGCAGTATCTTAAGCAGACTGAACACCGAAGACCTAAATGAGATTTAAGATTAGATTCATGTTTGGTGAAATAAAAGTAGCAAATAAAATCATGAGCAGCTTAAGCTCGGGAGTCTGTCCAGACTGTAGGGCTGGGAGTAACTTCCTGCACACTCCATCAGTGTTTGAGCTGAAGTGTTTGTTCTGTGCTCGAATCCAGAAGCCTCATGCGTGTGAACGAAGCCTCCAAGTAGTACCACGCACTCTGCTTATTCAGAAGTCAGCTTCTGTTTGCAGTGAGAATAAAACATCTCAGAGTATTTCCAAATACAGCAATTACATGAAACCTTTGAAAAAGAGCTTTATAACATGGCAGGTGTTACAGCCCAGTGTGGCAAGTGCATTGCTCTTAATTTAATTTGGGTGTTTTTTTGTGCTGGAAAGATACCAGCTTACGTCTTGAAGTGCCTCCTTTATTTCTTTGCAGTGTTTGAAGAACCAGAAGATCCTAGCAACAGATCATTCTTCTCCGAAATCATCTCTTCCATATCCGATGTCAAATTTAGCCATAGCGGTCGTTACATGATGACTAGAGATTATCTGTCAGTGAAGATCTGGGATTTAAACATGGAGAACAGACCTGTGGAAACATACCAGGTACGTGGCGAACACTTCAGGAGTTAAAATGCTGGTGGACACGGTCGTGCTGTGATGTAGCTGTGGCCAGGCAAAGTATCGGTGAGATGAGTGGGTTCTGGACATGTGCTGAAGGATTTTGCTCTTCGTAGGCTATGGCAGAACCTTAAAACCACGTTTTGGTGTGACTGTCTCCCTCTTACACAGTGGAAATACAGGCAGGGAAATTGTCTGCTGTGAGATAGCTCATCTCTGTTAGTCGTCAGTTGATTTCACTGTGTCCTGTTGCCTCCTGGTGTGCACAGAGGTAAAACCTTTGCTTTGTAGATGGGGTTTTTGGCTAACTGATATGCTGAATTTCCAAGCTGCTTCTGTGGGAACGTTTTTGAGGGGATCCTCTTCATCATCCGTGGGAAGTTCGTGGGTCATCAAAACCTGAAACTCCTGGGAAGAAGCCAAGTTTGCCAGCCACTTCTGTATTTCCGTAATGGTTGTAAGGGTATGGCAGCTGCTGAGAGGAAAAGCCTTTTAAAGCCTTTTAAAGAATTGCTGACTAGTGGGGGACATCTTTCCTTCCCCTTTACTGACCGGCTGTTATTTCAGTTAATTTATAGAGCAGAAAACAGCAGTGTGTGCGTTCTGCTCCTTATCTGTGTTATCAAAGGGAGTGGGCTGTGTATGCTCCCATGAATAGGGCGTAAGCACCGCGTCAGATGCAGAATTGGTTTTGGAACGCTGTTCCTGGACGTTATTTTACAGGTATGTCCCACTCAGCATTAATTGTTGTAACTTCTTCCCAGGTGCACGAATACCTCAGAAGTAAACTTTGTTCACTGTATGAAAACGATTGCATTTTTGACAAATTTGAATGCTGCTGGAATGGATCGGACAGGTAAGCTTAATGCTTCTCCATACATACTTAGTAGTTTTCCAAGTTGTTACCAAAACGAGCAGATATTATGTGAGGTCAGATCGGAGGGTTCAGGCCGTGTTTGCTTTTATTCTCAGACTGCCTGACTGGCTTGGGTGGTATTTTTTGTAACTACTGTGCAGATATTTGAGATAAGTAGACTTCATGTATATTAGCTTTTAATCAACGGATGTGGTAGCATTGGATTGTTGGGAATTGCCTTAGTAAACAGAATTTGAACGGAAATAATTTTCAGTTGGACTTGTGCTTTCCTTCCACCTTCTCCGCAGCATTGTCATGACGGGATCGTACAACAACTTCTTCAGAATGTTCGACAGGAACACAAAGCGAGACGTCACCTTAGAGGCGTCGCGGGAAAACAACAAACCCCGCACCGTTTTGAAGCCACGTAAAGTGTGCGCGAGCGGTAAGAGAAAGAAGGATGAGATCAGCGTTGACAGCCTGGACTTCAACAAGAAGATTCTACACACGGCCTGGCATCCTAAGGAGAACATCATCGCTGTAGCTACTACAAACAACTTGTATATATTTCAAGACAAAATGAATTAGGGTTGGCATTCCTAACTGAAGAGTCCACTTCCTGCATAGTTGAAATAGTTGAATCTAGCATTTGTACCTGTAAACGAAAGAGAGTGAGAGGTCCATTATGGCACCCCTTTCCAGTGTTTAAAAACGTGCCATATGACAACACACTTCTATAGCTACATGGGGAAAGCTCTGCGGATGTGTCGCGGAGCTCTCCATGTCTGCTAGCCATTTAGGTGAGGGTAGGGCACTTTTTAATTTAAATGACTACTTGCACCATCTTGCCTAATGGACTAGATTGGACTGTATCAACATCGGTTTACTCCACTTTTTATGCCTTCCATTGTGATGACGTCAAACACAGGGAAAGCCTTCAATCATGCTATGGGATTTAATTGTGTAACCTCATTACTGTATCATTTGTGGCCCCCTTTTTTTATTAAATACAGCTCATTCTTGCTGTGGCTTGTAGCATTCCTCCTTCTGGCTTCCTGGACTCCCCCTTTCCCTTTCATCCCCCTCCACCTAGCCCTGGTGGTGGTGTATAGAGGAGAAAAAAAAAAAAAAAAACAAAAACCAACAAAAAAACACAAAATAAAGCACATGAGATGGGTCCGTTTGGGGTCAGTGGTAAAGGGGGTCTGTGTTGCAACAAATGTTTTAATAAACAGTTGACTGTAATCACTCCTTGCCATGCCTGGCGCCAAAAAAAAAAAAAAAAAAGAAAATAAGGAGAAAAAAAAAACTACTGAATAAAAGTGACAAAGAATGGAGAATCTGTTTTCTTTTTTTAATCTACCTCTTTATACAAATACTCTGTGTTTTACCTTAGATGCATGAAAATAAAATGATGTTTTTTGTAATGATTTTAACCAGTATTAATTATTTTTAATGGGAATGAAGAGAGGGAGGGATTTCACAAGTATCTGCATTCATTCATCGGTGACAGTGATACCAGCCTTGGTGTGCGTGCACCACCTTCACTTCCAAACCATCAGCTCCTGTCAGATTTTGCCATTCCCTGAACAGACCAGGTACTGTTCCAGTCTCCTTAAAAGCTCTTTTTTTTTTTTTCTTGAACTACTGCTTGAGCTGGAACAGAATTTGCAGGTTTAAAATCCACGTTACGGGACTCACTTTTTAATGTTTCGTTTCAGCCCGGTTTCTTTGATGCCTTGTTTTAAGACACAATACCTTTAATGCCTTGTTTAGAGTACGAAGTCCCCTGTGGTTTTTTAACAAGTTGTTTGAATTCTTGTCTAGCAGTACGATGTTAATGTAGTTGAAAATAACAAGTGATGGCATAGATAACTACTACACTGCATTCTGAGATGCTCTATTTTCTGTATTATCGCTATCAGTAACTGAGTGGAAATGTAGTTTTACCATGCAAGTGTTTCTTCTGGCTTTTGGCTTTGCAAAGTTATTGCACTTCCAGAGACGTTAAATGGTGCAATGATCAGAAAATACGTGGAGTACAGAAGCTGCATGAAATAAGTGTTCATAGCTATTTGAGAGATTTAAACTCTTCAGCAAATAAGGCTTATCCAAAGATGAACTAGATACTGATGCTTTATAAGGCTCATGAGTTTTTACCTCCGGATATTTTTGCTAATTGTGCTTTTAGGTTCACTCTTCCCTCAAGGAGGTGTTCAGAATGGAGCTTAAAGTCGTAGTGAACTTACGTTGACTTGGAGGCTTTTCACTTTTCGGTTACCTAGATTTAAATTATTTCTCTGGCTTAGTTATAGGTGGTTATGATAACGCCTCTATTATTTGATCAACTAAGATACTGTTTCTGCTGTAAAATTATGGCTGGGTTAGAGATTGTTAACAAGACTTGCAACCATACTTTAATTTCTTTAAGTCCTTGTGCAGTGGTTTGAAAATGTAAAGATTATAATACTAGATCTGGTTCTCCTAAACGCGGTATTTTGTCTTGTATCGTGCATGCCTGACCATGAGCCTTTGTAAGGGTTTTAGCACATTTCACCTGTTAGCCTTGTTTGTTCTTTTTTTCTTTTTAAAAAAAAAAAAAAAGTAACTGCCCCGGGAACAGCAGCTGTTTTCCAACGGGTGAATGATACTTGCTGGCAGTTCAGGAAACAACTTGTTGGTCGTCGTGCGTAGAGGCGCTTCACGGGATCAGGCCCAGCGTTTATTCGTTACCTTATCACAAGGACACAGAGGAAATCAGGCACTACTTCAGCAACAGAGCTGGTAAAAACTCATCTCCGTTTTTGCAAGGAAGGTTTAATTGTTATTCTGGGAATGTTGAGGTTTGTGATAGCAAGACTGCTGCTTTCACGTGTGCATCTGCATGTCCTGAATGACGCACTGAAAAGCTGCACAGGCACAGCAGTGGGGATGCAGAGACACAACGGAACAGGCAGATTTCACGTAGGTGGAAGTGCAGCCTTTAGCAATACTGCATTCAAGCAGAACTGCCTCTTGGACCTCAGCTGTGCTTGTTGGGTTTCAGGAATTTTAAAGCTAGTCTTGGGAAATACTTTTGTTTTCATCAGTAGCAACGATCTCTGGCATGTGGCTCGAGGTTTAATCTGTCCTCAACAAAACCAGCTACTGACTTTGGTGTCATGCTGTCCAACTAGATACTTCTCTAAACACACTGTCCATTGACATACGCTGTAAATCTTATATTTTATTAATAAAAGTATGCATAGAATACATCTTGTCAGGTTTCTTTTTATCTTCCTTCCCATCCTCTTTCTCCGCTCACAGGCATTTTTTACTCATTTTGCTGCATGCTGAACAGTGTGCCCCTTTCTGCTAGGTTCTGTGCTGTTATTTCTGGGCCTTAGCCTGCAGAGCTTGCCAGACAGGGTGGGTGGGTGTTATAGCAATCCTGCCCTCCTCCATCACGTACAGTTAGAGAAAAGCAGCTGCTGTATTCTAGTGCTTTCTCTCCATTCCCGTTGCAACCAGTGCAGCTGTTCAGTTCTCAGCCCTTAAATACTGAACCAAACTCAGTAGTTCAGATCCCTTCCCTAAAATGGTACCTTTCTCCTCCTGGACAGAGGCTGCTGCCTGCTGGAAGACTGACTGACTGTTCTCTGCTCTGGAACAGGGCGGTCATAGGGGTGACATAGCTAGAGGCAGCAATTTCCTGTGCACTGCATTTCACGTCTTCATTTCTTCATCTCTGGCATTCCCGCCATAACTTCTGGCTTAGATCGAGCAGTGGGAGGCGTTTCCTTTTGCCCCTTCCCACGTAATTAGCTGTTGCATGTTGGACTATTGATGTACAGAATTGAGGCTGCTGTGTAATGACTACTGGTGTCTTGAATAGTTTCTGTTGTTCACTCACAGCAACTACCTTATTTAACCTGGTACGGAAGGTTTGGGTTTGTAGAGAAAGGATGAAGTGGTAGAAGGCATAGCAGTGGCTGGAATAGGAACAGCAGGCATTTCTTTCTAGTGGGATGCATGGAAACAGCATGGATTTTCTGAACAGCGTACCTTTGAATTCTGACAATCTCTGCCTTTTGCCAAAGATCTGTTTTTCTTCCACAAGAAGCAGGTACTTCTATATTGGTGTCCTCCACTAGGAGGCAAAACGTTACCAAAGAGGTGGGCGGACACAGAACACCTGGGAGCTGCCAGCATAAAACTGCGCTGAGTTTGTCTCAGCTCTTAAGAGAGAAACAAGTGGCTCGTTACGTGTTTGGCTTGGACTGACTTGTAGGTTTTCTGTAAGAAAAACCTTTCTCTTGCACATAAGGCCTTTCCCAGAAGTTTACAGCCACTGTTCCTCTTCTACAATCACGTGGTTTTTTGTCCCTCCACCTCAGCTACTGTCATAGCATTTTCCATCTAAGGGATTCAATTACTTCACAGGCACGAATGACGTCATTCAGCTGCCTTAGGGAACCTGTGTAGTGGTTGGAGAACAGGTCTGAAAGTCAGGACTTCTGAATGCTATTTCTGGCTCTGCATTGACTCACTCTGTAATCTCGATTAATTGGTCTGACTCAGAAATTTTAATAGCCCCACTTTGCTGATAAATATTCATGCCACAAACATTATGGCAAACGCCTCCTGAATGATGGAGATGACAAACGACACGATGTTAGCCTGGGATTGTCAGGATTGCAAAGTGGGATAGGGCTCTGTTCAGAATCGTAAGCAGCTTGTTTTTCTGACTGATGTAGATCACCTCTGTGGCCCTTCTACCTGTGATGTTTTATTAAAATATCTAAGTTGCTGCCACCCTTTCATAACATACAAATTCTGTGCCAGTGATAGTCGAGGGGCACACCAATTTTTAACAAGACATTTGGTGTGGACATGTAAGCATATGCAGGCCATTTGGAAAGAAAGATCAGTGTCACGTGAGGCAGATTTCTAATGACCACGCATCGGTATTTGGACACAACAGCATAGCACAGATGAGAAAATAATGATGATAATCTAGAATGGGATAACTGACAGTTGTACAGACCCTAGTCCTGATAAAGTCCTGATAAAGAAGTCCTCTTTCTGCTGAGTAATGAGGAGATAAAGGAAAACGTTAATGTAAATGGGTCTGTTTCAATTTGTTTCAGTCTCTGCTATCAGCAGTGGTACTATCACACAAAACAATGATCCCTTGCCCCTATTTATATTCTCAAGGCTGCTGATGGGAACAGTTTTATGCGAAGGGCTCCGCTGGAGTAAAATGCTGTATATATTTGTGTGGGATGGGACTGGTTACGAAGTTCCATCAGAGATACTGCAGGCCTCAAAAAAGGACCTTGGAGTTCAGGTGATGTCACATGGAATGAAGGCAGTAAAACTGATTTATTGAGAAATGAAGGCGAGTGAAACCATCTGCGGTGATGTTATTCTCGCTGGATTGTTCTCCAAGAAAGTGCTGATGAAAAAGATGAGCAGCGGAATAATCCTAGTCCAAGTTCTGCTGTCTGCAATAGAAAGTTATCTTCTGCCTTCAGGCATTTGTGTGCTTGATCTTCGAGATAATACTGATTGCTATCTTAAAAGGGATTCAGAAGAACCTTATGTTCTATATATGATTGTCTCATGTTAGCACAATCGATGCAAGAAGCTACCCTCATTGTAACTAAAGAAACCTCAGCAAGGTAAGGTACGCGCTTGCGCCTTTATTTCATTGCATTTTTAAGCACTTCCTTGCATTTTCAGGTCTACTTTCCCTCGAAATTCAGTGTTATTCTTGTTCACAGTACCGCTGTAGGGGCACAAATAGCCTGAGGTTGTCTCACATTTTCATACTGAGAGGAAATGGGCACACAGGCGAATAATTTCACTTTTAAGCTGAGTCCCAGTCAAGACCAGCTCCAAATCTGTTACACAGATGCTTTCTTCTCTACCTTAACCCTGCCACCATTATAGTAAGCTGCACCGCACCTTGCTGACTTACCAGTAAGGTTCATTTGGTTGTGAAGCGCTATCGTTTCATACAGGCATTACTTTTAGCCTTGAAAAATCAGCTAGTTAATTCTGGGAGGCCTAATTATGTTTTGCGGACCCGCTAGCTTAGTTGGCTTTCAATTATCTGAGGCAACATGGAGATGGCTGAGCTGGGGGGGGGGGGGGGGGAGGTTTTGTTGGATTACTCTTCTGCTGTGCGTTGTTTGACCACTTTTATGTCACAGCAGCTGCGTTCAGGAAGGACACACTGCAGTCCTTCACGGGGAACGCAGCAGAGCCGGACCCTGAGCGGCTCAAGCGGTGTAGGCTGACATTGTTGGGCAGCGGACGCTGGAACAGGATCCAGGAAGGCTTGGAATAGCGGGAAATGCAATCATTTCTCTCTTTTGAAACACCAGCGAGGGGCAGACGCATGAGGGCGCTCCGTGGGCTCATCCTCCAGTTATTATCGCACCCTGCTTCGCCGCTCCCCTCACGGTTCGCGCCTTTCCCCTCACAGCCCGCTCTTCCCGCCCACCCACGGCGCACGCGCACCCCTCACGGTTCGCGCCTTTCCCCTCACAGTCCGCTCTTCCCGCCCACCCACGGCGCACGCGCACTGGCCCGCAGGCGCGGCGCTGCGATGGCGGGACAGCGCATGCGCGAGGGCGGCGACGGCGGGACGTGCGCAAGCACAGCGGGCGCCATGCCGCGCGGCACGCGCCCCGGGGCGGGAGGCGCATGCGCAACGGCGGAGGGCGGGAACAGCGCGGCTCACGCATGCGCAGAGCGAGGAGGCGGGGCGGCGGGGCCCGGAGCGGAGTCCAGGTTTGTTGTTGTTGTCCCAGCCCCAGCGGCTCTCCGTCTCCTCAGCCGCCGCTCCTGCGCCGCCATGTCCAGCCCTCAGGAGCCGCCGCAGCACAACAACAACAACAACCCGCCGGCTGAGGGGACGCACACCGAACCGGGCCTCAACAGTGAGTGCGGCCCCGGCCGGCGTGTGGGAACGGAACGCGATCGGTCGGAGGGGGGCGGCGGCGGCGGCGGCGGGGCCCGGAGCCCCTACCCCCCGCTCTGGGCTGTGATTGGTGGAGCTCGGAGCCGCCGGGAGCCAATCGGAGGCGTCCGGAGGGGCTGTGAGGAGGGGGCGCTGAGGCGGGCAGGGCCGGGGGCTGCGGGGAGGGGAGCGGGATCGGGGTGGGGGTGAGGGTGGGGGGGGGGAACCGCGCCTCAGGAGCGGGCGGTTGGGTTTCCCGAGGAGCCCTGGGCCGCGGCCGGTGGGTCCCGGTGGGTCCCGAGGTGTCTGAGGGGCTGAGGTGGGGTCGGGGCGATCGGAGCGGGTTTGCGTTGTGGTTGAAGTGAGTTTATTCAGCGTTCCCAGCTAAGATGGGGATACGGCACGGTAGGGGGAGGAGCGCGACTGTGGGAATGAGTTTATTCAGTGGCTGAGGCGATACCGCTGACGTGAGCTGTTTTCCTCCGTATCCGGCGTCCGTGTCAGCTGCTCCGCATCCTTTTGTTCCCGGGATAACGCTCACACGGTGCATCCGTGGGCTTCGTGTGGGCCTCTGCTGCTCACCTGGCAGAGAGCTTTCCCATGTCTGAATCAGCTGCTTCGACAGCGTCACGTTGGTTGCTTGTAATTGTTAAGGATACCGCAGGTGAAGAGGTGAATAAATTGCGTCAATGATTAACCATCCCTTCAGGGTTTACGACGGAGTCAAGCTGACAACGAAATTGCCGTGCTTGGTTGATCTCTTGGAGCTCAGAGAGGATTGCGTTAAAGAATAAACGATGGCTGTCTCATAGTGCTGCTGTTGTGTGATGGTAGCCTTACACCTTGTGATAAGGAGCTCGGTTTACAGCCGCCTCTGTAAAATGGGTAATTTTACCCAATTATTCAGGGATATTCGTGTTCTAATTAGTAATCGTGGTGGTTTAGGTTTGCGGTGCCTAACCCGATGCGTTGATGCTTTGTTTATAAATTGCCATCTTCGCTTCTGTGCTTCAGTATTTCCACATTGTTTTCTGCTGGTATGTTAACTTGCTCCCTGAAACACGTTAATCAGTTGTAAGATAGGAACCACGAGGGATGAGCTCTGTAAGCCTGGGCTGGATCTGCCCACGCAGATCTTGCTGCTGGGTCAGTGCACAAAGGCTTAGCGAAATCAATGTGATTACTGGACGTGGTGAACACAAGGTATGAGAGGAAATGCTCAGTAATCTGTGCTCGGTGAACAAAACAAGTGCAACCAATCAGCTGCACACGGGTTTAGTCCTGCTTTCAGACGTTCAGCCACTCCACAATGCTTTGGTGTTATAGGTGCATTTTCTGCCATTATATAAGCTTTTCAGTGACCCTTTTCAGGCTAATGAGTTTAGACGCTTATTCATTTTGCTCCGTGTGTCATTTGTGCGTGTTTAAGGCCTTTCATTCAGAGAACTCCAGACACTTGAATTGTAGGGCAGAAGACCTGGGAATAAAACTGGTAAATGAATCCTTGTTTTGTTGGATTCACCCCCCCCCCTAAAAATAAATATAATAAAAAAAGAAAAGTTTACATGTTTTGGGAATCCCAGATGCTGCCTTCGTTTTAATTATTATAGAGCTCTGTTACATATTAACAGGAAGTCAGTCCCACCTTAGGCAGGAGCCCATCTAGATGTGTCATGGAAAACTTGCTTAGTAATTATCACAGTGGGGGTCTGAACAGCTTGCTTTCCTTTTTTTTTTTTCCTTGCTAATGCTGTAGTTTATTCAGATTGAGCTTGGCTCAGACTAGTGAGCTACTTACTATTTTTATTTCTACGTACGTATGTACCTGAAAATACTTTGAATTTCTCTGTTTAATAGGAGCCTGTGTGTACGGGGTGGCAGTATGCCAGATGCCAGCCTGTTGATGCTTCAGTTTTGCAACAGGATTGAGGAGGGCTTGCCTGTGAACCAGCTTAGTGCTTCTGCATAAGTCCTTGTTAAACACTGATCCTGGATGTGTCGGCGTGCTGTGACTGCGTTAGGGTCCTGCTGAATTGGCCGGAATGTAATCAAAATAGGTAGCAAATCCCCTACATTTTAATTAATTTGTTTATTTCTACTTGGGTGGGAAAACATATCAGCCTTGCTCTTAGAGTTCTGTCTATCCAGAAAAGTCAGGAGCTGTTCTGGTGTTTAACTCCTTATGGAATGGAGTAGGTGAATTGTGCAGTTTGCATTAACCAGAGACCTGGTATGAAGTGACTAACAGATACTTGTGCTGTTTTGTTCTCTTAAGAATGCAATCTGAATGCTGTTTCCCACCGAAATTATGAAGAAGCTTTATCACTTTTTCACAAATATCATTGAGTCCTCCAGGAAAACAGTGAGCATGTCAGTGGTTAATTTCTTTATGGGTAACTACAAAAATTCTGTATATATCAATTCATAATGACATAATTTACGTTAGAGCATGGCCAGATTTCGCATAATTTTGGAGGGAAATACTGTTTTTATAGACAGGTTCTGGATTGTTATTTTTATTTTTCCCCCAAATTGTGTTTTGTGTTTTCAGGAGGGAGGAGGAAGCAAACTAAAGAGATTACATCAAGGGCCCACAAGAGAATGCTGAGTTCTACCACGTTTCCAGCTGGAATATGCAGTGGAATTAAGCACACTCGTGTGGGTGATTGATATCGCTGACTTAGATGTGGAGAAAAGTCAGGGCAAGAAGTGTTTCTCATTGCTTGGTTGGTCGATCTCTGGTGTCTCCTTGTGGTTCTGCTCCAGGAGCAGAGGCTGCCGTCCCTCTGGTTGCGTCTGTGAAGGATGTGTGCTTGCTGGCTGCTCACAAACAGGTTGCAGTTCCCAGTGGGAGGATGTAGCGCGTTGTAGCTTGATGTCAGATTAGGCTTCTGTGAGTGTATTTTGATTCATTAAAAGTGAGGTCAGACAGGGAACGTGCTGCTGGTCATGTAAACCACTGCTCGACGTGCTGGGACTCTTTACTCACGCTTAATTTGACTGTTCTTCCTGCTATGGCTGCAACGCGTTTTAGATAAACGACGAGTTTTGTCAGTCTGGAGTGAGCACCACTCACCAATAAAATCTTCATTAAACCAGGTGCTGCGCAGGTCTGGCTGGCAGCTGATTCAAGAAGCCCACTATCTCGTAGGGTACGTTGTGTGATTGTGTGTAAGCTCTGTGCACACCCAGATTCCTTGCTTGTGAATACAGCTTGGGGAAAACAGGCTGGAAACAGCCGGGACTCAGCGGAGCGTCATGCACAGCGGCACCAAGGATAAACTGTTTCAGGTTCCCAAAAACACATTGATAATCTGTGAACTTGCTCGGACATACGGTCCTTCCCGTGTCCCTAATAGAGTCACAGAGCTGATGCTTGGCCATAAAACAAACGGAGGCATTAAAGTTGCTATTTCATAAGAAATCAGCACTGGAAGTTTAGAACCAGTGCAGGTGATTTTTTTTAGAAGTCATTTTTGCTTTAGCGTTTGCAGCATTTTTTTGCTTTCTTCTCTCTTTCTTTTTGACTGTTTTTACCTCAGTGATAAATCATTCACCTTCAGATAGTGTCAGTTAAATTACAGAAGCGTGATGATACGACATACCTGTGAAATTGTTATCTCAGAAATGATGTTGCACCGAAGACTGTATACGTGTGAGAAGTCAGAGATCTTTGCTCTCCCTAATCAGGGTCTTCTCACTTTAAAGCATTTTCTGCTATACAGTATCAAACAGAAACGGCATTTATGTTCAGGAAACTGCAGTGACCTCTTTGAGAGGGTTTAGGAACTTTAAAGATGGTGGAATTAATGCTGTGTGTGCTTTATGTTCTGATGGTGTCTCAAGTAGTTCATTGGGTTCGTGGCTCAGTTTTTAATGAAGAATTTGGAACGGTGGATGCATCGAATGCCAAATTACTTAAAAGGGTTATTAACGTGATTGAAGAGTGTGTGACAGAAACAGCATCTGAAGAGCTTACAGCTTTCCTAACAAAATGAAGCATCATAAGGTCCAAACTGCAAATATCGCCTTACACAGACCCTTAAAACGCAGCTAAATGAGAAAATTGTACTGCATAGGTAAATGCAGTGTGAAACTGAGTAAGTGAAGTGGGAACTGCAGAAGGAAATCTGTCAGTTGTCAGCTGTTCAGGCCGGTAGGCCTGCCGTGGCTGTGCAGTCATATGATTCTGGGTTTATATCTTAATGAGAAGGTTGGGGTTGGAATTGGATAGGGAACGTATTTAAATATTTGGAACAGATTGAAGGGTGGAGATCTCTTTTACCTTTACCCCTCAGGACACTGAGTGGTAGGGTATGGATCGAAACACAGCACTTACGATCACAGTGGTAAACACTGTTTTTCATTTAATTAACCCACGCATTAAATTGCAGCAGGAGCACGAGGAGTTCAGTCTCAGGTAGCATTTCTTTATCGAGAGGGTGGCTGAGCATGGGTTGCCTGGAAAAGCTGTGGGGTGGTCCCCTTGCAGATCTTCAGCAGTGCCTGGACGTGGTGCTGGGGCAGCTCTGGGCAGCCTGGCTGGGCTGAGCTCGGACTGGGACTTGATGGCCCAGAGATGTGTCAGCCCTGAGCTGTGTTGTAGTTCTGGGATTGCATACATTTATGGGGCTTTTTATGGGATGAATTCTACAGAAGTAAATGTGAAGTCGAGGGCTGGTTTGAAGACCTTTGGAAGTGGAAGGAAGAAGGATAGTGTAAAACTGTAGCTTGGGGAGTTGTATGGAAACCGGGGCTGGGGAATAGAATTTTGTTTGGAGTAGAACAGGGAAGGGGAGTGAGTCGTGTAACTGAGTGATACATGGATAATCGAAACTTCAAGCTGCAGAGAGAAATGTGGCCTGTTGAAGTATTAATATTTGGGGAGGTGAGGACAGTTAATGTGAGCAGCTCCAGAGGTAGGAAGCAACGTAACATTTTGGGGGTGTTTTTTCCTTGTGCAACAGGAAGACACATCACTCTTGTCGCTGGTACGTGTTTATGAGCTTTTTCCCAGCAGCGATGTATGTTATCTGAATTCACCACGTTCAGGGCTTTTTTTCTGTGTGTAATTGATAAACTTGAGGTGGTTTTAGTTTCACTGCTTTTAATGAAATGGTGTCTGGCTGACCCAACAGGTTCCTGGGTGGAGTTACAGATGAACGGCAATGGCAATAGCAATGATAATGGCAATGGGAAAAATGGAGGTCTGGAGCATGTCCCGTCATCATCCTCCATCCATAATGGAGACATGGAGAAAATCCTTCTGGATGCCCAGCACGAATCAGGACAGAGCAGTTCAAGAGGTAGTTCCCACTGTGACAGGTAAGCAAACATTTGCTGTCCTGCATACTGTTCATTGCAGTTTTGAATCCTGTAGCTGTTATTTGAGGAGTAACATTTTTTTTTCTCCAGCTTGCTCTCAACTATCAAATAAGTAATTTTTACTTGAAAAATAAATTGCTGTTATAGAAAGCCATGGAATCTAGAAGCAGCAGTTACATTAACAGTACAGTAAAATTTTAATTGTCATAAACCACTCAGGATATGAAATACATTGACTTTATTGGCTCATTAGTAATAACGTAACGTATATATCGTTGTTTTCAGTCAAACATATAAAATGCATCCCTGAACTTGGCAGTAAGAAGGACGCTTGGAATGTGTACTTCCTGCTTTTAATATTCTCCTGTTTTTCCTGTGAAGGCAGAGTGTCTTTGCTGAACAGTATAATCCCTTGAGGCCCACGTGAGCATCACAATATCCTTGGTTGCTCATTGTGCATTTCCCTTGAAGGCTTTGGGCCAGTTTTAGAGATCCATGAGTGGTTTCTATAAATAATTTTTCGTGTCCATCTGCTTATGACTCCTTTGGATATCCTGAATAGTGGCTGTCTGAACTGCCTTGTCTACTGTACATCTTACACAAGTAGCTGATCAGAAATAAAAGGTATTTAAAATCAGTTTAATTACGGACTATAGCAGGCAATGTTTGAAGACAGTTCATATAATATTTAAAACAGAATGCTTGTTTTAATAGAAAATAAACAGCTTGGTACATCTGTGTTGATAAGGAGCTAGCTGCCAATAGTTGAATAGTTTTTGGTGTAAATTCTGGAGTGGCAGTTAATCCTGTTTCAAGAGGTAAGGTTACTTAAAAAACAAAAAAAAGCCAAGGTTTTTTGAAGATATTCTGGTGATTGTGATGTGTGAGGTACTGTAGTCTCATTTGAATAGTGCACAGAAGTGCATGTGGAAATGATTCAACTGAGATGCTATTAATGCTAATTATTCTTTAGCTGGCAGCGTAGTGTGACAAAAGTGACTCAATGAAATCAATTTTTCTTTAGCCCTTCACCTCAAGAAGATGGACAGATAACATTTGATGTGGAAATGCACACAAGTAAAGACAGTAGTTCTCAGGTATTTACCCTTTTAAAATCATTAACTGTGAAAAATATGTATAAGTTGTAGGTATTGTGTATTTAAATCATACATAGGTCGATACTGGGAGTACTTGAAGGGCAGAGCAAGTTCTCAGTCACCTCAGAAGGTCTTCAACATTCTATATCTCACCTGTCAAAAGAAATCCATTAAACTAGCATTCTGTAGCAGTTTTTTTTCTTGTGCTGTGGCCCTGATGGATCGCTGTATGAATCACTCAGCTTCCATGATAGCGAGCAGTCTTCATAATACAAACTGAGAGGAGACTAATGCTGAACTCTTAGTTTGCTAATGTAATGGAATTTGCTGTCTTCAGCAGTCCAAGACAGCAGTTCTGGAAGAATTAAACCTCGCATTTAATTGTGCCTAAGATCTGGCCAAGAAGTTGAACCGTTGCACTTAAGCCCTGCAGAGAGCCAGAGCTATCTGAATGAAGTTGCTGGCTAGGTCTGCCATCTCTCATCTGTTGAATTTGGTTACTTTTGGCATGGTTCCCTCTTATTTAAAGGCATTGTATCTTATTTCTCTACAGATAACTCAGGAAATTGTTTTAATTCTAAGGAAGAGTTTGTACCAAGTCATTTTGTGCTACAGAAGATCTAGTGTTCTCTGGCCTTCTTAGCTGCCTTTTTTTTTTTTTTTTTTAATTCTTATTTTAATGATGTAATGTTAGCTCCTTGGGTGAAGACAGCTGTGCTGAGTGCTTGACTTTCCCTTCTGCATCTGAGGTGCACCCAGGAGGGGCCACTAGTTGCACGTCAGAGGCATTTTAAGTGTATTTTTTGTAAAAATTGTGATTAGTAACAATTGGGATTAAACAAACAACAACAGAAAAAGCTGAACAAGACCCATGTGTGAAAAACCCAACTTATTGTGGTGTTGGGATCCTAGATATAATGACAAAATGCCTCCTTTTAGCACAATAAAATCTCTTTTAAATAGTGGGTAGTCCAGGAACACTTGCTCGTTTATCAAGCGCTGCCATTTGGTGCTTATCAGTTTACCGCTGTTGTTGTTCACAACTTAATGCCATGAGGAGGAGCTGACTGACTGCTATAAGGCTTGTCCCATGTATGTTTCCAGTCTGAAGAGGAAGCAGTAGAAGGAGAGAAAGAGTTGGAAGTCTTGAAGAAAAGTGCTGACTGGGTGTCAGACTGGTCGAGTAGGCCTGAAAACATTCCTCCCAAGTGAGTTAAGCTTTTTTTTTTTTTTTTTTTAATGAGTTTTACATAATCATACGGGTTGGAAGGGACCTTTGGAGATCAGCCTTCCTGGTAAAGCAGGTTCCCTGGATTCCTTCTTACGAAGATTTTCTTTGGGGATGCTACAAAAAGTCAGGAGAGTGAAGTCTGAAAATCATAGCCTCAGAATTACCTTTTGCTGAAAGTAACATGACAGGCTGATACCAAAGCTTCTGTGCAGAATTCTTTAGAGAGCTGGTTACTTGGAGCTGGTATTGATGGGATTTTGTTTTGGCTTATTGAATGGAAGAGTTTTGAGCAAGCCTTATAAATTCTCTGTACCTTTTTTTCTCTCTATGTAAAATATGTAATGTTCGTCCACAGAAGGGGAAATGTTGAATGCAAAGCATTTTTATTAAATAGAGGATGCTGTTTATGTCTGCCAGACTTCTGTATCTCTGTTTGGAACAAAAAAAAGAGGCTCTTGTAACAAATCACATCCTGAAATTCCCTCTCTCGGATCCACCTCTCTCTTCAGCTACTCCTCCCTTTGTCTCTATACTGTCTGTGTAAGTGGTCTCTCCACAATATCTCCTATTTTTCTCTTTGATCCTGTACTCTGTAAGGGATCTCTTGCTTTGATCTCTAGCTCTTTGTACTTAAAAAAAAAAAAAAAAGTTCCTACAGAGATCTGTGTGCCAAAAAAAAAAAGGCAACAAGAAAAAAAGTGTGATTTTTTTTTTTTTTTCCTCTCTCCTCCCCCTCTTCTTGCAGGGAATTTCATTTCAGACATCCTAAACGTTCAGTGTCATTAAGTATGAGGAAAAGTGGAGCAATGAAAAAAGGTGGCATTTTCTCTGCAGAATTTCTTAAGGTTTTCATTCCATCTCTGTTCATATCTCATGTTTTGGCTTTGGGACTAGGGTAAGTATTAACCTAATTCTCACTTCAACTTTTTGCATCTGGCTTTGATTTTTTTTTTTTCTGCTTTACTTGAATGTCGGGTGCTTGTTGAAAAGGGCTTTGTCTAGAATAACTTGAGTATTGTTGCACCTTGCTCGAGAGAATTGCCTTTTTGCTTTTGTTTTTAAATGCAGCAACCGTAGTCCTGAATGTGTTTTATTTGGGGGCCAAGTTTCTTATATTGAAAATGCATGGATTATCATGAATTTGCAGATAACCTTTGTGATTACAGGGGGTACCGTTTAATTATACACGTTTAAATACTTCAGGTGTAGGGGAAGTAAGACAGAACAGGTGGAAAACTGCTGTGATATTTATTAACCATTACAAAACCACAGATCCTGATGCTGAAGTTATGTGTGTGTGCTGCATGCTCTGTAATTTTCCCTGTCTAATGCTGTAGTTCTCTTGATAGAACCAAATATAAAGGTTTGAATACTTAGATATGAGAAATACTGGATGTATCTTGTGAGATCAGCCACTGATCTGCTCAGCAACGTTTGCCATGCCTGTGTAATCCAACATTCCCTGAGCTTGCTTAAATTCTAACATGTTTATCCATCTTGTCTTATTCTGTGAAGGAGGCAAAGGCATGTATTGAGTAAATGAGGAGGATAGAATCTATGAAATCATACTGTAAAATAGTTGTACTCCTGCAGAAGTGAATCTTTTGTGTTAAATCAGATGTTGCCTGAATATCTTCGTCAGAGGTCCGTGTTTCTGTAGGTCCTCAATACTCATCTCTTCCCTTTTCTGGCAATACTTTGCTTTACTGTAATAATCTTCTGGGAGTGTTGCTGAGCTCTTCAAGAGCCCCCTCAGCCAGGTAGACTGCAAACTGCATAAAAGCTCCTGGACTGGGTTTTTTTGGATGAGCTTGGAACTGTAAGGAGCCTGTTTTTACTGAACTTCTAGACTGGCCTGAAAATGTCACTCTTAAATCATTTTATAAAAGGAGAAATTAAGTCCTTGGAAGAGCCTCGTCGAGCTTGAAAGACAAATAGCAGAGTGCATGAGAACTGTTTGAGAAGCAGGCAGTATTTCTGTGAACTGTGATATGCTTTATACTTTTTATTTCAGCATCTACATTGGAAAACGACTGACCACACCTTCAGCCAGCACTTACTGAAAGACGGAGTGCAAAACCTGGAAACCCACGTGACCTGTGGAGGTGTTTCTGTCTCGTTTAGTACATTTGACTTGAGACCGTTTTAAGCATGACCCTGACTTCACCCTTTCTTTACATATCCAGGTTTTTGCTAATTCTGGAATTCAGTATTGTGTTGGAACTCTGTTGAGGTGTTTCGCTATCCACGTTCTTTTCCTCTCTCCTCCCATTCCCTTGCCTCTTGGCCTGCAAGACACGTCAGAGTTGCTGAACAGAGTTTACAACTGTCTATATGTTGCAAGGGCTTCTCTCAATGCAAAATGCCACCAGCAAGTTTTAATTTTATCAGTGATGCTGTTGCCTCCTTGGTGCAACCTGACTTAAATTGCAGTTGTGCATGGTATAAATGTTGACTGTGTAATAGTGATAAAAATCAGCTATCTTCCGAAGGAAAAAAAAAAATATTGATTGGATGAAATCGAATTCTGCTTTCGAGAAACAAACCGGTTGTGAAATAAAACCAAGAAATTCCTGGCAATAAAAAAAAAAGTTTAAATCAGCTTACAGGGGAATTTACTTCACGCTCCCCCTTACGTTGGCTAACACCATTTGATTTGCAGGAGGCAAATTTTAAGTAGAATAACTAAATCCATCAGCATATTTTAATATTAGATAATTGTTGTAATTTCGTCTTTTCTATGAAGTCAGCTCCTTATTCCTTGTAGGAAATCTGTCTGATGCCTAGAAGTTATTAGAAAAATTGCATTGTTTGCATGTGAAGAAGCTTTTTCTTTTCCTTACTTGTTTTCTTAAGGGAGAATTTTAAATGTGAAATCTTCCTATGAAATGTAGTTTTAAATTAAGGAAAATCCCAACAGCTGTAGGTGTAGTTAGACTCTGTGTAAAAGGATATGATTCTGTTTGTCGTGGAACCATTTTACAATTACAATAATGGGACAGTTTCAGGTGGTAAAGTGGTTGACCAGTCTTTAAGGGGACAATCTTGCAGGTGTGTAAAGATTCAGAGGTTGTAAAGCTCTGAAATGTCTTCTGCAAATGAGTTTTCAATATTCCTCTCTCATTGTTTACTGTACAATCTCCTTCGGGGGTACATGGAACCTGAAAGTCACTTGTGATGTCTCATGTTAGGTAGACTCCTCGCTAATGTTGTTGAACTCTGATCTTAGGGAACATTAAGCCTCGTCCTCCTTCAGTGACACTTCTTTTCAAAATGTGAAGCTTTAGTACCAAATTGTTACAAAGCGTTGGGACATTCGTGTCCTTAAATAGATTTTATTGGATTTCAGAACATGTAGCATGACTCTGAAGGATAGAATACTCTTTTTTATATATATATATGAATATATTAAAAAAATATGGTATAGACTTTAATACTAAGTATTTAGGGAACAATGCTAATTTTAAGACTAGCAAAAATCTCATTTAAATACAGACTTTAGTAGGCTGACTTGCAGAAAATGTTAAGAAAGCAGTCAGCTCATTTGGGGAGAACAGCTACCTAGATTGTTTGCTTGCATCGGATTTTATAAAGTTGAATATTCAGTACAGCAGTGATGGCTTGGAACAGTTGTTACATAGCAGCTAAATCCCAATCGAGGTTTGGTTTGAGAGAGCTTAGCTCCCAGGAAGTCAAAAAGCTAAGTATAAATCCACTGCTAACCTGTATTTATTTTTATTCTCTACTTCTGAGTGCTGTTAGAGAATGCTTCCGGGGCAAAAGAGCAGACGTAACAATTCTGTTGAAGGCATCTGCTTTTTTTTCTTGTAGTTGTGAATGCTAGTGGCACCTTGAGTTGCCCACAGCTGCACCTTTGTTTCAAGTGTGGATGTTGGGTTTCACCCAGAGGTGGGGGAGGTGAGGAGGAAGTGGTGAGGGTGGTTTAGATGCTATCAAGCACAGGGTTTGATAGTCCTGAAAAGCTGAGGGGGCAGGGGAAAGGCTTTCAGTTCTAATTATAGCACCTTGTTTTGTATCAGAATTGAAATAGCAGAAAAAATAGTTCTTTTACTGAGTAGGGAGTGCTTCCTTTCAACAACAGGAGATTACCCCTTTCTAAATTACAAAATATTTCTTCAGAAAATCTGATAAGTAACACTGCAAGCTTGCAGCTGGAGTATCAACCTATAGTTTATAATATTTGAAGGAGCCATGAAATAAAAAATTGTAAAGACTACAGCTGAGGAATGAAAACGTGATCTCTGTACCACTTGCTATGACACGATGCAGTATTTATTGGCACCCCACCACTGTAAGCTTGGGATGAAAGTCTACAACTTCCAGTTTTACAAGGAGCAGGAACAGCCGATCTGATTCGAAAGGAGGGTTCAACTGTTGAAGTTTTGCTAAGGTAAACATTGAAAAAGCTTTATACCTGTTTACAGTTTTGGAAGAAAAAAGAAAACACACACACACAAAAAAAAAAGCAGGCTTCATTTTTTTTCTTGCATACAGTGAAAACTGGCCTATGATGTTTGTAAATACGATCAACGAGAGATTGTGTGAAGTCACACGTTAGGAATGCAGCAGGTAACTTCACTGCAGGGAACACGCTCAGTTCCTGTGTTAGAAAGTGAAAGCTGAAGATGATAAGAAACGTGACATTTTTTTAATTGACACTTATTGAAATATCGGAGTTAACTGAGCCAAAGTGATTATGCATTCTTCATGAATTAGTTAGCACTTTGTAACGTTATATACAGTTTACATGTATAAGTTGTAGCTTATCAACATTTTGTGCCATTAAAGCTCTCACAAAACTGGTTGTCTGACATTACTTCGTGCTGCGCCTTTTTCTTTTCTCTAAAACCAGGACTGCTTTGTATCATGTTGTGTAGAACTTGTATTCTGGGTTATGTGAAGGTGGAAGCTGCTATTTATAGACTGAAATAACTTTTTTTTTGTTTAAAGATGGCTTGGGTTGGGCCTTTTTGGAGTGTCTGAGTATCATCAGCTTCTCTTTCTGAAGCACTTGATGAAGATACTTTGTCGGCAGTGTATGCCTGTGCCACTCCCTCCAGCACTGTGTCAGAGGAAGGATCTGAAGCAAAATATCGTAGCAGCTACGAGATGTGAAGTAGAATGGACGAGATTTTGTATTGTCAGTCAACTCTACTGTACTCTTTATTCCTTTTCTGTTTTCTAATTCTGTTAAATTTGCGGATTAAAGAATAAGGGACGTAATCCCTCGTTGTTAATCTGCCTCCATATTCTTGGTTCGAGCACTGTTCACTTCTGGGAGTATCACATTGGAGGAGTTCAGCTGTTCGTTATAAATGTGAGATGTGATTCTGACACTCTTAACCTGTTCTAGTCACCTGCTGGTTTCTTCCATGTATTTAATGTAAAAAAAAAAAAAAAAAAATACAGAATTGTTGGAAAGTGATTTATTTATTTTTTTTTCCTTTTCCCAGGGGAACTGTATTTATGAAGTCATAAATCCTACTGGGTGCCCTGGAACAGGTTGCCCAGAGGGGTTGTGGATGCCCCCATCCCTGGAGGCACTCAAGGCAAGGCTGGATGTGGCTCTGGGCAGCCTGCTCTAGTGGTTGGTGACTCTGCCCGCAGCAGGGTGGGTTAAAAACTGATGATCTTTGTGGTCCTCTTCATCCCAGGTCACTCTGTGCTTCTGTGATTTCACGAGCTCCTGGTGAAATTTGTGCTGGAAGTCTGGAATTGCCAGTTCTGTGAAACAGTTGTGCAGAACAGGTTTGTGGTGCTCACAGCACTTATGCAGTAGGTACAGGAGGATAAAAATCTGTCACGCAGCTTCAGAACTCGATTGATTCTGATGTGTTTTGCAGAGAAGAATAAATACAGGGTGGTAAAGCAGCAGTCCCTTTGCACGCAGATTTGGTTTTCTGTTACGAATCACTTTTTGATGGAATGCTGCTGGACTTTGCTATTTCACTCAAGTTTCCCTCCGTTCTGATGCAGGAACACTCAAATAAGAACTGAAGAGAGGGGACTTGTCTATTTCCATTTAGAGCAACACGTTGATATTACTTGATATTATGTGTGCAACTGATAAGCTGGGCAAGTTACCGGTGTAGCATCTTTGTTCTCCCTGTTACCAGTACCGAGTGCTTTATGTTACATTCTGGGGGCATTACCTTCTATCGTCTTGACTTCACCTGGAGGATTTTCCAAGTGAGCTATTACAAAGACCAACATAGGGTTATCGAGTCCTGCTCACCCTGTTTTCGTTATTAACTGTATGGAGATGAAAATAGTAGAATCAACTTTGAATTCTGTGCTTTATGAAAAAGTTCCTCTCTATTAAAATGTTCTTTATATACTTACGTGCGTGTGAGTGTACGTCTGAAAAGTGAAACCCTGGCTCTGGGCAAGTGTTTGGATAGGAGGGCTCCTCTGTGTTCTGAACGTCTGAATTATGTTCTGTCGTCACTTGAAAAACACCTGAAGGTACTCGTGGAAAAATCTAATGCTCCGTGCACCAAATATCCATGTGACAAAGGAAAAGCTGCTACTTTCTGTCTCATTTAATCACCCTTTGTGTGCCCTGCCCTGGCCAGACTCAGCGGACGCAGCTGAAGTGCTTGCAGCTCTTGAGGTGTGATCAGTCCTGACATTAGGGGGAGAGCGAGGGGTGGGTTTCCATTAAGGAAAGTAAACATGACTTAACTTCTTGAGCTGCTGCCAGGAGATCCGAGCGTGGAAACTAGCATTTTCTGTTTCAGACTGTTCCCTAGCACTTTTGTGATAAGACTGCAGAGTTTTCTTTCTTTCTTTCTTTTTTTTTGTTACATTAGTACCATTTGTTTAACTTGCAGTTTGGTGTCTAGGGAGAAATTAATGAACTTCGAGGGCAGAAAATTCCGTGAGTGCTTATTCTTTTGTATATAACGAAGGGCAAATATAGTGTGAGTCCTACGACACTTTAAGCTTTCTTAAAGCTGGGATGAATCAGTAGGGCACGTATCCTTGCAAAGGTTCCAGCACAGTGTGCTGTGCTGCTGCAGCCTTTGAGGTGAGTGGATATACACCAGCTATCTTCATTTGGGACTGGCAGTTCAGTTGATTGCATTTTCATTTGGAAATTCCATCTTTCGTTTTATATCTCCCATCTTTGTGTGAAAACAATGCAGATTTATTTTTTATGCTTGCACACTGGTGGTTGTGAGCTTCTAGAAGTCCTTACGTGCTTGTTTCTTGCTTCCTCCTGCCATTACTAAGAAGACATATTCTGTCTGTACTTCAAAAATGTCACGTCAGCTTTTGACCAAGCAAAATCTGAAAGGTTTGTTGTTCTTCCAGGGTGTTTTTGTGAGCAGGAGCAAACAATCTGATGGTATTTCAGGTCGTGGGAAGATGGTTTTGGGGACTGTTCTGACAGATGCTCAGCTAGGACAGCATGCCTGTTCCTGTAGCGTGCTATTTATTGAAGGCCTCCTGTTTCTGCTTTTCCATTACTGACTTGTAAAACCCTTTGTGTGTGTGCCTTGGGTGCCTTCTGTTTTCCTCTTGCTTCTCATGGTCTGCCCAGTCTTGCCTGTTAGCTGCTCCTTTTTCCTTTATTTGCTTGTGTTGCCATTCTGCTGCTCACTTCTCCTTGAGTAACATAAGCAAACGCTCTGAGTACCCACCTATTCCACAAAGAAATTTACTGACACAGAACACTGCCCTGTATTGCTTGCTTTCTGGTTCCTTGAAACCCACGCTTTATTCAGGTGGGTATTTGTAGATATTGCACGGTTTTACATTTGGACTCTCGTTCATTTTTGGTTTTTTTTTCTGTTTGGTTGGATCTAGTGAAGTCCAGAAGGGTTTGTTCAGGAATCCCATGTTTTGCTGTCACCTCAAAGGAAGTGGGTCATGAAGAAAGTAGTCTGTTATGGTCCTATGTAAGAGGGCTTAATGAGTAATCTAAATTGGTTTCATCTGAGAACTTAAAATGATCTTTTCTCCCAGACAAGTCCTCCTGGAGGCCTGGGAAGTGCTGCATGACCTCTGTTCACCTCGAGTCAAATGTTTTAGTGCTGCTGAGTTACCTGGGTCACGGTCTGTGTGTCTGGAATACAACCTACAGTCTCCCTTTGAACTTTGCAAAGCACCTGTGGGGTTTTTTTTTTTTCCCTCTTACATGAGAAGGCTGTACTAGTTCCAGCAGACTGCAGGTTGTATTCGGATGCACCAGTTGTCTTTTCTGCTCCAGACTGAGAATTAATCGACAATTAATCTCCTTCAGGAAATGACAAGTAAACAAGATCCCTGGGATTCTGGTTCCTACTGATGATAGCTTGCTTCATCCCACAGCTCCGTGTGCCCATTTCCTATTTCTCCTACTGGAACACAGCTACGACGAAGCATCTCTGTGCTGGAAACACCGCATGCACTTGCAAGCCTCAGTTCGCAGCACTGCAGCTTTGCCTCTTCTGATGTTGAGCTTTGCTTCTGTGTGCTGAGTGTGGTTTACTCCTGAGTGGCCAAATCAGTGGATTGCAGTCAGGGAAGGTCAGAACATAATTCACTGCTGTCTGTTCGTGGGGTTACAGCCGTGATTGGGCTGGCTCTGGCTGGAAATGAGTTGCTTTGCATACATTTGGACAGAAATATGAAGACTGGTAGCAGTGCAGCGTGATAACAACGGAGACTTAGAAAAAGAAGCATCGTTCACTGACACTGCTGCTCAGAAACCATAAATCTCCAGAACAAGAAGTCAGTCCGTGTCTGAACCGCTGCCAAAAGCACAAATGCTCGGAAATGGATTTTTGCAGCAGCGTGGCTGTTCTGCCTCTGCTGTGTGTGCACGCCGGGAGTGGGAAATGGGAAAGGAGGAGGTGTGGCCGGATGAGCATCGGCAGCAAGAGGGGGTCCTTTGCTGCTGCTGCAGCTTTTTCCTATAGGCTTCCCGGCTAGGTGAGAGCAAAGGGCTGTGCGAGAAGCCTCCCCAATTGGCTGGTGGCATGGTGGCATGATGAGTGATGTCAGCCAACAACACTACTCACGAGATCGCGTTCTGGCGCTTCTCAGCTCGGGTTGGGGCAGACATGTGCATGAGGCAGAGCGCGTTGTGCCGAGAGGTGCCAAGTTCCATTTCCTTCTGCAAAAGCTGGAGTCGCTTATAAATCGTTTCCGTTCCCCTTAGGAGCGAGGCTGATGTAAATTAGTACAGGGGCGAATTGGATTTTCACGTTTCAGCCCAAGAATTAGGGAGTGAGCGGAGCTGCCAGAAATGCTTAGGTTGATGGATGGGTGAGGAGAGCTCGGAGCTGCTGAAAGCGTTGTGTCAGTGCAACAAAAAGGCACAACTGGAGAGGTTTCCCTTCTAGTCCGTATCTTAACGCTCTCGCTCAGGTTTAGTGGAGCTGGAGCAAACACAGCAAGGGCTCTTTGTTGCCCCAGAGTGCTCATATGTTGTCCCTGCTGGACACACCTGGTTGAGCGTGCAGATGTGTGTGTATAATGACACACCCATGGAAGGCCAGATCAGCACGAGTTGTACCACGTCCCTTTCCAGCTCTTTCTTACCAGTTTGCTTAAATATGCACCTTTTTCACCAGATTTTGTGTGGTTTGCTTGGAGTTAGTTCTCCAAGTGCTCAGGAGTGCTGTTATTCTGGGACTGGGCTTAGAAATGGGATTTGTTGTGTTTTTCTTTCCAGGATGAGAACTTAAAAGGGACAGCTCCCTCTATGCCCCTGAGCTCGTAATGACTGTAGGAAAGTCTTTGTGACTTGATCCTCATCTGCAAAATGGAAATGTTAATCTGCTGTAGAAAAGTGTTAATGGCTTCATTTAAAAGCAAAGGATTTCTATAATCCTTCTGTGTAAAGATCTCAACCACCAATGATACGGTTTCCAGAATCTTAACCAGTGTAGATGTGTTCAGTGTCAGTAAATGATATGCTGATCTGTGCTCTCTAACCTGTTCTCACTGGATTACTTTTGGAAATAGATTGTGGCATCTGTGTCTTTGCTTACGAGGACAGATTTGACAACACGTGAAGTGGTCACTAAATTTATATGCCCATGGAAGGATATTCCCCTGAGACTCAAATCTGCGCGGATCTTGAGTGATTTTGGGTGAGTTGTTTTTGCTGTCCATATGGAGCAGTGCTGTTTAATCTTAAGCGGGGCTCACGTGTGCAGTATATAAGGGCAGTATATAAGGGCACTCCTGATCTCTGTTTTCAGCAGCATAATATCCGTGGGTATTTCACGTACACATACAGTGCAGTAGTGTGGTGTTCATTTTGATCAGACTGTGTGGTTTGTGTCGTGTGTGCTCCCCCATAAGGTTCCAGAACTGAAAATCTGTTTTGTCATGGCAGAAACAAAACAATAAAAGACCCTTTGGTGAAGAGCAGTGGGGCTCTGTTCAGTGTCTGTGGATATCAGAGTATTTAGGTGAGCCAAAGTGGGGAGTTGTGGCAAACTCATGCAGTGCAACTCGAGCTGATAGCCACGTTTGTGCATTAGAACGTTGGTGATGTGAAACGGGGTGATGTGAAACGGGGTGACTAATGCTGTCAAGCTAAGATCCTTTCTCTTTCAGTGCATGCACAGAGCCTGTTGTATGCTTTCCCCCCCCCCCCCCCCCCTGCCGTTCTTATCAGCAGTGAAATCTGCATTGTTCTCACAGAATCCAGCGGTCCTCTCAGACCTCCTGTGGGGAGTGTTGAAAACCTCATTGGTAAGCCTGAAACGCTTTTGTCACACACAGTGGGGCAGTGAGCCAGAAACTTAATGATAATCTCCAGAGGTTAGGCAGAGCAATTAGAATATTGGTTGGATAGAGTAGTTCAAACCACCTAAAGGCTCTTCCCTCTCCAGTGCACCACTGAATGTCTTCTTTTGACTTTGAGGCTTGATTAAGGTTTGGATGTACTGTGCTGTCATCAGTGGTTTCATCTATAGAAACGTGTTCAAATTTGATCATCAGCTGCTTTTTCCTTCTGCTGAAATAAGTATTTATGCCTTAAGGTTAAGCTTCTACAGACTAGGCTGAATGTATTCTGTTTTATCACCTCTGCCTGTGAAGCAGCAGCTTGGATGAGCTGTGCCACGTGGGGCTGTGCTCGCTGTTAAGACCTGCTCCCCAGGGTTGGTGATGCTGTAGTGCTGACAGATCTGTGTGCTGGAGCTGGGTCGCACACCTGAGCTGCTGGAAAAGGCTGTGGCAGACAAAGATGGTGGGGAAAGTTCCTGCAAGGATCCTGGAGAAGTGATGGAGGTTGTCCGGGGTTCTTGGAGCTGTTAAATGAGCTGTTTCTCTCCCTGTGGTTTCGAGAACCAGAAACAGGCTAAAGGGCAGGCAGGCTGGGTTAGAGTTTCAGTAACCCAAGTTTTGCTATGCCTAATCTTTACTGAGAGTTACAGATTTCAGCGGGGTCAAGCAAAGCCTTATTTTCTGAAGAATGTATGAAATACAATCAGGTTTAATTCATCCGCAGCACTGATAAGTGATGTGAGTCAAGTTCCCCATATACAGACCTCCTTTTGTGGGACATAGGTGCTGCCCAGGCCTCGCGCCAGGTCTCTGTTCAGAACTGAACCTCTCTCAGAGCTCTTACGAGGCAAAAGCAGTGCTCTTCTCCAGCGCTGTGACCTCCCAAGCGATTCTGAGTTGCCATGGCCACACAGCATAGAGAAAAGCTGGGGTGAGCTTTCCCACTGGCCTCAGCAGACTTCAGGGTGAGGGATGGAGCGCCGGAGTCACAGCAGACACCTAGTCCTTCTGTCTTCTTGTTAAAGCGATCTGCATTCCTCGCCCTGGAGCAGAGATTTAGCGGTGGTCTGGCACTCGAGAGCCGAGCACGCTTCTTCTTGCGAGCTCTTAAAATGCCGCATTGAGCTCAGTTCTGTCTCCAGACGCTCTCCACTCGGCGCTCAGCCGTGCTGTGCTGCAATTAGTCTAGCAGGTGCCGAGCACTGCAGTTTATTATTAACCAGCTCTAATACCGTGCTGCAGATGCTCACAATGCAAAGAGAGGGATGGTGATTCCTTGCCCCGAGCACCCGTTTGCCTTTTGTTCCTAAAACCTCAACTCCCTAGCAACCCAGTGCCTCGTAATCATTTCTTCCCCATCCCATGTGTATTCTGAGGGGATAATTAACCATTCAGCAGCTTGATTAAGCAAGAACTCCTGCATCCTTCCTGATAAAGCAATAACTTCCTTAGAAAACCACCCTTGCTTCTCACTGCAGCTTTTTACCGAAAAAAAAAAAAACAATGGGAACTGAGGTTTCATGTGAACTTTGGGTGTGTGTTGGTCCTTTGTGGCACGAGGAGAAAACCCAATATCTGGTTTGTAATTAGAGCAGGTTTCAATTTTGAGATGTTTCTGAAAAGTTGCTTAAGTCGCATTTAATTTCGGGAAAACTGGTACCACGTTTTCTGCCAACTGTGGAGATACTGCACTGTCCTTTTGAAGGTTTAGAAGGAAGCATGCAGGCTTGCACTGGAGCATGGGGGATGCTTCTCCGAGGCAAGAAGTGCTCAGTGCACTTATTAGATGGTGTTTCACTTTGAGGATAAGTGCGAGGAGGTTTGGCCCAAGATGAAGGGGGCTAAAATGAGCAAAATCTGTACCCATTCCAATGGATCTGGTCGTGAAGGTAAAGAAAAAAAGGTGTGATACACAACCTTAGTGTTGGGACCAGCTGGGTAAGGAAGGAGCGTGCTTTAGCCCGAAGATGCTCCTGTGAAGCATTAAAGCTCAGCAAACTGCACAGCCTTCTGTTCTACATGCGAGGCTGTATTATTTTTGCTATCTGTCCATATCTCTAAATGTCTCAGGGATGTGGAGTGGGATGCCACAAGGTTTTGTAGGGCATTATTCTCCCTCTTCCAAGAGGGACACAGAGTTCCCTGGATTCGAGTGTTCTGTGCTTTCACAGGCACTTGCAGCTGAGCAGTATCGTGTAACTTTCTTTGTCACTGAATGCCCTGATCTTGCTCTAGGCTGTTCTTTCACTGTCTGGTTGACTGATAAAAACACTTCCCTTCCAGGAAGTGTAATTTTCCAAGACCTTTACAGGAAAATGAAGGGAGAGATTCCTATGGATTGGAGGTTTTTATGCCATAGGTAGTGATTCTGGGGTACTCTGGGTTTGTTTGAAGAAGTTAAACTTATCTTCTTCAGAGCGTTGTTGCAAAACTGGTCTGTGTGCATTTCTAGCACGTGTGCTTCTCTGTGCTTTCGGTATTAGCAAAGCAGTGCAGACTCCTGCCACCATTTAAGAGCATCTCCTGGGCTTTAAATCTCCTTGCAGCTGAGGCCACTGCTTAGTGGCATCCTTCTGCCTCTTTCCGGCTTCGACAGCTGAAGGGGAGGGAATAATAAAATCTTCTTCCCTCCCTGATGCTCTTCTTTCTGTTTCCCTGTCTGTGTGCCAGGGAGTTCGATGCACAGTTTGCTGGAGGCAGGCACACTAATAGTCTGCGCCTCTGTGAGACGTCTCAAGTTGCTGAGCGCTTTTGAAATCAAGTAAACACTTGAGGGCTTTTTTTTTTTTTGTTGTTTCCAGTTAGGATGGGCGTCTGGCCAGTGGGTTTCTGTTCTGCACCCTCCCTTTAACGTCAGCATCTTCAGAAGAGATGTTCGTGGCAATGGTGTTGAGTGCTGGGCTGCTCCCAGCTGTCCTTTCCAGGCTCAGCTGTCTGACTTCCCTGATTGAGGAATGACAAGAAAAACAAACTCTGTGGCAGGAAGTTGCTGCCCTCCAGCGCTGCAGCCTGGCTGTCAGACCCGATATTTTCTGAGTTGTCACAGCAGATCCACCCATGCTGGTATGTGGGTCTGTTTGCACTAGCCTGCTCTTTCTGCTACGTGCTCCTCAATCAGACTTGTGTCTGCTGCTGTTGTTTATTCAGGGCCAAAGAATCCCACAGAATTATTGAGAACGGCAGGTTTTCAGTGCTTCCCATGGCAGGGATGAGCTGGAAGAAGGACTTCTGTGTCTGAGAGCCTCTCCTTTGCCTGTGCCTGAGCACAGGGAAGGAGGGCAACAGAGTGAGTCACGGACTGGATAAATTGTTCTGGCAGCCTGACCCGGGTGTATTCAGATGTATCCAGGCATGGCTGAATGAAACGTAATGGTCTGAAGTTCTGTGATGATCTTAGCCTAAATGAGGGCTCCTCCTGCCCAGTGGAAGTCAGATGTTTAAGTCTCTTCTGTTTCCTTTCACATCTCTACCCAAAGGTTATTCTGCACACCTCACATGTTTGAAGGTTAGATGGCTGTACAGGTGCTGTCTTGCCTTCCCAAAAAGAGGAAACCTGAAAGTGTGGTGGTTATACCATGATTAGATTTCCCAGAAAAAGAGCAGGCAATTCACATGTACCCTGCAGGTCAGGAAAGGATTGTAACCCCACTTTGTCCCAGAGTGTTTTGGAAACGTGTTGTGAGGAAGGGAAAAGCCCTCGATGCTTTTAAAGGATTGCTTGGAACTACTTCTGTTTTTCTCTAGCAGTGGGACAACATTATCCATAAGGTAGAAGGAAATCCTTTCCTCGCAGATGCCAGCTCCTGCCAGAGCACCAGTTCCTTTGGGCAGTTCTAAGATATAGGAAGCCACTTTGCTCTGGGGAGTGAGTAGCCAAGTGTGGCCATTAACAATAGTTCCTTTTTCAGGATGTTTTCCAAGCAGTTTACTGGTGTGATGTCACAAAGAGAAGGACAGTGGAGTTAAGGAGGGAAGGTTGAAGAAATTTGCAAGCTTCAGTGGTCTAAAGTGGGAGGAAAAGTCATGACTGGTGCAAGAGATGTTCGGAAAAAAATATCCAGGTAGGAATAGCAAAAAGATGCCTGGAGCTCTAACAGCAGTAGCAGTTCTAAGTATTGAAACAAATGCTGTCTTGTTATTGGTCTGAGCTGCTTGATTGCAGGATGCACAGAGAGATCATTATGGGGAAAACCTATCACTGGTGGTTAAAGCTGTCTACTGAGACTGTTTCCACGACTGATTTGGTCTGTGATTTGAGTTGGGTCATAGAGTCAGAGAACCTTTGGAGTTGGAAGGGACCTTCGAAGGTCATTTAGTCCAATTCCCCTGCAGTGAACAGGGGCATCTGCAGCTAGATCAGGTGCTCAGAGCCCCATCCAGCCTGAGTCAATTACTTCTGTGTCATCTCTCCCCTCTTTCCCTTCCTACTTAAGTGGTGAGGAGATTGGAGCAGGCTCAGTCCGACAGCAGGGAGATCTGCACTTCACAACTCAACGCAAACAACTGCAATGAAGCCACGAGTACCAAACTGATGGCAGCACTGACAGCCCAGAACAGTTCACTTTTTGGCAAAAATCTAACCTTTGTGACCGAGTGTAGACATAACACTGCTGAGGTATGACCCAGTCCAGGATTCCTGAGCACTCGAGAGCAGCGTGGAAAGGGACAGTGGGCAGCAATGTGGTGCTTGGAAGAGGGCAAGTGTGTAAGGAGCAAAGCATGGCTGGCAGATATGTTACACCACTTGTCCTGCTGCTGCCCTGGAGAAGAAAAGTCCCTCTTTGTAGCTAGGAGGTCATCCCATTTTGACGACTGGCCCGTGATGCTGGGGAGCAGGCTCTGTCTAATGGGATAAGTACGTAAGAGTGGCCATAAACTGGGGCCCTCGTGGATAATTGATTAATTATTTTCATTTTATTAAGCAATGTATTAAGTAGGGTTCAGTGCACTGAAAACTCATTAAAAAGGGCAATCAGGGACGAGCACAACGAGCACATGCAATCTGATTTCTCCCGAGGGTTTCAGAACACCCTTGAGTACACACAAAACCCCTTTGAAGTCCCGAGTCATCGCATCCTGCAGTCTGGAAAAGCAGCTGAACTGCTCCACCTGCGTTTGTAGCTCTTGGAATGAGCCTTTGCTGTCAGGACCGTATTGGTCTAAACAGGTACAGCAAGGATCTGCCTACTGGCAGAATCTGGGTTGGCAGTCTGTTGTCAACACTGAATATCTTCAAGAATTTGGGACCACCGTAGTGGAACTCACAGTGAAGATGTTTGATTTGCTGTGTGGGATGGCTCGGTGGGCCACTTCCCTTGGCCTCAGGCATTAGCCCTCTGTAGTTGATGTCTTAATGCATTGCTGAAAGGTAATTTTGCCATTGTGATGGATACAGCACAGTAACGGGTAGGAAATAGTGCCTATTTATAGACCTCTCATCAAGATAGATGATCTATAGAACGAAGCATTCGGTGACAGCCTGAACAGTCGTGTAAAGAACTGCTGACAGCTCGGACTGTGCCTTTGGTGGTGAGGTACAGAGCAGCAGAAAAGATGGATGCAGCCATCAGGATGGAGGCAAAGTCAGCCAACAAATTGGCTGCTTCCTTTTTTCCATTCAGTTAGCAGTGACAAATGGTTTAATTTACATTACTTCCTTGCATTAAGCTACAGCGTGTCCCACTGCCTGCAGATTAATACCGCCTATGGATCTTGCAGATCACATTCATTTTAATGTGTTTTCTTTTTAAAGGTCCGTGTTGAATTTTGCTTGGTTCTAGTCTGTTAGGTCCCTGAAACGCCGCAAGAAACCAAGCCGAAAGGATTACAGTGCAATTAAAATTCCTCATCCTTTTCCTTTCTCTCCTTTCTGGCACTCCTGTATGTAGGGTAGATTGTTTCTGTCTGGAAGACCTAATTAAGCTTGCAGCACTGAAAGATGATGAAGAGCTAGAGGTGGCCTTTTCCATTCAGCATAGGGTATGGCATGAGAGCTGCACGGTATCTTATTTATTTCAAGTTTTCATATCGTTTGCACTTGATGTGACAATTTGAAATGCCATAAACGGAGATAAGAGTGATTGTTCAGTGCAGTCACATTGATGTAAAGCACTGAAAGTGTGGCTTGTCCTTTCCAGAACCGGGATTAACCAACTCAGGCCTCTCCATGCAGAGGAATGTGGACTTTCTCAGCATGCATTAACATTTTAGTGGGCTCTGAATCAATCCTGCCAGCCAGTGCTCAGAAAGGAAGTCTGATGTTATTTTTAACTGTGAAGATAGCTAGTTTCTAGGAAGAGGAGGGAAGTTAATAGAAGCAGTAAGTGCTATTTTCACTGGGTTTGGCTTCGTTTTCTTCTTGAGGGTCCTGATGCATCGAGGGGGTCATTTTTGGGGGGTGTTTATTAATGCATCTCTTTTATCCGAAGCAGATATTGACTTAATTGCCGTGAGGAAGCTTTGGTCTGTGCTTCAGTGAGCATTCAGCATTCTAAATCCAAGCTGCTTTGGGTACACGTGCCAAATAAACACACACAGAAGGTGATGGTGGGGATCGTGTGGGTCTCAGGTAAGGGGGGACAGGTTGGATCAAGCATCCAAGTGTGTGCCCTGAGAAGGGTCTCCATTGGATGGCTGCAGCTTCACCTTTCCCTCTCTTTGCCCCACACTCAACCCCAAACTTTGCAGATCCCCCCATCCCTGCCCCTGAGCTTCCATCCTGCTTCTGCAAAATGCGTGCGACAAGGTTTTTTTCCTCCTTTGCCCTTCTTGGACTTTCAGGGGCTGCCTAGAACTTCGTGCATACCCAGCACCAGCACTGCTCTGGTTTAGTCATCCCACCGCTGCTGCTAATTGACAGTGCCAGCTCCTCAGGATGCAGGCTGAATACATTTTCCTGTGGAGCCTCCTTTCACAGTGTATCCCTTCCAAGTCAGGAGATCGTGTGATTCTGTACTGCTACGGTAGCATTGTTGGTAAGCTAATAACGTTGTATAATTCTGCTGCTGTTTTTGTTATTTCCCACCAATCTTGTGATTTATACAAGCATGACACACATCCTAGGGAGTTTTTCCTCTGTATTGATTCTTGTATTTAGATCCAGCTTTCTGCTTTGCAGAAATCCTCCAGTGTTACAGAAAACAGGAGGAAAGCAAGCAAAAGGAAGGCTCTGACTGAGCTTGCAAAGGCCTAGGCTTGATGATTGGTAACCAAGGCAACGGGGCCTCTTTTGAAATAACTGCATGCTACAGACCCCTGTTTTGTGCAGAGAGCTGGTCAGCATTAAGAATTGGAGGAGGTGAGGTGAGATCTTTTGGGCAAAGAAAGCAATCAGAGGGGCCTGCCATGTAGCTGACTGAATTAAAGCACATCCCACATCGGGATGAACGTTTCTTGATGGCTTTTTCATCGCTGCCCTGTGAATGGTTGAAGGGGCTGTCACAGCTGATGGAGAGCTGAAAATACAGATGGCAAGGGAAGGTCTGATGCAGAACAGGAGTGGCCACAATTTGGTCTCATCTGTGCTGTCAGTTTGTGGCACAATTCAGACTGCAGCTGAGTGCAAACTCAGCCCGAAGCCTTCTCTGTAGGGAAAAAATCCTGCAGGTCTGGTTTTAATTGCTTGATTTGACATAGGGATAAATGGGAGTTGTGACCAAAGTGACTGTTTTAAGCTACTTTTGTTCTCCGATCATCTGCTAAAGGCTTTCAGGCTAAGCATCTGCGATGGCTGCTTTAATTTACAGTCATGATGTAATAATCCTTGGCTGGTGCTCTTCCCTTGGTATCCCTGCAACACACTCTGCATCTCTCCAGGTCTTTAATTGTGTTTTAGTCTTGTAGAAATTGATCTGTGCTATGGGGAGAAGATGTATGGGTGCCTCTGAATCTCGGTTGTGTGGTTCCTTGTGTTTGCAGGGGCTGTTCTCTGTCCCAGTTGGTCCTTCTGATCTGGTGCCCCCTCGGGCACTTCTGAGTTTGTCTGCACAATTAGATCTGCTGAGAGACAAGCTTGGTTTTGGTGAAGCACGAAAGGAAACTTTGATCCCTGGTGCTTTACACAGCAGTGCTGTGTGTGTTTCAGATGAGCCGCAGACAGGTGTCACACATTGCTGGAGCCTTAGCTGCACTGTATCCCACTGTAGGAGTTAAGTCAGTCACTGCATCCAGCTCTGCAGGTAACCCCACGACAAGATTTGACTCTAATACTCAGCATCTGTGCTGCGGAATCCCATGCAGTGCACTTGTCCCACTGCTGGCCTGTGTGATCACAGCCATCCACATTCAGACTTCTAGCTTGGAAGGGGACAAATGGATCTGAGCAAAGGCAGCAGTGGAAGGAGGGCTCTGTAGACACAGCAGTTATTACTGCCCAGTGCTTTTAGCCACGTGAAGTGAGCACAGCCTTTTTATTGTGCAGCCATGGGTTACTTTCTGGCTACTTAGGTACCTGGAGAGAGTAGTTGGGTGGATAGACATCTTTTGTCTTCAGCGGGGCCTGAGTTCAGCGCTTAAGGTGTTGAGGCTAAAATTCAGTGATGTACAGTGAGCTTCACGTAGAGAGGGGTGAACTGGAGCTGGTCTGTGTTTGGCAGCCCTGAAGGATGAAGAGAAACAGACCCCTGCATTTCCTTAAGAGCTCTTTCTGCCCTCTGAAGAGCGCCCGTTCTGCATTCTGCAGCCATTGCTATAGTAACTTTCTGCCTCCTGATTTTGTTATGAATGGCAGTGGGAAAAGCCTCCGTGCAGGCTCCAGCTGATACCCTGCTGCTTCCAGCATCCTCAAGGCTTGCTTTTCTTTTTAACCCATGAGTGGATGGTGCCTTTTAGCCGGGGTTCCTTTGTGAATCTCTTTTCTTTTGTCTCTGTGCATTCAACACCACGCCATACGTCCACTGTACACTGGGAGGGGTAATTTGGAGCGAGCAGTTTTCTGCAGGCAAAGATCTGAGTCTTTAGGGGAGAAAGTGCTGGGTGTTTTTAGGAAGTGTTAGCGTATAGTGGGTTGGTGTTTTTTTGTTGGAAGGATGAGAGCCAGTGGGGTTTAGCAGCTACCAGTACTGGGCTCTGAAGGCTGACTTTGTCTTGCTTTATCACGATCCAGGCATCCCCTCTCCAGACACAATGCAGCTCTTTTCCTTCTGCCAGCACACTCTCCCTATGGGATTTGCTGCTACCATGGAAAACAGCACCAAGCACGAGCGAGTCTGTTCTTTAACCAGTTGTGAGCAGAGGGTCAATATTACTGCTGCACTTGAACAAATGGCTCCCACGGAATGAAAGCATCTTGCTTAGGTCAATGGAACAAGCACAGGAACAGTGGAAGGAGCTCAGGAACTGGGGTTGCTGGCACATGAACAAATGCTCACTGCTTGGAAATGTTCTTCTGCTTGCCGTGGGATGGTGGTAGCACTCTGGGGATCCCTGGGGCATTCCTGAAATGCACGTGCCTTCCAAACTCCAGCTCAGCTACAGAGGCCTGGGACTTGGCATTGCACATGTGCAGCAGTGAGTGCAAAGCCCTCGTGAGTTTTCATCATCCAAACGCTTGTGTATCCACCCCATCTATTGAGCCTATCCTTAAAATGGATTTAAACACTTCATCAAGTTGCTGGAGAGAGAATTTCTTTCCTTTTCCTTCTTTTTTTTTTTTTTTTATAGGGTTAAAATATCTGTGCTGGTAGTTGGGGTGGGGGGAGCCAACACGTTTCATCACTTTGAAATCAGAATGTCTTTCTCTGCAAACATTTCCCTGGATTCATTGCACAGCTCTGCTCAGCCCCCGAGTGGGATGTTTCACGTCGGATGATAGGCAGGTCTGTCTGTCACGTTTTACTTTGATTCACTGAAGTTTGTTGAACAAATTCTTTCATGCTGACCTCAGGTTGACAAAGCGCAATACCAGAATACGACGGGGGAGGAAAGGTTGTTCTGTGCAGAAAGTCATGCAGGGCCTGACCTCTTAGCACTGCTTCTCTGTGATTTAGTCTTATGCTGTATATCACAAGAGGGTCGTGGGATGATTTGAAGCAAATCTTTTCAAGTATGCAGTCTGTATCTGAGGGTGTACGTCTTGCACGTTGGTTTTTTTTTTGG
This sequence comes from Oreortyx pictus, assembly GCA_036925125.1. NCBI lineage: Eukaryota > Metazoa > Chordata > Aves > Galliformes > Odontophoridae > Oreortyx > Oreortyx pictus. Next base: position 2,135,320 of record JAUPFR010000029.1, read on the forward strand.
TTTTTTTTTTGGAAGCACCAGTACCAAGTTTATCTGGATGTTTTAAATTTCATGTTCCTACATGCCCTCCTCCTTCCTCGCTGTTTAGAATAGTACTGAGTGGGACAGTCACCCTGCGTGCCTTTATCCTGCCCATGGGAAGTGATGTGTGCCACTGGCTCGTGCCCATCCATCCTATCCTGGCAGGGATGGATGAGGGATCTCCCTGTGCTAGTGACACATGGCTGTTCCTTTCCAAAGCAGCAGCTGGCAGCCCTCTGACAAGCGTGCCACAGATGGCAGCAAGATGCAAGTGTCCTCCACCAGCCCCTTGCCAAAGCAAACTCCTCGCTGTCTTTTCCCTCCCTTAACCCAAGGGAGCCCACGGCTGCTGGCTGGGGATTGCAGTTCTGATGGTCACAGCTGCATCCAAGGCATTTCTCCACCTGTAATGCCTGCAGAGCACTCTGAGCCCGTTCCACTCCTTGAAAGCGAGTAGTATAATGAGTAGGGATGGTGGTTTTGTCAGGAGTGCCTTCTGCAAGGCCAAGGGGAGTGAAGGCGTCAACCCTGCAGGAGTTAATTCTCTGGGCAGCCCGAGAGGCATACAGATTTATGAAATAAAAGCTTGTAATGCAGTTTAATAAGATTAGATTTATTTAATAAGTGCAACGTGAGGACATCAGCTCATGTTAGCAGCAGCAGCAAAGCCCCCAGACCTAATGGGTTCTACAGAGCAGCACAAAGAGAGATCTGTTTTTCCCTTTGCTGTTACTGGATTTAGTCTTCCTTCGTACTACTGCTGTTACTCCTGGGTTTTGCCTGTTTCTCCCTCTGCCTGAAGAAGGGCTGAAAACTGCAGAGTAAACAGAGCAGTGGTGGTGCTTAGAAACATCCCCAGATTGGGCTGACTGCAGGCGAAGGAGAACCTGGACCAGCATCTTGCTACTGCTCCACGTGACAGGCTCCCTCTGTGGTTTGAGGTGGGCCATTTGAATTTCTATGCCTCATTTCCCATGTGTACAGTGAGGCTAATAATGCTGCCTTTGTCTGTCCTGTCTATTTAAAATGTAATGGGATTTTCAAAAATGACAAATGGTTTTCGGTGCCTCGTGTGAGTGCTTAGCTGAAGGCGTCTTCAGAAGTGACTGAGCTCTCTCCTGCTGGGCAGTAAGGCCTGGTAAGGTTTTCAAGCTGTGTCAGCAAAATGAAGAGACTGAGCAGTGCAGAGACAGACCGGCACAGGTTTCTGTGCTTGTGGTGAGTATTCTAAGCACAATTCTGGTCCAAATGTTGATTATGTCACTGCCCATGAGTGCAGAAAACTGGTTTCAGAGCCTAAGTCTTTACTTTTCAGAGCCCATCATTGTATATTGTGATTGCAGCATCACAGATAAGATTCCAAGATATTTTGTGGGGTTAAACATTTCCATCCTAATAAATGGGAAGGCGTTTCCGTTTGCTGGGAAGTACTACATGAATTGTTATGAAATAGCAGGGATGGGAGAAGCAATAGGACCACGTTAAACCAAATTGCCTTTGCTTAGCCCAAGTATGGGCTGTTTCTTGCTTCTGGTTTACTGCTGATTTTTATTTTCAGTGATGTGTCCTGAATTAAAGCAAATCAGAGAGCTGCGATGCTCAAAGTCAAATGAGTGAATCATTCATAGAGCATGAAATGCTTTAGGACCCTTCCTGTTATTGTTGTCATCATTATTTATTAACACAGTGCTTAGAAGGTGTGTGAAGCCATGTGGATCATGGCTCTGGCATGCTTTCAATAAAAAAGATCTTATCTGGAGGGGAGAGAGAGTGGTCCCACTGACAGGATAAACAGTAATGTTCACCTGTTCTTCTCCTTCCCACCTTGATAGGAGCCCCCTGATTTGGAAGGTCTCTGTTTCAAACAGTGATGCAGTGGTAGAGATCACTGTGGACCACTTTGGGTCCTTTTGAGAACACAACGGCAAAATTTTAAATAACTCCCACTTCACAAATCAATTCTTTCCTGTTCAGTCCCAGTTCCATACAGATTTTAATGACAGTACACCAGGAGCTGTCATATTCTTAGAGAGGTGTTCAGAGGAAATGTTAATATTTAATGATGCCTTTTTGTGGTCAGACGGGTGAGTTCTCTTAATGACACTGTCTGAAAGAAAGATGCTTCAGTGCTCAGCTGTAATCAATCCACGCCAACCTATTGTTAGGGCTTCAAAATGTCATAGGACATTTATGGACCTTAATGAAATCAGCAGTTTTGGTGGAACTTTGTCTGATATGCTGAGCAGAATGATTCCTACTGCTCTTGCCCAGGATTTTCGTCTTGAGAATAGCTGAAAATGTCTGACTTCAGAGCAGTCTGGTGCCCTTCGTGTGTGTTTATTTTTGACTGAATTAGTGAGGAGAGGATTTGAAGGAAGTAAGGCTCTCTGCTCTCTCTGGAAGTCGATGGGAGTTGTATACCTAATTTCCATTTGTGCCTTTGGAAAATCCCCTTCTAATTGGCTAAATATTTGTACTGTTGGCTGTGGGCACGGTGGCACAATGTGGCTTTCAAACCATCTGTTTTCAGGGACTAAAACCCACTGGCAACAAACCTTGATTGGCAGAAACTCACCCAGGCTGATTTACATTAGTTGAGGTTGCTGAGGACAAAACCATAAAGCAAAACAGAGGCATAGGATGAGAGGAAATTAAAAAAAAAAAAAAAGGGGGCCATGGAAATAAATGAGCTTTGTTTCAGCATTTGAATGGACTTTACTCATTTATCAAAAGATTTTCTACTGGTCCTCAGTGTCTTTGAAATACTGTCTCATCTTTGAGCTCTCAATGCCAAGAAAAGCTGTCAACCACTCCAGCAATTATCATATCCCAAAGGGAACTTGGTTAATGATTCCTCTGTGCACAACTTGGTCTTTCAGTTTTTGTGTTATGCCAGAACGATTCCAACCCAGCCGAGCATGTACAGATTTGGGTTGAATTGTGATGTTCCAGGAATATTCTGGAAATGCAGTTAATCGCTGCTACCTCTTGTGGTGAGCCCGAACCTTAGGAAAGGAAAATTCCAGAGTTAGATGCAAGGATCAGCAGTAGGTAGGGCACCAACCAGAGAGAGGAAAGATGGCTATCCCAGCTTGTGGTCAGACAGGGAAATTCACAGGCTTCTGCTGTGGCACACGCCACAGGTTGGTATTTTCAAGGGCTTTGTCATTTTGTAAGCTTTTATCTTGGAAAAACACTTCCTGGTTTGTAACATGAGTGGTCAATGAAGCTGTGCTGTTAGCCCCGTGCTTCCAGGCATCATGGTTTTCCTCTACATCCAGTAAAAGCAGTCAGCTAACTTCACTATCGAGTCCCCTCTCTTTCACTGGACCCAGCTGAAAACACCTTATCAACTTGATTTAATTCTGAGAACAAAGCTATATCCTTAAGTTATGACCCAATTAGACTTAATGGAAGGGTTGGCATTGAAATCAAGATGTCTAGTTCTTTACTAGAGTTTGATCCTGAGCGTGTCACCTGTGCTTCCCTCAGTGTAGGTCCATGGTTTGGCACATACACCTGCTTCCTTTCTATGGATAGCAGCAGTTTTCCCTGGCAAGGCTTTGACTTTGTGGAGTTCTGCCTCTGCAAGAATCTATTTCCGTGGGATTTTGCTTTGCATGATAAATTTTACACCCAGTGGAAATATTAATAATTATCTGCAGTAGGAAGAGCCCCAGATTTGGAAGTGGTTGCTGTCATTTAATTTATTAATGTCAATTTAATGTCAGAATATACTGCTGTAATTTCTGACTGCTGCCTTAGTATCTGAAGTTTATTTTTGCAGCAGTTGCCTCACCCAAGGCGATAGTAGATAAATAAGTCAGCATCAAGCTGCATTGCATTGCTTCCATTTCAAATCCAGTTTCATTGTTCAGCTTAGCTCTGCGCACGTAACTGCGGCAGTGAAATTTAATAAAGCATCATTCATCATTTGATACGCAACAAGTAGACATGTCTGGGCCAGGTGGAACTACAGATCAGAAATCACTGGAGCCATTGATGCAGTGCAGGTTAGTGAAGGAGCTCCGTGCTCCTGGATTTGTCTGGATAGGCCACAGATGTTAGTATATGGTATCACAGTGGGAACATGAGTATGTAAGGGAAGAGGCCTGGTTTTTCCACTTGCTTGACAAAGAGGCTGCCTATTTCATGTCTTTGTGCTCGTACTTTTTCCCCTGTATCAATTTTTCTTTTTTTTTCCTTTAGCAAAGGGATCTTTGTGAAGACCTCGTGCTCTTCACGTGGACCTTTTTCTTGTCCTTGTAAACTCAGCTGTAATCTTCAGGCAGGAGTTGACTTCTCCCGAGTGCTACTGCAGTGCTTAAAGTAGTGAGTACTTGTGTCACTTAAAACTTCTGTGCACTAGCATAAAAGAATCTTAATTCAAGCTGGTCCTGCCACTACTGTCCTCAGTGGTTTGGGCTAAGCTGTGCAAGCCCTCTATTCATCACTTCATTTATTTACAGTGCTGAGGTAATATGACTAGAAGCCACTTGTCCAGAGTGTTTTGATATTGAGAAAAGCCAATGTTGTGATAATTCCCATCTCTGCTACAGTGTGTGTGGATAATATTAACTGAAGATCTATATATTTTTTCATGTATCGCTCAATAGTTTATCTGCAAATAATTGTTGACGTTATTTATTCTTCTCTACATACCTACAGTGCTCCGATATTGACACTACCAGTTAATATTCACTGCATGCTAGGAACAGAAAATCTATTGCATGGAGACTGAAGGTTACCGGTGTAACTCAGGTCAGCCTCATTCTTTTCTCAGGCTTGTATTTACGAGCTGGTCTGTGTTTCTTTGGTGCTGTTGATGGGACTGAGTCTGCAGTTACCTATGGAGTTCTCATTGATGCTGGGTTTATGAAATTCAGATGAGGGCCAGTGTCAATTTCAGAGTCACTTCTACGATTCCAAGTGAAAACAGACTTCTATGGATTACTAAACACACAGGTTATCAGATCCTGGTGATGTTTCAGGAAAGTTTGGTTATCTCTGTGCTGAGAGATCTTACACAGCATTCATTTTGTAAGAGAAGTAGTAATCTCAAGATTTGTTACTTGTGTTCCACATTTCACTTTTAAAAAGTTACCCCGTGTTTTTTCAACGTCCATAAAAGGACCATAAAGATGCAGAGTATTTGCATGTCAATTTTCGGTGCAGTAGCCAGTGAGAAGGATGTAGCCAAGGAGGATGCCTCTTGGTAATTCCACCATCCTTTCTGGAGTGACCTTCATGAGGTGTGAGATGCTGCAGACTCATCTGCGGGATTTTATTCTTGTCCCAGCCACTTCCCATCCTCCAGGCTGTATTATTTTTTTTTTCTCTCAGATCTTTCTCTTGCCATCCTCTCACAAGGGGCCATCTGAGCATCTTCCAAGGATATGCCAAGTGATGAATGAGCTCGATTTAAGGCTCTCCCTGAAAGCCACTGCAGAACGTGTCAACGCAATCGCTTCAAGGCTTTCAGCTAGCTGGAGCCTGTCAGCACTCTGCTGCTTCTGTGGACTGCCTGATCAGCAATGCTATGACCATTAATATTTATAAACCTTAAATAATACAGGACTTCAGGGTACCTGAGAGACCATATGTTGGCCTCCAATTCCCAGCAAAGCACCTGCGATCCTTGTGACCACAACCCTGGCTGGTCTTCTGTCCCGGTCTCAGAAGGGGATGGGTTGGAGTTTTTCCCCCCAAGGGCGTCTATTGTAGGCCTCCTCCCTCCTTCATTAGTTACCAAAGCACATCACCATCATCCTTCAGGGCCAAGCTGCAGGCTTCTTTCTTTCATTTTAGTCTGGAGTCTTAATGCATTGTGTCGTGTGTTTATTATAGGGCTTGAGTTGGTTGTGACCTTGGGTAATTCTTTTTCTTCCCCCCCCCCCCCCCCCCCCCCATACTGTAAAAATGCATTGATTTTGGGTGTTGCTCGCAGGGAGAGAGAGCTCTGATATGTGTATATATATATATATATATATATATAAATTATTAATTTATTGGTTTTGATGGTTTTTTTGGTCTGAGTCTTGCTAAGGTGCTTGGGTAACCATTCAGACACAGATGCCTCTAAATCATCACTGAATGTGCATGTGCAAAGATGCATATCAATGAATAATGCATAGGAGTGTACATAGCTTGGCGACTGGGCTTGGTTCAGAGTGAGATCGCACATGGCTTAGCCTTGAGGACCCAAAAAACACTGTTATCAGGTGCAGGCAGCCAAGTGAACACCACTGTCTTCCTCCACCACTTTACCTTTGCGATGCGTACGTATCTCCAACCCAAATAACCCATCTCACCCTGCCTCTTAGAGCATGCAAACGACAAGGACAACTCTCTCTCCGCCTTGGGGCCGTGTGTTTAGCGACAAACCCGACGGGAACGATCCCGCTGGGTGCAGCCGTGGTGGTGCTGAACGGACAGCTCCCGCCGGGCGAGGGGCTGCAGCTCTGCCCCTCCCCCTCCCCCCCCCCCCCTCCCCCAGCACGGCTGCGGGCGGCATCCCCCCCTCCCCGGGGAAGCACTGGGGGTCTCCTGGCGTTGCCCAGGCTTAATTGACTCGCTAGGTCACTAATTTTCCTTTCTCGAGGTGTAAGTAGTGGCTAACGGCTCGTTTTCTCTCCCGGTTCCCACACCCCCTCTCCCATCTGTCTCTCATTCTCTCTCCAGCGCCCTTTCCCCCCCCCCCCCCCCCCCGAATGGGGACTACCCGGCACCAACGATGCCCCAGACCCCAGCAAGATGAGTCAGCCGCTCAGCTTCCCTCCGGCCCCAGGAGCCCAGCCGCGATCTCCGCCCTCCGGCTGCTGTGCCTTGAGAAAAGTGAGGAACAATAGGATTCCCGGAGCACACCCCGACTCCACCATTGCGGTGCTGGGGGAGGTAGGAGAGAGAAGGGTGGTGGGAGGAAGGAAGAGATCCATTCTCCCCCGCGTGGGGTCCACGCCTCCGGAGGTGTGGGGGGTTGCTCGGGCTCCGCCAGCCCCTCCGCAACTTGGAGCGATAGCAGAGCGCTGGAGGAGGAGGCGGCGAGCATCGATGGGGGCTGTTGCTCCAACCTGATCGAGTCCATTTGCCAATTCACCACTCGCATCACTTCCGGATCAGTCCCCAGTTTCTGCTGCAGAGTGAGGATTTTTTTTTTTTCTTCTTCTTCTATTTTTTTTTTTTTTTCCCTCTCTCCTTCTCCCTCCCTCCCCATCTGGATGCTGGGAACTTGAACCCTCCTCCCTCGATTGCAGCAGGATCTGCCCCAACCTTCCCTCAACTTTGCACTGCATCAAAGAAAACAGAGCGAGGCACAGACTGTATTGCATCGATGGGGGCAGGGGATCTGCCAGGCACAGCCCTTTGCAATTGATGCTGCCGTGTCTCTAGGACCCTGAGCGAGCTTTTGTGGTTTTTTTGTTTTTTTTTTCCCTCCTCTTTTTGCCTGTGTGTGTAGTGTGTGTGTAGTGTGTGTGTGTGTGAAGGATCCTCCTGGTTACCGCTCTTGTTATTCCCCCTTAGCAGGGAGATCACGCAAGCCATGGCTGAGAAGAAACAGTCTGGCCGACAAGGTGAGGAAGAAGAAGTGCCAGCCTTCTTCAAAAACCTGGGCTCGGGCAGTCCGAAGCCCCGGCAGAAATTCTGTGGCATGTTCTGCCCGGTGGAAGGCTCCCTGGAGAACAAGACTATCGACTTTGACTCCCTGTCGGTGGGCCGCGGATCTAACAAAGTGGTGGCAAAGCAGAAGGACGTTGCCCACTTGGGTCCGGATGCTCAGTCCGTCTATTCCAGGCAGAGTGGGAAGGGTGGGGAACCATCTGTTGATTTCGGAAGAAAGGTGGAGATCAGGAGTGCCACTGGGAAGGAGGCGCTGCAGAACCTGAATGACAAGGTGGGTGCACTTATATCTCGATATATACGTGTGTGTGTGTGATACAGAGATGCAACTTGCACATGCAGGAGGGCTGCAGGAGGGATATATCATTCCCACCCTGCGGTTTCCTGCTTTTGTCACTTGCATGTATGTAGCAGTCGATGTCTTCCCCTAAGAAGCAGCATCTCCACTACAGCCTTCCTGCCAGACCTTTAATGTTATCCCTGTGCTCTCTGCAGGTGTGTGTGTATGTGCACAGGGAGGAGGGCAGAAGAAGAAAGGAGCCCCTGCACACACAGACACCCTCCCTTTCCCCGCCCTGCCTTCCCATTTGGCGATAGAGACTGACTTTTTTTGTTTCCCCAGCACAACGGTAGCAAAATGCCCCACCCAGCTTGTGAATGCAGCTCACGGGAACAGAAACGCGATTGTAAGCAAAAGAACATCAATGAGCCTCCGCCTACAGGGATCGATTCCCTGCAGGTTTCTTCCAGGAAAGCAATGCACTCCTACTCCTCCTCCCAGGGGAGGAGAGGCTCCAAGTGACCCATGGGAGCTGTATTTCAATACCAATTTTGATGAAGGCCTTTGGCTACGAGGGCAATTTTTGCCTCAGGAAAATGTGCCAGGACTTTAGCAGGAATGTGGTGTTCTCTTAAGAAACCTACTGAACTCCTCCCAATCTTTTAAGACTCCTGAAGCTGTTTTCTCGCTCTTTGTATGCGTCATAGCGTAACAAACCTATCCTTTTCCTGAGGCAAAAGCTGTTTAAGCCACATGGCTCAAGCTGACCGTGCACAATCTTTTTTTTTTTCCCCTCCATAAATAGATTTAAGCAAGCTTTTTTCATATCTGAGCCATGAAATACTCGCTGCGTTCATCCTCTGACAATGCTGGCTCCTATGCATAGCCTGGAAGAGCTGCAATGAATGAAGCACCAACCAGCAAACTGGTAAATTTCCAGTAGCGTACTGGGATAGAGTTTCTGTGAGTAGTGCCCCAGTGGGTTTAGAGAGCCGTCCTTTCTTCTGAGAAATGCTCCTAAGATGGACCTCTTGATTTCCTCTAGTGACGTGGTTTGGATATGCGAGGTGGGAGTTGGCCTGGAGTTTGTAATGTGGGTTTGTTCCCTGGTTTCACCTGCTGTCAGGAATGTGAAATACTACCAGGAGCATTGCTGAGGTCTTATGCTCCCCACATCCTACTCCAGTAAGCTAAGGGCTCCATCCAGCCACGCTTATGCGTGCAAAAAGCAGCAGTTTACTGTCAGATCACAAAGGTAGGCCCTGATGTTCAGAAGTTCTACATATCAACCTTTAATTAGAAGTGGGTGGTGCTCCACACCTCTTCTCATCAGGTCAGGTTTGCCTCCACCAATGCCTATGGCTTGATTTGGACATGGTTATGTTCCTGCTCACCCTTCGTGGTTAATTAGTCATCTTAGACTGGCAGTGGGGCACCTTAGGAGTCAAGGCCGTGTATCTTGGGAAGTCAAAGGTTTTGCAATTTGGGGCATTTTCAGGGCTAATTTGATGCGCTGGTATCCTAACAGATGCAAATATAAACAGGTAATGTATTCATTCTGAAAAGATGAAGTCCTGTGTGATTGAGGGGTACAACGTATTAAAGTCTGCAAGTGTAATGTGGCAAAAAATCAGAGAGCTACACAGGATATTGATCCCATTTTTTAAGTGCGTGTTCTTTTGGTTCTAAGGACTGTCATAGAATGTAAACTGTGAAGGTGTGAAATAATGGCATAGTGCAACACTGGAGTTGTTTCTCGTTACCTTTGTGTAACACTGATGCCAGTGGATTGTGCTGTGAGGGGTTGTGTGCATTTGGGTAAGTGCAGTCCTTTATTAGTCTTGCTATGGATTGGCACTTTATAGTAAGAGTGTTTTAGCTTTAATGGTTTTCCAGCTGACTGCATCTGTAGCTTGAATCAATGGTTAGATTCTCAGCAGGTAAAGCTGGCTTTGCTTCAGTGCAATTAGTAGGAATGCATTTATGATAATGATCAAATACATTAAAATAAAAGGAATATTCCAGGAAATGGCATTAAGGGAAACAATGCATTAAAATCAGGTAGGAGTTGAAACGCTGAAGGCCTTCTGAAATTCTGCAACCAAATTTGGCTTAGTATTTTCAGACCTGCATTGACTGGACACTATTTTCATGTGATGTGAATCTAAATTGCAGTGGAAAGAAACAGTATTCTAACAGACAAGATCTTGAAATTATATAAATTATTTTACAGGCTAGGAATCTTACTGCTTCATTTTCTTTAGCCCGAGGCTGAAAATATGAACGTAGAGGATGGTTGGGTTCAGTGAAGATAGGTGGAAGTGTTCAGCCAGTGACTGGATCCAAATGGGTTTAAAACACATTCATCCTTTCTGTCACTCTATAGAAAGATCCTGCATTAATCTTCACAGAAATAATTAACAAAGCAAGAATGACAAGCTATTTTTTATTGTTTGGTGGTCTTAACTTTCCAGAGGATAAAGAAAGGAATGTAATTATTCCACATCAAATTGCAATATATTGTTCTGCAGGCAAAGATAAGGGTAATCAAATCTATTTGTGTCTCTTCTGTCTGGGGTATTCTATAGGCATCTATCATAGCCTTGCTTTATTGCCTCTGGGCCATGCTGCCTCATAATTCAGGGTTAAGATCATCTCCAGAGGCAGCAGGAAGGCTTTCTGTCTTCGTTTAAGCAGCTCTTTACAGCGAGGCCTCTGGAGGCAGTGCAGCCCAGTCAACAGGTCCATGACTTGGGAGATGGGGAGAGCTTGCTCCCTGCCAGCAGCCAGGCCTTCCAGAATTCACTGCACTTCCATCTCCTGTCTTAAATCTTTCTCGTTGGCCCTGTTTGGATGGTTAGCACCCTGGATCCTGAAAGCTGTTTGTTCAGTGTTGGAGCACTGCTCTGTGCTTCGAGGCCGTGGACTCTGCTGGGCCAGCACTGTGCTCTAGGGAGAGTGCCACGTTCAAACCCAGGGTTTGCTCGACTGAGACGACCAACCCACAGCCTGGCTTTCACCAACTGCTGCAAACCTGGGGGAGGGAACAGTAAGCTCACGACCTGCTTTGATTTCATGCGTACAGAGAGTCTGAATGGGTCCTAAGACCCTTCAACCCAAGTACGGGGCCCTGCGACCACCCATCTTTAGTTGCTAGCTGAAGTTCCCATTATTCCACCCATCCATGTGATTTCCCTGTGTGATAAGCCATTGTCTTTACCTTCTTTTGGTCTCTAAACCAGTTCATGGGCCTTTGGGGGAAGCATAGAGCACTGAGTGTAAACAGTCTACCAGAAGAAAGAGCTACATATGATAAGATAAATAAAAATGACTACAACAGGGAAGGAAAACGTTCTTATTTTAAAGCTGACAGGAGAGGAAAGAGTTTTAAAGCACCTGAAACGTTGGGTGCGAGTGAACCTCTCACTTAAAACCTTAAATCTCTCAGGGTCGTGGTTGCTTATTCCTGGAGAGAAATGGTGAATAACAAGATGTTGTTCAGCACTCCAAAAAATTATAGACTCCGGAACGCTGATGGAACTGTTGTGTAAAACAAAGAGCTCATTCCAGACAGCTGGAAATACAGTTAGGATCTTAATTTGCTATAACGCCTGTAATTTCTTTAGCCTTGTTTCAACAGTATTGCTCGCAAAATAATTATACAGGAGGATGACTTGCACAATTTTCCAATGGGTCACAATAATTTATCCGGCTACTAGAAAAATAAACCATAGGAAAAAAAAAAATGATAATGAGCACAAATGTCACATTCCTCTAACTTCTCAGATTCCCCTCGAGCTATCAACATGCATAGCTGGAATGTGCTGTATGCCCAGTGAGCGTATCACCAAGTGGTCTGTAGAGTTATGCTAGGAATCCACTGCTACCGCTCCCTCTCGTGCAGAAACGAGCAAAGGGCTTTGATACGAGGCCAATTTCTTTGGAAGGAAAACATCAACACTTATGGGCCTTTTCCTCCCGGTTTGGAGCAGAACCAGTTCAGAGGTCTGGGCTTTCAGCAGCACCTGGTGAAACAGGGATGGATGTGGTGCCTGGCATCGGAGACTGGCAGCTCTGCGTGCCACTTTTGTGCCAGAGCTTGGGCTCATCTGACACGAGCAGTTTGTTTTTGCCAGGCACGGATCAGTCGTGTAGCTCTGTCCCTCTCTTCCCCTGAGAAGGGACAGCATTTCAGGAGCAGAGCTGTTAACAAACTACCCCCAGAAAATCAAACTTTGTTACTGTAAGGTTCACACACAAATGGAGTATCGTGTTCTTTGGTGCACCTCCCAGAGAGCTGGACTGCATCTTAGTGGGGATATTTAAGGTCTGAGTTGTTTCTGTGTGTAGAGTGATGACTGTGCTGTACCTTATAGGTGGGCACTGCTGGCTGACAGACAGGAGAGGGATACCTGACAGCCTGAAGCCTGTAGGTTTCTGGGGAAGAGGGAGGAGAAGGAATGATAAGAAATGGTGTAAATCACCAAGAACAGCTGTATCTTGGACCCTGCTCTCAGTTCCCATTGCACTGGAGGTGCTCATCTGTTTGCACTGGATGTAAGGGAGGAGCAGTTAATTCTCATTTGTGGATCAGCCATACTTTTTTTTATTGACCTGTTTGCGTGGCTACAGAGAGAATTGCTCCCCTCACAAACTGCGTATTCAGAATAAGGTTACTTCTCTGAGAAGTTGCATGATTTCAGAGTTGACCCCTATGGCCATTTCCATAGTGTGGTGGTTAATTATTATTTTCTCCTGTAAGATAATGAAACAAAGCGAAGACACCCATTGGTGAGGGCAGTTTGTGTCTGTAATTGAATTTAATTTATAGCGATTGATAAAGGAAAATTCCTTTGTGGCCTTTTAGGAAAGACAGAACGTACTGCCTCGCTGAATCATCTGATTCTATCATTCTCTGACGTTCCTGCTGTGCACCAGTTTGCACTTCATCTTCCCAGTGCTCAATAAGAAGCACTGCTGGTCCATAGGAAACTTTTGAAGTTACTGAGGTTAAGAGCCAACGCAGCAATTGGCGTGGCAGAATCAAGAGAAAACTAGAGCCTGACCAGTGAGCTAAAACCTGACCAGTGACTGCTTGAAGGCCTTTAGCCCAGTCCTGTTTCCCCAATGCAGTAACAGGAGCCTTTCTGAGTTGGGCAGTGGGTGATTCCCCAGAAGGGAGCAGGGATTTTTAGCACCCAACACCTCGAAGGGAAACGTAGAGGCTGTTGATGCACGAGTGCTAGAATTTCAGATACTTCCAGGAATGCTTTCAGTTCCAACTCTGATCCCTGTTTTTTGTTACGTTTTCAAATGTCTGTTTCCATTTCTGAGCATTAAGACTTCACAGCAAAACGTCCTCCTGCAGAAATTGGTGAGAGTTCAGTAGAAATAAAAGCAGTCGTTTGTTGCAGGAATTCTGTGGGATTTGTTGCAGTGACACTAAAATGCCACAGAGAAAGAGACTCTTCTGGAATGTGTTTCCAACCATCATCCAGTAACTCTTCTGCGGAGTGAATCTGTGCTCACATAGTATAATTTAAGCTATTTCTGTTGCTCTGGGGTTCCTCCACCACTGGGCTGCACAGCTGTCCTTCATGCTTCCCTTCTAGCAAGAAAGATTGGAGAGTTCTCTTATCACTTCGGCCATCTCCTAGACCTATGGAAGACCTATTGCAATCAGCATTAGCTAGAACTCCCATTACGTCCCTCAGCAGCTCTTGGCAACGAGGTTGGACACGAGGCTGCAAGGATTTATGGAGTGCAGCGTGCTGCTGTGAGCCCAGGAGCTGACTCCTACAGCTGGCCTTCTTCTCATAAGGAGTCACATTCCTAACTTAATGGGAAGGGTTTATACACAAATGGTGGCTTTACTGGGAGGACAGATCAGCTTCTGTAAGAGACGTAGTGGTGTATCTCTGCACCACCAGGCTCTGTTCCCACATGTTCTCATCTGAACGTCGTTCTCTGTCTTTGCTCACCCATCTTCATCCTTCCCAATTACATCTATCTCAGGGAAAGGTGCAGTTCTGGTCTTTAGGTATGCACTGAGTCTGGGCTAGATGATCTCTGGAGGTCCCTTCCAACCCCTACAGCTCTGTGAGATTTTAAAACTTGGTGCTGTGTAGATGCTGACTATCAACCAACCATGGTTTCCAGCCCTTTAATCTCTCCTTTATTTTATTCTGTGCTACTCAGGTTCTCGCAACATGGTGATGGGAAGGAAAAACCCAGAGTCACCTGAAGATTCATTTTTTTCTTTATGAACCTAGATTGGATCCCAGTAGTGGAAACTGTTCCAAGTTCAAGAGCTCGTGCTCTGAATTAGGCCCATATGCAGTAAGGATTCCCTTTTAAAAAGGTATTTAAAATATGTTTGAGCTGATGAGAATAGCTTTAGGAGCATCAGTGTGCTGCTGACGTCTTCCCTTTAGAGGTGCTTCTATTTCTGCTACCAGTGCTGTTTGCTTCACAGCTTGGAGAAGAAATGACCTGGTCAGGAAGGCGAGTGAGTGCTGGAGGTCGATGGTTTCCTGCACCCATAGTTGTGTTCGTTTGTCTGTAATGAGTTTTCTGCTCTCAGGGCAGGGTCCTGGGGGGGGGGGGGGGGGGGGAGGGGGGCAGCTGGATTTTGCACGTCTCAAATCAGCTGCCCAAGGGCCTTGATTACAGAATCATAGCATTGATGCTCTCTCAAACTCTTAGACAGTGTTGGCTTCCTCCACGATAGCAAAGGAGGCCAAGCAAAGGCAAGAAGCCATTCAGAAGCAAAGGGGAGGAGCAAAACCAGCATTAAAGAGAAGGCACAACTCCTCTGCCTAAATCCCAGGGTCTGGTGTAGGTGCTTTTGTCCACGCCGAGCAGAATCGTGCCGAGGTTTCCAGACACCCACTGCAGATAACCCATTTAGCACCGTCAGTTCTAATCAAAATAAAACCCGGCAGGCTAACGAATTAATCATTTTGCTGCCGGCACGACGCGATGCTTTATCATTTGCTCCTAATTGGAAACTAACTGATTGGCATATTAGCTATTCAAACAGTGCCTGCTGCCCCACCTATGCTCGGGCGAAGCTCTTTTTCCCTCTCAGCCCCCTGCGAACTGATGCACGTGGAAGGTCCTGGCAGTCATCTGCTTGCGCAGATGTTGCCTTTGTAACGATTAACTGCAGCAGGATGGGGGAAGGCTTGCAGCTTGGGCCCGTGAGGAGCTTTTTTTGCTCGTGCTTTGCTTTGTGGGATGTGCAATTCGGGGCAAGAAGGTAAGTGCCGGTTGGTAGCGAACGCGAGTGGGCTCGGGGTGATGCTGGGGCTCTATGGAAGGCGTGAGAGGTGTCCCCAACACCTGTCCTGCACTGCAGCCACAGAGCCCATGTCTTTGTGCGCGGAAGGTGGGAGATGCGCTGCCTCCTTCCCTTAAGTGCCAACCTGAGGAGCACAGGGACAGACAGCCCGGTGTCCCAGCGTGCCACAAGGATGCTAGGGGCACCCAGGAGCACCCTGAGCTCAGCCCAGGCAGCAGGAAACGGCCTTCGTTTGCCGCTGTGGCGAGAAAGACCTGAGACATAAAGAGCTGAGACATAAAAGAGCCGCGAGCGGCTGCGCCTTCTTCTTCCCCATCACCCGCCGCGGCGTCGGCAGCGCCGAGAAGGGCGGGGTGGGACAAAGGAGAATGAGGGCTGAGGAGAACTGGGTACCCCCAAACCCTCCCCCCCCCCACACTCCGCAGCGCCGACCCGGAGCGCCACACAGCGCCGCGCGGGCGTTTCCCGCCGCCCCGCGCCTCATTTGCATCCCTCCTCGCGCGCGGCCGCGCGGGCGGGAGCGAGCGGGAAAAAAAAAAAAAAAAAAAAAGAACGGCTCCGCGCGCATGCGCGGCGCGCTCCGGGGGCGCGCTCGCTCCTCCCTGCGCGGGCGGGGCGGGGCGCGGCGGCGCGCAGCTGCGCGCAGAGCGAAGAAAGGCAGCGCGGGGTGGAGGCGGCTGTGACTGCGCTGCGCGGAGCTGCGCTCCCCCGGCGCACCCCGCGCCTTTTCTCCTCAGGATCGCAGCGATTTGGGGTTCGGGGAGATCGGTTTTTGTTTTCTTGTTTTATTTTATTTATTTATTATTTTTTTTTTCCTCTCTCTTCCCCTTTGGGAAGCGGTCGCTGCGCGGGAGACAATAGGGATCCAGGCATCATCCGCCCCGCTGCTTTTTTTTTTTTTTTAATAATAATAATAAAAACCAGCGGTATTGGCAATAAAATAAAACAGGCGGATAAATAGAGCGGAGGTGAGGACGCACCATGTCTTACCAGGGGAAGAAGAACATCCCGCGGATCACGGTGAGTGGGGGGCGAGGGGAAAGGGGGGGGGGGGGGGGGGGGGAGGGGTGCGAGGGGATTAAGCCCTTTGTGTGCCGGCAGCCGGGGCTCGGGGCCGGGTAATGAGATCAGCGCCGGGGGATGGACGGGGGCACGCAGCCCCCAGCCCGGCGGATCCGTCCTTCCCTTCCCCAGAAGCTTCTCGCAACGCGATCCTGGGGGAGCGGGGCCGGGCGCCGTTATGTAAAGCCCCTCCCTCGCATCCCCCCCCCCCCCCCCCCCCCCACTTTGCGGGTGCCGATGTAGGGCAGGTACTGCGGACCCAACTTTTCCTTACGTAAGGTGGGTGCTCCCATCGTCGGACCGCCGCGGGCATCGGCTTTTTTTGACGGCTTCCCCCCCCCCTCCCCTCCGCGGACACACCCAGTGCCATCCTGTACCCGTTGCCATCCTATACGCAGTGCCATCCTCCATCCTCACGATCTGTGAGAGCAGCTCTGCTCCCTGACCGCGCATCGAGGCGTTTGGAGGGGCAAAAGAATAGCTTTCCTACCCCCCGAGGTGGGAGGTGTGAAACGAACATTAGGATCCGTGCACCTTTCAGAGCCTTCCCGGAGAGCTCCGGAGCATCCTCTGGATGCGCTTCGGGCCCTTTGCTGTTGGCCAAAGCTCAGCCCGCCCCAATAGCATCTGCTGCGTGCCTGGAGGTGGGCACCGGCACTGCAGCGCTCCTGGGGATGGTGTGTAGGGCAGTGCTGAGGTGGGGCGGCTTTTCACCCCCCTCCCCCCCCCCGGCATCATCCCATCGGGGTTTTCCTTCGGTTTTGGTGCGTTGTTTTCACGCAGACGGGCGTTGTTGTTCGGGGAAGCGCTCATCGCAGAGGAGAGAAAGGGAGGGGGGAAGGAGAAGCCTTTAACGCCTCGCAGACCTTCAGTCCCCCGTGGAAAGGATGGATCTGAGGGTGTCAGCTCGGAGCTGGTGACGTTCGCATTGCTCTTTCAGCACTTAGTGCTGAAAATCTGGAGCTCCGGCATAGGAGCCCCTTAGGAGAATGCTTCGTTCCCTCCTGCCAGACCTAATTGGAAGCGAGAGCTCCGAGCAGCACTGTTGTGCATCCATTTGCTCAAGTTCGAGGCAGCTTTGTGTTCCTCTTCTGCTTTCTGCCCTTTCTTGCAGTCGCTTTTGGCATCCCCACCCTGTGCTGTAGCTTTGTCATATGGGTGGGGGGGGGGGGGGGTGGGGGGGGAAATGACAGAGTGCTGCACCAGGGCCGAGCACAGATTGAATGCAACGTGCTCTGATTGAAGCATCAGCGAGAACAGGGATGGAGGAACGGGGAGAACAGAAGTCACTTTCAGCTTGTGTCCCCAAGAGCGTCCGCTCTGCTCTGGCTCACGGCCCCTGCAAAAAAGGGGAAGGATTGCTTTGGAGATGCCCTGGCTGGGAAGGCGACCTGGGTGGCTGTATCAAACACAGTCCCTCATCGTGGTTACCTTTCTATTCCTGCCAAGCTGCCTCCCAGTCTGCAGGTGTTTCAGTGACGCCGTTCTTAAAGCCCTTCTTGTCAGCTTGCTTTGCTCACGGGCGCTTGTTTTCCATCCGATCATGCGGTGGTGATCCGAAAAGCATCCGCTGCTCCCAAACGTCCCCGAGTTGGACAAACGGGGTTTGTTTGTGTCGTGTAACCCCTGGCAACAGACTCGTGGGCTATTTCCCTGGCGAGCTGTGAGTCAACGGCTGTCAAAGCGATGACTGCAGCGGGTGGGTGCACGTGGGGGAACTTTGCGTGCGACCGAGGCATTAAAAACAGCAGCGCCGTGGCCATTAAACGCATCCCTGGAGAGCACTGTGCAGTGCTTCTGCTGCAGGTGATGGTGCCGTACTGCAGGGCCGAGTGAAGCTGCCAACCTCGACCCAACACCCTTCTTCCCCTCCCCTTCTGATTGCTCGGGATCGTTAGCGCGATGAAAGCGGACGAGACAAAGCAGTTTTATCTTTGCAGTTGGACATGCGCTCCTGAATAATGCAGAGCTTGTTTCCAGCCCTCCTCTTTCATCTCCGGAGTGACACTGCAGACTGTCAGCTTTCTCCCGGCGTAATTAACGAATTGCTGCGCTCTTCTTTGTTGCAGAGCGATCGTCTTTTGATCAAAGGTGGCAAGATCGTCAACGACGACCAGTCCTTCTATGCAGACATCTACATGGAAGATGGGCTCATCAAGTAAGTGAGCGTGGCAGCACGTTGTGATGGGAGGAGTGGACCTCTGGTTTGGACTCAGGTGACCTCTCGAGGTCTCTTGCAGCGCTGTTTTCTGCAGTGTGATGATGCAAGGATGGAGCCCAGGTCCCTTGGAGTTCATCAGGGTCCTGTTGTTGTGAAGGGATGCCTCTTCGCAGCGAGCCTCTTGTGTTTGCAGTCCTGAAAACTGTGTTTCTGGCACGTTAAATAGATCAGAGGTTTCATTGGAAAGTTACACTTAAGAAAAACGTGGCTGAGCCAGGGGTTACAAGCAGGGAGTTTTCCTGTTCTGGCTCTAACAGGCAGCACATGTGCTTTGCTCATCAAGGTTAGAAGTTAGAGGAGCCAGCCCCAGGCAGCTCGTTAATTGCCCCATGTGTCACCCACCGTTGTGTTTTGCACAAGCAGTGAGTGAGAGGAGCTGCAGGGGTCCCACCAGGACTGAGTATCCTTCCCATCTGTTCCGGAGCTGTGTAATCCTTACACTTGGAAGGAAAGTACGCAGGCAGAAGTGCTTTCTGTGTTCCCAAACCTGTGTTAACATCCACCTCGCTGCTGGATAGCCAGCACTGGGTGTTGTGCTGCCAGTGCTGTCCCAGCAGAGCAGTTTGCTTGCTGTGCGTGGTCCCTTCTCCAGCTGGCTGCCAGCGTGACTCCTGCTTTTCCTTCCTCTTAAATCTAATGTTCCCCCCAGGTCCCAAAGTAATTGCGTGCTTTGCTCTCAATTATGCAGCTGCTTCAAGGGGAGGAATAAAACTATATCAGCTGGGTCTGCCGGCCCTGTACTTTGCTTTATATGGAAAAGGAAAACAGTGGCTGGGTTAAGTAGCACAGGGTGCGTGTTTACAGAGCGTGTGCCTCGTCTGCTGTCTGTCTGACCTGTTTGCAACCCGTGTGCCAGGCAAATAGGAGAGAATCTGATCGTGCCCGGAGGAGTGAAAACCATCGAAGCCCACGGCAGGATGGTGATTCCTGGAGGGATTGATGTTCACACTCGCTTCCAGATGCCGGAGCAAGGGATGACATCTGCTGATGACTTCTTCCAAGGGACCAAGGCTGCGCTGGCTGGGGGCACCACCATGATCAGTAAGCTGGCTGCTTCTGTCTTCCAGGAGAGCTTTACCTTTCTCCAGTGGTAACTAGAAAGCCCTGCAGGGGCTGTGAGCTGTGTACCGGCAGCAAGGGGTTCCTGATGGCTGCTCAGGTACCTGTGCAAAGCTTATGTCAGGGCAGGGAGCTGGGGATGAAACGCTGCAGTGTCCGTGTCTGCAGCTGTGGCCACTTCTCTCTCCTTGTCCCTGCTGCCAGGGTTTAACTTTGGTAACTTTGTGACTTTGCTGGTTCCCCTGTAGGTCTGCTCCCACTGAAACCAGCATGACTTTGAGCTTTGGCTCCAGTGTGAGCAGCACCCTGGGTTCCCCATGCCTGTTCCTGTTCTCCATGATGTCTGAGATCTGTAGATCTCAGCCTCTCTGGGACAGCGGTTGCTGCATTTACAGTGAGAGAAAGGACAGCTGCATCGTGCAGGGTTGTCAGGAGGAGGGTAGGTGTCCGTAGTGCAGTTCAGGTGGAGCAGCTGGGTGCCAACGTGTCTTTAAAAACTGGGCCACTTATTTTAGGATTTGCCCAGTCCCAATCTAACGTATGCAGTTTTTTGGCACTGGGATTTTAGAGTTGTAGCAGCCTTCCTTTTGTGCTCATATCCTCTTTTGGAGGAAGATAGAAATCAGGAAATGAAACCATCTCAAAACAAAGGCAGGCAGATGGACTGAGTGTCCTGCAGGGTCAGATACCCATCGTGTTCCCCTCTGGCTCTCTGATGTCTCCTGGGTGACTTCCAGACTCTCTGACCCCACTGATGTTGGCTACAGAAGTGCGTTCCTTCATGTATTGTGAGGTGCTGCTGTTCTGCAGGAGGGGAGCTGAGGTACAGAGAAATCAAAGAACACGGTTCAGAACAAGCACTGGTGGCTTTTGTCCCACCTAGGTGTGTATATAGAGGGATGTGAGGCACAGCCAGGAGCTGCCCTTGCTCTCCTTGCTTCAGACACAGCTCCTTACACCCGAGAACATCCTCAGCTCTTAGGGAGGAGCTCTCTGATCTCTGTCCCAGTGTGAGGGACTGGGATTGGTTGACACTGGGAGTAAGAGCCACTGGTGACAATGCAGCCAGGCTCTGTTTTGGAAGCAGAGCTTGTTCTGGGCCTGGCCCATGCTGAGTGGTGTGTGAACGTGGTCATGAAATAACCTGGGAAGTTATTTTTCATGATGTTATCGATTCAGGGAATGAAGTTTGGGTGTGAAGATAACCTCACAGGTTCAGGGAATGTAAACTGGGAATGTAGCTACGGATGTTCTCACTGTACACACTGATATCCATTTTTTTCCCTCTAAATCTTTGCTGTCAATCTAAGTTAATACTGCTTAAACAGGATTTGCTTTTCAGCTTCAGTTCATTGACTTTGTTTAATTGGTTGTCCGTGTGTTATTAGCACACCTGGTTCGCGTTGCCCATTGAGTCATCATTTTGTTCTTCCTTGTTCAGTTGAATTAGATCAAAATAACTTGTGTCATCTGTGTCTGGGCTCTGAGAGCGTTACTTCCCCTCAGTGGGAAGGGAACCATAGTAAGCAGAAAGTCAAGTCAAGTTTTCTAAAGTAGCCCTTTACTTTAAAGGGGTCAATCAGGTCCCAGTTGTATTTCAGAACTGCTTAAGCCTCTGTGTTTGCACACGTGTTGGTTGCCTTTATGACTGCTGTACCTGTGTGTTTGTGGTCTAACAGTGTTCATAACACGTTTCTGAGTTGGGGGAACTGGAGGAAAGTCCCCCCTTAGAGGTTCCCCCACGCTTTCCACTCTGCTTTCCTGCCTTGGAGCAGGAGAACAAAATGCACAGTCACCTCCCAGCAGAAGAATGGTTTCCTGACAGTGAGGACAGCACTTAGGGCTGCTGGAAAGATGGAGATGTTGCTATGGGTGAGTGTCAGCAACTGGAAAGGGATGTGGGAAGGCAGGGTCAGTAATCTTGCAGGCCTTGAGAGCACTGGGTGCTGCTGTGTGTCAGCTCAGCCGACACAAAATTACACTGCAAAAGTGTTCTCTCTGCAGTGGAAGGAGTGGGGAAATGTGCTCTTGGTGGGTGGCCTTGGTTTTCCCCCAGCAGGTGGGAGCTGTGCCTGATTCCAGCATCCTGGAACGAAGCAGCCTTTGGTGAACTGGATTGATCACATCACAAGCAAACCCCAGCCTGAGAAGGACATGCTCCAGCATTTGTGTGGTGTGTGTTTGAAATACTGTGCCTGGGACTTCTTCAAAGAGGGCGTATCCCTGTGCTGGAGGTGGGGGTGACTGTTCTCCATTCTCCAGGCATTCTTTTTGTCTTAAAAAATGCCCCCAGCTCTCCATCTGTGCCTTAAGAAAACTTCCTCTTATCTTTTTTTTTTTTTTTTAACAAATCTCTCTCATCCGTATGTTCTTCTCACCTGGGTTGGTTCTGCTGAGTGTCTCTTCCAGCTTCACATGGCTGTTGTCCCTTTAATTCTCACATGGATTGCATTCAAGGGAAGCACGCAGGAATTCCAGAATGTAATCTATTGTTTCCAAGCCCTGTTCCCTATTTACTTCCCTTCCCCTTCAGGGGTAATCTCACTGCTGCAGCATCCTCGGTGGGAACATGGAGTTATTGATGGGTATCGAACAGAGCAGCCCTGTTTTCTGCCCAGCCCTTCTCTTTCTGAGCTCTGTTCTCTCACAAATTTGGGGCCGATTTCCTTTTCTGAGCAGGAATTCCTGCGGTGATCCTTCTGCCTCTGCCCTCCCAGTGCCAAAGGCACGTTGTGAGCTCCAGCTGGCTTGGCTGGCATACAGAGAAGCAAAGCTGGGTTTGCTGTGTGGGGCTGAGGAGCGAATTGAGGCACCATGATAACAATAGTTCTTCTGAAAAGGTAATCTGCTGTGCTCCTTTCTCCATCCCTGGCTTAAAAGAGCACTGCAGTGAGTTGTGTCAGCAGAGGGCGAACAGTGCTGTGTGTCTCAGGAGAGTTCTGCTTTGGGGAAGCTTGGATTTTTGCCCCTTTGTAAAGGTTGGAATGAAGTGGTTGGGTGTTACGTTGAAGGGAGCATTCCAGGATGATCTGCAGGTGACTTTGGATGGGAAGGGTGTATGGGGCTGTAACTTGTCCAGGGCTGCTTCCCTGAGCTCCCCCTGTTTTCTGTATTGAGTAGGACAAAAGGAAACGGCATTAAGTTGCTCCAGGGAGGGCCAGGTTGGGTATTAGGAACAATTTATTCTCTGAAAGAGCAGTGATGCACTGGCACAGCCGTCCAGGGGGTGCTGGGGTCACTGTTCAGTGGAGATGTGGCACTGGAGAACATGGTCGGTGAGTGTGGTGGGGTGGGATGGGTTTTGGTTGTCTCAGAGGTCTTTCCAACCTTAATGTTTCTTCTGGAGTTTGGGAAAAGGGCTTGGCCTGAAGTTGACCTTTACAAGTGTTTTTTCTCACCACTGGAGCCTATGGAGTTTATGTTGAGCTAAAGATGGCATTTGTGAGCCCCCTTTGCGTCAGCCTGAGAGGGTCTGGTGCTTTAGGGCGTTCCCTGGAGCCATTAGGGAAATTAAGAGCAGGGTGGGCTCCTAAAGCCCTGCGGTCATGTATTAGTTGTGATGGGTGAAATCCCCTTTGACATCCACGGCACAACTCCCCCTGACTTCAGCAGAGGCAGGATTTCCCCTCTGTGTTACTCACCCTGCGGAAAGGACAAAGCTAAGCTGTGTATATTCATTGGCTCCCTGATCCTCTGGCCTGTTTAATGTCCTGGTGAGAGCAGCATCCATCCAGGGCAGCTCCCACGCACATTTCAACTCTCCCCCCCTTCCCAAACACTGCTTCTTCCTGGGTATCTGCTGGCCTCGAGTCAGACTGCTTGCTGACATTGCCTGTGTTGACTCAGTCAACCGCTGTTATAATCATAGAGAGAAATTACAGTGAGGAGAAATTACAGCTCTTTTTGGCTTGGTGACTTGGGAGCCAGCTGCCTTTTGAACTTGACTAGCAGTTATCCTAATAACATGGAGAATATACACTTGGGATATGAGCTTTGTATCTGGGGAGGTTCAGAACACGAAGGGGAACTTTGAATGGAATGCACTCTGCTGCTTAATGCTTTACCCTGCTGTTAAAGGAAGGGCTGGAGCAGGATGGCAGGGCTCTTCAGGAGAGTGCTGGCTGCTTGGCTCCACTCAGCAGTGCAAGTAAGGTGACTTCACAACTCCTGGGTTGTCCTGAGAGATCAGTTTAGCTGCTGAGAAGGGCGATTCCACCTTAGTGCAGTGCCTCACCTCTCTGTTTTTGGATGGTGGGCAAAGGAAGAAGATGGAAACAGAAAGAGGGAGGTGACCCAGCAGTCACCTTGGATGCTGGTACTAAGATCATGACGTGACCATGCAGGACTGCTAATTCCCTCCGTCCCTTTCTCTCCTCTCTCCAGTTCTCAGTGCATTTTATACCTCCTTGCTCTTTGGGCTCTGCACCGATTCACATTCAGTCCCACTCGCCTTGCTGCCCTCCAGCTCCCTACTGATGTGCTCTTTGCCTTCGTTCAGAGCACGCTTAAAATCATTCATGAGAAAGTCTGTCTGCACGCAGGGATGGGCACTCCCCTGCAGTGTGCTGAGCAGCTCCAGCTTTGAGCCCTTCTAAGTCCATTAGGCATCATGGTGCTCGTGGGCTGATGTCCTGCCCTGCTGCCCGTGCTTCCTGCTGTCCCCCCTTTGCTTTCTGCTGGGTGGAGTTGTGCCTGTTGCTCTGCTGGGGTTCACTAAGGGGTCTTGCTGGAGCCAACCTGCCAAATCCTTGATGCCTCTCCCCAGTTAGTGCTGAAGGAAGCAGCTGCTCAGTCCTCTGCATATGCTGTCTTGTTTTGCACATTGGATTCCCTTTGGGCTGCAGTGATTGTAGCGTCTTGGCTGCTCCTGCAAGGAGCACTTAAGGGCCTTAGAGCTGTGCTTCTTTGCCTGAGGTTGTGCAGGAGGTGGTGGCCCTGGCCCTGCCCAGTGGCCCTACCTGCTGGCTGGGCCATCATCCTTTCCTAAAGCATCAGCAGCTTGAGGATGGAGTGCTGCGAAACCACCTCTGCAAGTGGATTTCCACTGTTTTTCCATCTTCTGTCTTTCCCAGAGCTGCTCTGTGCCCCGGCCCTCCCTTCTCTCTGGTCTTCTGCCTCTTTGGCCCCACTGATTTCTGACCGAGGCCCTAGCACTGTTTGTTTTGTTCCACGAGGAGGAAGGAGTGGGTGCAGGCCGTCCCGCACGTGCTGCAGCCTGGATACTCCGCTGTAGCTCTGTACAAACGAATGCTGAAATGTCCACAGCCGCCTTCCTGCAGATGGAACTGACCTAGATTTTTCCATGCATCTGAAAAGAGGGATTTGGCACTCGCTCAAGAGAAGTAACCAGCGTTAGATGTTTATGCAATACCACTTAATCCCTCTTATTCCATGCAGTGGTCGGGATCGCTGCGCTGCTCTCCTGCTGTATGGAGTTCATGTTCTTTGCTTTGAAGAGCTGCTTTTCATTGCTTCCCTTCCTTTCATGTGCCCAGTGCTCTCAGCCCCAAGTCCCGTGCCTTACGGATGGTACACAGAAGGACAGAGCTAATGGGTATCACTTGACAGTGCATTTTGCACGCTGCCAAATTTGAGCTGGGTCCTCAGCTGCCTGAGCAGATGATCACTGTCTAAAGCTTGTCTACTGGAGACTGAAAAGCAGTCTTAAAAAAGAAACCCCAAACAACAAAAAACGCACCTCTGTTAATGCTGTCTGTGATAGGTTTTAAGGGCATTTATCAAATCTCGCTAGATATCCTGTCTTCTAATCACCTTCAAGTTGAGCCTTGGTGTTAAAAGCAGCAGGAAATGGTGCCTGCAGACCTTCCCTTGGCATGGTTGGATCTGCATGGGTTCCTGCCTTCTTGCTGGCATTCTTTGACTTCTTTTGCCTTCCTGTGAGCTTGACTCAGCAGAAATCATCCTTGTCAGACAGGAACTTTAGCTTTCCACGCTGGGAATTAGCTCTGCTTGTCAGGGGAAGGAGGCAAATGATGCCTGAAAGAAACGATGGCAGAAGGAAACGCGTTATTTCTCATGTGGGCTCTGCTGCCCCACTGGAATTCGGTGACCTGAGTCAGCAGAGCCCTTTTCCATCTCTCAGCCACTGTGCCTTCGGTTCGTGGATCCCATCTGCTTCTTAGAAAACGGGACCTTTTTAATCTCTCTGCTGAGAGGAAGCGTTTGAGGAATACCAATTAGCTCCCCCTGTCTAGCACGCTCTAATCATGCTTTTATTGCTGTCTGCTGGGGCTGTGCGTGCATCTCTGCACCACCCCGACTCCCGTGGCAGCCGTGTGCAGTGGGGAGGAATGCAGCAATGGGCACTGAGGAATTATGGCTGCTGGGAAGACTCTTTTCTTCCCTTGGTACGACGCTGTTGGCGCTGCCAGTGGGCGCATTGTTTGATTTCTCCTTGCTTTTGGGTTCCCCGCTTTTAAGCAGTGGGAAGAACCGCTGGGTTTGATGCAACCTCACGGTGAATTTTCAGAGCCCATCGAAAAGGGCTCTGCTATTAGACGTTCCCCTTCCTGACTGCTTTTAAGGCGTATTTTCAGCAGATCGCTCTGTTCCTGGAAGCAGTTACACGTGTGCAGCGCGTGTGTTTTTGGGATCTGGGGGACTCTGTGGTGGTTTACGTATGAATGCCATTCCCCATCGCAGCACTGTGAGCTGGTGGAGGAGCTCCGTGAGAACGATCCCATGCCATTACACAGCACTGTTTTTGTGCAAAGAGGAGGAAAAGGGGATAAGTTCCCAAATAATTGCATGGCAAGAGGTAGTGTAACCCGACAGAGTTACAACATCTCACCCCAGAAATATGTGTCCATTAAGGATTCTTCCCAGCTCGGGGCACGGGAACTGATCCATCTCTTTCCAAGAGTTTTATTTATTTCAGATGGGGTTTTTCAGGATTTGTAACAGCGTCCAAAGGGATGTGTTTGGCCACTGATGGGGTTCAGACTACTTCTCAGGCTGATGGACAGAGGCTCTTCGTCCACTGTGAAGCAGAGTAGTTTGGTGAAGTCGTTGTAGCTGAAGAAAACTGTAGGTGCTCTTCTGTCAAGTAGAGTTTGGCCATGGCTCCAAGGTCAGCATTTGCTCCTGTTTGTTTATGGAGCAGTTTGCTATGCAAGCACCCTATAGAAGGGGGAAGCAGCAGCTGTATGGGGATGTTTCCTGCTGAGCTGCCCTGCAGCTCTAAATCCAGAAATGAAACTGAGGTCTTGAATGTGAGAGATGGCTGTAAAGGTTTGGTCTGTGGTGAATATGAAAGGCAGAGCCACGTCTGTGTGAGCTTCTGTCATCAACACGGGTTGGAAGAGCCTCACTGCAAAAGTTCCCTATCACAGCCACGCTCCTCTTCGTCTCCTTGTCCCCGTGAGATGGGGATGGGTGATGAAAGAAGGCAGAGAAGCCAGAGCACATTCCTGGGGACAGCAGTGCAGACCCAGCGCTGTTCCAGCTTCCCAACCAGTGGAAAAAGCCTTCTGGGCAGGGCACAGCTCCGCTGACCTGAGAGGGACAGCGTGTCCGCTTCATTCTGATCACGCTTTTGCCCCGTGGCTGCTGTTGTATTTTGCCTTAACCTGAGATCCATGGCTACAGCAGCACTTCGCTCAGTCCAGTTTGTCTTTGAAGTGTGGAGCATGTCTAAAGGAAAGCATAAGTTTTGGAGTCACTCAAATATCAGTTCTGAACTTGGCTCCCCTCTCTTTTTCCTCGGTGACCTGGGTGTGCAATAAACCTGCTCTGTAAGGAACTGGGCCTTCTTTCATCTAAAGATGCAGTCATTCCAACTGTGGAAGGGGGTTTTGTAATTATTGTTTGGACACACAGCCTGCTGTTCCTTAAATTGGTGTCCAGAAGACATTATTAATCATATTTTGGATCAGATCAAGCAGCTAAAAGGACAAGGGAAATGTCTGCATGACATCAGCGAGGGAGCAGCAGAACATTGCAGTCCGAAAATGTCACCGCCGTGGATATATCCAATCCTTCTGAGTTCTCGTCCAGTTTCTGACTTTCTTTTTTCATGGAGTCTAATAAACTGGATCAAATCTGACAGAAAACAACCCATGATTTTACTGGCCTTGTCTTTCCCTCTGTTACTCTGTTGCAGATGCTTCCAAGTGATGACCTCGGTGCAGTTGTGATAGCATGAGCAGTCCCATTGGGTGCAGAGAGCTGTTACTCCTCAGATTGATCCCCTCTGTTCTTCAAAAAACATAATCTGGGGATAGGCAAACTGTCTGTGCAAACTAAATCTCATTGTGAGGTCTTAAGAAATTTCTTTGTTTATATCCTCATTATCTTTCTATGGTCCACGTGTCAGATTGGATACACCAGGTCGGTGAAGCAGAGACCTTAAAGGTGACGTGGTAGTGATCCTTCCTTGTCCTAGATTGAAAAAAATACTCCCTGAAGTGTGTTCTAGAGGGAGAACTGTCTGGAATGGGAACACGGAAGATGTGAGGCTCTTTCAGGTGGCTTGATTTGGGATTTTGGAGCTCAGAAGAAGCACTGAGGTTTTATTTCCCTTGATTTGGCTTACAGACTCTATTGGCACTGGATGAGGCACGCTTCTTGACCTTGGTTATAATGGTATTTAACAATGGAAGGGATTGTGGCATCTTACAGCTGAGAGTTAGAAGCCTTGGGATGAAATAAGGTCTCTGATTATGGCATAATCTTCTCTTGGGTCGGTCAAGGACCTGACTGCTCCTTTGTGTGTATTGATTGGATCCCATTCACTTTCACAGCTTCTTTCCCAGTCCATCCCAGGGCCAGGAGAGGACTGCTGTAGCCACAGTCCAGCAACAGCACCAGTCTTCTTTTCAGGGAGCTCTGCAATTACCAGGACTGAATTTAATTACAACCCTTGCAACAAAACCTACAACTCGGTAAATTCACCAGATTTCATCGCACGTGGTGGCTGTGAAGATTAAGTAGTATTAAAAAGGCAGATGTGCTTACAGTAATCAAGCTGCTATTTAAAATCTGGCTGCTAACAGTTAAAAATTGAGGATTTACACCTTATAAACTCCTCTTAAACAATAGTTGAATTCTGTGCTGGTCAGAGCCTGAAATAATGCATCCAGCTGCAGTTAATAACAGTGAATGGAGCCCTGCACGCGTGGTTTTATGACACTGAATTTTTTTTTGGCTGGTTGACCCTAATTCAGTTGTATACTGTCCATATCAAATAGTTCTCTTTCCTGGTAGTGGCATTCATTAGCCAAAGATGGAGGAAGAGTTTTGTGCACCCTTTAGATGTCGCATAATTAAACCGGTTGAAAAAAGGCTTTGCAGGGCAAGGCTGGAAGCAAAAATCTATTAATAGAAACTCGAGGAAGAGCTGTGAGGGAGCCAAGCCCTGCTCGAATGAGGCAGGATGTAAAGAAAAAGAGGAAAAAAAACCCAAAAACCTGAACATGCCACAATACCAGGAAGCTATAAAACCCATTAATTCCCACCCATCGGGGCATCTATCCAACTAACAACGTTCTGCTCCCAGTGCTGGATTCCACTGTGCCACCGAGGTCTAAAAAAGCAATCGTTTCTCTTAAGCTGTGTTTTTCGAGATCTTCAAGTGCCACAGAGCTCTTCAAAATGATGTTTTCCCATCCCAGTAGCATCCTGTAGGCTGTTGATGAAGTGCCCCAGCGATCCCATCTGCCCGTTACCTCTGTTCTCCATCTGAAAACTGCTGGGGTGGAGCTGCAGACATCTCCTTGCTTTGGGAAGGCTCCAAAGGACCAAAGATACGCAGTGTGTTGGAGTTGAGAAGAGAAAACCAGTATGCCCCAAGAGGTGATGGATGCCCCATCCCCGGAGGCACCCAAGATCAGCCTGGATGGAGCTCTGAGCACCTTTGGTGTCCCTGTTCATCCCAGGGAGCTGGAGCAGATGGCCTTTAAGGGTCTCTTCCAACTCAAACCATTCTCTGACTCTTAAGTTCTCTTTAAATCAGAGCCTCTAAGTTGTCTCCTTCCCCTCTGACTTCACGCCGAGCGTTATCTCTTCCCTGCAGCATTCAGCCTTTTGGGGTGGTAGGATGTGTAATGTTTCATGTGGCTGGATGCCTGCTCTGGGGTATGGGAGCTGCACAGATAAGCTAACAGTGCTTAGTGCTGTTGTCTCACTTTGGTTTATTGTCTGCTTTTAATCTTGGGCTGATTAATCTGTCCAAGGAGGAGAGCAAAGGATCAGGAGAGGGGCAGAGAGCAGCCATGGGTGGGGGCCCAAATAGTTGGAAGTAAGTACAGATGCACCTTGTAAACAGTGTGATGGGGGGAGAGCAAAACCCAGCACATCAAAGAGGTAATTAAAGGCTGTTTGATGATGGCATGTGGATGCACAGGTGCTTGAATCCTGCTGCATTCCCAAGGGCAGTGAACTCTTGCTTTGTTGGAGAAAAAGACAAATAAACTGTCCAGTAATGCCACAATCCCATCGGTTTCTTATCAAGAGAAAAATGAGATGATTTGTGCAATACATCATCTTTTTGTTTTTCCTCCCACGGAGCGTTACTTCTCTGATGTAGACCAGCTTGCTTTACAGCCTCTTGCATTCTGGATTTTGTATCCCAGTAAATCTACAGAGCGTTTTCTGCTCTGAGCTGAGAAACCACTGCAATCCAAACCCCAGCTTTGCCACTTCATGTAACAAGAAGCAAAGAGAGACGTCAGGATTGGGCCTGAAGTTCACTGCCACGCAGGGAGCTGCTCTGAGGACCACAGCTTTGCGATTCCTCCTCTCGAGATTTCGGCCTTAATGAAGTGATACTGAAACGATCTTTCCTTTTTCTGCTTTTTCCTTCTTCCTTTTGTTTCTTTTTTTGGAGCGAGCTTTGAGCTTTCAAAGTGAGTTGGCAACTTCCTCCTCAGCGCTCGGCAGCTGACATCATCCGTACGGCAGGAAGAAAACATCTGGGCTTGGAAGCGAGGTGAGATCAAGGCTGCAGTGGTCTGGAAAGCAAAGGGGGTGACAACACTGTGTTGCAACAGTTTGCTTTGAATGCATCCTGCAGGTGCGAGGCTGCTCCGTGGGGCAGAGAGCAAAGGGTTCCCCAAGGAGCAGCTCTCTCTGAGGTCAGATAGCACTCTGCTTTTCACATGGTGAACCTCTGGGGTTGTCCCCACGGCTGCGTGCTCTGCTGGGTCAGGAGACCTCGCATCCGTGCTCCTGCCCGGGGGTCATCTTGGGAAGCTCAGGGCTGTGGGAACGGAGCGGATGGAGCTTTCATCTGCTGCCCTGTGCTGCTCTCTGTGCAGGGAGCGTAAAGAAAAAGCTTTTTGTTGCACTCTGAGCTCTGCCCGAGGGCTGGAAGGGGCTCTGAGCTGCGTGGGGGTGATCCCTACCCATACCCAGTAAGCAGAAGCAGTCACAACGCTTAGTTGGTTTAACAGCAGGCAAAGAATTGGGATTGACTCTTCTTTCAGGAACCTGGGCTTGTTCTTGCTCATTTGTGCTCTAGCTATTACGTTTTGACTAAAATACAAAGAACCAAACAAAAACCAAGCCCCCCCCCCCAAGCCCTAGCACGGAGGAATGTAAGACGTGACCTTGAAGTGTAGTAAGGAGAGGTGGAAAAATTGAGAAGCCATTAGCACGCCTGTGTGAATTACTTGTGGACTGGAACTCGGGGCTTACATCCATGTTTCTTGTGCCTTCTGCGCAGCATCTGCTGCCTCTGCAGCAGCACTGATGGGTGATGGTTGGACTTGATGATCTGCGTGGTCTTTTCCATCCTTTATGACTCTATGATTGCTCCTTCCTCCCCACCTCCATGCTTCAGGTTGCTGCAGATCAGGTGTGGCTGCTTCCCCAAATCTCTTTGGAGTGGTTTGATCGTAGGTTTTTTGAGCCTGGTGGTTACCTTGCACACCTGAGCCTGCAGCTCGTGTGGGTGCAAACAAGTGCACGTAACTAAGTAGGTGATTCATAGCATTTGTCAGGCAGGGAGCTGTGATGGAAGCAAACTCTTCTGTTAGGATGGGGGTGATGGGTTGTATGGCTGTCAGTGTGCTCCAGGGTGCTGCCGTGAGATGTGTCAGCAGCACAGCTTCCATATGACACATCCCAAATCCCCAGAGCTGACTTTCATGTCCTCCATCCCTTATCAGCTGTGGTCTGACTTTGTCAGAGATCCAGTAGAGGTCTCTTACACCTTCTCCTGCTCCCTCTGCTAACTCCCATTAGTCATCCTTGGGCAGCGCATGAAGTGGGATGGTGATAAAGCTCTGATCCTGAACACCAGAGCTGTTTCTTGGGGCTCTGTGCTGGGCTGCAGGGACTGTAGTGTTAACCCCTTGCTGCCCTCAAGCAGAAATCCCTAATTCCCATAGGCCATGTGTTGTCTGGGGACTGAGAGCGCTCTTACGGCACCTTTTGTCTGAGCAGGGGTGGATTTGTGACTGAGATTGAGTGGGATTTTTTGGCTTTTTAATTAACCAGCAGGCTGAGGAAGACACCTCCTCCTGTGTTAAGACTGCACCATGTCTGCAAACCTGGGCTGTCTCCATGTCCCTTTGGTAATGCAGAGGGAATGTTATTTTTCTCCTCGTTGCTCGTACTGTTTGAGCTGAAGATTAACTTTGGCAGAGTGACAGTGGGCTGCAGAGTGGCCAGGAAACAGTTCAGTCTGGAAGCTTGTGGAAGGGTTCTGTCCATTGGAGAGGAGGAGCTGGTGGAGGAGAAATCAGATGGTTTTTCCAGCAGCGGGGCTGCTTGTCAGCTGGTTGAGTTTGGCTTCATTTTCCCAGGGGCACTGAAAATGACATCCCTGAGCTGGTGCCAGACAGATGTCAGAGCTTTCACCCGAAGCACAGATTTCTTTAATGGGCAGAAGCTGCTCATGAACCCTGGTGTTGTTGGACCCAATGTGTTGGGCTGAAATCAGGCTGAGGGGATAGGGTGGGCATCAGGGCCGTCTCTGCAGCCAGGACAAGCTGCTGGTCTTGCCTGTTCTTCACTTTGCACTGTCTCCTGTTTGGGGTCAGGAACAAAATACAGCTCCTGTTGCCTTGGTTGTGCAGCAAGGCATGCTTTCCATCTTGAACATCCAGGAAAAGTGCTGAGCCAGCTGTTTTTTTGTTGTCTTTCTCAGTTGATCACGTGGTTCCTGAGCCGGGCACCAGTTTGCTGACTGCTTTTGACCAGTGGAGAGAATGGGCAGACAGCAAATCATGCTGTGACTACTCCCTGCACGTGGATATCACCGAGTGGCACAAAGGTGTCCAGGAGGAGATGGAAGCTCTGGTCAAAGATCACGGTATGTGCAGTTAGAGAAAGCTTAGGGAAGCCTTTCCCCTTCCTTATTCTCTGGAATTTGGTTCCCCTGTGTTTGAAGACTGGCTTTTCAGTCTTACTTTATTCTTGCAACCTGATAACATTGGGCCCTGATGTTATCTTGTCCCACTGATGTGGGAGTGCTGATGTACAGAGGTGAACCTTTGGCTGCTGCCAGGCAGAGGAGCACCTTTGTTTGGTGGAAACCCATCAGCTTGGACTTGCAAATAAATGCTCTGTGTCATTAGTAGGTGATCGCTTCAGACATGAACCTGCTGTAAACAAGGGAAGAATCAGACCCACGAGAGCTGAATTAAGCGACCTCATAGATTTTTCCCCTCTGTGATTTCATCCTTAGGCTTCAGTCATTTTCCATCCTGCTTGTAGTTTTAAAAACAAAGCACAACCTTTCTATTCCTGAAGGTTTCCCCACGAGTGCTGCAGGTTCATGTGCAGGATGGCAGCAGAGGGAATGGGGACTTCTGAGAGCCCCTGTGCCTTGGGCAGTACCCCCGTGGTGCAGGAGGGCATGCTCACAGACAGAGCTGCCCTATCTCTTGTTTTCTGTGTGATGCATTCCACTTATTCTTTTTTTCACTCGATCTCCTGCAGTGCAGAGGATTCTTAGTAGGTCACTGTGTCAATAAATGCCATGTGGCAGAGGAGCGCCTGCCTTCACTCGGGTTTGCTAAGAGAGCGTGCCCACCATGAGCATGCATTTCACAGCAGGTTAAAGTAATTTATTTGTCTGTCATTACTGCTTGATCCGAGGCTGATGGAGGGGGATGTCTTTTCTCCATGGCATGTTTCCTAGCCTTATCTGTGCCTGCAGTCTGAGTGCTAACAACGGTTCCTTTGCTCTCTTCCTAGGTGTGAATTCCTTCCTGGTTTACATGGCTTTCAAAGACCGCTTCCAGCTGTCTGATTCCCAGGTAGGAAGGATCATGTGCTGCTGGCACTGAAAGCCAGCATCAGTCTCTGAGGGTTTAAATTGACTGTGTTTGGATCTAGCATTCTTCTGTTTTTTATCTTTGTTATGTGTAATGGTACCTGAGGTTTGTAACAAGCTCTGCCTCGAAGAATTCGTTCAAGTCTTGGTTAAGGGGAATGGTAAAACTCATTTTGAGGGAATGGAGGGTTTATCCCAGCTCCTTTTGTGTGGAAGCAGTGGCAGTTCTATAAACTGCTGCTTTTTATGTCCACATGGGGCAGGACAATGAGATCTCTGGCTTGTGTGTGTAAACCAGAACTCATCCTGGTCCAGAAAGTGGGCTTGGGGCTGCAGTGTTGGAACCACTGGGACCTTAGAAAGGAATTGCCCTCCTGTTCGCCCTTGTAGTGGATCCATCTGAGCACGGCTAATTGTTTGGATGGGTAGTTTATATTTCTAACTGAGGTGGGAGGAGAGGAATGCCTGGGAGTCATTTGGAACCGTGTGGGAGGCAGTGGTGGATGACAGTTACCTCTAATGACTCTGGTGAGTATTTTAATGAGCAGCCATTAACAGAGCGGGCATCAGTAGTGGGTTAGTCACCCTGAGCCCTCTCAAACTCGTTGCAGAGTGGGAAATCACACTCCTCTCTCCTCCATTCTGACAGATTCTGTGTGCTAAAGGAGGTTTGAGCACAGGCCTGGTGTGTATTGTTACATGCATTCTCCCTCTTTCAGATCTATGAGGTCCTGAGTGTTATCCGGGATATTGGTGCAACAGCTCAAGTGCACGCTGAGAATGGTGACATCATTGCTGAGGTATGTTCTGTTTATTCTGTGAATTATCAACTTCAAACTGCTGGGAGAGGTTTAAATGACATCCCCCTTTGCAACCAGGATATGCGTGAGACGTGTAGAAGCACAGCGCAGGATGCAAGCAGAGGTGTGCATCTAGTGTCATCGCCTTCACTGCCAGGGAGAATCAGGTTTTTGGGGCCTTTCTGCCCACTGTGCCTGGCTGTGACTGCCACTGCACGTGGAAAAATGCTTTGCAATAACTTAGAGAAGGAAAACAACTTTGTGTCGTACTTGGGATGCTGACGCTCGGAATCCTTTAAACAGCAACAAAGAGGAAGCGTTGCTAATTGGATTTGATCTGATCTGCAGCTTGTTTTAGATGTTGTGCCTCATGCATGCAAGGCATGGAGCTGCAAAGGGTTGTCTCAGTGGGGAGAAGACCGCCTGAGTCTTTGAGCCCAGCTGCCTGCAGTGACTGGGTGATATTTCCATGAGATACTGTTTTTTGACATCCTAGAGAGACTGTTTTATAGACGTGAATGAGCAGTGAAAGTTGAGGGGACTGTGAACCCAATGTAAAGCACATTAATATACAAGGCTTCCCCGACCTCCTGTGAACAAATCAGCAGGGCTTTTGTAGAGCTCTGGTTATTCTCAGCAGAGGATGTTGGACAGAGCTCTGGTTCTAAGGCCCTAATGCAAAGCCCCATGTGACCACTGGCTAGGACAGATGCTCAGGATCTCGCTTGTACCTCTTTCAAACAGCTGTGTTTGCTGCAAGAAAAATGTGCATTGCTTTAAATCTTTTTTTTTTTTTCTTCCCACTCTTTTTTCTTCTTTTTTTTTCATCTGCTTTAGGAGCAGCAAAGGATCCTGGAGCTGGGAATAACAGGCCCTGAAGGGCACGTGTTGAGCAGACCTGAAGAGGTGAGGATGCTTTTGCCTTTACTCCCCCAGTTTGAACCATTTCTGCATTGCCATTGGATAGCTCCTGTTGGGATGGATGTGGCCAGGAGCAGGATTTCATCCTGGTTATAAGTAGTACTGCTACATGGGATAAAGGGAAGAGGCAAGGACTCTTTTATGGACTAACTCCTACTAAATAACTGCTCCCTTCTAGAGGCTTAGCTACAGTGGGTACTTAAGAGAAATTGAGGAACCCCCTCAGCTTTTTTGCTGGGGGGAGGAGCACATTCAGGGAACAATTCTTCCACCCTAAGATTTAATTCACCCTCTGGAAATGCTCGTCTCTTTCTGTTGGTTATTGCAGAGGGTCTGGGAAGGCACTGTTTTCATATCAGGTATCTAAAGCAAAGTGACACTGTTTAAGGCACTTGTATCTTCCATTGTATTTGATTGCTAAATGCACATTTTACAGGTGGTGGATTTTTTTCTTACCCTGAGGGGCCCAAACGATTTACTGAAGGCGCAGAAAACGTGTACCACTGAGGGGAGCTGAGTCTCAGGTCCTAGGCTAGCACTTCAGTATACCCAACCCCTCATCTTCTCTAGGGTTGAGCACCCTAATTCCATTTATCTCACTCCCTCTAAGTCCTTAGAGGAATCTGAAGAGCAGGAAAGAACCCCACAACTTGCCCTTTCAGTTTGGTTCTTCATTTCCCTTCTTTCAGTATCTCTGAGCTCGATACCTCACCGTGGCATTCTAGGTTTGGGAAGTCCATCTGTGTGCTTAAAGCACTGCAAGCTGTCTCTGTTCCCCCAAGATAACAGGGCTTTGCTGCCTGCCAGATGTGGTCCTGCTGGAAGCTGGATGTGTGAGATCATCCGCACGTGCCCTCATGCTCCCTCCGTTTCCTCCCCTTGCTTCAGACAAGCAGCATCCAGAGACATTTCAGTGGGAACATAAATCATTCAGCTGCTGCAGACAGGGAGAAGAGAATATGCTCAGCTTGGGCTGAGCCTTCGCAGAGCTGCTTGGCCCCAGGAGCTGGGATTCTTGCTTCCTGGAAGTTGTGAGCTAACACACTGAGCCTTCCACCCACTCCTGCATTGTTTTTAATGGGACATACTTCTTCTCTTGCATCAGGAGAGCGGGAACAGATGCTGACTTGACACTTAAGGGCTCATGTGTGGAGCATCCCATAACCACTGTGGGCTTAGGAAAGGCTGCTCCTATCTCAAAGTAGCCCAGTCTCGTCTGGCTGCTTCAAAGACCATCGTTAGCGGAGCAGGAGCTTCAAAGCATGAATTGTGTGCTCCCCTGGCTTGGCTTTGGTGCTACATCTGTCTCCCTTGCTGTGTGGGGATGTGTTCTTGGTGGTGGGGTGAGGAGGGCTGCCCCAGGACACATGGCCCAGCAGCTGGGCAGCCCCAGTGCTCTGAGCTCAGCTGTGCTGTCTGCGCAGGGTGGAAGCGCTCGGCCCACATTCCCCTCCTTTAAAGTCATAGGAAACAGAGCAGGAAACGATGTCATCTGGTTCCCTCCCCTCCTTTTTCCCTGTTGTGTTTTTCAAACCACGCAGTGCTGTTTACACTGGCCGATAAAGGCCATGTCCTGCACACCCTGCGAGCTTGCAGGTTGGGCAGAAGGCACAAATCGAGGCTCACATTTCACTGCTGGCTCCAGCACCAAATGGTTCCATCCTTCCCAAAGCCACCTCCATCCCAGGGCAGCATCACCCATCACTTCCTGCAACCTACGTGGTCTCGTAGAACAGGATCATTCTCTGATGACTTCTTGGAGAGATCCATCATATTTTTGTTTCAGTTTCAGCCACAAAGAACGCCGAAAGCCCGAGCGGTCCAAGCGCTCCAGGAAATGTCTGTCTTCTATTTTTTTTTTTTTCCAGAACTGCTGTGCTAGGGCTTCTGATGCATGCTGGTAATTGCAAACATTCCCCTTTGGACTAGTTGCTGGGTTATTGTTATGTGCCTGTCACCATAGCATCTGGGCACAAGGCAGGAATTCAACAGCCTCGCTCTCTTCTGGGCAGGAATGATCCTCTTCCTGCTCAGCAGCTGCTTGAAGGCGTTTCAGTCAGAGCTTTGGAGCCTGGTGTTGTTTTATCCCTGTTTGCAAGCTAGGAAACCGAAGCATGGGGTGGAAATGAGACTTGTGAGTGCTGCAGCGGAGAAGCAGTGTGTGTGCCTGCAAACTGATGCCACTGCCCAGGAGCACTGGCCCATCTGATGAGGGACAGTCGAGCTTTTCTTTGCTCTTCCTTTCAGCCTCCCTCTTCTTGCTGCTGTCTGTGGCACACTCCAGTGGAACCTCATGGAGCAAGCAGCCTTTCTTGCAGCCCATCCCTTTAGGGACAGAAATGCCCCCATTCCAGCAGCAGCACTGCCTGGGGAGGGTTGTCACCAGCCCCGGAGTGGTGACAGGGCTGGACCATACCCCTTTAACCCTGCTGGGTCTGGGGAGCTGCTTGGGGCATCCATGTGCCAAGTTCAGCTGCCAGGTCCTTTATTTCAGGTGCTCCCTTCAGCGTGCAAGGCTGGGAGCTGGCAGCTGGTGGTGCATTCTGCTTCTGGGGCTGATGGGGGTTTGCTGAGCTTGGCCTGAGATAAAGCACTGCAGAGCAGATTTCCAAAGGGCTGAGCGTGTGCCAGCCCTGGGGGAGGTTCCTTTTGGAAATAGGTGCCTGGTTGCAGTGGGTTTTGCTTTCCTCTGTTTGTGTGGAAGTTGTCTATGGCATTGCAGCTCTTCATAGTAATAGATGCTATGAGAATTCCTCTTGTTAATTTTGTCAGCTAGACTGCTTTGATTAGGATACGTGACTTGAGAAAGTCCTGATTACTTTCATTCTAAGAGCAGATAGCAAGTGGTGCCACAGCCTTGCTCAGACTCCCCCTACAAGCTGATTTATGGGGTGGTTCACAATCTGTCAGATCTCAAGCCAGATATTGTAGCAGAGGGTACAATTTAGAAGGCTTGTTTGCAAACGTGGCTTACCAGAATATGTGGCTACAGCATCTCTCTTCCGTGTGGGCTGGAGCACGAATAGTTCTGCTGAGCTAACATTTAGTTGCTTATTTTTGCTTAGGTTAAAGGAGGGGCTTAACCATACTGACCTCAAGCACCTGGAGGGTTGCTCTGGGACTCAGCCTGCTTGCAGAGATTCAGAAGCAGCCTGAGAGAAAAGGCAGTAATGAGAGGGGACTGCAGCTTGATGCCATCTTAATTATCGTGATTACGCCGTACATTTTTCTGGCTCAGATTCAGGGAGGTGGAAACTCACCTCAGTCCTGCACACCCCGATTTCCCCTGCAAGAATGGGTTTTGCTGGCATGCATTGCTAACTTGCTGCTGACTTTGTTTGTCAGGTGGAGGCAGAAGCTGTGAACCGGGCAATAACCATCGCCAACCAAACCAACTGCCCCCTTTACATCACCAAGGTGATGAGCAAAAGTGCTGCTGAAGTCATTGCTCAAGCCAGGAAAAAGGGTAAGTTATTACCCTTGGATGGAAGCAACCTATTAGCTCATTCCATGCAACTCCTTGCCAACATAAGCTTCACCACTACAGGAGGAGTTTCTTTTTCCAGTGTTACTGTCCAGGCTCTCGTTCAGAACGTCCCAAGCAACTGCTTCTGTCTCATCTCCTGCAGAGAAGCATTCAGGGATCGTTATCAGTGCCAGAAGCTGTTTTTTTTTTCTGTTTAGCCTCTTTGCACCCATCCTACTACATGGAGCCATGTGCTATTGTAGAGTGATTCCCTGCTTGACAAATCTCCATGGAGACAGCAAGCTGTGTCCTCTCTCCAGCTCCTGTGCTCGTCCCTCAGTGCTTCCTCCTTAGCTGCTGCTGGGGTCAGAAGTGATGCCAGGAGGAGTTCTGATGGAGCTCTGACTCGTGGGCCCTGTTGAAGTTAATTGGAGCAGCTGATGTGGTTACCAATTCCAGCTCTTGCTTGTGAAATGGATGCTCCTGGTGCTGTAACTCGCAGCCTGGCATCCAAGTGGCAACTGGGATCAGTAGTCTGGGCTTGGCTGGGAATTCCTGTTGCCTCTGTGGGTGCTACAGGAGGGACCCAGACCTTGGGTGCTGCTTCTCGTGGTGAGGTCTGTTCAGGAGCTCCTCCAGGTGCTGCCTTGTCCCCAGGGAGCAAAGGTTGCAGAACACAGTGAGTGCCTATCTCCCTTCTTCTGTGACTAAACCCTTCATTTCTATTTAAAGTGGTTCTGAGTGGGTGAGTAAGCGGGAGGGGTGATTTTTCCCCTCCTTTCCTCAGAAGGGTTGTATTTAATTGTATGCAGTCTCAATAAGCCTGAATAGATACACAGATGACATCACTTTCCATCTGGGTGCTTGGTGCTCGAGGAGCTAATTTCCGACTGCAGCAGTCTTGTGTGTTTGTCTGTGTGTATGTGTGTTAGCTCAGAAGTGTTTTGATCCCATGATTCTTGTTCAGAGAGCTGGTAAGGGGTCTGATCTCCAAAGCAGCTCTCTCTGGTCGTGGTGTAGAAGCAGCTCAAGCTGTTTCGGGTATATTTTCCTCCCTTAGCTCCATTACAGTGGAGATCACGCTGAAATGAGAAGATGTGTTGACATGGCAAAGTGGCTGCATGCTGCATTACCCCAAAAATCAACTTGATGAGTCTGTGCAACTTACTTCTATAGGCTAGGGAAGCCAACTTCAGATTGTGTTTTCTCCTTATAAGGAGAATTAGGGGTATAAATGGCCCACCATTCTCTGCTCCTTTATTCGAATAATTCAATTTAAATGCTGTGCAATTACCCAGCTGGATGGCTCAGGAGGGCCACACACATCATCCCTGCCCTCCCGAGCAGCAGGGGAAGCATAGCTGAAGACTATCCAAAGCAAAAACAGAACAGAATTGATTTGCTAGATGGAAAAGAACGACTGTTATTTAAAGCCAGATGCTCCCAGTGGCATTTGTATGGAGGAGATTCCCCTCAGACTCTGTCTCTGGCAGATCTTGGGAGCTCATTCTCTGCAGAACAATCCTCCCAATGTACTGGCCCACAACAGGCCTCCCATTAATGGCCAGCGTGTGCTTTTTGCCTTTTTCTGGTTTCATAACCCTAGGTGGGGCAGGCGATGTCAGGCAGTCCCTTTTCCTCTGCTGGTGGATCCCCTCTGATAAAACTGATCCTACTCTGGTGTCAGTGAGGTTCTGGAAGCAGCACAGAGGCACTTCATGCATTGTTCTGCCTCAGCCAATGCACCCTTTCCCTAGAACAGTATGGTGGAAGGCCACATTTCTGTACTCCGCGTGGTGAGCCGTGTAAGACCCTGCTGACCCATTCTTGGCTTGCTTTGTTCTAAGTCACCCACATCTTTTGCAAGCTGTGGCGAATGCGTGGAGTGTCTGGACTCAGAAGCCAGATGGACAGGCACTTTACAGGGATTTTGGGAGGGTTTCATTTGGTGAGCAGACCCATGGGGCTACCGGCGTTTGAAGTCACAGCGTCTTCCATCTGCTTGGTGTGCAGATGTGCTGGTGTATTCCAGCGTGCAAAGAAGCGTGGCCTCACGGATCAGCTCTTCCTTCATGTGGTTCCAGAAATGTTAATGAAGAGGAAGAATGCACTGGTGGTTAGTGAACTGGACAGAGAGTCAGAGGACCTGATTTCATTTCCTAGATCTGCCACACATTTACCCTGAACTGCTGTTTTCCTGAGCTGCATTTAGGAATCAGAAACGCTGATACTTCCTCTTAGTGATGTGCTTTCTCTTCAGGCAGTAAGCTTTTCTAATATGAGTTTTTGTCTGATCTGTTCACAGAGCCTGCTCTGATAAACTCAGCCTTGTTAGGTCTTTATTGCATGTATTTCCACGCTTTTATCTGTATCAGTATCTTTAATATTAACTCAGGTATTTAAAGGTTTGGAAACGTTCTTTTTCAGGATGATGCTTTGCTCCTGAAGCCAGGTTAGAGATGCACATTGCTCAGCAGTAACAGTGGATTTGTCTGTATTCCTGTCTCGTAGGCACTGTGGTGTATGGGGAGCCCATCACAGCCAGCTTGGGTACTGATGGATCTCATTATTGGAGCAAGAATTGGGCAAAGGCGGCTGCTTTTGTCACTTCCCCACCACTGAGTCCTGACCCAACTACTCCTGATTTTCTCAACTCACTGCTGTCCTGGTGAGTAGAGCTCTCTGCATTCAATACAAGATGTGTTTCGTCATGAGACAAAGCGATTAATAAAAATGACAGTGGTTGTTGCCAGCTAGCAAAAGGCTGTTTCACCTTTAGGAGTAAAGCTGTGACAATGTGAAACCCATCTGTCGTTGTCTTTTTCCAGTGGAGACCTCCAGGTTACTGGCAGTGCCCACTGCACCTTCAACACTGCTCAGAAAGCTGTTGGGAAGGACAACTTCACCCTAATTCCCGAGGGGACTAACGGGACTGAGGAGAGGATGTCCATCATCTGGGACAAGGCTGTGGTACGTCCTACATCATGGACTGGTTGTGTTTATGGCTGGAGAAGGAGCTTTTGGGAACCCTGGGACTGGTTTTCATAGTGGTCCCATCCTGGCTAATGCAGTGCCTCCTTGCACCTCTCCCCAGGTGACTGGCAAGATGGATGAGAACCAGTTTGTTGCTGTGACCAGCACAAATGCAGCTAAAATCTTTAACCTGTACCCCCGGAAGGGCCGTATCGCAGTGGGCTCTGATGCTGATTTGGTTATCTGGGATCCTGACAGCGTCAAGACAATCTCTGCCAAGACTCACAACATAGTAAGGATGTTTTCTATGATGTGATTTCTCCCGCACCTTTTGTTCTCTCTTCCTTCAGACTCTGCTGATAGAAACCAGAGCCTGTGACAACTGTGGGCTTCTTTACTTATTTTTTTTTAAACCTTTGCCCCAAGCCCTTTCTAGTCTTGCACCCAGTACAGCTCAGTTGTGTGAGTCCAAAGCTGAAATCACATGAGCACCCAGATACTCCCCTCGAGCAACGGGCTTCTTGAGTGTTGGATGTGTGAATCTGAGCACGCAGAAAGCTCTTTCAGTCTTCAAAAACGCCAAAAGGACACGCATCACAGTGTCACTGGTGACCTTTTTAGGCTCGTTGGTGGTGGGAATGAGGACTGTGCCTTTTCTAGTTGGAGTCAGTGATGCGCATCAGCTCCTGGACACCTTTTCTGGAGATCTGAGTCAACGAGTCTGAGTAGATTTATATCGTGTGCTAATCTGTCCCTGATTGCTGCAGGCTTCTGACAGTGTTGAGGCTTTGGTGTGGATGTCCTGCCCCTTGGCAGCATTGAGAAGCAGCAGTAGTGGTGTGGTAGAGGTCCTGGAGTTGGTGAATACCCACGAGGAGGAGGGAAGTTGGGAAAAAGCTATGGCAGGGACCACCAGCCATAACGGGGTACACATGTGGAGTCAGACGTGATTTTCCTGATGCTCATCCCAAGGTTAGCTGGCGCAGGGAAGCACAGGGTAGCTCCCAAACAAAGCAGCCCTTCCTCCTGTCTCTTCATGGTGGCACTGTTGGAGGTTTGTGGCTCACAGCAATGCCCCAGACCTCACATCTGGCTCCTGCAGTGCAAGAGCTGTCCCACCCTGTGTGAAATGGCAGCCCTGTCCCCGCACAAAGGACCGGTTGGAGTCTCCCCGTGACATTTTAGCTCTGTCTCAGAGAAAGCAACCCCTGTTTGCATTTGTTGACAACTTGTTTCTCTGCTGGCGATGAACCTATGGAATGTTTCCCTGGAAAAAACTCCTTGTTCTTTTTTCCATGAATGCTTTCATTCACTCCAGAGCTGAAGGAGCAAAATTTTCTTCCACGCTTGGATCCCTGGGCACATTCTCAAAGAAATCTTTTTTTTTTTTTTTTAAGAAGAAAGGTTTGGTTTCCTTTCTTGTGACTTAACTCTGTGTCAGAATTGGGCACGGATGGCTTGGACTCATTTTACCTGTGCCTAATTTCTATCACAGGCATCCAGACTCAGAAGTTTGGTTGATTTTGAGGTTCTTCCAGACTCATCGCATTCAGTGTGGGGAGAGAAGACTTGCTCGTGTACAGGGGAAGCTCAGGGGCTGGATTTAGTGGTCTGAACCCAGGTCTGCACATATGGGAGCTGACTAGCTCAGAGAGATGGAAGGAGCTTGTTGGATTGAAGATTTGACAACCATTGCCATTTTAATGGGTGTCTTTTTTAGGAAGTGGAGTCTTCAGAATGTTGTAATGCAAATTGCAGATATCTCTAGTGGGTGTTCTCCAGCACAGTCAGGACCAACCACTTGTCACCTCCAGATTTTTGCTATGTTTCTGGGCTAAGCTGAAGGACCACCAGACACAGATGATCTCCATGGTGTTTTCCAACCTTAACGCTTCCACGATGCTATGTTCTTCTAAGCCACTTCTGAGAAGTGGTCTGTGGGCTGAAGACAGCAGATCCCCACTGCGGCTCCTGCAGTGTGCCTCACACACTGTGAAAGAAGAAGAAATTTAGAGGAGCGATGCCCGGAGAGTCAAAGCATCCTATTTAGATCAAGGATAAAACAAAAGCCCTTTGAAAGTCAGGCAGAGCCGTTGCTGCGACACGAGGAGACATAATGATTATGTGGCATCGGATGATGGTTATATTTTTTAATGCTAGAGCAACATGCAGATGTTTTCCAAGCATT
Source organism: Oreortyx pictus (assembly GCA_036925125.1). NCBI lineage: Eukaryota > Metazoa > Chordata > Aves > Galliformes > Odontophoridae > Oreortyx > Oreortyx pictus. Next base: position 2,179,473 of record JAUPFR010000029.1, read on the forward strand.
CACACTGCCGTTGCCACTGTCTGGCAAGGAAATGTTAGGAGCTGGAGAGGGAGATCGTGTTGTTCTTGGAACAGCCTAACTCATAAGTTTCTGACCAAGCATCCTCCTCTGCCACCACAGCTTTTTCATACTGGAACTGGTTTGCTGTCGGTTTAACCACCATTCTAGCTAATTGTAAATCTGCAGCCAAGCCTACCCATACTTATAACACACTTCAAGGTCCAACTCCATCATTAACTCAGTGAAAAAGAGCTGAATCTGTCTCAGAGCTGGTTGCCTGAGTAAGTGTCCCCAAATAGCATGGTGCATCTTCTTCCAGGACACTTCCTGGGTGGGACATCTACCAGTGATTCCTTTAAAACTTCTCTTTTTTTCCATGGTGTAATGTTTCAAATCCCATTAATTGAGGATGAGCAATCCCATTAGAGTAAAACAAGATTGTCCTGGTCCCTGACCCATCAACTGTTCCAAGTAGTCTTTCCAAATACCCATCATTTTTAATATGAAGCTCGGATAAACTTAATTTGGCCTTTAAATCCCAGGCAACGCAGAGGATGTGTGTGCCAAAGTCCATTTCAACCAGGTATGCTTGGAAGTATTCTCATTTAAAACGGGTTCTATTAAACCACAGTACGTATGACCGAGGTCAATGGTTCTGGGTTTGCTTCCAGGACTTGAGGAATTAGTGTGACTGCTGATTGCTAGGCTCTGCTGGCGTGAATGTTGGCCTCATGCTGTCTCTTTGTCTGTTCTAGTCTCTGGAGTACAATATCTTTGAAGGCATGGAGTGCCGTGGGTCTCCCCTGGTGGTTATCAGCCAGGGAAAGATCGTTCTGGAGGATGGGAATCTGCATGTAACCGAGGGGTCTGGACGGTATATCCCCAGGAAACCATTCCCTGACTTCGTTTACAAGCGCATCAAAGCAAGGAGCAGGGTGAGTGCAGCAGCTGGGTGCACAGTGCCACCAAAACTCCCCAGTTGAAGTGGTTGGAAAGCAGAGGCTATCCCTGACTCACAGAACGCACACACTTCACAAGGGAAAACGTTCCCTGGACAGGAGCCATGTGTAGCTCATTCCTCTTTCTTTTCTGCTGTTCTCTTCAGTCATTGCAGGGAAATGCTTTGACTGGAGAATGGGTTTTCTGCAGACTTTGTTCCTTTTGCTCTGTGATTCTTCTGTATCTCAGAGACCTCCGGACAGAGTGAGAGCTGTCTGGTTTGGACTTGAGTCGATCTGCAGATAACCCAGAGATAACCAGGAGAGCATACTGATAGCATTTATGTATCAAACCTTCCAGCAACAGTTTAGAATCCTGATTTGTTGCTAAAGATGCTCCTTTCCCTTCTGTCGGGTACCATCAGATGCTCTTGTCTGGTGACTGGTGAGTCACTGCTTAAAAGTGGGAATGTTCCTATTTTTAAGAGGCTAAAATTGTTGGAAAAGTGTTTGCTGTAAAATACGCCCATTCAAAACAAACTGCTTTCTGATATGCCTTTACTTAGTAAAAAAAAAAAAAAAAACAAAAGCTGATGCTGAAATCAGTTGCAAATGAACTGCAGGGGATTTAAGAAGTTTTTTTCCAGATAAAGTCGGGTTTGAGGGTGTTCCAGTATCTGGAGTATTGCCCTCTCCTGGACAGAACCGGAGCTGTTCTGGTTTGCTGACCGTAAGCAGTCTATACATCCCTTGCAAATGATTTTTCCTTAATTGTTCTGCTGATTAAATTACAAGTGCCCAGAATTACAAACACAAATAATTTAACAGTGGGGAGAACAGCTCTGTGGTTTCTGCTCTGTTCTGGCCTCCTGCAGAAATGTATGTTTGACCTATAAATCCAATTGGGCAGTATCTCAACTGGAATAATTACGTTTAATCCAATCTAAAGCTCTGAAGCTGGAGAAGTGAAGCTAGCCTGGCTTCTGTTTGTGCAGCCCTGGAAAGGGGAAGGGAAGGGGAAAAGGAAAGGAGAAGGGGAAAGGAGAAGGGGAAAAGGAAAGGGGAAGGGGAAAGGAAAAGGGGAAAGGGAAGGGGAAAAGGAAAGGAGAAGGGGGAAGGGAAGGGGAAAAGGAAAGGGGGAAGAGAAGGGAGAAGGGAAGGGGAAAAGGAAAGGAGAAGGGGGAAGGGAAGGGGAAAAGGAGAAGAGAAGGCAAGAGGGAAGGAAAGGGGGAAGGAAGGGGAGATGCTGTTCACCTTTCAAATCCTCTTACTAGAGATGAATCTTGAAATATGTGTCCTTGGCTTAGCAACATGTAGCAAGCTGTTTAGGGCCGTTCTGAAGGCTGTCTGATGCTGAAGCTCCCTGCTCCTGTGTGTTGCAGCTGGCTGAGCTGCGGGGTGTTCCTCGAGGCCTCTACGATGGGCCAGTCTGCGAAGTGTCGGTGACACCAAAGACCGTCACTCCTGCGTCTTCAGCTAAAACATCTCCTGCCAAACAGCAAGCTCCACCTGTGAGGAACCTGCACCAGTCTGGCTTTAGCTTGTCTGGTACGTATTCTTGTATAGGAGCTCTCATAGAGCCCTGTTTATTTCCTTGCTGTGGTTTGAATCCCTGTAGCTCAGTCCTCAGCTGGGTGTGTGCGCAGGGCAGGTCACACCAACACCAGTTGCCAGCTGAGAGCAGCTGTGGGTCTGGCATGCAGCAGGTGGATTTCTCAGTGCACTGAGGGTGGGATGGTTTGGACAGGAACATGAATGTCTTAACATGGTCAGGACAACTGGACTAAGAAAAGAGGCTGAGTGTTACAGGGCAAGAGGCTCAGCAACAAGTTGGAAACAGTGAAGGGCTTGCTAGGAGAAAAGCATTTAAACAGTTGTCATCTGCGTTGGGCTGGGTGTTGAGTGCAGAGGTATTAATGCAAAGCAGATTTCAGCAATATCAAGGCTCTGGAAACAAATGCACCTTGCTCATAGAATCATAGAACGGTTTGACTTGGAAGGAAGGCTGTCTGGTCCAACTCCTCCACCTCGAGCAGGGGCTCCCACAGCTCCATCAGGTGCTCAGAGCACCACCCAGCCTCACCTTGGGGGTGTCTCCAGCAACAAGGCAGCCCGTTCCATCTCACACAGTCTCCCAGCATCCTTCCTTGTCTCCCCCAGGCGCACAGATCGATGACAACATCCCACGCCGCACGACCCAGCGCATCGTGGCACCGCCGGGTGGACGTGCCAACATCACCAGCTTGGGCTAAGGACCAACCCCTTCTGTGCCCGCCTAGCGGACCAGGGGAGGGGACGGGGGCACCTGGAGACCCTTTTTGATTCTTTTAGAGCCTGTGACAGTTACTGCGGGCAATGGGGGGGGGGCTGAAGTAAGACGCCTCTTTTTCGGTCCCCTCAGATTCCCTTCTTACCTTCACCAACCCCTCTCACTTCCCCGTCAGCCCCTACACGTTTGAAGAAAAAAAAAACAAAACAAAACAAACCAACCCTGTTTTGACACCTCTGACATGCAAAAGTAAATGTAAAGAGGGTGTTTGAGATATGTGGCCTCTATGTCCCATTCAGCATCTTTTCTTTTAATAAAGGAAGGATAAAGTGAATTTCCCAGGAGCTGCCATTAAGACACAGACAAAAAGGAAAAAAAAAAGAATAAATAAATTCTAAACGTAAAAAAATAGCTTTTATTTTATTTTATTTTAGTTTTAGTTTTTTGTTTTCCCAATGTCAAGCAGAAGAGTTGTTCAAGGGTTATAAACTGGATGTTCTTTAGGGTTCTGTGTTCCAGCAGCATAGATAGGTGAGCACGGAGGGACACGAATCCCAGTCTGTCACCATTCCCCACCACCACCTCTGAGGCCACTGCATAGCTATCTGCTGCTGAGGGAGAGAAACAGGACCCAGCACTAGGAACTGACAGAGCACATCACACCCTGCCATCGGGTGAGCTAGAACTGTTGAAGACCTTTGTTCTGTTTGGGTTTTTTTTTCCTTTTTTTTTTTGTTTTGTTTTTTTTTTTCCTTCTTGATTCTGCTGCAAATTAGGTCCTCGAGGATTTTTTTTTTCCTTTCTTATTTTTAAAACATTTGTGCGTGTTTTTAATATGTTTGTATCGTGTTTACAAAGCCTTATCTCAGAACTGGGCATCTCCTGGTTCTCCCCTCTCCTTCCCGAGCCTCATTCGAGTTACTGACCCCCACTGGTGTCACTGCCCCCCTTGGTACTTCAGGTGCTCCTAGGATGCATCGTTCCAGCCAATACTTTCCACTTAGCTGCAAAAGGAAGTTGCAATGCAGGTTCATAAGCTATGATCTTCACCTCAGCATAGTAGATCTTGAGCTGGTACAGACAACAGGGCTGGACACCAGCCACAGATCTGGGCAGGGCCTCTTGAGGAGCTCTTAGCAGTTGGTTTGTCTTATTTCCCACAGGTGGCAGTCAGTAAGCAGAGGGCCAGAGGCAACGGGCAATGCTTTGCCTGAAAGATTTCTGTAGCAGCCACATCCCCTTTCTTGGCCATCAATGAGTGGTTATTTAAAACTTTTGAGAGCTTATCTTTAGCTCTCATTGGAAGGCTGCTCTGTTGGGCGTGTGCCTGAGCATCCGTGGCAATTCCAATTAACGTCCAGATGCCCAGCTGTTGTAACTGGGAGCCTCCAAGCAGCTCGATGTGTCAACAGCAGCTGAGAATCTCTCATACGTGTGCAAATTTCACAGTCAATCATTCCTTCAGGGATCTGCCTTTGTGCAAATATTCTTGAGAAGGCCCTGCCCCCGCTTGGATATCTGCCTCAGGTTTGAGAAACCAGAGAGTAAGAGTGGTCCTTGGGTGAACACAGGATCTGGGCATTTTGACCCAGATCAAGAAGGTCTCTTAGCCCTAGAATTGGAGTCTCGTGTTTTCAGGTTTCCAGGACATGGAGAATAAATCTGCACCATTAGAGTCCCACTTACGCTTCACTGGAGGGTTCAGTGATCCCAAGGGCTTGGACCATCTCTTAGCACAGAGAGCTTTCCTACCCACAGTTAACACAGCATTACCTCCACTGTCTGTATGCCTGGCACTTGGCTGTATCTTCTGCTTTCTCTTCTGTTTGTCCTTCACCGACCTCATTTTTCCGTGAGCGTTTTCTTAATGTGTTTATAGGTTCTTTCAATGAGAAACGATATATATGAAGGCTTTTAAGAAGCAACTACCAAATCTGTTGTTAGTCAGTATCAACGCTGGGATTGTCAGAGGATCTTGGGAGCCACGGAGGTACCCAAACCCTCCAGCACAATTCCCATAGGCCCCTTTGAACATCAAAGTTAAGACATTGCCATACTCATCCATGCCTTTCGTATCTAGGTTTAACTCTTGGGTGGTTAGTTTTGCATACGAGTTTGCACTTTGTTTGTTAAGTAATCTGTGAGCGTAATATATATATTGCAGCAATTTTTCACCTCTATGTTAAAACCAATTTGAACGAGTTGGGGGAGAAAAAGAAAGAAATTCGGACCCGTTCCAGTTCTCCGAAACACTCGCGGCTCTTCAGTATTCACTTAAGTCTTCCTTTTTCCTTCGCTGACTCATGATGATGACTTTTGGAGTTTTAATTTGTCCTTCGAAAGGGTAAAAAACAAAAAAAAAATCAAAAAAAAAAAAAAGGTTTTTTGCAGGCTGTGTAAGCATGTTTTATTCCTGTGAGAGCTCGTCCGCTTTGTGTCTGTTTACTGAATGTCATATGTAAATGCTTAAAGAAAAAAAAAAAAAGAAAAAAAAAAGAAGACGACGACTTAATTGATTAATTAACCGCAGTGACTTGAAGCTCTAAAAATAAAATAAATAATAATAATAATAATAATTAAAAAAAAAAAAGTAGGATTTAATACTAGCTGGATTTAACCCTTGGATTTGTGATTGTGAACCATGAGTGGAGGAGCTGTAAGTGCTAAAGCTGATGATGTGTGTAGGCAAAAAAGAAGTGCTGATATTTGACCATTGTCTCAATGGCAAAAAAAAAAAAAAAAAAAAACAAACACCCAACCCCAAGTCTTGTGTTTTATTCCTGAAGAACTCTGTGTTATATTACCATGGGAACTCCTAATAAAGACAAAATGTTGTTGTTTCACTAGGTGCATCTGTGTCTCGAGGCGATATGTGTTTGTGTAACTGCGCACCTTGGCTGGTGCCTTTGACAGATAAGAAGTGCTCTCAGATCTCTGTAATGTAGGCTGGTCAAAAAGGTTCCTTGGAAGGTGATAGTAAAGAGGCCAACAGTGTAATTTCCTGAGCTATTGGCACAGTCCTCGGCCCTCCAGTGTGTTTCCATTTGAGCCCTCATCATGATGGTGGATGAGAGAGAGCCTTCAGTGGAAGCCACGCGCAGATGAGTGATGGGGATGGCTGGAACAACACCAGTGAAGCTTCCACTCTTAGTGGTCAGGTTGTGGCCAAGAAATGGCTCTGGGCATGGATGGAGGTGGGATTTTGCCAATTCAAGGTGAAGGTCACCCATCCTCTGGTCTGGGTCAGCTTAAGGGTTAGTGTTTCATGAGAACCACTAAACAGCAGTCGCCTGCTAACGAAATCACTTTGGTGTGGGGTTCCTGGCTCTTACAGATGGGATGTGCTTATGGGGTTTAGATACATCAGCATGCATGCACTGAAATGGCATAGGGTCAGGTTTGCTGTGTAGATGTATGAGATACTACCTTACTGCAGTGAGAGATTCAGCCTAAAGCACCAATGTTTGGTTAAGACACATCTGAGGAACTCCGTTACTTTTTCTCCTATCGTTATTTCTTCCCGGAGACTCTGACTTGGAAGGAAAAAACGCCTCCTTCAGGAAATCAGTTCCAGGGACTCAGTGAACCCATGGGGGGAAAAAAATCAACAGAAGCGTATAGAACCTGAGGTCGGGAAGAAGTAATCAACAGCCTGATCTTAATGCACTGCAGACGTTCAGGTTGGTGGGGCTGTGCTGCTGCAGAAGAGCACAGGAATAGCTGTGTTGTCAGCCCACTAATCCAGGTAATGCCTTACGCTGGTGCTGAGATCCTGCTCACAGCTCATTAGACATGCACTAATTTGGTTCCCTCCAAGCCTGCTGCTGACTGCTCTGTGGCCGTGCATAGAAAGCCAAATATAGGTCTAATCTGAGCTTAGAACTGATGCAGAATTAGTGGCTAAAAGCAGAAGAAAGGAAGTAGAAGCCGCACAGGATTTTCAAAACCGAAGCTGTTGTGACCCAGTGCTACTTCATGTCTGTATTCCGAGTAGGTGTGTAGAAGAGCCTGCATGATGTGCTCTGACCCAGCAAGTTTCACAGCAGGGAGGGTTAATTTGCACTGTTTTGCATTTTATGATGGATAAAAGCGGTGTTCCTGCAGTTTAAGACCTTCTACCTCAGGAAGAGCTCATCCTGTAGGGTGTCATAGGGTGCACTGTGCAGGCCCTGGGGGCAGACTGGGAAGGTCCTACAGTACATGGAGCTCTGCAAGTACTCTTGGGCATCTAATAGCACACCAAAGTGCACTGTGAGGCCTCTGGGTCACCCTGGAGCACACATTTGAGCCCTGTGGGTACCCTTGGGCACCCAAGAGTACAGACTGGAGCCCAGAGAGGCCTCTGGGGTGCCCTGGAGCACAGCAGTGAGCCGTTTGAGTGCTTTAGGGCACCCAGGAGTAGAATTGTGGACCCTAGGTGGCCTCGAGGGCACACAGGAATGCCAGGATAGTTCCCTCAGTGTGCCTGGAGATGCTTCCATGTGTGTCTGAATGGGGGGCCACTGGGTAAGCCCTAGGCTGTGATTGACGGGTTGTAGACAGGACTGGGGAGTATTGGGGATCTAGAAAGCCCTGATGGGGGATCTAGATCATGGTGGGAGATATTGGCTTTGTATTACAAGGTTCTAGATGATACTGGAAGGCACTGAGATGCTGTAGGTAGTACTGGGGTTGCACTGGAAGTGTACTAGGATGTTCCAGGTAGAGTTAGGGGACAGTGGAAGGGCAGTGAGGAGCTACTGACAGTACTGGGGGGTACTGGGATTGCACTGGGGCGCTCTAGGCAGTACTGGGAGCACTGGGGTTGCACTAAGAGGTTCTAGACAGCCCTGAGGGATACCGGGAGAGCACTGGGATGTTATTAAAGGGCTGTAGACAGCACTAGGGGGCAATGGAGAGCTTTGGACAGCATTCGAGACGGTGGGTGGGTTCCGCTGTGCTGGAAGGCACAAGGAGGGATGTCTGGGTAGCACTGGGGGACAGGTAATTGAGGGGCTGCAAACGGCACTGGGTGTGTGGGGGGGGGGGTACTCCAAGCAATGCTCGGGGACAGTGTTTTTCTGCTGTGAGGTTCTGGACAACGCTGGGAAGCACAGGGAGGTTATTAAGGGACTGCAGACAGCACCAGAGGGCACTGGAGAGCTTTGGACAGCGCTTTTTGGGGGGGACTAGACAGCACGGGGGGGGGGCACTGGTAAAGACCTGGGGGCTCTGTGGAGTTATTGAGGGGCTGCAGGCAGAGCTGAGGGGCTCTGGGCAATACTGGGGGGTATGGGATTGTAGTGTGGGGTTCTAGACTGCCGTGGGGGGGATAGTTGAAGGGCTCTGGGCAGTACTGGGGGCTCATGGGTGACTCAGGGATGGGAAATCTTTTTTGTTTTTTTTTTAAAAGGAAATCATTATGGTTACAGGAAAGTGTTGGTGGTGGGCTTCTGCCCTCTGTTCCTGGGCCATAGGCTCCAGCCCCAAACCCTCAGAGCCAAGGCACTGCAGGGCTGATACCTGGAGCAGAAAGTTACCCTCAGTGACCCCTGGTAGAGACGTGCTGGTGTCCATCCAGGCCCTCATGACCATCTCTGGGGCAGTGTAATGCAACAAACACACTGGTGTCCTGGAGGCTGCCACTGCCAGCCCCATCCCTTCCCCTCCAAAAACCACCTCACCCCCCAAAAAACCTTTGTTGGGGTGCAGAATTTTTGGGATGGAAAATTAGGATGTGTTTAGGCAGTGTCCCTGAGGTAGGAAATCACTGTGATGGGATTATTATTATTATTATTATTATTTCTTATTTATTCTTATTTCTTTTCCGTACCGCTTCGTTGATTGGGGTTTAACACAGCCCGCTCCTGCTTCCCATGCCTGCCCTGTTGAATAGGGGTGGGGATGGCCACCATGGGTGGGAGCAGATGGATGGAGGGGGAATCTGCTCCTGTCCTGCTGTGGGCACCCATGGGAGATGCAGGGAGCTCTGGGAGGAGCCGTTCCCACGGCTCAGGGAAGCGGGGGCGGCCAGGGCTGCTTTGCACTCATATAGACGTCTATAGATGCCTTGCATGTAATTGCTCTCCCGACTCCATGCTTTTCTGGTCCTGGGAGTTTTGTCCCAGGAGAGGATTCAGCCAAGCCTGTAGGTCCAGGGCAGGATTTTCCAGTCTGGTGCATCTCATTCCCAGGAGGGTTATAAAGGGGGGTCTATAAGAAAGAATTTAGCAGTTGTCATAGGAGAAGGGGAAATGGTTTCTAAGTCAAAGAGGAGAGATTTAGGCTGGGTATAAGGAAGAAATTATTTGCAGTAAGGTTGGTGAGGAACTGAAACATGTTGCCCAGAGGGACGGTGAATGCCTCATCCCTGGAGACATCCAAGGTCTGAGTGGATGGGGCTCTGAGCACACGATTGAGCTGTGGGTCTCACTGTTCATTGCAGGGAGTTGGGCCAGATGGCCTTTAAGAGTCCTTTCCAACTCAAACCATTCAGTCATTCTATGTGGAGCAGTGCTCTATGCCATCTGCTCCAAAAAGTTGCTGTGACCATCCCCTACTGAAGGAAAAGTACCCTTTGTTTTAGCAGAGGGGTCCACACTGCTTTGCACTCTGCCCCAAGGGGAAGCTCCCTCCCTTCCTGCCATCCTTGTGCTCAGCTCCTCCTATGGAGCAGGATGTGGCCGTGGGACAGCTGGGGACAAGCCCCATCCAAGCCCAGCCAAGGGGATGCTCTTTGCAAGGTGAGGAGGGATCTCTGCTGCCTGCAGGGCTGAGCGTGGCGAGGGACGCAGTGCTTGCAAAACAGCCTTGGGATGGCTTGGGAAGGTTTGGGCGGCTCATCACCCCGCCTTGCACAGCCTGGCCAAGCCCAGATGCCCCAGGGAGCCCGGGGGAGCAGCCAGGCAGCGTCTGGGCTCGGCAGCCAACCTGTCAGGCAGGTTTCCTTGGAGCAGCCAACAAAGCCACCAGGGCCGGGCATGCCCCTCCGTGTGCTCGCAGGCTGACGGGGCCGCCCGGCTCCTTTCCTCACCACCGAAGCCATGCGGGCAGCCGGGCTGCTCCTCGCTTGGGTGCTGCTGCGTCCTGCTGGCTCCCAGCAGTGTCACCCCAGCAGCCCCGCCGGTGTCCTCCGCTTCACCGACACCCACGCTGAAATCCGGGTGCCGGCGTTGCACCGCGTGCCCAGCTCGCTGGACCCCCTCTACGGCATCGTCCGACATTACCTGGACCTGATCCAGCAGAACCCCCTTCCCACAGGTGAGTCCCTGGGTGGAACGGTGACAACGTGAGTGTTGCCACACCTTTGGAGCCCTCTGCAATACCTGGTGGGCTTGAAGCTGCTTTGTCCCATCACGGCTTAAGGGGGGGAAGCTGCCCACAGAGGGATAGGGGTGCACCAGGTGGGATGTGGGAGCTGCCCTTGAGGCGTTCACCGTCGCCACGGTTTGTTTGCAGAGCTTCTCAGGGCAGCCCTGAACGACCCCAGCTCGGTGCGGACATCACAGGTGAGCAGCGACGTGGGCATCCGACCAAGGATTAGGGAAACGTGAAAGCAAACAGATGGAGCAACCCCCCCCAAACCACTCTCTGCCGTCACACAGGTGGTGCAGTACGAGCTGGGCTATGTCATTTGTGCCGCGGTGGCTCTGCTCTTCACCGTGGCTGTGCCAGTGGCAGGGCTGTGCTTCTGTTACTGCCGGAGCCGGCGGCGGTGCGGGGGCCGCCTGCGTGCCCACCGGCGCTCCCTGGCCTGCCGACGCCGCTGCCTCCTCACCTGCCTCTCCATCACTTCCATCATCATTCTGTGAGTGCCCTAAAGTGCCTCACCCCAAGAGGTTGGGAATGGGGATGGAGGTGGGGTTGGGGATGCTCTGTGGGACTTTCCCATCTCCTCCTGCTTGTCCCTGGCAGGACCAGTGCCATCTGTGCCTTGGTCACCAATCAGCGAGTGAAGGAGCAGATGGAGCCGGGGCTCGGTGCTGTGCCGGCCACGCTGCGAACACTGCGGCAGCACATTGCCAACGTCCCCCAGGTGGGTGCTGGAGTGACTCTGCTGTGCCAGGGCAAAGCGATTTGGGGAGCAATGAGATGGACGCATTTTTAACACAGGGCTTCCTCTGCTCCCTGAGGATGCCCCTGCACACCAGCTCCTCTCTCTTTGCAGGGCGTGCAAATGGTGGTGGACCAGTTTGAAGTGCCCCGGCAGCAGATCATCTCTGACCTGGGGGGTAAGCACTGCTCAGGCCCCCCAGTGCACCCCATTCTGGGATGGAACGAGGGGCTGACGGTCTCACGGTGCCTTGCAGGGGTGAGCCGCAGCGTGGGGCTCTCTATCCACACACAGCTGAAGGCAATGACATACGCAGCACTGGCAGACCTGCAGGACAGGGCAGGAGGTAATGCCGAGCACAGTTAACCCGGGGCTGCTCCCAAAGCCTTGCTTGCAGACAGGGGTATCCGAGTGGAGCAGCGAGAACTAGCCCTGGGCTTTCTCTTTAAGACCTACAGACCTCGCTGCACCATTTACAGATTCTCAACAAGACGGTCCGAGTGCTGACAGCGGCGCGGGCCGAGATGGAGCCAGCGCTGCGGGAGCGACGGCAGCGCGTGGTCGCGCTCCTGGATGATCCACGCTGCACCTCCTGTGCCAGCGTGCTGGGCAGGGCACAGAGCCTGCAGCTGGGCGCTGACTACAGCAAGGTGGGATGGGGTGCTGGGTCCCCCCCACCCCTCCGACAGTCCCAAGGCTCATGGGATGCTTTCCCCACCCCCAAGGTGCCCTCGGTGGAGAAGGTTTTGAAGACGTTGGCTGGTCTGCCCCGAAGTGACTTTGCGGAGATGATTCGGCAGGTGGGTGGAGTGAGGTGGCTCAGTGCCCATTGCAGCCCCAGCTGTGCCACTCACAGTCCCTCTTCTCCTCACAGGGCAATGGTACTTTCAATTCTATCCCGGAGCTGGCTGTGGAGAGAATGGCACAAGTGATCCAGGGTGAGCAGAACCCCCACAAGGAGGAGGGATGCCCTCCGTGGGGCAAATCCTGATTCAGAGGAGGGGTGGGACACAGGGATCCCCTCCAGTATAAGAATCATTAAGATTGGAAGAGACCTCCAGGATCATCTTGTCCAACCCCGACCTACCCCACCATGCCCACTGACCATGTCCCTCATGACCACACGTCCACGGTTCTTCAACATCTCCTTGAGACAGTGACTCCACCACCTCCCTGGGCAGCCTGTGCCAGTGGCCAACCACTCTTTTTGAAATTAGATTCTTCTTAATGTCCAACCTGAACGTCTGTTAGTGCAAGCTGAGGCAATCATCTCTCGTCCTATCACTGTTACCTGGGAGCAGAGGCCAATCCCACCTCTCTGCAACCTCCTTTCAGGGCGTTGTAGGGAGATGTAAAGTTTCCTATGAGCCTCCTCTTCTGCAGACTGAACAGTCCCAGTTCTCTCAGCTGCTCCCCATAAGACTTGTGCTCCAGACCCTTTGCAGCTTTGTTGCCCTTCTCTGGACGTGCTCCTGGGCCTCAGTATGTCTCTTCATCTTGCAGAGCTGCGGGAGGAGATGGCTCGAGTGTCAGAGAAGGTGCAGACCATAGCTGATGGCTTCCCCCTCCCTGACTACACCCGGCACGTCAATGAGGCCCTCCTGAAGGCGGAGGACAGGAGTCAGCCTTTCCTCCGGGAGGTGGAGCGCTTCGAGTGGTACAGGTAATCCAACCGGGCACAGAGGGTGCAAAGGAGGTGGGGGTACTGATGCTCTCTGGGCCCCATCTGGGACCGTATCTCGCTGAGGTTGGAAAAGACCACTAAGATCATCCAGTTCAACTGTCAACTTATCCGCACCACACCCATAGAATCACAGAACCATTAAGGTTGGAAAAGGTCACTAGGCTCATCTAGTCCAACCCGTTGCTTCCCCCAGGTGGGTTGCAGGTGCAGTGCTGTGCTCCATCGTCCTCCTCATCGTCGCCTGCAATGTGGCAGGGATGGCTCTGGGGGCATATGGACTCTCCAAGAGGGAGGACCCAAGCGATTACGAGTGCCGAGGAGAAGCTGGCGCCAAGTTTCTCATGACGTAAGCATTACTCCAGGGGGGTCCCAGGATCCTGTGGCCATCTCATGCCACCCCCCCCAAAAAAAAAAAAAAAGCCCAACAAAACAGAGGGACAAAAGCAAAGGAACCAGGAGCTAGCTGAACTGAAAGGCTTTTGTAGATACCGCCTGCGCCGGAGGGTTTGGGAGAAGCTGCTCCTCCCTGGGAGCCAGCAGCTCCCTCGCCCAGCTGGCGTGCCCAGGCGCAGGAGGGAGCTGCAGGGCCAGGCAGGTCACCGCAAGCCCGCTCAGGTCTGCAAAGCTGCCTTCGGCACCTCCTCTCCCTCTTTCAGTGGCGTGGGCCTGGGTTTCCTGTTCTCCTGGCTCCTCATCCTCATGGTTTTCACCACCTTCTTGGTTGGGGGCAATGTCCAGACGTTGGTTTGCAGGAATTGGGTCAACCAGGAGATTTACAAGGTGGGTGAACGTCTGTCTGTCGCTTCATTCATTCACCAAGATACCTACGAATGCTCTGCCTCCTCTCTCTGAACCCTACTCAGAATCATAGAATCATGATATCATTAAGGTTGGAGTAGATTGTCTACTCCAGCTGTCCACCTACCAACAATGTTGCCCACTAAACCGTGTCCAGAGCTCTGCCATTCTGGAACACCTCCAGGGACGGTGACTCCACCATCTCCCTGGGCAGCCTGTGCCAGTGCCTGGCCACTCTTTCGGAAAAGTTTTTCCTAATATTCAACCTGGAAGCCCCATCCTACACCAAAAAATTAAGATTACAATTGGATTGCTGGGTTTGCAGTGGGAAATTGGCTTTGCACTGGTTCTCTTTCTTCGTGTGACTATGTTCCCACCTGTATCCCGGTCCCCGGGTGTTTGGGAGTGCTGGGGTGGCTCTGAAGTGCTCGTGGTTGGCTTTTTAATACATGCAAGATTGGCTCCGGATGGGGTGGGGTACCCCAGAACACAGCTGTGAGGGGCAGATCATCCTCAAAATCACACCTGGGAATGTGTGTCTGACCCTGCCCCTCTCTTTCTGACTTGCTCAGTTTATTGACACCCCTGGGAACCTGCCTCCATCCATGAACCTCACCCAACAGCTCAACCTCAGGAGGGACTCCAACCTCACTGCTACATACCGGTGGGTGCCCCGAATCGGTGGGAGGAGTGCTCACTGGGGGTGATGCTGACTGCCCCTTCACCTTGCAGGGAGTGCAAGAGCGGCGCGGGGCTGTGGGAGGTGCTGCAGCTGGAGAAGTCCTACGACCTGGATGAGCACCTCAGAAGCCCCAAGGTGAGGACTGCCTTCAAGCAGAGCTGGAAACAGCGCAAGAATGCTTTACTGGGGTCACTGGGACAGAGGTTCCAGGCCCTGAATTTGCAGCATCCCTATCTCATCCCTGCAGTACATGGCCAACTTCCAAAAACGACTGGGTGACTTCACGACACAGCTTGGGGATGTGCGGTTGCTCCGCAGCGAGGGCAGGAACGACCTGGAGACCTTTGCCCGCAGTGGTGTGGATGAGGTGGACTATGGGCGCTTCCAGGAGGAGGTGAGGGGATGCTGGCAGACATCTGGTTTCCATGACAGTGGACTTTCTGGGGCTGGATTTCAAGCTGACGATGACTCTGTTTTCCCCTAGATGAAGATCCCCGTGGTGCAGACCAGCCTCCCTGCTCTGGCTCGGAGCCTGGAGGGGCTGCAAAAGATGCAGGTGAGTGGCATGTAAGACAGCAGCAGCTGCCTGCGTATCCACAGGGCTGTCCTCACCCTGCTGTCCCCCTGCAGAGGAATGGCACGGTGGCAGGACGGCTGGCTGCCGAGGCCAAGGCTCTGTGGCAGATGCAGAACTCCACGGTGCAAACTCAGGAGGCTCTGGTGGTGAGTTCACGCCTGTGAGGCAGCTCATGACCCTGGAGGGAAGAACAGGGATTTTTCAGCTTTCTCACCTCCCTGTCCTGTAGGCGAAGCTGGGGGAAAGTGTCCGGTTCCTTTCACACTTGGCACCACACCTGCAGGTACTTCCTTCAGCTCTAAAAACATACATGGGGCCCTATTTGTACAGCATCCCAAAATGAGTTATAGGGTGATGGAGACCCAGGAATGATGCCAGCCCAAGAGCATCGGTCCCATCCCTGGCAGAGGTGCCCCATTGTGTTTAATCGAACCTGCACCCTGCCAGGAGTGCAATCCCATAGCAATCTAACCCAATTAGAGGTTTCACCCTGGGACGCCCATCCCACCAGGCCCAGTGTTGCTCAGAGCCATGAGGGTTCTCTGTCCTCCCTGCACTTCTTTAGGAGCGAGTGAAGACCACTCTGGCCACCATTGCATCAGTGGAAGCCCGGCTGCCCATGCAAGCCCAGCAGATCTTCCGGCAGGTGAGACAGGGGGGAAATAATACCCCACAGCTGGAGAAAAAAAAGCAGTAAAACATCTGGAATCGAGGCTGGAGCCTCGAACCCTCTTTCTAAGCCCAGCCTTCATGCCAACTTCCTTCTGCCCAGGAGATCGGCTGCTTCATGAGGAAGGAGCTGCGCTACTTTGCACAGTACCTGCACTGGGTCAGACAAACGGTGGGTGCTCACCTTTGTCAGAGTCAAGACAGCAAGCTACATCCTCCCGAGCTGGGTGTGATCCTCCCAGTCTGGATGTGATTTTAAGCTTGGCCTCCCCCACCTCTTGTTCCAGTTGAAAGAAGATGTGGCTTCGTGTCAGCCTCTCGCCACAGCCCTTGACAATGGGAGGGTGATCCTCTGTGACCGCATTGCTGACCCCTGGGTGAGGACCCCACTGCTGCCCACCACACTGGGACCAGCAACCTCAAGACTCCCCAAGCCCCTCTGGACCCTCAGTTCTGCCTCTTGCTGTGCAGCCCAGCAGGGACCCATGTGTTCTCTCTTTGCAGAATGCCTTCTGGTTCAGCCTGGGGTGCTGCACCTTCTTCCTCATCCCCAACATTATCTTTGCCATCAGGCTCACCAAGCATTTCCGCCCCATCCGCAACCGGCTCATGTAAGAAGCGAGCATGGGGCGTGCAAGTTCCAGTGCAGAGTGGGTAGATGTGTGCTCCTCCTTGGATATCTGGTGTTTTCTCCTTCTCTCTCCACAGCTCTACAGGGTCAGAGGAGACCTGTCCCTTCCACATCCCTCGTGTCACAGCACTGAAGCTCTAGACCAGGCTCTGCAGGTATGGTGGAGGCTGACACCTGGGCTACTTGCTGCATGCCCTATGCATCTCAAACATATGTCCAAGCATGGTAGGGCTTCCTCCTCCTCAGCATCCTTCCTGTGTGTGAGGCATATCCAAGTGTTGTAGGACTCCAAGTCCCTCCAGCAGTTCAATGTCCATGACATCTGCCTATCTTTCTTGACCACAGGGACACCCATGTCCATACACTATAGGGCTCCAGGTCCTTGCAGCATCTCTTCCTCAGTGTCTGAGCATCATCAAGGACCTTCCTGGAGCCTGGCTGACTGGGGACCTCAGGCAGCTCCCACTGACCGCTGGCTCACCCGCTGCACGCGCAGACCCCTCTGCGACGCATGCCTGGCTCCCCCTCGCTCACCGCAGCCCTCCTGCAGCAGCACCCCGCAATGCTTCTCCACTCCCAGGATGGAGCACATTAAACCTTCCTGAGCCAAACCCAGCACTGCCTGTTTATTTTTGTGATTTTGACAGGAAACGTTCAGGCCTGGGGGCTGCAGCCCCTCGTGGGACCATATCCAGCCCTCAGTCCCCTCTGCTGCTAAGCCACGTTGGAGAAGGCCTCAAAGTCACAAGGATAAGGGTTAGAGGGGTGGAAGGGCCTTTCTCATGCAATGAGGGCAAGACCACAGATATTGAGACCCTCGACACCTTGGGTCTTGGGATCCTGAACACCGTGGGCCTTAGTACTCTCAACACAGTGGGTCTTGGCATCTTGAATACCTTGGTTCTTAGGATTCTGAACACCTTGGGTCTTGGGACCCTGAAAACTTCGGACCTTCGGACCTTCAACACCTTGGGTCTTTGGATCCTCCAGCCTGGGCCTTCAACACAGTGGGGATATTCATCATTTATGCCTCTTAATTATTATTTCCTGGCCCTGACTTGTGCTCCTGGCACTCACCAAGGAGGCAGGTGAAAAAAAAACTGCCAGCAGGCTGAGGACCAGGAAAATCCCTTGCTCAAGGTCTGAAAAATGGGACGTAAGCAACCCCACCTCTTAAACGTAATTAGAAGTCAGTCCAGGAGGAAAAAATGCAGACTAAGTCTTTTTTTTTTTTTTTAAGGAAAGCAACTCTTTTATGGGAGGAACCATTGTGTGCTTCAGGTTTGGTTCAGAAGATGCATATCTGTAAAGAAATGCAGCTGGGGACTTCCATGTCCAATTCACAGTACTGATGGTTTTGTGGTAGGAAGTGTCTGCATCGCTGCAGCATCTTTTATCATCTTCAAAGATCTTTGTCTCTAGCAGCGAGTTATTTTTTACAAAATCTATAAAGCAGTTGACAGATCTGTGCTTTCCAAATGATGAGGATTTCCCCGTGTTTCCCCTACTGAAATACTCTCTATTTG
The DNA here is from genome assembly GCA_036925125.1 of Oreortyx pictus. NCBI lineage: Eukaryota > Metazoa > Chordata > Aves > Galliformes > Odontophoridae > Oreortyx > Oreortyx pictus. The sequence continues at coordinate 2,197,279 of JAUPFR010000029.1, forward strand.
GTAACCAACAGAGAAATGCCTCATTTTATGCATTATTAAAGGGCAATTGCTACCCAAAGCCAGCAACAGCACATAAAATGCCCATGTTATGCATTATTTAGGTTGTTTCTGCCCAAAGCCAGCTGGTTCTATGCACCATTTACCTGCAGAGGTCAGCACTGGAAAGGGTTTTTTGCGAAGAGCTTTGGTAACTGCAAGGTAACCACTACGAAAATATTTGTTTAACTGACCTGTTGATTAAAAAATGATGCAGATGTGCCAACAAAGGAGCCTAATTCAATTAACTCTTCTTCCCAAAGTTGTTTCTTAAAGCCTAATCACAATGCATGAAGTGCTGCACATATGAGTAATGAATAGAAAAAGAATAAAGTGCTGTAAATACGTGTGGTCAGTGCTACCATTGCTCTGCTCCATGCCTGGGAGGTAAGTGGATTGAAAACGTGAGTGGATGCATCACTGGGTTAATAGTAAATTACCAGTGAATATTCCAGAAATTGCCCTAAACCAAGTGGGTTAGAGTTTTTTCTTTATTTTTATGGGGGAAAAAAGGAAATGAGGACAAACTTGGTTAACGATTCCTCAGCTGAAGCAATGCCATGGTTTATGAATAACCTCCAGTCCTCTCCTAAATGTCCCCTTGTGATGGTTTAACTATTAGTGTTCATCTAAGCACCACCACTGCCTTTCAGAAGGAGAGGAAGAGAAGTTACAATGACAAGACAAAATAATACTTGTGAATTAAGAATAATTTAATGGAGGGAAAAAAAAAAGAGAAAAGAAAGCAAAAGCTGTGCAGAAACAGAAGGAGAAAACATTCTCTTCTTTCCATGACCAAGCAATACTTGGCCAATTCTTGGCAAGGAGAGCCTCAATACACGTAGCAGTTCTTTGGAGGAGAGAAGGTCTTATTACAAGAGGATCCCATCCTTGGGAGAAAGTGGCTTCCCCCACTTCTTCAGCTTTTATTGGGGATATCATAGAGTATGGAATGTCCCTTTGATTGGTTTAGGTCAGCTATCCCAGCAATAAGCCCCACAAGCTCTTGCCAATTCCCAGTCTATTGGAACCAAAGCTCTGGTGCCATGTCAAGGCTGGCGCGCCTTCTCTCCACTCTGTTGTTTTGATTGATAACATAAAGACTTCAAATGGCACATTCCAGCTTCTGAATGCAGTGGTCTTTAATTAAAGTGAATATCTCCTTCATCAGAGTTTTTGGTTTGTTTTCTTTTTTTCTTTTCCTCCCATCTGATTTTGTCTTGGCTCAGTGCTCTGTGCATTTACAGGACTTGAACCAAACCAGTGTTGATTGAACTGCTTGCCTTCTCACATTTTCTCTCTGGAAATTCAACGCCTGCAGCACCTCACCTAGCATACATACCTCCCTCATGCTCTAACAGTGACCCCGAGAAGTGTCTATAATTACTATAATCAATAATTCAATGGCTGGAGGGCAGCAGGAGCTCTGGCGCCAGCCCAGGTGTAGTCCCCTACCAGCAGCTATTTCCAGACACCAATTCCTCTTCTCTGCTCCCAGAACTAAGGAAAAAGAAATACAGGAAAAGTGTTTGTACCCCCTTCTAACACAATCAGCCTATTTCTGGAATTAAAATACCATGAGGGTATTTACTATTGTTGTTTCATTTCCCTTTGTTTCTCTCTTTTTCTCAGAAGACCAACCTGTTTTTCTCCAGAAAATGGCCCCATGACCTTTCCCATCTGCTTCTCTCATCATCCCTGAAAATAGCTCCAAAAGCTGAGGCACAAAATTGCAGCACCCCCAGCTGCCACAAAGAGCTCCAATCTCTGTTTTCATCCCAGACTCCAAAATGTTCATTTTTAAGATATTTGTTCAGAAGAGTTATTGTGGTTAATGACGGAACAATAAGACCCCAATGTGCAGCTTTATTTCATTTAATCCCAGCTGAGAGGTTGATGTAACTGCACTGAACTGAGCATCTTTTATTTAGTTTGTGTAGCGGGTGACCCAAGGACTCCTTAGCAGAGTAACCCCAGCTCCCAAACATGCTGAGAACTCACGTCCCAGAGGCTTTGCTACAGCATAATTCATTTTTTACGTGACAAGATCCTTGCACCAGCATTACCACAAGGATATTTTCAACAGTGCAGATGTTTCTGGGCAGAATACAGCCACAAAAATGCCCTGGGAATTAGAAATCGTGTTGCATCGTTAGTACTGGCTATTGTTTGCTACTTCACAGCTGTGTGTGAGGCTTTGCCTGCAAGAAGCCTCACTGTGCTAAGTTTGACATGCACAATTTACCGGGTCCTTGGTCAGGTTTATGTCCCTCCATCCTCCCTAGACAGCAGCCCCGTGACAAGGTTGCATGGTTCTTGTAATCCAGTCCATCGTGGCTCCGTGCAGATTTAACATCAATTTTATTATCCCATTGGCATTAGCACTGTGTCCAGGAGCTGGTAAGAGTTGATTGAATCACATAATGAATAGCACGGGCATTTTATGTGCTGTTGTTGGCTTTGCATAGCAATCATCCATCTAGAAGCAAGAACTGTATCCTTTAATTTTTAATCACAGATTGGATACTAGGAACAATTTCTTCTCAGAAAGAGTGGTGAGTCACTGGCACAGGCTGCCTAGGGGGTGGTGGGGTCACCATCCCTCGAGATGTTCAAGAACCGTGGAGATATGGCACTGAGGGACATGGTCAGTGGGCATGGTGGGGTGGGTGCCTTAGTGGTCTTTCCAACCTTTATGATTCTGTGATTCTATGGCTCTTTGATGACACCAGAGAAAGATGGTTAAAAAACTCTGAGCCTCATCTGCACCCAGAGCAGAAAATTTGCATGAGGGGAAACACTTAAAAATCTTAGTTTTTCACTTGGAAAAAAAAAAAATCATAATAATTCCAGATCTCAGCTGCCTTCAAACTCTGGCTGAAAAACAGCCACCGTCCCTAAGGACAAACCTTTCGGATGATCCCAAGTGCTCCCAGATGGGAGGGGGCACACAGCCTCTGAGCTGTCTGTGCTTTCTGCACCACTTGCATCCCCACTGCTCAGTGCTGAGGTAGCCATGGAGATGCCCATGGGGAGCACTGTGCCCATGACAACTCTGCGTGAGCATCTGGAGCATCTTCAGAGCAGCATTTCTCTCCCCAGTCCCTTCCCTGCACCAAAGCGTGGTTATTGTCTCTGAGTCCCACCCAGCAGCAATCCCCCTACCGAAAGAAAAGGGCAGAGTATGAAATGTATGGAGCAGATTTGGCATCTAACATCCCTGAGTATTTGGTATGTAATATTCCTTTGGAATAGAGTGTCTCTTTGGTACGTAATGTCAGCACAAGCCTCACAAAGAGCCTTTCATTTTGTTGCTTTGGGGAAAAAGGAAAGCTTTGTAATAAATCTCAGGTCAACCTCCCAGCTGGAAGATGTGCCAGAATGTGCACATCACGTGGGAAACTCAATGCATTAAAAACCCTAAGGCTGAAAACCTACAAAATTTCCCACCCAAACGTGTGCATTGCCCAAGCTCTGCTTGTCTTTGCTTTATCTTATTGACACCCAACCGTGGGAAAGGTAGAAAGCAAGGTGATAGCCCTGGATGGGTTTATCTGCAGGGAGAGGGGGGAAATGGGGTTAAGGGGATTTGCACACTAATTTGTGAGCGAAGTGGGTTTAATCATCTCATCCTCCCTGAGCTCTTGAATTAGAAATCACATCACAGGAAGCGAGAGCTGGATTCTGTCCCCAGTGAATAAACAGAGAAAAGAGCTGGACCAAAGTTATCATGGAAAAGGAAGAAAATAGAGGTAATTGAAAAATACAGAAAATAAAATATAGATAATGAAAGTTTACATTTCTTTTTAACATTTCTCCGTCTCCAGCATTTTGTCACATCCTGCCCCATTTCAGAGACAGCCCCGAGGGATGAGTTGGGGGGTTTAGGGGTCGGAACGAAGTGATCTTGAAGATCCCCTCCAAGCTAAGCCATCCTTCTAACGAGCCTCTCTTTGCCCTTCCCACCATGGGACGCGACGTTGCCGTACGTCAGCTTTGGGCAGGCTCCTGCAAGCACTCAGCACGCAGCTGACGCACAGCTGGATAGGAACTGGAATGGTGTCTGGATGACTGATGGGAAAACGATGGCAATGAGAGCACCTTCTGCTGCTCGGGGTGTGCCCTGGATTATTTTTGAGGAGGTGACCTCAGTGCCGCGCTACGTCAGCTGCTCGTGCTCCCATTGCTGAACGCCTTCCAAGGGGATTGCAAGTTAAAAATAAATGGAAGAGGTGAAGGAAAGCCTCCTGGTGAGTCAGATACAACCAGTCCTGAATGAGAAGGAGAAAGATTCAGTTTTTCCTGCAGGGGAGCCAGCGGGGCAGCCTTGCTCTGCTTGGGGAAGGGCTGTGAATAAGGTTATGGGAAGTTGGATTAAAGCATTGCTGCCCAAGTGTTTGTTCCTGCAGCTTTACAGAGCTTTGAAAGAGCCCGAATTCTGGCTGCCCTCGTGTTTTTCAACAAACAAGCGTGTTATTGAGGAAAAAAGAAGGACATAATGTGCCCTTTCTGCTAAGAATTATGGCTCTTCCACTCCCTCATGCTTCGGGCACAGCAATGAATTGTTCACCCCGAAGACACTGATCCCAAGTATCCATGGCAGCTATCCAAAGGATGCATTACTTTTAAACCAAAGCACAGAATCAAATGGCAAAATCCTGGAAGTAACATGATTTACTCATCGCTGTAGACCAATTTCTCCATAAATTCACACATCTATTACATTCAGCAGTGCACTGAGGTTAGGGATGGTCCCATCTGTAAGGAGCTTACACATCCCTGCTTGGAATAGCAGTGATACACCGAGCTTGTTACACCTCTAATCAGATTGGGTCAAGTCAGTGGACATTTATAGCTCTTTTAAGATGCCTAATAGTAAATAGAGGGTGAATGTGTTCTCCATGTTTCACTCATTCAACGAACCCACTTACTGAAGGAAGGAGCTGCAGCTTGGAAACACAATAAGAACAATATCTGACTCATTTGCTGCAAAAGGCAGGAACATTTTTCAGTGCTACGCCTCCAGCAGGAGCCTCTTGCCCACAAGCATCACAATAAAACCTGAGTATCATGGAGAAATTTGCAAGGAGGCATTGCAGGGACCTGTAAAGCAAAGGAAATACAAACATGAGGACTGTGGCTCCTGGTATTCCCATCCCCTCGGGCAGGCAGTGATTGATTTTCTTTTTCCAGGCCTTGGTTTTATCTGTTTAAATAAAGAAGTCCTGGAAACAGCACAAGAGGGTGCTTGAAAAGTTTGCTTTTCTTGCTTTTCCCCTGTGTTTCCTCTCCTGACGTGTTGCTGTGTTGTTTGCATCATTACCTGATGCCAGGTTTAGGCTCCAGGGATGCAAACCCCAGCATAGCTTTATCCAATATGAGCAACCAAGGCTTATGCAACATCCTCAAACTGGTCTTAAACTATTTTTCATACCAGCGTGACATTGAAAATGAAGGTTAACCAAGTGGCATCTGTTTCACTGTGGTGCAGATGCCCTGGTGCTTTCCTTCTCTGTGCTAATGTTGCCCTACTTATTCCCAAATTGCTTTTTCCTCTGCTCTCATCAAGGCAGAAACCAGCAATCACTGAGATGTCTGTTTCACCAGAAAGTCCCAGGGGAGAGCATTTTTAAAGGAAGAGACTGTTCGGCAGCACCACCAGAAAATAAACCAATTTGCAAATGCAAAAACGCACTTCATTACTACTCCATGCGCATTAAGGGATGGCTGTTTGCACACATTACTGCCATTGGAGAGCTCAGAGTGTATCCTAGTGAGAAAATGCTTTCTTAGTCAGTTCTTGACAAAGTGATTGGTGCCCCAAGCCTGTCAGCACTCAAGAGCCATTTGGATAATGCCCTCAACTGTATGCTTTAATTTTTGGTTAGCCCTGAAGTGATCAGTTGGACTTGATGATCCTTGAAGGTCCACCTCAAATGAACTCTTCTTCTCTTCTCTTCTCTTCTCTTCTCTTCTCTTCTCTTCTCTTCTCTTCTCTTCTCTTCTCTTCTCTTCTCTTCTCTTCTCTTCTCTTCTCTTCTCTTCTCTTCTCTTCTCTTCTCCCTTCCCTCTACTTCCTTCTTCCTTTTTCCTTTATCCTTCTTCCTTCTTCCTCCTTCCCCCTTCCCTTTTATTCTCAGATGATAAGTTCCCAGCTCCAGGGTGTGCCTGTAGGATGGTGATGGGCTGTGGGACTCAGTGCCTTATCCAACCTACCATATTGCCCTCAAAAACAAACCTAGTAAACCTCAACCATACCATTTTAATGCCCTCCCTTGCATTCGTGGCTTTCCCCAAAGGCAAGCCAAAATTCCCCAGTGCATTATGTGAACTGTTGCGCATGAATTAAAGTGAAAAGAAAAAAAATCAATGAGAAGCAATGAAGCAGGGTTAGATGGACCCCGTTTCCTCTCCCAGCTGCTCTCATTATTATAACAAAGGCAGTGCCTTGCATTTGTTACGAGAAAAACAACCCATTAATGCTTTCTAACCTGGCACCGATTCCTCCCTCACTTAACATTGTTGCATCCACCTGAGCTGTGGCTGAGGCTGAAGAGGAAGGGCAAAACTCCAGCAGGGATCGATACAGCTCTCAGGTTGCTGACAGGAGCAATTTCACCCTGAGAGACTTAGCACTGCAGAAATGGTCGGTGTGGTTCTGCTGGAGAGATGCTACGGGCACAGCACCTTAAAACAAACGCATCCCATTTGCAGCTGGGATCCCCTACAGGAATGACAATGTACTCCCGAGGTGACCCATTTTCCTGACAAGCAGAACTTGTTTCGATTTTGATTTTTTATTTTAACATAATCTGGCCAGATGGATAGAGGAGAACTTAAAGCACAGAGCTGGGAATCCTCTTTATGGCCAGATGTGCTGCATAATCCAGCGGTGGGAGCTCTGCTGGGGCAACCGTGCCGAGTCCAATCTGGGTGCAATTAGTTCCAAGCTGCAATCACATCTCCTGACCATCACAGCACCGTCCTCTGAGCACTTCAGACTCAACCCTTTTACTGCAGCCTAACCTAAAGGACGAGCCTGGTGGCTGAGGCAGGGTTTCTCTTGTCCTTTAGTGCACTACAGTCACGTATCCTCCCAAAGCGGGGGCTGTAAAACCCTGCCCTGAGCACCACATATCATTTTTATTCAGTTTTTGTGATGCTTCTTGCCACTTACCAGAAATGCACTCTGCCCAAGGGTTTCACTCATCCAGAGCACAACAAACTTTGCAGACAGATCTGTTGGGCACGGTGGGGGTGGGCCCCTGCTCTGGCTTGGTGAGCTTAGGAGGTGTTTTCCAACCTTAATGGTGCTACGATTGTATGACTGAATGGGCTTTGTGGGATGGGTTGGCAGTTGGAATCGCTGATCTTAGGAGGTCTTCTCCAACCTTAAAGATTCCCGGATCATCTGCACTGTCAGCCTGAGCTTATTTTATCCTCTGCCCATCAACCTACACTGCATCTGTCTCTGTACATTTCACAACAGAGTGGATTCTTCTGGCTTCTCTTCAGATGTCTCTTGGATATCGATGAACGCAAAATTCTCTTGAACAAACCAGTCTATCCTTCATGGTTTCGGGGAAGATGGGAAGAACCTGAACGCTATTCTCTCGGAAGACTGCTGGCTGTGCTGCATGGGGTTGGGCTGCACGGCAGCCAGCTCCTCCCCCTCTCTATTTATTCCTTCCCCCCCCCCTACACTGGATCTGGATCATCTCGAGCCGAGCGGTGGCGGTGAGTACTGGGGAAGGGGCTCTGGTTTTGGGGGAAACGAAGCCACTGGGGGCTGTGGAAGGCGATGGGGCACAGAGGAGTGATTTCTGACAGCGGGAGCTGTGCGGTGTTTGTGGTTGAATCGCTTCCAGGGCTGGGGGGCTGCCCTCCTTTCTGTGCCTAAAAATAGAGATTTCAGCTGCCTGCCTTAAGGCAGCTCTGCTCCTCGCCTCTGCTCGTCTGCTCTAGGCTGATTGCGAGCTGATCTCGGTGGGAAATCTTCCCCACCCCCATATCAACCCCGGGTTTTATTAACTCGGCATCATGGGTCCCAGTGGCTCAGAGTGGTGTGGCCCCTTTGTTGGGGTGCAGAAAAAGGGGGGGATTTCTGAAAGCTGGGGGTTATCAGGGAGTGTCTGTGTGCCTTTGTGCATCTCCCGGGCCTTGATTTTGCAACCCAGAGCCTGAATTTCCCAGCACTGCTGGGCGAGATCGGCATCAAATTGCAAACAGAGCATCTTCCTCACACCCAGCACTTCCCCACCTCCCCCTTCCACTTCTCCTCTCTTTCCTCCCTTCTTTCCCAAATCTGCACTTCAGGCCCCAGCACGCCTTGATTTTGGCAGTGGTGCTGGATTTCATCCGCAGAGCCAAAGCCCCACGCACATAATTGCTGCTCAGGATTCTTCATACATCCTCCATTTTCCTCTTCCCCTCTGCCACGCCGTCACTGTGGCACAGATATAAAACCCTCCTTACGGTGCCTGATGCCACGAATCACCTGAATCAATCTATCATCCCCATTCAAGGCTTCTTGGATCTCTCATACATAAATATCCTTGAGTCAGAGGAAGCAACCACCGAACCCAAGACCTCACCCCCAGGTAAGAACATCCCCATTCCCCATCGCTTGTAGGGCTTTAATTGCATTTATTAGGCCTCGGTAATTAGCAGTGCCAACACAACCCAACCCCAGCTGTGTTTATCAGTGCTTTAACACCATTGCATAAACAGGTCAGTGCTGCCAGGCAGGAACATCTCCTGGGCTTTGCCAAAACTTGTTTCCATCCGCGCTGCGTCTCGGGGTTATTTTTCCATCCCTTGCTACGGGAAATCATAAAGCAAGCTGCCAACTTTCTGCTTTATTTCTTACCTCTATTTCCTGAGTCCTTCTTTGGGACCACATGGCACCATTTGCCCATCTGAATTTTGATCACGTCTTCTGGCTGATTTTTAAAGTCATTGATCTTTTCTCCTCAGGTGGGCACTGCAGGATGGGGAAAGCAGTAAAGCAGCAGCCAAGGCTGTGTCCCCCCATCACAGGGAGAGGACAATGCGTCCCCCATGCTCTGATTCTTTTGAGATGGAAAAAGGATGTCATTATCTGAACTGAGGAGAGGGGTTGGTTTGTTTGCTCATGGAGCGTGACGCCATAGTTAATACACAACTGGAAAAGATTGTGTCTTAAAGAAGGAATTGTTGTGTTAGAGGCAGTGTCTCATGAGGGGTGATCAGTGCATCTCATAAAAGAGTCATCTGTTATCTGTATTTAAATACTTTGGGATGAATGGTGATCATTAATCCTGGGGTGGAGGGAAGAAAAATAAAGGAAAAAAAAAAGGAAAAGGGGAAAAAAAATGAAGAAAGGAAAAAAAGGAAGGAAAAGAGGGGAAAAAAGGAAAAGAAAGAAAAAGAAAAGAGAACATACTCAAGGCTCAAACCATGGGCAGTAAGATTTCTCTGTGAGATGAGCCGGGTAGCATACCTAGCCCATTGCTCTGATGGACTCGAGAAACGTGGTGACCTTCACGTGGAAGAGTTTTCAGCTGAGAGATGCTTCCCAGAGCTGGTGTCCCTTACAGCTGTTCCATTTCCTGGGCAGATAACAGCTCATTACAGTGGCATTTTGCCCTCCCACAAGTTCCAGTGTCAGGGTAAGCCTGGCGTGCCCCTTCAATGCCAGCAGCAGAGTGCTGAGTAAGAAGAGCTTCAAATGTGTTAACCAGAGTGATGCCAGTTGCTGGTGCTCCACTAAGGGCTGTTGCACATAACCAGGGACTTGGGAAAGCATGCTGAGTTCCATCCTTTGGCAGAAAACCTCATGCTGAAGATGGCAGTTAGCAGCAGAGATGGAGTTGGAGATTCATGGGAAGGCATACAGCAGATTGCAAGCATGGGGAGGAGGGAGACGCAAGATTTTTTTTTTTTTTAGGGGGAGAGTAAATATTTAAGCCCAAAGCTGTTCATTCTGCAGCTAGGTTAAAGGGGGATGATGTGTGGGATGACATCCTATTTTAGATGGAAGATATTGTGATGCTCACAAAGGGGGTGGGGTCTCTACCCAGTGCCTTAACGGTGCGTGTCCTTGTGCCCGCAGCCATGGCCAGGCTCCTCACCACCTGCTGCCTGCTGGCCCTACTGCTCGCCGCCTGCACCGACGTCGCCCTCTCCAAGAAGGGCAAAGGCAAACCCAGCGGGGGAGGCTGGAGTGCCGGGAGCCATCGTCAGCCCAGCTACCCCCGCCAGCCTGGCTATCCCCACAACCCCGGCTATCCCCACAACCCCGGCTATCCCCACAACCCCGGCTATCCCCATAACCCCGGCTACCCCCAGAACCCCGGCTACCCCCATAACCCAGGTTACCCAGGCTGGGGACAAGGCTACAACCCTGGTGGAGGAAGCTACCACAACCAGAAGCCGTGGAAACCCCCCAAAACCAACTTCAAGCACGTGGCGGGGGCGGCGGCGGCGGGTGCAGTGGTGGGGGGCTTGGGGGGTTACGCCATGGGGCGCGTTATGTCTGGGATGAGCTACCGCTTCGATAGCCCCGATGAGTACCGGTGGTGGAATGAGAACTCGGCACGTTATCCCAACCGGGTTTACTACCGGGATTACAGCAGCCCCGTGTCACAGGATGTCTTTGTCGCTGATTGCTTCAACATCACAGTGACTGAGCACAGCATTGGCCCCGCGGCCAAGAAGAACACCTCTGAGGCTGTCTCGGGAGCGAACCAAACGGAGGTGGAGATGGAGACCAAAGTGGTGACCAAGGTGATCCGTGAGATGTGCGTGCAGCAGTACCGAGAGTACCTCCTGACCTCGGGCATCCAGCTGCACCCTGCTGACACCTGGCTTGCCGTCCTCCTCCTCCTCGCCACCCTCTTCGCCATGCACTGATGGGACACTGCACCCCGGCCCCGTGGCGGTGAGATGAAATCGCGTCCCCGTGCCCACCCATGGGGTGTCCCTTGTCCTCGCTTTTGTCCATCTTTGGTGAAGATGTGCCCCCGCTGCCTCCCCGCAGATTCCGATTTGGGCAACTGGGAGGGAATTTTGTCCTGTCCTGGTCATGGCAGGATGGCTGCCAGTGGTGGAGTGGGATGCCCAAAAATGGCCTTCACCACTTCCTCCTCCTCTTCCTTTCTGGGGCAGCGATATGGGCTCATCCAGCCCTCATTGTCCCTGCAAGAGCATATCTGAAAATCCTCTTTGCTAACAAGCAGGGTTTTACCTAATCTGCTTAGCCCCAGTGACAGCAGAGCGCCTTTCCCCAGGGCACACCAACCCCAACCCCAGGTGCTTGGCACCCACATGTCCCATGGAGGCTGATGGGTTTGGGGGCATCCCAAGCAACACCCTGGGCTACCGAGGTGCAATTGTAGCTCTTTCATCTGCCAATCCCAACTGTACCGTGTACATAGGAACCTGTCTGCTCTGCATTTTGCATGCTGCAAACACCTCCTGCAGCAGCACCCCAGAAATAGAGTGATTTGGGAGTAGTGAGGCTGAAGCTGCAGCAGCTTGGGGCTGGGCTCAGCACATCAGTCCATGCTGCTTTGCTTCCAGTTGAGCCTCGCTGCCCTTTGTAGCCTGCCCAGAGGAAGGGAGCGCTGCTGAATGCCCCAAAAAGTTACACTGAGCAAAAGCTTCTTTCAACATGTGATAGAAAATGGGTGCATCTCACACGGATCAGCCATGGGAGCATCTTTTGCCATCAGCCCCATAACCCAAAGGAGGCTGAAATGCAGCCAAAGGGGAATCAAGCACGCAGGGATGGACTTAAATCAGCTCAACTGGACTGAAATGGCAAAAAGCATGAGTAGAACGAACGCCGAGGGGATGCTGGAGATCCACCTTCCGTGAGCAAATTGTTCAGTGCAGCCAATGGAACTGTTGCTTCTTGTGCTTTGGTTGCTGCTGATGTGTATATAAGCTGTAGCATATGTAAAGTTACACATGTCGAGCTGCTGGCCCCGCGTAGAGCTAATATATATCATGTATGTGGGCACTGAATGCCACTGTTGGCGATACCCAGCCATCCTAAACGGTTTTCACGTCACTGTAACTTAAGTGGAGATATACTTTCAGGATATTCAGCAAAAGAAAAAAAAAATAGAAAAAAAAAATAGAAAATATCAGGACTTGGAGGTAATGTGTGCTTTGTGAGACACAACTGTTTTGTACATTTGTAACGGCGCATGCACTACGTTTTATTTTCTGATATTTTTCTAAATGTTTTGACGTCTGGTGCAAATTAAAACGGGTGAAGCGAAGGTGCTGGAGCCTCCTTCATGCAGTTCTGGCTCGGGTCACCTCATGACCACATGTCCCAGCCCTGGGTTTTGGTGACATCCTGGTCTTGTTGCCTTGTTTCCTGAATTTCTTCCTCTTCTCCCTCCCTTCTATACCAAGCACTCCTCAGGGATATGCTGCAGACAGAAGCTGCATTTTTTTACCCTTTAGGATTGTGGAGTCATTAAGATTGGAAAAGACATCCAAGATGCCCAAGCCCAACCCACCCCACTGTGCCCACTGACCGTGTCCCTCCGTGCCACATCTCCACAGTCCTTGAGCAGTGATGGTAACCCCATCACCCCACTGGGCCACCTGTGCCTCTCCATCTTTCTGAGAACAAATTGTTCTTAATATCCACCCTGAAACCTCTCTGACCTTTCCTCCCATCCCTTGGGCACATCAGTCCCCTTTAACATTGAATTTAGCCAAAATTAACCTCTTCCCACCTCTTGCACAAACAGTTTCAGTGTCATCCAACAACCATTTTCTACTAAAGCCAATACAGCAGTTGAGGGTGTGAACTTCTCCCCATTTAAACCTCGCGTTCTTCCCCCATAATGCAAAACCCAGCATGGATTACCTGGAACATAGCAAAACTTACAACAAAAGAGTGAAGAGTTTGGGACTTTGGCCAAATGATGCTTTTGTTTGAAGTGATTTGGGTTAAGTAAGCTGGGAGTTGGACCCAATGATCCTTACAGGTCCCACTCCAACGTGAGCAGTTCTAGGAATCTAAGATTCTATGCTATTAATTGTGCTGCAATAGTCCCCTTCCTCAAGGACACTATAAGTGTAGGTCTAGCAAGTGATATGCCAGAAAACCCACCCTTTTTGTATTTTTGCCAGGAAAAAAATTTAAAAAAGAACAATTCGGCCCTAAACAGATAATTACTCCTGAGTGCAAACAGCTTGGAAACCACAAGAAGTCCATCGTGGGGATTTGGAGTCCCCATAGGCATTTGGGAATAGGAAAATAAGAGCTTTTCTTCTTGGAGGTAGCTACTTAGAAATGGGCATCATCACATTTTCTCTGATTACTGGTAAGAGGAGCAGTGGGTGGGGTGGACGTTCAGATGGCAGTCCGGAATTGAGCAGGGTTTGTTCTTTGAGTCTGGCTTCAAAAATAAGGGGAAAAAAAGATCAAACCGCAATCTCACACACTGCATCCTTCCTGTGCCAGAGCAGTGCAAAAAGCGGTGGTGAAGAGGTGGATTTGGGGTACAGAAACCCCTATGGATATGTTGGCTCTGCTATTGGGGCTGACAACGTGTGCATGGCAATAGGGTGCACTCCCATGCTCCTGTAGGGAAGGACTGAGCTCACAAAGTGCTCATTTCCCCCCCCCCCAAAAAAAAAAACCCCAACATTCCTTCCTGTGCTTCACTCAGAGAACACAATGGTGTTTCAGCCCCACTGAGGTAGATGGAAACAATGAGCAATGCTCGGAGGAGGCTCATAAAAAAGCACACCCACCCTCCGTGCCCACACAGAGATGAGTTAATTGGTGAAATACTGCAAATTCTGCAGTGTGCTGTGCATGGGGCTGTGCTGCCAAGCAAGCTGGAAACGTTCAGATTTACTGCCTGATAGGAGGGAAATAAGGCCCGAAGTTCATAGAAGTTAAGGGCTGGGGTTATCCTCTGCTCTGAGCAGTATCTCTTTCATTAAGCTGAATCCTTCATCTTGACAAATAAGCATGCAGGAAAACACGCAACACATTTTTTTTTTTTGCCTTAAAAAACAAAAATATCCTGCAAAAAAAAGAGTATTTGGGGTGTGTTTCCACAGAGCTGGGCAGGGATGCTCTGGGGACGTGCCCTACCGAGTGGCCAACAGCTCCATCTCCTGTCTGAGCCGTGCCCCAGCTCCCTGCAGCAGCTCTGGAGATAGCTGTGCAGTGCATGCACTCCCAAATTGTCACCAAACACCCCAGGCAGCTTTCAAGTCTCACATGTTGAAATTTCAGAGCAAAATTCAGAGCACGTGCCCTGACCTCTCCTGCAATTGCTTGTATTGAGTTGCAGGAGGTTTGAAGCATGTCCTCGTGTATTGCACGCTCCTGCAATGGAGGAAGCAAATAAAAAAGGTGGGACTGGAGCTGCAGCATCTCTGAGTTCAGGCTGCAAATCAGAGAGGTGAGTGAAGGATGCTTGCAGCGTGGTCTGTCTGTTCAACCGTAGCATGGGTGCAAAATATGGGCAGGAAGATGCAAAACTGGAGCTCATAGCTTGTTTTTTATAGGAACAATGGGGAAATAAAAACCAGCACCTGCAGGAAAGTGACAATGGGGCAGCCCATGTTTTTTGAGGGGAGCCCCCATATTTTGCTCACTTCTCCTTTGCTATCAACTGCTGTGGCGTGACTGGGGTTTTGGGGAAGTTTGACCCCCCAAGAGAAGAACAAAGAAAATGTAGGGCCCAGAGGTGAAAAAATCCCTCTTTTCCCTGCACATCAGAGAGGATTTGCATCAGTTTCCCTTCTGGGAAGAACTGAATGAAAAGCAAACCTGTAACATCTGCAAAGGGCAAACCTTGGAGTCCCAGAGCCCAGGGACAAAGTGACACACAGCTGCCTGTGTTTCGGGCAGCTGAAGGCTGGAACAGATTGGATCATACTTTGTCACTTCTGTTGCCACCCTCCCTGCAACATCCCTTAGATCTGCCGGGCTACTCCCAGTGCTAAACACAATGGATATAGTGTAAAACTCTCCATAACAAGGGAAAATTTGCAGCCCAATACAAGACGCCCCAATACTTCAAACTGGAGCAAGAGGCTGTCTTCAAACCAAACTTTATTGCAAGTTGGAGGGGTCCATTTTGGAGCCCTGTGTCCACAAATGAGTCCCAGTGCTCTTCTTTGGGGAAAGGAACACCTTTTCCCAACATCTTTCCTGGTTTTGCCATGCCATGCAAAACCAGAACAAGCACTGAGGCTGGCAGGGTTGATCCAGCTGTGTCAGCCCAACATGTGGGTAGAAATACTGAAATTTCCTTGTGGGGCTTGATTTCTTCATGTGCTCGATGGGTTTGCAGGGTCCCAAGGTTGCCACAAGCATGGGGATGGCTGCTGGCAGAGGGTCCCAAGGAATCGAGATGGCAGCAGAGCATCTCCCCCTTCCCCAATCCCCATTCCACCTCCCAGCACAGCCACACACCACCAAACGCCAATGGTTTCATCTTGGAGGGTGCTGTACCCCCTCCCCTTGTCAACTCTCAGTGTTACATCCCATAGTTGATCCAGCAGACGGCGTTTGCCAGCAGTAGAATGGGGACAGTGCCTTCGCACGGTCCCCTGGGGGCTCTGCCGGGGGGCCCCCGCTTGGCCCCCAGCTCTGGCCAAGCTGCAGCATGGAATCCCCCAGCTGGTAGGGGCTGTCGTTGGGCTGGGGGGCCATGACCAAGGCGGGAGGGCCGTGGGCGCCCCAGGAGCCCCATGCCATACCCTGCAGCAGCACCGGCTGCGATGGCACTCGCCATCTTGGAGCCTCGGCCTGGGGTGTTGCCTCCACGGGAGATGGACCGAAAGCCCCCACGTAGCCCTCCTCCTCCTCCTCCACCTCCACCTCCTCCTCCTCGTCCCCCAGCTCTTCCTCCAGCTCCACGTCGGCCTCCAGCAGTGTTGCTGAACAGAGCGAGCAGCAGCATGGCCACCCAACACCAGGCATCACGGGGCCTCATCCTGCGTAACCTGCAAGGAGGGGTTGTGGTGGCTTGAGAATGGGTTGGAAGAGTTCTCAAAGAACATAGAACCATGGAATTGCAGAATGGTTGGGTTGGAAGGGACCTTACTGTCCCATCATCCCACCCCCTGCCATGGCCTATCTGCCTCCCACCATCTCAGGCTGCCAAGGGCCCTATCCATGGCCTCAAACATCTCCAGGGATGGGGCATTCACAGCTCCTTTGGGCAGCAGTGCCAGGGCACCACCTTCATAGTAAAAATTTCTTCCTAACATCCAACTAAATCATCCCCTCTTTTAGTTTAAAACCATTCCCCTTTGTTTTCCCTCAGTCAGAACGTGTATAAGGTTGGTTTCCATCTTGTTTATAAGCTTCCTTTAAGTACCTGAAGACTGCAATGAGGTGTCCCCCAGAGACTTCTCTTACCCTGAATCACCCATGCCCCCTCACCCTATCTTCATAGGAGAGATGCTGTTTTATATATATTTAATGTTAATTGGCTCAATTGATGAGGTGCTGGAGCTGGTTGCCCAGAAAGGTTGTGGATGTCACATCCCTGGAGGTATTCATGGCCAGGCATGATGGGGCAGTGGGCAGACTGATCTAGTGGTTGTTGGCAACCCTGACATAATAAGGGGGGGCTGGAAATAGATGACCTTGGAGGTACCTTCCAACCCAAGCCATTCTATGATTCTATGATTTCATGTATTTGATCCATTTAATATATCCAAAGAATCATAAACTGGTTTACGTTGGAATGGATCCTTAAAGATCATCTAGTCTAACTGCCCTGCCATGAACAAGAACATCCAGTATATTTCTTTGAATCATAGAATGTCTTAAAGTTGAAAGGAGCCTATAAGATAACTGAGTTCCAACCCCCCTGCCATGGGCAGGGTTACCAACCACTAAATCAGGCTGATCAGGGCCCCATCCAACCTGGCCTTGGATGCCTCCATATATTTGACATATTGAACCTATTCTTTACCCTGCTATCGAATCCACTTACCACATTCAATATATTTGATGCACATAAGATCAGCATTAGCATTGTGTTGCAAACTCCTGTGGTGCCAACTCGTAATGCGAACACTCCCAAGCATCCCAGTGAAGTTGCAACTTGGTTTTTGCAGCCCAGTGAAAAGCAGCAGTGATGACCTCCCCCCTCCCCTCCCCCCCCCGGCCCCGTATCACTCCATCAGCCCTTGTGGCTGAGCAAATAGATTGATTGTGCCAAAGCTGCTGAGCCATCGCTGAGCTGTGTTGACAAAAGCCTTTTGAAAAGGCAGAGCCCCATGGCCCTGATTGAGTGAAAGCCAATGGAGCATCCCTGCATCAGCATTTCCCCTTACAGAAGGTGCCAGAAGTGGCTCCCCTCTGCCAAGGCTGACACATGAGAGGCAGTGCAAACACAGAGCTTTCAAAACAAAAAGGACTTAATTAATTAAATTAACCACCTTCGGCACTGTTAAGAGTTCCTCCAAATAGTGTAGCGTCAACTCTTCTTTTTGCCTTAAAGAAAGTTAGGTACAAGCTCCCATTCCAGATGTTTGCAGATAGGGAAACAAAAAGAAAAAAGAGAAAACAGTCAAATGAAAGCTTCCTTTTTCCTTCTTTTTTTTTCCATCCTATTATTATTATTATCATCCCTGCAGCATCCACGCTTATTTATCACATGGCAGGTAATACCTCTCCTGGGCTGCTCTTCCCACCCCAACCCCCAGCTCTGGTGCACGCCGCAAACCTGCAGATCCCCCAGCTCCATCCCCACGATTTCTCACCCCTCTCTGCTGTGCCTTCCAGCGATGCACTGCCCTTACCGTGCAGCCACAGCCTCCTCCCGTCTGCACACACGGAGCTCAGCTCACACTGGGATTTTCCCAGCTGATAAAGCGTTGCTGGTCAGAGCCAACGTCACACAATTCCCCTCCTGTACAGGGAGGGATAAATTGTGTTCAATGGGATGGGCAACACGGTGACGGTGGCTTTCAGAGAGCTCAGCCTCTGGGAGGGGAAAAAACAAGGTTGAAAATGTCAGTGGGTTGAAACAAGTCTGAGCAGGACATGAGCCTCGCTTCAGAGGTGAACTGTACATTCTGGAAGAGAACCAGAGAACCATTAAGGTTGGAAAAAGAACTCTAAGATGGAAAGAGACCTCCAAGATCATCAAGTCCAACCACTGACCCATCTCCACCATGCCCATAGAATCATCAAATATTAAGGTAAAGGCTGGAAAAGACCTCCAGGGTCACCATGGTCCAGCCATTGACCCATACCTACCATTCTTACAGAGTCATCGAGGTTGGAATTGGCCGCCAAGGTCACCAGTTCCAACTGCTCACCCATCCCCACCATGCCCAATAAACCACAACCACAAAGTGCTTTGTTCTGAACAAAATTGGCTCTAACTTGTGTGTTTCCATACTGTATTAAGTCGCTACACGTTTTGGTTTTCTTGTTAATAAACAAAGTAATGCCACAGTCGTTCTCCAAATACACAAAACACTTTTGACACCGGACAATAATTCCTGTAACGCGTGTTAAAAGTGTAAAGGGTACCATTAACAACAACAACAACAAAAGATGTTAATGAAGATACATTGCAAAATGCTCAGGAGTGGGAGGAAGTCAGAGTTTTAGTTCACATCGAGGTATAAAATAGATATTGCTGGTTTAGCATGGAGGGAGAGAGGCTTTAGCCTGGCAAAATAAACCTTTTTCTGTCTCAACTCCCTCCCAACATCCTCACACACAAGGAGAAACATGACCCAGACCCAGTTTCAATGCACAAACACGCAAAAATCCCTCCTGATAAAATGAGATGAGGAGAGTTCACAGAGTCCCTGTGCTGCTCCAGTTTCCTTACAGCAATCTCTCAGGGGCAACTCAGCACCGTCGTTGCTCCGGTGAGCACTATTTGGCATAATATGGCTACCAGAGAGCTTTGACATCACGTGTGTGGTGGTTTCTTTTTTAAAATCCCACAGTATAATTAGTGCAAATTAGAAACAGGGGGAGGAGGGTTAAACAACCAGATGCGGGTTTAAGGGAGAAACGTGCTGGAAAACTCTTTCACTATAAGTCCAACATTCAATCTTGTTTTGCTTTCCGTGGCAAAAGTGGAAGAAAGCAGTTCTCAGAGGTCCTTTGGGGTGGTACAAAAGCTTCCCATCACCTGTGGATTATTGCAAGACAAATGTGCTTTTTAAAAATATATATATATTTTTTTCTTTCTTTAAGAGGAATTATTTGTGCTGTTTGGCTTCCTCCAGGCACTGCAAACTGAGCCTGGGTTATTGCTGCTGAGCATGTGCAGCCCCTCTCATGCCCTTGTGCAAAGCTTTGCCCTGCTCCCCAGTCTCCTCTTTTTCTCTGTTCTGCAAGGATTTGAGTTTAGTGCCACTGGGAGAGCCCTGCAAATGGCTCTCTGCATCCAGCAAGGAGCAGAACAAACAGAAGAAGAGCCCTCCAAGGATGCTGCAAAGAAGCTGCCAAGTCCTGTGCATGGGACGGGGCTACCCTGAGTGTGCCGGCATCACACGGGCTCAAAATTTTTGGGGGTGACATCTGGGCATGGCAGCAGCTACATCCTGCCCTGCGCAGAAGGATGGGACGGCTCCTGGTTGATGCTCCCCAAGTGATGGGAATGTAGGGTTTGGTGCAGGATGGCCTTCGTGCAGTCTTCTTGCAACGAGAGCTGCACTCACAGCCTCGCTGGACCTTCAGAGATCTCCTCCAGCCTCTGCTCGATCATCAGCCGGAGGATGGAATACCTGGAAAGGGGAAGGGAAAAGCAAATAGAGCTGAGCTGAGAAAGAGCGGCTTTGGGAAACCAGTGCTGACTGCCTTATGGGCAAAGCCACAGCATTATGTAGGACTGGCTTCCCAAAACAATCCATTTTTCTCAGCATAATGTCAAAAGTTCGGTTTCCCACCGGTAATATAGAACACTGATTTGTTTTTGAGCTTTATCCTTTCTAAACTGGAACAATAAAATCACTTTTTAATTGTTTTTATATACAGAGAAACCCACAATTGTCAGGGTTTTGGAGCGACTGGCTTGCCTCTTTTCCTTTTTGAGTACTCTTCAAAGCAAACGGAGCTGAGAGTCCCAGTGCTTCCAAGCTCCCCCCACTGCATCTGCTCAAGCAGAGGTCGGAGATGCTGGGGCTGGGATCAGTTCATCGTTGCAAAGAAGCCCAGACCTCCTGATGGGACGTGCACAGACTGCAGCCAAACTCTGCCCCCGGGGAGCACGCTGTGCTGGGAGCTGACACTGCACCGAAAGCCCGGGGTTATTGCAGGGATTGGCTCCAGTGCAGCATTTTTGCAGCAGCAGCAAGCTGCTCTTTTCATCCAGATTGCTAAGACAGCTCTGGATAATGCAAAAAGCAACAGCTTGTGCACGCATAAGGGATGCTTCCTGCCTAGCACATGAGTTTTTGGCCCCCAGCTAAGTCCCCCCAGCTGTGGCCCTTTAAGCTCAGCTCCTCTGTGCAGGGCACAGTGTGCGTACTTGCGCATCAGCTTCTTCACTTCGCGGTCCTCCTCCTCCTCCAGCTTCTGGATGAAGCTCCTGAGGACGGGCATTTCGAATTTGATGTACTGTGCCACCTGTGGAGCAGAGACACGCAGGGAAATCTCCACATCACTTCGTCATCCCAAACCCTGTTCCTTCACATCAAGGGAGAAACGCACACACTTCCCAACAGTGCTATTTATACCCAAACGCATGCAGAAGTGCCTCATCTGCCCTCTGACATAGGAACAAAGCCACACCAGGGGTGCGAGCGAGCCAGCAGATGGCACAGCAGAGCTGATTCCCACGAGCAGTGCTTTCCCCAGCTGGGAAAAAAGAAGTCATCTGCGCCAGAGGATGTGGAGCTGAGAGATTTGGGAGATGGGAGGCAGATGGAGCTCAGCAGATGCAAAAAGAGGGGAGCTCTGCATCCCCCTGCAGACAGGAACTGCCTTTCCCTGCTTGGCTTTTGTTTTCCTGTCTACTGTCCCCAATAGGCTGCTCTCCATCCTTCTGCAATGTCAAATGATGGAAAAGAGGGAATTCTGCACAGCCACAAGTGCTACGTCTCCCACTGGCTTTAAGAAACCTTCACCATCACAGCAGGGTCCCTTTGCTCTCAGCTGCTCCTCAAGCGGAGAATGAGCTTTTAGAAAACTCTAAAAGTGGCACCAAACATTGCAAGATGGTGGGAGGATGTGGGTGGGCTCTCTCCTTCCTCCTGGAAATGAACAGGTCCATGCCAGCAGGAGGCTTTGCAAAGCTGAGAGTTTGCAGAAAGCAGCTCCTTGGTCACCTGCAATGCTTTGAATCCTAGGAACGTGCACGTGGGAAGAAAAGCATTGTACAACCCTTTGAGTTGGACAGGACCCTTAATGGCCATCTGGTCCAGCTCCCCTGCAATGAACAGGGACACCCACAGCTCTATCAGGTGCTCAGAGCCTGGCCCAGCCTGGAGGCATGCCCAGGGACTGCAACTTCTGCAAAGCCCCTTTTCAGAGGTGCATTTTCAAGCCCATTCAACCCCTGGAGACAACCAAAGGCAAAAAAACTTCCCCCAAGGCAAAACTCACATCATAGGTGACCTCCTCCACCTGATCCTTCTCCATCAGGAAGACCTTGGAGACCTGCTCACAGGGGCCCTGCAGGACGCGGGCGATGAGTGGGTAATCGGTAGCCCTCAGCTTCTGCTTTTCTGCAATACCAAAAGCTCTGTTTTTATGGCAGCAAGGCCACCAATGGGCTCAGCTGCCCCAGAGCTGGGGCCCTCCTGGAGCCTCACCTCCACTGGTGTGCACGATGTAGAGCGCAAACTCCTCCGCCGAGTTCTCAATCTGAGCACAGACATCAAGTTGCAGTTGGATTTTTCAAACAAACAAACAGAAAATCCCACTGTTTTGCTCTCTCACGGGACTCAAACTCCCCACAATTCCCAGTGCAGGGATCTCCCCCACTTGCCTTGAACTTGTTGAGCAGCAGCTTGAGCACCTGCGGGGTTGTCATTGTGCTGTTGATCCGCACATTGGTGATGGAGCCATACGCCGGCGTGAACACAGATGTCTGCAGGGCACAAGAGGTGTGTCACTCCTATGAGTGAACACCAAAATGCCATCCACAGTGCCAGTGGATGGATCACTGGGTCTCACCTTGTGGTTGTAGAAGTGCCCGTTGATGGAGAAGCGGTGGCGACGGATGCGGCGTTGCTCGCTGGGGGTACGGGAGCTGCCCCGGCGCCGCACACCCACATCGCTCCGTGTGCGCAGCAGCTGCGGTGGATCCTCTGGCTGCAGCCTCGTGGTGCCTGGAAAAGCCAGGAGGGGGCTGAGGACAGACAGACAGGCAGGCAGACAGAGAGACAATTCCCTGTACAAGTTGGGCAGAAATCACTTCTTTGCTCTGCTTTGGGTCAACCAACAGGGTCAACTAATAATCAGTGGAGTCAACCAATAATAACAAATGGGGTCAATCAACAACCAACAGGGTCAACTAACAACCAACAAGGTCAGCCAGTAACCAACAGGGTCAACTAACAACCAACAAGGTCAACCAACAACCAGTGGGGTCAACCAATAGCCGATAGGGTCAACCAATGTTCAACTGATAAGCAGTGGGGTCCCTGATGGAATTGTCATGATGCAAGTTGCAAGGTAAAACAGCCCCAAAAGATAGACAAATCTCCCGAAGGATCTACTCTCCCCCATCTCCATAAGGAAGCTGTCAATTCACAGTCACTGCATCCATCCACGCCACCACCTGGATAATGCCTTGCCTCCTGGGGACTCAAGCACCTTACTCACTTCTCCATCATTTATTTTTTTTTATTTTACTTTTTATTTTCCCTTAACGAGAGCAAGAAAACGAGGGCAAAGCCTCAGATCTCAGCATGAAGGCTGGCCCGCGTCCAGATTATTATAAACTCACCCTTCATCCATTTTTAATGAACCAGCTCAAGCTGGTGTTTTAATTCAAAGCATGTCTGCGCCGAGACAATCTCCTGTGTGCGCCGTTTCGGATGCACACCAGTGACTAAGCACTCACGAGGAGCTGTTGCATGCACATTATGCACTGATTTTGCAGGATTTTGGAGAAAAAGACAATGAAGACTTCTTTCTGTGAGTCACATCTTATGCTGAAAGTAGCGGCAGGGTTATTTCTACGAGGTAATGCATTGCGGATATCGCCCAGCAATCTTTAACAGGTCTCCAGGGCAATAAAAAAACAAAAGAGTTGTTCACAGGCAGAGCAAAATGAGGAAGGGGAAGCAGGACGAGGACTTTTACAGATCTCAAAGCATGACAAGGGCTCAGCTCCTCCCCGGCTGGGAAGCGGATGAGCAGCGAAACCCAAAGCCGAAAGGATTATCTGGCTCTTTTCTGTCTCCAGAGTATATTTCCATATCAGCTCAACAACAACAACAACAACAACAAAAATCCAGCAAGGAACACGTGCAAAATGCCCTGACTGAATGGGAAAATTCATAAGAAGAGCGTTTCTGGTGTCCCATTTGTTGCTGTCCATTTCAAAACCAGAAAGCGAAGTTGGAGAGCGGATGGTAGGTCTCAGTCATTGGGGGAGGGGGGTTAAGGAAGCCCCAGGGCAGGGAGCACTCTGCAGGGAGGAAAAGCCCTCAAGTCTGACCTCAGTCCACGCAGCAACGCCGTGGGGAGGAAAAAAACTTTCCAGAATTGTTGACTTCCCCATGGTAACAGCACTTCACAACGGCGCTTATTATTCCTCTGTCAAAGTGGAGCTGCCGGGAAGGGGAAGCAGCAACATCCTTTGCCCTGCGCTCCCACGAGGCCTTCTGCTCCAGCCCCCTATTGCTTTCCATCCTCCTCTCCCATACAACCACCAGTGGCATTTCCCTGAGGAAACTCTTCGTGAGAGTTTTGGGTCACTGCGATTCAATGGGAGCACTTTGGAAATGGTTTGAGAGAAGGGGGACACTGGTTTACACCAAAAACAAAACGCCAAATAAAACCGGGTCGTAAGGGAGGCAGCACAGACAAACCCAACTCATCCTCACCCGTGTTGCCGCCGGTGCTCTCTGTGTTCACTGTGGCATCCACATCTGTCACCTGGATGTCTGGCAAGGTGCTGGGCTTCAGCACGGACCTTGTAAAATAAAGAATTGGAAATAACATAGTTTTGCCTCTGAGCCTCACGTTGTGGTTTTGGGAAACAAAGGTGGCCCACCCACAACTGGCAAGCAGCACTTTCCCCCTGGCTTGTGGTTTTTCATCTCACAGCTCTGCACCCCAACTTGCCTAAAGCTGTGTGCACCCAATTGCACGAGGCTGATGCTCTGAGCACTACAACCACTCCCTTCTCACAGATCCACACATGGCAAAGCACTTGGTAACCTCCTGCGTGGTCTCTGCCCAGAGCATTAAGAACCCCCAGACCATGCATTTGTTTTTCTATTTGCAGATGTGAGATGAGTAAAAAGCACAGCAGAGCGACCCATGGGAACGCTGTTCTCGGTCACTTCACAGGGTCCCACGGGTGCTCAAAAACCTGGAGAAAACTCTGAAACTGTCCTCAGATTAAAACTCAGTGTCAAATGTGGTGTGCTTTCAAGTGGAAACTGAGACTTTTTGGAGGAGTGCTTTGGGGTCTTTGCAAAAAGGGGTCTTTGCAGAGTGAAACCACGGGACTCCGCTTTGCAACAGCCCCTCTGCATACAGCATGCTGGGGAAAAAAAAAAAAAAAAAAGGTTTCCTGCACAAAGCAATGAGTGAATGCACCGTGGAATCACCGCTGAGTGCAGTTATTGTGCTGTGGAGGTGAAAAGCAAATATTTACAGCCCCGGGGCCTCACCTTCATTAGGAGAAACCATTTATTACAGTCGTTACCGCATGAGCAAACCCTGATGCAAATGATTTCATTGGGATTGCACCCAGGCAGTGGCTGCATGCTGTGGCTTGGGGCATCTCTGCACTCACCCGTGAGCCCCCAGGTTGCACCCGGAGTGCCAGGAGGAGGAGGAGGGCGGAGGGCGGATGCGCTGGTTGTCATCTTGCATCTGCAGGCGGATGGGACGCCGCAGGCCCCACGAGATGTTCAGCAGCCCCTCAACAATCAGCTCGCCTTCCTCCTGCAAAGAGCAGAGGGATGGGCATGGCCCACCCGAGTCCCAGGAAAACCCCAGATGTGGAGAGACGGCAGGAAAGTGGGTGGAAGGGGGATGGGAACTAGAGGGGCGAGGGGTGGTGGTTGCGGTGTGAAGGACAGTGGTGGCCCCAGCAAACAGCCATAAAGATGATCAAGGAAATGAAGCACCCCTTGCTATTTAGAGGCTGCTATGAGAGAGCTGGGGAGGAGGATCCCATACACATAAATCCCTGCAGAGATGACAGAGCTCCTTCCACTGCTTCCCAGAGCCAGGATCAGAGGCACTGGGCACAGAATGGAGCACAGGAGATTCCCCAGACCAACAGGAGCACAGCTGTGCTGTACAGTGCCAGAGGTTGAGGCGTCTCCTCCTTGGAGATCTCCAAACCCACTTGGATGCGGTCCTGGGCACCAGTTCTGGTGATCCTGTTGGATCAGGGTGGGATCAGAGGGACTCGAAGGTCCCTTCCAATCTCATCCATGCTACTGTGGGAGAGTTATGGGGTTTGTGGATTCAGTTGTTTGGGTGTACCCATAATTCAGTCGGCAAATATTGATGAACTTTGCTAACAGGTGTTCTTAAGACCTTGTGAATCTGAATCAAATCAGATGTCATCGTTTCTCCACTGAGTCTCTCCTGCCAGAGAGGAGTCTGCCTGGTGCCCACCCTGGTTCCTCACCTCCCGGTGCCGCAGCTGCAAATTCTGCCCTTCATAGTAGATATTGTATGTCTTCAAGTGCAGCAGCAGCTCATTTCTGCGAGAGAACAGAAGAGGAGTTGTGAAGAGGAGAGGAAAAGCAAATATAAAGGCTTCATTTGGGAAAATGTGGGTCTTCTGCTGTCTCTCTGTTATTTAGGGACATTTGTTGTGGGTTCAACCAGGTGTCCCTCTGTCCATTGGCAACTGTGGTTTTGAAAACAACAGTGCCCTTCTCCAGCCTTGTAAAAAGAAGTTAAGAAGACCCGTGGACCTTTGGTGGAGTCAGTCACAAAGCTGAAAAATAAAAATTTAGGAGCATTGAAGCCCTTGGGTCATGCTGGAGTCACAAGTTATCACAAGTTCATCAGTTTGGCACAAGATCCCGACTTCATGTTCAAATTAAAAGTCTGAGCCCCATTCTGGCTGCAAATGTATAATAATGACAGTGATGGTGGTAACAATAAAGACAAGACGTCCTAGCACAGCTCTGAATCACTGGGAAGCGATGAGTGACAGCATAAAGCAGTCATTAATTCAGCTGAACTCAGTGGTGCTCAGCATCAATGGATCAGTAACAAGATAATCATAGAATCTGAGGTTTTCACAGAACTGTAGGGGTTGGAAAGGGCCTCTAGAGATGATCAAGTCCAGGAGAGAAATATTGCACATAAGCTTTATCACCTCCAAAATCATATTTGAAACATATTCTGTACGAAAGAGCAATTTTTGAGCTTGTATTTTTTTCCAGCAAGAAGTGTACTTCAGCAGAAATTCTGGATATTGTTCGACCATCTGGACATGTTCCTAAGAAAATAATTCAAAATGCCCTCAAAAAAAAAAAACCAAAAAAAACCCCTTTTTGAGCGCTGATGGTTTGTTAAGAGGAAGTCGCCATTTCTTGCCCCAGAAGAGCAAAGAAATTGAGTTCCCAAAAGAAATTTCAAAGAAATTGAGTTTTCAAAGCCAACCCAAATGAAACAACCCACTCAGCTTGGGTTGCTCTCCCTCAAAGTCCAAAATCCCATTTTGCAAATAACAACAGTGCACATCTTTGGGCATTACAGCTCCGTTGTGCCTCTTACTTGGAGATGAATTTGTCTTTCCCACAGGGGACCAGGTCCTCGCAGCTGCTGTACTCCATCCTCACGCTTCTCTTTCATGAGAACTGAATGGCAAAGAGACAAAAGGCGTTATCACCCCCTCGTTATCACATCCCCAGTACCCGATGATGGCCAACGGGAAACAAAAACTGGGTTGGATTTAGGAGAGCCCTTGGGAAAAGGCTCTGGGGCAGCAGCTGCGGATGTGGGGAAAATTAAATGCTGCTCCTCAAGCTGAAGCAATGGGCGGGGGAAGCAGGAGGGGAAATCAGATAAGGGGAGAACCGTTGTAAACCCACTGAAAATTTAATACCGGCGGAGATACGCTTACTCCAACATTTGCATTTAGAGCAGCCTCCAACCATGGAGTGCACGGTGAGGCACATGATCAGGTGGAAATAAATTTTGTTTTTTTTTCCCTCATTTATTGTACAGTTTTGTTAGGAAGCCCTGGATGGATCCAGCTCCATGCCTGCTGGTGCTGTCCTGAAATGAGGCAGCATTGCATGACAGCTGGGTTCATACTAGAGCTGCTGCATCAGTTTCTTGCTTTTTTTCCTCTATTTTTTTTTTTTTAATAATACAACATCCATTGAATTACTGCATCCCCATCCAGTGCCAAAGTATCCCATCCCTCTCATGCAAACCCTCAGGAACTGCGCCTGCAGCCCAACCTTTGAAGTGGTTTGGCCTTTTAAGCACGAGGATGTTTTTCAGAAGCTTCAGACCGGAATCGAATGAGTTCTGGGGCGAAACCTTTGGGGTCACCCATTCGCTCAGAGCACTTTGCAAAACCAGAACTTGAGAGAAGCTCAAGTGCAGCTTCAGGGCAGTTTTAGGCTATGAGAGGTGGCTTTTCAGGTCTTGCTTTTTCCCATGTATCTGCACAAATCATTTTTCTGAGGTTCTCTCTCCTTCCTCACACAGAAAATCATAGAATCATAGGGGTTGGATGGGACCTCAAGAGATTTATAGATTCATAGATACATTATGTTGGAAAGGACCTACAAGATCATCTAGTCCAACCATCCTACCACCATCCCTACCCGCTAAGCTACTAAATCAAATCCCTTAGCACCTCATCTAAGCTCTTCGTGAACAGATCATCAAGTCCAACCCCCCTGCCAAAGCAGGTTCCCTACACCAGGCCAGCAAAAGCACTCGATGCATGAATTGCAGTTTTCTCCACTTCCCACATTTGCCCAGAGCTTCAGTCCCTTCACGCTCCCAAAGCCCCAAGAAAAAAACAAAGACATCTACTGCAAAAGCAAAACCCCAAACCCACAACGACACGCAGAGGGATAAGTGATTCAACTGAGGCCTTGGGACAAAAACTGTGCCAGAGGAAACCAAAAACCTGAGCACAGTAGCACTTCCCGCTCCTCATCCCAAGCTTACAGCAAACAAACCATGCGACAGAAAACATTTGCGCTTCAATGCAGGGAAACGTTTGCAAAAGCAAAGCAGAAAGCAGAAGAGAAACCCGCCCTGCGGAGTTTACATCTTGGGGTGGAAAAGCTGACGGAGCTGAGCGCTTCCGGAAGAGCTTCACCCCATCCGCGTGGTTCATCACAGTGAGAAAAATGGGGGAAAAGCATTGAAGATCCTCCGTGTGCGTGGAGAATGACACAGGGAAGGGGAACGCTGGTGGCACCAGAATTTGGGATGAGCCAAAGCTTTGGCAGCTGCGGTGCGTGGAGCGGAGTCGGCCTTTTGCTCATCCATTGCAGATGATGGAATTAACCAGTTGAAGGAGGATAACGTCGCTTGGGTCCCACAAAAACATCACCAAAAATACCAAAGTGGCCAAAAAAAAAAAAAAAACCAACCCAATGAGCGTAGAGTGATACAAAGAGCCAAAGCCCAACCCCTCGCTTCCTTGGATGGGGGAAAATCTGAGCTAAATAAATAAATAAAACCCACCCATTTTGGGGGTGGAAGGGGTGCCCCCAAAAGCGTTTTTTTTTTTTTTCTTTCCCCCCCTGAACACTTGCAGGGTGGAGCTGGGTTTCCTGTTTACCGCCCCGCAGCGCTGCCACCTTCGCCTCCGTCATCACATCCCCTTCCGAGCAGCCACGAATGGGGCACCTTCTTCCTTTTTTGGGTCTCGAGAGCGTCGGGCTGAGCGCAGAAGGAGCGGGCAGCTGGCGGAGATCCCCCCAAAAACCGTTCACCCTATGGACCTTCTGACACAGGCATCCCTGTGCTTCAGTTCCCCCATTTTTGAGGTGTTTCCTTCACGTCTGAGAACTCAGGGCAGCCCGAGGGCTGTACTGATGCTCTGTGTTAATCAAACCGGTGCCTCTGCACCAGCGTAGTCTGCCTACAATTAGAACCCATCAGCCACTGCCACCATTGCTTCCGACCCCCTCCTGCATTCCCCCTTCCTGACCCTCAGAGCCTCATCTGCTCCCCCACGGAGGGCAACCGAGCAGCTGCTTCTGCAGAGCTGCTGGGGAGATGCTCATTAAGAAAAAAAAAAAAAAAGAGGGAAAAAACAGCAAAATATCCAAATACGATATTTTCAGCGGGAGAGAAGCAGCGCAGCCCTGCTCCTGCGAAGAGAAGTGAGTGTTAGGGGACGTTTTCTTGCTGGTTTCAGGGCTGAGCGTTTTCCCATCTCACAGTGAGGGATTGTGGGAATATCCCAACCCCGTGCTGCTCCTCCTGCCCCGGGCAGCGCAGCATCAGAGCGTCCATCGATCCCGATGCAGAAGCAGAGCAACATCCGCAGGAGACGATGATCCCTTTTTAGGCACTGGGAGAGGCATCGCACGGCGATGAGCTGCACATCCTCACCCACTCCGGGCGGATCCCAGCAGCGCTCCGACGACGGTTCCCCACCAGCTCCGACCCGAACGTTGGTTTCAAGCCGGGATTTCTCCCGAGCTAAGCGTGAAGGTGCGGCGGTCCCATTGTTTTCCAGCTCTGCTATTGTTCAGCTCCGTCCTGCCGAGGGGAGAGGAGGGAGCGGTGAGCGGTACGGAGCCGCAAGCGGGGGATGATGGTTGGGATGATGGCACAGGGATGAGAGCGGACCCTCTGCTCGGGCTCATTCCCCTCCTGCGAAGAGCCATTGGACGGCAGCAGCTCCACGGGGGCTGCAGGGAAACGGGCTGGGGGGTAGGGAGGCTTCAGCCACGGGGAAGCAGAGGGGGATTGTTAGGGTCAGGGATCGCGTGCGGGACTGGGACCACGCAGATGGGTGCCCGCAGCTCCCTGCTAACGCGGCCAGCTCCACGAGAGAGAGCCAAGGCAGCGATGTGGAGGTGACACCGACGGAAGGGTGGGGGCTGTAGAGCCGCCCTCCGCCTCGGGGATGGGGACGGGGATGGGGAAAGGCAGAGGGATGGGGAGAAGGACGCGGCCGCCCCGCTCCTCCAGCACTCACCGGCCCCGCACCGCGCTGCTCCGCGCCGCGCCCGCTGTCCGCGTGGGGCCGCCCCCAGTGGGGCGGAGAGGGGCGGAGTGGGGCGGGGAGCGCGGCCGGGGCTGCGGGGAAAGGGGGGGGTTGGGAGGGAAGCCGAGCATTAACATGCCTAACATCCCCTCTTGGAGAGCCCAGAGCTTCGTCGTCTAAGGGTGCGCACTGTGATGCGCGGCTCCGGGAGATGGGCGATGCGCAGGAGGGGGAGCTCAGAGGATGCTCCATCTGTGGGTGTATGGATGCAAATGAAGTGTGGCTTGGGCACCTGGGACTGCATTCCCAAAGGAGCCCCATCACAAGGGGCTGCAATCCCAAGTTACCCCATCCCACGGATCAAGACTGGGTTTCCAATCCCCGGTACCGGGATGGCAATCCCAGAGAATGCCCCCCCCCCCCCCCCCCCCCAATCCTAAGTACCAGGACTGAGTTTTCCATCCTGAGTAGCAGGGCTGAACTCCCAAAACACACCCTGAGCCAAGGACTGCAATTCCAAAGGATATCCCATCGCAGGTTCCAGGACTCCAATCCCAAAGGATGCCCCATCCAGGTTGGAAATGCTCTCACATTCAGTTCCAGATTTGTGCACAACACCCCCGGGGGGGGGGGAGAGGGGGGGCTTAGTGGGCACTTTCTGCCCAAAACCCTGTGATATTCAGGGATATGGTCATGGGGGGAGGGTTGGGGGGGGGGGGAGGCATGGAGGCACTCGGTATTCTGTGGGAGCAGCATGGCCTTTGTCTGCTCCTGACCTTTCCCACTGCTTTGTGGCTTCCCTGGGCTTTTCTCCCCCCCCCCCTCCCCTTCCCCTCTTCTTTTTAAGGAATTTGAGTAGAAACAGCCCACACCGGGGTAAGAAAGGGAGAAACAAAGAAATCATCTAAACAGCTGGTTTAGCAAAACAAGCAGCTCTTCACACAACCGCAGATTGTAATCAGCCTTTTTTTCTTGTGTATGTGTGTGTGTGTATAAAATACGAGGGAAGTTCAGGAGGAGCCATCTGGCGTGGGGAAACACTGACATGGCAAAAGCAGCCGGGAAGGAAAGGGGGGGGGGGGGGGGGGGGATTATTGGTATTCCAGCAGCATCTCTGGGGCTGACGGAGCTGAGAGGCCCTTTGTGGCCGTGTTGCAGAGGCGCCCGAAGTAGGGGTTTGTTCCTAAAGCAAGCAGAGCCGAAACCAGATGGAATAAAATACAATCAATGCACCTTTGGGTTTGGGGGGCGGGGGGGGGGGGATTTGTTTCTGCTCCCGTACGTGGATGCGAGCACGTTCGAACCCGAGTGGGAGGACCAGATCCCAAACGCTCCCAAATTCCCCTATTTCCTCCCAGACCCAAATTCCCCTATTTCCTCCCAGACCCAGCGCGCGTCCAAACTCACTTTCACACCCTGGTCGCTCTCCAGCATTTCTACTTGAAGACCCCCCCACCGAGCTAATCGCCTGTAAATACCAAACGTGTTGATCCAGGAGCATCTGCAGGCTGTCCCACAGCCTCCAGGAACCAGCTGGAAGGGGATGTGCGTGTTTAAAGGTTCCTGCTCACGGCCGATGGGGATTTCTTCGCGCTGAGATCGCCGCCTCCGTTTCAGGATGGGCCCGATGTCTCACTCTGAATATACTCCTGAGAACTGGCCCAGCATAAAGCCGTCCGTTCTGAGCGGACCGATGCTGAATCTGTTTGCACTCAGGCGGTGCACACGTAGGAAACCCTTTGATTCCCAGAGCTCTGACCCAGTCGGACGAAGGATGAGTCGGGATTAAGATCAGAGAGGTTTTCATTGCAAACCCACCCAGCTCCTGTGGCTGATTCAGGTGGCTTTTTGCCACTGCTCCTCCCGAGCTGCTCTCAGGTTGGTCTAAAGCCTAAAAGAAGAGGGGCACTGGGGTGGCCTTCATTAAAATTAACTCAAAATCAACAGCAGCTCAGGCACCCCGAGCACCCACTGCCCCTGCAGATCATCCCAGCCAACAGCAGCCCTCACCTGGGGCACGAGAAGCTGCAGAGGGCAATTTAGGTTAACACCCAACCCTAAGGCTTCACAGCCTGCACACTGCCCAGGAGAACATCAGTGCTGACCACACAAATGCCTTCACACAGTTTCGCTGCCCAAACGGTTCTGTTGAGACGTACATGCAACAAACCAAGATCCTGACTGCGATCAAGTCTTCATGGTAAGAGCTCTGGGTCAGGAGGGCACCTGCAGCTGTACCTGCTGTGATGAGACAGAGGTCTCATCTCAATCCCCTGCATTCCCCACTGATCATCCTGTGGGGAGATGCCCAAAGCAATGAACACCACGCTGCCAAGCTGCATCTATGCCCGCGTTTATTTATACCGAACAGCTTTAAAAATACAGAATAAAATAGCTTTATCTACTATTATTCACAACATCTGGTCCAAATATTACATTTTCTTTTTAAATATTTAATTGTTGAACGAAGCGATGTTAGGAAAATAATAATAATAAAAAAAAAAAGCTCCATAAAAGAATTACACAGAACAACAAACAAAGGAAAAAAGGAAATAAAAGGAAATTAAAAAACCCCTCTTTGCTGTTAAACGAAGTTTTACAGCCAAAGTCAGTCGCAAAAAGTCATGAGAAAGAAAGAAAAGATTTATCCCCACTGCCTAAGAACAGTCAATAGTTTGTTACGCCCAAGGTTGTTATGAGGAGATGAAGTACAATAATTTGGACTGGCAGCAAGAATGATTGACCTGGAAAGATGTAATAAACGCCAGAGAGTACACAAGGCAATTCTAAATACCTCTCTCGTATCGATGTGTATGGATGACAATGCACAGTCACAGTCGAATTAGAACCAGACAGGAATAGTTGGGATGTTTCTAAACACAGATCCCCCATACTTAAAAGCAGCCCAGCACTCAGCTGTTATGTGGACTCGTGGGCAGAAGCAAAACACCAGCAAACTTGTGGCCTCCTCCAATACTGGAATGACTTATTGTGGCGACAGAAATGTGAGAGCATTGGGTGTCTGCCATCCCATGCCCCAAAAGGATGTCGGCCTTGGCAAGGAATAGTGAGAGCCATGCACCAAGTGGGGCACCTGGGGGGAAAAAAAAGGGAACGTGACCCACTTAGTCTCCCCCATAATAATGAAAAAAGCAGGTTTTGGTTTCAGAAGGCCACATAAAAGAAACACTGTAGGTTGTGCTGGTCTGTCACATGCGTTTTCTACACTGATCATGTTAAGCACAGGTTGTATTAGATCGTGTGAACATCCAATGGCCAACCCCAACCACTAGAAGCTGGCTGTTATAAACCACGTGTGGTGCTCAGACCACAAATCAATGCCTCCGACCACTGACTGTGGTCTCGTGGTATAAACAGCACTGAGGATTTCAGTTTGCAAGAGCCAATTCTGCACTGGGAGTACAGAGATCTCAGTAGGGAGATGAACAACAAAGAAACCCTTTAGGTCTTGTTTTTTTTTGGTAGGAACATAAACATGGGTAAATAAAGTATACACAACTACTATAGATTCGTCAATGAAGAAATTCTACCATCACATGACATTGTCATGACAATCATACCACTCCCTCCCAGGAAAACTGCAGTCATTATCCTGAGTGGAAATGTTATTCTTAATATATGGAAATAAAATACTGCAATATCCATGTACAAACCAAGTTGTCATATTTAAAGTCAGTATTAAAAGGCGTAAAGCAAAACTCTTGGGTTTTAAGGTTGAACTTTCTGAGTGAGGTAACTGATCGTGTTCCTCCGCCAACGCATTCTAATATGACAACGTTAATCAGTCACAGCTATGAAACCCAAACTTCTATAGGTATCATCTGCACACATCTGCTTTAGAAAACGTGTTTCAACATGTCAGCAACAGTTCTTAATTTAACCTAAAAAATAATGATAACAAGATGCTATCAATTACAAAAGTCCAACGTTGTGTCCTCTTGCACACATTTTAAACCATCTTCGATATGACAAAATGATATTTCTACCACGAATATTTGCCCTCCCACCTCCAAGTCTGGTCGGGACGTCTCGTTGTCCCTTCCTTCATCCACCAGGAGTCGGCTGCTGTGAGGCAGCTCTGCTCAGCACTGCTGTCTGAAAGGCAATCACTCGCAGGGGACGAACACAACACTGCATTTACAGTCCCATGGGTAAGCCATGCCCAGCTGCCCTCACACACTGAAGCCCAGATGGAAACACGAAGGATTTAAGTGCTTTCCAAACCAGCAGAACTGCTGCACCGCAGCTCACCCCGCAACCCGTGCTCCTCCAGGAAAGGGCATTTCACACCGACCACGCTAAGACTCAAATGTAGAAAGAAGTGGACGTGGGAGTAATATTTAGGGTCCACGGTTGCTTGCCACTTGTACAAAAATGGGGGCAATTCCAGCGCTTCCCTCACAAAGGAAAATAAGCATTGCATTGCACTGCGATGTCTTTGAGCGGCAGCTCTGGGACTGTTCCAGATTGCATCAGAAAGAGAGAAAGGGGAGCTCCTCTTTCCAAGGCAAACTGTCTGTCAGCTCTGTTCTTTGCCTCAAAGCTCTACAGAGATGCGTGCTTTGGGATGAATACTTCAGGGTGCAGCAGCTACATCCCCTGCACCTTCAGGGAACCACCACCAACTTCACTACAACCCTCTGCTATACGTTACTCCTGCTACACATTACACGTGCTCCAGATCTCCACTGCAAAACTGAGGCTCATCTCTGATCATTCACGTTTGTAGTAAGACTGACAGTGTCTTCACACGAGACACAAATCTGGTTACAAAAATGACTGCTAACTACAGCTATTTATCTTAGTGTTACTGAGTTAAGTGGCTAGAAAAGCAAAGCATGCCAGCTAAATGCTACTGCACTTCTCAGCCAGTCCACAGAAATCAGTATGGTAGAACCAAAAGCTGAGAAAGGATTAAATCCAAGTCTGACAGAGTCATCTAGTTTCACCTATTTGGATAAGTCTGCCCCACGCCACTGCAGAGGGGTGGTGCTCTGCCCCAGGAAGAGGGAAAAAATCCTTGGATTCACAGCCCTAATTTAACCCAAGAGCCACAAATCATCTCGGCAGTTCTGACATGCTCAAGCAAAGACAGCGCAAAACACAGAAAGCTTCACTCCATCCAAAGGTGACAGAAAGATCACTATCTATTTCTCATCGCCTCGTCTCTTCAATGTGTAAGTATGTGGGGGGGGGAAAGGTCAGAAAAGCCCCAGGACACAGCTATCAATGCTGTGCTCAGCTCCCAGGAGCATCGCTGGAAGTGATACACTTCAGCATTTAAGAGGTGGCACAGTTCTAAAGCGTCAAAACTTTGCCTCTCTCAACGTTTTTATGACAATCAACTTTGGCATTTTACATGATGATAACCACCACGCATGGGTGGACTTTCTTCTTTTTCCTTGCCCATTTAACTCCCCCACCTCTCTCACACATCTTTGGTTGCACATAGAATTGGGAAATTTGGAAGCTTTGTGCCACTCATTCGAAGTCTCCATGCTCAAACCTATTTGTAAAGTGGATGTGAAAAATCTAACACCCTGCTACCTGCAGAGAAGAATTTCATGACTCAGTTTTAAAGGCAAAAACCAACCTTGTCTATGACACAATAACTCTTCTGACCAGCTTTCAAGATAGTCCAACTGACACCAAGACTGCAAACTACTGAAAGTTCCCTGAAGCAGGAACAAACATAAGCTTTGTTATGGGAAAAAAAGCAAACAAACCAAAACAGTATTATTTTATGTTTCTGGAAACAGCCATGACATGCTGAAAAAGGATATCAATGGAATCATTCCAATCCTACACTACTCAGTATTGATCCATAAAGCTCCTTCCTTGCCCTCCCCACCCCAACCCATCCATGCTTCAATAACCAATAACAAATTCACGTGGAAGTAGACTCAGAAAACAGAGTTCCTGCGCTCCCGTCCAGTAGTCAAACCTTGATAAATATATTAGTGAGATACAGGATCTACTGTTATGTTTCTCCAGGAATACAAAACGCAAGCACCGTAGAGCATACTGGCCTTGAAATTACATTACACTACATTTCCCTGATGATCTCCACAGCTTAAAAATGCTTTTGGGGCCACACCGAAGTCTAAAACTAACTTGCAATAGTTAAGAACATTAAACATGAATGAAACTTTTAATTATGAATGCGTGATGAGCATGAACACTCACGTAACATCAGAGCTGAGACTACTCCAGGAGAAAAAAAAAAATGTATCTGAATGGTGCCCTGATTGGACCCAATACCCGTTAAACCATCCAGTGGATGAGGACATCAAATGTAGTGTCTCTGCCATTCAAGATCACCTCTGTCGAAGTTGAGGGCTCTAACAGTAATCCCATGAAGAGAGGAAAAAATAAAGAGGCAATGCAACAGAAGCCATTCGTAGGCAGCACTGGATCTCAACACCCAAACAAGAAAATTTTGCACAGATCCACACCGATGAATGCTGGTTGCATTCTGATCACGTGTGTATAGGTGTTAATCCCTCAGAACCATTTTTTTTTGGAGTTCCTGATCAGGAAACATCTAGCTGCATACATTCATTTCACTGTCAGAATGGTTATCAGGTTTCACCTGGAAGTTAAGTCCCCCACTGCTATAAAACTCAAGCCACGTACGTCCCTTTAAAGGAAACCTACACCTGGACAGTAGTCATGGGGTTAAAAGCCAAGCAGAAAAAAGTTTAAAAATGCAAACTTGATATGACACGAGTGACTCTTTCTGAAGCAAGAAGCCAACAGAAGTCGTTCAGAGTTTTTAACAGGCAAAGACCTTATGAAAACTTCTGTCTTGACACTGGACATCTGACTGAACTATCAAATGATCTGAAAATTACTCTCAGGGTTTGCCAGTATAAACTAAGTCTGGTTTCCAGGGACCTGAAACTATGGAATGTGCAAATCAGTGGTCAGAAACAACATATAATCTGTGAATAGGCATAATCAGAACTGTTGTTTTTTTTTTTTTTTCCTTTTCACAGGATTCAAATCTTCTGGCATGACCAACATTGCCAGCAACGAGCGAGCCAAAAATGCCAGCATCAATGACTTAAATAAAATCACCATAAAAAGTAACGTTCTCAACAGCACCTGCATACTTTAGGAACCTAAGCCCCATTTAAAATAAGCAGACCTGGGTATGCAGGTATCTACTTTTACAAAAAAAAAAAAAAAAAAAAAAAAAAAAAAGATAAGAAATCCAACAGAGACACTACATCTGGCTACCACCACCCACAACAGGAAAGCTTTTTTTTTTCCTCTTTTTTTTTTTTTTTGTTTTAAATCCGTCTCAGCTCTGGTTCCAGAATTTAAATGCAGATATACAAAACATATATTTTAATGCTTCTTAATCAGCAAGAAACTGCAAATACATCTTTTACTACAACTAGATAATATAGTTTCAACTAAGGCTATACTGTAGCTTCTGAGTCTTCATCTGAACTCCTGCAGTTACTGCTTTTCCTGAAGCCTTTCCACGTGTAACCCACGAAGGTAGGGCTGATGGGCAGGAAGCTGAAACACCTGTATTTTTTGATGCAGTTCATGCCAAAAGGCAAATCGTATGTTTCCATGCCTTCCAGTGACTTGCTTCCTTTACCAACCCCCTTCTTCCATTTCCGTATTCCCCTTTCTTCAGGGCTTCCTAGAAGTATAAAAATTAAAATAAATAGGTACACACACATACTAGGAGTAAGAACAGAAAGAAAGCCAGCCTTAAGTCTCAAGCATCATGTTCAGTAAAGCACTGGAACAATCTTCCAGGAACAGGAAATAAAAAACAATGGAAAACACAACTGTGCAGCTGGAATTTGAGGCAAATTTCTGCTCTCAAAGTGAAGTATTTTGAATCTCCAAACATTTTTACTGTGTCTTCTAAAGAAGTCTGGACCAGGCTCTGTGGATGTCCCTGTTTCATGGCAGGGGAGTTGGACCAGATGACCTTTAAAGGTCCCCTTCCAACTCTAAGGGTTCTATGATTCACAGTGTCTTCTGGCTTGATTCTTTCTTGTCTATTTTCTATTTTTAAAGAAAATTGAGACCTTATCTTGAAAAATGTTCAAAGCATCATCAAAGAATCTGAGGCATACAGGAATGAAGTAGCTTGCTATAGAAAAATCAACAAAAGCAGCAGCATTCACTTCCTCATCTCCTGTTTCTCTCCTTGAAATGCTGTGCTATCATCAATCAGACTGCAGCTGAAATGGCAAGTTCACACTGACCTGGAATGGTATTATCCAAAATAAATGCAACACAGCCACCAACAAACATGGCTGTAGTGAGAAGAACATTTAATACTTGATCGATGCCTGCTATTCCTAGAACAGAAAAGAAAAATAATTCATACTGTGCTCGAAATTTAATCACACATACACACATTCTATTGATTTACAAGGGAAAACTGCTATTAAGTTCAGTGAGGAATTTGCTCAATCAAGATTCTTCCACTGGAAAGCACTGTATTAATATCATAATCTAACTGTTCGCTTGAATGACCTACTTTTCTATACATGCTAAAGAAGGTTAGCTATGCTCTTGCATCTAATTCTGAACTGACAGCTATAAAAAAAAGAGGTTTTCTTTTCAAAATCAATTACAGTGTCCCTCCTCAGCATCTTCCTTTGATGACGTACACTGTCGTAAGCAACAGACAGAAACTGAGTTTATTAAAATTCAGACTCAACACGTGTCCAGAGTGACAAGAAAAGCTGAAAAATGAAAACTAACTCGTAATTTTCAAGTCCACCTTAGTACTTCCACTTGTTCTTTTAACACAGTTTACAATTCAGGTTCACCTTTGCAGTCACTCTTCCAGTCCAGCTGGCAACTGTGTCCTGGTGTTGCTCTTACCCAACTTGAAATGTACCCCACTGAAACACTCAACTCCAGTCCTAACATCTAAATTAATTTTCCTCTGAATGCACCTGTCTTCTTACCTATAGCTTTTACTGCTCCCACAACAAGTTGGATTTCTTCTTATTTACTTGGTATTGGCTTCATGTATATGAACAGGAACACATACCTGTCACCAATGGGTTCTGTTTGAGATAACTTGGAAGGACAAGTCCAAAGAAAATAGAAAATCCAAGTACAAACAGGTTGCGAGAAGAATTCAAATCTATGAACTGGAGGTTAGAGAGACCCACAGCTGTAATCATCCCTAAGTAAAAACAGAGCAAGTGTCAGTTTTTAGTCTTTTTTTTTTTTCTTAAAATAATAAAAATAGAGTAGCACATAAATGCAGCACTGGAGTAAAAATGGTACAGAATACACAGAGGAGCAAAAAACATACGTTACCAAAGAGAGTGCAGAAGAGGGCACCGAGCACGGGGTCAGGCAGTGATGCAAACAGAGCACTGAACTTGCCAACCATTCCAAGCAAGAGCATGAAGGCTGCTCCATACTGAATAACCCTGCGGCTTCCAACCTGTGGGAGAACAAAAAGGAAAGCACGCTGGGAAAAAAAAAAAAAAAGCCTGCACTACATCCACCTTTGTGCCTTCCATTTTGTTTTTCTTCTTCACATTCAAACTTCCACAGATATTTTTTGCAGGCTACAGAGCCTTTACAAGCACACTGGAGTGTAACATGGCTGTAGTCCAGTGCTAACTTAATTTTGTTTTTATTAACATTAACAAATCCACCCATAACTGCTGCAGTCACTACAACCACGTGGCATGGTCCCATCTACAATACAGAAAATAAACAGACCATAACTAGGAGAGATTAGAAACAGACCAGTTGTAATGCAAACAAAAAGAAGTCATGTACTGCCAACCGTTTTACACAGCAATACATATATTAACAATCTTTCAAGGCTGCCTTTCTGGACAGATTATCAAGAGACTTCATAACATCCCTCTGAGATCAAAACTGAACATGTTTCACATGCAAATCATGGCTGTGCTAATGCTGAAACCAAGTGTCTGCACTTCCTTCCCTTTTTTACTTTAAGCATTCAGATGTCAGGGCAGTCGCTCTCTGGCGTTATGTCGTAATTGCAATTGATAAACCTCAACGTTCAACATTTCAATAGTGTTACACTGCTTAAGAGGTCCACTAGGAACAAAAAATAAAAATAAAAAAGCTACACTGGTACAGTAGTTTCCAGCAAAGCTCTCTGCAGGCCTTCTATTAGAGTACTATGTCTCTAAGTGAACTTGAAATTTATTTGTTAATCACGTGACTGAACTAAATGAGTTAAATCAGAACTTTCTCTATGTGCAAATAAAGATATTCCTTTCCTTAAGAGCACCAGTGCTTCAGTCTTGTACCTTGCTGTATGAAATAGCCAGATGCTTTAAAGAAAGAAAAATCCCCACGATAGTGATGCTGATCAACCTCTACAAGCCAAATCAATCAAGCTTCAGTGGGGATTTGAAAGCTGGTCAGCACCTAGCTTAAACTATGTAATTACTCCAAGGCACTTGTACACGTACTAAAAGATTACATTGGAAAGTGTGTGTAAGGATATGGGACCTTAAAGATGCATCATAGCATCACAGAATTGTTTCAGTTGGAAGGGACCTTCAAAGGTCAGCCCAACTTCCCCGCGATGAACGGGGCTGACATTACAGCAGAAGCTGTCCATAATTTTGGCCTAACAAACGAGTTTTAGTCAGTCACCTCCCATCTAGTATACATTCCATCCAGTTGAAGCCTCAAATTTAAAATTCTAGACGCCACCAATACTAATCCCAAGGCAGGTATATGCCTTTTAAGGGTTGCAGTGGTACAATGGGCTCACTAGAATTATTTAGTCTTTGCTCATGAGCACTGAAGACGGCCTTTTCCAAATAACAGCGGAATATCTAAGTAGTACAAATCAATTCTAAAAGAAATTGAAGTTGCAAAGCTGTTAAGATTTTTTTTTAGGGGCAAATATTCAGAGATCAAAACAGGACAAAACACTGGAGCACAGCCACCCAGCTGTGCCACTCTGGATAAGGCACATTCAACTCTTCCATCACGCCCTCTGAACAAATCCAACTGTGCTTAACTCTGTTCTCTGTTTCAGGACAAAATACATTCTCATTGCAGCAGGCTCTTCATAAAAAACATACTTGTTAATTCATGGAACTGTGAAGTGAACAACAGAAAGAGGAGAACAGGATAAACCTTTCTTTAAGGATTTTTCTAGCAAATTTCTTCTAGGAAATTTCCACCAAGTGAAAGGAGGTCTTATACAGACAGCAGATGGTGCTATTAGTATGTATATTCCACTGCAGAAGCAAACAGAGCCATCCTTTGTGTAGAAGAAAAAAATATGGCCGAAGATAAATTCATCATCTATACTGGATTAAGTCAGGGGGATGAGTTATTTCAAGAGGAGCACGTACATTCCGTATCTTGCTTGCATGAAGTAGATTTACAGCCCCCAAGCCAAACACACAACAGGATGTACGCAGTTACAACGTAAATTGCTCTTACTGATTTTGCTGATATTTCTTAACAAGGTTAAATTAACAACGTCAAGCAAATCCATCTGCAGCCCAAGGTCTCCCAGTTCAGCAGAGCACCCAACCACCCATCCAGTTCAGTACATAAACAAAGGAATTCCTCACTCACTTACACAGTGACACTGAGTGACACTCCCCCAGAAATGCAATCCCTTAACTGTGCACAGTGGTTTATAAACCTATCACAATGGAGACATTTAGGGTACAGTTAACTTTGAAGTTACCGTGACCACAGCCCCTGCTGTAGCTCTGCCAATGTAACGTTCTAGTAGACAAGACCTAAGGATCTCAACTTATGTTTCACTGTGTGTCAAAATGAGACACTGGAAACAGTTCTCTAGCAATGCTTCCAGAGCAAAGAGATCCAAAGGAATATTCATTTCTATGCAGCTTACAGTGTCTACACCTCAACTTAAAAAAACACTATAATCCTGGAATAGTTTGTTGGTTTTCAAAAGGATAGTTTATTTAGTGGTTTTTGCTTTATGAATGTTTCTGAACTGCTGTTTACTTAGAATGAAAATAAGATTTTTGGCACCTTTTTTAGAATGATCTCCATTAGACAACAGCTGACACTTAAATTTAGAATACTGCATCAAGTTTGTCTGCACAAAGTGTAGATACAAAATGTGAAAATGGCATCAAAGTAAAGAACATACCTTCGTGATTCCCAAGACACCAATGTTAGGGCTGGAAGAAGTGGATCCATTCCCTGTCCCAAATACTCCATCCAAAACACAAGAGAGACCCTCAATAAAAATTCCTCTGCAATTCACAAACAGAAAATTGTCAAACTTGCATTAGTGTAGACTCACTCAGATGGTGTGTTATGTCTGCAGTGCCTGTTAAGGCATTTGTCCCACACAAATTACTGTAATTGAAGTTTCAAGTTCCAATACAGCTGGAAAATCAACTTGTGTTCTCATTTTCTGTGTCTCAGATAACCATGTTCCTAAAATGAGGAAATTAAAATCGTAGAATCTTCCCAGCAATGAATGGGGACACCCACAGCTCATAGCCCAGTCCAGCCTGACCCTGAATATCTCCCTCCAGGGATGGGACATCCAACACCTCTCTGGGCAATTCATGCCAGTGTCTCACTGCCCTTATAGTAAAAAACAAAAAGCTTCCCTATATCCAATCCAAATACCCCCAACTTCTAGTTTGAAACCATTTCCCCTTTTCCTGTCACAACAGACCCTGCTAAACAGCCTGTCCCCTTCTTTCTTATAGTCTCCCTTTAGAAACTGAAATGCTGTCTGTTCTCAGGTGTCTCCACAGCCTTCTCTGCTCAGGGCTGAACAGTCTCAACTCTCCCAGCCTTCCTCCTAGGGGAGGTGATTTAGAGTTCCATCCCCACTGAAACCGTACTGTTCCTTAATTTCTACAGACCCCCGTAGGAATGGGATGAAGTTTCCAGTGTTACATTTGAATCCAGGTTCAACTAGGCTCTTCCACCTTTCATTTCGCATCCTTGGCCCTTAGTGTAACACTCAGAACACAACACTGCCTTGCCCCGAAGGAAAAAAAGGGATATACAAAGAACAGAACTAGATATTCTTTTTTATCCTTTTTCTTTTTTTGACATACCTGTTTATCGCATGAATAGGAGGAGGAGGAGCACAAGACAACCTGGCACAGGCATAGTAATCTCCTATTGATTCAATAATGCTAGCAACGACTGCGCTAAGCATTCCTATAACTCCAGCAGCTGAAATTGTCGGCAGTCCCCACTGAACTGTGAAGGAAAGAAAATTGAAATCTCACATGCCACATAAAACAATTTAGATACCAAAATGTACAGCAATTTATTACTCTTTAATGGAATCAACAAACTCCCTTCACAGTCACACAGCCTGGCAAGTTCAACTAGAGTAAAGGAGTACCACCTAACCAACTGCTTTGATCATGTTTGGGGATTTTCCTCCTGCTCAGAAAGAACCACTCTGAACCACTACTAGGGGAAAAAAAACAATTCACATCAGTGAGACAAACACCTCTTTATTATTATTCCCCTGAAAAATCAGTCCTTGGTTACAAGTTCAAGTGAAGACAACGTCCAACAACCAGCTGTGATCACTGCACAAAACTTGCAATTCTAACTTCTTGTAAAAGGGAAAGTAAGATTAATTTAAGCCTGCAGAAAAGCTTGGCAGCTTTTCCCCAGCAATTGCCTTGATGCTTTTATCTTGTTGAAATAGAAGAGTCTCTCGCAACAAAAGGAACTTTAAGTTACAAAAACATGAAAGAACAAGGCTTTGCAAATAAGAAAGGTCTAATCAGGGTGGAAAATTTTGCTGCCTCTTCTTTCCCCAAAACCTTCTATTATACATCTTGCAAGTAATGCTTTAGATCAGTTTTTTGTTTTTTTTTTTTTTCCTAAAAATTAGGTTAGAAACGAAGCATACAGAAAAACCACAGTGAAGACACTTCATTACGATGCAGTGGCATTTGTTAAC
The DNA here is from genome assembly GCA_036925125.1 of Oreortyx pictus. Taxonomy (NCBI): domain Eukaryota; kingdom Metazoa; phylum Chordata; class Aves; order Galliformes; family Odontophoridae; genus Oreortyx; species Oreortyx pictus. The sequence continues at coordinate 2,241,574 of JAUPFR010000029.1, forward strand.
AATTCCTATTACTCTGTTATGGAAGAATATTTTTCTGTTATGATTATTAAGGTCTGAGCAGCACAAGCCAGTTGTACAATTCTATCTCATACCCTAGGAAGCCTTTAACGGTGTTAGACTTAGAGGTTGCAGGCAAAAGAATAAGAACACCTGAGATGCCACATAAAGCATTTTACGCTTTGTCTTCTGTGTGCTCATCTGCACGTTGATAAGCATTGACTGGCATCCACCAGTTTGCCCCTAAGCCCAATTCTGGAAGTCAGAACATTTGAACAGCTGTCTAACAGCTCTGCTAATTCAAGAACAGTTGCCTTCAGGGGCAGCCAAGTGTAGTAAGTCAGAAAAACTCCGTGCACTAGTGATTCCTTTGACAATGAGAATGAATAACTCCTGTAGAGAGCTACTGAAGTCATAACAACCCATCCTTGCTATTGTAACATCAACTGCAGCTGGCCACAATACTGACAAATAGAGATAAATCAACCATTTACTTGAAGCCCCATGTTAAATATACGATCACATCCACGTTATTAGGAGTCAAGAGTTACCTACATTAAATCTAGCTCAAATGATACTGACAGGCTATTAAAACAGCCCTTACAACCAAACATACTTACAAGGATAAGGAACCTTGAACCATGGAGCTACCAAGAGCACTCCTCGTCGGGCATCCGTGCGAGCATAGAAGCCATACTTGGAACTGTCAGGGGGAAAGACATCTGTGACGGTGAAGATGAAGCAAAGCAACCATGACACCAAAATGGCTAAAATTATCTGTGAAAGAAGATAAAGAAGCTGTTGAAAAAATCAACTATCATCGGCAATATTCATCACCAGTTTCTGCACAGAGCATTTGCTGCGGACGCATCTGAGTGCAATCTCCAGTGATATTTTAAATCTGAAGAAGCAGTAAATCCTGTAATAGATCTGTTGAGCATCTTTTTTCTCTAATGAAGGTGCTGTTACAGAAGCTTTAGAATAAGGCTGCTCTCTCTGCTAACAAATAGAAAAGTCTCCAAATGGGCACTTATACGAGTCTCTACGTTAACAGAAATAAAGGAAGCCTTTCACATGGGGAAACAGAGCACTGCTCTCATAAAACTAAAAGATAATGATCTTGTCATCCCTTTTTTTGACGGCTCTGTTTAGGCTTTCACTACATGCACAGACATACCTTCTTCGACAGACATGGATGCCAGGATGGGATCTAGCAAGACTACAATGAGACTATTTCCTATGGTAAATGAGCCATTTACTCAAGCTTCCCATATGCACATTCAAGATTTTATCTCAGCTTTGCGATCTACTGCACTACTATGAAAAAACAAAATCAAGCAAGAAAGCCCCCAAAGATAAAATCAGGCTCACTTTTGCCCAATGAAGAATAATTTCAGCTACTTACAGGGAACATCTTAAAAAGCTGCAGCCTATATGCTGTCCATCCTTTTTTGGATTTGTAAATGGGCAAAGGAAATTTGACATTTCTGGCATACTGAGAAAACAACAATACGAGGAAAATAGTCCTGAGAAGGAAAAAAGAAAAGAAAAGGAGGAGGGTGGGACAAAAGAGACATGTCATTAGCACCAGTACATTAAAAATCCTTCTCAGCACAAACCTGTCAACCTTTCAAATTAATGTAAGTGCACATTTTAAATAAGACAAAACAAAAAGAGAGAATTTTAAGTAATTATTCTGCATAATCCAAAACAACAACATTTGTATTCTGAAGTAACGTAACAGCAGCCAGCAGCAAACAGGTAAATGAAAATGGGAAAAAAATAAATCAGATAGGCTACAATAAGATTTGCAGAGGTGAGAAAACCATCAGCAAAGAGACAATGCTGCACTGCAATTTTCTTTTTGACTCAAACCCTATTTGTCAGTGGGTCCAGCTCTACACTGCACGTGCAGCACAAAGGTTAGGAAGGACAGGGAAATCTGGAGGCCATTCTCAGGCTAAAGAAAGTACATAGTATTTTTTTTACACCTTAAAATTTGCATAGAAGTACTGTTCAAGGGAAGAATCCGCCTTCAATTCTTAAGAACCCCAACATGTACTGGATATGCACTTCTACTAGAGTAGCTGTACTAAAAGAACAAGGCCCCAAAAACAAGATCCTGGGCAACTGCAGGTCAGCAGTAACCTAGTTCATTAATATTTTTAGATGTTAAGTATTATGCATTTCCCCCACGTCAAACCTGCTAAGCTTCCCCGTGCGTTAGAAATAATTTAAGACTACAGCTAAATTAAGTACCCAACTGCAATATAAAATAAAAAGCCAGGATGAGTTGTTCAATTCTGAAACAACCAAGAAGCATTTTGCTGTAAAAAGGCCACAGAAAGAGTCAAGCTGTCTGAAGGAGCAAAGCTTTCCTGCAATTTGAGCTAAACGTTTTCATCAGATTTATTAAGGAGAAAAAGATGGAATTTCAGCATCCCTCCCTCTCCTATCCAAGCTCAGTTTCAGCTCGAATGAAACAGAACAGAGCTTCATTCTCCCTCCATCCCCACGAACAAAGAGCTCAGCACCAGAAGGGCGTCACTTACAGCCTTCAGCCCTGACTGAAGTCCAGTGATAAAGACACCTTTTCCGTTGCGCTCAGGAAATGCTTTGGCATCTCTCCAGAAATCCATTACAGAAAAGATGATGGACTCCACACCCTGAACAGCACGTCAACCCCCTCAGGACTGACACTTACCAGGAATTCTTTTTTTTTTTTTTTTCTTTTAAAAGAAGGCTGCATTATTTAAGACAGTGTGGGGGATACATGCGTTGCATGAATGAAATTGAGCTTCTCTTCACCAGATACACAATTACCCAAACAATTAAAGACAAATTCAGGAACGCTTTTCCTTTTTAGAGGCTGGTTGTGTTTTATCGTTAAATTCCTGTCACCTACAGAACAAGCAAGGTCAAAAAGTCGTTCTGGAGGCTGAAAATCTTGTCAAATAACATCTGCAGCTAATAAAGGCAAACAGCTCTTACACAAATATTACCCCATTGTGCTAGATAGCGATGTGATCATTTTATCCCTTTGCAACAGGGCAAGACCATTTCAAGTGCCATATCTTGTAGAAATCAAGTTACTTTGAGTGGCACTAGATGACTGTGGAGTTATTTCCAGCTTTCTAGCACACATTTGGAATGGCTGAAGCCAGAAATACTTATTGACTGAACAGTATTTAAACCCGTTCCTAAATCGATCTATTTTTTTCCATCTGCAATATGTCATTACAGTTTTCCATGTCCAACTCAAAGGTCCACATGACTGATACAGCATCAGTCCCAACTTGCACAGAATTTGCTTTGCACGAAAATAAATGTTCCTTTGGGTCAGCTGCTTAACATAACAGAACTGCAAAAAACATCCACAACATCTGAGATAATGATTTTAACAGCCCCTTTAATCATAAGCTGCACTTACAGAATACTTTACATGGTCGAAGTACTGTGTTAACAGATGTGGCAGCTCAGAGTCTGATCACATCAAGTCATTCCTTCCACTTCCAGAGCCAGTACAAAGCTGGTTGCTATACATTGGATATTTCAACTGCTTCAGCCAATTTCATGCTCCCTAAAGTGTGGTTTCCGTCCCAATTTGGCTGCTTATCAACAGCATCTCACAGGAAAACTTTTGTCTTCGCTTCATCTCATTTTTCTCAGCTATTCCCTTTTGTACTTCTAATCACATTTTGTTTGTTTCCCTGGCATCTATACCTCCAGAAATATGCACAGCATGGCCTGAAACTTGCTCCCCAAGTATTTTTGCCTGCCGAACAGCAATCAGTCTACTTATACTTCAGTTACTGAAAGAATTCTTATAATTTAGGAAATAATAATATAAGATATGCTGAAGCTACCACAGCTGTCTTCTAATACTGTCACATCCCTGTTTAATTTTAGCTCTGAAATGCGTAAGTTCCAAATTCACCGTGAGATTGAAACAGCACTCACAGAATCAGCTTCAGAGTTTCCACGGAATGAAAATGAAGATGGAAAAGTAGAGGTAGGATGTAATAGCAAGAGAAAAAAGAACAGCTGTATAGAAAAAGAAATCATACGCATCCTGAAAGTCCAATCTGTTTCCTCAGCAACTGGCACTGTATAATCATATAATTTTCTGGGGGGGGGCACACAGAAGTAAAATAGCAAAAATCAGAAGTGGACAACTACTACCAAAGCTATTTGCTTGCTTTTGCCAAATAAGACAGGTGCAAAAGCATCATTAAAAAAGAAATACAAGCTGTCCACCAGTGTCTCTGGTTATATGCAGAACTGCTTTTAATTCTGCACTGAATGAACGGACCCCATCCATACCTCCCAGATAATCTATCACTCTCTGTTCTTTACTCCTCGCTGTCAGATAGCCCTCCTTCCTCTTCTCCCTGAGTCACTGTGGTCTTCACTCCCTAACTTCTAGCTGATCCCACCGAGACTCCTGCACGTTCTGCTTCTCCAAGCTGGGAGCACTGCAACGCTACCTTTGGCAGCCAAGCAGACTCAGGTTTTTCACTGCACTCCAAAACACCTCCGTGGTAACTTACCAACTGGGACTCACTGCTCTACATCAAGAACACCCTGAGTACTTACAACATAGCGATACCCCAGTGTTTGCCTGCTCTTTCTCCAGCTGCTTGGAAACCGGAGAGGCCAATGAGAGCAACAGTTGGAGTGATGGTCAGAGGTCCAATGTATCTCAGCAGGGCGCCAGGAAGGCCAAGCAAACCAATCACCACTTCTATCAGGGAGGACATGATAATAGCACCTTGGATCTGAACACACAAGAATGGGAAAGAGACAGTTCAGTTGCATCCTAAAAGCAAAACCAAAACATTTCTTTTTCTGCTCTGGATTACAAACTGCAGTTCAAAGAATTCAGTGACACAGAAGAACTCAGCAATTTTTTGGTCATAAAACAGCTCATTAGGTTTAAGTGACTTATTGCTTAAGCATAACACTTATGGTTTTTTTTTTCTCCACAAAACTATTACACAACAGACCAGTGGGCCAGTCTGGTAGCTGTGTGGATAGCACATCACACTGTCAGACAGGAGACCTGGGTTCCAGGCTAACCTTTAAGCTCTCAGATCGAGCCGGCAAGGGTTGGTGGCGCCACGGAGGTGATGCTCCTAGCTCCTAGGGGCAGTGTATGCTGCATTGTTCACAAGTGCTCCTTAGAAGCTGGTATAGAGCAGCGTTGTGGTCTCAGGAGACTGTCAGCCCTCTTGGCTGCAGGGCTCTTGGCAGGATGTAGCTATGGTTTGAACATGGGGAAGAGAGAGGGGTTGTTTTTAATTAAGAAAAAGTTTGCAGCCCAAAGCAACGGGATGGGAGATAAATTCCATGACACACGCCTTGATTTGGACTACGCTATCTACCACTCCAGTGGGATGCCTGGGCACAACCCTCACTGTGGGCTCTGCAGAAAAGGATGCAGTTCAGACTGCAATGCTGCAAGTGGAGAAGGAGTCTGATATATTTCAAGCCTTTTGGGAGAATCAAGGTCTTATCAGAAGTCTCCAACTTCAAACACCTGGGGATGAACGCATCTGCTAACTGCATTTTACCTTCCATGGTACTGCCTACTGATCAGAGTGACAGCAGGCAAGTGGTCTGCTAGCAGCTGATGGTATGCTGAGCTGCTAATGGTGAGCACAAATTGCAAGTGTGTTACAAGAACAGTATTCATCTCACTTGTGCATTTTACTGCACATTTTTTGGAACGTGGCAACTAACTCTTTGTATTTGCTGTTCAGCAGTGAATACGTTGAAAAAAAAAAATAAGACTTCCATAGAATGAGTAAAGGGATATATTCAAATGAAACTGCAGTGAAAGAAGAAATCAGCAACTTACAAGATGAGAACACACAGATGGTTAAATGAGAAACTTAACTGAAATCAGACAGATAAACAGCAAAAGGCAACTCCTACATTACCTCTCGTATTCTGGGATACCAGATGTGCTCAGTATGAAGCAGTTCTGTTGTTCCATTTGTAACTGTTATATCTTACCAAAAGAAGAAAAGATAAAACACAGGTATTTATTCCTCAGCCAGTTTTCCACAGTTTAATAAAAAAACTTCTCCTTAGACACAGCTTAACAAAAGGACATTGATTTGCATGGAAAAACCTTCTGCAGTGCCACAAATCTTGTTAACATTTCCCAAGAGCTAACCCACTAATTTTACCCAGTGTACTGAAGTAGAAAAAAACCTGTGACTTTCAGAAGTAAAGGTCTTTTAAAGATCTTTTCCCACTCAAAAAAATGAATGGACAATTACTCAACTGCACACTGGGAATCAAGGAAGTGCTCCAATGTTTGTTGTTTGCCAATTTAAGACACTTGCTGAATGAGCTGACCCATGGTAACAGCCCCATCTGACAATATCTGAAGGCTAAAAGGTTCAAGAGCAAGATGCAGCAAAGGTTCTTTCTGAAAAGCTCAAGTAGTGGAAGAATTGCTTTTGCAATCAAATGTTATCAGACAGTATTTTCTCTGAACAAGGTATGTATCAGGATAGTGGCACATCTTGTCATCTGAAAGTATCTGACACAGCTATGAGAAGTGAGATACACTATCGTTTGCCTTTACATGGTGGGCACTGAAACCCATGTGCTCTTTTCCAGTAGCTTAATCTTCTCAGCATTGAAGGATTTAAATACTTCTCAAAGCGGAAGTTATAACTGGATGTTAACCCTAACAAAAGTTTTCTAACAAGGCCTTCAGTTTCCCCCCATAATGGTTCTCTTACATTTTGCATCTTCTTTTTAACTCACCTATAAAACAAGTAGATCAGACACGGACATAAAGGAATGAAAACCAGAAATCCACAGGGGAACTTTAAGAAATCTTTCAAAGCAAGGTTTTAACCTTGTAAAAGGAGTTCATTTTCTATATTCCCTGCTCATTACTTGCAGTTTCCGTATCAAAAGGTTCAGCAGTTGCTCTATATGACATCTGGGTCGTTTGTCACTTAAATGGGAACAAGCATAGATGACAATTACCTGTATTATTACATTTCCACTTCTCCAGGGAGAGTATTGCTCTAGCAGGTGCTAAGAATGCAAAAGCACTCGCCTGGAACAAGGGTAACCTGGTGGAAAGTGAAAGAAGAGAGACACTGATGTTATTCCACATCATGGCACTGTGTCACGGTATCAATTGCAGTTAGGTGCTCACTCATCCTGAAAGCCACCCTTTATCAGACAGTTACTACAAATGTGAAATATTAACAACTTCTTGAAAAGAACAAACAGAAATACTAAGACATCACAAAACCAAGACCTAGCAGAAGATGCTGTGTGTGTGAAGCCAACGTGATGCCCGTAACAGGTAATCACCGGATGCCAGCTGCAGGTACCAGCCACTGCTTTAAGTTTTTGACTCAGTATCACAACAAGGCTAAGGATGCTAGCTCTGATAGAAGCAGCAGTCAGGGTGCTGAACACGCAGCTCTCACAGCCTTCCCACATCAAAAAGCCCTGTGATGGAGGTAAGCAGCCTGCGTACACAGTGCCATCCCACTGCATGACTTGAAATGTAGTCACTTACAGATTCATCTTGAAGTGTATGTGTAAACAACAATTAGGTTGCTAAGTGCTGATTAGATGTACCTGGTGGCTACTGACAACAAACACAAATGTTGCAAGAATTTCAAGACGACATTCTTAGCCGTGGTGTTTACACTTCCCAAAAGGTTTAATATCTGAAGAGCATCCACCAGCACCAACTACGTGTTTATTGAATGTACTGTAGCATGCATAGCATTACAAATATCCAGACATTACTTCACTACAAAGAAGATGCACTTTGAACTATCTTATAAATACCGATGGATCGTAACTCTTTAATAGTAGATCTCAAATATAACACGTGAAACAGTTGCTCATGCAGCTCTAGTTACTGAACTGCATTTATGGCTGTTTTACAGACAGTCAAGTGATGTCAGTGCAAGTATTGGTAAAGGAAAAAAAAACTGACTGCAGCAGATTCAGATTAAGATCAAAAAGGTACAAGGGAAAATAACCCAACAACTTAACATGCTTAACAGAGGAAAGATCGAAACAGAAGCATGCCACTAACAGCAGCTGCAGAAGTTCACAGGCAGGAAGTCAGACCAGATGAACCATTTATTACAGACCGCTCATGGCTCAAACTCCTTTCTGACAAGTTGACCTATCTGCTGCAAACTTTGAGAGCTGCGTTAGAAAGTCAACCGTGATGAAATACATGAGCCACTGGAGGACAACTGACCTGCACACCATTCCATTTTACGTTACCCTAGCAAAAATCAAAGCTTTGGGGGAAGAAACAGTGGTAGCTATGAGTGAATGATTCACCTCATTTTTCAAGGTTCACTGGGCACACTGAGCAAGCTGGTGCCCATGGCATAACATGTAATACCTCTTAACAAGCTGTTACTGCTCTGTCCCACCTACACAGTGCTCTGTCCCTGCATAATGATTTTGTAAACGCACTCTGCAAGAACATTCTCCAGGGATGAAGTCAGTCACACTGAGACAAGTCTGGATTGTGAGTTTTCTATGACACAAAATACCCTTCAGAAACCTTGCACAACCTTCACCGCTGGCATACTTAGGGCACACAAATTGCTGTGGGCATTCAGACTCAGAATTATCCTTTTAAAGATAATGAAACCACACAATAATAAAATAATTTAGGTTGCAACAGACCTTCAGGATCATCAAGTCCAATCCTCAACTCGATCTAATGAGGCCCACCACTAAACCACGCTTCTTAATGCCACGTCCACACGTCTCCAATACCCGCAGGGATGGTAACTCCACCACTTCCCTCAGCAGTCTGCTCCGATGCCTTAACCACTCTTTTTGTTAAGAAATTCTTCCTGATATCCAGTCTAAACCTCTTCTGACACAAACTGAGTCCATTTCTTTGCGTCCTACCACTCACCACCTGAGAAATCAAACCAACACCCATCCTTCTACAGCCTCCTTTTCCAGATAGTTGTAGAGAGCCTGGCCCCATCCTCTTGCTGTCCCCACTATAATATCTGTAAATGTTGATAGGATCCCCTCTCAGTCTTGTTCAAAATAAACAGTCCCAGGTCTCTCAACCATTCCTCGTAACACAAGTGCTCCAGGCCCTTAATCACCTTTGGAGCCCTCTGCTGGATTCTTCCAGAAGTTTCCTGTCTTTCTCAAACATGGGAGCCCAGAACTGGGCTTTGTTGAATGCCATACAACTGGACATAGCCCAGCGACCCAGCCCATTGGGAACCCTCTGCAGATCCTTCCTATTTTAAAGCAGGTCAAAAGTCTCACCCAGCTTGGTATGGTCCACAGACTTAAGAGAGAATGGTCTTGATGATCCCTTAATCCAGATCACAGATTAAAAATATTAATTAGACTAAGCCCCAGAAACAAGCCATGGGGAACACGACTGGTGACCAAACACCAACTGGACTGAACTCCACTCATTATGACCCTGAGCCTGGCCAGCCAGCCCATTCTTCACCCAGATATTCATGCTGTGGAGTTTCTTCCCTCATCTTTTTGCCAGACTATTCATAATTTCAGCTGTTTTGTCAAAACTGGGACCATTTGCTGCTTTTCAAAACATGTTGGTATTTTTACTCTACCCAATTAATCTCTGTAGACCTAGACTATTCACCTGGATAAAACTACATATTGCATAATACAGTCTTAGCATGTCTTGCTTTGCTATCTGTTAAATCATCATATGAGATGGCTAATCCAAAATATTTACCATAAGGGCCAGGGCTGTGCTTTTTTCTAAGCAGAAAATAACAGTCTCCATATTCCTCTATCATTTTTTAAAACATTACCCCAAATCAGCCAACCACAATTAGCATCTTCTAGAGAGACAGTGGTAGTTTGGAACGTGTTTTATGAAATAGTTTTCCCACTGCTAATCCAGGCATTCATTAATAGCTAAGTACCAGCAGATTGGTATTGGAATATCATGGTTACACTGTTAAGTAGCACAACTTTGGCACCAGCCCTTGTGAAGATGGAGCTATTTATGGAGTTGAAGTCATCTGAAAGCTTCTTCATTAAATCAACATTTCACACAGATGTAGGAATGTTTAGACAATGTAGTGATGGGCACAGCAATAAGCCTACCACGTTTAGGTATATTAAAGCGGTATGTGATTGTCTCAGACATATTAGCTGCTCTGAATCCTTGCCAAATCTTTCGACATATTAGGAAATCTAATAAATAGCTGGAATTTCTAAAAATTAGTATGGGTACCTAACTGACCACAACTCTTCCTCGTAATGGAGCCAAATGAGCCTTCAAACCACAGAATTTGTCCTTCTGAAACCATGCTGGCTTTATTTGCTGAAATACTTTACAATTGACAGGCTTGCCAATAAATACTTGAAAATCTCATTTAGTGAACGTTGCTGCTTTATCTGAGCCCCACCCTTCTATAAAACCAGGATCACATGTTAAATCTTTACAAAACATTCAGCCACTGGAATTTTCTTCTTAATCAGAAGACCCAAGCACAATTACCTCTTCTGTTCATAAATATGTCTTTTGCAGGGCAAGTGAAAAGGGCACTGAAAAGGAAAACCACAGAGGGTTAACCACTGCATTATAAGGGAGAAACAGAGCATTTCGAACAGATGGGACCACACCTGCTTTTGAAAGAGCCACAAATCACTCTATAGCAAGTAATACAGACATGAAGCCCAAGATTAGTTAGGGAAAAAAAGAAAGATGACAAGCTTGAGATCTGTGAAGACATACCAGTCTCAGGATATATAAAAAGTAAGCTTCTTCTGATAAATCTGAGGCAGAAGAAGAAAGAAGCTCAGTGCACAGGAAAACCAAGATCCCTTTTGCATTAATATCCATTCATAACTCTGCACTTGTCTAGAAAATATGGAGATTTTCAACTTCAATAAACCCAGGCAGCGGACACTCAAAGATGAAAAACAAAAGACCTTACATTCTCATTAGGTCAACATTCTCTGCATTTCCTACATAAAGCACAAATCAGAGTGGAGAAAAAAAATCTCTAACATAAGTGAGGTCGATAAGGTTCAGAATACCAAAAGGCACTGAACACTGCTCCTCTGCTTCCTTTCATATGTGGTTCTTGAGAATTTATGATTACAGCTAAAGTGAGCTAACTTATAAGCACAAAGAGCCAGCCAGGCAGAAAATATGATTAGTCCTGACCAAAAAATAAAAAAAAAATACACTGGGGAAAGAAATTGTTCTCTTTCAACAGTTTCAATTATACTGCTTTGTCATCAGAATGAGCTTTCCATTAAAAAATAGAGAATGATTTTCTGCATTTAACAAAATGTAATAAAAATAAAGCAAAGATTCCTTTTCAAAGACAAAAGACAAGAAAGTATGCAAGCAATGTATCTTTTCAAACTAAAACCTCAACTAAAGATTACATTGGAAAAGCTGAAATACTTGAGAAAGCGTTGGACAGAAACTGATCTAAATGTAGAACAGGCTTTATTTCTGCACCCTACTGAGATGACTTTTCCACCCAAAGATTCTGTTTCTTAGATAAATCTTTTCAAACGTGAGAAGCTTTGTCCATCCCCTATTGGAATGTAGGATTTCAACTTTGCATTGTTCTTAAACTCAACTAAATGACCCATGAATCACTCAAGTAACCATACCAGAGCATACTCATGCAGTATGCACTTTCTTTTTTTCTGCTTTCACTTATCCTTCTTGGTTTATTTAAGAAGATGCAGAAATAACTTTGTAGAAATAACACCTCTCTCTGCAGGGTTTACCACAGAACAGGCATTTGAAAAACTTTCAGCTTTATGTTATTAAAACATGCTGTTCTAACCAAGGTGAGGTTTTCTCAAATATTTACTAGCACCTGAATTGGTCTCTTGCATCCTCCTAGAGAGGGAGAGTTCAGGCATACCCACCCATGTGCACATTCTCAACTCAATGAAGGATCGTTACTCCCAACTCAAAGCCACTAACAAAAGTGATTTGCTATTGTAAGGCAACAACCAGAGACACTCAGTTCAAACAGTAAAAAGCCACACACGCCCTTTTTCCAGCATTGACTGTTGTAACTTTCATTTCTGGAGGAAAGCAAGACCTGAAATCTTGAATCAACTTCAGGAATAAGTTACACTTGTTGTTGCTTTACTCAAAGTCAACTACGCGCTAAGATACCAGAGCTGGATGTTGACACATTAGCTTTGACTATGATTATCCTGTGGCACGACTCCAAACACTCTTTTAATCTGGCAAGCACTTCATGGGAACAGACGATTTGCTCCAGGACTAACCCTAACTTAGATGTTGGCAAAACAAAGCATCATAAAAAAAAAAAATCAGGAAAATATCAGAATTAATTCCTCTTTACAAAGGCGTATGAATTTTTACTCCTCCTCAGAAACACTTCTACCTTCTGTTCTCACAGATTTCTCTCTTACTTTTTTTCTTCTTTTTCTATATGCTAAATTTTCTAACCCATGAAATATCTTCTCTGATTCCAGATCTAACTTTTATTAGGATAAGTTTTCCAAAGCTTTCAATATATGTCCTATATGTGAACTGCTGTCTTGTATTTATAGTGTTTTTCCTCTGGAAAAAAGACTGTTTCTTGGATCTCTACCTACCTCCTGGAAAGTCTTAGAATCACCATCTTCACAACTGGAAACAAGTCCCATATCTCACCTGCACCCAAAAGTTGTTTGCAACAACGTAGTGATGCCCACACAGAAGAAAATGGTCCCAATCAACTGGCTGGTGGCCCACTGGTCAAATCCAACACACATGGCATCAGCTAGCAAGAAGGGAACTGCTATAGTTCCACTGAAACATGTTAAATAGTGCTGTGAACAACAACAACAAACAAATGGGTCAATACAGCAGACTTTAATTTTTATTTATTTAAGTTTATGACCTTTTTTTTTTCTTTTCTTTTCCACTGGATATTTTTGCTTTTGCATTATCTATCAAAACACTCATTTCTTGGTTCTAAAGCATTTCTTCAAGTACTTACTTCTGTATTAAGCTACCACTAAACCACTGCTAATAACCACTAAGTTATTTACACAGCTACATGGCTACTGTTCTTGATGAGGAGGTATTTAAGTAACTGCTGAAAACAGCTTTCAAATCAGAAAAGCAGAGAAACAACTCCATTCATTTTCAACCATGTGTAAAACCATTAGCTTACAAATGAATTACACATACACTAGGATGCAGATAAGCTCCCAAGCAGCAGAACCTAGGTACACATTAATTCCCAATCTAAATATGTAAAGCAAACAAATAGGTGTCACTGTATTCCCTACAGAACTGCCTGCCCTTGAAGAAAAGGCAGAAGTAAAAAAAGATGTTTTGGAATGTATTTGTTTGGAGATCTCAACATACTTTACAGATATTAACAAATTCTCAGCATTCCTGTGGGATAGATTTTATTACCATTCAAGAAGAAAGCGAGATGAAAAGAGCTGTTCCTCACATAAGCGAGTGGCTGGGCAAGCAGTATGGTCCAGCTCACCACTACAGTCCTATCTGCAAGATGTACACACACTTGATTCAAGAGCAGTGACAGAATTTCCCCACCCTGCTTATTACTAAGTCTGCAGGTAATTACTGCAGGATGGTTTTATCAAGTCTGCAGAACAGAAACCACTACAGTATCAAGTTAATATTCAACATTTCAGCAGTAAACAATTACCTCCCCTTATCATTAATTCTAGAGGTATCAAGTGTCAGTTTCTGAAGCTGCACACTTTATTTGCTCACTTATTTCCTACCTAACAACAGCTTAGAATAATAAATATTCAAGTGATTCTCACAAAGAAATAAGCCAGCAATAATATAGGTCATTATTAACATAGTAAACTCACTGTGTGATCAACTTCAGAAGAAAATATCTTAACAGCTTTTCAAATGTGTGAGAGTGTGGGAAGAATCAAATTATCACATACACAGAAAGTAGCACTTTTTTTTTAAAAAGCTTTAAAAAAATCCAGAAAAAAAAAAAAAGCTGCTTTGAAACATACCTGTAACCCCAAAAATATGCAGAGATACCATGGAGGAACATCTTCGATAGTGTAAATCATATCAGTTCTCTGAGCATCTAAACTGCCAGTGCTGTCCAGAGTCTCTGCCAAAGAACTCTATCAAATGAGGGAGGGTAGAAAGGTGGAGGAGGACATCAAACACAACACAGGTTAATATTACATGGGAATAATCTGAATTTGAACTATCAGGCAATTCCCAAACACTCCAAGCCTGGTATAATAATCCCAAAGCAACATCTGTTGTGTTTACAGAAACCTTCTACCTTTGACAATGAGCTCATCTTCAACTGTGGCTACAGAAATTGTACTGAACAAATCACATGTAAAAACCATTTCCTGTTTATTTATACTAGCACAATAGTTCATTTCCAGTACAACCAATCTGGCAGCCAAATGGTGCCCCAAAAATAATATATATAAAAAGAAAGAAAGAAAAAATGAGGAACTGGAACTAAGTAAAAGAGCAAACAATGGCTATCTGCAAACTAGAATAGCTACCTTTGCTAAGAGACCAAAACGACACGCAAGGAAGTTCCTCATTACAGGAGCATGGACGCTGCTTCCCAGCTTCATTCTTACCCACTCTGAATCTTGGTTAACCATTTTTTAGATATGATACCCTTTTTTCCCCACTCCACTTTCAAGAATACATGAAAAAAATCCTGATTGTTGTAACTGAATACATATGTGGTCAATTTGCATTAGTCAAACTGCAAACCTACAGAAATTTAAGTGACATCACACTTTTGCAGGCCCTCATTCACAGACAGCTAACAGAACACTGATCGCATCTACCCAGGCCTGAAAATCCCCACATATATTCCATTAAAACAAGATTCAGCACAGCCATTTCTTCTTTACAGCTAGGTGGAATCTCTGTTTTTCAGTTCCTGAGAATCAAAATGCAAACACTTCAGAGCTTAAGTAACAACAATAAAAGGAGGAAATATCAGATTTCATCGTTTCAGCTCAGCTATCCAAAAACTACATTATGTAACTACTGTTGTGACCTAATCCACACTTGAACTCGATCTCACGTGAAGCAGCCTTACAAAACAGGCCAGCAGTTTTGCCAGACTTGTGACTTCGCTCCATATGGTCTTCACTTCTTCAAAAATCACAACACATACACAGATAATTTTTAGATAATCTCCACTTTGTTTATCATCTACAAGGTCAGGGAAGTGAAATGGACCTACGGTGTTTCCCTTTTATCTAGCACTGGGTAATTAACATCAATTTAAATTCAGAGAGTGTGAATGATCATACTGCTAAGGAAAGACTAAGGTTATTACAGCAGAATATGAAATACAGAAGAAAATGATTTCAGGAGATGCTTAAATAGCACTGAGCGCTAAGCACTCTGCATACCAGGATTAAAGGTGCAGGTCCTGAACAGATCAGTAAGTACAACTGTTAATTTACCAGCCTGCAGCATCCATGTCATTTTTTCAATGACCGAAAAGCGAAAGATTGCTCCCTTCATTGAGTTCTCTAAAATAAAAAACCTATAATAAAAAAAAAAAAGCTATGAAGTTGGGTTTCAAAGCTTCACCTCAACCTTAAGGGAGAGAGCTGAGCAGCTGTAAACCTGTGTATGTCTCTTCTCCTACTGGAAAAAAACGTGTATATCCCCATGTCAACCTAAGTATGCATAAAACCAAGGCATGGCACAAAGTGGCTAAGCCACAAAGATAAGCAGAAAGATTTGGAAGCTGATAAAAGTCACTGAGAAACGCCTGATTCACCCTGAGAAGATCCTGTGATACATTTCTGTAATTATAAAGCAGCACTGTGACGCTTTCCCTAATAAATACATATACATGTGAGCAAACGCGTATTTTCATGTAATATGTAATTATATAATTGCCTCCCCTCCCTTCTGCTTCACTGAAATACATGCACCACCTGAGAACTTTGCTCACCAGAGGTACTGTTACTTATTCAACGAGAGGACTGTCACACACACTTTCAAAGAGGCGCAGGTCATGAGGGAAGAGTTAAGAACAGTTATAAAATCCACCCATGAGGTAGGAATAGAGAAGTACCAGCAGAAAACATCTGCTTGTTTCATGAATCACATCAGCACCAGCTCGCTGAAGCCACCCAAAGAGGCATTTGCTTTTGACCAAATAGCTGATGAAGTTCTATCAGGTACTACTGTCACCTGCCCATCTAACCAGCTGGATATTCCTGCTCCTCTTAGGGCAACTGAAATTAGAAACAATGTCCTGTTTCTACCTGTGTATCCTGAAAGTTCACTAGTCTTTCTAGAGCTTTTCATTTCTTATTACACATGTGCCTACATTTGTCTGCAAAGAAGAAAAAGACCAGCAGGCACTTGGCTTAGAAACAAGCCAGCTGCTTTACATAAAGCTCTTCAGACATACTTATAATTGGCAACAACTTTCAGCTTCCAAAAGCAAAACTTTCTAGCTTGTCTAACAAAAGCATTTTAGCACAGTATCCTGGGAACCTGTGAGAGCTGGTTGATTTTCAATAACTGCATTTAAAAGCCCAGGAGCAGGCAATCCCATTGTACTCCAAGTTATGCAAGCAGGGCATAAGATCAGTCTGTCTGAACAGGGAACTCCTCCTGGAACAAGGGCAAAAAACTATATGATCTCTGGAAACAAGGCCAGGTTTCAAGGGGTGATTACGGAGCTGCAGTTTGCACCTGCAGGAAGAAAACAAGAAAAGCTGAAGTTCAGCTGAAGTTGACAGTGGCCATTGTGCTGTCAGGCAACAAAAAAGGCTTTAAGTATGTCCACAGCAAGAGGAGGTCTGTGGAAAAACACTGGACTGATACTGGTGAAGCCATTCACCCAACAAGCGAAGATGTGGAAAAGGCAGAAGAAAGTAATATCTGTTTTTTAATATTAAAGACAGAGCCTGAAGTCCATGGGGTATAACAGGATTCACTCCAGAGTGCTGAAGGAATTGAATTAGCAGACGTTACACCTAATAACCAACAACTTACCAAAGCTGCTGGAAGCCTGGGGAAGATCCCTGCTGAGGTAGCCAACTTTACAATCATTGACAGAGTATTAAACACAGCATGGCCAACTGGTCAAAGGAGATGACTTTTCTGCTATATATAGCACTGGTGCAGTCTCACCTTGAGTACTGTCAGTTCCACAATATAGAAAGGATGTTAATTCATAGAATGTGTCTAGAGGAGAGCAACAAACGAATAAAAAGACCAGAAGGCACGCTCTGTGATGAGAGTTGTCTAGTTTGAAGAAGGCTCAGAGGTGATCTCACTGCTCTCTACAACTTCCCAAGGAAGGGAAACGGGGAGGTGCCAGGCTCTTCTCCCTCGTAATAGTAAGTAAGGCACATGGGAACAGCACAGATCTGCACTAGGGGAGGTTCAGATTAGGTCTAAGGAAAAGTTCCCTTGCTGTGAGGGTGGTCCAAACACTGGAACAGGGTTCTTAGAGGGGTAGTTGACACCCCATGCCTGTGTTCAAGAAGCATCTGGACAATGCTCTCAGTAAGCTTTAACTTTTGGTTGGCCCTGAAACACTCAGGCAGTCAGGCATGATAACTTCATAGGTCCCTTACAACAAAACTTTCCTATCTTCACACCAGAAATGCCACAGTAGTGTCCTTCCCAAACAGCAAAGTGACGGCACAGAAAGCATTCAGGACACTCCTCCACTCTTCCAAAATCCAGATTTACTCATCCAGATTTACTCTGCTTTGAACAAGGAAGCTTTCAACTTTATCAGAACTTTAGTGGTAATAGCTAAAGGGAGTGGACATAAGAGACATCAAGACCAAACAACTAAGGCGAGGAGTGGCTAACCAGGTGATAAGTCACTGGGTAGTCACTGGCTATTTCGTTTATCAAGCATGTACCTACTAGTTTCATATACTGACTACAAGCCAGTGCTTGCCACATGTGCCATAATATTATGCTTTAGGGAACTGCCAGGAATAAGCTGCACCTTTTTTGGATGAGATACTCATCAGAGATGAATTCATTTTCTGAATTTTTAACTGGACACAGGTGGGACAACACAACTGAAAAAAAAATGGAGGAAGTACGTGCTGGAGACAGATAAAGGCAGAGTAAAAATGTTGGGTAGTAACACAGAAACAAACTAAAAAAAAATCAAGGGAAAACAATACTCCAAGATGAAGACACAAAGACTTTGTTATGAAGTGTAATTGGGAAGGACCATGAGAAAGGTGAGGAACTGCAAGGAAGAAGAGAAGATGCGAAGACTAATATCAGCATGATCAAGATGGTCATAAAAATTTATACGAGACAAATTTCTGCGTAGAGAACATGTGTACGACAGCACATCCAATTCAGCAGCATCCATACATTCTTCTGAAACACAACACTGTGAGACTCACATCATAATTACCTGCTTGGGGTACATTTTAAAGTGAATTTTGATGTCTGAGTTCAAAGACTAACTACGCTATTTAAGATCATCCTTGTCCTAGAATAAGCTACAGAATCAGAGAAACAAATGTTCAGATGCTCTCTTATGAGGACCCAAGGAAGTTTAAACTCGTTTCAATTCAGACATTAAAAAAAAAAAAAAAAAAAAAACCCTGCCAAATTGAGCTTGCTTTGAAATAGTGCTTAAACACAGAGCCAATTAGATAATAAACACTTGAGAAAAAAAGTGCTTTTCATATTTCCTGTTATCTTCTTCCTCTAAACAGAGGTTGAGTCGATTCATACTGTCTCTGTTTCAAGATTGTTATTAAAGTCCTCACAAGAGATAGAAGAAAAAAGCTGAAAAGTCACAACCAAACTGGTCTCCGAATAGACAACTACTGCTGTCCTAAGGAAAAAACTGCAAGGGTCCTCATGAATTACCTCATCTTCACTCATAAAGGCTGTTAGGAAAATAATAATCAGCAGTTCCCAACCTGTGAGAAAATTAAGTTTGAGGTTGGAGCTTGGAAGAGACCGGGAAAGATATCACCCTCAAAAGTGCTCAACCCCATTATAGTTTATCTGACTAAGTACTGGAAAAATTAAGAATTTAAGAACAAAAGAAAATGATCTTAGCAGGGAAATCATGTAAATAGGCCAATGGAAATGAAGACATGCGAAAACTGCCTATGATGAAATCAGGCAACAGGTCATAGTGTATTGACTGCTTCTAACATATGCTGAGTCATTTTCCAACTTCTGCAATGGAAATGTGTGACCAGAAGAATCACAAGTACAAAACTACTCCAGACCCGACCTGGATCTGCAAACCAGCACATCAGAGGAAGAAAATCTCACAGCTAAGGAAAACTAGTGTGAACAAATAACAGCACTAAAAAAGCAAGAATGAGCTCTCGTACAAAAGGAAACAAATAAATACCTTTTCTGCTATGCCATTTTCTGTAGTATAGATGGCCATCAGCTCTGTGTCTTCTGTATCCTGATCGCCACTCGATGTTGCTCCACCATTAATCACAACCTTAAAAACAAAGCAAAGCACAAAAAGGTGCTAAAATAAACATTTCCTCTGCATCATGTCAGCCATTTCCCTTCCCTGGCTTTCACTTAGCAAGTGCCTTTGACATTTTGGCAGAAAAGGTAACACACATGAGAAGTGATCATTTCTCTAACAGCATGTCTAGAAACACACCAATTTGAAAGGCATCTCACACAGCTCTTTGAAGCCTAGACAAGAAAAACGTAATGAAAATCTAATTAAGTAAAAGGTGATCGACAGCTGTTTCCTTACTGCTGCCTGCTGCTCTCAGCCAAGGAACATAGGGTATGCTCCTCATGGGGGCTGGTGTACTCTGCAGTATTACCACCAATTGTTCTAATCACAAACTGCCTGGGGAATTGCAGGTCTTGCTTCGGAGCACACACGGGAAATAACTATAGACAACATAATTGGCCATGTTTACATATCAACAGTAACAAGTGGCAAAAGAGGTTTTACTAACTACTTACTGATGGACAGGTTTTGTGTGACACAATTAGAACAAAGCACTATTCCCTGATTCACACCGAGCTCGAGTACAGAGTTCTGAACTTATTACTTACAGGCAGAGTGAAAAAGGTGGGATGTTTGGATTCATCCTCATATTTGCCTTCCGTTGAGCCTCCTGCCTCCACTGATTTCGAAGTGGTATTCTTACCAATCCCCATCGTCTCCAGTACGTCATGGACTTGCATACAGGATCCAAGAGAATGCTTCTGGGTTGAAGGCCAGGTACTACCAGGACAGGATCTTATTTAAACAGCAGCAGCTCCAGGAATCACAGAAGTCTTCAGCAATCCAGCTGGAATATTCAGGTCGTTTTTTTCTAAGTACTGTTAGCACCTAGAATTAAAGAGAAGATTTATTTTTTTCCCTCAATTACCTAAGTTATATGCACAAACACAATCCCTGCAGACATGGCTCCTTTTCATGCTTGTGACTCACCAACACTCAGCATTCCTTCTCTTGATCTGATAATGAGTAGATATCACTTAAAAATAAGGCTGATAGTATTTTAAGTACTTTCCAGGATGGGACTACTGTGATTACTCTCTCACCCTTTACTCGTGGTCTTCAATTATTAGTAGCATATTTAAATTCTGGCTTTGTTTCTGTTTCACAGTAATTTCTAAATAGGTTTTTGGGAAACAAAGCAAGCCTGTACTTCAGCTACGCAGAGATGCCAAACAGCTTGCTGTTCTACACCCATTGCAAACAATACTTGTGCTCCTTCAAAGGATTTCAGACCTAATCATGACTTCACTTCTGAATAACTAAATTCTCCTTTTTAGAATGGCATCTTTAAATACAGAGCACCCAGGAAGCTTGGATTAGAAGGACAGTGAAGCACTGAGCCTATTTCTGCCTATTACCCCAAATTATCACCGTTTCTTGAGGGACTTTCAAAGCAAACCGCCTGATGATGTCAAAGCAACTGCTCCAGGGCAAAACTGAGGCTGCATTTTAATTGGCATCACTACTGTTTTGGCACAGGAACAGGAAAGATCATACAGCTCACCAATTCTTTTGTTTTACCAGATGGGTCACTGCAGTATAGTTTTCCCACATTTGCTCCTTAAAAGGAACCTGCCAGTCCTTGGCTATTTACACTTCTGCCTTTTCCAAGACTGAGGAGCACAAATCAACCGATGTGAAGCTAAAAACTTTCTGTGGGAAAGCATCAAACATTTCTGCAGCAAACCAAACTCTGCAACCTGTGGTTACTGTGGCTACAAACAAGCATAGTTGCAGGCAGCTGTGGATGAAACAAGCTACACTACAGACAAAAGTACATGACAGAACCTGAAAAATACTCTTCAAAACCTTAATGAGTGAAATTCTCTGCAAAAACAGGAATGCATTCAAGCAGCACAACCCCACTGCACGTTGGCATTTCTTTAAAAGCGAGTTAATGACATTTTCAACCTAATTGCTGGAGGTGGAAATGCAGCTAACGGACATTCAAAAAGCTCAGTTATGTGCACGTAAGAAAGCCAGAAAGTAGGGTTTGGTGTTTTTACTTAAACCTCCCTTTCAAAATATTGCTCAGGAAAATGCCAGCAGCTCAGATCTCTACTGTAGCTGCAAGAATGAAACTTGACAAAGACCCTTCTGATGGAGGCAACAGACTGCTCAATAAATTACAGTGTGTCAATATTTTAAGAACTCCTAACAGCCCTTAGTTGCCCATTTGCCAGAAAATTCTGGTTACTTGAAGTGAAATAGATATTCATCTTTCCAAGTGATGCAGTTTTTCAAGACACAAAATATACGGGCAAAAGAAACCCTGCTTGGGTGTTGAAATGCCCTTAAAGCATCCCTAATTAAATCAAAATGGAACAGAGAGAACATTCTTCAAATAAGGGCTTAATTAAGATTTGCTTCTCCAAGAAAATAGTAGCATAGCATAACTAATTATTTCTCACTTGCAATTAAGACTAGAAGAGAGGATTAGTTCAAATAGTCACCGGTCCTGACTTTTACAGAAAGCTTTTCCAGGTGAATTATGGGGGCAGGTGTGTGATTTAGAGAGGTTTTGTTTGTTTTAATGGCAGAAGCACATGGGATTTCTTTTTCAAGCACAAAAAGCATTAAAAGAAAAAAGGAATTTGTCTTTTTCTTTCAACACAGACATATGTTATTCTCCAAGAAAACCAGTGATGGAGACAGGCTCAGTTTGCTCTGGCAGCTTACATATCTCAGGTTTGGAGAGGAAAAGGGAAAGGACAGAATTACACCTCCCTAACAAACACAGCCATGCCAATAAAGCACCACTGTAAAGGCTGGACCAGCAGGACAGTGCAGTTCAGGAGATCTGGTTTAAGGTATTCTGGTACAATAAGCTTCTTAATTAGCACGGCCAGCATATGTGATGATGCCAAAGAAAAGACCGTATAATCTTACTTTATTCTGCATTGCACAACAGTAAGACTGTTATCTCCTCCAAGATGATGTGATCGTTCCTTGGGAATTGTTCTTAAGAATTACATCAGGAGATCATCACACAAGCATGCTATGCCTTGTATTAATTCCTTAGAGCTGAAACAGAATAGTTAAGAAAGGTACTTGGCTTGGAGGAGGGCTCCAAGATTACAGCAAAGTAATGACTCCAAACTAACAGACAAAAATAGCCCCATCTGCTATTTCCCTGGAGGAAGGTTGTGTTTGCATACACAACAGTGTCTGTACACACACCCAGACATGTGCACATGCAGACACCACACATATGTATGTCAGGGGACAGTCCAAGGCAAATGAGAACAAATCTCCAAGTTATAGTGGCTCCTACCGAGTGATTAAATAGGCACTTACTGGCACAGATGACAGCCACGCATCTTCAGAATGCTTTTATTCTGCAGTGAGAAGTGTCAAACCAAAAGAGAAACCTCTCAGCAGCGGCGGCAGCAGCATTATTTCCTGTGTATCCTACTGCAGGGAACCTGCTCTGGCAGTGGGTTGGACTGGGACATCTCCAAAGGTCCCTTCCGGCCCCAATGATCCACTGATTATCAGAGCTCTTACCCTGATTGACCACAGCTGAACCAGCTGACTCAGATATTTTATAGTCCTCCACAATAAACCCAGCTGATCAGAAGCTGGAAAGCTATGCAACTGGAGATAAAACTCATTTGAAAGCAGCTAAGTACACACAGGTTATCTGCTGCCTCGGCTCAAACACGACAGCTAGAAGTGAAATTACCACCAGAGCACTGAAGAGCATTTATTTCTTTGAATACCAGGTTATCTTCAGCACTTTTCACGACTAACCCAGATAGGCCAGAAAGCAGGTGAAGGCCACGTGCATCCTTTGACACGCTTCTCTATTCCCTGCTCTTTTTAAGATCAGGTAACACTAGGGGTGGGCCACAAAGCTACAGCACAGAATGGCAGTCCTAAAGCTTTGCATTTCCATGGCTCCTAATGCAACATTTTCAATGTTACCAAGGGAGATCCTACTTTTGAAACAAGCTCAGGGAAAGAAAAAGCATTATGAACCATCAGAGACTGGGATGCACAACAGAAAACTAATAAAACTTAGCTACACGTTTGTTCTTGCAGTTGATTCCTCCCTGAAATAAAAACATCCACTGAAGTACACAAGGAAGGTCTTCCTACAGAGAAATCTGCCCCATCCGTCAGGACAAGGTGAATCAGAAGTTACTATTTCACAAGCTACCGAACTGCATGCATGCCTGTCTTAAAGCTGATTTGAAAATCCAACCCTTGCTAGTTTCAACAGTTACCTTGGGCAGGACAGAAGATACATAAAGAGAACATAAAGAGTAACACAGAAAGAAAAAACAGACAACAAACCTCTTAAAATAAGCACAAAACTGTAACACACACACACACCTTCTTCCTTATTTGCTTACATGCTTTACTTTCTTTAAAGCAGCATCATTTTTTATCTCCTTTTTGGCTGAATCACATTCAAATTGTTCTCTGCTTCTTTTTTCTGAGAGGACAAAAAGCATAAAACTTGCTTTCATGGCATTCAAAACAAAAGCTCAAGGGTCTTCCCATATTTCAGCTGGATCATGCATCTCTTGCAGCTGAGTCAGGCCTGTCCCACAGAGACATTACTCAAAATACTTCAGAATTCTCACACTGATTTTCACAGCTGCTGAACCAGTGTAAAGCACAGCAGATAAAGGCAATGGCAACAGAGTTTGAACACAACTCAAGTGCTGCACTCGGCATGATGGTACAAACACAGCATTGACCCCATGGAGGTCCAGAAGACAAAGAAGCCAGCTGCTGAAAGAGTTAAAGGAGAATCCTAGCTAGCCTGAGAAGCAAGTGCATCCCTCCTACCTCTTAGCATAACTGAAGTCACAAGTGGAATTAGCAAGTTAAGCAGCAGCTGTGGTCGTCTCTTGATTTCTACTGTAGGAGCTGACCTACATTCGGTGGCCTTCCACTGCCATGCAAGGGAAATATTTGGAAAATAAGCACCAAAGGCGTGGTTATAAAACAAGCTGGCGTTGAAAGCACGTTCTTTAGCATGTAGTGATGGAAAAGCTCCCAGAAGCAGTAGGTGTAGGTATGCCACCTGGTATGCACATGTCACGCGCCCCGAGGAAGGAGCGACGCCGGAGCCAACCCAGGATCTTTTTGGCTTTTAGAGATGGCTGAAGAGCCAAGAGAGCTCAGCCTGCTCCATCCACTAAGGAGATTAGAAGCAAATTAAGGTGACAGCTTAATTACAAACTTCAGTGTATTAGTTGTAATTCGTTGTCAGACTCACACAGGTATCAGCATCTTTCTTCCACAAGCAGAGATGATGCTCAGCCAGAAGCTGTCCAATCTTACAACCAAGGTTAGCTTCACCTAGATTTTACATATAATCAGGAATCACGGAGTAGCCTGGGTTGGAAGGGACCTTAAAGACCATCTAGCTCCAATGCCCCACTGTTGTAATGCAAGTAACCTCAACTTTGGCAGGATTTCTGATGTTCCATCATGTCCACTTCCAGGTATTTGGCACCTTTGCAAATCAAGGACATATTGTGTCTAAATATAAATCAAGACATCCTTTATGTCTGAGGCTGTACTTGGCACAGATACACGATAGAGATGTGGAAAGGAACCTGCACTCCCTACTTTTTATTGTTAGATTACACCAAGTCTGTTAAGCCAAACTGAAAATCCCCTTCACTGAATGAGCACTGCAGAGCTGACCCTGGAGACTGCAACTAAAGATAAACTCTCCGTTCCGGCAGCGTCACACAATCATGCAAACTTGATTTACTTTGTTTAGTTAACAATAACAACAACAAAAAGAGAGTGCATTTACACCAAGTAGTTATTACTACTCTACAGCACTGAGGATGCTGCAGGACAGGGTTTGCTTACGGTTTGGCTGCCAGATGACGTGGACTGATGGAGCCGGAGGAGGAGACAGGCGGTCACACAGCTGGGATCAGCACGAGAGCTTTCCGTGGAAGGCAGCGGGGATGGATGCCAAGAGATCAGGGAAGTTTGGAAAGAAATCCTTCACTGAAGCGCTGTGTTGAAGCGATTAGGGAAACAGGAGCGCTTCTGCGTTTCCAGGACTGAAAAGCAGACAATCAAGGAATTTTGCAGAGGCTCCAATTAGATAAGTTTACTTACAGAGTGCAGCCACCCTTGGCCAGACATGCAACTCGACAAAAAAGAGAGGCAGTTCCCAGTTAATTACAGAACAGCAGCTTTCTCTGTTTTGCCCTCGGCTTTGGTTACGCCAGTCGAACAAAATTTCTGTGCTGATTTTATGTCATTACAGTATTTAAAATAAACCGAAAACACCAAGAATTCTCTTTCTGTGATTAGACACACTTGGTCTATGAGGCACTCTATATGAGTGCTCACCTTCCAGAGTCCTGAGCTGAGCTCTTCTTAACACCTGAAGATGCCCAGAGCAAGGTCTCCCCCTTTATTTTCCAGCCTGCTCACCTCAGCCATTCCCACCTGCTATTCAGCAGCACGAAGCCTGAGATCCCACCTCTGAGAGGCTGTTCAAACAGAGCAGCACTTTATCAAAGGACTTATAAGTAATGACCAAACTACAAGTAATCCAAAGAGCAGCAACGTTCCAACTCCAAATTGTCTGTAAAGTTACTTGATGTTGGACTCTATGACCTTTAGGGGTTCCTTCCAACTCTGGATATTCCATAATTCTGTGTTTTCCTACACAGGAAAAAGATTCCCCCCCTTTCCAAAGGGCTCATCAACAACCTCTCATCAGGAAGGCTAATAAAGCCCAGCAATCTCTTTGCGTTAAGCAACACGAGTCCCATCTGCAACCCCACAACCACAACTGCCTCAGCACTGGCCATCTCTATTACACCTCAAGATCAGTGCTAAGATATCGTGTCTGTGAAGTCTCTACCTCAAAAACCAGCCCAGATACACGGGTGTGCCCAGAAGGCATTCTTTCAGCCTTGCAGGGGATTTTGACCATCTAACAGACAAGGAAGAAGCTGCATAGCTCCCACACTTAATCTTCTGTTGCTACATGTAAAAACTATCTCCTTGGTTTAGTCCTCACTAGAGATTTCCTCAGGCTCTTTTGAAACACAGCCTCTCTAGTCTGGAAAATCCTTGGATGTGTCTCAACCACACGCCTGTTGTGCCCTCCCCATTGAATGAAATGGCACTAAACTGCTGCAATAAGATTCTCCCCCTCCAATTAAGAGCAAACTACATCCACACTCAATCAAACACGCTTTAAATTCCCAAAGCACTTCCCCAAAAGACATCTCTTCCCCAAAAGAACTGAGTATGCCCTCCCTTTCTAACATTTAACTTACAAGAAAAACAAGACTTAAGGAGCACTTCAAGAAGCTTTGGTCCCCAGCTCCTTTCTCACTCCACTTCAAAGAACACCCTCAAAGCACCGATGTATTCCTCCTTTGTAGGCACTAATGAATTTTTAAGTAGTTGGTATTTTGTCTACAGTCCAGAACAGTATGTCTGAGCTGACCAACGTTATTAGCGCATGCCTACACAACACCAAGCAGGAAAGTTATGCCCAGCTCAAACCTGCTGCTGATTTAAAGCACATTAGGTAAATCTCATTAACTTCCTATGTGAATGAGCTTGCTGAGAAGAGGACTTAAATCCGACTGAATGTGATATTTAACAAAGGACCTTAAAGCTTTCAAAAACTGTGCTCAATTACTCTGATTTTTGTAGTTAACATAGCTGTGATTCTAAATGAAAATATCCGAACTATTTACACTTCCAAGGTGCATTAGTGAATGTGAAGGTGTGCCTTTGGTCAGAAATTTATCAAGCTTGCTCATTCCTCACAGCATTTCTCTCATTTTATTGTCCTAATCAGCAAGGGCTTTGCCAAATTTTGTTGTGGTGGATGAGTCACTCTCCATAGGAGACCTATTTGATGCCCACAATTGTGTGCATTAAGAGTCCAATGGATTGGGCACAAAAGGAGTACCCTGAAGAAGCCACAACACATTCTGAAGAAGTGAAAGCAAAATACAGGGAACAGTTCTGCAGCTTGATCCTACACAACTGATAGCAAGTGACACTCGCAATGCTCTCTAGATAGTGACAGAATAAATAAAAATGAAATACTGTATCGCTGTTCTTTATGAAACACATTTCTACTTGATGGCATTATTTTTAGCCAAGTACACCTCCATCTCTGTTTATGGTACACATTAACTTGATTTACAATAGCACACAGCCCTTACAGTCTCCCTGCGAAGCAATAATCGAAGAATTCAGATCCCTCTGAATTATTACAGATGTTAATACATAGCTCATTAAGCTTCTTTACAGCACTCAGGCAGAAACCTGAGCGCACGCTGGCTCTTTTCTCAGCTTCCTTTGTACTTTCACTTGGCACTTTGATAAAGCTATTTTTCTCCAAGACCTTAATCACATTTATAAGAAAAGATGAAGTTAGAGACTGGTCAAGGAAAAATTCCATTTATTAAGCAAACTGAGGTAATGTGCCAGCTTTCTCATCTCTGGCTATGAAGCTCCTTTCCAAAGGCTCCACCACTCCCAAGCCTACTTCTGAAACATATTCCTTGCTGGAAGAAAACAACTTAAGTCCAGTAAATAATGTAAAACCAGTAATTGATTACACATGACATATAATGTACACACACACACACACACACAGACAGATAAACAGCTGTTCGTTAGCTTACTTGAAATGAAGGAGCATTTCCCTTCTCTTTAAGAGGAATTTTTATAATAAAAGATCTGGAATTCAAGAGACCTTCAAAAACTAACCTAGATTACATACTTCTGGGGTCAAGCAATAAAACCTCTCCTTTAGGAGACAAATCTCATTTCTTTTCCACCCATTTAGAAATAAAAGGGCTCCGAAATTTACAGGTAAACAGGAAAAAAAGTGAGCACTCTTGAATCTCTCTTCACAACAATGACGATCATTTTAAAAGTCCCAACATTTTGGGTATACTGAAACCTAAGCTATGGAACGTTTGAGGTGGTCAGGTTTAAGTTAGCTCATTTAATAATGCCCCCACCACAGCACTGAGCTTTTGCAGCTGTCCCTATGAACATGTGGACTCGGAGAAGCCCTTACCACCAGACTCACTTCTGGAGATCGTCTCAGGCAGTTCCTCCACGGTGTCTCTTCCAGTCCGTGCTCAGAGCAACAGTCCAAGCTGCAAGCCACAGCCTGAAAGGATGCAGGCATCAGACTTTTATAATCTGGTTGGGCTCACGACATTGTATAACTGTACTTTGCCCAATCAACATCTCTGCACGTTACACAATGTTGAAATGCAGGAAGACACCACATGGCCATAAACTGTTACTACATGTCTCCGCCACAGTTACAAAAGTGAGGGAAGGGACAGTATCCCCAAGTCACAGCAGAGAGCACATATAAGAACTGCGTATGGAGTTGTTTAAGAGCTTTGCATAACCCGGCCAGGGCCCTCAAAATCAAGCTGCATAAATATTTACATGCCAGACTCTCGCAGCTGTAATTGGGATGGGGAATTTTCTCCTCCCATCTCAGGGATGAACAAATTAGCATTTCCATAACCCTCAGTTGTGTAACTTGCAAGGAAACATTTTTATTAGCAATTAGCCAGCTTTCAAGAGTTCCCAGATCCAAAAGCTCTGCTCCATATGACAAGGAAGGTCTAGCAATCCACAGGCAAAGCAAGAGCACAGAACATGCCCCATGCTGGACTCCTTCACTTCACTAATGGAACAGCTGCACCACAGAGATGCTCAGAGCCTGAGATGGAAAAAGAGGCAGGAATAGGAGAGAC
Organism: Oreortyx pictus; assembly: GCA_036925125.1. Lineage (NCBI taxonomy): Eukaryota > Metazoa > Chordata > Aves > Galliformes > Odontophoridae > Oreortyx > Oreortyx pictus. Next base: position 2,270,843 of record JAUPFR010000029.1, read on the forward strand.
TTAAAACTACAAAATCCCGTGAATTAATAATGTACAGTATGTCCTCATCTCCCTGACCTACCTCTATTTCTGGCTGAGGACGGCACTGCCTTAAGGGTCCTTGTCCTGCAGCCACATCCCCTTTGCTTGCTCTAAACACCATTCCCCACTCCCTGAAGTCTCTCATGTAGATGCACAGCATTACCATCCCTCCAGGAAGCACTTCAGATTTGCCAAACCCTGCCTCGTATGAGGGAAAAGCAGCAACCTTTCCAGGAGACTGCGGTGTTAATGAGCCACCACCGCTGCTTCTACAGCCAATGCCACAGTCGTTTAAACAGGCCCAAGCAAAGCAGCACTCTGCAGTGGGATGCTGCCCACATTTTACCCCAAACACACCTTTTGAACCCAAAGTTGAGGAGGCAAAGGCAAGCCGAGGGCGCCATCTAGCTCCGTTCTCCTATGGAGCAGAGCAGGCACCGCAATTTGCAGAGTTCATCACAGATTGACACAGCTTGCTTCACTGGGACATCGGCACAGCAGGCAATGGCTCGTGCTTGTTCTTCCATCAAAGGATGACCCACTCGATAGGGCATGTTTAATTGTTATTACACACGTTACTTTTTATTCATCATTCATTAGGAAGTCACAAGATAAAGTCAATTATATCCAATGATAATCCTGCGTAATGTGTGCGTGTATAAAAACACATTTTCCAGCATTCAGTCTCCACTTCAAAGAGATGTTGGAAAGTTCCCTCCTCCAGTTGCTCGTTTTCCGATTCTTAACTTCTTCCCTTGGCTCTTGGCTTCTGATTCCCAATGTTTGTGCTGAATCAGACCCACAAAACTCAGAACATTTGTTAAGTCCAGGGAAGAGAAAGCTTACAGCCTCTAACACGAGCACTGCTATGTTTTAAGGCCACAAAGCAACAGCTCCACAGACTGCCCATGAGGTTGTTCGTACTTCAGAGGAGTACGCTGGGAATCATTTCAGGTTCAAGACATGAGATGTGCTTACAGGGAGCACAGCTTGTAATCTGTGAACCTCACAGGCTTGGGATAATCTATGATTCCGTGAGTATGCCATTAATGGCAAAAAAAGTCAGCGTTGGAAAAACAAACAAGACACCAGCTTTTTCACTAGGAGTTTAATGACTCCTTATCTCCAATGTCCAGATTTCTTTTAAATAGTTGTATTAAAAAAAAAAAAAATAAGAACCAGGAACTGGATGTCAAAGTTCAAAGTATTAATTACGTTCAACGCCAGCAATGTTGCTTAAGTATCCCGTTAACCAAGACTTGTATATTTACCTTCCCATTAAGGCTAATGGGTTCAAAGTTCATCATCAGGTAGTGGACAATTTCATCATTACAAAGATTTGTTTCTGGTTACTTAGTATTTATACTCAATAAGTGAGTTCAAACAAACCACCTGCTAACCTGGAGGCCTTCACTCAAAGCCCAGCTTCCACCATCCGCCGGACAGACCTAATTGCCGGTTGTTTGCACGAAATTGCTTGCAGTGAATAGGTACTTAATCACCCCTCCGCTCAAAATGAATGCTAATTCAAGATTTTAATCTTACAACTACCCGTTTCAAGACGGCACAGCGTTATACAGTACGTTTCCAGTCTGTAGTAACACAAAGGACAGGAGGGAATGTGGTGAGAACACAAAAGGGGGAGTTTAAGCTGTAGCACAGCGGTCTGCATCTTCTGGATCTGTCTGGAACAGGAGGAATCTCCAAGATCAGCTCGCTCTCTTTTCAGCTGACCCACTAAGCCTGTTTTACGCAAGCAAGCAGTGTCAGCGGTGCGTTTTACTTACTGTAATTCAAACCTTCTGGGAAGGTTTATGCCTTGCTGCATTTTATTGATGGAAGCGAAATCACAGCCGACAATTTATCTTCCGCTTCTCCACGCAGGAAGCAGACTGTCGTAACGATCCTGCATAACCAGTCATCATTTTTATGCCCTGCTTAATATTTGAAGCTCGAGCTGACAGAAGTACCTCTCTCGCTTGAGGATGTTACTCCTTGGAGGAGTTCACTTCTGATTACTGTAATAAAATCCAATTTTGTGCCTCCTTCCCAGTTATGCAGCGCTCAGTTTAAGTGTGAAACAAATACTTCAGAGAGTCATAGCTGAATGCTTGCTGCAGACGCACACTGGTGAACTGACAGTTTACAGGCAACAGTCTGAGCCTGCACTATTTATTCTGAGGACAGTTTTGCAGCACTCAGATTTAGGACAACTCTTCTTTGAAGGATCTTGGTCTTTTCCCTACTGAAAAGCGTCTCTGTGTCCATGGATGGAGCACAGCGGTGAACTCCTACGACTGAACCTGATAATAACACGACCCAGAGACCACATGCACCTGGTAACGAAACCACAACTTCGGACCTTCAGATGTTGCCAGGTAATAACAAAAAAAACAAACAACACAAAAGGCGAATCTGATGCAATCACTGCAAAACTGTTAAGAAGAGGTCCTCTGTTCCACAGCTTATTAAAACAAGAAAGGAATAAAGAAAGCCCATTCCAGCAGAGCAGGGGGCACACAGCACTCAGCTGTTGGAATGCACCCTTTGCAGAGCAACAGTCAGAAAGAGATACGTCCTTTGTAAGAAAATGCTGTTGAAAAAGGAGTGGGTGAGGTGAAGGATGCCATCATAACCATGGCCAAATGATGGCTCAGTGAGTATTCTTCCCACCAAAGTCCTAACAAATCTGCAGTCTTTAACACCAGAGAACTCCTAGAAGATGCACACACAAGACAACAGCATGACATACTAGTAAACACATCCACTTCAATCCTTTCTTTCTTGCCTTTTAAACCCTGAATTCAGGCCGTGTTGTCACATTTCTCACAACTTCTGCAATCAAAATAGTTTTTAAATTCTAGGGTTTGAGAAGTAACTCAAAGTTAGAAGACAAGAAGTAATTGCTAGATGGAAGTGCTTTTAAAAATACCTAAGGTTGATTTCTGTTCAAGAAATACAAAATCACTGTCAAGTGAAAACAGGAGTGAAGCCAAAGCCATATAATCCAAATGTGCTCCAAAAATTGTTAATGATGAAGGAATGTGCTTTCTGTGACCTTCTATTCTTCTATCCACGTGCTCACAGACTAAACCACCCACCTACGTCTCTTCTGAACCCCCACATAAGTTTGCAATTACAGCCCAAGCTCACAACACTTTACTCTCAGGGCTGACAAAGGTAAAAGCAGTTTGTAGGTCAATACAGCACTGAAGGAGGCTGCTGGATGCCACCCTCACAGCATCATTACTTTCAACATCCCCACGTGCCCAGGGAAGCACCGTCAACATCACCACATGCTTAGAAGACAGCATCCAGCCCAACTCAGTGCTCAGCAGCTCAGCCAAGAGAACAGCACACACCTAACCCAACAAGGCCAGGTACCCAACAAGCCAAAACTTAACTCACGAACTGCAGGAATCAAAGTGCTGCAATCAGCAACCTGCAGACCACAAAAAGCAGTGGATATGCAAATCTACGCACTAAGCCTGGACCTGCAACATCTGCTGGCATTATTTTGCTGCTACCATTTAGGCAGCACACACACATTTTAGCTTACCTGTCTTATCCTTTGACTGCAAATGGTTTCAAAAGTACAGGTGATTTACCAGTTTAGAGAAAGGAAACAGCTGATCTGGTAACAGACTATGCAAAGAACATGGAAAGTTCCATCCTTGAGCTCAAGTTGCTGTTATTTTCATTTTCTAAAGGCAAAACATGTTTATACAAAAACCAACCTTACAGCTTTGACTTCAATACGCTGTTTGCTTGGAGATCCACCTGCACTAAAGAGTGTCCAGGCAGGCTGAAATCTCCAGCTGCAAAATTAAACATTGTAAAAGAGGGAGGGAAAGCAGCTAGCCACACTTCTGTTGGCAATCCTGGTCTCCCACTCACAGTTCAAGAAGCGAACGCAGGTTCGCAGCACTGCCCAAACTGCCCCCTCACACCAGTCCCAACCTCCTCCATCTGAAATGAAAAAGCCCTTTTAATCTTCAAAGCACGGCCACAAGTCAATCACAAACTTAGCACACTTTTTAATTTTCTTTTTAATTATCCAGCTGGGAGTGCTATGCCCTCTTTGCTCAGTGACCTTTCATTCCTAAAGGATTATTTCAAGAAATCTTTCCTGGGAATGATCAGCAAATTTATACCACTTGCAGAGGAAATGTTTCCAAGCATCCGAGCACTAAGAGAGAGAGAGAGAACACAACTGTTTGTGTGCCTTTGTACAGGAAGCTTTTTCTGGGGCAACCCAGTAACTGGGGTAACCCAGCAGAGCACTCTCTGCTCTGCAGGGCAACTGTCTTCTGGCTACAAACCAGTGAGTGCTGCAGGCACAGTTCTGACATCTACCCCAATACCTTTCCAGAAAGCAGCTGTTGCCGCACTGAGATTCAGAGTTCTCGGCTCCAGAAGAGCAGAATTTCTTTCTGCTGGATCTGGCTGAAGCTGATAGCTACTGGTATGGAGATTTTTGTATCAGCAGCTGCTGACCAAACGTTGGTCCTGTGAGCTCAGGTCTTAAAGCATAGCTTGGTTTGCCACAGCCAGAGCCACAGGGATAAATCAAGTCATTACAGCCATTAACGATTTTTAAGTTAACACCAGCACTTACTCCCTGCCCACACACTAAACAACTGCAAGCAACCCTGCACTTGATTCCCACACCAATTACTAATTTATTAATTTCACAACAAGCCTGGAAGTGTTTATACAGACAGGCTCGTGTTTAACCAGACCTGCTGGTTAACTTCCCCTACTCATCTTTCAGGCAGACCGGGGTGAAAGTGCCTGCACGGTCAGCAGTCACAACCTACTTCCTCCTCAGTATGCCATGTGCTGACCATGCCTGCTGCTTGAGACGTCAGCGTGCATCACCACCGCGGTCCTCCAACCCCGCAGGGACAGCCAGCAGAGACCAGAGGTAACAGGACCTGTTGGAACATCCAACCTGCATGTCACTGGGCACATTAACACAGACAGACACAGGGTGGAACCTACCCAAGAGTTCTGAATATTACTCTCCGTACGTAAGCAGGTGATTAACAGCACAGTTAACAATATTTGCAGGGTACTAAGCGTCCCCACAAATTCTTCTCCAGTGGAAGGGGTAGCAGTTGGACAGCCCATTTAAAACTGCACTGATCATTCAGAAAAAGAGCAAAAAAAGATGCAGGATTCCAACAGGGTTCACATAACTTACAATAGTGCTCATGCCCATTATAATTTATTGAAAGATTTGTTTTTTCCCAGCATGACATGCCTGTTAAGAAAAGTATTTTGGCAATGTTTAATGGAATATTTCTTTAGGGTTGTTCTGCTGGCAAAACCCAGTTTTTTTAGTAAGTATACTGTGATTTCAATATTTCATCCTCCTGCTTTCTGCATTTTCAGGGCTTCTTTGCAGATTTAGCACCACTTGAAAAAAAAAATCACAATTATTCTTAGTTAACTGGCATTACTTAGAGAACTGCTATTCGGAGTAATATCATTTAGTCATACATTTTGCCCTCGAACAACATTTTCCATTTGAATAATTAAGAGGAGAAAAGACCAATACAGATAGAGTCCCCTTTGAAGATACTCACACGCTGTGCTCTCTCCATAATAAACCTATTACCTGCCATTCAGCAGCACATTATCTGTTACAACAGCCTCCAGAACAATAACTCCAATTAGTCTCGGATCCTTAATGCTCCGTGATTCTGCAGGTTTAGGAAGCAAGCAGCCTTACACTTGGGCAAAATTCAAACCTGGGCTACCACTGACCATGACATCCTCACCAAAACAGAACAGCCAAGGGGCAAGGCCTGATAATCCGTGGGGTTTAAGCTCATTTATACCAAGAAACTCAACAGGAAGCTTAACCGACAGCTTCGCTCAATTCGATCGTGCCTTATTAGACACCGTCATGAAAAAGCACCAAACATTTTAAATCCCTTCTACAGAGGAAGGCTCATTAGCAATAGATATTTACAAGAGCTCAAAATTACAGGAGCTCCTCTCCTTCTGCAGAAGGATCTCTTCAGATCCGTGTATTTATGAGAAGGGCTCACGCAGCACAGCAGCAAGAACTCAGGTTCCATCTTCTGGTATCTACAAACAAGAGAAGCAGGCAATGAAAACACCAGCTCACTGGAAAGCCTGACTCAGAGTTCACACCTCACTGTGTGGCTAGTGGTCCAGAGGAGCACAAGCAGTACGGCCAAGCAGCACTAGAGATGCTATCTTATGTCAAGACAGGTTTTCTGGGCTCTTAAGTCAATACACCACAAACTGAGCAGCTCTCATTCATATTTCTCTTTCCAGCTAGAATCTGCTCTCATTCATTCTTCACTTTCCAGATAGAACAAATAAACAGAGCAAGTAAACAGATCCACTATTTTAATTACTATAATAAAAAGAGAACACTTCTTATTTTCTGTTCTTTCTGAATAGCCATCTCCCCCTCTCCCAATTCTTTTGGGTTTTAAAAGCAACTACGAGCTGAAATATGCCACATATAAGCAACAACAGCCTGAACACAACAGAGCACAGCCCTGTAAAATTACACTGCCATTAACGATCACGTCGATAATAGCTGTTACACTCAGCATAACGACTCATGGCATTTCACACACAAAACTGAATGGTACCAACACAAATATCCACTTCCAGCACCAGCAAACAACCAATACCTGTTGCTGTTGCTGAAGGACACAGAACAGCACGAGAAGAACACAGCTATGCCTTACGGTTCTGCACAGCAGGGAGCTCCATTTTAATCTTTTTTCTTTTTGTCAGACTGGAGCCCAATTGGTCCCTGGGTTTGGCACGTTCACAGTGAAACACTCGAGAGAAATGAGAGCTGTTTAAACCTTTATCAGAAGCTCTGATCTATTGAATGAAGTACACTCAAGGAAACGTTTCTGGAATCAGAACATCCATGCCAGCTTGGAGAAACAATTCATTTTGCAGCTGGTGCTTCCACGAGCAGTCATTTTCATGAACACGTGCAAACGAAAAGATATGTTTTCTTGCTCAGGTAAGACTCTGAATAGAAATCTACAGTGATACATGGAGTAAAACTTGCAGAACTCGGGGTTTTTCCTGCCACATATTCACACATAGTCTGACTTTATCACAAGGCAAGCAAATAAACAGATTTTATTTTCCTTAAGTAATCAGTACAACCTTGAGTACTGATGGGAATATATAATCATAAGCACTTTCTTCCCACAAGCACAACAAAACACAAACACTAACCTATATACTGAAATGCAAGGCAAGAGACCAGAAAATAGAAGCCCTTAAAATCATTCCATTTTGCATGAGAAAACCACAAGTACCCAGTAGAGATGTAACTAAGAGCAAAAGCAAGATTTGCATTAGGGAGCACCTTCCTCTCCTGGATTTGCAGAGCACTGAAAGCTGGGAGCAAACTACCAACACAGGAACCACCCCATCACATAAACAAATAAGACTGGTTAGGACACCTCCTTCTTCAGACTCCCTAACTGCCCTTTATTCTCTTCAATTTTATAACCTTACAAGCAGAGTAACAGCCAGCACACCACTAAAACACTGCCCCAGGCTGCAATTTCATGGCCATGCAACAATTAAGGGTAAACCCAACTAAAATGCGTTACTACTTTTAGAGCCTGAACTTAACTCAAGGAATCTACACACAAGGCTAATGCCTAGGAATTAAAGTGCACAGAAATCCCTTAAATGTCCTTTTTTACTTGCCTGCTACGACAGCATTCCTATCTACAGTGCATTCTCAAAATGCTTCAGCCAACTGTTCATATGACACAGGCACAGCAATAATTTGACGTGAAAAGAAATTCAGACAAGAACTTTGGGGGTCATGCAGCCATTTGATATCTGTCCCATGAGTCATTCCATTTCAAAACCATGGTGAGTCAACCTCATATTTATACTTTCATTTCAAGCAACTTCAGCCTAAAGGAAATGGTACAAAGTTAACAATGTCTCTAGTCACAAGAGGCACAGCAAGCTAACACTGGTTAAATCCACACGTGATTATTGTATAGATGTATGCATATGCATAAATGAACACTGGTCTTGCTGTCAGAGACCCTAAAAGTCCAACACACTTACAGGTATCTCACTGTTACTTACAGCTCCTCCGACACAAAGGCAAATGGACAAATCTGCTCTTTAAAAAAAAACAGCCATCAGACAAAGCTCAAAAATACAACCCTCAGACAGAGCTCATCTCCTCTGGCATTTTGCTGACGCAAGTACAAGATCAAAGCATCACTCACTCAAAGGAGGAAGATACACTGGTCTCCATAGTGCACATCCAACCACGCCATCACGCATGGTGCACATGACATTGATTTGGTTCTGGACTGATGTTAACATCCAGCACTGAAAAACTGTTTGTCAATATCTAATCTCCCACAGCACGTCGGATGAGCAGAAGATAGGACGTGCACAGCACGCTACTACGCACAGGGTACTTCTGATGCTATATACATTCTCCTTGTTATGTTTGGAAAGGGAAGCTGCAAATTTTCACATCGAGTGCGAGGTATAAAGCTAAAGCAGGAGACTTCACAGGGACTGCTCTCCCCTCTTCCTTCCTTTCCCCACCACTGCCAGCGATGTGTCAACAGCCCAACCCTTTCCTAAGGAGGTACCACTTCTCCTTTCACGGCCAAATTACCAAAACAAGAAATTCCCAATTAAGATCCTTCCCCAACTGAAGAACACGCGGATAGTAGACATTTCCTTCCCATAACCAACCATCAGACTTTTCTTCCTTTAACCAAACTGTCATAAGACCACTTGTACCAGTTAGAAACATTTACCCATAACATGCTTATAAGAAACACGCTACCCAGATCTGACAGAAGCACGACACGCAGCATCACAAAGTTAGCACAATGTTTTAATGCAACCCACCCCTGGGAACAGCTCGGAAACATGGCAAATAGCTTTCATTTTAAATGATTTACTTTAATGCTGCCTTAGGCTCCATCATGCTGCACATCTCTTTACTCATCCTGACTGCCAATATTTTCTTCCTGCAGCTTTCAAGTCAAATAAACCACACTGTAACTGCAGTCAGGCCGTTTCATGACCACTAAGGCTCCATAAATAAGAGCACTTGATACAAATAAATTTTTTGGTAATACATGAGCCATCATCGTCAATGGCAGAAAAACCACTTCGTGCAGCCATCTGCATTTTCTCTTCCTACCATAAACGTCTCAAGGAGCGTTTGAAAGTAAGATAAATCTCCGGAGAAAATGGCTCCAGGAGAATCTTTTTGGTCTTGGGTTTTCTTACTGGTTCACACAAAGATATCGAAAGGAATAAACCCTTCCAAAAGCACCTTGCAAAGGACACCGCACTGAACTGGAACAGCTCACGAGGGCGTGCTGCTTTCCTTCCCCTTGAGCACAGATCAGAAGAGCTCAACTGCAGCAGGTCAGACTGGGCCATCAGGGCAGTTTAGCAGCCACTTCCTCAGGAATCCATACTAAAGACGAGTAAAGCTGCCGTCGGGTAGTTCTGAACAGCAAGAGAGCACTCCACTAAGCCCCACTCAGCGCTGTAAGAAAGCCCAGGCTACAGAGGAAATTAATTAACACTTTGGGACGTAACAGGTGGAAAAAAAAAAAAACGCAGACAGACTCAAAGAATGAAAGCCCAACCTGTCTTATTTTCAAACTGAGAAGTAGTGCTGCAGCATCCTCTTGCTAAGCCTCTGAAACAAACACGGAGAAAACCCACCGTCATACCACGTTCTGTTTGGTTTCCCCACCTCCCCAAATACCATCAGTATCCTGAACTCCTCCCGAAGAAAACAGTCTCCAGACCAGCAACATAAAAAAAAAAAACAAACCCAAAACCAACCCCACGACTCTTATTTCTCTAGTGGAATTCAGCTCCCTGTTAGCTTCAAGTACAGAAGATGTAAATTCTCCCATTAGCAGTCTAAATAATAATGAGATCTACACGCCTGTGGCTCAAGGTACCAACAGAGCAGATTAAAATTCCCCATGTAGATCTGGATGCAACACAAAATGTAAGCTTTCATGGTCTAACCCCAAGAAGCTCTGTGACATCTTTGAGCACCTCTTTGCATCTACTCAATGCGAGGGCCGATGCCTTTGAGAAAACGTGCACCAAACCTCACTCTAGCTGAGTGCAGGGTTTAAGATATGTGACAGACTGGGATGGATTTTAAAGCCCAAAAAACTTGGCTTGTTAAGGAACAGGTGGAACCCAACCCACCCCATCTCCTTCCCTTATCCCCAGGGCTCTGACAAGACATTCTCAACTCCAATTCGCATCTTTCCCAAAGCCGAAGGCTCGTTTAAATCCACGATAAAAATCTCATGGGTTGTTCAGCCTCACTGCGAACCCAAGGTTGTATCCGTTCCAGCACAACTCCTGGTTAACACTGCTATAATTTCAAGCTACGTGGATCACGACTTAAACCTGGGAGAGGAGTTGCAAAAGCTCATCAACTACAAATCCAATTGTTTTACGTATCTCCAGGATTATTTTACACTTTACTAATCTGAGCTTCTTGCTGCGATAATCCCTTACCTCTAATGAAATCATTCAGTAGATCAAGGTGTGCGGTGCTGGCGTCTTGTTCTGGAAGGGTGCACCACTCCAACAGACTGCTCCAGCATTTGTTCTGCTTCTCCACTTGGTTTTCCAGCCTGCATCAAACTCCGGGTACCAGCAAAACCACTATCCACTACCAGCTCCTATTTTAAGCTTAAACTGGGGAATTTAAAGCTCACTCAAGCAAGGAAACAACATGATACAGGGGGGATACGCAGATGTCTTAAGCTCCCCATGAGAACAGAGCAATATTTCTAATTTCGGTGGTCAAGTTCAACAGCAAGCCTCGCATTTACTTGGCTGACTCATACAGCAAGGTATGAGCAGGCAATAAAAATGGACAAATTGATATCACAGAAGATTTTCACTTTGTCTTGAAGACATTTTGGGGGGATTTTTCTCTTTCCTGCCAGAATTTTCTATGGGCTCCGGTGGCAGCTGGCTCCCTAATTGGGTTCAGCCCCACACACCCATCTACAGAGGGGACATGGGAAGAGCAGACTCCCAAAGCTCAGTGCCTGTGCTCTGAGCCTACAAAATGACAACGATGCTTCAAAATGAAGGGACAGGAATCTCTCTGCCTACACGCTCATCCTTTACGACAAACCCACTAAGGGCAGAAAGGCACAATGCAGGTACTGAGGCATAACCAGTTAGGTAATGAAACCCAACCAGAGGTTCTTGACGAGGTTTTTGTTAGGGCAATCCGTATTGCCCGCATCACCGGGCTCCACCAAAACACACCTTAAAACAAAAGGAAACTGTGCACGACGCCGAGCGGGGCTCAGAGACAGAAATAGGAATGGATAACAGACGTGCCCGGAGCTGCACAGCCCACGAGCCCCAACCGTTTTCAATAAAAATAAAACAAAACCCTCAAAGCGCATCGTGAGAATGGGATCAGACAGATAGGAGTGAAGGATGGGGATGAGGGGGAGGGGGGGGGGGGGGGCATAACCTGCATTGATTTCCAACCCCTCATTTTCAAGCCGACGGCTCTGCCACCCATTTTGTTTGCGAGAATAAAATACATTACGCGTAAAGAGATAAAAAAAAAAAAAAAAAAGACGCGTGACACGCGAAGATGTCCGTGGAAATAACATCCACGCCCACAGCCGTACCCGCACCCACGGGCAGGTGGCAGCGGCCGCAGGTGCCCACCTCACGCAGCCCCCCCCCCACACACACACCCCGAGGAGGATAACATGGAGGGGTTTAAAGGGAAAAAAAAAAATAATAGGAGAAAAAGGGAAACGCGGATTGGCACAGCAGCCGCCAGGCCAAGGTGAAGCGCAGCCCCGCAACATGGTGGAGGCGGCGGGAGGAGAGGGTACGGCTGAGGGGGAGACGGAGGGCAGCGGGTGGAGGTGACAGCGGGCGGCGGCGCGCGGCTGAGGGGACGGCGCCATGGGGGAGGCGCCCGCCGGGCTGCTGCCTCAGCGCGGCAGGAGGAGGAGGAGGAGGACGGGCTCACCTGCCATAGCGGAAGGCAATGGCGCTGGAAGCCGTGTCGGCAGCAAAAGCACACACTCGTCCGCAGCAGACTCCGCAACCCTCGGCTCGGCAGCGGGGAGTACAGCAGGGCCGGGGACGCCCCGACAGGCAGAGCACGGGGCGGGACGGGCCACGCTCCGCCCCCCCCCCGGCAAGATGGCGCCCGGCGCCTTCAGCCTTTCAGAGCCCGCCCGCCATGGTGGTCCCGCAGCGGCCGGAGATGGCTGTGGGGGACCGCGCTATGGGGCGGACCGACTCCTCCTGAGGTGCATCGCTGTGGTGTGCGAGCGTGGGGTTTATTCTCCCGGCTCCCTCCCCAGTCAAAATGAAAATGGTGTTGGTACAGGCTGCACTCGGCCCGTGCCTCTTTTTTTTTTTTTGGGGGGGGGGAAATTCGATTTAAATTGGGTAATATAAATAAACAAATAGACCCCCAGCTTTTCCAATAGAAGTGAACGGGCATATTTATTCACTCTCCCCTCTGAGGAAGTGGGGACTCTCAGTATAAGATGCCCCCCCCCCACCACCACCACCACATACGCTGGAATCTCTGGTTAAAATCTCACTAAAATCTCAGTTTTCCTCAGATTTTCAGAGCTTTCTGCTAGAGGACAGATGGACACAGCAGCAGATCGGCCCCCGGAGCACAGAGACCCATGGCAGATCACTGCTGCTCCAATAACCCACATTGCAAGAGGTGTATGCTTTCTCCCCGAGCCTGCTGGCAAAAAGAATTTGACGTTCCTAATTGATTTTGATACTGGCAATTTGCTTTTGTTTTGCCCAGAGGGGTTGTGGATGCCCCATCTCTGGAGGTGCTGGATGGGGCTCTGGGCAGCCCGATCTAGCAGTTGCCAACACTGCCCATGTTGAGTAGTGGGTTGAAGCTAATGATCTTTAAGGTCCCCTCCAACCTAAGCTGTTCTACAATTCTATGGTTCTGTGATTAATTTGTCTTCTGCCCTTTTCAAGTACATACACTTCTCGGATGCGTTGGGATCCATTGGCTCACTCGACCTTTTACATCTCACTGCCCTTCTGGGAAGCCACATGCTACTGCTGTCTCCAGTAATTTCTACTTTTTCTCCCACAACAATGCTTTGCTTCAAGCAGCAGCGTGCTAATTTACAGTAGGTGTCCTTGAGATAATACTGACTGATGCTGAGCCTTCTCCCCAAACCAGCCCACTTTGTTATTTGATTAAGGTGCCTTGTAGCTGTAACAGGAAACCAAGTCGATAGGAAAACCTCTGCTCCCCAGACCAATGACACTAAGTGTAATCCATTGCATCATTTCACCCAGACCTGCAATTGTTTGTTGATCTTCCAGGTCTTTGCCTTAATAGTTGCTGTTTGCAGAGTTCAGCTGCTCAGAGTGTTTACTGAGTATTTGCTCACCAGCTGTCTGACCCCTTCCATCCACTGCCCGTGTAAAGAGGGTTTCATCGGATCCCACTAAAACCCAGGAGCTTATTTTAAGACCGTAGACTCTATGAGGCCCCTGGAGCATTTGTGTTTCTTATCCTTGTGCATTGTTTAGCTCCACGTTCACTGAGGTACTCTCCTTGTTAAGCTTCTAAAAGGCTTTAAAATGAAACATATGGAGAACTGTATAGGACACAGATAAGTCAAAACACATCTTTTCTGCTTTATATGCTCTTGACTACGGGTATCGATCCCTTAGCATTACTCAGTGCTTGGCTTTAACCCAAACATATACATATATTTAATTGCAGCTTTTAAACATTAATAGACTTCGTTTGTTAGGGCAGAGGAGCGTGCAGCCACGGCAAAAGAGACATTTGAGTATTGCAAGATTGATTGGGACTGCAGCAGTTTCACCACTGACAGGAGTGTGTATAGGAAGATGGATTGTATGTATCCGTGATTCAGTCTCCTTATGAGGACTTGTGTTCAGAAATCATTCGCAAAACCACAGCTCTATAGTTTTATTATTTTTTTAATCCAGATTCACAAATAAATATTCTAATTTTGCCAGGGTGGCATCCCTCAGTTGAAGACTGCAGACTGAAATTCAGGCAAACCAACAAGAGAGCTGCAAGTGGGAAGCTCACGAGTCAGCCTGAAATGTAACAGATAGAGAGACCTCGAGGTCAAAATAATTCCAAGGATGAGCAAAGGAAGGATGGTAAACATGAATTTAGTGCTCTAAAAATTGAGTTGGACACAATTAGATCCCCTGGAACCATGAGCCCACTTGGTGTGGTCGTGCTGCCCTCCTGCTGAAGTGTAAGTTATTTTGCTGGGATTATTGGCATGTATGTTCTTCGTTATTAAGATGAGGCCTTTTATAAACACTTTGAGTCACATTCAGTCTGAATGATTCATGGGTTCATAAACAAGTTGGAGAGATCAGAGATACGGGATGTGCATTTGCGTGTCCTTCATAACAACAGCAGGTATAAAGGCTATCAAGGGAAATTAGCAGCCATTAATCATTTAGTGTGCAGATCTTGGAGATTTCAAAGGAGTGACCTTCCTTTTGTTGTTTTCCTTTATATGTAATCTAGGAGATTATCAGAAGGGGAGAGACGTGAGGTCCTCAGAGCTCACCTGGATTTGCCTGAACAGGTGAAGTGTTGCTGCATCCAGACACCAAGTCTCCACAGAAGGCTTATGTCCCTCGTCCCTGTTAAACCAGTGTGAAATCCGTGTCCATCTAAAACACATCTCCCGAATCCCTCCTGTAATTGCCCTAACAATTCCTTTAAGTACTCCTAAAGTGCTGAGTTCCTCAGCTGAGACAAACAGTCCCGTAATCCCGATTCCTCCCTCTGTGGTTTGTGCTAATCGGTCATTATGCTTGCTTTCATAACGCAGGATACATATTATAGTATTAATGTAATCACAGTAGTAACAATTAGGGAATACATGAGCAAATAGTGTTTTGTGATTTTGAAGCGCTGGATCATCTCAACAACAGCATGCAAGCAGGGACTTGATTTTGTGGTGAGGTTGTGTCCATGTGAAACTAGAAGTCTGCTGAGCTGGGTGTCCTCGGCAGCCAGAGAACGCAATATTACTGTGCTAGTCTGGGTAACTAATGAGTGTGTTCCCCACTCATGCCAGTTTTATTTTGTTTGTTTCTCCATGGCCCTGTAAAAATAAAGTGGTAAGGACAGGACTACAGAAGGTCAGGGCTTTCTCCAGATGCAGTGCGTAGGTTACTGGCATAAATTTAAACGCTGAAGTCTTTTTGGCTGGCATCTCCTCTGTTTACTCAAAATTCCTAGTTTAAACAGAAACGTCACCTCCATTTGGACATGAGTCATTGATCTGAGTACAGGATCTCCAGAAGAGTAAATTACAACTTCAGATCCAGTTATATCCAGAGAAGGTTGTTTTGGGTCTGGAGATCCGTAGGAATTTTCCAATTGCCTCTCTTACTTTGTCAAAAAAAAAAAAAAAAAGCAAGAAAATTATATATATATATAAAATAAAAGAAGTCTGCCTCAATCAGACTGACAGTATTTTCCATGAATCCAACAGGTGGTGTTCAGGAGTTTAGAACAGCACAGCGTGGAACGTATATATGGATAAAAAATAGAAGTACCTCTGCTGGATTACACAAAATAAAAACAAAACCCCTGGTATTTCCACAGCTGCCTAAGAGCAGAAAGGAGCCTGAGAAAAAGGCAGTTTGTCGGTCACCAGCTGGGACAGTTTTTCTTCTTCCTCTGGAGTATGGAGTTAAGTGAAGACAACACTGAACTGAGCAGACCCTGGGTTTCTATTCTATAAGGAGAGTGAATAATCCTTCTTAAGAAATGCTGTCTACCACCACCTAGTGGAAAATACCACTCCAGTTTTCCTTAACCTACATAGATTTTTAGTTGATCTTGTGGACAGTCGTGACTTGATTGCTGTGTTTTCCTTCCCCCATAGTGCTATATGGAATTAGAGTTAGGAAAAAATAATAACAATAATTCTTTCTAAGAAGTGTTTTAAAACCTTAACGACATACTTCCTGATCTGAGCTAAATCCTCAATTTTGTCATCTGCAAAATGGAGATTCTGAGACCCAGGAAGAGTTTTTATGAGGTTTAATTAGTGCTAAGTGCTCTTAATAGCAATAGGTCTTTTGGTCCAAGGATCTCAGACTGCTTTGGTCCAAGTACTCAAATTACTGAGGCTTCAGCCAGAGATCTGAGAAGGAGATGTACTGCTGTGCTTGCTGTATAGAAAGATAAATAGCAGGGGCTGCAAAGTTACAGTTGCCAGGATTCACATAATAAATCAATAAGCAAAGAAAAAATCTGCATAGCTGCATAATTGCTGGATCCCTACTGTTCTCATCAAGATGGTTTTCCCCCTGATAGCTTTCACAGAAAGGAGACCCTCCTTTGCTTTTGTGTATGCAAATTCTCTGCAAATGGAGCCCAGATTCTGGCAAAACAACCCAGAAGAGCTTCTGGCAGTAGGGCTGTGCAGATCACGTTGCTGCAAGGGCCACACAATATTCATCAGAATGTTGCTGGCGAGTGTAGGGAAGTGCTTACAGTAACACTAACTCAACTGGACAGCTCATGCTCTGGATGAGAAGCTCATTTTCTTGATGCTGTTGTGTCTGGTACCTCAGGGGCTGTACCAAAGAGATGGGACTGAACTTGCTGACTCAGGTTTAAGGCCCATATGTGGCAGGGGATGGAGAAGATAGACTTAGTCACGTCTCAGAACTCATTCCTCATCCTCTTTTCACAAAGTCCTCACACACTGGGAAGAACAGAAGCAGGAAAACAGCATGGATTTATCCTCCGTTCCCTTTTTCTGTCAGGTTCCAACTGCCAATACTGCTGAACTGCTGGAGCCATGTCTCCTGACCCTGAGACGTTGTGGCAGCAGAAAAGGAACGGCGAGAAGCACGTGGCTAACACCACTTGACATTTTTGCTTTGCTAGTCCACATTCACAGCAGCATTTTGCTTGCAGCCACCCATCAGATGAAGCCTGTGTCACTGGGAGCAATGATGTCCGGGCAGCAGACAAGCTGAGCTTTGCCATCTTACGTCAAGTTCACGAGTGGCTGCTGTTCAAAGCTGAGGCAGTAAATGGAGCTTCAGTTGACAAATGTGTATGGACAGAGCCAGGCCAAAAAGTGACTTAGTTCCACTTCACTCACTTCCAAAAGGGTGTGGACATCGTGCTGTGTGAAAATCATTTGCAAGTCCATTAGAGGAGTTCTGCAGCACGGTGTAAAATAGGTTAAGTCACCTCCACTGGGAATTCAAATGAAGATCCTTTGCTTTGCAAAGGGCAGCAGCACTTTTGTGGTTGTTTGCTCGGCTCTCAGCAGAGAAGAGATAGCAGACAATCCCTGTCTTAACCTTTTCATTACGTGAAGCAAGCAATTTTGAAAGGACATTCACAGTCTGTTCAGAGAGGAAGGATGGTCTCGGACGTTGTCACTGCTTTTATCTGCGATCTGCCCGTGACTCATTTGGTTCATCCCATGAATGTACGGTAACAAAAACACGCAGTGATGTCAGGAGTGATAGAAAAGTGACTGTTGCAGAATCAGCCCCCTCTAGCAAGTAATAGGAGACAAAATAATTGAGTGTAGTGCTGAGGCATGAGTCAAAGATGGAAACAGCACCACAACAAGCCCTGTAAAAGCTTCTTCTGAAATTGAACTGTCCGAATCACGCTGGGTGGATGCTTTACGGGAATCGTAACTCACTTGGCTGGAAAAACAACTCCCTGAGGCAGAAGGGAGAGCTGGGCCCAAACCAGAGCTCCGTGGGCAAATCGAGAGCTGGAAACTGTCTGAGGCAATATTTTTCAGTTCCTTCTTTCCCTGACAGCTGAACTAGCGCTTGTCAGAGGAGTGCAAACTAGGCAATTAGAGCAAGCGTGGATGCCACAGGGCTGGATGGGCTTGCTATTTATAGTTCCCTACTGAGGGAGCTTTCCCACTGTGCCACTGCGCACAGGTTAAGGTACAGTCCATGCCTTGAAGAGCTCACAGTCCAGACAGAAATAGAGAAAGGAAAGAGAAACAGCATCTTGTGATGAGAGCCAAAACACAAGGAGATGAAAGGACTAAAAGGAAATCCACAGCAGAGCCCGGAACAATGAACTCCAACTTCTCGCCAGCAAACTGCCCTTCCTCAGGTTAACTCCTTCCCTGCCTGAAGTCCGACCTCTCCACCACTCATAATTTGTGCCAGTTTGATATGTAAGGAAGAGGAGTTTTTGCAAGTTCTGGACTGTCTTCCCACTCCTAAATTATTTTCCCTCCAGCAGATGTGGGAGAAAGGACACACACCCAGCCTGGATTCCCTCCTGGTTCAATGACAACACCAAAGGAAGGATGAGAAGTGTCCTGGTGCACTGACCCTGCTAAAGGGATGATAAACTCCCTGGAGAGGAGCAGGCTATCAGCTTCAAGCATTCAGTGCCTCATACAGCTGTGGATGTGAGCCAAAGATAGACGTTCTCCTTTGTTTCATGTGAGGATTAAAACAGGAGCAGTTTGCATGTTGAACTCTGAAATATCTTCTCAGCAACTGAAAATGTGGTCACACAACAAAGAGGAACGTTTGCAAATCTAGTACTTGAGGTTAGAGACCATCCACTGGCCTATTTTTAGCCAAGCATTTGAAATGCTGCATCGCAATCCTGCCCCTGTTCTCATGCAGTAAAATTCACAGAAGAGTCACTTGACTTACAGCATTGAGTACAGAGAAAATGAGCTACCTGTCTGGAAAAGAACCACTTAACATTGTGGTGAAGAAGTCATGCTTCTATTCGTAGTGTTAGCGGTGAGAGGCAAGAAAAAAAATCATATTGTAGAAACTGGTAGAGTTTTTATAGTGATTTTAATGGAAATAACTTACAGAAAAATGGTATAATGATGCCAATAAGTATTCACTCGTTTAAGGACCTGAGATCTTTTGCTTTCATACTGCACACAGTTACGTGTGTAAGCATAAGAAGTGATCCCTGCTGAGGTGAGACTGCAATATAAGGTATTGAGCAGGCTAGAAATCTCTTCTCCAAACCCCTTTTGCAGATGGTCTGTTATCAAATGGATCCCTCTAACTGAAGTTAGTTGCTGTCAGCAAAGAATCTGTCCAAGCATTTATGCCAGCTTTCTGCAATGAGTTTTTCCAAATCCACCTGGCTTCCTTTGCTGGATACAGTTTTCAGCTCAGAGGCTGATGCTCTCACAAGTGAACTCTCCACTGCTAGCTTCACTGCCCCTGGGTAAGAGCACATGGAAAAGCACAGAGATGAATGCTGAGCCCCAGGTCTCTCCGCCTTCTCTCTTGAGAGACTTGCTCCATGTCCATGATGGTCTTTGTGACCTTCTTCTGGGCTCCCTCAAGAAGTTCCCTATCACATCAGCAAGATTTGGTGTACTACGCATTTCTCACCAACAAGGAAAGAAAGGTTAAATCCTTGGTTGACAGGTTAACAGCATGATTTGCAGCAACAGCTTAAATAAACGGTTGCAGGCACAAACGAGTAGCAGACAGCTAATCCTTTAAAGGCTTAAGTGCAGCTACGACTGCAGTCCAAGTAAATATTTCAAAATAAAATTAATTAGTGGTGACTGGTGGATTTTCTTCTCTGTTTTGCAAGCCCAGGCTTAAATGGCGATTCCTCTGCAGAATTTATGCTTTCTGTGCCAAAACTTCCATTTTGCAGGAGCAGAAGGTGCCTTCTCAAAGACAATTAATGGCAGTGCTGTTCCTTACTGTAATCACAGCAGGTCTGGAAAAGTTACAGATGAATCTTGTAGATCCATGTTACCATCAATGGCTCAGTGTCCAACACAAGTACAACGCAGAGGAAACGTTGGCTTCCTGATTCTTGCCATGAGCTCTGCCCATGGCCACAGAAATAATGGCCTTAATAACGGCCTTACTTCCAATTAAAAGATTTTTCTCAACACCGTCACAGACAGAGGTCAAAGCAGGAAGGCAAAAACCTCCACGTAGCCCATACCCAACCAGCACAAAACACAGCCTGAGACTGGAGAAGAAAAACAGTCAAATGAAAGCAGCAAAAGGTCAATGAAATTATTTGAAAACAATCACTTCTAAGACACAATCAAGCCTTTTTTTTTTCCACAGTATTTTTTTTCCCCTTTTCCCTTGACCCTTAGCTCCTTCTCAGAACAAAGCCAGTTTTTCTTGCGAGGGAGGAATCTCTCATGGTTCACTGAACTGTCTGGACTATTTTTAGTTAAACACAGCATTCCTAAAAATCTCAAGCTGCTTGTATAGCAAGGAAGGAGCAAGGAAGCCCTGTGATCACGCGCATCAACATTTCACACGGCAAGCACAGAGCACAGCGTGCCAGACAGAGCTGAATGCAGAGCTCTAGGAAAAAGAAGCTAGTTTGCCTGCAGTTTTCACTAGATAAAGATGGGGGAAAATGGACAACTTGCACTTACCCACTAAAATGATGAGCTGCAGCTCCCAGAGCACAGCAATGGGAAACGTGCCCAGTGGAAAGGCAGAAGTCAAGGGGATTTGGAGGTGCTCTGCTGGTGGAGATCTTGCTGGGAGGGGCAGAACAGATGCCCAAAGGGAAGGGTGAGGAGAAAGCTTAAGGTAGCAGCTTAGGGAGAGGCAGAAGATGTGAGGAGTGGTTGTATGAATGAGCTGATGTTGGGGACTTTTAAGGACTGAGCACGCGGGGGAGGAGTGTGGAGAAACTCGTTTAGACCTCAGCGTAAGCGGAGTGTAGCACAAACCTGATGAGATGGGACAGAACTGTTGCGCCGAGTCATTTCTTCCTGCCCTGCAGGGTTTTTGTGTCTTCTTTTATGCTAAGCAAAATCCATATTGCTATAAAAGTGGCATGATAGCACCGAGCTCCTCAGTGGCAAACGTTGCTGAATTTCGCTAACTGCAGTTGACAGAAAGAAAACAGACCACCAACCATAGGGTCTGATCTAAGTGATGGGTACCAGAAAAGCACTAGAGATGTCAGTGCTGATTGTGATGTTTGAACAAACAAAACGCTCATTTTCGGGCTATATTTAGAGCACATTGGTTGCATCTAACATGTTCCAAGTGAGTCATCACATTCTCTCTTCCTCATCCCCACAGATGTTTCACACGATTCCTGCTAATACATTTTCAGGACTAGAATCAGTTACAACCACTCCGCTCTGCAGATGGTCCTCAGTCCTCAACCAGCACAGCATCCAGCCAGGCCTCAAGGATCAGCCTGTCAACGAGGACATATAATCACTGCTGAGAAAAGGGAATCAAGGTGAACCCAGCAAGGAGAACAACAAGCTCCCACTTGCTCCATCACTGTAGAACCTGCGGTGAGCCCTGCTCTTCCCATGAACCTCCTCCATGAGGACAAACACACGGAGAAGCACAGAGAGAATGATCAGCAATGAGATGTACTATATTTGTTTGTTTCTTGACAAGGAAAATTGCTGCTTAGGGTAACAGCCCCCCCATTTCCCAGGATATTTCTTGCAGAGCTGTGCCAGGTGAGCTGCTGCTGAAAGTTGGTCTGGGTGAATCAGTAGTTTGCCATTTGTTTGGAGTCCTTATAGGAGAAGTGTGGGAGAAGAGGAATTAGCAGTCAGCTCCTCAATAAAAATCATCAGATTGACCTAAAAGGAGATTTTGCTTTTATAAAGCAAATCCCATTTGGTGGAATTTCTCTGGGACTTCTTTGAGGACTCCAGAGTCAAACAATCATACAAACGCACCACACCACAGCAATAGAACATCACAGAGGATATAAACGGAGGCACTCATAAAGCAGAGAAAAGCCTTAATTCTGGGTGCCTGTTCTGCTGCAGAGCTGTGTATAACAGTACCCCATCGAGCCGTATAAATGCCAACTATTTTTTATTTAGGACAGCTGCCTCAACCAGAATGGATGATGCTCAATATAGGAGACAGCTATTTGGTATTACCCTCATCCATCAGTGCTCAGCCTGGGCCTTGCTCTCCGATCAAGCTTTGCTCTAGAACCAGAAATTTCTTCACTGGCACGAGGCTGTGACCCAGCACTCGAGCACCAGAACAACACTGTCTGGGCATCGGCCTCATTCAAAACTGTGATACCTTCATGCAATGCCTGAACAGAAATATGAGCTGACAGCACTGATTAGCCTCAAACCTACACCAGAGGAGCATCAGTGCTATATGAAAGGACCGTGCTCGTCATGGAAACGAGTGCTTGCAATAAACTCTGTTTTCTAAGGAATAAAAAAGGAACAGCAGGTATTATCTGCACTGCAGTCAGAGCACAGAAGTTTGAGCATAAGGAAGTTGATACTCTGGAGGAAAGCCATGCTTAGAATACAATATATGAACACACAGAATGAAGTAATCAGGACCTACGTTTTTTTGAGTAGTAAGTTTTCCCCAGAAATAGATATTTTATATCTCCGTGCAGAGCAAATTTTCCACGTGCCTCTCTCATACAGACAGCCCTGAAAGAGATAAACTGCCATCCCTCCAGAAATATCAGCACATTCTTCTCCTGCCCCCCGCATTCCCTCATCCCTCTGCAGTTGCCCCAGGCCTCCCAACTTTCTGCATCCTCTCAGCTCCCCTCAGCTCCTCTTTTTCCTATCCAAACTTCCCTTCCACTTCCTCTCCCTCTTCCCCAAGCCAAACAAACTCACATTCTTATCCCCTTTTAAAGGCTGATTCATGATTTTGCGTCAGCAGCAGCTCTTCTGGCCAGACCCAGCTTTAATTGAGGGATTTCAGCTGCTGCTGAGTGGTGGTGACATCTGGAAAGCTGGGATGTCATCAGGAACACGAGACCAGCGATGGTCAAGGCCAGCGTGACGCAGCAGAGCAGGGAACGTGCGTAGCTGTTGCCTTGGGAGATGGCAAGGGAAAAGGGAGATCCTGAATTCAACTGGTTATTCCTCAGAGAGTACCACCAGGGCACACACAGGCCAATGAATCAAGTCAACCCAGGGAATAGATGGAGTTAAAAATAAAGAAGACCTTGACTCAAGCTCTGGGTTTGATCTAGAGCATTGGAAGAAGAACGGCAAAGTGAGGAAGGAAAAAGCAAATCCTGGCCTTCCAAATCACAGAATGGCATGGGCTGGAAGTGACCTGAAAGATCAGCTAGTTCCAATCCCTCTGCCAGAGTTGCCACCCACCAGATCAGGCTGCCCAGGGCCCCATCCAGCCTGGCCTTTGGGCAACACGATGAAGCACACACTCACACCACACCTAGGGCACTGCACTGCTGCTCTGCAGAGGGCAATTACTGATTCAAGTGAGCCAGGGATCCTGCAGAGTAGCTGGAGCTGTTGTAAAGATGCTGGCTCAGCAAAGCTTATTCCTGATCGTAGCAACTGCATCAGAAACTGGAAGCAGCTTGCACATTCAGCTCATTGCCCAAAACCATTCTTAGACTACGCTGAAATGTGTGTGCGAAGGTGAAAAAGATGAACTTAACGATCTGTTCACAGAAGACAGAGAAGTTTATTTGTGTTAAACACATACACTCGCATCTTGCATTTCTACATCTCGCCGCATAGCCATTCTTTGGGACAAGTGGTCAAGTCCCACCTCAGAGACAGCGAGCTCTGACTTTGCATCAAGTGCAGAGCAACCAATCTATCTCCCCTGAATAATACAAACAGGACTTACCCAGTATGAACTATACAGGCTTGCTTTTTACTCTCTAGGGAGTTATTCACAACATGTCACCCAGATGAAGACAAAATAATCCCAAATATACATACGCTTAGAACTGAAGCATCTCCAACACCCACACACCAATCAAAAAGAAGGTTTATGTAGTGAGACTCTTCAGTTCTGGTCCAGATCTCAATTCTCCCTCTCCCTATCTCCCTATCTTTAAAATAAGTCAAATCCAGCCACCATCAGTCCTTTTAGAAGACAGCAAGCTGATTTTGCCAAAAGTAAGAGTGGCATGGGAGGCAGCCTGCTTCTGAAGAACGTTTGCTGAGCAAATAGTTGGTCAGTGCAACAGTGAGTTGTGCAGCAAATGCAATATGTGCAAGTTACCTCATACAAGTGCAGTTTGCATTTGACTTCCATTACTCCAGACAAGCACAATTGGAAGAATTTTGGATGGGCAGAGAGCAAAAAAAAAAAAAAAAAAGGAAAAATGAAGTTATGTACAGTGTATGCAACACTAAACCCAAGGAGAGCCACAACCTTGCAAAAAAACCAAACAAACAAACAATAAAACTCATTGAAACAGTCAGAAAAACAAATATCTTTATGATGGATCTGTCTGGCTTATCTATTATGGAACTGTCTGGCTAAAGTTGCCCTTCCCAGGATCTTCTTACAAGCAACTGGCATCCTATGCCCAAGAGGAGAAATACAGTGAGAACCACGCGTTCTTCCCACCTAACATTGCAATCCTTTGGGTCATATTTAACCCCTTCACCCCACCTCAGCTGAAAGCTTTCAACTCCTCCCCAAAGCCAAACCAGGAAGGTGCACCTCGTGACTGACACGGCTCCAGTTACAATCCTACAGGCTCCCTCAGATATTTAGGGTCACTAGCAGCTCTTAACACTAACCTAATGGTAATGCCGTCCAGAGCTTTATTCAGTCATCAAAATCTGGGATATCGTCGTAGGAATAGCCCCGGTAGCCTTTGGAAGCGTAGTATGCAATGCGCAGGTGGTAGAAGCCTGGCAGGAACACGAGGATCCCAATGATGAGCACTGGGATGGCACGGTCCGTTCCCTGTGGCAGAGAGAAGAGCAACGTAAGTCCCGCAAGGAGAGATCTTGCAGCGAGGTCTTTTTCTCATTCATCCTTACAGGGCTGGCCTGAAAAAGTCTTCTCAGATCAGAAATCTCTCCAGCTTTATCACGCTAAGCTCTGATAGCCTTCCTGGCCTGCTCCTCGCTACAGGAAACCTCAACTGAACTTTTCCTTTGGGTAGGAGGGGCGGCTGCTGCCGACACTATCGCATTACCAAATTGCCAACCACAGGCCGGGTGCTACGTGCTTGGCTGAGATCAGCTCTCCTATCAGCTCCTGGACTGCTTCCGATACAGCCAAAACGCTGCTGCTTCCACACTGATAAGCGGCAGCTGCCAACTGTAAAGCAATCCCATCCCACACAAGGCAGAAGGTGAAGTACGCCAAGCACTGCGTCAACGGGAAGTATCAGATCCACTTTCAATGGACCATAAAGGTACAGAGGAGATAAATGGCGCGGCGTGCTATACGGTGATCAAGCATCCCCTACAGAAAGCAGAAGATCTTTACTAGAAGTGCGACAATCCCAGCGTAATTTCCACCAAGATAGCAGTGTGGCATTAAAATGAAACCACACTACCAAGTGGGACATAGAAACTCAGCCCATCCTGGCAGATATCCCATCCAGCCTGGAGCTCCAACTAACTAGAGACCTCAAGGGTTGGATATTAGGAACAATTTCTTCTCAGAGCATGGGCAGGCACCAGCACAGGGAGGTGGTGGGGTCCCTGGAGGTGTTCAAGAACTGTGGAGATCAGACAGTGAGAGACGTGCACAGTGGCGTGGTGGAATGGTTCTGGGGTTGGACTTGACGATCTTAGGGGTCTTTTCCAACCTGGATAATTCTATGATTCTGAATAGGGCTGTCAGCAAACACTGCTGTGGCAGTAGAGCAAATTACTTTCTTGCTTACAGACCAAGTTTCTGCACTGAAAATAACAGTCTGTGGCCGGCTTTGGGAGGGGCAAGCAATACAGAATTCAACGAGAGATGTA
Organism: Oreortyx pictus; assembly: GCA_036925125.1. NCBI lineage: Eukaryota > Metazoa > Chordata > Aves > Galliformes > Odontophoridae > Oreortyx > Oreortyx pictus. The sequence goes on from JAUPFR010000029.1 coordinate 2,296,669, forward strand.
ATTAATCCACTTACGCCTTTGCTGATGTATCCAGCCAAGAGGAGGGCTCCAATGATAATGAGAAAAGTTCCAATCATGAAGAGCACGACAGCCAGAGCAATCGCCTTGTAGGGGATTTTTGGTGGGCTCTTCTTGAACTGGATGGGAAAAAAAAAAAGAACTCAATGTTAAGCAGCTTCACTCAGTGTTGTTCCCCTGTAACCACGGCAGAGATGTGAATACCACAGCTGGCAGAGGGCAAGAGATGAGATGCTATGATCAGAACACAGTGAGGTTGGACGTGATATCTTGGATACCTTTTCCAACCTTTACGATCCTATGAGCGGGCGCGGTGACAACGGGTTGACAGGAGGAATTTACTAGCAGAACAAAGTAGTTTTCTTCTCCACATTTTTACCTGCAGGTCGATATATCCATCATCAGTGCTAGCGAGCTTGGAATATTTCACTTTGCTGCTGGGAATCCCAGCAGAGAGATTCGTTCTTGACGGCATCATCGAGGCTCAGGCATCAGCTAGAACCTGGAAAACAGAAAGGGACAAAAAATAACAGAGCAGACTGGGTGATAGGGCAAGACTTGGGCTGTGTTTCTTACAGCAAGCACAAAGAGCACCAAGCTGACACCAGCCTAAAGACATTCATTTGCACAAATTCAATCTATTTTAAATGAAGCTTTATATCTAAGCCTAAAACGTAAAGGCACAGACGTAGCTGCAGTAGACAAATTTGGGTCTGTCAATATTTGAAAGCAAAATAAAGTGAATGTGGGATGTGTCTGAAACCTCAAACAGGTTGCAGAATAATATCCCACGTGTCCGTTGGCTCTCACCACACGAGGAGGTCACCCTTCCTGCTGCAGGATGGCTGAGGTCTCATTCTAAACAGGGCCATTACCAAATAAACCCAAACCAGAGCTAAACAAAGCAGCTTTTCAACCGGACGGGTATTTTGCAATAGATCCATTTTGGGGAAAAAAAAGTAAAAAAAAATAAATAAAACCAACGTGAAATGGAGATATTCACCCCTGGGATAGCTTGAGGTTTGAGTCAGAGGGGGAAAGCAGGGGGTGAAGCAACCGAAGAGCAGCAAGGGGCTACAGACCATGGGTCATTCCTCTATCCAGCTGCAAGGGAGGAAGCACTGAGTGCTGCACTTCACGGAGCTGCAGCAGAGCTGCACCCTGCAGTCTCACCCTGTGCACAGCCAGGCCCTGTGGTTTTGCTGCCAGCAGCCACAGCAATGCTGGTTGGAGCAGGAAGCTGGGCAGAGTCAGCTCTCCTCTCCCGGGCACCGAATGTGGGTCTGACCTGACACAGTGCTCACCCAAACCCACTGCCTTCCCAAAGCCAGGGACAATTTCACCCCCTGCCCCAACTCAACAACTTCTAACCTCTGGAAAAGCGTGAAATAATGAAGAAAAGACAACCCCCCAACCCGACGAGCACATATCCCCACTGATAAAGGTGCTCTTTCTGCAATAGCATTTGGCATCTCGTGGCACAGCATCTCCTTTAAGTACTCTCTCCGCTGGAACAGAAATAAATCCTTCGTGTCCCTCAGTGCTAACAAGAATTCTTTCTGCAATCCTCTCTGCTCACCCTCTCTAAAGAGGTAAATCAATCTTTAAAGTGGCTTTTATTTAAAATAATTAAAGAAACATTATTTAATTATTTATATTATTTAATTTCAATTAAATAAATATGGAGTTGGACTCGATGATCTCTCGAGGTCCCTTCCAACCACTATGATTCTATGATTAACAAAAGCCCAACTCTCTCTGATCTTAAACCCTCCCAACCTCTTCGATATGGACTTTTTTTTGCTTTTAATGGAGGAGAAAAATATGTGCATGCATCCCCACTGAGAGCAGAAGCATCACCCACCGATGGGGGGTGGGGAACGACCCTCCTCTGCCCCTTACCCACCCTTTATTTTTTTTTTCCTATTCGTGCCCATACGCCCTCGTTGACTCCCACGTGCCTGTGGGGTGGAAGTGCAGGAGGGGCAGAAGACAGAAGAAAACGGTGCATCCAAAACATAACGACCCCATTTCACCCCGTTTATTCTCCCTGCCCCACTGCTCAGGGGCGATCCCCAGTGCCTTCCCAGCTCTCACTGCTGATCTGCACAGCTCATCCACACCGGGAACGGGGAGGGGAGCAGGATGTCATTTCCTGCCCTTCTCAGAGCCCAACACCGACACAGTGCATCCAACAGATCCCCCCCCAACAGCCCCAAGCGAATCCCCTGCTGCTAAGCCTGCATCGCATCCATCAAACCCCCCCCCCCCCCCCAAAAAAAAAAAAAATCTCAGAGGTTACCACGAGCACAGCGTTACCTGCTGCTCAGAGCCATCGCTGCCAGCTCCGCTTCCCGACCACGCCAACCCAGGAAGTTTATTGCGATGACGGCCGTTTCCTTCCAGGTTACGGCAGCAGCTTCGCTGGCTCAGCTCCACGGGGTTATTTTGAGCCTGATGTCGGTGGACGGCAGCCGGAGAGCTCACGGAGCCGTGGGACAGCGCGGGCACTGCTCTGTGCTGCAGAATGGACGCTCCGGGTACCTCTGAGCTGCAGATCTCTCGGTTGGACGCATCTAGCGGGGCAAGCTGGAGCCAGAATGTTATTTAAAGCATCTGTGATAACCCGGAGGAAGCCCAGCTGGGATTTACCCATCCAACCACTCATGGAAAGGAAGCTGCGGGGATGAGAGCGGTTCCAGCTCCTTCGGGTCAACAGAACGTGCACTGATCTGATCTGAAAACAGAGCTGAACGCTGCAGCGGGTCCTGATCCGTATCCCACCTCCTCTTCCCAAATCATTTCCACGAAGGCAGAAGCCTCAGGTCTCCCTCCTCCAACAGAGAGGAACAAACAGCATTTCACTACGTCTCCCCGCTTCATTTCTTAAGAGGGGGGAACAGCTGTTTTTTCCAGCACGTGGTTATGACAAAGTGAATTTTCAGTGAGCTGACGCAGGGGTTTACCCAGAGGGCAAAGTCCCAAAGCAAACAGCTCACACACAGCGATGCTCCAAGGTGTTTCCTACTCAACCTCATTGCTCCACCAATACGTAATGGTCTGGAAGCCCCACTGCAACACGAGGTGGCCCAAAAAGCTGCTTGCTCCTAACACAGCCCCTCAGGGAAATGAAACCTTCCCCGTTGCCATCGTTATGGATGTTTAATTCCCCACTGGGGAAGCACGGCAAGCCAACGCGAGCAGCACTGCACTCAGGGTTCAATAAAAAGGAATAAACGGGCTACGAGGAAGCTCAGGGTGAGAGCTGAAAAACCAAACAGGGATCTGTCTGCAGAAGGAAACCGCAGGCATCTGCTGCTGAGAGAGACGCACTGCAGTTGGTGCGGGGTGAAGGGCAGTGGGCGCGGGGCTCCCAACACGAGCTCGAGCAGCCCTGTCATTCTGACACAGCACAATCGGTTGCCTGATCAGTACTGCCACCTTGTGAGGGTCTTCAGTTCCAGCTGGGTTACACAGCTGCCGGTTTGAGGCAGTTCGTGCACAGGATCGCCGTGAGCAGTGAGGGAATACCACTGCCACTAAGAACAGCCAACGCCTGCAGCACTCTGCAGGTACTTAATACCCACCAAGCCAACACAACTGCTTTCGTGCTTCTCCATCTTCATTCTGAGTGAATGAAACCCACTCAGAGCTCTCCACGAGTGGTGCTAACTCCATTCTCGGTGCAGTGCAGCACAGATCCGCAGCCCAAGTTTCAGACCCTACGACACCACAGCACATACTGACTCCAATCAGAGCTCAGGTGGCAGCTACAGGATCAGCCCGTGCTGGAACGGGTGGCTCTTCCATCTGCAGAGCTAATAAAAAACACATTTCCACACACCTCACAGCCTCAAAGAAGCATTACCAACCCCCCTTCACCTCAGGGTTTGCCCACAGGTGCTGCCATCCATCAGCACCACTGGACAAAGCAGTGATGGGTCAGCTCGCTTTCAGGAGGATAAAACCAGGAAGTTATTTTTTTTTTATTTCCCATGTTTCAGTCAAAATAAACGAAGTAAGGGGAAAATAAACGTGTGACATAATTAAACAGCAACGCTAGCCAACTACAGCTCCACAGGTGAAACCCCAGGAGCCATCTTCACCGAAATTAAATACTGCACTCCTCTGGAGAAGCGTTTCACCCAAAGACAGCACCTAAGAGATCACCGCAGGTTACAGGAATAGGCCAGAAAAAAAAAAAACATTCCTATTTCCATTGGCATCAAGAGAGCAAAACAGCAAGTTGAAAAATATTTACAGAGATATCTACAGAGCATTCTGAACAGTGCTTATTCGATGCTACAACGCACTGACATTGAGTAACATGGAGGAGAACACATTTCCTTCTCTCCCAAGCTGGTTGTGGCCCCAAGAGCTGAGCAGATCTCCCCCTCAGTCCCAGGGGGGTTAAGAACCTTCTTGCTGGTCTTCAATCTTTGGAGCCAGGTAGTATTTTAAGTGTCCCATGTCAGCGATCTTGTACTCCACAACTGGTAAAGCAAACAGTAAAAGAACGTTCAGGAAGTTCATAAAAGCCATTAAATACATTCCTTGTTGAAAACCTTGTGGAGTTAAGGCAGGTTGTTCAAGGAGAGCTGCTCCTACTTACCCAAAGGAACATCTGCAGACATGCTGAGTGTTACTGTAGGTGACAGGGGGGTGGCTTTGGTGAAAAAATTCAAATACCTCAGAGCAAAAGTCAGCTGGACTGGCTCATTCATTTCTATTGTAACCTGCAACAACATCAGCCCAGCTCAACGCTTGGGAAAGGCAAGCTGCAACAAGTTCCCCCCCCCCCCCCAAAAAGCTTCTTAAATCATTCAGCTTCACAGACCCAGAAAGCCCACGCACAGCCAGCACTAATCCCCACTCTGTTCTGTGCAGGGCTGCTTGCAAACCCCACAGCTAAGAAAGTGCCAGCAAGGATTTGCTGGCTTGGTTCTATAAATCAGATCCAGTGACCTCCTTCAGCCCCCACCAGTCACATTAAGTAGAAACCTCAAAACTGAAGGCACCACAATAATGATCAACCCCCAACTTACAGCTTCCTCCTCTTTGTCCACATTACTGGTCTGTGACAGCTTGATGTTTCCATTTCCCAACTCCCCATTAGCTGAAAATTTCACACCGTCTTTTGCACAGGAGATGACAACAGCATCACCAATATGGCTGAGGTCTCTACAGATGCGTGCAAATTCAGCAGAAGGCATTTTCACTACACAGCTGTACTCTTGTTCCTGGAAAGGAAGCAATAAACAAGGAGCTTTAAGACTTTAGATCTGCTACAAGTTCAAACTCCAGGTGTGTACGTCAGAAAACACGCTGTCCTAAGAGGGTATGCAGTCATTCAAGCAACTACTTACTGGAATTCCAAGCTGCTCCACGTCCAGGTCCATTAGCTTCATCTCATAATCAGAAACCTTTTCCTGATCTGAAGAAATAAAGCACAGTTTGACCAAGTGTTCCAGAGAAGTGTTCCTTCTCAGTTCTAATCTCACCCCACAAAGAAACACAGCTTAACTGGGACAAGATTCACCTGACTTGGTGACCTGAAGGGCCTTTTGGAGGCTGCTAGAGGAAATCAAGCTGCCAAAGGTGAACCTGTGAGCATCTTCATGTACCTCAGGGAGGGTTTTCTCACAAGGAATGAGAGTGAGGTAGATAAAATCCACACCTCCAAAGCATTTTGGGTTTAAACATCACGCAGTTCCTCCCATTCCTAACCACACTTCACAACCAGCGTGCAATGCTCGAGCTACGAAGCCTGCCTACATTTTCAGGCAGCAAACAATCACAATTACCACTCACTTGGTGCTTCGAACACCAGAGCCAACGTATCTGCGTTGTCTTCCGCTCTGAGGGTAATGATGTCTTCATTTCCAGCGCACTTCAGTATTTTAGACATGCTAGGGGACGAAAGGCAGACCAGTGCGGGTTACAAACACAGCGTGATTAGCTAGATCAGCATTAAAACACACCTAACGAGCTGCTGGAAACCACAGACGCTGCGTGTTTCGCATTATTTCCACCCCTCTACGTGTACAAGCCCTCCAGCTCGCTGCCGGCCAGCACACGAAGCGGCAACGAGCCGATGCTGTTAAATATAAAAGGAGCGGGGCCGGGTTGAGCAGCGAGCACCGGGGGGTGAGGGAGGTGAGGGGAGTGGGGGGGGGGGGGGCGGGCAGCGCCATGGCTTTTCCCCGCCAAGCTTTCCCGCCACAGCGTGGCGCGCGCTCAGCGCAGTGACGTCACAGCTGCCGGCGGGCCCCGCGCGCGCTGCGAAAAAGGGCGCGAGAGCCGCAAGGAGAAAGGGGGAGGGGCCAGAGGGGGGGGGGGGGGGGGGGGACTGGAAGAGGGCCCGAGTCTAGAAAGGCTCACACAGCGCGTTTCCCGCTCTCATCCCCCTGCCCCAGTAGGGCTCGCCCCCCACTGCCGTTACCTGTTGAGGTTGACGCCCATGGCGATGTTGCGGTCGCAGCGATAGGTGTCGAAGCCCTCAGAGCGCAGCGTGAGCTGCACCAGGGAGACGTGTGAGGAGTCCATGCTCTGCAGGCTGATGCCGCCCGAACCCAGGTCCCAGCACGCCTCGGTGATGAGGTCCTTCAGGGCCTCCAGCACCCGCTTGAGCACTGAGCCCTGCACCAGCCGCGCCTCGAACATCTTGGCGGCAGCAGCAGCGAGCAACACACCGCACACCCACCACGACAACGCCACCGACTGCAGCAGCCCGCCAAAGACACCCTTATATACCCTTACATACGCCCCGCCCACCGCCGCGCCGCAGCCAATCGCAACGCTCCTCTCTCGCTTTGCGACTCCCTGCCCGCGCTCACATCACAGACGCTCTCCTCTTCGGCCAATTGCGACGCCGCTTCTCCACCTTAATCCCGCCCCCTCGTCCCATGGGAGCCAATCAGCATTCGTGTTACACAGCGCCGCCCCGCCTCGCCGTGAAACGATGGCGGCGGGGCCTGTGAGGCCTGACCGAAACGCCTGAGCCGACACCGAAGGGAATCCCCTCCGAGACAAAACCGCTGCGGTTCAGGCAGCGCCCGAGCACGGCGCTCTCCGACCTGCTCCTTCCGCCCCGCGCTCAGAGCCGTTTTCCCTCCCCCACCGCCAACTGCGCACCGGCGCCCGCCCCTCATGGCGGCGGCCGCCACACATCCGGGTACACATGGGCGTGGCCACGGCCGCGTAGCCCCGCCCCCCCCGCGGCCATTCCGCTGCTGTGATTGGCTCGCGGGCCTCTCCCTCTCCCTGGCGGAGCAGCGGCGGCGGCGGTGCGCGGAGCGGAGCGGCGGCTGCGGGTCGGGATGAGCGAGCTGCGGCAGCGGCTGTGCGGGGAGCGGGAGCCTGAGCCTGACGACAAGGTGGGTGAGACGGCGGGGTCGAAGCTGAAGGATGAAGGGGGGGGGGGGGTGCGGCGGGGCTGGGCCTCGGCTCTGGGGGCTGAGGGGGAGTCCTCGAGGCGGGCGATGGGGAGCAGAGGCCCGGGCCGGGTGCGGTGTCCCGCTCGGTGGGGACGCGGCGTTTTCGTTGAGCTTCCCGGGTCGGATGTGCTCACGGTGCTCTTCCTTCAGCAGAACTGGCAAAGGTTTAACGGTGGTGATTTTGCTGAGGAACGGCCGTGGGAGGGAAACGTCTACTGCTTCGATCCTAAAAACGGTGCTCGGATGTCGGCATCGCCCTCAGGAGCTGTGCTGTCCCGTCCCGGGAGGTGCCCGAGGCCGTGGATGAGGCCCTGGGCAGCCTGAGCTGGTGGCTCAGTCCGTTGTTGGGGGTGAGGGGCTCTCAGGTCCTTTCCGGCCCAACTGTGCTGTGATTCCATGGTTCTGTGATCTTTAAGGACCCTTCCGATTCCAACTCGCATCATTCCACGGCTCTGTGATCTTCCAGGACCTTCCCAGCCTATTCCACGTTCCTCTGATCTTTAAAGTGCCCTTCCAAGCCAAACCCGTGGTCCTCTGATCTTTAAGGCAAGATCCAAACCGTTTCACGGTTTCATGACCTCTAAGGTCCTTTCCAACCCGAGCCATGCTGTGATCCTGTGCTTTCCTCACGTGCCTTACCCAAGTGTAAAGGATCAAGAAGAGTAAGCAGTCATAAAACGTTTCTCCATGAAGATTATAACCACATCTGGAGGGAAAAGTAGTTCTTCGCTGCCTTCCTGCTCAGTGCAGGTGTTTTGGGGTTTTCCCTTGCCCTTAGCAGCACCATATCAGTGTATTTCCTCTGCTGATGGCGTGAAGTAGTCAGAGAAGCCTGAAATCGTAGTGCAGAATGCTCTAGTTCAGTCGATATATTTCATTTAATGCTGTCTTAAATGTCAGGTTCACACCTGCTGGCTGCTGTGCCATCAGGTTTGAGTGAGCTTCCTTGTTCCAGTGTGCTTAGGGTGGGTGTTGGAGCAGACAGCATCAAGGATGGGTTTTCTTCACGTAGGTCTGAGGTTTTGCTTTATTTTGTCTATTACGTGCAGCTGTCCAATGGTCCCATCTCCCTAAGACCACTCTTATGTTGTTGCTGTGCCCAGAGCAAAACTTAACCTCTATATAAGCGCGTTTGTCTCGCTGGGAATTGACTTTGCAGCAGAAAATCTTCAGGGACTTTTTCTATTCCAGAACTTTTGTGGGAGTTGGAAGGCGTCCCTCAGAAGCCTGCAAGTACCAGTGCTGCCTCACTGGTATGCAAACAAACTCCCTCAGCCAAGCTGCGATCTTACTTTAGCTGCTTGTGATGCCTTCCTAAGGAAGGTCAGAGGGCCTCTATTTTGAGTGCAATCCTGTTATCTTCAGGCAAGTACACTTTTTAAACACACTGAGCCTCCTAAAGGGCTTCTCTAATATTACCTTGGACTTGATAACTCCAAGCGTCCTTAGGAGAGGGTAATATTTGTGTCATACTACTCATCTTAAACGAGTTGCAAGGAGGGAAAAAAAAAAAAAAGGTGTTTTCAACTAGTGAAAAGCAGCTCCTCTGAGGTGCTGAATATGACATCTCTTAACAATAGCAAGCAGCTACAGGAGGCAGAGAATTTCCTAAGACTGCTAAAGCAAGCCTAGTAGGAGGTTACCTGGTAACAGCAATACTGCTATTAGAGAAACTGTACGGTATTGCACTTCGTATGGCAGTATGCTTCTGTGGCAAGCTTGTCTCCCATGACATCAAACTGCTGTGTTTCAGAGCTCGGTAATCCCTGGCAGAGTCTGGGATATAACAGATATAACGCCAGCACAGCAGAATTTCACGTGCTCGTGCTGTTTATTGGTGGGCTTTGTGTGCACAATGCTGGTATCTCCGTCAGGAGAGGAGATTTCCTTTTCTGCTTTGTCATTGCCAGAGAAAATAATTCAGCAGTGCATATCGTATTCTACAGAAACGTGTCTGCTGAAAAGAGCTCTCTGCTGATCGATGGAAACAAGTTAAAAAGGAGCTGTCAGTGTCCAGGCTGGTTTTAAGAACTGGCTGGGAAAGTTGTGTTTTCTACTTGTTTTCACTTTGCTCCGTTTTGATAACGGAAAGGAGGGTGGTGGTTTCACTTTCTGGTCCCATAACCCTTGTGCAGTGTCACAGCTTTTATGTTGTCTGCCCCTTTGACACAGAGCAGTGCATGGGGCTGAAACTGTGTTGCTTCAGTTGAGGCCGTCGTGCAAGAGTGTTTGAAAATCAGTTATGTAAAGCTGTTGGGCCTTTTGGCCTTCGTCTCAAAAGGAACAAGGCAGTGTGTGTTTGATCAGTGAACTCCATCTGATTTCTCTAGTTAAAAAAGCAGGGAAACTTGTGCTTGGTGCCCAAACAAGTGCTGTTCACCGTTGCCATTAATGTTGTTGGGAGATGATTAGGAACAAGAAATAGAACTTGTTTCAGACAAACCCCGTTCACTTTGTAGATCTGTTCCTTTGCCCAGCAGACCCATTTTTTTATGTAAAACTGGAGGTCAGGGCCTTCTCTCCTGTGTTGTGCACATCCCATGAAATCACACTTTTATCTTCCATTTTCCAGATTGAATAGCAGAGGCAGAAAAGAAGATTGTTTTGTGACGTGTGAATGGAGCCCCAAACACTTCTGCTCTGCTAATGGGATTTTAAGATCACTCCTCAGCAGCAGCTTCAGAACAGCTTTCCCCATTTTTAGGCTTTTCCCATTTCTTTTTTTTTCCCCTTCTTTTGCTGGGATGTTGCAGTGGTGGCTGCCTGCAGTCCAGAGAAGATCTTGGACATCTGTCCCAAGGAAGGAGCGGAGGGCAGGGCTATTTAGAGGAGGCTTATCTGGGCTGCAGCTCACACCCTTACGTCACTTGTGGTTTTGTTTACTCACCTCTTTGTCACAGGCAGTCAGTGTCTCGCTGGAAAATGCTGTCTCTTTTTAGAGGGTGGCAGCTGCAAGAGCAAGAGGCTTTCTGTGCAGAAGCATTTTTCCATGCAGGTGGACTTCCTGGGCAGTGTTTGGACACCTGTGTTCCACCCACAACAGCCAGGGGTGCTCATTTCTTGTAGCATTGGTGATTGCAGGGAGTCTTGTGTCGCTGCCGTGAGGCCTCAAGGAGCAAGGGCAAAAGGTTTGATACTTAGGGAAAGGTTGGATGAAGAGGACCTTTTTTTGTGACAGCTCAACTCAGCAGTGGACTGATGAGATGACTTCATATCTGGCTGCATCCCTATCGTAGTACAAAAGGCTCTGCTGTCCAAGTCTCACAATTCTTGCACTTCCAGGTGTTCTGCAAGCCATCCCTTGTGATCAAAAGTGTTTTGAAGTGCTGAGGGTGAAGGGCAGTGTGCTGGTGGTGCTGGAGGAGCTCCGGGTTCGGTGTTTGGCTGAGGATGGGGTGCAGGATGTAGAGAAAGAGTGGTGCAGGAGCCATGAAGGTTCAGACAGATTCAGATCCCTTTATTTCCCATGTCACAGGAGTGCCCAAGTTGTTGAGAGTTTGTGATAACAACGATGATGTTCTCAAAGAACTGAAGGTAAAAAATCACTGCTCTAACATCTATCTTTGCCACCATTCCTTCCTATGGGATGTAGAAGTACAAGGTATAAAAAAAGACCCACCTCAAAGGCTTGATTTTGGGCTTGATACCAAGCTTCTCTTTGCTTGGCTTCTGCTGAAGCATGAGCCTCATTTATTCTTTGTAGATGGCAGCAATCTCAGGTCTGATGTGAGTACATATTTCAGTCTTCCTCGCTGTTTGATGCTCAGTTTTATGTGTGGTTGCCGACAGGAGTGCTTTGTTACCTCTTAGTGAGAAATCAGACTGATTGCGTTCTTAATGGAGCTCATTATTCCTGGCTGTTAATTGTGATACCTCTGCCAGCTTCTGGCCTGCCCTGGAACTGATGGAAGTACTCCAGGCTGCCTTTGATTTCCTTCAGGTGCCATTTCTCTGTTTCTTTTTGCTGTCCTCCAAACAGCCCTCTTCCTAGCACATATTTGGCGATGCCAGAGAAGTTGAGCTTCCCCCAGGGAAGACATTCATTGTTTGAAGGATTGGATGAGTCCTTCCCATCTGCAAGGAGCTGTGTGTGTGACTGAGTGAGCGTGGAGACTCTCAGCTGATTTGGGAGCTCCTTCCCAAGCTCCTTCTCGCTGCTCCAGCAGTCTGCCCTCACTCCCTGCTGTTCCTTGATGTGGTGGAGGGAGCCTATGGCACATCCGTGGCTTTGGATGGATTTTTGTGCTGTCTTTGGCTTGCAGGTTGAGCTCAGGGCTCAGCACTTGGTCAAAGAGGGAAGCTGTGATGAGGTGCTTGCGTTTCCCCTCCTGGAGGGGCCGTGTGCTTCCCTAAACACATCAACTTCCCCATCTGCCAGCTGCATACTGCACTTTTTGTGGTGAGAAAACTGCTCTATCCTCCTGCTGGTTTTTAATGAGCACTGCTGACAACGCAAGCAGACTAAACCCTCAGGAAATCACCTTTTGCAAAGGTGTAGTATTTCCATGCAAACTGTGATGCAAACACACATTTCCTTCCTTCACAGAAAGGATGCTGCCACTTCCCTTTGTATCGACGAGGACACATTGCAGAAATTTGGGGTGAAAAATGATTATCCCACCTACCAATATTGTTTTCTGTCCTACATGCAGTCTGTGTTAGTCTGTGTCCCTGTTGGTGATGTCCTTCACATGAATTTTCACCAATTTGTGTTTTCCAGGATTAGAAAGACCATAATTTCCCTTTAGAACAAGTTGTGTTGCAGGCCTGAAGCATTATGCTAGCTGTGTCTTCAGAAGTTTATTAATTTAAGGTTGTTGAAATTACGTCTGAACACACTGGGCTGAGTCTTGTATGTGTCCTTCCTTTGATTGCCTTAAAGAAAGCCAGCAGGACCGATGGATAGAGGAATGTGAACAAGAGGATGGTGTCACCTTATAGTCAAATTAAGCTGGACTGGTAAGACGTTTTTCTGGTTGGGTCTTGGAAAAACATATCTAACTCCACAGGAATTGAGGGTCAGAAGCCATCAGCCATTGCAAGCTCTCATTTCGGAGGCCAAAAATAGACTTTTCCTGTACTAACCTTCTGATGCAAATAGGGCACGTGTTGCTGCAGAGCTGTTTGTTCTCTCTCTCTCGTTTCTCACAGCTCTTCCAAATAACAACACATCCAAATGTTTGTGTGCAGACGTGGCTCCGAGGTGGGGTAGCTGCTTTCGGACACCAGATCCCAGAGGCACTTGGGGGATTTATTTCTCGTTTCTGTACTCGTGTTTCTGTCTCTGCAGAGATGGTGAAGGCTGCTGGCCCAGCGAATGCTGTGACAGGAGAGGGATGCCAATTAGAGCCAGGAGAATCCGGCACTGAAGCCTCCAAAACATCTCTTCAAGTGTTTTAAGGGAGGAAGCAGGTTGTGTTCCTAACAGTAGGAAGTTCTGGGGGAGTGCCAGAACTAGCAACCTATTTTTATGCTCTTTTGTGTACAGTAGCTTCTCTAAAGGACACGAAGCCCACTGCATTAACCTTCCTTGATTTCCTGGAATGTACAGAGTCCGAAGTGTGTGCTGAGCTGGGGACCAGGCAGAGGATTAACCAGATGAGTCACAGGGATGTGTGACTTTGCATCAATCATATTTGGTGACATTGAGCTCGGATTCTCCTATCAGACAGTTGTTCTGCTAAATGCAAGCTATGCATACCTCTGGTCACATCCCCCTGGCGAGCTGAGCTTGCTTGAGTTCAAAACAAAGTAAGTGGCTTTGGGAATATGAGATGGCAGTGGGGGTTTTCTTAGTTTTTTCAACCTCTGTACAAACATTTACCCTTTTTGTGATGTTATCTGCTGCTGATCTCAGTGTATAAGCATGCCCTAATTTCTGTGCTTTCCACTAGAGTGTGTTTTTTGAGGGGGATGGGGAAAGGAGCCCCATATCAACATAGATGTCAGCTGACTTTCATCACTGGGTTTTGTTTCGTTTCTGGGACGAGACCAGCAGGCACCAACATGGTGGGGATGTTTTGATGGAAGGACGTGAGAAACTTGAATTTAATTGGACAAACTGCACAGCATGGACCTGCCCAGGACATGAGATGCATTGTGCCCACTTGGCTGTACTTTTCTTGGGACCTTGGCCCAAATCAGGCATGTGTACAACTTCCTTCTGGTGGTAATGGTCTCCAGGCTCCTTGTTTTACCCTCCTGAGTTTGTAGACCTTTAGGAGAGGATATCCTGTAGCCAGGCAGCAATGGGAGGATGCTTTGCCTTGGTGTCACCTCGAGGCTGGAAATCTTTGGCATCTGCTGCTGGAGATGGGCACTGCTGTGCAGGTAAAACAGTGAGAAAGAGGAGACTGGGGGCAGAGCAGGTGCTGTTCTGGACATGAGGCATTAAACCACTTCTGAAAAACACTGAGATTTTCATATCTGAAACTGTTAGGTTTGTATCCATCAAACTAATTACGTTGGCCTCGATCCTGCAAATGTGGATGAGAATAGTAGAGGCTTTAATAAAGCTGGTCCCTGTAGTTCTGGCTGTCAATTAGAATGCCTCAAAAAGCAACTTTTTTATTTTCTTTAGTGATGTATTGGCACTTTCCATCGCTGTGTTTTGTTAGCCTGGCAAAAAGTCTAAATAAAGCAGTGCTTTGCTTCAAGGAAGGTGCACAAAGAATGGAATTTCTTGAACTAATTTAATCTACCAGCGCTGAATACTGAACTGTATCTCAGTTCTGGGCAGAAAATGTTTGGCAGGGAGATAGCTCACTTGTTCCTATGGCAACTGAGATCATGTCACGGATACTTGGGGGGGAGAAAGGGAGGGAGCACTCACAGCTTCTGCTGCGAGAAAGCCCTTTGGAAATGGGAGCATACATTTCGTATCACTTGCTTACAGGAGTTAAGTTGTTAAAGGGAAGCTAGGAATGCATTTCTCCATGATTTCTTAGGGCAGTAAAGTGTTTGTCCACAAACGTTTTATTCCTGCATTACTTATTCTCCTGTTTCTTTCAGCACCTTGAGCTGATGAACTGAATGAGTGCTGGGCTTGCTTGGCCAAGCAAATGTGCACCAGAGAGGTCTGTTGAAGGGTCAAGGAGAGAGCACAGTCCAGTGGTTATGGAAGGAGATGTGAGGACTCACTGTAAGCCTGTAGGCTTTTGTTTCAGCTGCAGAAATAGGAGAAAACAGCACGAAGGTGGCATCAGGAACATGGCAGAAAACCACCTATTAGACCCAGCTTCCCTGAAGTGCTGGCTGTTACTGGCATTACTGCATACTGTGTTTGAAGTCTGTGGCTTAACGCAGCCCAGAGCTGCTCCTCGCAGTCACAAACTCTTTGTGAAAGCATCAGCTCTGTAACAAGGTTAAGTTTTCACCAGCAGATCCGTGCTGGGTTGCATTCCTGCTCGCTTTGTGGGAGTATTGCTGTCCAGTGGTTACCCCTCGCTTTGAGGGTGAGCAGGGTGGTGGTGGGAATGGGCTGAGGGTGCTAGCAGGGCAGTATCACAGCTGGATTAAGTAGCCCAGGGCATGGTGCATCGCTCTCAGCCTTAAACAAGTTGTTCAGCACCTCACTCAGCTGCTTATGTTGGTGGTTGGTAGGCTGATGGTTACGATCTGCATAAAAGGCACAAAAATAGTGTCAATTACCGAGTCCTTTCCGTAGCCTGTATCTGGCACAGTGTCCTATATAATCTCAGCACCCCGTTGAGAGAGATCTGAGGAAGGAGAGGAGCTGATTTCCAACACTGCTTCGTTGTTTTCAGAATGATGGTGCTGAAATGCATGTTAGCCATCACTTTAGTGATTGCTTCCACCAGGAGGAACCTTTCCTTCTAGCTCCATCAGGTTTGCATCGAGTGAGACAGACACCAAGGATGAGTCCTACTCATAATATTGCATCCCAACAGCATCCCATTCCTCTATCCCTTGAGCTGTGCAGTTGCTTTTATCTTTCCAAGCCTGGAAGAGAGGAAGGCATCCATGCTCTTTCCCTTTATTTTAGTCCCTGAGCACATTGTGAAACCTTTGATCATCTGCAGCACAGACAAGGAACAATTTGTCTGCCTTGCACTTAGCCCTGCAATGTTAATGCTTTGGGAATAAGATGCAGGGATGCTGGCTTGGATTTGTGCTCTCATTTCAGCATGTAGTGCTTTCATCACATTGCCAGCGAGTTCGGGACTTGTGCAATTTGATAAATACTTGGACTGCATTAAAATTCTGCTTCAGGTTTCTGATTTTAGCTTACACAGATAATAACAGTTACTCTTAAGTACCTTAGCACTTCCTTACTCATTTAAATGAAATCTGCCGTGTTCATTTTTCTATTCTAGATCTCTATTTCTAAAGGTAACTTCCAAATTCAGGAGGAGAAACGGATCTTGTTCAGGCAGGAGGTGAAGCTCTTCTCTGTCGCTGAGATTGCTTGGAGGGGAATTGTTCAGAGAATTCTCTTGGAAAATCATGAAGTGTCGTAACATGAAGCACAAACTGCAGCTCAGTACAGCACGCCGATTTCCCCAAACCTGCTCAAGAGCAGTTCCTCTCACCTGTGCTCTTATACTTGTGGTCTTCAGGGAGTTTATTATTTTTGCTTTTTGCCATTTGCAGCTGCCATGTGGATTTGATCTGTTCCACGTTCCCAGCTGGGAGGCCCCGAATTTCTCTGGAAATCCGTAGGATGAGTGGATTTTACAGATCATTTTAACAATCAGCTGACTAAAGCCAAGAGGTATTTCTTCACTCCCTCGTGAGTGCTGGCAGAGGTGTTTGTTTTAGCTCTTTGTCCCCAGCCCGTGGGAATAGGAAGGAGCAAGAGCAGAGCCTGGTGAGGAAGAGAAGAGGCATCATGGGATGTGATGGGTGCAGTGCTGGCTCTTCACATGGCTGCAGAAGCACCACTGTATTTTTAGCTGCCTCCATCTGACAGCACGTAGCTGTCCTTGTCTGTTCTCAGATCCTGGCCTGCAGCCACTGCTACCTTACAGCTGGGGAGCAATTGTCCTTTCCTGCCTTAACTAAAGGAAATGTCACTCACTGCTCCAGTGAACTACAAACACCCTCTTGATCTGGATGTAGCAAACCAGTCCCAGCATTTATTTTGGTGGGGTCTCTGCTTTCTGACAATGGGAGCAGCATTCCAAGATGAAGTTGTGTTGTTTGCAGATCCCCCAGCACTTGGCTTCCTCCTGTTTCCACCCCCCCCCCCTTCTTTTTCCAGGAGTATAAAGTCATTCTGAGGCCAAATGCACTGGATTCCACCTGCTCGTTGCTCCCCAGGGAACAGCATTTTCCTTCCTTGCTTCAAGTAGCAGGACGAAGCTCTGCTGCTGAAATGAGGGGCAGAATGTGTTTGGATCTGTCCTCTGTTCCCCAGCTGGGCTGGAGGAAAAACTGTTAGGGAGAAGGAGGTTGCTTGTAATCCTTTTTCCACCACTGGTCTTCAGTAACCTCCTGCCTCACCTTTATTTGTTTACTCCCAAATACAGGATTTTTTGCTCAGCTCTGGAGCAGTAATAGAGGGGGCAGGGACAGCTGTGTCTTTCCTCTACATGTTTCTCCTGTGTCTGGAGAGGATGGCTGGACTTGAGTGATAAGCCATGTTCTTCCTCTTCAGCTTTCTGAAGATGGGCTTGGTGTTATTTTTAGTGCTCACATATTAAGTTAGCACTTGAAAAGTCTGTCTGGAAGCCTTGAGCCTGTCTGCTTGGAGGCCTTTCTTTCCGTCTCGTTTGGGCAATGCTGCATTCTTGGAGATCTGCCTGGGGATTGAGAGACCTTGTAAAAATTCCTGCTAACAAGCTCGTGTCCCTTATGCACTTGCTGTACTTTGAGATGCTTCCTAATCAACTACAAAGTGTTTTTAACTGTTCAGAGGGAACAGATCCTTTCCTGTAGTCACTGCTGAGGATGCAGAGAGTAAAATGCATTGTGCAAGTCACCTAAAACACATAATGCTGTTTCTTCATGACTATTTTCCTGTCCTCTTCCTCTCCTGTTTGCAGAAGCAGAATGGCAGTAGATGCTGCATCCTGAGGACTGCTCTGGGTTTCTTCATTCATACAGTCATGGGATTGGAAGGGACCTTAGAGCTCCCACCCCATGGTGTGGGCTGATTGCCCCCACCAGCTCAGGCTGTTCCGGGCTCCATCCAGCCTGGCCTTGGGCACCTCCAAGGGTGGGGCACCCACAGCTCCTTCTCTGGGCCAAACTCATCATTGTCACTGTACCTGGTAAAGCTTCTCTCTCTCTTTAAGTTGCAGGAATCAGAGTCTGAGAACAAGCTAGATGGAGAGACCGCGTCAGACAGCGAAAGCAAGTCTGAATTTGGAGGATCGCCCCCGGTGCCAACATCAGATGACACTCCAGAGGTCCTGAACAGAGCTCTCTCCAACCTGTCCTCAAGGTAGCCCTCAGCATTGTTCTGCTCTGCTGCCAGAGCCCCTGTGTTTGCCACGTGTCTTTCTAAGCCCTGGCAGTGTGTCGATGACTTCTGGGAGCTGATTGAGCAGCTCCTGGTAGTGCTATACTCTCCCTCCCTCACATGATAACAGGAAGGTGTCCTCGAGGCCACAGGCAGCAGGAAGTGGTGGTAATGAAGCTAGCAGAGTGCATTGCTTAGGGCTGCTCTGTGTGGGACCAGGGCCAAGGAGTGCTTTAGGAGGGCAGCATCACTGCCTGCATGGTCTTGACAGGTGAAGGGAGGCCTTGGTGAAGCAGAAGACATCGTGTTCAGCTTTGGCATCTCTCTCAGCACTCAGCTGTAATGGCTTTTAGCCACTGGTGTGACCTACTTGTGTAGGAGTGCATGGGGAAAAATGTGCTGGTGAGGACAAGATTTGAGAAGAAGCTGGGAATATCCTCTGCAGGCTGCTCTGGGGGACCTTATTCATAATCACAGGAGAAGGCATCTCTCCCAGGTGTACTCTGAGGGTGGGAGTCCATTTGTTGGACTGTAGCAAGGATACACTGTGCCAAAGCCTGTGCTTCTTCTGGAACAAGGACTGCAGGGTTTGATATTGATTCCCAGCTTGTTTAAGGTCTGAGAAACCTGTAGCAGAACAGGAGCAGACACCTTGCCTTTCTGTTTCAGCATCTTTTGAGATACTCCGTGCCTGACTAATGTTTTCTACATTTACTGATGTTCTTAGGAGGGAAGATTGAACGAAACCTTGTAGCTGTTGCAGCCAGACTTTCATCAGTAGCGCAAGGTCTCTGCAGCACCAAGAAGATATCTGGGGTTTCCCGGGCTCAGTTTCATGTTTTCTTGATATTCAGAGAACAGTGCTGTCCCACTTCCTTAATTTGTTCTGGCTTCCTCTAACTTTTTTTCTTCTCTGTGACCTAGATGGAAGAATTGGTGGGTAAGAGGCATCCTCACTCTGGCAATGATCACCTTCTTCTTCATCATCATCTACTTGGGACCCATGGTCTTAATGACAATAGTAAGTGTTCACACCAGCAGGGGAGAAAGTTACTGGGGCTGACAGCTCAGAGCCTCATATTTTGGAGTCTTTTTCCATTTTTGAAGAAAGAGGTGTTGAAATCTGTTACATCTTGCTGATGTCTCTTTTTGCAGGTGATGTGTGTCCAGATCAAATGTTTCCACGAGATTATCACTATTGGTTATAATGTGTATCACTCGTATGACTTGCCATGGTTCAGGACGCTCAGCTGGTAAGTAGGAAGAATGAATACTCCTCTCCCAGTGCTTGTGTGCAGCTTCACCTCACTGCAGACAGGCAGCTCCACGCCAGAGGCCCTGGGATTGCTGTTTCTTGACCAGTGTAATATGTTAGCAGCTCTTGTAAGGGAAAAGCCTCCTCTAAATTGTGATTTATTTAGGAAGAACTTGTACTGATAAAATTTATCCCACTGTTTATGAAGTAGAGGTGTTTGAATCCCATGATTTATGCAAGGGTCAGCATTGATCATTGCCTCTAAGTGGTAGACGTGGTTGCTTGGGTGGGATGGGTGTTTGTAGGTGTTTGTGAAGCAGGGCTGGACATTGGGACATAACTGTGCTGAGCAGCTCTGGCTGCCAGAGAAAGGCTTTTAGGATGTGTGGGTGGTGCTTTTAGGATGCAGGAGTTCACAGGGACCTGTTGAGGAGTGCCACCTAAAGGCAGGCAGTCCTTGTGCATCAGAAAGCCAAAGCCAAAACTGTATAACGTCAAGATCCATTGTGGAGTGGAGCTGAGTGATGCTGCTGCTAGCATCTGTTCTCACAGTTTAGAAATGTCACCTTCATTCAGAGTTCTGCCTTCATCACTTGCAGTGTATAAAAGCAATGTAAAGACCTTTGGAAATGCAAAGCCACTTTTCTCTGTTCCTCTAGGAGCCTTTTAGGGTCCAGCTAATGAGCATCTGCCTTCTCCACAGGTACTTCCTACTCTGTGTTAACTACTTTTTCTATGGTGAGACTGTGACAGACTATTTCTTCACCCTGGTTCAGAGGGAGGAGCCCCTGCGAATTCTCAGCAAATACCACCGCTTCATTTCTTTCGCCCTCTACTTAACAGGTAGAGACCACATCTCCTACTTTTAAACCTGGCTGGGCTGGAAGTCTGAAATCTCCTTGAACTACTCGTGACCTGAGCATTGTATACAATTCTGTATCTGTAGCAAATTGTCTCTGTTCTTCAGTGATGTTGTAACTCGACCACGTAGTGACAAATCCCTTAAATGAGGCTCTGTGGGACAGTTAGGTTTGATGTTTAATTTGTAGGCAACATTATTTTGTGACTTCCAGATAATAATGCTGTACTGAACATTAAAACTTATGCACAGTGCCATCTCGTGGGGGGAAAAAAATACGTATTTATTGTTGAAGAGGTGTTTCCTCCATTCACTCTTTTTCTGTCTCTCACCAGGTTTCTGCATGTTTGTCTTGAGCCTGGTGAAGAAGCACTATCGCCTCCAGTTCTACATGGTAAGGTTAAACAGGGAATGACTGCCCCCAGTTGGAGGCAGAATGATGAATAATATAGGCTGCTTGAAAAAGTTATGTAGATAAATACACACTTCTGTGCTGCCTGTGCGTTGTAATGCTGCCTCAAAGGGAAGTTACTGTGAGCAGACTTTAGATTTGGGGAGACAGTCTGACACAATTTCTCTCCAGTCATGAATTCTCTTCTCTCTGCACTGGAGAGTGCTCTTAAGAAACTTTCTGCAAGTTGAGATGGCTGCAGAAGGCTATTTGACTCTTTTGATGAGGGCAGATTGCCCCTGGGGTTGACTGGCTATGTTTCCCTTTTGCCAGATGTCAAAGACATTGCTCCTGTTTGACCATCAGCGTGGTTAGTTTTGCTTCCCAGTTTGATCAGCACACAGGGATACAGCTTGGATATCCATCAGCCTTTTGCTTCTCAGCTAGTCAGGAGGCTGAGTGAGATGTAGGGGAGAGAAGAGGGCTGAAGAGCACTTGGTCTGGCAGAAGTCTATCCAGTGAAGGTCAGCTCTGTGCTTGAGCTGAAGAATGTGCCCATGAATGACCAGGGGTGGCTGTTCACTGTCCTTCACTCCTCTTGGTGTTTCTCATGGTAAAGGTGCATGCCAGCAACATGTGCATGAGCTGTTCTCAGTCTGAGAGGTAGCTAACAGCATCTGATTTCTGCCAACAATGCGTGAGTGGTGTCTCAAGGCAGGCTGGACTGCATGCTGTCTTCTCTTCCAGTTTGGATGGACCCATGTGACGTTGCTAATTGTTGTTACCCAGTCGCACCTCATCATTCACAACCTGTTTGAAGGAATGATATGGTGAGTTGCTGTGTGTTCTCAGTTGCTTTGATTTCTGCAGCCTCGTACAGATTATCACAGAATCATGGAATGATTTGGGTTGGAAGGGACCCTTAAAGATCCTCTAGTTCCAACCCCTGTGCCATGGGAGGGACATCTTTATCTAGATTAAGTTGCTCAGAATGCTTTCCAAACACATTCCAATGACACCCAAGGCACCCAGAAGTCCTCTGGGCAGCCTGTTCCAATGTCTCACCATCCTCATGTGAAATACTTCTTCCATACATCTAGTCTAAATCTACTCTTCTTCAGTTCAAAAATTGCCCCTTGTCCTGTCACTGCAGGCCCTGGTAAAAAGTTTTTCCCCGTCTTTTTTATAAGCCCCCTTTATATACTGTTAGGGCTGTAGTAAGGTCTTCCTGGAGCCTTCTTACCATATATTGAGTTAAAACTATAAAAGCTTTTTTCTTAACAAATGACCAAGGACAGAAGTGCTCCTTGTTCAGAGTAGAAAAACAAAATATTGAGCAATTCCTCAGGTACTTTAGACTTGTTTGTGCAGAGAGCTGTATTAAAGCATCTGCAGCTTGTGGTGCAGGGACCTCTTGGGCAGCGTTAGGCCTTTTTTAAGTGCCTTCTCTGTCCACCCATATCTAACAAATGGATGGGAGAGTGTTGCTCAGCACTTGGTTTTGGGCAGTGCTGCCAGCATAATGTTAAAAGCATCAGTGTGAAAGAAAGGAGATTGCTGCCTTCCTCAGCTTACTCCAGCTGCTGTGCAGAGGGGAAGCCCTTTTTAGGATGTGGTTCTCAGTCTCCATCTTCCCCAGGCCAGCAGTGCCACGAACTAACTTTGGCTGCTCTGAAGATTGCATGTTCCCGTGTGCTCCTCAGCCCGGAGTGCTTTGTGAGGAGCCTGCTTGCAGCTGAAGTGCAGCCTTCGTAGGGGAAAAGAAGGCAGCTACCTAACAGCATGCCACGTGTGGCAAAAGAAAATGTGCTTAAACGCTCTGTTCTGGGTACACAACATGCTTTTTGATCCAGAGCACTGGAGTAACCTCTGAGACTGTCCTGAGAGCTTCAAGTCATTGCTCCTAACGTGTTGAGATTGCACTGGGTAGGGATGTATTCATGTGTAGGACGTATTCATGTTTTAAGCAGCAGCTGCCTACTTAGTTAAGCCTTGGAGTGCTCTGATTTGGTTCTTGAAATGGTTTTGCTCTTCCCCCATGCAGGTTCATCGTCCCAATTTCGTGTGTGATCTGCAATGACATCATGGCGTACATGTTTGGGTTCTTCTTCGGCCGCACCCCACTTATCAAGGTTTGTCATTTTTGGTGAACAAAAGATTCATTTTTAGCTCCTTCAGATCTTAATCCCGTGTTCCCTGATCCCCAGTTTTGTGACTTTGGAGAGGGCTGAAGCAAAGCCTCCAGACAAAACTTGGTGCGTGTCCCAGTCTGCGTTGCAGTGAGTGCACAGTTTGTAATGGTCCCCTTCTTTCTCTCCTTCTGGCAGCTGTCTCCAAAGAAGACCTGGGAGGGTTTTATTGGAGGGTTTTTTGCCACCGTTTTGTTTGGGTTACTGGTAAGTAGCAGTCATGCTGCTTATTTCTTTGGCTTCCCTATGTAAGGTGACAGGTTTCTGTCTAAGAAGTGCACACCAGCTTTAAGCTCTACTGGCTCTTCTCAGAAAGTTTGCCCTTTTCCTGCTGACAAGGATCTCAACTGGTCTGTGGTTGCATTACGTGCTGTGTGCAGATCCTGCTGATGGAGCAGGACACTGGAGGAAGTTTTTAGTCCCCATCGGACCCTGTGACACTTTCATTTCATTAGCTGTCCTTGAAACATTTGTGTCTCGAGAGAGACATCTGCACTGCTGTGTTGTGGGTGCAGCCAAAACATCTGGGGCTGCTGTTGGAGAAATGCCATGCATTATTTCACAGGCTGTGCAGGGAGCTCAGTGCTCTTGGAATATTTGTACCTGTTTTTGTGTCGATATGTGTGTCTGGTTGCATCCATCTGCTTGGCCAAATAGCACAGCCTGTCTCAGTTGGTTTGTAAAGGGCTCTGGTCGCTGCTTGCTGAACAGATGCAATTACTAAACAGAAACACTCTGCCTTCAGCCAATTACTGTTCTCAGGAAAGTAATCCTCTTAGTGAAGCTGGCAGGGTAGCTCTCTCCTCATCGTGTCTCCTTGAGTGGCCTTTTCCCTTGAGAGCACCTCTGCCTCATTGCTCAGGAAGATGTTAATCCTAATTTCTCTTACTGCATCTCTATTTCTCTCCCCTTGAAGCTGTCCTATGTGATGTCTGGGTACCGGTGCTTCACTTGTCCGGTGGAGTTCAACAATGACACCAACAGCTTCACAGTGGACTGTGAGCCATCAGAGCTGTTCCAGCTACAGGAGTACAACATTCCCGTGGTGCTGCAGTCCGTGGTGGGCTGGGTAGGACTCTCTCTGTTTATTGATGTCTTATTTACTGCGATAGGAACGTGAGGAAGAGAGATGGGGGCTTTATTTTGGTGGTATTCAAAGGAATGTGACAAGGGGTGATGGTACATCCAGAAAAAGGGGGGAATTTAGTGGTGCTCCCTTTGGGTTGAAAACCCAGTGCAGCTATTCCAAGTCTGGTGGGATGTGAGCCCATTTGAAAACCAGCTGGCCTAGAGCCTGGCTAAGACAGAAAGATGGGCAAGAAGTGAGCAGTGCTGTTCTTGGTGAAAATGCTTCTCAGACGTGTCGTGGTTTCTTTTTCCTTGCAGAAGACAGTCCGGATGTACCCCTTCCAAATCCACAGCATTGCACTGTCTACTTTTGCCTCCCTTATCGGCCCATTTGGAGGCTTCTTTGCTAGTGGATTTAAGAGAGCCTTCAAAATTAAGGTGAGGATATGCTTTGTCATTTGCAGTAGATGATGTAAAGGCTGAACAGTTGCTGCCACTCTGAACGGTCTCTCCAAGGAGTGGCAAGGTGGGAGCTGTGGGATGGCAGAGAGTGTTCAGTAACAAATACAACAGTGGGCCATGATTCAGTTTTGTGGGGTTTTTTTTTGTTTGTTTGTTTGTTTGTTTGTTTTTAATTATATGGATGTAGGGAGAGACCTTATAATTTCAACTGCAATATTCTGGATGCTGCTTTGGTGCAGAACTGGATGAATGGAGTATCCTGACCCAGTCAGGATGTTTTACAGTCTGAGGCTTGCCTTGATGGTTTTAGATACAAACAGACTCTGCGTGGCTAAGATAAAGGCAGGAGACATTTGCAGGAGATAAGCATTGGCCTTCCTTGACCTTTGAGTGACAGATCTGAGTTAAGCCTTGATGTCCTCAAGCACTGGTGGCCTTCATAAAGGAGAAACATTTAGAACCAGGGGAGAGATCAAGCAGAATTTCTTCTCAATCTAACTTTTGCCTTCTGGGAAGAATTAGAGCAGGGGTATGAGTGTGGCATGTAGATATTACATAAGTACAGGTAATGGGCATCTGAAACTTTAATGTCATCCTTTCTGCTTTGCACAGGACTTTGCCAACACCATCCCAGGCCATGGAGGGATCATGGATCGCTTTGACTGTCAGTATCTGATGGCTACCTTTGTCAATGTGTACATCGCAAGCTTTATCAGGTATGTATTGCTTTTCAGTGAAGTCTGGGGACCTACTCAAACTCAGGTGGCATACAGGCTTACAATATGAGACAGTTGATATTCCTGTGAGATGAATGTCTAAAAAGACAAGGAAAGAGAAGGAATAGGGGCTTGAAAAGGGAAGCATCTTCCAAAGAAGTCACGTCAAGCTGGAAACATAATCTGTTTCCTAAGGTCTGTTAATCCAGTCCTCTTGCATGCCCCTCCTGCATTCCTGTGAATCTTGAGCAGGGTTTTCCTTGAGCTGATCAAGCAGCAAAATTTAAATTCTGTTCCAGTATACAAATGTTCAAGAATAGAAGAAAGCCCAGGCATGCACAGGAGCTGTACAGAATGAGATGAGGAGCTGAATTTACAGGAGTTATTTTACTCTAGAGGGGGAGGATCTGTTAATAGCAGAAAATCCACAGCCCTGCTGAAACAGATTAGGTTTGATTGTTGATGGTTTTGTTTACAGCTCAGCACGCTCTTTCTTTTGAACCCATTTCCCCATCTCTAAAATGGGTTCCCTGGGTGTACCATCTGAACAAACATTTGGGTTTGGTATTTGGGTTCCCGGAGCACTGGGATTCACTGGTAACGATGCTTTTGTGTTCCAGAGGTCCTAACCCAAGCAAACTGATCCAGCAGTTCTTAACCTTGAGGCCAGACCAGCAGCTGCACATCTTCAACACGCTAAAAGCACACCTTGTTGAGAGGGGTGTGTTAGGTGGTTTGGAGGACGCATAGACAGCCAGCTGGTTTGGAACAGGACTGAAAACGGACAAGCCTGCCCACAGAAATTCCTGGCTTGCCCTATTTAAGACAATAACAAGGCCTCATTTCACTGTAACTTTTCTTCCTTTCTTGGTAAATGTTTGCATTTGTGTTGTTTTTTGTTTGTTTTTGTTTTTTTTTTTTATATATATAATATATTTATATAGCTTTGGTTCAAATGAGCAAACCTGAGATTGTAGCTGGAAAGGAATTAAGACTTGAAAGGAGTTGGGTGAAGTAAGAGGGTGCAGCTGTCCTTGTAGCCAGTTCTTTATTGTTGATGCAGATGTGGGCAGAGCTGTGAGTGCTTTTATGCAGGGAATGCACAAAGCAGTGTCTCCCTTCAGATGGCTCTGCCTGCAAGAGCTAGCAGGGAGGATGAAGCCATGCAGCTCCCCTGGGTGCTGTGCCGCGCCACGTTTGTGATGGCAGCTCTGGAGACCCTAATTTTCTCCAGTGGTGACTGTGAATGTTCATTCTCTCACATACACACACACCTGTGTGCAGCCCCGTGGAGATTCAGCACTGCAAGCACAAGGCTCAATTAGTTGGAAGAGGACCTTGTACTAATCTAGCAATATTTCCTCTGCCCAGTCAGGCATGTGTCTCTATTGTCACTTGCTGTTTCTGCCAGTGCTTCCCACATTCTCCTCTTCTAGCTGATATTTTGGCTAATAAGATCTTTTTTAACCTATTAAATAGGAAATTAACTGAGGGTAAGGAGTGATGAAGCTGGTAGTTGCTCGTGGGAATGTGGGAGGTTCAGATTGCTTCAAAATGGAGTGGAGTGAAAAGGTCTTAAAAGACAGCAAGTAAATCCTGCCAAGTGAGAACAACTTTGTAAGTAACCTGGTTTGTATTCCCACACTCAAATAACCTTTAAGAAACATCAAACCACGTTTTTGTTTGTTTTGTTGTTGTTTTTTTCCATTTCTTGATGGTTGGAAACCTTACACTGGGATACTTTACCTAATTTGGAGAGCAGTTTCCAGCTTGGTTTTGTTTCTGAACCGTGCATGTTGGGGCTCCAGCACCCCACAGGCACTGTCCTCTGGGTATTTCATTCTTCTTTCAGGGATCATGTCTGTCACCTGTTTGTTACTTGAGTTCTAGATGTTGTACTGCTGAGTTTTACCATGGTCTGTGTTGCATTTCAGTCTGGGTTGGTTTACCTGCAGCCCTTCATCCTGCTTTGCTTACTAAATCTTGCCATCGATAGGTTGCACTTAATAGTTGGAGGTTTTATCAAAGTGTTTTCCTTTATTTTGTCATACTTTTTAATTATTTTAAAGATGAGAGCCCTAATTATTGTAAAACTTTATTTCTTTTTGTGATCAGAGAGTGAAAATATCCCCGACTTAGATCTTATGCAACATTCTCACGTGTGAGATGTCTGATTTTCCTTCTTCTCATAATTTGTGCACAAGAGAGAGAAACTTCTCCTTATTTTAACCCAGGGGACAAGTGTCAGGGAAAGATAATACAGAAGTACATTGCTGTTGTCAAACAATTGCTAACATAAACCTTACACACAGACACCCTCTCCCCGCATGGAGACTTGTACGTGCTGCAAAGGAGCCAAAGCATCAGTGCAAAGTCAAACACCTGCAACTATTTCATACTCCATAGGCTGATTCTGCTGTTGCTTTTGCAACTAAAAGAGTGGATAGGAGAGCACACGCGTGCTTGTGTAAATACATGAGTAGATCCCAATCTCTCTCTTATTTCTGTACGACTGTCGTGAATTCTGCTTCGTCTCCCTGAACAGGAGCTGAGGGGCAGAAGTGTGTGCCCATTGCACTGCAAATACAGGTGTTGATCAAGAGCATGCACTGTGGAGGAGGAAGGACTGATTCCACAGCAGTGCTGATGAAGCTGCCATCTTCTGGTAGGGCTCAGGAGCCAGTTCAGTATTCTGTTTCATTAACACCCACAGCACTGATGCTTTCCTAGATCAGCTGTGGAGCCTGATCTTATCCAGCCTGAATCAGGGAGGGTTTTATTTTGTGTTGACTTGGAGGATGTTGTTCCAAGCCCCTCATTAGAAAAGCAGAGGTGAGAATTAAGGTGCTTCCATCTTGCTTTGCACAGAGAAGATATTTGGGCTGTGTTTTGCTATGATTTATCTGAATTTAGCTAGGCCAGGTGAGGCCTCTTGAACTGGGAATAGATGTGGAAGCAACAGGGTTTGGTGTAGCCCCTAAAAGCAGCTTTCCCTGTGGTCAGACAAGCTGGTGCTGTCCTGGATTCTCACTGCCTCATGGTAACACCTGCCAGAATCCCTTGTACTGCACTGCTGGGTCCGAAGTCTGTCCTCAGAAGAAGCTACAGTGCTCATAGACATATAACAAAAATGTACTGCTCTTTATAACAGTGCATTTTTCATGCAGGTCTCTAGTCTGCTGCTCATCTTGCTTTAAAACGTTCGTTCTTCTTCAGTTGTAATTAGTGGGGCAGAAAAAAACCTGTGTGCATGCTGTTGAAGTAGCATTTGGGGCTGTTTAATGGTGCGGTGCTGCTTGTGGACACTGGAGGGCGAAGCAGCTGCATTCGTGGCTGCATGGTGCTCAGAGTGAAGCAGCACTGATGTGTGTGGGTAACTTTCTGCTGAGCTCGCAGCTTCCTTCTTCCTTCCCCTCCCCAGCAGTGCAGAGGACGGGCGTACTTCGAAACCTGTTGTGATCCTCGAGGGTGAAGCTACATGGAAACGGTGCACTTGAGTTTAGTTGACAGAATGGGACTGGTGCGTTCGTTTGAGAAATGGAGGAGGAAAGGAGGGAGGTGGAGGGTGCTTATGTTATCTGCAGGCTGGTCTGGCTGAATGAGAGTGGTGAGCAAAGCAGTTGTGGCTGGTGAACCCCTTTGGCTTCTGCACTGCTGGTGGGAGTGTAGGGGATGGCCCTGGTCGTGCAGGGGATAGTAATGGCCAGCTCCTCCTCACAGCATGCTGTTTTAGGGCAGGATTTTGTGGGATTGCCCCACCACTCCTGCCAGGGAATGGTTTTAGTTTGCTGCCAGTGTTTCAAGTTAGACTTAGCTTTACATTTCTTTAACTTTCTGCTGGCAGTGGAGTTAGCTGCGCTGTGTATTCATACAGGGATGCGCAGCAAGACACGTTGCAGCTCTTTTCATTGCTTTAAGCCTTGAAGGAGCTTGGCCTTAATGTCAGGACTGTAATTTCGGAGGCCACATAGACACTGGGGATGTCTGAGTGAGGCAATGTGGGATGCTCATTTGGTTTTCCAGCTGCAGGGCTCGAGCTTGTGCACTGTGCAGTAGTTTTGCTCTCAGTGGGCTCCATAGCTGGAACTGTTACTCTTCCTGGGGCAGCAGAGCTGCAAGGGTGACCTCCAAGCATCCGTGGTGGCCATGTAGTGAATTGGATTGCACTGGTGTGCTCTGCAGCGTTGATGGGCTGTGTGGTTGAGCAGTGGGTGAATTTGGGTGGGAATTTGCTTCTCTGAGCCTGGCTGTGGGCTGAATGAGCTTGCAGCTTTGCTGCATTCTCAGCGTGTGACCTGCAGTGAAACATTGACACCTCGTTGTGGTGTGACGTGTTAGATCCTGTACCCACCTCTGGTTGCTGTTTAGGTCTTTGTGGTGCTGGGCTCAGGGGCGTGCTGATGCTGACCTGGAGGGGAATTTATGTGGCTCACAAAGCTGTAAATCACACAGCGTCAGTCAGCACTTGGTGCCAGGTTGGGGACCACCAGTGTCACAGATATCCGGGTGCATTCTGATGGCAATGCTTGTACCCCATCCCTTCTTCCTCCTCCTCCTCTTCCTCATCTGACCACTCAGTTCTATAGAAGGAAGGCAGAGCCCTGTGGACCTATCCCTACACCTCATCCAGACCTCTCTGCCCCACAGAAAGCATCGTGTGAAGGCTCCCGTGCTTCTGCCCTCTGTCCCCCCCTCCCAAGCTGCATTCTGTGCTCCTGTAGTAGTTGTGTGCTCCTATTCTCCAGACCTGACCTGGGCATTCCTCCATCTGCTTCTTTCTCTGTGCATCGTTCTTTCGGTTAATGTTTTTAGCTACTCATGTAGAGTTGCCTTTCTTTGACAGGATGTCCGAATGTGATATATTGTATATTTTAAAGTATTTACCCTATTTATATACTATATGTTACTGTTAAATAAATCTAAGTTCCATTACTTGTAGTGGAGTTTTATTCAGCCCTAAGGGAGATCCTACTTTGCTCAAAATGGACTGATCTGCTCCAGCAGTATCTTTCCTATCCCCCATTTCTTTCTCTCCTTCCCACAGTGCTGTGGGGTGGAAGCTGCCATCAGATCACATATATCATACACTGCCCAAAGGATTTGACTGGGAATGTGAGCATCAATTATTGCTTCATTTCAACCATTTCTCCCGACTCCTTTGGGTTGGGAAGGCAGAATCTTTCTGTGTACCCAGCAAAACATCCTATTTTTAGCCCTGCTGTTATTTTGACTGTTGTTTGACTTATCAACTAACCTAAACCATGCCATCAGCAGCTTGCTTCCTGTCACGCTGTCTGCATATTCTGAGACAAATTCATCCCCCAGCAACGCCAGTGTGCGTCCTTATCAATTGCCAACTTGCTAAATGCACTCTAAAGCCTCAAATCTTGGGCTGCTGTACATCTTCTGTGAAGGGTTTGCATGGTTAGAAGCAAAGCTGCTGAGCAGGCCCATGGAATATTCATCCTGAACAACTGCACGTGAGAACGTGAGGTTTTGAAAGATCCTTCAGTATTAAATCTCCTGGAAAATGGGCTGAAATCTCCCTTCTCTTGCGTGTTAACAGGATTTCCTTGAGCTGAGCTGCTGGAAGTGACAATCCCCAGTGCACACCACCAGGGTGCTCTGTACCCACTGGGGTAGGAAGCCTCAAGCCAGAGCTGTCCCTGCTGCCAGCAGCTCTCCTGCAATGCTGCTGTCACAACAGCTGCACCCACACTGTTTTCTGATGCTCCTCACAGACTCTAAGGAGAAAAAAATACAAAAAGAAGTCCTGCTGAGGTGCATTCCCAAACCTGGAGCATCTTGATACCTGATGGGACCGAGTGGATGGCAGCAAGGTGGCTCTGTGTGTTTGTGGGCTCCTCGTAGGCACACAGCACTGGGCTGAATTACGCAGGGTTAGGCTGAAACACTTGCAGTTTCCTTTCTGGAGGGGAGGGAGGTGCAGCGTAGCATCCTGTTCACACCGGACTTTTGTTAAAAAAAAAAACAAACAGATTGAAAAGAGATTGGGGGGGGGGGGGGGGGAAAGAAAATCAAAGCACCCAACTCCCTAAAGCTCCCCTTGCTTTCTACAGATAAAGAGGAGGAAAAAAATGATGCTCCACATTCAGGGCTCTCTGGGTGCAGCAGAAGCTGAGCTGCCTCCAGCTGCAGATTCATTTTTCAGAATTTAACCCTGTTTTGCCCGACCTGGCTGTGAAGTCAGGCTCCAGCTCCTTTCTTGAGCACGAATCCCTCCTGGATTGACACTGTGCCGGCGTCTGCGTGCAGATCAGTGCACCCTGGGTGTGCCAAGGGGGATGTGGCAGCACGGAACTGGTGGCTGCATCCTCTTTCACCCCAGCTCCCCACGCTGCCGGTTCTGCTTCTCCCTGGGGCAACTTCCCCCTCTTACAGAGCTCCACCCCTGGGGGGAGATGAAGACTGGAGCCCCCCCACTGTGTCTCTTCTGCCCCAAAACCTGCAGCATTCCCCCAGGCAGCAGGTACTGCTTGTTGCAAACCAGGTGCAAAAACCCTAAACCACCTTTGGGTCATATAATCTCAGCATGGTTGGCTCAGAAGAGACCTTACAGCCCACCAAGTCCCCCCCCCCTCGTTGTGGGCTGGTTGCCCCCCACCAGCTCAGCCTGCTCTGAGCCCCATCCGTGGCCATGGGGCACCTTCAGGGAAATGACATCACCTGGGGATGCATTCAGACATTGGAGGTTGCCGTCCTGCAGCGATGGTTGCTTCGCTTTGCTGCCGGGCGATGCAGTTCCCAAAACACTGCTCTGGGTTTTGCTGCCGCACTGCATTCACCCACTTCCCTAAATTCAGCCAACTGCAGCCCTGGGCTCTCGGTGTGGGTTGGGGCCACGGTGCTGCGTCCCCACGCGAAGTGGAGCAAAAATTAAGGCAAAAGCAGCGCCTTGGCAAGAGGGGGAAGCAAGGCAAGAGCTCGGTGGGGCAGGAAAGGACTTTTATGGGGTTGCTCGTTGAGGAGGGAGGAGGAAGTGCGTTGGCAAACCAGCCGTCAGCGGGCCCTGCACTGCACTGGGGGACCATACCCCGGGCACAGGGTATCCACAGGGCTGTCCAAGCTCCATTTCAGCCTTTCTTCGAAGCTGCCCCCACTGGAGACCCAACGCCAAACCCTTCATGATCCACAATGTCCCTCAAGCTGCCACGGAATTGGGATTTTAACCTGAGAATGGATGCTGCCAAAATAGGTACCGTGAGTGCTTCTTTATGCCCTTCTTCATCCTTCTTGGGGTCTGCGGGGTGCTTGTGGCCGAGCCCTGCAGCGACGGCAGCTGCAGCCCAAACTGACAGCAGACAGTTTGCAAATGGTTGGGAAGAAATGCTTTGCAAGAATCGCTTTGCAAAGCTGACACAGGGATGCGGTGGGAGCTCAGCTGGGGTGGCCCTGCGGGGGTTGGGGACAGGGACACTGGCAGCACGGGGCTGCTGCTCGCTTGAAATCTGCGTTTTGAGCCATTTGCTCTCTTTGCTCAAAGCCCCTTCGCCCGTTTTGCTGAGCAAGTCTTTGCAGGAGTTGGCGAGGTTCAGGTGGAGGAAGCATCCTTGCACTTGCTCAGGTTTTTTCTCCCACCCTGACGTCACCGATTTCCTCCTGCCAGAGGTGAAGAGCCTTGCGCAGCTTTGCTGCATACTTTCCTGACTGTGCCCAGGCTTTGTACAGCCCCCATCCACCTTAGAATCCATCGCAGCATGAAAAACACTTTGAAATACCCTCAAGAAACAGTGAGGGGTCCCCGCGGTGGGCTCTGTGGCCAAAATATCACAGCATTTGAGTCAAAGAGTTGAGGAGAGGGGTTTAAGGGCGAGGAAGTGCGTGCAGGCAACAAAGCAGAGGTTCTTTGTGGTGGCCAAGGCACACTTTGGTGGCTTCGCTGACCAAGCAGACTGCAGTTCTGAGCTCTCCCTACATTGCACATCAGCCTGCAACGCTCCTCTTGGCTGGATTTTCTTGCAAAGGCTGTTGGGACCTTTATCTGAAGCCCCTTTGGCTGTGGCTGCCAAACATCGCTCTGCACATGGACGGGACCTTGGTCAAGGCAGCATCGGTCACCTAAAGCTGCACTGCAACACAAAGTGTGTGTGCAGGAGCCTGAGCACAGGCTCAGCTCTTTGTAGAGACTCTCATCCTACTTCGGGGTGCCTGGTCCTCTGTCTGCAGGGACGTGAGTCACGGCTGGAAAACAATCTCAAGTGAGTCACCATGGCCTTTGCTGGATCCTCCTGGCTCTGGGTAACTTCCCTCTGCATGTCTCCAGTAGTGACCATTGCTTGGAGAGCCCTGGGACGGAGTGCTGACTGCCGTGTGCTTTCCCACGCTGAGACAAACACACAGCTGTTTGTTTCCATGGAAGAGAAGACTCCGTTTGAAGTTCTCATGGCAAAACCTGTTGGAGAGGGTTTGCTTTTGTTGGGTTTTATTGCACATTCCCCAGCATCCCCTCCAATGGGGGTGGTGAGGAGGACGCTTGATGAGGATTTGGAGCAGGGACTGGTGGTGATGTGGTGCTGCAATGTCTCCTGCAAATGGCACTTCATCAGAGCTCCTCCTCTCAGCAGCCAGTGCCCAGGGCTGGAGGAGGAGAAAGGCTGTTTTGGAGGAAACATTCAACTTCAGAGGCGGTTGCTGCAGGAAATGCTTTGGGGAGCACTGTGTTTGCTCTCAGCGACTCTTCCCTCCCAGGGATGAAGGGCTGTGCCCAGGGGAGACTGCAAGCACTGAGCCACCTCGGGAAAAATCTTCACCTCAACCCCAAGATAAATCTTCAGCCCTGGCCACAGGAGGTAGAAACATGGAAGAGTGGTCAGGGAGGGAGCCACAGCCCCTGTAGCTCTGGTTTTGTTAAAGAAGAGGACTTTCTTCTAGGCAAAAAATAGCATCACTGCTTGCAAAGCCAAGCTCCCCACAGCAACCCCCACTGCACGCCTCTGTGTGAACCCTGTGGCTCAGGGCTGCTCATGCATGGTACATACATGGTCTTAAGTCAGCCCAGAGCACAGGGAGAGGAAATACACACCTGCGTGTGTCATGCGTGTGATCATGGCTGGACCACACGTGGTTGCACGTTGGGTCTGGTGTTTACAAAGTGATGATGAGAAAGCAAAAGAAATGCAGTGTACTGCACTGTTCTTTCTGCATCAGGGAAGAAGGATGAGAATAGGAATAAACCGTATTGCCAGTGAGGTCTGAGCAATTTTAGCTCGGCAACTTAAGCTCACCAGCTAGGTCACTTGGTGCAGAGCAGAGCTCTGATGCTGTGGTGTTGGGCTGAGAGGGAGATCGATAT
Source organism: Oreortyx pictus (assembly GCA_036925125.1). NCBI lineage: Eukaryota > Metazoa > Chordata > Aves > Galliformes > Odontophoridae > Oreortyx > Oreortyx pictus. The sequence continues at coordinate 2,330,802 of JAUPFR010000029.1, forward strand.
CATCAAAGAGAACGTAACCTGAAGTTCCCTTCTTCATAAAAGACGCGATTTCTCCTTGCAAGCTGCGTGTCCATGCAATACCTGAGCTGCTGGGCTGGGGAAGATGAATGCTGGCGGATGGAGACACCACAGTTGGGATAACAGCATCACCCTGGACTCCATTGCATCCCAAATCCTCACCAGCTCAGCTATCACTATGGACCCAAAACTCTGCCCCAGGAGTGGGCTGGCAAATCCCTTTCAAAGGTCCCAGCTCACAACGTCCCACATCAGCACAAGATGAGATACAAGCAGCACCCTCGCTGCTCTTTGGAGGCTGATGTTTGGATTCACCATCCTTCTTTGGAAAAGGATGAGCTCGGAGTGCCCCATCCACGCTGAGCTCTGCACAATGAAGGCAGAACTCAGCTGACCTTCTTTCTCTAGGGGATTTCAGAAGGAGGAGCAGAGAACAACCCTGAACCGCATCACCTCTGATGGATTTGCTAACCATGCAATGATAAATGCAAAATATTTTGCAGGTTCACGCTCCTCACAAGGTGTCTGTAGGTGTGATCCTAAATAGCACCAGGCTGTAGTGGCTATGCTTTGATTTCCCACTTTTTAAACCTTATCTTTTGCACAAGGTCAACGAATCCCCCAATGCTTGCAGCTCCTGCTTTCGCAGCTCTGCTGTCCGAATCAAGGGAAAAAGCAGACACTCGAGTTCAGAGCACTGGGTCAGCCACAGCTTCCCCTTATCACCGTTAGTTTTAGGAGGGGAGATGGCAGAAGTCACCATGTGCAGAGCAGTGAAACTGAATTCCCCCGCAGTGACACGCTCAGTTCTACCCTAAATGCTCCCCCTACATGACAGGGTGGGCACTGGGGTCCTACAGTGCAGAGGTAAAATACAAAACATCCCTTCCAGAAATGATTCCTCCTGAGGCATTTACTATTGCAGAAGTGATGGCCACGGGGCCATGTGCTGGCCCATGGCACAAGCTGGTTGCATCAACGGGGAAGCATCCATGCAACAGGAGATGGGGACACTGCAGCAGGAGATGGGACACCAGCAAACCCCTCCTCCCTCCCTTGGAGATTTCCAGTCTCATTGCAGGAGATCACCTCCTTCAGCAACTCCAGACAAAAAGCAAAGCTTAATTTTCCAGGCAGTTCTGATGCTGTATTTTTTTAGGCCAGGCTGGATCACTCTGATCTCACAGCTGCAGCCTGTTTGGGGTGGGAATAAGAAAACACACACTCCCATTAGGGAGAAGGAAAAAAAGAAAAAGCTTATGATTTTCTTCTTGCTTGCAAGACAATGACTCCCACGCAGGAAAAAGGAAGCACGGGCTGATAGATACTGCAGCCACTTCCTTTACAACTAGCTAGCCAGTTTGCTGGGTGCAAGCAGAGGGGCTGAGAGCTCTCTTAGTTTGAACAGGGCTGGTGGCTCGTCCCCTCCATCCCCTCCATCCCCTCCATCCCTGTCCCTGCAGCCCGCTCCAGGAGTGTGATGAGTGGCGAGGCCGTGACCACACGGCCCGGCTCTCCCAGTGCCATGGAGAGGCCACTGAAGCTGGGATGGCTGAAGAAGCAGCGCTCCATCGTCAAGAACTGGCAGCAGAGGTACTTTGTGCTGCGGGGCCAGCAGCTCTACTATTACAAGGATGAGGATGACACCAAGCCGCAGGTAGGCTGGGGATTAACAGGGTGGGCTGCTCCTCCTTCCTTCCCGCAGCTTTGCTCTTTGGGCATGGGACTGGAGTTGGGTTTTAAAGAGGGTTTGTTGCCTTGGGGTGGTGCCAGTGATGGGGTGTCCTCATGAAGATCTTCTGCTTAGATTTGTATGGTGCCCACAGCCTTGCCTGTCCTGCAGGGTGACAGGCATAGCTAGGAGGACACAGCGAGCAGCCTTGAACCTGCATTCGGACCTATACTGTGGGGTGCTTGCAGGAGAAAACGAGCAATCTTTTGGTCTTGAGACAGCCCTGACAGACCCCATGGCTGGGAGGGGTGATGGAGTGCAGGGGCCCCTCTGAGGAGGGAGATAAGGAAAGGAAATCCCTCTTGAGCCTCTCTGTTCGCATCCCATCCTGGCAGCAGGCTGGGCCACGTGGATGGGGTTTGTTCCTTGGCCCTTTTCCACCCCCACACAGCTGCAGGAAACCTGTCCACTGCCTTCTCCTCTGAGGGCGTGAAAGCTGCTGAGTTCAAATGGTTTTTGGATGTCCAAGAGGTCATAGCTTGTACATAACACTGTGCACAACGCCTGCGATCCCCGCTGGGGCAAGATTTAGGTGTCTGCACCCAATGTCCCCCACCCTGATAGAATTCCAGTGTTTGGGTCAGTCCTCTTCTGGGGTTGCAATGAGTCCCCTGAGCCACCCATCCAAACTATTGCTCGGGGGCTGTGTTGGAGTACAGCTGCTGGGAGGAAATCAGCTTGTTTTCACAATGTGTGTGGATAATTTCAACCGTACTCTCCACGCTGTGAGAATTTCCACCACCATCTTTTACTTTTGAGAATTCTGGGGGGGAAAGATCCTCCGTTTTGACAGAAAAGACGTTCTCTGTGCAAACTGGTGCTGGCAGCAAAAATAATCCCAAGCAGGATTATTTCCAGAGGGGAAAGTGATGAGCAGACCCTGGGGGTGAATCAAGGGGCCAAGGTGATGGGACGCACACCCTGTTATGGCCTTTTCCCCTCTCAGAAGTGTTTGGGAGGAGCCGTTTCCCCGGCTCTAAATAGATATGTAGAAACTGAAAGTGCCGTATCGAAGCTGATTGCTGCTGTTACTGCATTTGGCAGCCCTCCCCATCATCACACCTCACTTCGAGCCTCGCTGCTCCCACCGGTGTTCAGCTCAGTACTACGACATGTGGGGTTCTTTCAGAGCTGATGGTTGAGTCCCCCCTGCCCACAGGAGTCCAACAGCTTTTAGAAGCCTGAAATTAGGGAGAAACATCACTATTTCTGCCTCTGCGGGCCGCCAGTGCTGACTCATACACCCACTCCAACCCACGCGCCTTGTCCACTCCCCAACCATCCCCTCCCACAGTGACTGAGCTGTTGACATTGTGAAAGGAAGAACCAAAGGAAGCAGCTGTTTTCTGCTTTGCTTTTTTTCTTTATTATTATTTTTTCCCTTTTCTTTTACTCAATTTTCTTCTCTTTCTCTGCTCTTCTCCTGTAAACTTTTTCCGTTTTGTTTTTAAGTGGCACTGCCTTAAATGAAGAAATTTCCTGTTCCAGTGCAGCAAAAAGAGGCTCTCTATGCATTGTTATGCCCCTTTTCCTTCAGACTTTCTTCCTCTACTCCCAACAGGGGTTAAAAAAAAACATGAGAAGGGAGGAAAAAAGGAAAGAGGAAATCAAGCAGTGCTCTCATTCTGAGAATAACTTCGTCAGAAAAACATGCATTTAAGAAGTGTTTGACATCATTTTTAGGAGATATACACGTATATGTATTTTTTTTTTTAATATATGTGTACATTCCTTATTGTTTCAAGTTATTTTGAGGAAAGGAGTTGCCATCCCAGGACATGTTCAAGAAAGGAGTAGTTGTGGCACTTGGGGACATGGTTTAATGGGTATGGTGGGGATGTGTTGGGGTCAGACTGGATGACCTTGTGTTTTTCTTTTTCAACCTTAATGATGCTATTACGTATATACACATATTTTTAATGAGAAAAACTGCGATAGAAAATCAACTCCTGCAATCTGTCTCCAAAAAGGACTTTGATGCCCAGGGCTGACACTACCTCGTGTCACCTCTCAGAGGTGGGACACGGGGATTTGCAGCTCCTGCTCTGCTTGGTCCTAGGGCTGCCTGTCTCTCCAGGGAAGCACCATCAAGGAAGTGTCTGGCAACCCAGAGGAAGGAGGGAAATTTATCTTTGAAATTATCCCAGGTGAGAATGCTTCCTTCTGTTGCACTGCATGCTTTTTGGGATGGACTTATCACCCCGGATTGTTTGGGCACGTTACCATGCCCGCCCTTTCCCTCCCATTTCTTTTCAACACCTCCCCCAGCCCTGTATAAAAAAATAAGAAGTCTTCCTTTCAACATTCACACGTTGGAACACCCCATGCTGACTCATTAAGCACTTTCTGTTCCCTTCTTAAAGCTTCAGCAAGTCTGAAACATTAGAAAGCTGCTTCCTTTTACAGCCAAGCAGACGTTATTGGGGAAACTGGGAACCAAATATTCAGCAAAGAAAATCAGAATTTGCCATTCCTATCCTAAGGGTTGCCTCACTATACGTGGTCTGTAAATGCTTTTTACAGGGCTCTCTGGAGACCAGAACCGGGCCGGGCAGGACACCTACGTGCTCATGGCCAACTCCCAGTCTGATATGGAGGAATGGGTTAAATCCATCCGACGGGTGCTGGGTTCAACCTCAGGAGGTAACGGGCACTGGGACCAGCTCTTGGAGGGGTGGTTTCATAGCATCTCACCCTCCATGCTGTTGTTGAGCGAGGGTTTTAAAGCTGGGCTCCTAATTCCAAGAAGTGTAATGCTATAGAGACCTTCCCTGAGGCTGGACCTCGTGGTGTTGGTGTGCTGCAGACAGAGGCAGAGTTAAGCTAATGGCCATCAAGCATGAGTGAAGATTTCTCTGCTGCTTTCAACCTCTTTTGGGAGCTTCCTCATTGCCCCCATGACTCCAGAAATTGTCATTCTTGAGAACAACTCCAGTTCCTTCCTACTGAAGGCTCCTAGGTTCCTTCCCACTCAATCCATTCTATGGTTCAGTGATTCAATGAATCAGTGACAAGGCACTGAAACAAATCTCATCTTTTCCCTGCCGAATTTCCTTCTCTGCTTTTCCCTTACTTTTCCCTCTCTGCCCGGCCCTCCTGCCTCTATTTTTCTCTGCACACTCTGCCTCGGGCACACCATCACCTGCCCCACCTGAAGGGATCCCCACTTGTGGTCAGGGAGGGATCAGACAAAGCCCATCAGAGGAACACACCTGAAAACTGCCACCGTGGGCAGTTGCCCCACCTGGCTCTAATAATAACAGCTCCACAGCTGATCCTTGCTTAAGCTTCAGAGCTGGCTTCTTCCAGCCAGATAAAGTGACCTTAAATGATGGGAAATGTAAATTTATACTAGTACAGAGAGCCCTGGGGACAACAGGGAGGTCATGCACTGCAGGGCTGCAATTTATGCCAACATAGAGATCAACAGACCCCGAAGCTTCACACTGAACATTTTTGGCATCAGGGCAGCGTGTGCTTTTAAAGCATGGTGGAGGTGATGGATTTGCTTCTATTGTGCACGGTGACGGATTTATATTCATTATTTAAAATTGTAAGCAGGTCTTTTATAAACAAAACACCCCACAGCCAGGCAGGTGCAGACAAGTTTGTGGTTCCAGGTGAGGGTGTATACTTGGCAGCTTTCTGGTCTGGAAGAAGCACATGAACCATTTCAGCCTTCAGAGCACACGGTGAATGCACTGCATGCACTGCAAAACCATGATAGAAGACCACAGGACCCTTTGGCATTACCCTGTAGCCATGTCGAGCTGGGATTCTCATGCTGTAACCACACAAGGGGCTCTGAGGAGGAAGAACTGGGATGCAGGTTGCTGCCTCTCTGCCTTTGAGCTCTTACTTTGCTGTGAGTTCAGGAGGAAAAAGCTATTGCTTCGAAGGAAAGGTACAGAACATCGCTTTAGTGCCCTGAGAGGGAAAAGGGAGGTCCAGGTTGGATTTTAGGAACAATTTCTTCTCCAGAAGAATGGTCAAGCACTGGCACAGGCTGCCCCAGGGGGGTGGTGGGGTCACCATCCCTGGAGGGGGGTCAAGAACTGTGGAGATGAGGCACTTGGGGACATGGTCAGTGGGAATGGTGGGGGTGGGCTTGGGTTGGGCTTGGGGACCTCGGTGGTTGTTCCAACCTTCATGATTCTTTGGAGGATGTTCCATTTTGCCTTTGTTTCTCTGGGAGGAGTTCTCTTCCCACCCTCACCTTGCACAGCTTTTGAAGCTCTCCCTTTCAGGAAGAAGTGCAGCTGTTCCCTTTGCATGTAGTGCTGAGCACCTTAAGCAAAACTTTCAGGCTCCTCTAACCCCAGTGTCCTCTCCCCAGCGGTGTTTGGCCAACGCTTGGCAGAGACCATGGCCTACGAGCAGAAGTTTGGGCAGCAGCAGGTGCCCATCCTGGTGCAGAAATGTGCTGAGTTTATCCGTGAGCACGGAGTGAGTGAGGAGGGCATTTTCCGCCTTCCTGGCCAGGACAACCTGGTGAAGCAGCTCAGGGATGCCTTCGATGCTGGGGAAAGGCCATCGTTTGACAGGTAATGCTGGATTGTGTCTTTCCTACTTAGCTAGCACCCCAAAATCTGGGGAAAAGCAGCCTGACCCTCCTGCAGGAACTCAGCAGTGACCTGATGGATGCTTGGGGCCACCAGAGGGGCTCAGCACGGAGAGGGGTGCTCAGCAGAAACCCCCAAAGGGATTATGATGACAGATGGATGGAAATCCCTGGGAGGAGTTTAGGGAAGCCCCAGACCCACACAAGGAGTATTGTTCCAGCCAGGAAAGAAGGCAAGGGGAAGAGCCTACAAAGCACACCAGTTTAGGACAGATTTAGGGAAAGGAGAGCAAGTAGAGGAGTGCAAATATGTTCAAAGAATACTCTTAAACCTCGTGGAATTAATTTCTTTCCCTGTCAGCCCACTGGCTTGATATTTTCCTCCTGTTGCTTTTCCCACAGAGAAATAAGAGAGAGATTTTGGCTGCTCAAAAGCTGCCTCCTCTCAAATCCGTTCCTTTGCCAGGCTGAGAGGGAAAAGTAAATTCCCTAAAGCCAAGTGTTGAGTGGAAAGAGCAAATCTTCTAAAGCCAAGAGAGCTGTCTGGTGCTTTCTTGGGAGATAGGGAGGCTCTGGGGAAGAGTGTTTCCCACTTACGAAGCAAAACAATCCCAGCCCTTCTTTTTGCAGATGAACATTTCTTGCCTCTGGATCCCCAAGTCCTGTTGCAACCTGTAGAGGGGTCATAGGAAGGTGAAGCTTTCATTTTTTCAAAACAGTGTTTTGCAGCAGGGCATAGCGAGGGAAGTCAGCATCGCTCCCTGCACCCTGCCACATTAACCTTATAGGGCTCAGATGAGCATCACTGCAGCATCCCCTGTGCACTTCATACAAAATACATCTTCAGCAAGGCCAGGAAAGGGCTTCCCAGCAAGGTGAATACTGCAAGATGCTGGATTTGCCACCAGTTTGGGTTTTCACTGGCACACACAAGCACAGCGTGACTGGGTGGGGAGCCTTAGAAAACTAGGCAGGCATCCAGGATGTGTATTGGTAGGTCCAACAAAAAAATAAAGCTCTGAAAAAATTCCTCCATGATTATTTAGAAACCCCAACCAATCCTAAAAATAAATGACCTGGGGGATTTTTGCTAGGGAGTTTATAAGAGTTTAAGCAACTTCAAGGTAGGTCAAATGAGAGGCTTACAATCTTGACAGTGTCCTTTTGACATAATGTAAACTACATGGTATGCAAAGCTGCAAACATCTGGCCCGGCAGAACATCTTCAGTAATTGCTGTTAATCTTCCAAACCCCAGGCAAGCTTTGCTAGCTCTGCAGAGCAGGGAGCTCCTGCCAAACGTGTGAATGCCTGCAGACTGGGTTAGCATGCAAAATCCAATGCAGGCTGGGGACATGGAGTGGGGAAAATCTTCACCAAGCAGATTATTATTTTGCCAGCTGGGGCCATTCCCTGACTTGGGGTGCCCTGTGAGCTGCTCCTGGCTCGCTTTTGCTCCCTATTTATAGTTCTACACCTCGTGCCTCTATATACAGAGCACAGAGCAGTGCAGGGGTTGCTCACCAGCTGAGGCTGTCGTGCCTATGTCTTTGCAGGGACACAGATGTGCACACTGTGGCCTCTCTGCTCAAGCTGTACCTGCGGGAGCTGCCGGAGCCGGTCATACCCTGGATACAGTACGAGGATTTCCTGCTCTGTGGCCAGACGCTGGATGTGGACCAGAAAAAGGTACAGAGGTGCATTTGTTTCTCTCCTTCTGGACTGAAAATGAAAGCTTGCGTTTCCAGAGCAGATCTAAGAGCGTGCAGGAGCTGCTGTCCTCTGGTGGAGGGCTCCAGGTGGCAGCAAGGATGGGAGAGCAGGGATCTGGGATAGTGTCAGATGAATGAGATGCAATGAGAACTGACCTGTCCTAATGCTGTATTTGGGAGGAAAAGCAAGAAGACATTCATGGTCACTGCTCCTATTCACAAGAAAATGAGACAGAGAGCATCCCCAGTCTGTGCTGGGTCTCCCAGAGAAATGACACCATACAGGGGAGGCTGGAGCAATCCAGAGCCTCTCTTCAACCCGTGTATACCCATGCATCTTCCTTAACTTGCATTTAGGGTCACCAGGACCTCCTGAAGCAGCTTTCCCTTCTTCCCCGAGACAACTACAACCTCCTCAGCTACATCTGCAGGTCAGTCCTTTGCATCAGCTACAAACAGCTCCCACTAGTTGTTGGTGAAGGGGAATATCACCCTAAGTACCGAGGCTGATTTCTACCAGCCACTAGATCATTACTTTTAGAAAGGGAGTTTTTCCACTATTTGGCTGAACACCTCAAAGATATCTGACTATACATGAAGTGCACAAACTCACTTATGGACTCCTGAGAATAAAAACCCCATTACACAAAACCTTGTGTAATGAAGCAGTCAGCTTTCACCCTGGGTGATAGGTGCTTTTTCTCTGGTTGTTAAATGTTGGATGGATTTTTTTCCCCTTTTTTTTTTGCTGTATTTTGGGGTGTGTCGGTCATCACATGGTGGTTTTTACTGCCACCAATGAGACCCAGCTCCAGCATACAATTATAAGGCACCTATATCCTTCTATTCTTAGGAATTAAAGGACTAGAACAGAGTAACTAGGTATTTATTTTCCCAGTGAGTATCTAAGGCTTTTGTACAATCTTCCACCTCTGATTGGAAATGCTTACCCTTGGATTCTGATAGGTTTCTATACGAAGTACAGCTGAACTCTAGCATCAACAAGATGAGTGTGGATAACCTGGCAACAGTGATTGGAGTGAACCTCATCAGACCCAAGATAGAGGATCCTGCAACTATTATGAGAGGTTTTCTTTTGCTTTTCTTTTGCTTAGTGTAGAGAGGTGTGAAATACTTAGAAAAACGAGTGAAGCTCAAAGAGTTTGTGATTTCTTCCAGGCACACTGCAGATCCAGAAAGTGATGACTGTGATGATCAGTGACCATGCAGATCTCTTTCCTCCATCCAAGGACGTGCCACCCTCCCCAACAACCCAACAGAATGACAAGAAAACCCCCATCCTGCGCAGCTCCGTGGGCTGGGACTCCGCAGAGGACTCCACAGTGCCCAGGGCAGACAGCTCAATCCAAAGGCAAATGGTAAGGGAGGTCCTTGGAGAACAAAACAGTAGTCCAATAAATGCCTGGTTAATGGTTATGGGATTGAATGGGTCAGCAAGCCATATGAGTGCTTGCTATTTATAGGGTAAAGAACTGTAACTGTCACCCCTGGAAACAGATCTGGAAAACGAGTTCTTTCCTGTGGAAAACTTGCTGTTCTTGGAAAAAATGATTCTTTTACCTAAAGTTTTTTTTAGTTAAAAGGCAGAAGAGATTAATCTTTTTCCATTCGTCTTGGTGATGTGAGAACATTGAGGGGTAAAATCTTCTCTAAAAGAGAAAGAGTCTCGGTAGATTACTCTTCTTAATGGAAAATGTGGTGTAATCCAAAATGGAGTCATGGAGTCACAGAGTGCCTTGGGTTGGGAGGGACCTCCAAGCCCACCCAGTTCCAACCCCTGCCATGGGCTGGTTGCATCCCACCAGAATCAGGCTGCCCGGGGCCCCACCCAGCCTGGCCTTGGGCACCTCCAGAGATGGAGCATCCACACTTCTCCAGGCAGCAAAGTCAGGGCATCACCAGCTGACAAATATCAATTTTTATGGAAAACCTGTGGCCAATTCTGTTAGCGTGTGACAACATGAGCTTTGTCAGTACTGGGGTCTCTGCAGTCACTGCCCACAAGCAAATTGAGATGGTCCTAATGCTGCCACTCTGTTTTGCAGAAAGACAGCACAAATGCCAGATGTGCTCCTGGGATGGCTGTGAGCTCGTGTGCACCCAGCGAAGGTACTGGCATGCAACCATCCAAAGACACACTGGGAACATGGAGAATGCAGGCAAGGAAAAGGACTCAGACTTTACCCAACAGAAAGTCTTTCCTGACAACTGCTTCTTCGGGGGAGAAAGGCAGCAATGACAGCAATGACATATTTAACAGTGACTTTTGGAAGGGCTCCACGCAGAGCAACCCGCGTTCTGTGCTCTCCGAAGGACATAAGAGAACGTTATCTCATGATCTTTTCAAGCTGCTCGACCTTCACCGGGCTTCAACTTATGACAACGTGCCCACATCCCAGGCAGAAAGCAGCAGCTCCAGCCCCAGTCCTGCCAGCAGCTGCTCCGATAAGGAATTCCAGCCTTGCCCCAGCCCCTGCCATCAGCCCCAGGAGCCGACCAGCCCGGCCAACAGCCCTGCCGAGGTGTTCCAACCTGCTCCAGAGAGCAAGGAGTCCCTGCAAAGCATGGTCCTGAAGCTGCAGAGAGAAATGGAAGCGCAGAAGGAGACCTACGAGGAACAAATTAAAAGGTAACATGCTGCTGTGTGCTGCTCTGAGGGATGATGACATCTTCATTGCAGCAGCAGAACTGCATAGGATTGTTTACTAGTAATACCCTACAGGATGTAATCGAAATGACTAATGACAAAGTGCAGAATTGTAGTACATTATCTAAAATTCAGTTCTCATGTGCTGTGCTATCTTGACTTAGCAGTGTGTTACTGCACGGTTAACATTGTATAGCTCTTCTTACATAACTGCACTATGATAGTTCTGCAATAATTGCATAGTCACATTTAACATTGTTGCTACAATATTGTATTAGTATTCTGCCATAGAATCACAGAATTGTTTGAATTGGAAGAGACCCTAAAAGGTCATCTACTTCAACTCCCCTGCTGTGAACAGTGACACCCACAACTCAGTCAGATGCTCAGAGACACATCCATCCTGACCTTGGTGTGCCCAGCCTGACCTTGGGTGTCCCCAGGGATGGGCAACCTGTGCCAGTGTCTCAGTGCCCTTACTGCACTACTCAGAATTCAATAGCAGTATTATTACTGCATCTGATGGTTGTAGCCATCACTGTTACTACAGCTTCGCATACTGTTGCTATATCATTACATGCTGCAGATATTGATTTACTGCAGTGTGATGATCCAGTGATGATCAGGAGATCAGTACACCTTCTCTAGCTTGCTTTTCCACTTAACAACACAGAGGTCAGGGTTCTGGAGAGCCAAACTCTCACTTCCCAGCTCTCTTCTGCTCCAAACCTTTTATATTCTGTTTCTCTCTGCAGCCTTGAGAAGGAAAACTACAATGTGTGGGCCAAAGTGGTGAGGCTGAACCAGGACATTGAGAGAGAGAAGAAGAAGTCTGAGGAACTGGAGCTGAAGCTGAAGAACATGGAGCGCTTGCAGGAGGACTTGGAGAAGAAAAACAAGACGCTTGAGGAGGAGATCAAAACCATTGCTAAATCCAGAGGCAAAAGCAATTTCAAAACCAACTAATAGAAGACATACAGCTGTGCACAAACATAGCTGTGCAGAATCCAAAGGAACTGCCAAGCAGGATGAGATTCAGGGACTTGCGCTGTCCAATGCCCTGTTACTGGCTGTGGGCTTGTGTGGAGGAAGAAGCCTGGAATTTAGAGGCTGGTTTATGCTCTGAAACAGGAAATTCCCAAAATACTGTTAAGCTTTTTCTTGTGTGTTTTTTCAAGCCCTCTTTCAGCTGCTCAAGTTACCTGGAGAACAGGCCAGTATCTCTTGCTGCTCAATCAGAATATCTTGCACAAAAAAAAACCAAACCCACAGATCAAAACAAAGCAACAAGAGTCCTTCCTGCCAGCTGGGTGGTTCTGCACTGGAGACAACAGCAGTGCTTCTGAGTGGAACAGAGCATCCCTAAATCCTGGAGCTGGGGAGATGGAAAACCCCCGAGGTCTTGGGTGGCACAGCTCATCTCACAGCATGCCTGGACAACACAACCATGACATTTGTGTCAACACACGCATTTGGTTATTGCTCTCATAGAGCAAGACAAGCCCAGACAGCTTGTTGGGTCTGACGAGGAACCTTGCGCCCCATGGCTTGTTGTGTTGGACAAGACTCATTGATATCAAGGCTCCTTATGGCCATGTGTATATAAACTTAGAGTGGTTGCTGTTGACGCTTTGGAGTTTCATGCATCCACACACGGAGCTCTTTGTCTTTTGTTGTTTCATCAGGATTCTCTTGGCCATGTTGGTGGAAACTTGGGTTTGCAACCGTGTCCATCACTCGCTGCTGTTGGTATAAGTACTAATCAGTGTGGCTAATTGTAAACGTGTTGCTTTGGCTGCTTGCTTTCACACTGCCTGCCAATGAGTTGCCCTTCCTGCAGGACCACAGTGCTGCTGAAGCTTTTGGTGAAGGAAAAATAGAACAAGACTCTGAAAGCCTTCACTCATTGATGTTCAGAAGGGCGGCCCATGACACACAGCCTCAGCCCAGCCTTTGTGGGTACAGAAAGGGGATCAGCAGGAGTTTGCAACAGAGACTTGTAAGACTAAATGTACTCTGCCAAGCTCGATGTAGTTAATGCAAATAGACTGCTCTTAGTGAGGACTTGAAGTGAAAGTTCAGCTCAAGACTTGCTTGGCAAAGGTCTGCAAAAAATAGAAAGAACTGCAGAGAGAAAGAGATGCAGAAGAGACTGTGAAAAGAGAAAAATGGGAGTGGGAAAATGTTTGTAGAGAATAAAAGTCAATATTGGGTATATAATACTTGCTTTGGGGGAGTTCTGTAGCTCTAAAGCTGACAGCTCCTTAGGCTCAAGCTCAGACAAAGCTGCACATACTGAATCCGTGCTTGCTCAGCCATGACTGGAAAATCCAGGTAAAGGAAATGTTTCTAAGAGTTAAACTGCATTTAGGAGCCTGACCCATAAACAGAACATTCCCGTGATAAACTCAGACTCTCTATGGTTTTCCTTGCCATAAGATCCCTATAGATTACAAAGCTCTTCACTGCCTAACTGAATAATTCATTTTTTTTCTGGAGCTCTGAATGGCGGTGCTGCAAAATCATAGTGTTCACCTCGCGATGAAGGGTGTACAGTGCAAACCAACCCACAGCTAAGGTCCTCTGCCCTTGCTATGAACCATCTGATCAACAAATTTCAGGTCTGAAACTCAGTAATTCAGAAATCATAGAACGACAGAAAATTCTGGGTTGGAACGGACGAGCAGCTTGCTCCCATTCATGGTTCTTTTCTATGAGATTTCAGATGACTTCCAGAGTGCTACTTCAGCATTTAAATAATATTTTACCTTTACATAATATTTTACCTTTACAGAGAGCTTGTTAAGAAGGGAAATGGGATTGTTTAGCCTGGAGAAGAGGAAGCTGAGGGGAGACTTACAACTTCTGAAAGGAGGAGGTGATGCAGCAGGGATTGGCCTCTGCTCCCAGATAAGGCACCTCTCATCCTGTTGCTGTTAAGTTGCACTGGGGGAGGCTTAATTTGGATACAAGCAAAATTTCTTGTCAGGAAGAGGAGGCCCAGTTAGGTGGTGGAGTCACCATCCCTGGAGATGTTTAAGAACTGTGGAGATGTGGCATTGAGGGGCATGATCAGTGGGCATGGTGGGGAGGGTTGATGGTTGGACCAGGTGATCTTAGTGGTCTTTTCCAACATTCATGATTCTATGATCTAGACACGAGGCCCAGGAATCACTCAGGGAGATGTTTCTCTGTGGGGTCAAGGAGAAATGTTGTGAGCATCTGGGCTGGAAATGCCACACGCTCTTTTCTGTGGAGATCAAAAGTGTGAAGAGGCAAATAATTCCTCCGTGGCCCACAGCAGAACGTGATGACGTGGGAAGGCTTGGCTGCAGCACAGAAGTCTGAGATTAGGACAAGTGCACGTTAACTTAGTATAAACTGCGCATTCCCCCATTTCCGCTGCAGATAGGCAAAATAACCTCTATCAAACCACAGCTGTTTCTGAGGGGCAGAGTAACATCTTTGAAGATATTCTGCCCATTAAAATGTGGAGTGTTTATAGTGGTCATATTTAAAAGATAGACTTTCCAATGGAGGTCAGGTGGTCTGGAAATTCCCAACTGCATGGGAGGAGCGAGCAGCTTCTGGGAGCAGCACGGGCATCATGTGAGCTGATGGTGCTCCTGGGTTCTGTGGGATAAGGAGGATTTTCCTTTTTAAGAAAAAGAAGTGTTTTTGTGTTTAGTTTTGGAGAGAGATGGGTTTAGAGAAGCACAGATCTGCCCGTGACTTATATATGGGAATTTTGCCACCCCATGGGTGCATCTTTCCACTCAAAGCCCGAACGTCAGCAATGCCCAACTCCTGCTCTGGATGTAATGCACAGATCCTCCAAATTAAAGCAACTAAACCCACAGATCTGTATGCATGTCAGTCTACTAAATCATAGAATCATAAAGGTTGGAAAAGATAGTAACTTTCCTTTTTTAGCTTGGTTACTGCAGAAAACAGCAAGTTGCAGTGGGAGGCGAGGTAGACACGTGGGAAATGCGTCCAGCCATTCTTTAGGATGGCTTGTGCAAAGGAAAGGAAAGCAGAGAGAACGTGTTGTTCTTCCCAGGAATGAGAGCAACGTACATCCTTCCTGCACTTACATGGTAACCCCAAAGCAAGTTGATTTTAAGAAGAAGAGACTGCCAAATTGAAACTTCCTGTATAAATAACCACTCACCAAGGTGGGGAGTTGAAATAACTCCCAAAATCTGCAGCCAAGCCATCTCACTGCCTCACTTTCACCATGTTTTCCTACCACCTTTTTCAGCATAGTCCTGTAATGAAGCCAGCTTATAGCTTCAGCCAAATACACAGCCTGAGTGATACAAATTTGGGTGCAATTTTCCTAACCGTTAGGCTCAACATTCAGCATACAGCAAATCTACCAAGATAGAAAACACAATAAGCAGAGAAATCAGCAAGGAGGCAGGATCTTATCTACTTCTGAGCCCACTATGTGAAGAGACTTCAAAAGAAAAACATTTTTCATGTATAGCCCTGCCCAAAAGGATGCCCAGGTGCCATCAGCAGCCGCTGGTGTGGCTTCTGAAAATTTGCTTTATCACATGTAAAAACACAGTGTGATATTTCAGGCCTCTTCACACCATGCACTGATAACAGGAACTGGGAACAGGGGGACGTTTAATGTCGTCAGCTGGTCATGATGTGGTTTGCCACGTCCAGGGAGCTATTTCCAAATGAGAGCATTTTGAAAGCAGCCAGAGAGGTGGGGACAGGCTTTGACCTCTTCTTAAAGAAGTTCCGATTGGCTTGGAATCTGTTTCCTAAGCATGTGAGAGGTCAATTTTTTGCTTTCCACAGCAACGTTGCCTTGTTTCTGTCCTCAGCTCTGTGACAAGGACCAAACACCCCAAGGACAGATAGAATCGTAGGAAAAATAGAATCACAAAATGGCTTGGTTTGGAAGGGACCTCGAAGATCATCCAGTTCCAACCCCACTACCTTGGGCTAGGTTTCCAACCACTAAATCTGACACCTGATCAGGTTGCCCCATCAAGGGGCAACCTCCAGAGCTGGGCATCCAAATCCCTATAGCTGTTCCCAACACAACAGCTACAAGCAATACCAGGAGCAAAAAGCCAACTGTCCATGGAAACTGTGGTGCTTTTACACTCTGGGAAGGGAGATTTTTGTAGGTGGAGTGGAAGAATCTTTATTTCTCACTGTCTTGTTCCTATCCAGTGTGAACAAGTCTGAAACGTGGATAAATAGCATTTACAGACAGCAGAATATATCGGCTTAGAAACTCAGTGGTGGAGACATTGCAGAGATTTGTTTTGGCTTACACTGAGTCTCCTGTGAAAACTTCTTTGCCTTTCCTGGCCAAGGCACTGCAAGAATTGCTCTGGTGCAGGCTCAGCTTCATGGCAATGGGCTCCCTGCTCACTGGCATCCAAGATTAAGTAGGGTCATATCTTGGGTTGGCAGGGACCTCAAAAGGATGGAGTGCTCTGGTGCGTAGAAGATCAAGCAAAAAGCATTCTAATCACCTGAGCCCAACATCAATGTCCTAAAAAGACAGTGTAGATGCTCATGGCTCCATGTTTTTATGGGATGTCAGGGGGCTCTGCCTTGGCTGGTGTTCCTGCGTGAGATTTCTGAGCATCCTAATATAATGAAACAGAGGCTCTGCTATGACTATATTTCTAAAAGCTACTCTGCTTGTCATTATCAAAGTTTTATATTTATGTGAGCAGAAGCAGGTCAGAGTGGATGACGGTGATTTAATGTCCTGGGGCTTTTCTGTAACTTCTTGTGTTATCTTTGACCCTAAAAGCAAACTCCCTCCCACTGCTAGCCAGGGGAAAGATCCAGATCCATGGCACCACTGTATCAGCATCCAGCACCAAACATCTACTATCCAGCAATGGCAAAAGAGAGCAAAGCATATCTAGTATTGCACAACTATTGGTTTCATTTTCCCACCTTTGCATTTCAACTCTGCCCAATTAGCCCAGTGGTGACAGCTCAGGAAATGGATTCCACCAAATCTCACAACAACTGATCTGAAATGCTCTAATCTCCGGGGCGATAAGGAGTTGCTACAGCAAAGCCAACATAAACCTGAGCGCTATGGAAGGTTGGGTTGTTGTTTAGCCTCTGTTGCTAGTTAGCTGCTGTACTTGATTCCAGGGACCACCCTGTGTTTAAACCTTCTCACTTCACACGTATCTTTTCAGCACCATCCTGGACAGCATCAGCTGCACGGTGCTGAAGGACATTGGGGAGCTCTGTGCCGCATTGTGCATCTCTTGGCCCAAAGTCACCACGGGCGGCAGCTCCTGCAAAATGTGGTTGTGCTGATGCTGTATTCTTGGTATGCATCTGTTACTTTAAGGTAAAACACTGTATATTGTTTTCATTGGCTGTCTCTCATAGAAAATTTGTAGTATTTGAAGCTAAGGAGAAAAAAGAATGCACTTCTTTTCTAGAAGCATTGCTCTGTGGCACGGAAATCCATTCCTCTCGTATCATTTCCTTTATTGCAAACATGTTGATTGCTTTTATCCCCCGTATTTCCTTTGTTTACTTAAAAAAATGCAATCAAAGGTCCCACAAAGCCCTTGCAATGCTGAGCAGGGAGCTGATCAATTTGCCTTGTGCACAGAATCATGTTGGGCATGCATCCAACGGTGTTAAACAAACACGCAGATTTCCTAATCCCAACATAAGCTCATTTAGTTGGATGTGATTTATCACCCAGTAGTGATATATTATTACACTGCCTACATTAACAAGTCTATTCTGTATTTTCTGGCTTTGTTCTTTCCAAAAAGTAGCTGCATTTGCAGGAGTAATGCAGCCATATCCCAGAGGGCTTTGTTAGCAATCTGCACAAAGGACAAGGCTGGATGCAGAAAATATCACAGGTCATTGGCGGCTGAAATTCTGCTTTTATTGATGCCCAGAGTGAGTAACTAGAGTCAGCTGGCAAGCATCTGAAAGCAAACGTGCTTTGTTGCTGCAGGAGCTCTTAGCAAGACCTCATCATGGATCGCCATCCACTATTCATCTTCTTGACAAGGGTATCAAAAGGTGGACTTTTTCCTCAATTTCCATCCAGGAAAAGCAGCAGTAACTAACAGCTGCTCCTTCCACTGCTTTTGATTGTGTTTCCTCAGCAAGCTGCTCCTGTGCACGGATGACAGACACACTACGTGCCTCATGTCCTACTCCCCAGGGAACAACTTGCAGAGATGCAGCCTGAGAAAACACGTGTCTGGTCTGAGAAAAAATGGGTGGGCAGCGTTGGGGGTCATGAGGAAGAGCAAGGCAATGTATGGATGAAGGAAAGTGAGGCAAGTCATTCAATAGCTGGATTTGTTCCCAAGGTCCTGAGATCATTTGGAAGCCTTTTCCCCTATTGGGATGTGCAAGTGAGATGTAACCCTGACAAACCTGCCTGCTGTTTGGAAATTACTAGCTTTAGGCTTTACAGAAAAGGAGGATCTCTGTTTTCTTTGTTGATATTTTTTTTCATGCATGTCTCTATTTCACTGGGCTTGGAGTGTAAAACATAGGATCCTAGAATACTTAAGGTTGGAGAAGACCACTAAGATCATCAAGTCAGCCCATCATAGAATGACTTAGTTTGAAAGGGACCTTGAAGACCAGTGACTTCCAGTCCCAATGGCTTTTTCTTTTTATTGAGAAGACAGTTTTAAGAAAGCTCAGCAGAGTAGACTTGACAGTCTGCTTTCATTAGGAAATGCTCAGGGAGGTGAGGCCACAAACTCAAGTCCTCATTGCATTATGGCTGTCCAAGTGCCATGAGTGCTTTTCACTGCAGCTTGCTAACCTGTGGTCACAGATCAGCTTCATTTTGGCACAAGGAGGTTCAGGGTGTGCACATTTGGGCTTTCACTTCTTTACATTTAGACATCTGCACTCAAGAAATCAGACAAAAGCCACATTATTTCTACCCGAGCCTTAAAAGTTTATGGCAAAGCACAGGCAAACTTTTCAGGCTTTCTGCAGTGATGCCACTTCCTAGACTACTCTTCACTCCTGACATTGCCTGAGCCAGAAATGCACAGCTCCATCCAAAATGCCTGAGCCCAACACTAATATTCAACAATAATATGCTGCATATAATAAACTTCTTTTTCCAAGTGGTCCTGATAAGAATTTCCATTTTTAGTCGAGGGCAAACAAGCCATTCTGCCTTTATTTGTTTCTGTTGTAATTGTAGAAGGAGCAGAAGCTAATTTTGTAACTTTTCCTGTAAATAGTGCATTAATGAAGACAGATGGGTCAGCAATATAAACAAAACCTCTATCTCATGCTAGTTTCATTCTGGCTTTGTTTCCCAGCATAGTAAGCAACCCACCACCACCCTAGTTCCCATCCTATTAACAGTGTTTGCACTCCAAATGTTGAACTGGGTTATAAGGAAGTTTAAATTAACCCTGGGCTGTAGTTTTTCAAATGCTTGAAGCAGATGTTCAAGTGCCAGGAAATTCTCCTCCTCTGTCTCTCTCACTTTTTTTTTTTTTTGTTATTGTTTTGTTATTTAAAAAAGTCATTTTTTGTTGGGGTTTGACTTGCTCTTGAGGACAGAAAATACTTCACTGAGTCCATTCTATTGGGCTGGTCCAGGCACCAAAATGCCAATATAAGATGGGAATCTGAAGGTAGGTAGAAGAAGATGGGCACAGGCTTTGGCTGCAGCTTTTGGTTGCTTTGGGAGATGTTTTTTTCCCAAGTGATGTCAGTTTTGGGGAGACTGAAGCTCATGACTCTGTCTCCAAAGGTACTCCACTGGTCAATGAGCTTTAGGAAGAATAATATAGTCAAAATGGTCATGAAAATATTGAGGAAGTTTGGGTCCAGGTGTAGAGAGATAAGAGATAGGGATTGTGTTGGTATGAAATACATCAGAAAAGAAAAGAAAATTAGTGAACAATACTATTTAGTCTGAAAAATAAACTATTATAGAAAGAGAAGTCATGGTGCTAATGTGGATAAATAGGAGGAGGAAGGGAAGAGTAAAGAAACAAAGGAAAAGAAAGCATGCACTAGAATGCTCTTTCAGGGACTTGTCACAGACTTCTCCAGCACGTACAAGTTGATAGCACTGGCTCTTGTCATGCTCTCACCATGTTATTTGTGAGTGTCATATCAATATGGACAGGTGTGTTGAAAGCTGAGCACTTCTGACTTTGCAGCCTTAATTTACTACTTAAGGGAAACACTTTATAAAATAATTCTTCCAATGTTTCTGTGATTTTTTGCTTGATCTCAGCTGTCTAACTCCAGCAACTGTTTTTGCCTGTTTACTTTTGAAGGTAAAGTCAAAGTAAGGTAAGATTTTGCTAACCAAGCAGGAATGCAATCCTAACAGCCACACATTAATAAATTAAATACTGTTCTCAATAGTTCTGATCTCCGATTATGAATAGCATAGTTGCAGCTGAAGCATTCAAGACATACTTAATTTTCTCCTGAAATACTGTAATATTTGGGTATGTTTCATGCTTTACTGGTTTTCATCATAAATTCTGTCTGAAATCCCCAGTCATGGAATCATTTGAGTTGGAAGGGACCTTTAAAGGTCATCTTGTATAATCCATCCTTCTTTAATTAGAAAGAAAAGTTACTAATACAAAAAGATGAGCTGGCCTGTAATCATACATAGGTATTGTAGCTATATCAACTGATTTCTAATTGTAAATACGCATATGTGCAGGTTTAGTTACTGATAGAACTACATGGCTACCCACACTGGCACTGCAGTGCTCTGTATCTCATCTCCTCTATTAGAACAATAAGAGAGTGCGAAGGCAGCCACTCTGATATGCTGTGTGGTCACTTGGAAATGTACAGTGGTAGTGGGTGGTTTTATTGAGTCATATATTATTTCTAAGGCACAGATCCTCTTAATTGCTGAGCAGAAGTGTTGGTGCTGTTCGATAAAGGACAGCAGTGCAGAAGCACGTTGGGCAGATCACTGCCACAGGAACAGTTGCAGAAAAGAAATGATAAAAGCAAATGTCGGATTATCTCCCTAATGCTGGATTATCGCTCCTAACAAGGTGAATGGTTTGTCTTGGCAAATGGCTTTATAAGAATTGTGGATAGTTTTGAAAGGATTTGCGTGGTGACACTTCAACCATTGGCCGCGGCAGTTCATGTCAGCAGAGGGAGATATCACACCTCTTGTGAATTCTTGCAGCGTGCCATTAAGGACAGACTGAGATTGTACTGTGGCTGTAGGGAAAGGCCTGTGAGCAGTGCTAGTTTCATCAGGAGAAGTAAAGCAGTACAGCTCCATGGCCCAGCTTGCTATTGGGGACCAAACTGTGGACATAGAGTGGGCAACACTATACACTCCAGAATGCTGTTTAAATAAATCACTGGGGTGAACAGTTCTGTAAGCAATGGAGATAACAGTGGAGTACAGTTTTTACAAGTATCTAGGGCAGAAAAATGTTGTCAATCCCAATATCCACGCAGCACAACTCAACAGAGAGAGTCCACATCCAGTAGGGTCGTTACAAGGTTTTATCCAAGTGGGGTTACATACAAGCACAAAAATAAAACGTTCTGTATTCTACATTATATTACAAAGGCAGGCAGTCAATAAATAGATCAATAAATTATGGGAAGCACAGAAGAGTATGTGTGAAAATAGGTGAGACTGGTTTTAGTTGGTGCATGATAAAGTCTTTTGTGTTCATTCCCATGAAGTGTTAGAGTGATTCTTTCAAAGGCCCTTATCACTTCCAGTGAAGATAACTTTCCCTTAAAAGTGTAAAACAGATGCAGGGACAGTACAGTAGGCTCTGGTACAGGCTAAAAGAGTCAGCGTCACTTACACTTTCCCAAGAATCTGACAAATTTGCAGCTTAGTATAAATAAAGTGACGGGTCTATTGTTTCTCAGCTCTGACACCTTCTTATCACCGTGATTTGTTGCAGAAGAGTGGCGGAAACATGGCATGTGACTCCATCATATATCATTTAAGGGGGGGCAATACCTTTATGAATTGACAACTTCAGCACGTACATAAAGGAAAGATCCTCTCTATCTAGCTGGCACAGTGGAGTTTTCTTTTCTGTCTATTTCTATGCAGACTAAATGCAATACTATTCGGCCATCTGAATTGAGTTACATGGATGTATGGTACGTAGCTTACCGGACTGTCTGGGGGGGACCAGCTTCTGAGCTGGTGTAAAATGGTATAATTCTAAATCCTTTGTCTTAATGATATGGGAGCCTGAGGTTTGTCGGCATTTAAGAGCTACAGAGATAAATTTTTGAAGAAATGTCTGAGCTTGTAAATATCTTTATAAAGATCTTACACGCAACTAAACAATCTAGGCATGTATTGCCCATGGCTTTAGTCAGTCTGGAGATCCCTACAGATGCGAATCACCATTTATGGAGCACAAAAATGCACCTTTATTCCTGTGAATTTGAATGTGCCCCTTCTGGCATGAAGAGCCCACCCAAACAATCCAGTGATCTGCTCTATGCTCAGGTATGAAGAGAGACAGTCATAATTGGAACAGAATAGCAAGAAGCAAGCAATGGAACAAAATATACATTCCCTACGGTCATATGACTTGCCCACTCCCCATGACAAGAAACATACAATTATCTGTACATGCCTCATTAAATAACCTTATTAAATAGGAAATCCGAAATGTACAAATTTACAGACTGAATCATTAAATACTTCCCTTGTGCACTCCCCTGTGCATGTGTTCCCTAATACTATCTGCAGCCACACTCTGATACCACCATGCCTTCGTATTTGAACTTGTAGGTGACCACCCCTGCATCCAAGTAGAGAATTGAGATAGGATCAAGTTTGGTGGGCACACAGCAGGCCTTGGAGGCTTTCTGGGGATTCTTCAAGTGAACCAAAGTCTGGACAATGGCATGTTTCGTTGGGGTAACATGCTCTGTCAATGGGTAGGCACACACTCCATGGCACTCGTAAGCTTCATATCCTGCTGGAGCGATGATCCAGGAATCCCAGCCAATCTCCTTGAAATCTATGTAGAGTGGAGTCTTTTTGCAGTAATTGCCTTTTGCATTCCTCCGGATTCGAGCAGTTGAGTCATAAATGATGTTGGAACGCATCTGGAGCAGAGCCTCCTCTCCAGGGTGTCCATGGAAATTGCCAACCTCCAGGTTCTCCAAGTCCAGGAGCTGCTCATGGTCTATCATTTCATTCAGCTCTTGCTTCTCCTCTTTCTTGTCATTGCTTTGGTCATCAGAGAAAACGATCAACAGGGGCACATGCTTAGCCTCAGAGTTGATGTCGATATCGAGTTTTCCCTCTCCATTCTGCTCCTCCCCTTCTCTGCTCTCAATGTGAACCTCCAGCCGGTGTGTGGTCAGCCCTGCCCTTCGCCAACGCCTGATGGCTTCAGTCACCTCAAAGCTCTCCCACTCACTGCTTGTGCCATAGATTTGTCTGGATGCCAGTGCCACGATCTTTCTTTCTTCTCCTACCCCCACATGGTCATTTTCCAGCACTTCAAAAATGGTGACCTTTCGATCGAGCCCATCGTAGAGCATTTGGTCCCTCTCCACCAAGGTGTAGAGCCTCAGCTCTGCCATGGTGATTTCTTCATGGTGAGGGATGGAGACGTTGAACAGAAGGGGGTATTTCCGAACTCCTATGACACCAACAGGGTGGGAAGCAAGGTCTGGAAATAACAAAGATCAGATATTATAGAAGAGTCAGTATATCCAGTAACACATACATTGAAGTTCATCTGGCATGTTTTGCATTGCATGGGAGAGTGTTTTCTCAATTGCAATAACTGACTTTACTATAGATATATAAGGACAGTGAGATTCCACATAAGATAATGAGTGTAAAGCTGGATTTATAGGTTTTCTTATAACTTTCATGGCTTCCAAGGGCTTCCTAGCAACCTGGAAGGACTACATGTTAAAAATGTGTGGTCTAAGACCAAAATGATATCGCTTCTCAGTAATTATTTAAAAAATTAGACAAGAACAGTTTGCATAGAAGAGGAAGGGAGGAAGGATATGACACTGGAGTGAACATGAGACGAATGACATACAGACTGCATATGCAAGAGTAACAGTCTCTGCGTCTGCTGAGTGTTTTTGTGCTAACAAGTATTTCCTCCTGCTGAAAAATGCTCAGGAATGCAGAGCACGACAGATGGAAAAGTTGCCTGGGAAGCTGTAAAGGCTCCAGGTTAGGAAAAGCAGGCAGTGAATATCCATTGTGAACCATCAGACAATAGGAATGCTGCCGCAGAGTCAGTGAGTTTCAAGTGAGCCTGCAGACAGCTGTACTCAGGCACGTTTCACAGCTTTGGTTAATAAAACATATAAGAAGCACACAGTATCTGTCATTTAGGCTGCCTGTCCTATCTGCATTGCTTGCTTTTACAGGGCAGTATGCATTTCTTCATGCAATGCAGGAATCTTAGTTAGTGGTTGTGTATTTGCTACTGAATTACTGTGCTGTTTGCTTGTAATTCAGAAGACAGATTTGGACACAAAGACTGAGCATAACCTTTCTGCAGAAGCAAACTGCTTGGGACCTGTTATTATCTTCATCTCTGACTTCTCCAATTTTGATAAGTTTGTCGAAAAGGGGCACTGATAAAACTGCAAGTATTGGCCATACTCCACCAATGCACTTAAGCAAGCAGTTCACTTAAGCATGAGTTGTCCTACCACATGAAGTAGGTTTTGAGGCGCCTGTCTTTTTTTCTTTTTCTTTTCTTTCCTTTTTTTTTTTTTTTTAGTTTCGCAATTCCATCAATTCATAAATTAAAAAATGAGGTGCTTGTACCTCCCTGCCCATCAATTGATAAGGTGGGAGCTGATTATTCTCCATACAGCACCAGCATAGGTGTGGTGGGAGCTGAAAGACAACACTATTCAAGCACTGCGGTGCTTCACTGTAACCACCATAATGGAAACAACCATTATGATTTCCTTAAAGCTGCTGTGCTAAAGCATACAGGTTGGACTACGTGATCAGAGTGGACTTTTTCAAACTTCATGATTCTTTGATTCTATGAGACTGCTGCCACTACAGATGCCAGCAGGCTGGAGAAATACCACCTGACCATAGAGAAAACAGGCACAGGGAATTCATTACACCATGGCTATATGATATGCAAGAAGCTGGGTGAGCACTATCAAGGCAAGAAAAGCATTCATTTCTAAGTCAGGATGTGACTTTGCACTTCAACTACAAAGTCCATAGGCTGGGATACTTTTACTGCTACCAGTACATCCCTGGCACAGTCAGGAAGGGTAATCCAAAATCAATAGGAAAATAGATATTTCCCTGAGGACCATCACTGATAGAACATTGCAGTTCCATTTTCAATAGGCACTGGTAAAACCAGGGACCTACTTCCAGCTATGCATCGTGTTACATTTCTGTGTCTTTATAGCAATTGCAAATTTAATAAAGGGATTAACGAATAGCAATGAAACTACCATTATCAACAATTTTCAGGTGAGAAAAAAATCTGTTTCTACCGCCTTGACTGTTACATGTAATTAATTTCTCTATTAAAAAGAGTGATTTGGGCATGAAATGGATTTTTAAAACATTAATATATATATGTATTTATGGTATAATCATGCGCTTGTGAAGCTGTGTTAACAACAGCAGTCTCACTTTGCATCTTGCTGTTTGGGATCAGCAGAGGTGAGAGAAAAAGCAAAATGATGGAAGGTTATGCAAGATTTGCCCTATCTCAGTTCAGAATTTTTGCAGGGATGAAGAAGAGATGGAACATCACACAGAGCAGTGAACCCTGCTCTTTGCTCTGGCAAAAAGGTCCATTTGTTCCATTTTTGTTCATTTTGCCAGTTGGGATGATACCAGATTTGCATCACTAAACCATACTGTGTTGTATTGGTTGGCACGGTGCACTTGACAAGTTTTATCCCATTCATTTCTCCTGCATAGACACAATGAGAAAAGAACAAAAGGCATTCCAACATATGTCTTCATTTCTGTTGAGATGAGTAACTGCTCACTCATGGGTCTAACTGGTTTGCCATTGACCATTCAATAAATTCTCCCACTCTGGAGGAAAGGATATGTGAAAGAGGTTTAAGACACAAAACAGTACCTCTACAAACCAGAAACTGTTGCCAGTAAAGAGTATCCAGGCACGGCAGGACTGAGCAGAGTGATAAAAATGCAATAATCGCCCTTATACGTTAACTAGGTCAGTACAGGGGAAGACTTGCAGCAATTTGAACAGTTTAGTGTACCTCTAAATTGCTAAGAAGAATGGAAGCACTTGCACTTGCCAAGTGGAATGACTGATAATTGAAAATGATTGATTGAAAAGCATTTTTAACTTAAATCCCAAATTGATGCAAACTATTAAGGTACTATTGATGTTTATCACTGAAACTGATCTTTGCTGAAACGAGGGGAAATGCTGAAGCAGAAACATATAGAGAAATAATAGGCTTCCCTTTTCCTTTTAAATAATATTTTAAGTGAAATATCCTGTTTCTCTAAAAGGAAACTTTAAATGTGATCCAAAATTCTATACATTGGCTGGACTGTGCTCAGATGTCAAAGGAAGAAAATGTTACAAATCCCATGAGGTTCAAAAGTGAGAGGTTATTAACAGAAATCCACATTTTATTATGCTCAAAATCAGAAAATACTGCACCTTTGAACAATGTGCAGAACACTTCCTTGACTCAATTTGAAATAATACTAAAAGTACCCATTTGAAAATCAGGCAGATAGTAGCAAACGAGTGTCATTTTGGGGATAATGAAAGCAATACGCTCAAATTATACTCAGCGCCATATGAACACTGGAGAAACATGACCTTCCTTTGAAAACTTACAATCTCAAAAGCAAAGGATAAGGGATCCAGCTCATAGCAAGTGACAGTAGTGCAAGCAGAATTAATTGTCTAGTTGCTATCAGTGTTCTCACTGAAAGGCCTTTATTCCCTGTTGCGTGCTCAATGCTTGCTAAGCATATTTCATGTTGACTACAGGAGTGATCATTTCTAGAGATGCACATATCTTACCTTCATTTTTGAAGCTCCTAATGATATTTGCAGATGGCATAGATGTCCTATCAGTGGCAAACTTGTTGTACAGCTCTAGCATGTACTCTGGTGGGTCCACTTTGGCCGATTCGTGCAGAGGAATGTCAGAGAGGTTCAACGTCTTGAGGAACTCGTTCTTCATATTCTGAAGCAATGTGTTGAAATCAACGCCATCCTGCTCGGACAGGAATTCATCAAAAAGAGGCTCTCCTTCCTCCAAGGAAGAGTGCTCCAAGCTCAGGATGGGACTGCCAGCGGCAAGGTGAACCAAGAGGCAGAGGCCAGCCCACAGCTGGAGGACTATGGAATCCATGGCTTTGCTCCGGCCCCTGACCACACTCAACAAGCTCTAGCTCTCGTGCGGGCTAAGTGGCGGTTTTATCCCCTTGTGTCACAGAGAGATGACAAGTTTGGATTGAAACTTGTGATCTGTCCTCTCTCCCTCCCTTCCCCCCTCCCCAAAGCTGGGTCTCAGTAATTGGATAGGGCTTGCTCTCTTCTGTGGTCGCCTTGCCTCTCTTATCTCGTGTAGTGTAAGCTGTTCACCAGATTTGTTGCTATCTTCCAATCCCCTTTCCCTTAATGAGCTTTTTGTAAACATTCTGCGCTAGGACACGAGAAGATAGGACAAGTTTCTCCTCGGAGAGAAACTGCCCTTTTTTTCCGTCTCCTTCGGCATGTGTGAACAATTCCATCCATGCACGTAAATTATATAGAGCCTCTACTGAAATCTACAAATTTTGCACCAAGGGCAAATAATAGCTCCTTCAGTGTGATCTGAAAATTAGCACTAGTTGAGTGCTCATACTCTGTGCTGTGTGCCATACAAATGCTCAGAAACAGAAAGAGTAAAGAAAATCTTCACCTCCTTTCATATCTTATATACTTGACTTAGCAGGTAAGAAGTTGTAGTTCTTCTTGATTTAGTTGTTGGAAAATTCCCCTTTGCAAACTAAGAGCTTTATCCAAAGAGCAAATCTAAACTGATCTGCTGATTTTTCCAAGTCCTTCTTTTCCATTGTGGTTAAGCATATCCAGTGATTTGTTGCCTCATCTCTTCAACTTTCTTCCTTCATAGATCCTCAATATCTTCTTCAATATCTATAATATATTTCTTCTTCAAGATCTATCACTCTCACAGATAGCCTCAACTTCAGTTGACACAATTAGAATGATGCTCAACCCATGTCCATTTAAATTCATCATCTATTTTTTTTTATAATGATCAATATCTTTGTGAAAATGATACATGATACTGATGTCACAGACATCAACCTGGCCTTTAAAATTGTTTCATTCAACTTTTCCCCTTATAACTATGGGAAATTGATAAGAATAACAGAACTCTTTATCACCACATTACATTGGAAGGAGATATTTAAGCTTGGAAAGATTAATTTTTATGTCTGTGTGGATTTCATGGTTATCTGTACAAGCTTATCTATAAATTCTCTTCAGCCTTATCGAAGACTCATCACTGAATATTGTGGCTTTCTGGAGCTAAGCCCAGAAAACTTAGGGAAATTCTGGAGCTGAGGTCACTTACATTAACTTAAAAAGAAAAACACAATCTTCTTGCTTGTGATTCATCACCTGACTATGCTGAGTCAGGGTCCTATGGTCACAGGAAGGGAAATTAACATTGAAAACTGTGAGAAAAGACTGAGGACACACAGT
Organism: Oreortyx pictus; assembly: GCA_036925125.1. NCBI lineage: Eukaryota > Metazoa > Chordata > Aves > Galliformes > Odontophoridae > Oreortyx > Oreortyx pictus. Next base: position 2,359,233 of record JAUPFR010000029.1, read on the forward strand.
GCTCGCTTTATTCTGCAGCACAATAACTGGCTCCTGTAAACTAAGTTCTTCCAGTTAAATTCTCATTGGCAAATGAGCAAGTAGTAGATCTGCTGTAGTACTTATAGAAATGGTTTCAAGAGATCTTTTTTACATTCAAATCTTCTTTTCAGAAGTGCGCTGACTTCATAGAAGTAAATATATTTATTTTTCCATGAAGAAGGTAAGCATGTTGTAAGAGCTCCTGCTTATTGGAAGGCAACAGGTGCTGCATATTCTCAGTGCTTCACAGCATAGAGCCTTATCCTTAGTGCTTGCTCATATCTGCCTTTTCTCCTCAGACAAGCATGAACAACAGCTTGAATGCAAAAGCAAGAGCATGCAGAGAAATGCTTTTCAGAGCCTGTAGGCATTGGGATCTACAGCTGCATGGCTTGATTCTTACAAGGTTTAGAGCTGAAATCTTGGTGTTCAAAGGCAATTTATTAGTATTTCTACCACTGATGTTTTTTAGCACTCTCACTACAAGCATGCTGGTGATTCTCAGGATTGCATCTGGCCATTAGACTCATAGAATCTCAGAACTGTTAAGGTTGGAAAAGACCACTAAGATCATCTAGTCCAATCATAAACTCATCACCACCATGTCCTCTAAACCATTAATTACGCACTGAATCAATATCTCCTCTCTCTTCTGTTAATCCTGACAAAAAGTTCCATAGCCAGAAAGCTTTTTCCTGGTTTATTCAATTTTCCTACAGTTTAAAACCTTTGTGTAGCTTTGGTTTAGTGGTGGACAAAACCAACAGCAACTTCTCTGGCAGTGACATAAGCAATGCTGACATTGGCTTGGAGCAGAGGTTGGGCTGCTGACCTCTCTAATCCCTGCTAAGTCCAGGCATTTTCTGTAAATCTGTTATTTCAAACCCTGCAGATATAAATATAGGTAAAAAGTAGTCTGTGCACACTAATCTGTCAAATTTCTTCACCCACAAAGATGTCATCTTGATTCAGCAACTCATGAAAAGCACAATTACTGCTCAGACATTCCAAGTGTCTTTGCATTTCTGCCCTTATTTTGATAACTCTGTGAACAGTAGCAAACTGAAGGGTAATTCAGCTGTGCCATATGCAGACTGGCTTTTATCAGCTTTATTAACTTACTCAAGTTAGACCCTGATGGGGATGTTAAATGAGAAATATCTTAAGAGTGCTGATATGGAAGTTGTTTCCTATTTCTCCACTGTTTTGTCTGATGAATTTACCACATATGTGTTTTTTTTTTTTTTTTGACAGAATAAAGATGTTCAACAGAAGGACTTTATTTCATGTCACCTTCTTCCCCATGCACTTCAATTTTTATGTAAAATAAGTACCCTTGAGAGAAAATTACCCTCAAGAAATCTATGCTAAACAGATTAGCTGAGATAGGTCATGGGGGAGTTTAGATATTACAATTTAATTGTTATTAATTTTATAGCCTAAATGAGTAGACTGCCTGAAGCATCTGTGGGAGCCCAATCCCTGGAGATGCCCAAGGCCAGGCTGGATGGGGCCCTGGGCAGCCTGATCTGGTGGGGGGCACCAGCCCATGCCAGGTATTTGGAACTGGGTGGGTTTGTGTTTCCTTCCAATCCAAGCCATCCTATGGTTTTGTGGTTCTGTGATCTTTAATGATCCTTCCAAACCAAGACATTCTATGTTTCCATTATACGATGATCCTGTCTCATCAGGCAGACAGTTGTAGAAAGTTTTCTTGGTCCTTATTCCTAGGAAGTTTGAGTTCATTTCCTCAGTGAACTTGCAGTTGAACATGGGAAAATGTAGCTAAACCTCAAGACCAATTCCTGTAGCATCAAGAACATGGCACACAGGGCAATGTTTAGAATCACAGAATTTTTAAGGTTGGAAAAAAACACTCAGATCTCAAAGTCCAATCCCAACCTATCCCCACCATGCCCACTATCCATGTCACTCAGTGCCATGTCTCCACAGTTCGGGAACACCTCCAGGGGCTGTGACTCCACCACCTTCCTGGTCAGCCTGTATCAATGCATCACTATTCTTTTGGCAAAGAAGTTCTGCTTAATACCGACCTGAATCTCCTGCTGCAGCTTAAGGCCATCACCTCTTTTCCTATCAACCTGAGAAAAGAAGCCTACATCCATCTCGATACAACCTCCTTTCAGGTTTAACTCATGACTTTCTCTTCGTATTGGATCTGGCTTCTGATGGAGGATTGAACACTGTCCATTCCTATGCCATGGTGAGAACTGAAGGGTAACATCAGCCCTGAGCACAGAGAGTGGTCTGTTCCCACTTCCAGTGCTGAGCAGTTTGGGCAGGACCACAAGTGCGGTTGACATGGCCAAGGCTATGCAGCAACTCCTGGGAACAGCTCAGCTGTCGAAAGGGTCAGTCCTGAAGATTGCAGGTCTCCAAAATAGCCTCTAATCTCGGGCACCATGCAACTTCCTCCGATCCAATGCCTCCACGGCTTCTTCTGTCAAGAGGCAGCAGAAGAGCACGGGTTTGAGCAGGAATGTGTGAAGCAAGCTTGGTGCTGAAAGGCCAGAAAATGAAGCAGGGCTCTAAGAAGTGCCAAGGTTGACGATCAACCATGACTGAAAGGGTGTGATGCTCCACTGGGAAAGAAGAGGTGAGGAGAAAGAATGTGAAGTGCTTTTTGAGCATCCTTGCCCTTCCTACAGCTAATTTTCAACACGGAAGCACACCTGCTCCCACCAACGCATACAGATAGCATTGGGATGTGGGATTTTTTCCAGGAGAGAGTGATTAACATTTGCTCACATGGGCTTTTGAGGTAGAAATGGTTCCCCAGTGAACAAACAGAAAGCTTTCCAGTTAATTACCCGTGTGTGATTTCCCCATGAGTAAACTCAGTCAGGTGGATTTGTGTTCAGTAGTGAGTACCTTAACGGATTCCAGTAAGATTTTAAAATCCAATTTTTAAAGACAAGGAAACTGAACAAACACTGGGCTTTTCCAGTATCCCATGACCTCAAAGTTCTTTACAGTTTTCATTTAAATTTGTGCTTATTTTGTCAAATCGCAATTACATGTTTGCATATGCAATATATAAGAAATAACAAATGATGTCCCTCAGGAATGTGTATTATATATAAAGAAAAGAAACAGAAGAGAACAAAAGAGACACATCTGTCTTTCACAACAGAAAATTTATCAAGCCACTTCGAGCCATGCTTCCGTTGCTAGAATTCGAAGTGAAATGCCCTGCTGTACTACGAGGAAATATCCACTTCTCTACCATTCGTGCAAGTGATTTGCAGTAAGGCACAGGGTAATATTTGTTCATGCTGAAATCTTTGGGAAAAAAATGTCAAGCCTGAGTATGTCTTCTACATGATGCAGAGAGTTCTCATTCTCAGCCATGACTGCTTTTGTCCATAAGTAATTCATCATTAGTGAAAGAGTAAAAGAGAAAAGGGTACGTTCTAGTGGAAAATCAGGGGTGCCTTTGGTGACATTAGTCAGCCCTTAAAAACAGAGACAAGCCTAAAAAAGTGACCACATCACGTTAAGAGGTATAACATATCTCTGTCACAGCACTTTGATCAAATCTCAGCATTCATACTGAACCAACAGTGAGACATCTTGTTCAGAATTATCAAAATTCCTATGGGGAAAATCTTCAGTCTTTTCCAAAATCTGTATAAAGGCAAGATGTGAGGTTCAGAGCTACTCTCTAATCAAGACACCATAGACAAGAATGCCATTTGAGGGAAGTAGGAGAGTGATGCAAGCTAATGTGTTCTAGCAAACATCCCAGCATGTGATCTGAAATTTTCCAAAATACAGGCACGAAATTATTACGAATATGCCCCACAATGGTCTCTGTCAGGAGATAGCTGTGGCATGAAGCAACTGTTGGACGTGATATGGGAGATAAAGAAGAGTGTGACACTGACAGTGTGATGAGCTTGCAATGGAATAACTAAAATTAGTTTCCATTCCTGCATCTGCCCAAGTCATTGTTGTATGCCTCGGTTCATGGCTGCTCTGGATTTCCTTTCCTTAAATGGGCAGTTCCCAGCAGCGCTTTGTTCTGATTTCAGATGGAACTGGAAATTGAAAAGAAAATTTAAAGAAAGAGTGGGAAGAGAGAAGCGTGGCAATGCATTAAAACTAGAGTGTTAGAAAAGTAAAGGGAAGGAAAAAGGGAAGGAAAGAGGGAGGGCAAAAGGGAAGGGAGGGGAAGGGAAGGGAAGAAGAGAAAGAGAGGGAGAGGAGAGGAGAGGAGAGGAGAGGAGAGGAGAGGAGAGGAGAGGAGAGGAGAGGAGAGGAGAGGAGAGGAGAGGAGAGGAGAGGAGAGGAGAGGAGAGGAGAGGAGAGGAGAGGAGAGGAGAGGAGAGGAGAGGAGAGGAGAGGAGAGGAGAGGAGAGGAGAGGAAAAAAGAAAAAGAAAAAGGAAAAGAAAAAGAAAAAGGAAAAGAAAAAGAAAAAGAAAAAGAAAAAGAAAAAGAAAAAGAAAAAGAAAAAGAAAAAGAAAAAAAGAAAAAGAAAAAGAAAAAAAGAAAAAGAAAAAAAGAAAAAGAAAAAGAAAAAAAGAAAATGAGAAGAGAAAAGAAAGGAAAATCACAGGGAAAGGGGTCCATCCCTGTGCATGTCCACTACTGCAACCTGCTCTCAACCATAGGTCATTGGCCATGCGGTGGGACGATAAACAGAGATAAGCAGAGATTCTTCAGCACAAAGCCTCAGCCACTGAAACAGAAAGAAGAAGACTGAAAATAGCTGGACATTGCCTTCTTGTCAGTGTCCTGTCAGTCACATTCACTGTGAGTACATGGCCTTGTTGCCCAAGCTCCTTATGTCTGGAAAAGCATCCATTTCCAGCGTAACTTGGGAATTCTTCATATTTATTAGAAGAACTTTGACTAGCATGCAGTCAAGTGCATAGCTCGGTCTTGTCATGGGGGAATGATATAGAAAATTCTTAGATCGTTATACAAGAAGGAATAAGTCCTTTGCTCATGTGTCTGACTCTGCACATTTCAGCATTTAATTTTAATTTTCTCTCAAAACATACCAGCGTGAGTGATCAGTTACTTTAATGTCAGTATTTCCAGCAGCACTACACTCAACATTGGCTCCTTTAAGAGATGGGAGGCATCTCATGAAATTAATTGATTTGTCTCCACACTGGTTATCTGAGAATATGTACAGGTCTTCATCTGTGCATATCTGAGCATATGCCCCAATGATATAAAAATATCAGTTAAAATTTAGTCCTATCTTTTATTAATTTATTTTAACAAATGAAATCCAATGGGATACAGTCAAAAGTACATTTATCAATGTATATAAATAGCCGAGATCTTCACAAATGAAGTGTGTTGTAATGCTAATTAACAGGCCTGTTAATTGAATTATTAATGAATACCAGGAGTTTTGCCTCTGCTGCTTTCTTATCACACTTCATACACAGCTTAATAGAAACGGGTCAAGAGAAAGTTTTAATTTCACATTGTTGAAATTCTTTCTCGCGTCATCCTGTTATTTGGTGGCATTTTGGATTCATGTGGGTGTTAAACTTCAGGCAACCCTCATTGACACTGACAGAAGCAAGACTCCAGGACAAAACTTTGCAGAGTTCTCCCTTGTCAGCTCTGTCCTAGTGGACTCCTTGAGGAATAGCTTTCTTTAATCATAACTCCACTGAAATGTTCCCAAAGCCATAGAAAGACAAAGGTCTTGGGGGCAATGATTAAATGAAATCCTGTCCCTTGTTTTCAAATTTTTAATTTTGAATAATGAGTTTGAAGGAAATGGGCTCTGTTCATCATAAATTATTTTGGTGACAACTTTGATTAATAACTCAAAATTATTTAATTAACAACTTGACAACTAGGCAGAGCTGGAGTATTTTCTGGCAGTGGACTGACATCTCAGCATGAAATAGCTCTTACAAAGCCAACAGTTTGCAATCACATCCACAAAACATGAAGAAAAATTTTACAAGCATCCCTAATATTTGTCCTATTTATTTGTTATTAGGGTTGGAATTTTAAAAAAAGGAGATTAAATTTTATGTGCCAGTTAGAAGAGACTAATCCACCTCAAAAATATTGCCAAAATACAGATGTAAAAATCGAATTAAAATTAAATTAAAAATTAAAAGGTATGATATTTCAGATTCTGTAATTTGAGGCCTGGAATTATACTGGATAATTTGTGATGGTCAGCAGCCTTCCTCACTTATGTGTCTCATTCAATTGAATATCAAATTTTGTCTTTTCTACCACGCTCCTGGTGTTGCTCAATTTCATTCATGAAACACCAACATTTAAGATTGCAGTTTGGGCTGCACATCTCCCAGTTTTTCTCAGAGTGCCTTGGCAGATAGGAGTGTCTTGTGAAGCGTGGATGGCAGCTTATCTCATTGAGAGCATGGAACAAGCCCCTCGCAGTCCCTGGTGCTAAAGGGCTCTGCTTATCGGGAATGAGTGGCAGAGTGCTCTGGCTCAGCTCTCAGAGCATTGCGCCCAGGGACACCACTTAATGTGACACTGTCAAACACCTCCTGGAGCACTCAGGGCAAATTTCTCAATCAGGGTGTGTCCTTAGGTGGAAACAGCCCCTTCTTCCTATGCAAAGGATGGAAAGGTTACTGGCTACCACTGTTGGGTCTTTTTGTCTCCATAATACATCAATTTCTCTATCGAACAATCAGTGGTTTCTATCCAACAAGCAATGGTAATACGGAGGATGTGGGAGTTCACTGGTTTCTCTCCTTGCTTGTGGCCACGGTCAGGATGCTATTGGTGTGATTTATCTTTCATTTGTTGCTGTATCTCTTTTCTGAAACGGGAGATTCAATTTAAACTCTGTGAACCTTTGCTACTTGTGTTTCCATAATAAACTAAAACCTGATTAATGAACCTTCTGCAACTATAATGCTTTATTAGACAAAGGAACATGCATACATATATTAAAGAGAATAAATAACTAACATTATGAGACAGAAATTCATTTTATTTTATTTTTGTTATGGTTTGCACCTCATTATTGTTTTCACTAGCCCATCCAGATCAAGGTCTCACCAACAATCCTGGACTCACACTGAAGTACAAAGGAAAAAGCATAACAATTGAGATTGCTGTAACAATTTGCCATCTAGTGGTCAACCAAAATCACATTCAGCTTTTATCTCAAAAAGAAAGCAAGTGTGGACCATCAGGATTGTACTACATGCCTTGGAGCATCTGTTGTGATCCATTGGCCAAGATATTCCCTTATACAGAGCACATAACTTTGCAAAACCAAGCTCACCTCCTCTTTGGCCAACAATTTAAGATATGAGTATGTAAAATTATGCACCTTGATTCTGGTGTTGATAGCTATTCTTCTTTGTTGCTTGATGCAAAGTGGAAGACTTTTCCTCCTATAGAATCATAGACTATCCCAAGCTGGAAGGGACCCATAAGGGTCATCTAGTTCAACTCCTGTAACTGACAATATCTACAGGAATATCTGTCAGGACTGACAGATTGAATTTCAGCAGTCTCTTTCATTTCAGAGGTATTGCTCACCTGAGTAGGAGTTTCTGGGTTAACCTCTGATTTTAAAATGGTCACAAATTGACCTTGGGAAGTAGTCTTGTGCACTACTTACAGTGTGGAAGTTCTCTGTTAAATAAGTTCAGTGTTAAAAAGGCCTTAATGTGTGGCACAGGTGACCAGATAAACTGGTGTCCTTGGCAGTGAGGAACCAGAGATTCTTCCTGCCCACTGATATAAAGGATCAAGAAAGGTTAATTGCAGACACGGAGACGTGACTGGAATGTGTGCTAATTCTGCCATCCCCAAATGCTTCACCTATTTTAGCTGCCTGTCAGTGTGTATCCGATGATACCATTGCTTGAATTCCAGGCATGCTTTGGAAACTTTTTTAGCTTTTGAAAAGCTGGAAGTGAATAACCAGGATTATTATGACATTTCAGCCTAGGATAATTGCTTCTTTAACACATAAATGCTGACAATGTGCATGCATGTGCAGACTCTCACTCACCCAGGCACACTCCCAATGCATTCACTTCTACATATATTCTACTCCTCTTATAGGAAGAGACTAGAAGACAAGGCATCTAGATCTCCAGAATGTGTATTACTTGGTTGGAAAGCTCTTGGAAAGATATGCTAATGTTCAAGATGGCAAGAGTCACATCACAACAGTCTTGTCTAGACTCCTTCCACCATCCACTTCTTTTCTAGACTCCTTCTACCAATGTCTCATTAGCATCTACACTTGTGCCCTGCCTCCTTTCCTCATTTTCATGGTAGATCTGGGTTCCCGTCCCAGTGGGATCACCAGAGCCCTTCACATGTCCTCATGCAGGTATGCCAAAATGCCTGTGCTGTTTTCCAGGTGTTTACCTTTTGCTTAAGACTAATCAGCCTCACGCACAGTCAACTCTGCACATTAGCCTTTGGCAGTAGCACCCTCTTTTATTGACTGTGAATATAACTCTCTCCCATTGTTTCTGAGAGTGGTTGCTGGCTGCTCTCCACCTAGGAACTTCAATGGGTTTTATGCTCTGTGTGTTCCTTTCATGGAAAGCATTGGGAATTTTCCATCCATACCAGATGGAGGTCCCAGAACTCACAATACAAAAAGATCCTTATCAACAGATGACTCATATCTAATAAGCTCTGTGATAGCAAATGCTGCGTAGCGTGTAGAATATATGCTTAAATTAAGTGCTAAATAAAACAAAAGTTTTAATTTTCCTTTGGATTATACATTCACTTCAGAACTTTGCTGCCAGGCTGTGGGCTTAAAGACTAAGAACACTTCCAAACTACAGTTGTTTGAGGCAACCAATGGACCAAATATATCTCCAGGGACACTTCACCTCTTGTTGCTGCTTTTACTTGGTCTTTTGCCGTACTCCAGCAATAATATCCATCACCTTGCAAAACTGTGAAAACAGATTAATTATGGTATAAAATGGGTACACAGAACATATGGCAAATGGTGGCACAGTCAGCAGGAAACAGCACTGGCCAACTACAGTATCAAAAAGATAAAATATCAACGTTTTTTCTCATGTGTAGGTCCTTTTTTTTGCTTTTGTTCAGAAGTGGGTGTACATTTCTGTTTGTCCTGTGGTTACAGTTACCAAACTCCAAGTTAATTTCCTCTGTTCTGCAGCCATTTCTTGTATGATCTTTGAAATTGTTGATATTTTAGTGGTGCCAGTAGGATTGGGTTCAAGGTCTAAATTGCACAGGATCGTCCTTAAGCTTCCATTCAATAATATTAAGGCAGCAATTCTTTCTTTTTTGCCCATTTAGAACATTGTTCAGCACTTGAAAGCAATTGCACAAGAGGAGAACAAGTCTTCACAGAGTATTGCTCTTATTCTCTGGCAATGCATCTTTTAGAACTGTATAACCACTCTTGTTCTAACCAGACCTCGTTTACATGTCTGAGAACACTGATCGTTTAATAAATGCAAGTGTAATACACAGAGTGTTGCTTTAAAGCCATTAATTTTGATTATAATATTATCAACAGGAGCAATCTCAAAGGACCATTACTACACTGCACAAAATGTTCAGATTCATCAATACTGCAGTTAGACAGAAAACCAAATTGCATGGACTAATTCAAATAATTTTTAAACAACTTCATAATATAATAATTTGTAATTTAGCGTTTACATATATTATTGGAATTAAATAATCAGAGAATTAATAATAATCATAGAATGATAAGACTTGTCTCTCCAAATGCTCTGTCAGTTTGTTCCTTTGGGGCTTACTTCAGTCTCAGGTGCGTTTGCAGAGATCATCTGACTCTGAGGGGTTTATCATGACAGAAGAATACACAAGGAAGGGGTTGAAATGTGGTGGTTGTCACGTGGAAACAAAATTACGGCTTCCAACTTAGTTTTTTAAGGCCTTAATTTTTAAAGAATATTCTCTCCAAATCTTGCAGCCACATGAAAAGTTTTGAAGGTCAAAATCCACACTCTTGACAGGCAGTGCTATCAGTGAGTGCTTTGAGGTGTTTTGTATCTTCCCTGCAACAGCCAAGAACATCACAACTTCAAGGTCTCAGTTCCATTTCCCACCAGTGAACTTTACTTCCAAACACAAACTATCCCGTATGTTGGAGATACACATAAATAATCTTGGATTTAGTCATCAAAGTTTGACTCTCCACAAATATCTGGATCACCAAGAACCTGTGTCCTATTGTGATTAATCCAAAAGAATAGTTCTACCATAAAATGATAAAATGCTCTTTTAATACACAGCAGATGGCTTGACCAGGAGCCTAATTCGAAAAATAATAAATTGTGGTCCTGAGACTATCTTCCTGGACTCCAAAGGAGTTGCCTTGCCATTTGGCAGTGAGGCTCCAATAAAGTGCAGATATTCAGTCTTCCACTCCAAAATACACACCAAGCACATGTGTGATCTCAAGATTTTGCTGAGATCCATGAGAAAAGCACATGGGCATCACCAGTGTAGTTTCAACTTGTATTTTAATCAGCTACAGAGATATCACAGAAATCTGTGGGGCTTTGTTTCAGACACTTCTCTAACAATAATTTTTAATCAAATCTGATTAAAAATATTATGAAATATGACAATTGGCAACATATATTGGCTCCCTTCCTTTTTCTATCTCTTCAATTGCTTGCTTCCTCAGTCCCTCTCTCCTTCCCACTAGCAAACATATGTGAGTCAGTCCCTGAAGACAATGGTACTGGTGGCAAAGGGATGTTATTCAATGGCAAACTTATTTTACTCTTTCTCAATTAGCACGAACCACTGCCTATGTCATCTTGCAGCCTAAGTGTACTAATGTACCAAAGCAAAATTATTTTGCTTTTTAAATAATTTTTTTCTGGAGGAAAACCTCTAGGAAGTCCTAGTTTATTTCCATTCCGCTCTTTAATAAAGAAAGAAGACAAAGCATTTCAATTACTACGTTATCTTTATTTGTGGAGCATATGTTTGTTGTTTTCAAAGCTTAGTACAGGTAAATTGCTTTTGTATTCTTCCAGTTTAAGAACATGTGTGCCATCAGAAAAGCACATAGAGAAATGAGCCATTTCTGTGCAGAAGAGTTATCCAGATCAGTAGTTCCTTGCGATTCTTTCACAGATATTAATGCCCAAAATGGATGGAATTCCTGCGTTGGCACAGGCATTGGAATTATTTAGTGCTAAAACAAAAACAAAAATACAAAGGTATTTTCAGTGACAAGATTCCTGTGTTCACCAAGGAAGAGTCTGTTAAATACATAAATACAATCCCCAACCATGGCCTCATTCAAGGCTCCTGCTGGTCTCAGTAAACACTGTAGAAAATTTTTATGGCGTAAGTCAAAGAAAGGAAACACCTTTGGGCTCCTCACAGCTGGTAGCATTGTGATACAACTGAGTCCTCTGTGACACTGGACAAACTACTTTGGAACACCTGCTCCAGATATTCAGATGCCAAATGATAGGAAAACATGCATTTTAACGGATGTTCCAAAGCATCCTGGAGCTTTACTGTTTTAATTTTCCTAGGTAGCTTACTCCTCATCTCCAAACTGGGACAGTATGTCCCTGGCTCACAAAGGTGTCACATGGATTCTGTTTTAAAGGATAGAAATGTTTTCTTTTTCCTACTTACGTTCAATATTAGAAACCTTGTAGAGAGGTAGACCCTTGCAGAGCTGTTCAATGGGTTTACCATAGAGAAACCACTCTTTGATACTTCCAAACATGGAATTACCAGGTTGATACTCTACCCACATAACTCTTGGAGAATAAATTTTCTTCATAGTCTAAAGAGAAAATAGTAGATGTCATTAATAACATAACTTTGGTTTCATGTGGCTGAGGTATCCTTCAAGAAAAATCCCAAAATCTAAAATCATCCCTTTGCCTCATCAAAGCCATAGATAAAGAATCTATGTTTTAAAATATTTTTTTCCAACCTTTTCAGAAACAAATTTCACTAGATGCTATTAATATTAAAACAGTTAAACTGAGTTGTGCTGCTGCTGAACTGTCGTAAGTTGTGCCAGAAAAAACACAGTTTGTCCCACATAATTTGATTTCTAAATTCTGTTCTGCAAACAAAACTATTTCAAATGATGTCAAGCACAAAATGTTGGCATGTTCTATATATTTCCTTGATATTCTATTTTGTCAGATCTGTTCCATCACTGCTGACCACTAAAAGACATTCCTAAGAACAACAGCTCTTCTTAGTGCCCTGTAACCTGCACACAGTAGACTTTCTTTTTTAATATGGAATGAATTTTTCTGCAAAATCACCTGTCTCTCAAAAGCCTGGCGTCCGAGTTCTTGCAGCTCAGGGATGGAAGCTTCATTAATTTTCAAGAGGAAGCAGGCACGTCGTGAAAACAACCTTGTTGCAATATATCCCTGTGATAAAAAAGAAAATAAATCAAAAGCAATTAACTGAAAATGGTTACCACTAATGTGTGTTGATTCACCCTCCTCTTTAGGGCCACCTAGAAGAAACGTGAGGCGTTGACACTATCATGGAATGACTTCTCATTTGCAATGTCACCTTTGGGGAATGAAAGAGACTTTAATGTCTGTCTCTTAGACTTGATGCTTTTTTCCCATGGACTCCTGGCCCACAAGTGATGTCAGCCAGTTCTTGACTCTCTTGCACTGAGGTCAGTGATATTCTTCTCACTTTCACAAATAACCACTATGTCATCACAAATATCTTAAAAATGCATCAACAGATGGGTGAAATTAAAATTGCAGAAGAGGAGAAGTGAGGGGAGTCTTTAAAGAAACTGTTTCAGGGCAATTCATAATGAAAATACACTTATACGATTTATCTGAATTTATAACCTTCTTCATAGAGATTGTTGGAGTCTAGGCAGATTCTTAGATTTACTTACATGCTGGTAGTCAAAAATGGTGTCAGAGGAGTACAAGCCAGAGCGGACATGGACATCAGCATAGTTCCTCTTGTTGTCAATGGTCATAGACCCGGTGACATACTCATTGTTAGGTCCCGGCAGGAAATAACTCTTTGGTAAAAAGCATAAAACAGTTGTTCATCTGGTTTGCACTTTAAAAGGCACAGTATAAACCAACGATATATACCAACAATTGTGATTGTTCACATGAAGATGAAATCTTTTAACAACTCTCTAGGAATCTCAGGAGGCACTCAAGGTGGGGACTAATTATGGTAGAGGTTGAGTCATGGCAAGAGGGGAGGGGACAGATCCACACCACAGCCCAAGGAGAATTCAGTGGGGCATCCCAGTTATTGTAATGGCAGCAGAGAAGGCTGCAAGAGTCTTTCAATTTTAGGCTGATCCAAGGGGACCTATGTTGCCTAAATTTCTTACTACTTTACTGCTGCAAAGAACTACCTCTTTGACTTCTTGCCTCTTGTCACCTTTGGCTATTCTGTGCTTGGCAATAAGTACCATTTCAGTTTCTTCTGTTCTTCCTATTGTATTCCTCTTTTCCCATCAATCTAATGCATCTTAAAGCACATGCACTTACTAGGCTTGACAGTTTACTTACCTCCAATGCAAAAGTTTGAGTCCAGAAGACTCCCAGAAAAATGAGAATTGCAGCCTGTAAGAGGAATGAGCATTTCACCCAACAGTGCCATATCAATGGACAAGGTGAGACAAAAATATCTGTTTATAAACTGAGGTGAGCAGCTATGTTGTCACTTTGAAATACTACCCTCTCCGTACATGTGTTATTTTAAAGCAATTACAGTTTTGCATTGTGATATCCCTGATATTATCTTTCTCTTGGTTCTAATAGTAAAAATGTAGAGCAACTACGGCATTATTTGCTCTTTCAAATTCACATGATAGGTTACTTCTTAATTTAAATAATCTAAATTATTTAATCATAATTAAATCCTCCTTATAAACTGTCATCAGGTTCTACATTCTCCACTGAAATAATGTTCCCACTGACTTCAGTAAGCTTTCTCAACAAACAGCCAAAAAAATCCCAAATACATAGTTCCTATTAGTCCCAGTACTGCACCACTACTCCCAATTTCTTCTTTCCTATACTTTTATTTTAAAATGAACTTCTTATAATAGAAAACGAATGAAAATGTATATACTTACAAATGCCTTCATTTTTCTTCCAACAAGAGGCTGTGGAGGATAGGAACTCAAGAAAACTCCAGAGACCTTCAACTTTTATATCATCCAGTAGGTGTGGGAAACACTTGACAGAACTGTTCATTGACCACAAGAAGTCCATATCTACATGCCAGGGTATCTCATATCTGAAATTTTGGGCTGGTATAGATAACCAGTTCTCGATATGTTAAAAGCAGTCAATACATCAGCTTTTGTGTGATTAATCACTCCCCAAATAGCTATTGTTTACTGGTTTAAACTTTAGTGGAATTTCCACTCCTTCTATTTCACTTTTTTTTAATATTTAACAGGATATTGTCAAGAACAAAAGGACATCAGGAACAACTCTGCCATTCATTCATACAATATGCATTTTGTCTTCTGAAAAACAACGCCTAAAAGCCAGATAGTCTTCAGAGAAATCCTGGAAAAAAATACCAGCACCACGCATGCTTACGTGTCAGCTTCTGAACAGCCCAACTTTTCAGACATTTCTTCCATCTAGTATATGCATAATCTTTTCTAACAAAAAGTATTGTTCGTTTTTGATCAGGCACCACGGTATGTATCACATGCACTGAAATTAGTGACACTGTTAGGAGTAACAATTTTGCTTCATAGATGCAGCCTGGTTTACTGATTTCCTTCTCAGTACAAAAAGGAGTGACATGAAACTTCAGAGAATGTGTGGTTCACAAAAGAAGCATGAGGGAGATTCCTCCTTTAAAGTTACCACTGTTTCCTATATCTTATGTTAAATCTCAGTGACCATGGACATTGCCATGAGTGTTCTCCTGTGATTGTGACCTTGCCTGGGCTACTTATCTCGTAGAATCATAGAATCATTAAGGTTGGGAAGACCAATGTGATCATCTAGTCCAGCTATCAACCCATGCCTGTCACTAGATCACTCAGTACCACTTCTAATCATTTCTTGAACACCTCCAGGGATGATGACTTCACCACCTTCCTGGGCAATCTGTTCCAGTAACTGACCACTCTTTCTGAGAGAAAATTTTTTCTCAGTATGCAATCTGAACTTTTCCCTGGCACAACTTAAGGACATTACCGTTTGTCCTATAACTCCACATCATTCAGTGTGCATACCTTCACTGATCAAGCTCAAGATCCAATTAATTTCTGTCATCTTAGATGTCTGTCGCCACTCTGTCACCATCAGAGAATGGTAAAGATTGGAAGTCACCTGTGCAGGCCATCTGATCTCATCCACCTGCTCCAGCAGTGCCACCAGAGCTGGTGCCTAGGACCACATCCAGTTGGGTTTAAAGATCTCCAGTGAGCAGCCTCCAGCATCTCACTGGGCAGCCTGTGCCAGCTCTCTGTGACCCACACAGTGCAGAGATGCTTTCTGATTCTTAGATGGAACCTCTTGTTTTCCAGGTTGTGCCCCTTGTCTCTTGTCTTGGCACTGAGCACAACTGGAAGGAGCTTCACTGTCTTCTTTGCATCCTCTCTTCATACAGATAAGTATACGTATTTATATATACTTAAGTCTTCTCTTTTCTAGGCTAAACAGTATTTCATGTGAGAAGTGCTCCAGGGACTTCAGCAACTTTATAGCCCTACACTGGAGTCCCTTCAGTACATGCAAAACTCTCTTGTACTGGGAAACCCACTGACCCAGTATTCCAGGTGCACACTCACTTGGACTGAACAGAGAAAAAGGACCACCTCCTTTAATTTGTTGGCAATACTTTGACTAGCCAGGAATACTGCTTGACTTCTTAATGGCAAAGGCACACGGCTAGCTCATGTTCAGCTTGGTGTCCACCAGGACTCCCATGGCCTTTCCTGCAGAGCTGCTTCCCAGCTGGGGGGTCTGGAGCTGTTAAATTCCTTCACAGCTGGTGTAGGACTTTGCACTTCCCTTGGTTGAAATTCATGAGGTTCCCATTAGCCCATTTTTCCAACTTGACCAGGTCCCCATGGACAGCAGAATGGCTGTCCAGTGGATCTGCCACTTTCCCAGTTTTGTGTCATCTGCAAACTTACTGAGGGTGCACTCTACCCCATTATCCAGATCATTAATGAAGACAACAAACAGATGTTAATCACCTGAAGAAAAGGTGAAAGAGGTCATCCAGGCCTACAAACCAGCCTCAATATAAAAGCAAATTGCATGCATTTGCTTTACACCATGCAACTCTTCATGGAAATTGTTATCTACAGTGAAACAAAGCTGTGCTGCTAAGCAATATATCAGAACATAAATACTAACACACATGAACTTGTGACAAGCGTGGTTAGATTAGTTTAAATTAGATTAGATTGATGTTGTCCTCCTGTTGAAAGCTGGCCCTGCCCCTTCTTTTCAAATGGTTGTTTGCAAGATTACAACCTTTCACAGCAGGATTCATGCGCAAGACCAAACAAAAAGCTTTAAAAGTTTTTAAACTAATGTTAAATTAAATTTCTTATGTCTTTATATATTAATTTATTTCAAGAAACTGCCATGGTATTGAAGTGTGAGCTTCTGCTCTCCTAAACCACACATGAGAGTAGATTAATCAGCAGCATTTAGTGAAGGAGACGTATATACAACAGTGGCCATGATCTCGTGATTTCCACCATATGTTAAACAGAGTGAATTCTGCTGATCCAGTCAGATGAGGCCAAAAATAAAAGGTTACTCTCTAAAAAGCATTTGACTAATTAACCTTATTGCAAGAGAGAACATACTTTCAGTTGGCTTGTGTTTGTAACTTGAAATCCATACATCTCCCAGTAATATCTCTGAAATTATCATAGAATCATTATGGTTAGAAACGACCTCTAAGATCATTTACTCTAACCATCCACCTACCACCAATATTCCCCTCTAAACCACATCCCTCAGTGCCACATCTCCATGGTCTTGAGCACCTCTAAGAATGGTGACTCCTGCTCCTCCCTGGGCAGACTGTGCCAGTGCCTACCTACTCTTTTGGAGAAGCTTTTCCTGATATCCAACCTGAACCTCCCCTGGAGCAACCTGTGGCCGTTGTCTTGCATTGTCCTGCAGAACTCCATGACCCCAAAATTTCATGATGGTACCCATCCTCTCAAGGCAGACTTGCTTCAGATAATTTTGATCTAAATGAAGATTTTCAATTTTTTCCTGATATGAATGGTTGGACTAGATGATCTTAAAGCCTTTTCCAACCTTAATGATTCTATGATTCCTAACAACTCTATGTATTGAGCTTGCAGTCAGATCGGTCCTGTCAGCAGACCAGTCAGATTGTTAGGCTTCCTGTCAGATTGGTCCTATCAGCGCAGAGAAGCTCATTCAGAACAAGGAATACATTGCTACAGCACAGAAATGTATAACTGCGGCAAGAAACTCATTTCTCGGCTAATTTCATAAGGCCAAGTAATTTAAAATACATTCTAATTTAACTCAGTAAAATATTATTAAGTTACAGAATTACTCTTAGTCAATGTCATGAAAATTACAAGAAGAATTTGACACATTATTTGACACCACCATTCAATAAAAATCATTTAAACAAACAAACCTTGATTATCGCATGAAAAGAATACTTGTACAATTTCAGTTCATGTCTGATAGCCAAACAGGAATTTCAACATATGAGGGAGAGAGATTTAATCAAGTTAATGTGGAAATAATACTATCAAAACAAACTATTTAGTTGACTAATGCTTTTTTCCTTGTTCTTTTGATAAATATTTGCTTTATCAGGGAGTGAGTAGGCAGTGGGAGGAAAGTAAAGAATGAAGCAACGCCTCAAAAAGCAACAAAATTCTCTGTGCTTATGTTTGCATTCATCTGGGCGCACCACACATGGGATCAAGATGGGGTGACATAGTCTAGAAAAATCCATGTTGTCCATGGATGGGACAAACAGACATTGTAGTAGTAGTTAAAAAAGAAAACAAGCTTCTAGGATAGATAATTTTTGTAGTTTTTATTTTTTCTATACAATAAGGTATGAAAATATCATACTGTTTTTGTTCAATATGAAAAAATAAGTTGAAAACAAGGTTAGAATTCTAGGGTTAAACAGTCCTCAGCCTTTAGTTCACTGCACAGTCATACAAGAACCTAGTACAGAAACAGAGAATGCTTTGATCAGAGCTTTAAAAATCAGACAGAGAGATACAAGCTTGTGTTGGAAACAGCACAAGATCTCATACTGTAAATGCATCCCCTCCCTGCCCTTTTTCCTGGCTTCTACTGTTGTAATTAGTTCCATCAGCGATTCTTAATGTCAAATGCTCTAATTGTGTATGTTTGCCATGCAAAGTACTTCAGTAATCAAAAGTTAATGGAAGATCTAGAGATTCGGGCTTCCAAGTGTGATGCATCATAATGGCCAAATTGGCGATGGTTGTTAAAATAAATTGACCAAACATGTTCCAGCTCATTAGTAATGACACCATGGGGACAAGCATTACAGAGTTCAGTTTCTCAATGCGTTTCTTGGGAACTAGTCAAGAATTAAATTTCCAGAGACCATGAAAGGGTTTTGCAACATTCAAAATAAATTCCTGTATATTTTGCTAAGGACATGCAGGTCTCTATTCAGCATCCACAAATCAGATCAACTGAAGAACAAAATCCTTGTGCTAATTTGTTAATTTCATTCACCATACTTCAAATGATTCAAATTGCAAAGTGGATGCAAAATGGAGGGAAAAACAGTTCTTTCACTCCCAGTGCTGCAGTCCAACTAGACATTCATTAGTAATAAGATGGAGACCCAGTGATAAAAATGAGAATTAGACCTCATCTTCTTTATTACAGTGAGATTCCCTGACGTTTTCAATTACAGTTATTCCACAACTGACATCACTGGAGAATTTGGTTCAGAGACATTAGTTCATAACAGAATCCTTGTCATGCCATTCCAGATATGCAAAGGAAACAAAGTGTGCCAACCCATACTAACTACTGCAAGGTGCAGGACTGATCTACAGAGAACTGATAGTGCTGCTGTTAAAGAAGAAGTGCTTTTCAAGTAGTTAAATTAGTATTGCTTAAAATGCTTCTTCTTTAATTAGAAGAGCTATGCAACAAATCCAAATTATATGGGGATATGTAGGTATGATGACACTGTAGTTGACCTTTAAAGGTACCTTCCAATTCAAATGATTCTAAGTATCTCTGCACATTACACATCAAGGGAGATCATTCTTGAGCAACAAGACTTGTCAATGAAAATATTAAGTAAACATTTTGAAAGTTTCTACAGCAAACAAGGCCAACACGTTTTTCCTGTGGTTCTATATGTAATTACCAAATTCAGATGAACATAAGAAATGAACTTTCTACGTAACACTTGAAATAAAATGTCCATTGTTATTGCTCCTGCCTTACTCATCTTTTATAATCTCAAGTTTACAATCACTTTCTTGAATAAAATTTTATTCCATAATCAGTATTTTTGTAATTAGTAATTTATACTAAGATGAAGAGGCCACGACTCAAGGATGGAAAGCAGATCCTCAAGGACAAAACAGTGCAAAAAGGTTCAGGACGGAAGGCAAGCAAAATAACTCAATAATTTCTATTATATAGATCCAACTCCATCATTTCTGGGGACAAAAATTAACACCTTGCAAATCAATGGAGGTGGTAATATTACTATTTTAAACATGTTATGATCTATGAATAAAAACTACGCTGAGTTGTTCATCACAGAAAGAATAACTACAGATGTTGTTAGGCATCCACTTTCTGGGTCTGATTTTCTTTCTCCTTTCAGAAGTTATTGTTGAATTCTTTCATCTTACCATTACAAGATTTCTTTAATCTTTCAATATGTAATGAGTTCAATTAGGCTTGTATCAAAGCCTACTCTTATCAGACTGCTTCCACAGGAAACTCGTCACGATTCTGTGAACAGAGGACACCTGCCAAGAAGGTAAACCCATTTGGGATATTACTCTATAAGAAGTAAGAGTACACATCAATTACCAGCAGAACCTGCCTCATCTACCGTCAAAATGAAGTTCGCTGTAAGTACATATATCACTTTCTCATAAAACTGCTAATGTTGGAGGGTTTTTAAATTATTTTGAGTCTTTCTTGGCACCTATAGAACTATCACTGAATTATGTAGGGTTTACAGAGCAAAAAGGCCAAGTGGGTTGCGACGTCGTGGGTGAAATTTTGTTTTTGGCAGTGACCTCATTCCATAAGCTTAGACAAACATGAAAGAGGAATGTGCTCTGTTTCAAGAGTGAGATGCACATGAAAAATCTAGGAAGGGCAATATTGTCTCACTCACACACTTAGATGTCAAGTCAATGGTCTTACTGAGTTCTATAATGTTAATTTACAGCTGTCTGTCGAGAGCATAAGAGAAGAACCGTGAGCTGTGGGAGACTCAAGTGCAAATACGCGAGTGTTATTCTGTTATTATATGCACAGTGTTATTCTGAGCAGTCTGAAACTGCTGCAGAATCATTTCCAAAGTGTTAAATACTCTGAGTCACACTTGGATCTTACTATTAAAAATTCTCCTTTGAAGTCAGTGAAATTTGTGATGGTTTCAGTATTTGAGGGTTTGCCTCCAAGATAACAGTTGTTCTCCATGGTTATTGTTACAAAAGTATTTAATATTAAATCTTACATAAAAATATACCAGCAGGACTTTTGACCTAAGAAAATCTGAACAAGAAGCATGTGATCATTGAAACATTGAATAATTTTAGAGAGGGATAGCAATGTGCCTTTGTAGAGAAATACACTTCTTACCTTCTTCAACTTTGTATTTGGATGCATGAGAATTGTTATGAGGACATTCAAGTCCCATTTCTGCTGTGTTCGAAGGACACAGTTGCGCTGCACACTCATATTCCAACCCTATATAGCAGTTATACATGGATACTACATGGGCTTGCTTTGAAAACCAAGAAGTTCAGCAAAAAAATCACTCTTAAGAAGAAATACTTCAGTCCAACTTTTTCCAAGAGTGTAAGGAACTGGAAATATTAAAAAAACAAAAACAAAAAACCCACTTTAAATTAGCTTTTTGCCTGCAAAAGACATAATTCTAAGGTTAAGAGAAATTTATATGAATTGATTACCTGATTTATCTGCATATTTATGTACTCATCAGATAAACTCCACTTCAGGAAAGTACTGAAAGTTAAACATGAGGTTAAGCAGGAAGTAACACTTATTTTAAGACAGCCAATAACTTGATGCAAGATGAGCATATGTTGAAGTATTGTTCATTTCAGATTGTGCTTGCTCTTCTTGGAGTTCTCCTGGCTCCGACCCTTGCCAATGAGGTAAGTATAGAGCAATGATTCACTGCTGCCACAAGAACTGATGGGTTTTATTTGAGACATCTGAAAAATACATTTCTGAAGATGAAGCTGTGTTCTGAAATCTAACAGCATAAGAAAATATTTAAATATCAGTTGCTAGATATGAAATCAGCAACAAATTCTGATTTTGAGATTAACATAAATAGTTTTAAGTATTTATGAATGCAGTAAGGTCGCACGAAGGATCTGATCAGAAAATACAGCAAAATACTGCAAATTATTGCAAATTCCTCCTGCAAAATGGAAGGACAATAAGGAATTATTACATTTTTCCAGCAACTTTTTTTCTTTCTAGTTGCTCTCAGGATATCAAGTTTAGCTTTTAACTTTAAAGGAAATCATCCAGTGTTTAAATGCTTTCTTCCCAACTTTTCTACCTGGTCTGATACTCTATAAAAGGGAGCAGGGAGGAAACGGTGTAGTAATATTGTTGAAGTCTCCCTGACTTCACAGAGTGGATGCCATTAGATACACATGGAAAAATGTCTTGCTAAATTCTGAGTGTAAGGTTTCATGTGAAAGTACTAAGGCCTTTGCAGTGCTGAGACAGGAATTTATCTTCTTTTTATTCTGACCTTTAAGAGCAATTATTTTCCAAAGTATTGTTACCAGAACAGCAATGTGAAACACCTCTGAGAATCTCCAAACCTTAATCCTCACTATCTTTTTTTTTTTTTTCCAAAAAACAGAACAACAGGAGGACCAATGGTGAAGGTCCACACCTTCCACCCCATGATGAAGGTCCACGCCGTCCACCCGCTGGTGAAAATCTGCTCCTTCCATCCCGTGGAGAAGGTCCACACAATCCACCCCGTGATGAAAGTCCACGTCATCCACCCCTTGGAGAAAATCCACACTATCTAATGCATCATGGAAATCCATACCGTCCACCCCGTGGTGGAATTCCACACCGTCCACACCGCCCTTATTTTGGCAATCGTGGTTTTGCCTTCAGGCTACCTGAGGGCTCTAATAACTGGAAAACTGTCTGGGATGCCAAGACTGTAAGTGGCTGCCCCCGTGGCTCAAGCACCTTTTTGGCTTCTACCTTGAAGGATCATGATGTGAGCTGTTTTTGCGTAGACACTGGTGTTACTTGGTTGGTCTCTTCTTGATTAAGGTGTAAGATAGTTGATGTAAGAACAAGCAGACCAAGACAATCTGTGGGGACAACCAACCAAGTAATCAAGTTGCACAACTGCTCCATGACTTTAGTAAAGAACATATAAAGCTGTAAATCTGCTTCTTCTCATGCCGCTGAAAAAATCCAAATTGGCACTTCAGGTTAGCACTGGAAATGAACCAAATGTTTTTCAGAAACACCTAAGCTTCAGCAAGATCATGAAGTTTTAGAGGTGATGCTTTAAAAATGCTCTCATTTAATCATTTTATAATTTCTGCTGCTCTGATTTTCATATGGCCTAGATAATATTACATCACATACATGTGGCATTGCCAGTTAGGGCAATTTACTTAACTTTTTGTCAAAGTCCATCATTAGCCACCATAATTTACCTAGGCAATATAACTGATAAACATTTTCCTTCCCTATGATTAAGTGCACTATATAAATCCTTCTGTTTGTGTGGGGTATTCTTGTCATTGTTCTTTAATAGTCTTTCACTTCTTTGCAACTATAGAAATACTTTTGTTGCTGTTGGTTTTAACTGTTTGCTTTCTTAATAGGGCTTCATTGCAACCAAGGTACTGGGAAAAAACACCTGCATCATTAGCAAAGCTGACACAGGATTTAATGGATTTGAGGTAAGCTGGTGAATGAAAGTGCTGAGAAAGTTAATGAACAGGATAATCAGTCCTGGGGAATGGTTAGTGGGCACCATGGGGATGGGAGGGCAATTGGACTAGATGATCTTTGAGGTCTTTTCCAGCCTTAATGGTTCCATGACTCTATTATTCTGTATCAATATAAATGAGAAAAGGATTCATAAAGCAAATTTTCTCAGCAGGGCTGAGTTGCTATCGGTACCTCAAAAGTTGCATAAAGTTAAATAAATAGGAGGTGAATAAACTCCTCTGCATTATGAAACCGTGGATTTGGAACTCCAATTTTCTTTTCCTAAATGCTGTATTCTGGCTTTGTCTCTTTGATACCAGGGAGCTAGCGCTGGGTACCTTCCACCCATAGAGCACCGTTACGTGATTTCAAATGACAGACTCCTGAACCTGTACCCATATGGACCACGCATTGAAAGACTGTGCAGAGGAATTCCAACTTACTTTGCTTTCCCATCTCCTGGTGAGTATACCGGTAACTAGCACTTTGTATACCAAAATAAGCACTAATAAGACTTTTGTCCAAGATGACTGCACTAGCAGTTGCTTGTAGTATACATCTAGAAAGAAGCAACCCAATTTTTAGATTGGGATTTTGTTGAGTTTTTAACAGTTCTGGTGGTAGAACGTAATAATAGAAAAATGTCACCTACATTGTTCTCCTGTTTCCTCAGTTCAAATTTAATCAGCTTTTTTCTTTTCTTTTAGGGTCAAACTTCTCAGAGGATGATACCTCATGCTTCAGAAATGTGTTCAGAAATATGAAGCTCACTTACTGCGGTTTCTAAATTTCTCCTACTCAAATTTTGAGGAAGAAAATACACAGATCCGTGTACACATGAGGAAGCCTTTTTTTCCATGATGATCTTATCTTGATGACGATGTCAATCACATATCTGTCTTCTGCTGTTTGTGGGCATATTTTCTTTCAGTAAAATGCATCATCAACTTCCACTGGTCTGTGTTTTTATTGACTCTTTTAAAATGCAGAAGCAACACCAAAGTCAATTTGCTAAACTGCCACTCCTAAAACTTTCAGTTTGGGCACTTAAATCTGATCTTGTAGTATCTTCCAAAGAGATCTGAAATTAAGAAAAATTCCGTCACTGCTAAAAGCAAGTGGTGTTAACCGCTGCATAACCATATCAGAAAGAATTAAGTCCATATGAATAAAAACAAGCACATTTGTGAATCATTTTGATTTCAACTTCTTGCTAAAATTCTAAGTTATACTGTGTTTTAGAAGAAAAAATATAAGAAGCCCTGCAGTGCATTACAGCCAAATGCAAATGCGGAAAGCAAGCTTTCAGTAACAGAATCATTAAGTGAAATGCACTTTGTAGTTGGATATAGGTATTATTTCCCAATGTTGCACAAATATTTAACATAGGAAACAAAAAACACACCCTAATCAAACACAAGTGCAGGTGGACATGTTAGAGCTGAGTTGTAGTTAGGCCAAAACTAAGGCAAAATGGCTGGAACTCATTTCTTCCATGGATTTGAAAGGACTGGTTCACTGACTGGGGCTGGCTGGAGGATATCAGATCTTCATCTCAGCTCCTTTCTCAGTTGCTCTTTTCCTGGAGTTTTGGAAGGAGTTAACCTATGAGGTGCATAGAAGTCAATGGTTACCCGAAGTCAAGGATACAACAGCCTTTCGTGAACAGCAGAATGTAAAATGAAATCAAAACCCAAGCTTGTCTGTCTTTACCTCAAAATTTTAGCACCTCCAAACAAAAGTAACTACGTGGCTGCAGTATTTTAACAAAACTCCTGACCCACTTGCTGGTGGTTTCTTCTCTTTTTCCAGCTTTACCCTTCATTTTTCCTGAGATAAAACAGACCTTCTACTTATCCAATAGCTTGTCACTGGGAAATGTCTTTTGAGGGGCCTGCTAGCCCCTGTGACAGATAATATCGCCCAATAAGGGACAGTGCTGCTCCACTACTGCCTCCAGTTAAGGTCAAAATTTCAACCAGAGGGCACAAAACATAGGCAGCAAGGTTCAGCTTTTGCCTACGCCACTTTAACTACACACACACAGATTCCAATTATTGTATTATTAAACACTGCAACGTGAGACTGCAATAGTACCAGTCCTAAGATGAACCCCTGGGAACACCACTTCTCACCACCTCCACTTGGATATAGGTCCACGGACCACAGCCCCTCTGGCTATAATCATCCAACCAACTCTTAGCCACCTAACAGTCTGGCCTTCAAATCCATATTTCTGCAATTTACAGATAAGAACGTGGTGTGGAACATATCAAAGGCCTTGTACAAGTTCAGGTAAATGACATCAGTTGCCTTCCCTTTGTCCATCAACACCATCACTCCATCACAGAAGGCCACCGGGTGGGTCAGGCAACAAGTCAGTTCTCCCTCCTCATTTATCAGGGGGTGTACACTCTCCTTTGCATGTCTCTTCTCGCCAACAGAACTAAAGAACTCCATCTCATTATTTTTCATATCTCTTGATAAGTTCAGCTCCATCTGTGCCTTGGTTTTCCTGATCCCATCTCTGCAGCTCTCTTTTTCTCCTGTCACACAGCAGGCATAATACAAAGATCCAGTTGAACATTTTTTTTTTCCAAATGGGGAAAAGGTTCAAAATCATGATTTGAGTATAATTTAAAAGTCATAAAATAATCTATTAAATAGATCTGAATAAAATCCAGGACATTGGTAGAAACCAATTTGTGCAAGTGAATCAGAAAATCCCCTAAAATATGCAGGCTTGCCTCAGTTGGGCCAGAATTTGGTCTAATATTGCTTTTGCAGCACAGATTAGAAGAGATTTAGAGAGAGAGAAAAGAAATTCCCTCCGTTTTTGAAAAATGTGCTCTATTGCAGTCGGACAACTTCAGACTCTTTGCAGTGTTTCTCTGGTAGAGACTCAGACTGCATTGATGGCGTGTAAAATCAAACTGAGCAACTTGAGAGTAAAATCAATTGTCCTTGAGTGAATCTTCTCCTCTTCACAATAAACTTAATTCACCATGGAAGATAAGCTGTGGCAAGGCAAAAAAAGCTGTTGTTGCTACCTACAATAATAGAGACACTCATAGACTTGCACCTGTATGTTATAATCCAGATGAAATTTTATTGAAAAACCATTTTCAGAGGCAATGCTGCACTTAGGTTGTATATCCTTGTGAAGCTGTGGTTCTATGGTAAAGTCCAGTATGTTTTGGAGGGCTCAAAGGCTCTAACCTACGTGTATTTTCTCTAATGTGAGGATATTTTATTATGACCTTAGATTATCTCTGGTCTCAAGTTTGAAGTAAATTTTCAAATTAGATAGCAAATATGTCAGAAAGTTATCGCAAAACACATTTCCTTTTTCACTGCAAATGGATTCTTATCTGATAATTTTGTCAGACTGACAGTTCAGAATTTGCATAACTATAACCCCTGTTTTTATGAAGCAGGAAATGGCAGGAAATAATGTCTAATGACACAAAGACTTGGATACAAATTACTGGATAATTTTCTTTCCATACTTAATCATTCCATGCCTGATGCTGAGTCTAGTGTATATAAGGTGGATGGTTTGCCTTGTTCGTTCCATCTGCACTTGCATCTGCTCTGCAGTCAAGATGAAATTCACTGTGAGTATGCAAGCTTTTTTCTTCTTCTATACTAAAACTCAAAGCTATTGCCTTATAAATGCCTTTGCTCATTTATAGTCAAAAGTTACTCTCCAGGGAGGTTTCACTCATCCAGGGGTTGCATTTTAGACTGTATTAGACTAAACAGATGAAGGGATAAGGATCTCTGTAAAGGCACTATTCCATCTCACAAATCCTAGATCAGAGCCCATTTTTACCAATGGGCTTTTTGCAATGTGGAGCACTATGCTATAGATCAAACCATGATGCATGAGCAGAGGAAATTTAAATTCTCTCTCCTCTCTCTTGTAAAATGTCTGTGCATTGTATCAGTGCTGTACTGATCTCTGTAGCAACTTCAGATTCTGATCTTAAAAGTACAGATTACCAGTATGCATTATTCAAGCATAAAACAAGAGTGAGTCACTTCAGGGGGCAACTGTAAAACCAATGGAGAAGCAACAGATATCCAAGGAGTACATCTCAACTTCAGATTAGGAAAAAGGATTCCCATTACAAGATCTGTCAGCCAGACTTGCAGTTACATTTTTATGCCTTCAATGTTCCTTACAGATTGTTGCTACCGTCCTTTTTGGACTTGTGCTGACTCCAGCTCTTTCTCAGCTCCAAGTGAGTATAGTGACCAAGTTATACATCGATGCTCTGCTTCTACATTCCCTACTTCCTAAATTTTCCCCCTCTAGAGGAAAAGAATCTACATCTTTTTCATGCACAAAACCCTGAAACCATTTCTCAACCACTGTAAAATTATAAATTGCAAGATTATTCATTGAATAAACTAAAATAATTCTCAGAGCAACTACAGAATGCTATGGCCTTACTCTTTTGCCACTTTGAAAACACAGTGGTGAATGAAGGCACTCCTTCAGTGCATGGGCCAGTATTTGTTATGTTACAGTGATGATTTTCTAAATCCCTGGGGTCATAACTGACTAAACCTAGGAAGTATAAAAATGTTTTTATTTATTTATTTGTTTATTTTTTGCTAGTTTCAGAATGTGAAAGTAAATAGGAATTTCTACCCTCAAACAATCACCGTCAACGTTGGCCTCGGCTTCCAAACTCTGACCCTCAATAGCAACAACCTTGTGGCAATCATTGAGGCACAGTCTGCTGAGAACCCATGGACATCTGTTTGGAACTACGAAACTGTGAGTGGCAAGGAGCATGCTTTTTCAGAACATTTACAAGGAGTCTAGCTCCTATAAAGCCCAGGGAGATGGTGTTGTCAGCATCCCTGGAGGTATTCAAGAACCACTGAGATGTGGCACTTGCAGACATGGTTTAATGGCCATTGTGGGGATTAAGTAATGGTTGGATATGGTGATCTTAGAGCTTTTTCCAACCTTAATGATTCTGAGAGTGGGCACGGTGGTGATGGGTTGGTGGTTGGACTGGAAGATGTCTTAGAGATCTTTTCCAACCTTAATGACTCTAAGATTCCATGAAAGCTGACCAAAATGTTCTTATCATCTAAAATCTAAGTTTGGGGACAAAAACTCTCTATGTTTATTACTTTGATTTTCAGTACAGGTCTCTATGATTTGAAAGCTGAATCCCTGAGTTACAACTCTTTTTTTTACAGGGTTACATTGCAACCAAACTTGCACAAGAGGGAGTCTGCTACATTTCTCCAATGAACAGAGTCCTGATGCCTACTTTTAACTCAATTGCTGTCCTTGCTGAAGAGACTAATGTAAGATCCAAAGGGGTAACTACTTTCCAGACTTTCCCAAAAGAACTGACCATAATAGCACAAGCATTCAGCTTACTAGCCTTTTATAGACACAAACTCTTTTTAAAGTGTGAGAGCTGAAACTTTCTGAAAAAAAATCCAGCATTTAAAGGGCAATAATGGGTGGGAAAAGGGGATAGTTATATTCCAGACTTAAGGAAAACCATTCAACTCTATCTATAGTTCCAGTCTTGCTTTCAGTAAGGTGGATCTTTGTGCTCTCTGAAGCTTATCTCAACTTGCTTACCAGCAAGAAGGAAATGTATTTGAGAGGACTTCCAGGAGCCCTTTGATAAAATTCCACTATCATTTTGGAAGTATATATCAGTCTCAGTCATCCCTGGCTAAGCGTGTCTATACTCTGGAGTTCATCAAGCTGTTTCTTAACAGAATGCTTTCTCCTTCTTAGAGGTTTTTGGAAAAGGTATGGTGTCTTTTCGAAGGAAAAAGAGTAGATTCATTCTCTTCCCACCCCCAGCCCCCTCCTCCCCATCTACATGTCCTCTGAAAAATACACAGAGGTTGCTAGGAAGCAATTGGTTTTAGGAAACTTTCAGAGTCATTATTTTTGGATAGCAAGATCCAGAAATAGTTAATTCTGACTCATTTTAAAACAAAATTGTTTTATCATTATGGAACATTGCTTTCTGGGTGCGATCAATCAGACTTCCATTCTCCTTTAGGGCATGCTTTCAAACTATTTCAGTATATCAGCCAATGGTTTCTATTGCCCTCCTTTGCTCCAGATTTAGAAAATGTAATTGGTTTCTTCTCCTTCCGCTCTTCAAGTTATGTCCCAAGTACTTCTATGGTGAGAGATCTACAATTGACTGAGGAAACACTTTTGTACACTTTTAGTAGAACAGCAAGCACATAGTAATTGCTCCAGAAACATTAATGCACAAAATTAAATGGATCAAGGCATTGATCTTGCTAAATTATGTTATTTGATGTTTAGAATGTGAAAGGAGAGGCTGTGCTTTCAAACACAGTCAGATACGTCGTCTCCAGAAGACCAGCTCTTGAGCTCAGGGCTTATGGAAATGATATCTTCGCTCTCTGCAGAGGACTCCCATCCTTCATTGCTTTCGAAGAGGGACAGCAGGAGGGTGGTAAGTGTGATTATAGGAATTATAATCTAAACAGGTGATTTTGTTTCCTTTGTCAATACACTATTTCTGTTGTTAACACTGAAGTTAGACACAAGCCTCGAACTTCAGGACTTGCATGGAGGGCTCAGGATTGGAAAAATGTTACAAGCTCCAACTAAATGATCTGATCCATACTAACAATATGGAGTATAATAGTGTCCCTTAATGCTAGAAAATGTAGATTATTAAATAACATGCCTTTGGATTCCCTTGTTTGAGTTATGCAGTGGACTCAAAAGAATCTTCCTCTCTTAGGCTTAAATTATTTCTATAGCAACAGTGATGACAAAACATTGCTTAATCAGAGGTAAAGTGCAAGCTATTGCTATGCAGACAAGTATAAACCATTATCTGTCTTGCTGTTGGTGCCATAATCAGGGTTTGATGACTTACAGTACTATCTTGAAAATTAACTCCTGGTATTTTTTTTTCCCTTCTTCTAGGAAACCAGATTTTCTACAACCAGAACGCATGCTTGAGACTTGATGTCCTGAATCTTTTGGGCATTGACTACTGCCGTGCTGGCAAAATTTGAGCACCACACCTTTCTTGAACCTAGTAACAACGCCCAGTAGCTGAACAAAGCCATCCCTGATGCTATTCTTCCCTGACATCATGTCTTTTGAGAGTTTTGTTCTTCATGATTCAGATGTTGTAAGAGATCATTTGGTGATAGTATCTTCCAAATAAACACTTTTAGCATGAATAAACCATGTCTGTTTTCTCATTGCTATGCTTTTTTTTCCAAAAAATAATGAACACCAAAGTGTAGAATGGTTTGACTTGGAAGGGCCTTTAAATGTTGTCTATTTCCAAAACCCTTGCCATGGGCAGAAACGTACATGGAGGCTTCACACCAGGGAACCACAGAATTGTAGTGGTTGGAAGGGACCTCTAGAGATCATCTAGTCCAATCCTCCTGCCAAAACAGCTCTCTAACCAGCCTGCCCAGGCAGGTGCCCAGGAAGGTCTTGAACATCTCCAGAGAAGGAGACTCTACAACCTCTCTGGACAGCCTGCTCCAGTGTTGTCACCTGCACTGTGAAGAAATTCTTACACAAAATTGTGCAGAACTTCCTATGCTTCAGTTTGTGGCTATTTCCCCTTGTCCTATCACCACACACCGCTGAGAAGAGTCTGGCCTCATCCCTTTGCCTACAACACCTTAGATACCTATAGACATGGATCAGATCCCCTTTGACTCTTCTTTTCTCAAGGCTGAACAGACTCAGGTAGCTCAAGTGAGTAGCTCAACACCACCAATCTGCAGTTCTCTATGTCCTTCTTTTTTCCCTTTGAAAAAAGGATGTTACATTTCCCCTTTTCCAGTCACTGGGAACAACACCTCAGTGCAGCCTCTTTTCAAATAAGATGAACAGCTTTGCTACTCCATCTGCTTGTTCCTTCAGGACCCTGCTTGCATCTCATCAGGTCCCACAGACTGTTTACTTGCACGTTACTGAGATGGTCTGAAACCTAATCACCAGTAGTGGGTGGGTCTTCATCCCCTGAGCTCCTTCCTTGAGATCTGTGACTTCAGAAGTATGGAAAGAACAACTGACAGTCTGAGGCAAAGTCTGAGGCAAAACTTTTGAGTACTTCATCCTGCTCCATGGCAGCTGAACAAGATCCCCCTGTCTCACTCATCGAATGGGTCAGTTCTTTTTATCTTCTTTTTCTGCCTTGTGTACTTGTAGAAACTGCTATTCTCTACATCTCTAACCAAGCTCAGCTCCAGCTGTGCCTTGCTTTTCCTGATTTCATCCCAACACTCCCAGGTCACAACCATATAACCTTCCTACATACCCACTAATCATGGGAACATCCTCATGGTTCTTGAATAACACCAGAGATAGTGACTCAGCCTCCTCCAACACAGTATTTGACTACAGTGTGCTCAGAAAGGTACTGCAGCTGCTAAATGTTGCTTAAAAGTTGGAAGGATATATGTGTATCACCATTTCTTATCAGGATGATCATATTCTCTCTCTATACATCACTTTGAAAAGAGCGGGTCAGACTGCAAGCCCATCACTGCAGCAGGACTCCATTTCACATAATCCTATGGGATTTATAGTTTGTAAGCATGGATTATGCGTTCTGTGCAACTTTGCTCCCTCCTGCTGGGCATGTGTGAATATCCTTTTTCCCTAAAACCAGAGGAAGCTGAGCTGCAGAGAAAACTAGTACTGATTTAAATTAACAGTACTTTGTTATTGCTGTTTACACATTCACGTGGTCAAATCAGGGTTAGACATGTTTCTAGGTAGTCAACAGTAAATTAGTTAGGCTTGTTTCATGATTTAATTAAGGTTAATTCATAACACTGTCTAATTTTAATATCAAAATCAGCATACTGATAAGGAGAATACTGAGTTTGCATTCTTGCTAGTTACAAGGTATGGGAATCCTGTGTTGTGGATGGAGTTCGTCATTAAAGCACGTAAAGATTTCAGCCTCAAGATCTCAGAAGACTTTTTATTGGAGCTAATCCACTTGAGAAGGGAGGCTTCAGCCACCTGATCCTCAGAAATGCCAAAATCCAGAAGGCCATGACCGTTTCTTCAATATTTGGTCCAATTCCAGGATTGCAGAGACCTGGGCTGACTATTAATACTTCACAAGCAATATATTTATCTACAGAGCTTTGTATTCCTCAGATGCAAAGAATTAACAGCTCCTGATAAGAAAGCAATGCAAAGAACTCTAACAACCAGAAGAAAAACCCAATCCAGTATTACAGCAGAGACAAGTAAGTTTAAAGCAGGCTGAAGTCAAATTAAAGCGAGAGAGCAGAGAGATCTGATTCCCTTGAAAAGTCAGAGCAATCGAAGGAAGAAAAAAAAAAAAAAACAACTCTTGGCCACTGGGTGTCAGCCTTGTTATAGAATGACAGGGTCATTAAGATTCTAGTTCAACCGTCCACCCACCAGTACTGCCCACTAAACGTGTCCCTAAGAGGATATACAGTGTAAGTGAAAAGACACTCCCCTCCTTACCCAGAGGGGTCTCTTGTCCTATAGCACATGAGACGAGGAGGACTTTCCCTGAACCGTACTGATGCTGTAGCAGAAATCACAGTGTATCACCTCACAAACAGCTGTTTACGTCTGAATCCTCTCTTTCTGGCTTATTTTCAAGCTCTGTGGGGCTTTCTGTCTGCCTGAATGCACAGCTACACAGGGAACCTGATCTGCATCATTTCTTTCCTCCTGATAGATTCAGGCTAGAATTATTTTCTTGAGCACAGTATTTTTATTTCATTCTAAATTCTTACTTATTTGTTCATTTTGGAGTCAGGGACAAATAAGAGGGAATTATAGAATGGCTTGGGTTGGAAGGGACCTCAAAGACCATCTAGTTCCAATCCCAACTAAAAAGAAACAAAATACCCTCTTCTCTTGAAAGCATTTAAGAGGGAAGGATGGGTGCTCCCACTCCTGAGACCTCCACTGTAGCTCTCATCTGCATTGAGGGTTGGTTTGAAGCAACTCCAAGCAGTGTTGCTTTGGAGTTGTCTTGCAACGTTTTGGTGCTGTTTTTGGAAGAAGGCTGAGAAGATGAATCTCCTGGCAAGGTCTGCAGGAAGAGGGAGGGTTCAGCCCCTGGTGCCTGGAGCAAGCTTGTTAAGGATAGCAGAGGAAAGCATGGTCATAAGCATGGGATTTCTCAAGACTGAGAAAACACAAAGGATGAATTCAGGTGTAGTTTCTCTGTGACTTCTGCTACATTGCATCAGGTTTTAAGCCTTTATCCCTCTAACTCAGCTATTGGCATTGCGTGAGTGCTGTCAGCAATCTGCTTATACATTCCTACTCCAAACCTCGTAGCGTGCACTACGTGTGCTCAGTGCAGCGATGATGTCTTTTCCATCCAGAAACTTCAGTCACGTTGAGTTTTCGCCAGTAGGTGGCATTCTCTGAGCTGCTTTTTTTATTATTTTTTTCTTTCTTTTTTTTTTTTTTTTTTTTGCTAAGGAAATATAAAACTTAGCATCTTAAATAATAACAATAATAATTAAGGGTGGGGAGGGGGTCAGACCCTCCCTGTCTTTGCTGAAGTCTGTGATAAAGCAAGATCTCTGCTCCTGTTGGGAAGCGACGGTGGTGCTTTCAAAGTAAGGGAGAGTGAGGGTCAAAGTCCCTTTAAAAAAAAAAAAAAGTGAAATACAGTATTGTGCATCTTGAAATCTGAAACCAAGAAACAGAAGTGCAAGGCAAACAAGGGGGGAAGCCTTGCAAATCCTGAGGACAGCTGTTGCAAGTGGAGTTTTAAGGAGTAAAATACCTGTCTATGCATTTAAAGGGTATTGAATGGCTTTTGGGGAGAAGGCTGTGAAATAAAGGAGATTAAAGGAAGACATTTTTTTTTCTCTCGTCTTCTCTGGATACAATGGCCATTGCAAAGCAAAGCATCTCCAGATTTGGCTTCAAGTGGTTCTTCTTCGCAACTTTTCTTCTGGTGTGTGATGGACACAGTGGGAAGAGAGAGAATGGGGGTCCTGCCTGCTATGGAGGATTTGATTTGTACTTCATTCTGGACAAGTAAGTCAGTTCTATCCTTCTGTTTCAGAGCAATCTTTCTCTTGGTGTGAACTGGAGCACCATATGCTGGGGTTTTCTTTGGTTATGGAGAAGTCACTTTGTCCCTTGGGGGCTGTGAGACTCTACTGTAGTGGTGATAACTTTGGTGGGTGTAGCTTTGTGTGCTTTGAATTTCAAATGAGTATAAAAATTTTGTCGCGGTTGATATCAAACCTTTCCTCTGTGCTTGGGATGAAGAGTAGGACCCCATTCACACTGATTTCCCCAGCAGTGATAGCTGAGCACTCTGGGGAGATGGTACTGCAAGCACTAATTCTGCAGCTGAAAGCGTGGAGAATATGCTTTCTTGCCTGGTGATCTGTTGCTGCCCCATTCGTCCTTGTCCAAGCAGGTAAACACAAGGCTCTGAGAAGTGGCAGCCTTCTTTAAAAGTGTCCAGTTTTGACCATTCTGATGGAAAACAGCAAGACTGCTTTATATAGAAAGAGAACTTTATTTTTTCTCTGGGCTGAGTCACATTTTCTTTGTTTCCTGTTAATCAAATGCATATTTTGACTGCTTAACTGTTTGTGATGGAGATAACTGCCCACTCACTTCTTTATCACGAATTCTGATCTGGATGTGGTAACTGTGCCTATCTAGGAGCATCATGAAATAGATAAGAGCTGAGCTTTGGAAAGCATCCCATTGAAGCAATGCAGCAAACTAAATAAAAGTGTTAAAAGAACTGGTTAAAACGATTTTGGTAAATTCCTTAATTAAGAGTAGTTACTTTGAACCTCACATTTGGAAATACTGGAGCAATATGTGCCAGAGCCATAGCACTGGCATTTTTAACCATAAATTTCAGAGACAGGAAAGTATTTTGAGTTGCCAGGAGCTCTCTGTCTGATTCTCAGATGTTTTGCAGTAGCAGCCACATTCCATTTGTATAAATTACTTGGAATTACATAACGCTTTATTAGAGAATACTGGGTAAAATGTAAGACTGAGATGAGTAAGCTGGGTATGTTATTGTGTCAGTTGTCCCAATGCTCCAGGGGAAAGATTTTTATTTTTGTTTTACTTGATTCAGTGGAGAGATCCTCTTGTCTATTGCATTGTGCTGCTTTGGCCATTCTGCATATAACTGAAATAATTCATAGAATCATAGAGTTGAGTTGGAAGGGACCCTAAAGGGTCATCTACTTCAAATCTCCTGCAGTGACCAGGGACACCTACAGCTCCTATTGCTACATCTGAAAAACAAAGAATGATTTGCACTGCTGACAGCTTTTGCAAGCTGAGTTCTGGAAGTTGAGGCAGAACGGGAGGTTTTATTCAATCTGATGGATGCACTCTGTAATAGTTTTGAGCTATTATTTCAAGCTCTGTGCTGTCCTTTTGCTGAAGTAATGACTTTCTAGGCTTGCTCAAGGAAATTTATGTGGAAATACAAAGCTTGACGCAAACTTTAGGTATGCAGGCTCAAAGTACTCAGTGTGTATATCAAGGTATCAAAAAAATCCTGCTTAATCAGTGGTAGGTTTCCTATTTAGGGTGCAGAAATGGACAGAATCTGGTATGAAGTCCATTGGTGTAAAAAGTGCATTGGTCTCCAGTGGAATTTGGAGGAGTCAATGGTGTTCAGCTGTTGGTATGTATTGTATTTTGTATACTGCGTTCTGTAGTCTCTGAGGTGGCCAAGGAGAGACTTAGAGTTGTGCAGGAGGTGATCCCAAGGGAACTTAAAGATCATCAAACTCCAGCTCATAAGCATTCATATTTAGCTTGGATTTTTCACTTTCTAGCTTAGAGAATGTCTTCAAAGATGTTGCTGAAGTCTTGAATAACTATAGAGAGGCAAAATTAGAAATGAAAATAAAGCTGTTCTTATTAGAATTAGCTTTAAAAATAGTGATGATAAAGGTCCTGCAGCAGATTTTGAAACATAAAGCATTAATTGCAATGGTGGAAGAAAGCCATTAAAATATTAAGCAACTTTCTGGGATCAGAGGAGGATAGAACAACAATAAACACAGCGCTGGAACTCGCTAGTGCTGGAGCCCTCTCCTGACCCTTTGCCTCAGTGCCTGGCTAGATTTAGAGACTACTGAAATCCATTTAGCACCCTGTATCCTGTCCTTGTCATAGTGCTGGCTCTTGTACCACCAGAACATCTTTAATGTGTGTGTGCATTTGCATGCTTTCATTAAGCCTTCACTGTTGCTTCCTAATCTGTGTGAGTGCTCCTTTTGCATGTAGTCATAGAATTACAGAATCGTTTGAGTTGGAAAGGCCCTTAAGGGCCATCTGGTTCAACTCCTCTGCAATGAACCAGGACATTCGCATCTCAGTCAGAGTGCTCAGAGCCCATTTTGAGTGACCTTGATTGCCTCTGGGGCAGGGCATCCACCATCTCTCTCTGAGCAACTTGAAAGGGTTAAGTCAGTGTTGCACACACAAACACCCAACTTGGTATTCTGAGCTCCATGACAACAGGTTCAGTGAAGGACTTGTGATCACATGAGTTAAGACTGGATCAGACCATTTCCCTTTGGTTATGACTGTAAAAGTAATTAATAAAGTGGGTATGGGGTGTTACAGCTCAAGCTGTAAGCTATTTGGAGTGCAGTTATCTGATACTTGCTACTTTGACTACATCCTGTTTATTATCATACAGGGTGCTGAAACAAATGGCAGAAGATCATAGAATCATGGAATGGTTGGGTTGGAAGGGGCCTTAAAGATCATCCAGTTCCATCCCCTGCCGCAGGCTGGTTGCCCCCCTGTCAGGTCAGGCTGTTGCAGACTCTGTTCATGGCCTTGGGCACCTCCATGATGCCAAACATTTTGCAGCCTGGATGAGTTGAGATAGATAGAATCTTGATTAAGAAAGAAGAATGAAGAAGTAGTGGTACAATGCTGTATTCACTGTAAGTCAAAGGCATTATTTCTTATGCTCCTGATTGTTGCATGTGCGAATAGTAGCATGGAACTATACGCATGTGAAAGAAAACTTGGCTCTAACAGATCCTTGGCAAAATGAAGCAAGCAAGGTTGAGCGGGAATGTCCTCAAGCTGTGCTGTGGGAGGTTTAGGCTGGACATTAATAAAAAACTTCTTCAAAAGAGTGGCCAGGTTGCCCAGGGAGGTGGTTTAGTCACTGTCCCTGTAGGTGTTCCAGAATTGTGGGGATGTGGTGCTGAGGGGCGTAATTTAGTAGACAATATTGACGGTAGCTGGACAGTTAAACTGAATTCTTTTAGATGTCTTTTCCAATGTGTTAACCATTCAACAATTCCAAAATTCTGTTCCTTAGTACAAGTGGTAGAAGGGAGCTGCACTCTGCATGTTACTGTTTGATGTCCCACAGTAATTATAGAATCATAGAGTGGTCCATGGTTGCTTGTTTATTTGTTATGTTTCTCCTGCAAGTCAAGTAAAAATGAATATTCTCAAACTGTTTTGGGTTTGGAGGCTTGCACTGCTCTAAGCTGGACCTCTGTAAACCCTGTAATTGTTTGATGGTAGCTTAGTGGGTTGTCTCACGTGAAGTTCAGCTCAAGATAAAGTGTTTGCATCACCTCACTGACATCTGCGTGCTATCTGGTTTTCCCAGAGTTGTTCCCAAAGTATTTGGAAAGGCAGGGGACTCTTTGGCTCGCGTGTGCTGTTTTTTCAAGTGCTCAGTAAAACAGTGCTGCAAAACTTCTTGGGTCAATGCCACCTTTGACAGCTAGGAGACTTTCTGGAGTTGATCCAAAAGTGGAAGTCTAAGGAGAATTTGGATCAATGTCAGTCTGAATCAGGTGTCTGTACTTACCTCTGTCTGCTGCAGTGCTCGTTGGGTTGGAATTGGGTGATCTTTGAGGTCTCTTCCAACCCAAGGCATTCTGTGAGTTTGTGCCCTTGGCTCTATATTCATCTCTGTTTTGATTTAAAAATACTGCCATGGGTTTGCCTAGAAGGTGCAATGGGAAAAATGGAAATAAGGGGTTTTAAAAGTGTAAGAAAGACAAATTAAGACAGTTTGAGTTGCTACAGCTTTGTGATTACAGTGCATGGGTAGGAGAAATGCACCTGCTGGCCTAGCACATGGCTCCTTTACTCTGGAAACACTGAGCCATGTGGAGTGTCTCTGCCTTGGATTGAATTTAGATGTTCAAAATCCCAGCACAGTTGACCACAGAATGTATCATTCTCTTGTTAAAGGCATAATGGCTTACTTATTCTTAATTTCCACTTATTGGGCTTTTCTCCAGCAAGAGGATTTGGCATTCTCAGTAAAATCTTTTCTTAAATTGCAATTTTACAGCATCAACTTTTCAGTCTCGCAGCACTGACTTGCTGATTATCATCTTTTTCCTTGGGAATATGAAGACATAACAACCTTAAATTTGTCTTTCATTGCCTTGCAGTTAGGCTTTAGGAATATTTCTCCTACTTTAAATTCTTGGCATGCCTTAGGAGAGGCTGCATAAGTGACATGGTCTATCTTTGAGAAAATTTATTTTTTTATCAAAAGATTTCTTCTAAGTACAGTCGGTGTCTAAATACCATCGGTGTCTTATGCCCATTGAGACCTTGGACTGATCTGATAGAGAAATGAACTGCAAGTGGACAGAAAATTGTCCACCTGCAGATGGAAAAAGTTTTGTGCTAAAAGAAAGGATCTGTGGTCAACAGAAGTGTGAGTCTTCATTTTGGGATCCGTTTTTAATCTCTAAGAATAATTGTACGTTATTTCAATTACCCCACTTTGGTGCTTTTGTAACTGAAAGCAGAAACCCTCCTCCACTTGTGGGGTTATGAGTGTAGCAGTGATAACGTAGCTTCCTTATAGGAGAGAAAACCTTCTGCTGCTCTTGAACATCAGGTCATTTCTTTTTGGTGTCATGAGACAAATGAGAAGGCTCCCACTGACCAAACAATTTAGCAAAAGCAAAATGAACACACAAACGCAGACATACAGCACACAAACAGGGTGTGCTGTAGACTGGCACATTACAGAATGGAGCGATTTGTTTTTAAGCTTTGTTCTGGCAAGTGCTGTTTCAAAAAAATGCATGACTTCAGAGCCATGGAAAATGGCAAGAGTTTTAAGTGACGACCTACATACCGTATGTACTCTGTGTCTGGATCTCATTCTCAGGTGCTTTGCAGTAACAGTAATTTTAGTTGATGGCCAACTTTTGTTCAGTGGTTTGTAACGAAGTGGGAGGAATAATTGCATTTGGTCAAAAGTAACCTACATTTCAATGAAAGATGTAGTAAGTGGTTTATGAAGTCTTGACTTCATTGTCTTCTAGAGTCTGATGCAAGCATTGCCACAATGTCAAGTGTTTATTTTATGCCTCACCACGTAAAGACAATA
Organism: Oreortyx pictus; assembly: GCA_036925125.1. NCBI lineage: Eukaryota > Metazoa > Chordata > Aves > Galliformes > Odontophoridae > Oreortyx > Oreortyx pictus. Next base: position 2,398,892 of record JAUPFR010000029.1, read on the forward strand.
AATATCAATTTTTCCAGACCTTTTCTCAGAGATTATTTGGCATTGATGGGACTGGGGTGTGTCATATTCAACATTTCGTAGTTATTCCATGTATTTGAGAGGAATTTGCTTCTGGATTTGAGCTTTGAGTGTCTCCATTCTGTCAGTATACAAACTAGTGCAATTTGGACACAGTTTATTTTTGTTTGAGAGCAAATCCTAGTATAGATCATTCTTCATCTGTTATAAGACATCGATTTTTCTCACTGTCTGTGTTGTTTAATTTATTAAGACCAAAGAGTCATAGAACCATTGGAGCTGGAAGAGTCCTTAAAGGTCATCCAGTCCAACTCCCCTGCAGTGAAGAGGGACACTTATTTGGCCCTCTCTGATACGCATGTGGTTGGAGAACATGTAATGATTGCAAATCTTTGTTTGATAAAAAACACAAGATTTCATGTCTCTTCCCTGAAGACACAAGAAACACAGAAATGTTAGCATTTTCTCGTGACTGAGTCTCCTGTGCTACCTGTTATAGCTACAGAAAGGAAACTGGGGTGTCTGCAAGGTTTTATTTAAAGGGGTGCGATTGGTATCTCTTCAGTGTATAGAGGACCAGTTTTGTTCACTCTTTATCCAGGTGGAGCATATGTGCAAGGCTTCCCATTGTGTGTTCCCATCTATGGCTGCCTTTGGTCCTATGGGGTCATATAGAGAAAGAATGACCTGAGGTATCATGGAGCAAGTGGAGAGGGTGAAGGGTTTTACTGAATGGCTGTAAATGAGAACCAGGTGTGGGGAGAATAGAGAAGAAAATTTATGTGACCTGTACAATGTGGTTTGCATGCTTGCAGTACTTCTAGGAAGTGAAGTAATGGTATTTGCAGCTATACAGGGGTTGTCTGTGCCAGGTGTGTAGAACTTGGTTGAATCTATTTGTGGGTATTCATCTAGATTCTCAGCCCAAAGTTAGAGAAGAGGCAGGTCAGATGCCTTTTCTTTCTGTGAAGTGAAAAAACATTCTCAAATAATCATATTTCTCTTCTCAGGCTGCAGATCAATCAGTTTTTGGAGTTTTCTGTTAAAACTGGAATTGTTTTTCCCCTATAAATATTTCTAATTGTAGTCAATGAATAGAAATAAGTGATGACACATTTTCCAATTCTAGGAAGGATTTTTCTTCCCCCAATATTAATATTCCAATATTCATATAAGGTTTATGCCAGAAGGTGCATTTACTGCTGGAAGATTCTAGTTAATCTCATTTTTTCCTGGTTCTTACAACATGAAGAATAATCCAATCCCATCCAAATCCATAGTTTATTTTCCTGGGAAGCAACACTGGTTTGTGTTTTGCCTTGAGTAGAGCAATGACGGAGTGGGAAACAACAGCCAAAATGTGGACTAAAGGTATCTTACTTCTCATAGTCTCTAGCACAGTGGAAATGCTAGAGAGGCTTAGGAATCTGTTCCTCCAAATGCATTTCATTCCCAGAATACGCTTGAGCTAAAAGCTCTACACAATGGTATGGTAAATGAGTTGGTTGAATTCATCTAATAGACAGTGCAAGGAGATGGGCTTTTACTAACACAGAGATTATTTGTTCAAGGCTGTGCTAAAGGTCTAACATCACTGCCATATGTTATTGTGAAGCATAGCCTCAAACACGTGCACGGAGCATAAATTACTCTTGCTTTTCAAAGTTAAGTAGGAAATGTAATTTACATTTTAATACATTTTAAAAGGAAGAATAAGAATGGCGAGTGTTAAACAAAATACAACGAAATAACTCACTGAGCAGTGTATAACAAAGCATTAGGCTTGGAAAACTACAATAGCAGCAATTAAATATGACCTGTAATCATTATTTACCACAGATCAGGAAGTGTCCTGCATCACTGGAATGAAATATATCATTTTGTGGAACATTTGGCCCGCAAGTTCATAAGGTAAGAAGTACTAGTCTGTAGATAACTGAACAAGGAAGTGTGTCGATGAGCACACTGATTTCCCTCTGGGGAACTCACCTGGTGGAGGCTCTTAATATGTTTCTCATATCAGCCCTTAATTACTTTGGAATTGTTCCTGAACTTCCCTCAGTCCCTGTCCTGTATGACACAGGAGCAGATAATCTAACTGGATCTTTCTCTCCAGCCTGAGTTCCATTGAACAAATTATACTTTTGCAGGCAGGGAACACTCATTGCTTCTGAGCTGGTTGTTTATGGCATATTCCTCAGGGTCTTCCTTGGCTAAGGCTGCCCAGGCCATGGCCCCATTTGCTGCTCAGTCCTGCCTTGTTGAGTTGAAATCTTGGTAGCAATCAGAGCCCTTTGAGATTGATATTACATGAACATTAAGCTGCGGTCTGGACCACAAAAATCACTTCCGTTGTCTCTCTTTTTCTAGCCCTCAGCTGAGGATGTCCTTTATTGTTTTTTCAACCAGAGGAACGATTCTGATGAGATTAACAGAAGACAGGTAAGATATTTAGAAGTCCTTCTGTGTCTTCCTCCACCTTCCTTGCTCAAAGATCTCCATCTCACAATTAACAACACAGTGACATCTTTGTTCCTTTCAAACGAATTAAATCACCTGCCCATTTCACACACGGCACTCATTCCTGCTAGAATGCCCTAAAGCCTCTTAAAGCAGAAGCTGTCTTCTAAATTTTATCTTTTAAACATCTTTCTTTCAGCAGCTGAGCTTTAAACCCAGAAACTGTTCTAACTGGGAGTCTGCTTTCCAGATATTTTCAGGCTGCTGTCAAAAAAAACAGGGCCTCATTGCCTTTGGAACATCTGTAGGGAGGACTTTTTTTCTGCAAACAAATAAGTAAAACACCCTTCCCATAAAAACAAAGTTGAAAACAGGACGTGATTCCCATTCTCTTGATGTAGAGATGAGAATGACTTCTCAAATGCCTGAAAACAGACAGAGTGTTTAGGATGGATTGCAAGAGTGTGTATTTTTGGCAATGACAGTTTGATTGTCATGTTTTGAAGCATGTTCTTCTTGCTCCCTTGCAGATCCCCAAATTAATCCCAGCAAAATCTATGGGATTGATGTATATATTTTTTTACTTGGCCTTCAAGAAGAGCTTGGTGAGATCCTTTAATCACTATTGCTTCCTCTGTTAGCTTCATTGCCACGTGGAGCAAAGATATATGTAACACATGTGAAGACCATATAAGTCAGCATGTGTTTTACATATTGGATGTCTATGAAATTGCATACCAGAGCAGCTACTATAGAGAAATGAATAGGAAACTGGCCACTTTCCTAAAGAGCAGTCCACACACATACCAACCTTGAAAAATGTCATTAAAACCAGCCAGCCTGAATGTCTCCTGCCACTTACCGCATCAATAAGTTAAAAGAGAATTAACCATCTGTAAGTTGGTGCCAGAGAAAACCTGCTCCTGCCTCTGTCTCTCACCCTGGGAGCGTACCCTGTTGGAGAGATCTCTTGTCTCCTAAGGCTTTAAGCTATGAGGCTTGCTATGTATGTTTCCCATGTGGAAATGTATTTCATATTTACGCAGCTGTCCTAGAAATGTCGACTGGGAACAGGATATTGATATGGTATTAGTCAAAAGCCTGCTGAATTGGAGAACTGCTGGCTTTTTATCAGAGGTCTGAAAAACAAGGGGTGGGCTTCCTTCCAGACCGTTAGCCGACGCCGCTGTTTTAGTAGAGAAGCTGGAAAAGTGGCAAAACTTTCTTAATCTTCCCCATAGCTCCATGTGGTCAATCAGCATGAAGAAGCCCAGATAAGTGGTGGAGTCACTGTCTATGGAGTTATCTAGAAAAGGCTCAATGTGTTTCTGAGGGACGTGGTTAGTGGTCATGGTGGGGATAGACTGATAGTTTGACTCTGTTAGTGGTCTTTTCCAATCTCAGTGACTATAGGCATGATGGTGATGATAGTCCAACCACCAATACATCCCCGCTCTGCCCACTAAACTGTCACTCAGTGCCACATCTACACTTTGTGGACAGTGATTCCATCACCTCCCCAGGCAGCCTGTTCCAATGCCTGATCACTCTTCTGGTGAAGAAATTTTTCCTATTGTCCCACCTGAACCTCCCCTGGCAAAACTTATGGTCATTAACTCTCATCCTATCACTGTTACCTGTGAGAAGAGGCCAACCCTCATCTCACTACAAGCTTCTTTCTCGGAGATGTAGAGAGTAATAACATCTCCCCTGAGCTCTCTCTTCTCCAGACTAAACAATTTCACTTCTTTCAGCCACTACCCACACAGATATACGTCCACTGAATTGGATTTTGTGGGTTTTTGATTAATTTGCGCAGTCAAATCAGCAAGCACAGGTGAGGAATATGAGCCATGTGCAAGTCAGCTGCTCTATTTCTGCAAAAGAGGTTTGACCAGGGCTTCACAGGGAATATCTATTTGGAGAGAAATGTATATGGAGAAGTGGTTGTCATGTCATTCTCTGGGCTGTGGGAATACCCATAAAAAGCACATCTGCTCTATTTTCTACATCCTTAGAAAGGTATCCAGACATTACCTTAGCCTATATAAACATTGAGTTGACTTTTTTTTTCTTGTCTCTATTTGATTCAGCCATGCGTATCTCCACCAGGCTATCAAGTCCTGATACAGTTGATTTCTGGATATAACAATTAATCTGCATTCATTTCAGGGAACAGATACGCCAGGGTCTAGAAGAGCTTCAGAAAGTCCTTCCAGGAGGTGACACATATATGCATGAAGGATTTGAAAGGGTAACTAGATGCATGTTAGTGTGTATTTAAGCTGTGTCTGGGTTGTTAGAGTTGGTTGGGATCTGAGGCCATGACTGTAACCTGTTCACTGTCGTGGACAAACAGTGCTACTCAACAGTTGTTGCCTGTTCTAGTCTTCTCCTATGTATTTTACAAGGTCAGGAGTGTGTCTAAACTCCATTAAGGGAAATCCTGAACTCCTTTCCATTCTGTACTACATGTGCATTTTTGAGGATTGGGAAACTGTTTATTGAAAAACAAAACTGAACACACCTCAAAAGTTGAGGTGACAAAAACAGTAAACAAATTTAAAATTTGAAAGGAAATGGATATTTATACACTGAGTATGTTTCTGGCAGCTTTTTAGTTCTTAATTTTGGAATATTGAAACATTTGTCCTTCTGCCTTGCAAAATACACTTGTGAGTAGTTAAAGCAGGAGATGAAAGCATATGAATTTCTCTTTGCAGTTGGTTTGTTTCTAATTGGAATAGTCAATCTGGAAATGCTGGAAAAAGTATATCAATGGACCTAGGGTGCTTCTAAAGTAGGAAGGTGAATGTGATTTCCAGATGGAGTAGTGGGAGACAATGACTGGCCAGTGGTCCTTTGAGTTAACGACTTAGAAAAAGTTATATGATGAAAGCCACAGGCAAAAAACTTGTTCTGTGAAGCCAATAGGAGGTCATCTGTAGGCTACAATCATGACATCCTCACTGCCATCTTCTCTTTTTTTCTGGTGCATGTGTAGATGCCCACAGGATTATTATTTATTGCTAATAATCTTCTGATTTAATTTCAGGCAAGTGAACAGATTTACTATGAAAATGTTCATGGTGAGAGACTTTCCTGATCCATTAAATGTTTTTCCTTCTTGACCTATACCTTTAATTGATTTGAAATGCAGCTTCGCTGCAAGAAAGGTAGGGGGTGGCTCCTGTTATTACAGGAATTAAGTGCTCTTTAGGGTAGTTGCTCCTGAAGAGGAAAAAAAAGGACAGATAGAGCTTTAAAGGTCCAGAGCTGGAATAAGTGCTTCTCAGGCAAAAGGTGAGAAGCCTGACTGACTGAAGGTACCTGTTGGTGTTAAAACTATATGGTACAGTATGTCCTTTTTGCTTGAGGACTCAGGCACCCATTTCTTCTTCCTTTTGAAACATGAGTACTTGGGGTACTCTTCAGTAAATGTATTTTTTCAGCAAGAAATCAGCACATGCGATATTAAGTGCAGACACTTCCAAAATATTTCTCCTTTCTTCCTTGCAATTAGCATAAAATCTTTCTGCACTGGAAAAGACAAAGAAGAAATAAAACATCTTGGAAACCAAAACACTGGAGACCAGATGTCTGAGTACAAAACCAGCACTAGTGCTTTTACAGGGCCACTCATGAATGAAACAAAGCTTTGGGACAGAGCTATGAAATGCAACTGCAGCAGAATGGAATAAATACCAACAGTAATTCTATTGGGGACTGATAATGTTTTTACATGCTTGTATTACCTATGGCATGTAAACAGAGTGCAGCACAAAAACAGATTGAAGAAGCAGTGTACAACTGGGTCCTCAAGCTGATGTTGGCCCATCTGCTTTATCTTTCCTAGTGCTTTGCCATTAACTTTCAATAAGTGTGCAAGCTCCCACAGACCTCTAATAAGTCTGTTGCCAGAAATATGATTGAATTCTATTTGTCTGCTCCTGAAAATTAATATAAACTTGTAAAAGCTATGTTTAATCATGATATTGAGATATGTTACATAAAGAGAGTGAAGAATATAGGTAATTTTCCTACCATATCTATTTAAATCCCAATTCAGCTTTTCATCACAAGCTGAAACACTCTGGATTTCTTGAATTTACAGCAATAATAAAATCAGGAACTAATAGGTCGGAACACTTTGCTTAATTTTTCTTGCTGTCTGATGTGCTGGTCTGAAATACTCAAATAGCTATGAGAAACTCTGTGTTAAAAATCATTGGCACCTCAAAGGAGTTTGGTCTAAAACTGGTGGTGTAGACAGGTGCCCAAATGGAAAGAGTGTGCAGAAATTCATGTCTTCTGAAAACTGGTTGGCTGAAGGGAATAAGGGCATGGGATTAATGGTAACCATTTCCAGTCTAGTAGCTCATTAGTAAGATGCTTTCTATGCTAATTTAAAAAATGTAACTCAAAACATGGGACTAAAGAAGTTTGTGTATTTAGGTTACAGAACTGCAAGTGTCATCATTGCACTGACAGACGGGGAACTCCATGAAGACTTATTTTTCTACTCTGAGAGGGAGGTAAGTCTTGCACATATTTAGCCAGAGAGAGAGCAAAATGGCTAGTTCTGCTGCTTCAAAGGCAAAAATGTAGAGGAAATATTTTCTCCTAGAGACAAAACTTATTGAATCCTCTAGTGGAATCATAGAATGGCTTGAAATGGTAGAGACTCAAAGGTCATCTAGTTACAACCTCCCTGTTGTGGGCAGGGTTGACAACTTTCGTGTTTTGCAGACATGAATCTTAGAGAGAAAGATTAACAGTAGCAGTATTTCTGACTCATTAAAACTGAGTCTGTTCACATGTTCATAGGAAAGAAGTTCTTTTAACACCTTTTAATTAAAAAAAAGTTCCTGTTCCAATGAATATCATTAAATTACTTCATTCACATTTACAAAAGAAACAGCATTTAGAACTGCTGCTTTTTGAATAGTAAGTTCAACTTCATATACAGGCATGAAAAAAAAATGATGTACTCCCTTGAATACTTAGAAATCATAGAATGGCTTGGGTTGGAATGCACCTCATGGATCATTGTGTTCCAACCCCCCTGCCACAGGCAAGGCAGAATTGGGGAGAGAAGATTTTAAAGCTCTCTTTAGGGCAAGACCTCATTGCTCTTTTTACAGAGAAAGCCTAAATTCACAAGTAAGGTCTTTAAGAAGCCGGCATCCACTTGTGTTCATATCATCCCTTCATTCCTTATTCCAGGCCAATCGGTCACGAGAGCTGGGAGCAACAGTATATTGTGTTGGTGTGAAAGACTTCAATGAAACCCAGGTAAACGAGTGTTCATTGTGTCTACTGAAGTATTTGGCAAATGCATTTGGCACAGGCACAAAATCCAAACTCACTTTCTCTTTCCTCACTGTTGACTGCTTGACAGTCTGAAGTGTCTACCTGATGTGCGTTGGTCTGAGCGCTGATGTGTTTTTAAGCCCCTTCTACCTTCACCTCCCTGTGAGCAGTGTCCCTCTGCCCATGTGCCACAATGATTGTTGTCAACTGTTGGGGAAAAGCAGGGAAAAGGCACAGGAATATCAAGTCCATTTGGCACAAGCTGTAGACAGGAGGTTGTGGGGACTTTGCTTTTTGATGCGTAGTTCCATGAAAGGAAAGGGTTAAAAAATGAATTGTTACGAGGTAGTATCTCAGTTTTGTGGAAAAAAAAAAAATTCATCTCCATTAGTAACTCTAGTATTTTACTGTTTTCCCTTTAACTCAAGACAATGACTTATTTCTAAATGTCATGAAATTCAGTATGTCCATGAATTGTATTGAATGTTTAAATTACCTACAAATGGTCCAGTCTCTTTCCTGACACAAGAGGCAATCCATTAGCAATCCATGTACTTATGGTAGTTGGTTTTTTACTTGCAAATGAATGAGTCTGAAGAACTAACTGTTTGTGTGCTGCCTGATGACTAACTGACCTCATTCCTTGCATTTGTTTTATTTACTTTCACCACTCTGTCAGCTGGCGAGAATTGCTGACAGCAAAGATCACGTCTTTCCTGTGAATGATGGTTTTGAAGCCCTGCAGGGAATCATTGATTCTGTAAGTATTTTAATCATGTATTTGCATGTGTGTGTGTGTGTGTGTGTTAGAATTTGTGTTACCTGATAGTTAAAGATTTGGTCTTCCTATGTTCATCAGGATCCATTGCCGACCAGAAAATCACTCAAATGCTGTGTCCAAAGAAATCTTAACTGGTGCTCATATTGCTACCTCAAGGTTGAGTTTATAAACAGGTCAAAGCAGAGGAAGCATTGAGCCCAGATATTTTAATCTTCATGCATTTTGCTCCTTGGGATGATGCACCAGATTGAATTTAGAGTGCACTTTGGGACCGTCTGTAAAATGGTGGCCACAGTCAGTAAGCACAGACATGTTAGGGCACACTCTATGTGGGAAATGAGAGCACTCTTTGGTCTCTGTATTCCTATCTAATTAGTGTGATTTCTGTCCTGATGGATGTGCTGCACTGCTCACCTGCCCAGAACGTGGGAAAGGATGCTGCTCTGTGTGCCAAACTCCTGAAAAATCTCCTTTCTGCACTCAGTCTCCCAGTGTGTTGTTTATTTTTATCCTCAGACTCGTGTTTCGCAGTTCAGACCGATCAATTGCTGGCATTTCCTTTCAGGACTGGGCACAGCATGTAAGAGCTGGTGCATACGAATGGCTGGAAGGATAGAGAGATGCAGCCTGGATTGACTCCTTTCCTATTCCTTGTGTACAAGTCATGCAAATGGCTCTGTGGTCTGTACTGGCAAACAGTAGAGCCTCATAAGACATCTCTATTTCTAGTTCTTAAGATGTTCAGTGGCCTTATTCTGTTTTAACTCTGACCAGGGCCTCCCTTGCCTGAGCAGGAAAAGCAAGACATTATATTTTCAGATCACTTTCATAGTTTTTCTTTTCCTTTGCTCATAATCATTCTAATTATATTGCTTCCCACAGCTACAGAGAAGGATGGGAAATCCTTTTAGGGACATGTGTTTTGTTCATTTTGATGCAGGCTTTTTTTCAGTTGATATAACACAGACGTAATATATAACTTTCCACTTGAATATGAGGAGGGTAGGTTCACCAGGGGGTCTCAGATTTCTGTGTTTACTGCAGTTACACCCTATCCTGACCACATAATACCATGTGAAAAACGTGCTCCCACAGCACAGGCACAGTTTTCCCTAGTTCTTTTGCATGCAGATGGAATCCCTTGTGTATTGGCTTTCCAGATGCTGTCCAAGCATGGGGCTACAGTCTCAATCAGGTGTTGCATCTCATTTAAGAAAGCAAGAAAACAATAAAAAGCTCTAGTTTGCTTCCCAGGCCTGCATTCCCTTTGCAGCTCTTTTTAATGAATTCCAGAATCAGTCCTGACTCCCTTTACAGTTGTGCTTAAGATAGAGGAAGACTTCAGCCTCTAGGAACTTCAGCTGACAGATGCAAGATTTATCAGCCCTGGAAAGGAGGGCCACAAGAAGCAATTACACAGCAGTGAGTCTGATCTCCTGCTGACAGTGGGGTAGCATTGTCAAATGTGGATCATGCTTTCTCTCATTCCTTCCAGACAGTCTGAATGCCAACACATATCCTATAAAGCAGGTAGTCCCTTGCACTGAAGTGATTGCAATAGGCTGTGTAGAAAGGTGGTGTGTGAAAGAAATGGCAAGAAGGAAATGAACCGCTCTGTAGAAAAATAAAGAGGCTGTAGATTCTTGTTCAAGCCAGAAAGCAAGCTGTCTTGGTCCTTTGTACCTGCAAAGTACCTCTTTCTTGGTGTAAACATAGTATCTATGTTCACAGGAGAGCCTTTTCCTGTTGAAAGAGACATGAGATTTGAAAGCCACGGGCCACTTTAAACTCTCTTGTAAATGCTGGCATAGCAAAGGATGCTCAGCCATGGAAAAAAGGGATTGGTTGGGCTACTAGGTGCTGGCTGATGTAACAGGGAAAGGGAATGTAAGATGATGAGTCTGGGAGAGATTAGTGCTTGAAATCACTCTAGAGATGTGTAGATTTGAGTTTGCCCTGTCCTGCATCAATTTGATGTAAACTGCTCTGTGCTCCTGCTGAGGCAGCCCAACTTTTTCCTCCTCCCCTAGTCCCAGGGAGCAAATCTTTCCTCACCTTCTGCATGTGCAGAGGCTGTGGACTTTGAGGTCTCTCCAAGAGGGTGGGAGCTGGGAGAGGTAGGGCTTGAGGCTGGCTCTCTGCTGGGTCTGCATCTGCTGAGCAAAGCTGTTCAGGGTGGTGGGTCTGCACATGTCTCAGAACGCCCTACCCTTGCTTTCCAGCCAGCCCATGGGAGCCAGCAAGTCTTCAATGAGCAGCTGCAAGGAGACCTGCCCTGTGCTGCTAATGCAGGACTGTATCCCACTGCCTGAGCACCACCAAACTATTTGGACTGTGCTTATATGAACTGAAAATACATCCCCATGCTGAAACATGAGTCTTAAAAGGAGAGCTGAAGGCATTCAGTACACTGTAGGTTTTGGTCCTTCCTCTCCTGTGCGTTCCAACATGACATCTGATTGCTCTAAGTTGAGAAAGAAGTTGAAGAAACTCCAGTAATTTATCGTTTTCCTTTGTACTGTATTTTTCTGTGGAAGAACTTCTACAGATCACAACTTGTCAATTGAAAGCAAACAGAGCAAGTCTGAGAAGGAAAACCTGAAACTCAGCTTCATCTCCTGCTCAACATCTTTGGTAGGAGTGCTGGAGGCAGGGAAACGTGAAGCAGCATGAAGACAGGACAGGTTCTGATCAGTGTGAATTTGAGTGCAGAACACTTTTGAGAACTCCATGTGAACACATCATAGTCCAAGTATGAGAAAATAGACCATCATAGACCAAGTATGAGAAATGATGCTTTTCTGCACTCATCCTGAGCTAGCTGTTCACACATCACCTGCAAATATATATATACGGTGTACAGATGTTAGGGAGGGAGGGATGAAAGTTGTGTGAAGGAGAGATGAAAGTCATTTCATTTGCAAGTCAGAGCCAAAGAGAAAGTCAAAGACTCAAAACTCTTGTATACGAATTCAGCTGAACTACAAAGGAGTTCTGCATCATCTGCTTGAGACACCTGCTTTCCACCCTACCATCTGTACTAGCTTACAGCATGTTGTTGTTGTTGTTTTGGGTTTTTTTGCATGTAACTGAATAGAAATTGTAAATTTCAAACTCAGTCGTGTGTTTTCCTTTTTTTTTTTAATGAAAATATTTATTTCATTTTTCATGCTTTTATTTCCAACTCACTTCCTTCCTCTTTCACTTTATTGCTGAAAGTCTATTAAGAGACAAAATATACATTAAAACATTTTGTTTGGGGGATGCTGAGGGTGAGGGGGACAGAAACTAAAGGGGAATTTGGAAAAATCTGGAAAGAGTCTATTCTTAAATGAGACATTTTTTCAGTGGAGGGGAAAAATAGTGGAGGAAATGTCAAGTCTTAGTGGAGTTTATTAGCCCTGCCTGTCTCTCTGGGAGAAAAATGCTGTATCTTCAGAGAATCAACCAGGAATGAGGAAGGAGTGTGCTGCAGAGGACTGACCCCATGTGGATAGATAGCTACGTGGGGGTACTTTGGAAGAATGTCCTTAGGGTCCTCCCTTTTTTTGTTGTTGCTGTTGTTATATTTCCATTCTCTGCCTTTCAAATTCTTCTGATACTTTTCTGCTCAGCTCTCAGCTGTTGACTTTCTCTATTTTTTTTTTCTTTTTCCCTCCTGACAGTTCCTGTGTAATCTTGTTCCTGCAAATCTTCTTTCTCCTCACTTGTCAGGCTGCCAGCGGTTCAGATGGTTCTGCTTCTCTCCGTCCCTTGGTACCCTATCAGTCTCTACCAGCCTTTCTTCTGAGTACCTCAAACTTTTCTTTTAAAGTTTAAAGAAATAATAATCATAGCTCCATGCAATTAGATATTTGAGGCAAAGCACCATGATTACAGATAAAAAAAAAATAATAATACAACAGATCCTTTCTTACAGTATTTGTTGTGTTGGTTGATTCTCTTTTCTTACAGATGTTTCAGTTTAACATTGGGAAAATAATTTTCATGTTGGATTTGACTCACGATGCTTGGCTGACATTTGCTTGCCTCTTAGAGTTGACCTAAATTTTGATCAGCATTGTGTTGTCCTGGGGCTTCTCAGCCCAGCCCTGAACACCTACCACTCTTGGTTGCTGCTGCTGCTTTCACAGGGGCTCAGAAATGCTGTCACAAGTTTGCTGACAGTGTTCAGTGAAGAAATGGAGCTTTCGGAGGAGGGGAAAGTCTGCTCTTTGCAAATAACAGCCTGAGAAATTCTAACATAGCATGGGAATAAATTGCGTCCAAATCTAGTGTGGTCCTCTGGACTTGAAGGTAGTTTGCCAAGCCTGATGCTGAAGTATTTATGTAAATCATTGCCTACATGTAAAGTGGTTGAAGGCAGTGCCAACTCTTATGAAAAAATACTGCTTAAGTTTCTTGCCAACTTAATCTAAATGGGAACAAGCCCATTTTGAATCAAGAAAGATTATCCAATATCTTCATTTTGCAGTGTTGAGTTAAGCATTTTGATGACAACAAGTGATCTCTCAAGCTTTTTTATTTGTGTACCTAGAGAGAAAAGATTCTCAGATATCTCATGACATTTATTTTCTGTCTTTTAGATTTTGAAGAAGTCCTGTATTGAAATTCTGGCTGCAGAGCCTTCCAGTATATGTGCAGGAGGTAAGTGTAAATGGAGGTTCTATCTGTTGACTCATACACTCCCTCTTTGTGTGACTGTTCTAATTAATTGTGCTATGGACACTGTGGCTTTAGAGTCCTGGTAAACATCTCTACATTCTCCAGAACCCAGACCATTCAGAAGAAAGCTTGAGAACTGTTTTAACGTTTTCCATCTCCTGTGAGCTCCATGTTTTAGAGGGATGTCACTGTGTTAATTTGCTTTTGAAGCCAGTGTGGTGTAATTGATGTGAACCGTAGTTCTCAGTCATGTATTCCAGGTCTTGGTTGACCATTTGTTCCTTTGTCAAAAAAAAAAAAAAAAAAAAAAAGGCTCCAAAACAGTTTTCTGTCTGTCTGGGTGTGATAAATGGCCATTGTTGTGGCACTGATAACAGTGCAGTGATGTTCCATGAGGAACAGTTTTATCATAAATGGTTATCATAGAATTGCTCAGATTGGAAAAGACCTTCAAGATCAAGTCCAACCTCAACCTGACCATGCTACCCTACCTCTAGCAACCCACCGATAAATCATGGTCCCTGACTTTACAAATAGAGCTTTGTCATGCTTATCAAGTGACAAAACATGATGTTTATGTAATTTCATAAGCCAGAAGATGACTTATAACCCTGATTTATAGTTAACTTTTTCTTTTGTTCCTGTTAGTTGCTTATGTATCTCATCAATCCCATCCAATGTGTCTTAGTGAGAATTTAGAGGTAAAGTAAAGCTGTATCCCATGAAGCTAGCTGAGAAAAAATGTAGAAGGGATTTATATAAACTGTCCACCTTGGAATTTTCCCAGGACTTCACAAGAGAAGCAGTGATAAGCTGGAAAAATACGGTTACTTAAAAGGTCTAATCTTTAAGTTTGAGCAAGTATTCTATTGATAATGTTCTAACTGCAGATAACTGTGAATTAGGACTTTGAGATTAATGAAAATGACACTAAATTGCAGTTAGGTGCAGCGGAGTCTTTTAAAGATTAATTTGGGAGCTTTGGCTCCGATATCTCATGTTTTCTTAATTTTGTGCCCAATCTTGAAGACCAGTGTCATAGAATCATAGAATCATGGGGGTAGGAAGGGACCTCAAGAGATCATCAAGTCCAACCCTCAGTGACAGTTTGGTTTCTGTTTTATTTGGGAGAAGACAACAAGGGCTTTGCTACCCAAGGCAACTCTTGCACTGCAGATCAGTCCCAGATCATTAATAGCAACACATTTGTCTGAAATTCTGTTTTCCAAATGGCATGGCTGTGCATCAGGATAGAAATGCAGTGTGCGTGCTGGATCTGTTCATTTCAGTCCCTAGCAGAGACAGGATCACCATGGTTAATCTGACATCATTGATACACTATTCTTTGACTGTATGTGAACTCTTATTCCCCAGCAGTTGAGACTTCTGTGATTTCTCTTAAGTATTCATCAGCCCCCGCACTCCAGAACACTGCTCTTCTCCCCCGTTCTTCCCAAATGCTCTTGGACAACACATAATGGGCCTGTCAGGCAGCTTCCCTGGCTAGATGTGGTGGGATGATTTGCAACTTGGCTGTAAATGAGTGGGACCTGGAAGGGATCCCAGATTCCAGAGAAAATCTGTCTTTTTCTTTTTTTTTTGACAAGTACAGTGTATGAGTCCTTAAAGGAGATGAAAGAAGATGGGGACTGTAAAGTGCAGGAAGAAAGTTTTGAGTCTGCAAATGCCAGTTTCTTGTTGCTCCTTGGAATTTTAAAACTAAGATGGTTATTTCTGATGCATTGTGGTTACTCCAGCCTTGTCTTGGCCTGGAAACATCTTGTTAGATTTGCATTCACCAAAAGCAACATCAGTGGTACTATTGAACGTAGACAGCAGCAGGAATTGTGGGGGGTAGTTCTTTCCCCATTGGGATCTGCAGAGGCTGAGCCCCTGGGTCTGCTTCCAGAACATGACAGACATGCCTTGTCCGAGTGACCATTCTTTTGCCTCCCCGGGGATCAATAATCTGCTGTTTGTTTTTGCTACAGAGTCATTTCAGGTTGTCGTGAGAGGAAACGGATTTCGACATGCCCGTAACGTTGACAGAGTACTCTGCAGCTTCAGGATCAACGACACGGTCACACTCAGTAAGCTGCTTTGATTTCTTTTTTATTATTATTTTTTTCTTCCTGAGTTTGCACTATAGCAGGCATTTGCCTGGAAAGCGTATTGGATTTACAAATACTTCGGCTGTGAAGGCAATCATTATTGGATGGGAAGCTATCAAATTGCAGAAGGGAAAACCAGCACATGGCTCTGTGAGGGGTAGGAGGAAGACAAGTAGGAACTGTTAAGCTTGGATCCATGGAGAAGGGTTATGGCATAGGATCATGGAAGCATTAAGGTTGGAATAGCCAAGCTCCTGGGAGGTGCTGTTGCTGATAGAAGTGACAGACACATTAAAGTCTGTGTACCTGGTGTTTTTGTGAAGGGTACTGAAGACCATTCAACTGGAGGAGCTAGTGATCCTATTGTTCTCATCTTGCATTCCTGTAAACCCACATAGGAAATCGGATTGCATATTCCACAGCTAATACGACCAGTGACAGTAACATTCATTTTGCCTAATACAAGATCTATTCAGATGACGCTTTGGAGGTAGTCCTGACTCTTCATACATAAAATGCATGTGTGAGTTGGTTTCTTACGTGTCAAAGTCTAATGCCTTGATGTTAGATTTGCTCATACTGCAACGTCTGTGCAATTTGCTTTTTGAGAAATGATTTGCTACCAGTTTGTCTCGAGAGAAATGTGGCTAAGCATTCAGAGAAGGCTTAACTTGTCCTGAATGTTTCTTTGTTACCTTGTCCTCTTCTGTAGTAGACAGGTTTGGGAGTTGCTGGATCTTATGTGAAAGCTTGGCTCAGTGTGGTGCACGCAGTTGCTTAATTCAGATACAGTGGATATTGAGGATGTGAAGAAAGAAAGTTGGAGTAGTGGAGAGGAGCAGATGCGATTGGAGAGGGGTGTAGGGAAGGAGAGAGATGCAAATCAAAGCAAAAGGTCCATGGTGAATTTACTGTTGTTGGAGCACTTCCATGCAGCCCGGAGAGATAAGTGGTGGAGATGTGTGAAGAAATGAGCAATGGCTTTCAAAACAGAAAGGTACCAGGTACCTATTGTTCTTGCTGTTTATTGCAGTCAGTAAAGAGGAGTCGTTTTCTAAAAGCTTCAGAGGAGGACAGTGAGCAGGTGTTACCTATGAAACTGCACCTTCCATGAATTAAAGGGATTTGGGCCAATATGGCCAAAATCTCTCTGTGACTTGCATTAACTAATGTCACAGTTTGTGGACAAAGCTGAGAATAAAATGCAGTTATCCGCACTTCAACTGTAGGCATTAACTTCTAGATCACCCTTCAAAACATTTCACTGAGTCAGAAGAAGATTAAGAGCTACAGTATCTCCTTATAATAATCTGGCATGGCATCTCAATCTTGAAAGTTACAGTGTGAGCACAGAATGTGATATGACAGATAAAATTAGAGCAAGAATGTAAGCTAAATTCTGAGCTGAATTTCTGACGTTATGCAGTGGCACAACTGGCAATCTTAACAATATTGCCTTTAATCCATCTCCCAATTAACTTTTTTGGGGTGAGCTTTACAATGAGTTAGCATTACTGGGTAATCTATTTTCGGTACAATAGGGCTCCTAAACAACTGCAGAAAGAGATTAAGCAGCATGTGAAGGAAAGCAAAAGGCAGATGTGAGCTCACGGAAATGTGCTTTCAGGAGCAGTGATGAAGATGGTACTCAAAATAATCTTTGAGGTGGGACAGCAGTCTTGTTCTGGGAGACCTTTTTCCCTTCCCAAGCTACCTATCCAGCACCCAATTGAGTTCAGTAAGAAATGTTTGGGGTGCATCCTTGCTTAAAGAAAACATTCTGATGGACACCAAGTGGCACGTAAGTCAACACTGAGCTACTGTAGCAATAGAAAGTAGATCAGGTTCTGGGCTGCATCTGCAAGGGCATTAATAACAAAGAGCTGTGGTCATCCTGTTATGTTCCACTCTGCTTGCTGTGTCCAGTTCCACTTCAAAAAAGCTGCAGGCACAGGGTCCAAAGGAAGGCCATGAAGGTGTTCCAAGGGCTGTGGAACCTGCCTTACATGGAAATACTGAGAGAATTAGCTGTCTTTGCCCTGGAGAAGGGAGGACCCTACCCCAGAATTGAAGCTGAAGCACAGTAAAGGTACCTGCTTCAAGTGAGTGTATCATAGACAAACGTGGTCTCTGTTCCACAACCTAGTTCTCTTCCTCCTGGTTTATGGGGCTCCTTCAGTAGCTAGAGACTTGGTGCAGATCTTTTTCAGTGGACATCCTTGTTTTATCTCTTGTATAAACTCTGTTCGGCGCTTTATTTGCTGCTCCACTTTTTCTCTTGTCTGTAGCTTGAAAGTTCCCTCTTTACTTGAGGCTACACTGTCTGTGACCTGCCATCTGTGCTGCATCCCAATAGCTTCAGAGCTCAGCTTCCTGGCTCTGGTGCAAAACATTCATTCCTGGAAACACCCTGAAGTCTTCATAGAGCTGAGAATGTCATCCATCAGCTTTTCTCTATTCAGTGCATCCCATCCATGGAGACACAAAAACATCCAGTGTTGCCAATGGGAGGAACTGCTTGTGAGGGTTACTTCACTCCCAAACACTGTGACCTGGTGCTGGTGGGCGTCAGAAAAAGACTCCTTCCACCTTTTTTTTATTTTATTTTTAATTTATTTATTTTTTAATATGTGCTGTCTCTGTAGCCAAATAATGTTTTACATGTGTCCATCATCATCATATCACAGTAGCTTTCAGGAAAGGTCAACTTCTCTTTCTGCAACCCATGGGTTTTTTTTTGCTTGAAGCTGTCTTATGTCCACAAAATGGCCGTGGAAAATAAGGAAGAGGGCCAAAATACATCCCCCACCCTCTGACCTGATGCATTCATTGTGTCCTGAATAGGTATAGGTGAAAAGTGAGCTCATTCTCCTTGGCACCACACCAAGACTTCTCAGTTCATTTTGCACAATCCTAGAGTGCTTGATGCATTGACCTGGAAGGAAGAGGCCATAAACTCCATTTCTGAGTTCAAACTGTTCCCAAATTGAAGGAATCCAACAGTTGCTCATCAGTGTTCCCAGATCCACAACTCTCCTGGTGGAAATTGGCACAGCTTTATTAAGTTTAAGCTGCTCTATGTCAGAAAATATCTCAGTACTTCTGCTTTATTGCAGCCTGCAGCTCCAGCTTGTATTCTTTTTTGCCCACTTAGATGCAAACAGTTTGACATAAGCATTAACTCAAAGAGAGTTTTTATGGAAACCTTATGGAGAGCGGGTGGCTCAGCTGTTTTTGTTTGCTTGAAACTTCTCGGACTCTGATTGTATCAGGGAGGGAGGTATTTTTAAAGATAACACTAAGCCAGCAGTTCCTGAAACCTTAAATTATCCCTGATGAGATGTAGACCAGCACAGCTAGGACTTGCTGAGGTTAAGGGCATGAGCTAATAGATTTTTACTGGGATTACTGGCAGAGAAAAGTGGCAGGTGAAGAGAGCGTTGGCTCATAACGTTCATAGCTATGGGACAGGAAAAAAAAAATAATTAAAAAAGGAACATCTGTAGAAATCATGAAGAATATTTGGCTGCACAGAACTGTAATCAGATGCATGTTCAACAGCAGGGTGTTTTCTGCCAGCAGCAGGACCTAGGAGAATTGGTTTCAGACTGTGCAGAGTTAAAATTAATTATCCAGTGCAGTGACTTATGACTGCTTCGTGGTGCTAAAATGTCTTTGTCTGCCCAGATTGTGCAGGATCCAGCAAAGATAGCTCTGGGCATGGAGGCAAGCTCTGTCCAAGGCAATTTAAAGCTCAATGGAGGGATGAAAGATTGGTGAGGAAACAGCATGCATGCACCATAGCAGAGATAGGATCAAATCTTTTGCATTCTAGGGAGTGCTGCTGACACTTGGCCAGATCAGGTTGCCCAGGAGCCCATTCAGTGTGACCTTAAATGCCTCCAGGGATGGAGCATCCATGTAAATAAATAGGAATAGTATGAAACTAGGAGAAAGAGTTGTGCTTCTCTCAAATGCTTTTCTAGCCTCTAACAAATTGCTGTGTGGGTACTTTGCTCTGTGCAAAGGAGTGTGATGGGCCTTGTGGTAACTGCACCATGGGATTGAAGTGGGGCAAGGCATGCCCCTGAAGGACACCTCCTGGTAGTGACCCTTTCATACTGGAGCATGTGCTGCACTCAGAGCTGCCAGTTGTGAGCGTGAGCAAATTAATAGTGTGGTGCCTGCCAAGTTCTGTTAGCAGCTTTTGGGCTATGCGTACTTGGTGAACAGAGCTGTAAGCTCAGCAGATGAACACTTCAGAGGCAAAGGAACCCATCAGAAAAAAAAAAAAAAAAAAGAATTCCTTTCAGATCCCTTCTCTCTATCTAGAGATGATTATGGATGTGATATCATTGCTATGTGCTTATCTCTCTTCCCCCCATCCTCTAAACTCAGCTCTGGCTTTGGGATTCAAAGCTCATGTGTCCCTACACATAACAGAGCAATCATAGCATGATCTCAATGTGGTTTTCATTACAGCATTAACAAAACATTCTCTCTTTATTTATGGGCCTTCTCATAGGCCGTTCAATGTTCCAGTGTCTTTTTGCATTCCTACCTCCCCGCAAAGTGGATCTGAAATAAAAACTTTGCTTGCAGAGTTGTCACAAGGAATGGCATAAGAAGAGTCAGCCAGCATGATCTGCAACTGGACTTTGGTAGTTGGTGCAGAGAATAATAGGAGTATTTTGGGTTTCCAGATGAATAATGGAAGTGCTCAAGTCCAGGTTAGCTCAGGATTACCTATCTCATAGAATCCCAGAATCACAAAGTTTGGAAAAGACCTCTAAGGTCATCTAGTCCAATCATCCACCTACCACCAGTATTACCTATTAAACCATGTTCCTAAGTTCCACATCAACCCTTTCCTAAAACATTTCCAGAGACGAAGACTCCATCACTTCCCTGGGTATCCTGCTCCAAAAGTTGGTCTCAGGTGTCGAAAGAGAGAACGACCTCCTTAGCACAAACATTCCTGAGGGGATCTCATGTGAGAGTAGCCAGATTCCCCTGATTCAGCTGTACTAGTCTAACAGAAACCATTGTCTCTGAGATTCAGAAGTCCAACAGTCAGCATTGGTAGTATTGAGATGACAATCTGAAAGCATTAATGCTTTCTGTAAGAGATCTTTGCAGTCAGCTTTTCATCTGCCCATCAGTTTTTGGATGAGCCATTAACCAAAGAAAAGGCTGTTTTATGCTATAGAAGCAAGCTGAAATTAAGTACTGTATTTCTTTGTCACCTTTGGGTTTTTGTTCCTCTGGTTTTACTCAGTTTAGCTCTTCTGTGTTAAAACATCATGCATATATTGAGACTGTTATTATTATAGTTGGGATGTACTCCAAGTCCTGGCTTGCCAAAAGGCTACACCCTGCTAATGGCAAAAGAAACTACACACTAATGCTAGGACTAATAGATTTTACAGGCTACAGATAGCTGTTAAAAGGTATAGGAATGCTGGATAGTGAATTACAGGAATTTGAGCAGTAGAAAGTACCTTGTTGAAAGGGGCATCTATAGAAAACAGATGTATTCTGGGGAGATGTTTGACCCGTCTCCACTTCTGCACACAGCTGTGAGGAGATTATTAGTTTTAGCTACCCATTTATACTGCTTCTTATAGACGTCTTTTACAGTAATAGCCTTATTTTGTTTGATGCAGTCATCGGGGCTGGATAGGTAAGCAACAAAAAGCATGCTGCTTACTGTGGGTGGACTTTCTCAAAGGTGAAGCCTTGCAGCGCTTCCTGAGGCTCTGCCCATAACTGGTGCCTGCAATGCATTTCTATAAATCTGGCAGAGGACTCCAGATGACTTCTGCAGGGCTGCAAGGCCAGCTAGCGGCTGAGCTGAGAAGGGAAATTGCTTCCTGTGCAGCAAGATCAGCAACGCAGAGTGGGTCCTGCCTTCCCAGCTCATCCACCAGCATCATCAGCTGACAGGAGTCCAAACCACAAAGTTCAGCTTTGGCACAAGATCTGGAGCTCGGGAGCATTCAGACGCATTTCTTACTGCACAGAAATACAGCAAGTTCTTATGTAACCTGCAAAAAAAAAAAAAAAAAGCATCTTTTCAAATGCATTATGCAGCTAGAGATGCAATAGCAGATGAGAAGTGTTGTTTTGTTTGGTTTCTTAGTGTATGTTTTCCAGGAAGTAGTCGGATGGCCAGAGTTTTGCAAACGGAATGAATCCTCTTTTGTTTAGAGCTAAGAAATAGTCACTCATTTTTGTGGTGAAACACAAGCATTCTCCAATCAAAATAATTTTTCTCTATAGTCAACCCTGCTAGCTGTGAAGCTGATAGACTTTCTATAGAGGCATAGATGTAATGCAAGTTAGGGGATGGGAAGGGAGAGAAACAGAAACAAAAAGCTGAGGAGTTCCAGTGCAAAATTAAACCAGCTTTCGTTTTAGAGAGCGCTGGCATGGAGCATTCCTTGGCTTTGGCTGCTGGTGTTAGCAAAGGAGAAAACAAGACACTGGTCTTCATTATCATGTTGTGTGTGCACTGAGACAATGTCATAAACTCATGGGAGTTGATTATACGTTCATAAATCCGGGTGAGAACAACACTAGAGAGTCACAGTGCACTGTACTCATCACCAGTATGCATACTCCATGCTTGGGCAAAGTCAGTGGGAAATGCTTCTGCTTTGCTTGGCTACTCCTTTGCAAAACTGAGTGCCTGCATGTGATGTGAGCTCACCATGAATCCAGTGCTATGCACAAGGTTATGTGAAGTGCGAGCATCACAGCGTGCTTTAAATACCCATCGTCTGTCACGCTCTCTCATAGTGAGAAAGTTGCCCTGTCAGTGGTGTGGGGCATGGGGAAAACCCCATGCTAAAAACATCTGCTCTTAATGTTTAGCATAGTGAAAGTGTTAGTAGGTGTTCTTGTACCGAGGCTGTGGGAAAGCAGGATTAATATATGGTACTTTCCAGACCAGCACTGGGAGCAGGGATCGAGAGGGATCATGGACTCTTGAAGGCTGCTCTCAGCAGCCGAGCCATGATGCAGAAGTGAAGCCTGTTTGTGCAAACCATATGGCTGGCTGTGATGTTTCGTTTTCAGCTGTTTGCTTGTGTGTCAACAGCCCCTTAACAGAACAACTGCTGTGGACAATGCAGAAATTCAAGTGCGTGTGCGTGGGATTTGCTGGAAACATAAGGAAAACTTCAGAGAAAGCTATAACTTTTCACTACCATTTCATTTTTTGATGGAGCGTAGAAAATAAACAGTCCCTAACCTGCTTTAAGAAATCATCCTTTATTTTGCTGCCAAAGCAAAGAAATAGACCGCTATGAAATAGGGATTGCAATGCGTGATAGGAATTACTTGAGTAATATTGTTTCTTTGTACAGTTTTGCATTCAGTTAAAACCTCTCCTGTAGGAATGTCTGGGAGGGAGGGCTTGACTCAGTGAGTCCTGCTCCTGCACCAAGGGAGCAAACTCCTGCAACCTTTATCTTGTCTCTTCTTCCTTCTACATTCACTACAGTAAAATGTACTGCGTAGCCCTGCTTCTGAGTGAGCCCTGCTGAGCTCCAACCATCAAGAATGAGACCAGTGTTGGGGTTGGTTAGGATTATGTTTAGGGTTGGAGGAGCTGGGTTGGGTCAGAGTTAAGTTTGTGGCCGGGTTAGAGTTGGGTTGGGGTTATGATTAGGATTATAATGAAGTTAGTTTTAAGGTTAGAGTTCAGTCTGAGCACTGGTGTTGGGGTAGCATTATTGTGCTCCACTGCTATCACGCAGATCATTATTAGACAATATCCATGTGAAAAAATCTCCTAGCAGCCAAGACTGAACACGACTCACAGCTGATGCTTCTTTCAAGAAGATTACTGCACTCTCTTTGGCTTTTGCCTCTTTGTGGCTTTTCCTCTTTCCATTGGCACCTTAAATGGAATTGTAGCTCAAAAACAAAAGACTGGGCAGAATAGACCAGTTCAACTATTCATTAGACTGCTAAACAATTTGGCTAAACTCTCATTCTTGCTCCTTTCCATCCCATTTCTGTCAGTGATGCCAGTTAGGCACTGCACACTGTTTCTAATCTTGCTTCCACGTTGCCCATGTTAATGCTCTCTGGGAAGATAAGTGAGTGGACTGTGCAGTTGATTTCCTTGGTTTTGCTTTCTGCACTTCCAACAGCAAAGCAAGGTAGTGTTCTCCTGTTTAACACAGTACCATAGAAAGGACTTCTCTGTCCTGCAGCGTATCATGATAAGATTTAAGATTTGGATTTGTGATAGGTTTTAAATCTGCCAGGATTTCAACAAAATTAATGTTTTAACTGGAAATTTTTAGGAAATCTGACAGTATTTGCTAACTGATCTCATTTCATGTATGTGTAAGCATATCTAGAGAAGACCCTAGTGGTGGTTCTAACCACAGCTGGAAGAAAGCTTCATGATGCAGTGACACACTTCTGGAAACTGCTGATTCAGCAGAATCAAACTATTCTGTAGGAATGTGTGGTTTCCAGCCAAAAGTAAAAGAAACCAGTCTGTCTGCCTGGTTTTCTGCCAACCTGCCTGATCTGGTCAGCTGGCAAATGGGCCAGGAAGTTCCTAAGGATCCCCATCTCTCTGGTGTCTAGGGAGGTAGTGCAAAGTTCTTAGTCTACAAAAGAGCATTGGCTGATATTCCTGTTTCCGAGGCAAACTCCTATTGTTATTTTATTTTATTTTTCACTCTGCTTTAAATGCTGTAGCTGAGGCAAGAAGGTTTAATTTAGGTTCAGACAGTTCAGCCTTGAAGTTATGAGATTTTCCATGATGTACAGTTTTCTTCACCCAGCTATTTCCAGTGATCTGTTGCCATTCTGGTCCCATTGGTTCTTATGGGTCTCTTCCAACTTGAGATATCCTGTGATTCTACATTCAAGCCTCCTTTACAAAGGGGCTGTGATGACTGTACATTCAGAAAGCTTTGGGTCTTCAGTTCTGTTGTGACTCAGATGTGGGGCATGAGAGACTATGGCAGCACACACTGGCTGCAGGATTGGGAAGGATGTTGCCTACAGAATGGGGCTGGCAGACAGTGTTGGACTTCTGATGCCCTGAGCCCTGCTGCGGGGCTTCACAAGTCAGGAAAAACATTATTCTAAGCTATGTCTCCAGGTCTGTGTTACTGATCTGGTACTAAATCTTTGTATTTCTCTCTCTCTTTTTTTTTTTTCTTCTTTTTTTCCCCAGATGAGAAGCCTTTCGTCGTGGAAGATACTTATTTACTCTGCCCAGCACCTGTGCTACGAGAAGTTGGCATGTATGTTTTTTCTACATACTCTAATACTTTGCCTATGGGAAAATGACAGTCTGCCTCATCTCATTATACTCTGTTCTTGTATGCAACTAGTTCTGATGTTGCCCTTTGTGTTTCACCTTTGAGGAGATCATAGCTTTTAAACCACACATTTTTAGGTTAATGCAGAGCGTTGTTCACTATCATTGGTTGGGGTTTATCAGATATGGCACATCTGAGTGCACCAATTGGCTACGACAGGTTTCCATTCCATGTGTCAATTGATTTAGGGTTTCTTTGCCACTATCTCAACTTGGGGTAGCTTATTAATAGTTTTGTGACCAGACTTTGGACCCCCATATGGGATTTCCATCAAAAGGACTTCTGTGCATGAACAGACATTTTTCTCTCTTTCATGTAAGTACAGAGGAGAGTCCATAGGAGGGTAAATAATCCTCTCAGTGACAGAAAAACATTCCTGCTTCAAATGGGGAAAGTTTTGCTGCTGATCCTAATGTCCAAGTTCCAGACAGTGTTATCCAAAAGAGGATTGTGAACAGGCAGCCCTGACTTTTTTCTTTGGTGCTTTTTTTAGGGAGGCAGCTCTTCAAGTTAGCATGAACGATGGTCTAAGCTTCATCTCCAGCTCTGTCATCATCTCCAGTACACACTGTGTAAGTTCTTATTCATCTACTTGAAATTATTCAGTAGGATGGTTCTATTTAACAGAAGATTTGTTTGGTACACTGGTATTAAGGTTTCCAATTTAGTCAGCTTGGCATGTAAAGGACTTGTTTCCCTCTTTTGAAACTGAGTCTGTGAGCACAGAAATCTGGCATTTTCTGTGCCATAATATGGTAAAGCTCTTGTGCTTTCAGTAAACACCTTAGCCCTTATATCTACATGCACAGATCAGAATAGAACTAGCAGCCAAGGGCTGGAGGTGTCTATGCCTTCTTGCCCAATGAACAAAAGGCATGTCTTGTGTTCTTTTTTAAGCCAGTCTGCTTCAACCATGGTGCTGCCAGTGGTGAAAGACACACAGCAGTTGTGATTGAACTCTTAGACTGAAGACTAGTATGTACTTTGATGACAAAACCTTTCTGTGCAACATTTACATAGTTTAGAAGATGTTAAGAAAGAGCCAAGAGTTGGACTCAAAGATCATTATAGTTCCCTTCCAACTTGACTCCCAAATGTTTGTAGAGCAGGGCAGATGGAGTGTAAGCATCTGTATCTAATAGGCTTTTTTATCACTGTAGATACCAAAACTTTTAGCTAGTTTTCGTGATAAGAAAGTTAGGCCAGTTTCTCATAAGTTTAATATTAAAATGATACTGAACTAGTAAAGGTCTTGATCTTTATTTAAGTCTCCTAGGAACAAGATCGCCAAATAAATATCAGTTTTATCAAACAGTGAGTGCTCTAAGAGAAAGAAAACATAAGACCATGACACCATCTGAGACAAATAGGTCACTTCTTGGCAAGGAACAAGGGATCAAGGCCTTTGCCTTGGAATGCATCACAGCTTTGGTGCTGTAATTCAGCACGCCCTTACTCCTGCCACTGCCAGAGGACTCAGTACTCCTGCACTCACGTTGTGCCTTCCGATGCCAACTGCCAGCTGCTGGAAATGGGACACTGGGAATTTTTGCCTTGCCCAGCAGAATCATTTTTGTGAGGGCAAAAAACACTTTTTCCACATTTACGCTGCCTTCACAGACAAACATGAGACAAATATAATGTTCTTGAGCATTTGTCCCTTTTAGGAAATGACAGTTTTGTGTCTCTTGCATGCAGCAATGCATATCCCTCTCTAGCAGAAATTCAGTCCCTCTGGGAACAGACAGCTTTAGCTTGAACCCATACTGCCTAACTGAAGTCATTATTTACATTTTTTCCACTTGAGGTGTAAAATCTGCTACAGCATTTCAATGTGGAGAAAATTAGAGCAGGTTTGGAATGAAGGCATATGTAATGAGTGATTTAATCTCCTTCCTGCTCTGTTGAGAAAGAATGAAAGACATTCTGTTTTCCAGCATTAAGTGACACTACTTGTCAAGACTGTCAGCACCACATTAGACCTCACTGGTGAATACTGTTGGGGGTTTGGAGTTTTTTTTGGTTGTTTTTCTTATTCTAAAGGAGACACGACTGAAGCAGACTCACAACTTCTACATGTTCTTTCAAATCTGGGCATACATACCTGCAGATGGAATCCACTTGCTTGTATTGCACATGTCCATTGTGCTTCACGAGACTTCTTGCTTTCCATAGCTTTCTGATTCCTGAAATATGGCAGGCTTCAAGGTTTGCAGTCAAATATATGCAAGGGATGCCTTAAATTCAGCTGATTAGGCTCTATTTTAGTCTTTCTCTTGCTCAACTGCTTGTGCTTTTCTGTGTCAGAGTGCAGGCAAGGCAGTGTAAGCTTTTATACCCCATTTCCTCACATCTCAAGAAATTACTCACTCAGGTTCCTAAAATAAAATTACCAGAAGCACTTGAATTCTGTTTTTAAAGTGAGTATTCAGGCTGCCCTCATTCTTTACTGCAGTTCTCTCCTCTGGTGAAAAGTAGATGATTTTCTATTTAATAAAAGGGGACAGAAGACCTTTGTAAGGATGTTTTTGCTGCAGAGGATATTTCCATTTTAAAGTACGCTTTGGGAAGACTTGCAGTCACTCAGCTGAATCTGGTGGAGAAGAATTGGGAAAAAAGGAACCAAAATTCTTCTTCCAAACTGGACCAGTGATTTTCAAGCCCCAGTTATGAAGCAGTCCACAGGAGGTCTTCGGGGCCTTTGTGTTGTTTTTCTTTCGCAGGATTTTCAATATGAGTTTTCAGAGGCAAAGGAGTTGATTTACGTATGTGAAGCCCTTTTAAATCTCTGTGGTGAGGATCTGGAACTTGCACTCACCCGTTAGCCGCCTGATGCAATTCCAAATGGAAGGTCTTAGCGATGAGTAAGGAAGAATAAGAGTTCATCTCAAGTCTGATCTCAGTCAAGAGTGGTCTCTAGTTAAAATTTATTTGTCATATTCTGGAGATGGTAAGAACCGTTGACCATGGAACTCCACAGGTCCACTCAGTTTTAAGAGTGCAGCCCTTGTCGCAATCAAGTGTGAAAGAACAGAATGTGGATTATATCAAGATTATCTCAACATAAAGTTTGGGTTCTTGTAGCAGTAAGACCTGTCTGCAAAATGGCAACCCATTCCTCCATAGGGTTCAGGCCTTCTGGGACTCTTTTCAGTAAAAAAGAACCACGTTAACTCAGGAGAACTGGGATGTTTCATTGGATGACAGTCTTTCTCCCACCCTCACACCAGTTTTTCAGGGAGAATGCATTTGTTCTGGTTTATTATCATGTCTTTAATGAGAAAACTAGCTGGACTGTGCCCCCTGGATGATAGTGTCAGGGAATATTTCTGCCAGTCCAGGTTGGAAAATTAAAGGCACGCTGGAGAGAAGCAATGGGTATTGCACCCATTGCTATGAGAAGACAAAGCATGCCAACCCCAGTTATTCATGTATCCATAGGTGGGTAGGACTGGAGCATATGCTGTCTCAGGTCCCCAAGTGGTGATGTGCAAAAAGAAGCACATACTCCAATGGGCTGGAACTGGGAGGGCTGTGTCCTGCTCACTTTGGCAGGGTGCTTACAGCAGCAGAGGCCTTTATGTCATCTTGCTGGGGGAATGCAGTGATTTCTGTTTATTTGTCAAAAACTGGGCCAGACGCAGGAGCTGTTGTGGTTGGGCAAAGCATTTGTTTTATTAACTTATGGAATGCAGCTGAAACCCTCTAGCTTAAGCAGCGTGATGCTGCCTGCAATGAATGAAGCCTGCTTATGTCCTCTCTGTGGATGGCCAATACTATTTTTTATTTAGAGGTCTTGCTAACTCAACACCCCAGACCGAAGGATTACTGTCTGGCATTTGGTAAATCTTCTACGAGTGGAAGGTTGGTTTTATTTCAAAAGCAAGAGGGTGACACTGTGTAAATCAGGGGCTGCAGGCAGAAGTTTAATCCTGCCCTCCACTAACCTATGTATTAAACTAAGATGGGTTTGTCCTGAGCATAATTTAGGGTGGTATTTGGTCTAAGCTGTGAGACCACTGGCAGCTACCCCAACAGTACAAGGGAATGGCTGGAATGAGAGCATTTTTAAGGCTGGAGACAGCATGCTGTTTATGTGCTTAGCTAGGGGATAAGATGCCAGCATCTCCAGTATGACAAAACTCAGCTGGCTGGAAGGATTTGATGGATTTGTCTCTTTGCATGCTTGTCTTGGAGAGTTACAAATTTATTTCTCTGAAGTTGTTTTTTTCAATATTTGCACCTCTTAAAGAATATTTTTCTTCCATTTCAAAGTTCCCTGTGGGGGAAGGATTCTCCTTTCCAAATAATGAGCAAAGAAACCACATTGTTACTGCATTACCTAAGCAGAAGAAAGCAAAATTCTGCAGGGACATCCAGGTGACCTCTGCTGATGGCAGAAGGAGCTAAATGGCAACCCTGAGTACTGGAGCCTTCAAAGGTTGGGCACATGGAGGAGCAGGGCATTGCTTCTTAAGAAGTGACTTCAAGGCTACAGCATCATGCTAACCCAAGGAGAAGCTCAACTTGTTTCCCTCTGTGCTTTTGGACAAAATCATCTCTGCTTTGTAGAATCCAGTACAGATTAAAAGCCTTTTCTCTCTCCAACTCTTGGAACCAGTGATTGATTGCTTGGACTGACACTGGGAGAAAACTGCCCTTGAAGGTATTTAGGAGGTCTACAGAAGTATCCTGGGCATCTGTTTTGCCACTGTGGCTTCCAGTTCTGAGTTTCCAGGGACTATTCTGATGTCAAACAACATTTAGGTATCAAAACTCACCACTGTTGCCTCCATCACTTGATTCAGTGTGTCCTAGGGGACAGGACATTCCCCCTCCTGGCTATCTTCTAAATATCTTCTTCATCCAGCAAAGGTTGGTCTGTCTGCTTTGCAGGTGTTTAAAGTGCCCTTGGTCCCTGCTCTCAAGATCCCCATGCTGTGAGCTAGTAGAAGCCAGATGCATCTGGTAGCTGAATAAAGCCATCCGTGACTGCAGGAAGTGCTTTAGAAACAGTTTGTCGGGCTTAGATGTGGCATTACAGAACACAAATGCTGTATTTCTATAGATCATGAAAGACTGGATTCTTCTTGATCTGTTTTCTCACACCTTTTAAAGAGACACTGAGTTGGAAAGTAAAGATTAATGTCATTTCCAGTCCCAGGTGTTCTCACATGGTGGCATACTTTCTATCTTTAACCTGACAGACTAGAATATTCTGACTGGATGGCATACAATCAATGGTCAGAGGTTAAAAAGTGGTTTTGTTCTCCTCTTGGCATCTTAGATATAGACTGTGGTTTACTCTCAATCCCCCCATCTTGCAGCACAGAGCCCAAGAAGAAATGGGAGCCAACCATGCAGAGCATCTTCAGCCCACCAGTGCTAACAATTAAAGATTGTATATATCTATTTCTCAGCTGTTAACCTCAGCACACCTAAGGTTTGCAAACTTGCACTGCATAAAACTGCAGTGCTGTGAGTGTTGCTTTCATGTGCTTGCATACTGTGCTCATCAGGTAATGGCTGGTGGAGTTGGGAAACCCTTAAAAAAGGAATTTGCTCCTCTTTCCATGTCAGGAATTTTTCTGAAGAACTGAAAGAGGGAGAAAGTATTAGATACTGCTTTCAGAATGATTACACATTCAGATGTGCGTGGGGCAGGCTGCACACCAAGCACTGTCAGGAGATGTACAGTAGAGGAAGTAATTAACGAAGCAGCGTTCACAGGCAGGAAGTCAATCCTACTCCACTGCTGCCAAGTTCTTCAGAGCAGAGAGAGCTCATCTCGGAGAGAAGCCAGGATGGGAATTAAAATAAGTCTTTGTTCATTTTCTAAAAGGCTCCCAGAAGAGCAGAAACCACTAATGACCTCTTGCGCTAGCAACTCTCAAAACTGGAAGGGAGGTGAAAACTGCAGGGCTGGAGTGACCGTGTAAAGGTCTCCAGGGCAGCTCCAATGCCTCAGCTGGAAGATCAATCCCCTGTACCACCTAGTGAGAAACATATGGTGCTTCTCTGCAAGGAGAGACAATGAATCATAGAATCATTTGAATTGGAAGGAAACTTTGAAGGCCATCTAGGCCATTTCCCCTACAATGAACAAGGACACCTACAGCAAGGTCAGGGTGCTCATGACCCCATTCAGCCTGACCCCAGGTGCATCCAGGAATGGGGCATCCACCTCCATCCAATGGAGGAACCCACACATGGGGTGCAAGAACATTTCTGCTGCAGGAAGTTAATTTAATCTACCAATGACCGAAAGTTGTTTTTGTTTGCCATGTGTGTACAGTTCACAATGGATGTCTTCTCGTGTCACACTCAGTTTCTTCGGGAGGAGAGCAAGGAGAACTGTGCTTGTGGAAAGGAGCCTTTCAGATGAGGACGGATGTGTTGGGCCAGGGGATTTGGGGGGAGAGGTTGCATTTGCCTATGCAATATCTAAACTGGGCTTGCTGCTATCCAGTGCTAGTAGATACCAACCTTGCCTTACCTGAGAGGTTGGTGTTGCAAACCTGCACCCACCATTCTGGGAAGAAATAGTGTCTCTGATCCCACAGTTCCAATTGCGAGGATACATGAAACACTGAAACAAGCTGGAAAAAAGAATTTGGTCTCATCACTTCAACAGGTGTTTCTTTTGACAAAAGGATGTGAGTACTGACACATCTTTCTCCATCTTTGTATCCCCTTTTTGTTGTGGTCCTGTGGTTGTTTGAAAGAGATTGGAGGAATTTGTACATTTAGTCAAACAATAGAGGATGGATTTTGTCTTTTAATATGGAGAATAAGAAGGTCAGAAATTCAAGAAAGCACTTCAGGCCTGTAGTAAAATCTGATGACTCCCTACAGTGAAGGGTTTTTTTATTCAGAAGGAATGTGATTGCAGTGCTAACACAGGGTTTTTTCAATTGTGACTTTGTTCTATGCTGCACAATTATGGCTCTGCTAGTTATCACTGTTCCTGGGTCTGTAGGCAATTAAAGTGCATTTACTATTGTATCAATAGAAGCTTTATGAAACTGCAGAGTAAATTTAATGAGCCCTTTCCTAGGCCATGACCTGTGTATTATTAGTTGAAGTATTGCTCTGTGGGAACTCCAGGGCACACAATTTCAGGTCTGTTTCTAAAATAAATTGTTCTTAGTTGTTTCACACTGCAAATATAGTAAGCAGTAAATGGTTTTGCCTCTCAGATCACCCTAAGAGTTAAATCTGCAGAAATTCTTTCACTCTAATATTGTTACATGGGCTGTTTTATAACACCCTTAAGTGAGGTAGGCATTTTAAAACCGTGTACTCCTAACATTTGAGAAATAGGATTCCCAAAAGAGACCAATATATTGGGAGTGGAGTAGGAATCATAGAATGGACATTTGGAAAAGCCCTTTTCCTCAGGGCTGCTCTCAAGTTCTTCTCTCATCTGTACATATATCTGGGATTACCCCAACCCAAGCACAACGCTTTGCCTTTGGCCTTGTTGAACCTGATTTATTTTTTCTGGGCCCACTTCTTTGTCCAGCCCCCTTCAGGTGGCATCCTTTCCTTCCACACTACCAAATGTGATTCCAATTTAAACAAAATTTCAGAAGGAAACTTGTCCCATACATCTTGTTTTGTGGGTTCAGGTCATGCTGGTATTTGCTTAACCTTGCTGAACTTGTGGCAGGCTGCCTCTGGCAGCCCATGGGGAACGTCACCGGTTCAGCCTTGGAGAGAAGTATGTAAGAGTATTAGTTCAGGATGGTGATGCTTAGATTTTGATTACTTTTTTTAACCAAGTTGGTTAAATGCTACAAGTCTCAGACACACAAAGGCAAGGCATTCCAGAGCTGTACCGTGCTGTTTTCCCTCCTTTCCTTGCAAAGAAGTAAACCCAAATCGAGCCATAAATGGCTGTTGTTATGACAAAATGTAATTCCACAGAATTTTGTCTGTTATTCCGGTTGCTATTCACCTCCCAAAATGAATTTAGCATCCTTCTATCAAGGGCTGCCTTCAGGCACAAATGGAAGCCAAAAAAACTGCTTAGGTTTTACCTCAAAGACTTTGCTTTTTGGGTCCAAGTGTGGAGGGACAAGAGAGGGCTCTTTCAGAATAGAAGCTCCTCAGTCAAAATGGGAACACTTCCAACTGGTTAGGTACCCATCATATGAAGGATTTTTGATTGAATTGAGAAAAAGTTCACCTATCTCACCAGACCCTACTGCATGTAGTGCCAACTCCCAAGTGCAGTGTCTTCCATTGCAAGACAGGGATAACTTCAATTTTAACCTTAATTCTGCCCTATCTGTCTTCCAAAGGTCTTGCTAACACTTCTGTTTATCTGGAAATTTGTGGCTATTTCTTATGAAGGAAAAACTGAGTGTGTTTTCCTAAGTATGAACACTGCAATCAGGGATTAGAGAAATATTTTCTCTGACCAAAGATCTTCCCTTGTAACAGAGGAAGAAATAATTACTCCTCCTTTCCTCCAGTGTTAACCCTACAGGACAAGGGCTGTCCCTTGGTCTGGGTTTGTACAGCATGTGGTAAAGTGAGGCTTCACTGGTGTTTATATTGTGCTGAAAAGCAAATAACCAAGGATGCTGGAAGAATCTTTTGTAAATGGACTCTCATTTTCTTTCAGCTGTGAAGGGAAGGGAGGAAAGTAGATCATTGCCAAAGGACCTCTCATTACACAGCCCAGTAAACTTGGAAAAGTGGAGCTGAAAACATGTAGACTGGGTGACCCAGAACAGGTGTTTCTTGCTCACATCTCCTCCTGAGCTTGGCTCCAACTCAAACAATTACATAGGCCGTGATCAAAGAGGTTAGCATTATAGAATAGTGTATTCAGTGAGATTCCATTTCCTTTTAGAAATTAGACCGGATCATAATACAGCTACTACTAATAATAACGAAGTTCCGATGTGTGTGTGATGATAGGCATCAATTTCTTTTGCAGTGACAGAGGCATTCCCAAGAGAGTCAAGTTCTATGGCTGTATTTTAGATAGAAGGTGAATGTTCCCTTCACAGTAAAAGCTGCCTGAATCTGATGTGCAAAGGCCAGGGTCATCCTTTGTCCTCCCTTTCCTCTGTTCAACCCGATTCTCCTTTCTCTTCTATGAGAAAATCTCTGCCAGAATTTGGATGCTCGTTCAGAACCTATAGTCAAGACTGTTGGAAGGCCTTTTAGCAGCACTTTGTTCTTTCCCTCTTAATACCTCCAGTATGCTTTAAGTGTGTCACTACTCTTCCCACTGAGAAAATGTAAAAAGATTGTAGATTTTAATGTGCAGGATGCTGGACTGGGATAGAGACTTGCACATCTAGTGGGATTTAGCAGTAGTAAGTGTCGTTTTAATTATGAGTCACTCTGAAGGCAGACTTGATAAGGTGGCTGCATTGCACTGCACTGTTGTTCCCAGGTAGCAGAACAGGTCTCACACTGCATTCCCAGCACAGGAACAGTAATGCTGTCAGTTTTCCAGCTTGCCCAGTGTGAGAATGGCTGGAAAGGCTCCAAGATGCTCTGCTGCACAGCATGGGATCGATGGTCCTGGGAGCAGTTAGCTGATAAGGGAGTATCACCTCTGTGATCCTACCTTCTGATGAAGTCAGTAGGAGTTAAAACAAACTCCTTTTACTGAACTTCACTGTCTACTAAAGCCAAGTGCTTGGTGCATGTATTCAACAGGAGTCCATCCCTCTTAGCCACACCACAAAGTCAGCACATTTAAACACATGCTTCAAGTTAAATCTATTTCTGTTGTGGTAATGAGCATGCACGCTAACCACTGCCCTCTCCCTATAAATCAGTGGTGCATTAATTCATCAACAACAGTGCGTGAGCACATTTGTTAGATGCACCTAGTACTTCATTCATCACTCCTGAACCTCAGTCATCAAAGCTTTCAGGAGACTGTACACTCTGAAGTTGCCATTCCTTATTCCAGTTCTGGAGTATCTGCTGTATGCTGCAGATGCCAGTACAGTAAAGGGAGAAAATATGAAATAAAATCTTAAACAAAAATAGTTAGGATTCAAACAAAACAGAAACAAATTTCCATCTGATGCATACTGGCTTTTTTTGTTTGAAACCCTCAGATGTAAGCCATTGAAAAGTCAGTGAGGAGACAATTTATGTGTGTTTCCCTTAGAAGCACCCTGGATGCCTGAGGTGAAAGAGGGTCTCGGAGTCACTGATTCTGTTTTTAGCTTTGTCTGTCTGTACAACTGCATTCCTGCTTCCTAAAGCAAAATTGTAGGAACTTGATCTTGGGCATTCACATTTGTAGGCAACAAGAGAAGTGTAGATGAGTCATTTCCCTGGAGCAGTCATCCCTGTTTGCTGACTCTTGAAGGAATGTGCATGCACCTAACCATGACCTGTTTCTCTTAGATATGATCT
This sequence comes from Oreortyx pictus, assembly GCA_036925125.1. Classification (NCBI taxonomy): domain Eukaryota; kingdom Metazoa; phylum Chordata; class Aves; order Galliformes; family Odontophoridae; genus Oreortyx; species Oreortyx pictus. The sequence goes on from JAUPFR010000029.1 coordinate 2,433,994, forward strand.
TCCCAGCATATGTGTGTGTGCCCTAGAGGAATGTCTTGTTTTGGAAGGTAGCACATAGCTGAATTTCTGTGGGTAAACTTAAGGAAATAGCCTGAGCCATGTTCTGGGTCAAACTTTGTCATCCCTCACCAATTGGGGTACCTATAGACCAAGATGTGGCCAGGTTCCTTTCTCATGACAAAAGAATTCCCCCCAGTCAGTTTCAGCTCCTTAAAGACCAGCACATTTCAACACTAATTTCTGAGTAAAAGAGTTTACATATATATGTGTGTGTGTATGTATGTCCATGTATGAAGAAATGCCTCAAATCTCCCATTTCAGATTTCTTGATCTTCTTAATACTTTGCAATATCATCCAGAGGTTGTTTTCCATTGGCCTTCAGCTGCCAGCAATACTTGCAGCATTTTCTTGGACTCGCTGGATTCTTTGGCAGGGAAAAGACAAACAGCTTCAAGGCACTGATGCCTTGCATTCTCTACCAGCTTATTTGTTTCGTAGTCTGCGTGGCTGAGGTTTCACGTGTCAACTGTGTAGCGTGTCAAAACATCATTGAAAGATCCTGCTCACTTTCTTATAGAGCATTTTTTGATACGATTGCAAGGCATTTTAAAACAATGGCTCCAAGCATCATCTAGGTCTTCAGCAGCTGTCTGGAAGCAAGTTGCTAATATTTTACGTTTAGTTTACAGTTGGCAGAAATGGTATCAGTACCTTAGCTTGGGTTTTCTTGTGATGGAGATCCTGCCATAGGCACAGGCACCACAGTTTTATCTCAGTATAAGCAGTAAAAATAAATCCCAATGGGAAAGTAGCACTGATTTCAGATAACTCTGTATACTTAGCAGCTCCCGTGCTTCATTTCTGTAGATATTTAACAGGAACTCCAGTAGTTAAGTGTTAAAATTCTTCTTTGTCTTCAAAATGAAAGCTGTTTTCATTGTCTGAATCGACAACTTTTATTCAATACATGTGTCAAACGCAGCTCATTGAATTATTTCGGCATTTGTTGTCACTCCAAATGTTCATTTAAAAATAATGGAAACAGATATTTCAAAAGTCCTCACCAGCCCATTTTAACCAGATTTAAGGCAGGGAGGAAGGCTCAAAAATGTCAGTGGAACTTTCGCAAACTGTTCTAGCAGGCGTATTTTCCTTCTTGTTTATTATTCAGCTTGGGTCATGGCACTTTCCGTCTAAGCACAGTTCAAGCTCTATGAAACTATAGATAGTACACATAATGATAACTGAATTATAGCAGAAACTGGCAATATAAAGGTAAAACAAAGCAAAAGCAAGATTTTGAGTCACTTCGGTGATTATGATAGGTTTTATTATGTACATGTGTGTTGTCCTGGCCTGACTTGCTAGGGTTTCCTCATTGCCTGGTTCACAGCAGTGGCAGTGTAATCAGAGGAAATGAAGATAGAATTTGTAGATTCAGGGTCTTAATTTGTTGCTTAATAGCTGTGGCTGAGCCCAGAAAATTCAGTTCTTATCTGTCCGGAATATTTTCATCTCTGTTCAAATTTAAGAAAAGGAATTAATACCAACCCCACGTTTTCGTGTGTCTGGTTTTGATATCGGAAGACAGCTCATTCCTGCAGGCTTGTCATGCAGTACTGGCTTTGCTGAGAGGCATTACCTGAGTGAGAAATGTAAGTTTTGGCAAATGAAACCCTTTCAACTCCTCTGGACTATTTCACTGCTGAGAGATGCAGAATACCAGCTGGCCCCATCAGCTGCCTTGCAGAGATCCAGATGTGTTAGGGTAATGTAAACTGCTCTTTGCAGTACAAACAGATTCTGTTAAAAACCAGTTAAAAGACCAGTTTAATTTGCCTTGTATTTTTACAAATTGTTTTTAAATTATCCTTAATGACAGAATTTATTTCAGTATAGGCACAAAAGGGGCAGGCAGCCATTAGACGTAAAAAGCCTTCCTTCTTTTACGATTTCATAGCAACAAAGAAGCAGAATCACATATTCTAAAGTGCTTAACATCAGCACGTTCCATTTTGTAGATGATGGATGTTACTTCATGCCATCTGTCTAAAGGAACAACACCAAAATGTACAGCTCTGTCTTCTCAAATGAGTTTTATTTTTTGTCGGGGTCCAGTTTCCATTTCCAGAGATGTCTTGGGTGAATTCTCCTGTGCAAACTACATCTCTTTTATTTCCAAGTGTCAAAGATCAGATTGCCTAGATCCAAGATATCCAGAAATGTCTTCTGCACTAGAAGAAGATTTGGAAAATGCTCTTGACCTTGATTGTTTTTCCATTATTCTTACTATTTTGGTATGATGGGAGATCATCTGGCCAGTGAATTAGAGTGACTTAAGCAGGCACCCAATTTTCCCATCCCGCAGGTCACTCTGCTCTTGAATGTGTCCTTAGTGAGACTTAGTGATCCTGACATTTGGGTGGGGTTACTGTATGCCTGGCTCTTACATCAAGAACTTCTCAAACAGGTTTAAGTCTGCCTGCTGGCTTATCTCAGAGTGGGACGATACTGGTGAGACACGGTATAGGGAAGCTGGCATGTCTTAGAGAGCCAAAACATCTGGTTTGAGTTAATCTAATCATCAAGAAATAATGCACATTTGGTGTGCATTTGGAGTGAACAAGATGCCTCAGCCCCTTCACAGTAACTGAGGATGGGGAAGGTGCCCCATTTAGATGTATGAAAGAGGAAAACTGTGTTTTCTGCTGGTGGCACTCACACGCTGTCTGTGTTTCTCTTTCAGTCAGATGGGACCGTCCTGGCTATAGCTTTGTTGATCCTCTTCCTGCTGCTGGCATTGGCTCTCCTCTGGTGGTTCTGGCCTCTTTGCTGCACAGTGGTAAGTCCTCCTCACCCCACTCTGCCTTCAGCTTGCTGACAGCTCCATGGTATTTCTGTATGAATGAGCTGCAAGAAACTGTGTCTGGAATGGGGAAGCCAGTTTGCAGACGGGAAAAGCTTTCCCCCTCCTTGTGATCACTGAATGCTTTATCAAGTGTTTGTTGTTACTATCGTGCAGCATGTTCTGAAGAGCTAAAAAGCTTAGTTACTCTGCTTGTGTCTGAAAAAGGCAGACAAAAAAGGGAGGAAACAGAAGGAGAAGGTCAGGGGAGGTAAGGGGAAATCAAGGACTTGAGATAAGCTTTTCTCTCACACATGACCCTGCTGTCTGACTGCAAGGACCTGTCATACCTCTGCACATCTCTGCTGATTGTGCCCTAGAGCTGCCTTTTCCAATGGAAATCAGTGTGAAGAGGGATTCTTGTGGTGCATGCGATTCAGTGAATCTCAACCTTTGCTTTGCATCTCTTTTTCATAAGCAAATACAGAGCAAGAATTGCTGTCAGCAGAACGAGGGTCTGGTTTTGGTGTCAGGCTGCATATAGTGTTTCAAATGCATCTTTTAAGATTATCCAAACTGGCTGATGTTTCTGGGTCACTACCATTGTCACTGATTGTAAACTACTTGCCCAGTTTTCTAAGTTTACACCGTGTTGCAGTGTACTTCCTTGCAAGCTAAGGAGCCACAGGCACTGCAGGAGCTGGTCATATCTGAGGAGTCTTTGTGTGAGATGTGTTTCTCGAACCAGAACAAGGATGAAAAACTTGGAGGAAAAAAATCTCAGTAATCTCTGCCTGTTTATGGATGGACAAGTGAGGGGTAAAATGCTTCTTTTCATGGTCATTTGGCACTTCCAGAAAGGAAAAAGTACTTATCTGGACTTTTTGGAACAATAAAAAAACCCCGTTCTAAAAATGAACAAAGGATTAGCAGTGGGGTAGATTTCTGGGAGCTGTTTGTCTAAGCTAGATGGCCTTTTCCCAGCAAAGTCAGGCCAACTTCTTCATTGGCACATCTGCATGGCAGTCAGTGGAGGTGAACCCATGTGGGGTTTACACCAGGATTTAGTGGAGAACTGAGGTGACAGAGAGGAGGGGCTGTAAGTGATGCTACCATTTGAGGGTTCTTTTGCAGGAGAGCAATGAGTCTGATAAGAAGGCATGAATGAAAGCAGAAGGGCATGGAGCTGAGTGAGTATGGAACTATATGCATTGAGAAGGCAGTGCAGGACTGCTCCAAGGGAACAATATGGGGACAGCATAGAACTGTGTTGCTTTAAGTGTATGTCAAACACGTCCCTTTACTTACCAGAAAGATTTTAATTCAGGAACCTGTGTGAGATCTCTTTATCTCTCCAGGTTGGCAGAGCAGTATTCCTCAGTAGTAAACAGGAGGCTCAGATACCTCACTGTGCATTTCAATTCTGTAAAATTTAGAGAGAAATCCACACAGGAGCACCCAGCCTGCTTGGTTTAGAGTGGGGAGAAAGAGAGCAGGGCAGCAATGCTTATTTACTAGTTTGGCAGTGGCTCATCAAGGAATACAACGTCAGAAGCACAGGGTGCATTAAGGGCAGAGGAACTGGCTTGCACAACAGACAAGAGGCAGGCAAGTAATAACCTCTAATAATCAAACCACAGACCAGAAACACTGATGTGAATTCAAGCCTGGGGACATCTCAGAGATAATTGTGTGTCTGTCTAGAGGGAAAAAAAATCCAACTTTTTTCTTATGAAGAATGAATGAGTGACAAGCACATTTCTAAACCCTGAAACTCCACTTGGCGTGTGTTTTAACTAAATAGGAATCATTACTGTCCAGCAGTTCTCCAGGAAAGACACCAAGCCAGCTTCACCCCTGGAGTAAAGGCACTGAAGTCAATAGACTTACTCTGGAGATTTATCTGGAACTCAGTATCTTCTTGGCATGCACCCATAAAGAAATGCTGTTTCCAAGAGTATTCAAGTTTATTGCTCTCAGAAGTATTCTGGGATGAAGTCTGGAATTTACCACTCAGTTTACAGTAGATGCAATTGTTGCTTAGTGTATCAAAATAATAATTAGACCTTTGCTGTGCCTGATACCAGTACAGGCAAAATTTCCCTTGACATCCATGCATGGGGAGATGCGAAAGTATGGGAGCCAGGTGCTAAATTTCAAGAGATTTCAAGGAAGTTTATTCGACTGTGGGCAACAAAGAAAGATGTTCTGCAAAACTTACATCTCCAGCACTGGATGCATTGAAAGAATGATGACAAATACAAACACATCATGGCAGGATGACCCCACATTCCCTGAGAAGAGCACATCTGCAAAACAGAAGGTGCCAGATCCTGGCCTTGATGATGCTTTTGGGCATTTGACTTTCAGTAGATATTGTTTTCCCCTTCTTCCTCTTTACAGAATACAGGGCAACCTGGAGAAATCAGAGAGCTTATAGCAGAACTGTGTGTGCAACAGGCTCCTTAGATAACCAAAGGTGAAATTCAGTTTCAGGTAGGAGGCCAACACAAGGTGTAGTTTTAATAAGACTCAAGCCAAGTAAATATCTCTAAGATATAATAAGCTTCCAAAATAGTCTTCAGGAAGCTTTTGCAGGTATATTATTAGATTGGCTTGGAAATTAAGCTAGTTAATTTGTTTTGGATGTATAGCAAAGGCATAGTTAATGCAGCAGTTAAAGTCATGTCCGTTCTGGGACAGTTCCCATGCACCTCCCATTTTGCACCTCTGTAGCAATTGCCTGCTCAGAATATATGCACCCTCTTGCTTACTTTTTCACTTGAGCTTCTTAAACTACAGGGGTGTGGCTGGCATATAATGAGGTGTTGGTATTCAAGCACTGAACGCCAGCCTTAGCTCTAAAGCTGCTTTCTGGAAGGAAGCATGGAAGAACCCAGCAATTTGTTTGGCTCTGAGTCTATAGTGCAGCTGACCAAAAGTTTTGGAAACAAAAATCTGGATGGAGAAAATACAGAATATATATATATATATTTATTAAAAACACATGCAAATTATGGCTAGAGTGGAGGAAGAGAAGGGGAGGAAATGCATATATGCTACAGTAACCCTGGAGAGTAATAAAATTACATGGTGCACATTGGCGTGATGGAGATTACTTGTAAGGGCCCACGTATTCTCATTCCCACCCACTCCCATGTGCACATGAGGCACCATTTTTCTGCAGTTAAAAGGATTCTGGGAGAAGAGAATGTGGACTCCTGAATTGTCTGAAACTCTGGTTAGACAGACCAAGAGATAAGGGCACAAATGTGCAGGAAAAAATGTTTTATAGACCCACAGGCCCTATCTTTGGTTCAGACCAAGCCATGCACTCAAGTAAGCGCTCACCTAGCATAACTCCGTCAAAGTTACTGGAGCCTAAACTGGTGTTCACTCTTGCTGCCACAAAAGAGTGTCTTCATCTGTGGCACAGGCAATACAAAACATTGGGAGCCAAAATGTTAAAGACAAATTCTCCAAAGTGTCCCTCAGTCCCAGAATTTCCAACCCAAAAAGTCTTCCAGGGCTTCACGTTTTGGAGAGCACTAAAAATTCCCTTCTGAAAGCCCTTTGCCTTGAAATGATATGCGTAGACTTCAGATTCTCAAACCACTTTCCTTGATAATGCATCTTTTTAAGGTCATATCTAAAGGCCAATAATATTAATCCCGTCTTCAGCACCTTTTGTTCCAGACCACAACAGTGTCTTAGCATAGAGGAGGCACTGTTGTTCTTTGCCCTAGTTGTGCATGGAAAGCAATTCACTCAGCAAAAAATTATTTCTTCTTTTGTTTTTACCCTGAATTCCTCTCACCTCTTCTGAAGAAATCTGGCTAAGCCCAGCTGAGGAGAAATCTATCATTAGGATCATGTCTTACTCAACCAACAAATTCACCAGCAATCAATGAATGAGAGTAAGGGCTTCTGCAGATAAATGAAAGTAGCTGCGCTGTTTTCCTTTTCTTTAGTTCAGAAAATTAAATTCATTTATCTGCTCTTCCAAAGCAAGTGGGTCAGGCACTTGGAGTAAAACCCACTGAATCTGGCCTTGTTTATCTGTGTAAGTGAAATGGCCTAGGAAAAGGAATGTCCTTTGCAGATGCTACATTTTCTCATGCATTCCCTGGAGAATTCCATGTCAACCCTATTTGGTTGCAAATTATATCAGAGCTATTTATATGGAGGGCTTTTTTCCCCCCCTCTGTGATGTCATGTCTCCTCTAAGTGCGAGGATGATTTTGACATGTCTGTTTTGAATTTTTGTACGTGTCAGCTTGATGTCTTCACTGTAAAGCAGCCTTGTCTGTTCTAGTTTTAATGAGTTAAAGTTGAGATTCCTGGATCTTCTTCCAGGCTAAATAGAGGTCAACTTAGAAAAAGAATGAGATATCATTCCAATTCGACTTCATTTGCCCCTGGGAAGAAGAATGAACTCTATTGCAGATGAAAAAACAGGGACAGGCTCCTGCTTGTATTAGAAACCTTGAACTGTAGACAAAATCTCTGAGGGTTTGGTGGATAGTTACAACACAAGGCAGATAGGAAACAAATAGAAAGGAAATGTTCCTTTATCCAATTCATAACTATGCTACGAAACTCTGTTGTAGGATTTAGAGGAGGAAAGAGAAAGAAGGATGAGTCAGATGGGTCATTATTAATGTTATTTACAAAAAGCCTGCTTTTAAGATTGCTAAAATACATATTCTGTATTATCAAGAAGAGCGGTGGCAAATAAAAGCAAAATCTGCTCAGTTAAATGCATTTTTCCTTTCCAGATTTTTAGTTCTATTTAGAGGCAAAACCCCTTATTTCTTTGTGTTGCTTTCTCATGCAGCCCTCATTTTAAATTATGTTCTGTTCCATCTTAATGCAGATACATTTCACTGACAAGGAACACATTGCCCCTGTTTATCAGATAAAACTCCAGGGACAGTAACTGAGTATTGTGTTTGCTGGACTCTGCAAACTGGTGGAGTTTTCTTCACTCCCAGGATGGAAAGCATTCTAGACACATTCCTGGAATATGCAAAATTTGGATTCAACTTGTGCTGTCTTTGCTTATGCCTGAATGGCTACAGCAATTTCATGGCAACAGCAAGTACATCCTCTCCATGCTTTTCAGTTTCCAGTAGGTTGGCTAATAGGATTCTTCTGCTTTCACACTGGGTTGTTCATCAGCAACATCTGCTCTGTGACACCAGGGTAGGTCAGTTATCAGAGGCCTGTGTCAGTCATATATGTGCTGAGACCTGTGATAGGCAAAGAGTCACTTTACTGTCCCGATTTTTCATAGGTAAATGTGCAGGAAGTTCTTTCCTTTGCTAAGAAAAGCCAGCGGTCAACTGTCTGTCCCCCAGGCCTTGACTTCCTACCAGCAGAAGACCATACTGTAAGGCTTTGATAGCATGGCAATGATGAAGAAACCCTCAGGTATTCCTAACCTAGCAAACAAATATGGTTGCTGAACCACGTTTTCCTTCTTTCAAAGAAAGGGACAGGAGATACAGCCTCAGCAGCAAGCCCAGAAATGGCTTGGGGTTATCAAAACAATTGCAGCACACATGAACAAACACTTCGGCTTTGCCAAGTTAAACTAGCCTAAGCATTTTGCTTGGCTAAGCGTGCTCCCAGCTGATTGCATTCAGCAGGTCCATATGTGTCATCTGGCGAGGCAGAGGGAAGGCGAGAGGTGCAGCCCAGAACAAGATGTGGTGGACTCAAGCCTTCCGTGCCAGCATGGGCTCTATCCTCTCTGGGTTCTCTGTAGCATTATTTTCTTTCTTGTACTTGAGTAATCATTTCTCTTTGAGCAAAACGTGCAGGTGTAAGGCACTGCCTATCAGTTCTGGGATCCTGTTATTCCCATTTGGCTTTTGTTTTGCTCGCGTGTCAGGTGGCAGAGAGCTCCCATTTGCTTCACTGCTTCCACTACTGCACCACGAGGATCTCATGCACAGTTTAGGAGAAAGAAAAGATATGTACTGTTTGTAGAACCACGGAATGTTTTGTGTGGAGGGACCTTAAAGGTCATCCAGTTCCAACCCCTTGCATGGGCCAGTTGCCACCCAGCACAACAGACTGCCCAAATCCCATCCAGCCTGGCCTTGGGCACCTCCAGGAATGGGCATTTCTCTGAACAACCTGTTCCAGTGCCTCACCACTCTCTAAAAAAAGGATTTCCATCCAATATTGAATTTAAATCTCCCCTCCATTTAGCTTAAAACCTTTCCCTGCTGTCATTATCTACCTTGTCTACAGTACTGCCTATCACTTCTGTTACACTAGTTTCCCATAGAGAGTTAAGTTCCCATAACCCTTTCCAGATCTGGATAGTGAAATAAGAAATGTATTTTGTATATGACAAACTTACAAATTTCATGAAGACTCGAAGGCAGAGAGGACTACATTCTCCCCACCTCTGGATTTGTCCAAACTAACCAATCTATGCAGCCAACTAATGGACATTCAGTTGTTCTTAGAAGTGTTCAGCCCTTAATACTGCAAGGAATCACTCATTTTCACTTGTACCGTGGTAGAAAAAAAAAATTATATGTTCATAGAAATCAGAGTTAATTTGTCAAAGGGTTTATGCTGTGAGAAGGAACACAGACACGTGGAAAACCCATCTATCCCATCACATCCAAGTCTGTAATCTCAAGATTTTCCAGAGATATTGGCTGAGAAATTGTGTGTGAATTCTTAGCTGGACCAAGTATGCTGGACAGATTATCCTCATCTTTCATGCCAATGCAAATCAGAGAAACTCCATTGAAACCCATAATGTTCCACCAGAATAACTTCAGAGAAGGCAGTAAGGCGAGTTCCATTAGATATATTTTGGATGAGATATCTGAAATTTTTCAGCATTTTGTTTGGAATAAGTTTGTATCCAAACTTTGGATTTGGTTTTGGGTTTGAATTAAGGGTTTTGGTTCAAAGGAAGGTCTGCTGAAGTGTGGCCTCATAGTGACAGGTAACCAAAACATATCTGAAAATGTGGCTAGAAAAGCCTTGTGTTTATTTGGTGCTTTGTACATGTAGTGTCATTAATTGTGTCATGAGATGTACAAGAAACCATGTTGTCACCATCTTCCCATCTAGGACATCTCATTTGTCCCTAATGTGGTCAGTGGCTTTGTAGCCAAGACTTGAACCATGCTTCTCCCACACCAGAGAGGGATAGAGGTGCACCTATATCACTCCTCAAACATCATTCCATGCTTCCATGTGGGCTTTGTGCCTCCATGCATATAAACAAAGATTTGATGTTGATAACCAAGCAAGCAGGGTGTCAGCAAAGGTTCCTCAAGGACCCTGAAAGCCACCAAAGAAAGACCTGCTGCCCAGGAATGGGATATGTAGAGAGTGATGTGTAAAAAGGACTGATCCAGCCCAGTCTCTTCCCAAGCCAAAGGCACATGCTCCTCATTAATGGCCATATTGCATGACTCGGGGTTTGCAGAAGAAAATAAAAACAGTGAGCTCATCAAAGAAGCTAAAAAACGAGTGAGGGAAATTTTTGTAAATATTTATGTCTTCAAGATCTTTAGTATGACTGTCGTTTTCTCTTCCTGCATTTAAATAGCCAAGCTATTATTGTTTGGAACTGCGATTTTGTTCTTGAAGGGGAATCTCTGAGCCTGTACTTCTGCACCCCATCTCTAGGCAGCCCCTACACCCAATACACAATCAGCTCAGCACCCCAGCAGCATCTGACTCATTGCCTGGTGCATAAAGAAATAACTGCTTCATCCAGATGGACTTTAAACTACAGGAAAAAATCCATCCCTGGGGCAGCTGCATTGACACAAGTGACTGGCTTCAGTGTTGCCTGCAATGCCTGTGCATTGGGTGCATCTCGTGTCAAGGAGAGATATTTGACGTGCCTGTATGCAACTGCTTTCCCTTTGGAAGGTTCTCTGTTGCTTTTGGAGTGGAGGGCTGTGATAATAGCCAACTGCCTGCTGATCTCGAGATGCAAACTTTTTGCATGAAATAATAACCTCACGCCCACATAAACTTAAGCTGTTTCTATGGAGAATATCCTGGACCGGTCTAAAACCTCAACGTGATTATTTTATTAGTTAGAAATCCTTGAAGAACTTCAAGTGTGTGTGCATATATACATGTACATACATATATATAGAAGTACATATATATTCAGATCATAAAGACAAGCATATAAGAGTGGGATGAAAAGCATGTAAGAGTGGGATATAGTGTCTAACAATGTGAAGAGCGTTCTTTAGGAGCAATGAGTGGCACAACATTCTGGAATGGTAGATTGCTCTGGGAGGCAGCAATTACTCTTCTGCATTGTCTCTTGGGCATTTCATTTCACCTTGGTTTCTCTTTCCAGTCTTTGTCTGTGTGTATGGTAAATAATTTGAGGCAGGATGTGTATGTGTGTTCGGTGGCCAGTAGAAGGACATGCTGGATTTAGCATGTGTGTGCACGTAAAACAATGATTGTTACCTGTGTGCCAGCACTGTAGCTCCTATTGGGATATCAAGGAAAATCAAGGCCGTATTACTTCGAATTTGCTGTCACTTCACATGGAATGGGGATCACATAAAAGCAACACTTGCATCATGCTGATTTACCACTTTTTTTTTCTCATTTATCCTTCCAGATCATCAAGGAGCCCCCTCCACCTCCTGCAGAAGACAGTGAGGTAAGTAACACCAACAACCCAATTTCCTTGATGTTTAGGACAAGATTTTGTTCAGCTTCCTTAGAAGAGGTTATGATTCTGCTGCATGGCAGATCGTGGACCATGGCAGGAAGCTAAACCTCTGGGAGCTGGTAGGGAAGGAGAAGAGGCAAATGATTCTTTCACTTGGTCAGTACAGCACTGCAACTGCAGGCTCTGCTTCACAAAAAGGACAACACTTAAGAATATATTTAACTTTGAAGTTAATGAAACCTAAACATATGCTTAACTGCTTTCCTGGAATGGCATGGTAGTGATTTTGGTGTTTAGTGCATATAATTCCTCGTGGCAGCTGAGCGCTAACTCACAGTGCTTATAATTTGGTTTTCAAATGCTGTGAGCAGAAGCAGCCCAGTTGTGCCTGAAGAAGGCAGATCAGACTCTGAGCAGATGTCAAACCCAGAACAACCATCTCAGCACCAGAAGAGCTGCACCAACTGGGCAAGTTTTAATGGAGGATAACAGTAAAGCACCACTGAAATCTTCAGATTATTTCTGCTTACTCTTTTAGATGAATCCAGAGTCAAATGGTTTCAAGTTATGTCACTGTTACTTAATTAGTAGACTCTCCCCGGAAATCTGCCCAGTTTTATAACTGCCCCTTTCAGTATCCTCCTGCTTTCAGCACACAGCAGATGTGTGTTGAACATCTCAGATCTCTTTTCTTGCTTCCAGTTTTGAACATGGGATCTCATTGAAAGGTCGGTCAGCTGTGTCCAGGGTACATCAATGTCAATGGGAGTTTTTCCATTGACTTCACTGGGGTTTGGATCCATTCCTCTTAACTGTGCAACAGAAGACTTATATCCATGCTCAGAGTGATTTGGATCACTAGTTCCTCTTGCTTTTTGCCTCTGGAGACAAACTCATTGCACACTACTGTTTGGCTTACTGAAATGTTCCTCTGCTCTTGGTGAAGTCTGGCCCAGGGAGGGTGTGCTGGTGTACAGTGCCAAAGCTCAGTCCTCTGCAGCACTACCAAGGTAGAATCCAACCTAGATTTTTCCTGCACTGAGTACTGCAAAATAGTTGAGGGCAGCTGGAGTCAAGGATGGTGCAGGAACTTCTATCTTGTTGGCACTTGTGTCCTTCAAAACAGGCCTGAAGCAAAACTCTGAATCTAAACATGCCTGGACCCAATGGGGATTTGCATTTGGGTCCAGAGCAGAAGGTGTTTGTTTGTGAAGGCACAAATCTCTCAGAATAACATCAACACATTCATCAGTATATGAGCAACTGGCTTGTTTTCCAAAGGAGCCATTTCTGTTTGGGCTGCATGGATAGCCACTAGCCTTGTCAGCTTTGATCTTCTGAATGAAAAGGAAAATACTTGTATAAAATTGCACACGCTCTGTTCGGGATCACACATGCCTCCAAGCCAAAGGATTCAATTGCTGAAGTTAATTAAAATACATCATTCTGGAATGCTGGTTCTCTGGCCAAGGTCTGGAAGGGAAGATTACATCTCTGTGCTAAGCAAGATGTATACAGAAGCCCTTCTAAAACAAGTAAGTGCTGTAAAAGCAGACCAGTTGCTGCAAAATGAGCCAGTTGCAGCTGACCTCAGGTTTGTTTTGGTTAAACTGGTGGAACGATATCTCTGGACGTGTTATATTTTCTCTCTGATTCTGAGAGGAAGAGTCCATGCAGCTCTTTGGATGGAACAGTCCTCAATTCATCAGTCTGTTTCACAGCTTTCCTTTAATAGTAAGTTTGCCAATGGCTTCTCCAGATAGAAAAAGAAAAGTTGCATTAATTTCCTATCTGTAGCTTACTTGCTTCCCTCTTAATAACAGAGGAAGTCTATACATTATTCTAGATGTTACTCTTAATGTTTCTGTTTTGGGACCCTTGAGTGAGGGGATTTAGCTACAACAATCTGCCAACAAAGAGCCAAATCTGATGGCAGACGCACGATTCCACGTGTACTTTTCACCAGATCATATCCCCTAAACTTAGAACTCAATTATCCTAAAAGCTACCTTGTACAATTAGCAGCCAAAGAAAAACACAGTTTTGTACTATTTCAGAAACTGGAAAGCATCAGAGCAGTGCTCAAAGATTAGTAATGCTTGGAGCTGTGACTTGTATGTTGCATTTTTTCCCCTACAGAAGCCTCCCACTGGTGGAAAAACAATAGGAGCTGTGAAAAGGTGCAGTTCATTGGTCCCATTTACTATTATAGAGCTAGATCCACAGAGTGGGATTGGCAGTGATGTGATGCTTTCAGAGAGGACTGGATACTCCAGATTTTCTACTTTGCTAAAAAACAGTAGAAGACAGTGTTGTTTTTCTTACAATCTGTAGATAGCTTTCTCCCTCACAGCAAACATAGCAACTACTCATCTCCAGAATGAAAAAGTGCTAATCCCTTAAGAAGCAGCATTGCAGTTGCAGTGTGATTCTTTTCTTCTAAAAATCTTGGCAAAAATAAGACAAGAGGAATTCTTGCATCAGCAGATTTGGGAGCTGAGGCCCATATGTCTTTGCACTGCAAGGAGAATGCATTATACCGTAACAGTGAGGGGAGAGCAGCACTGCTGTCAGAAACCACCAAAGGTTTTATTGAGCTCTACATTAAAAGTCTTTTGAGACATATTGGAGCCATGCTCACTATCGGTGAAGGAAATCATTACTGGCTAAAAAATTCCAAATAATCCATTCAGAAATTGCAAATGTTGTCGAACTCACCACTGTGCTCTTCAGACAGTGCTGGATGCTGGAGGAGGCTGACCCCAGAGGAAGGGCAGATGGTTTTATTTAGAGCCAGGAAAGATTGAGTTAATACCAGTCGGAAGATGTGAATGCCTCAAGGAGTCAGTGATCACCTTGCTGGCCTGTGATTAACTCAGTGATAGTGGATCAAAACCACATTATTCTATTCCCAGTGGATAGGGAAGGCTCTTTCTGTCCATGCTGGAGGAAGACACAGATACTTTTGTTCAAGTTCCCATCACTTTCAGGCTGGACTTATCGGAGCAACTAATTTGACTCAGACCAGAAGCACACCAAGAGGATAAAGTTGATTCTCATTATCACAACCTATCTACAGCAACAAAAAAGGGATTCTGCAGGGCTTTCCAGCTTCCAGCAATTTCCTGTTCTCTACCTGACCCATGCCAGAGTCTGCTACTGGGCTATCCCAAGGGACACATTCTGATTGTATAAGTAGGAGCACTCGCAAGTGTCCCTAGGAGGCACATGTTCTTCTCATTGTTTCCCTGCCCATCTAAACGCCAGACAGTGTCAACAGAGAATCATAGAATCACCAAGGTTGGAAAAGACCTCCAAGATCATCCAGTCCAACCCACCAGACCATGTCCTGCATGTCCCATTACATCTAAACATTCACTGTTCTTCGTTTTCTGTCATGGCTGTGCTTTCCCCCACAAAATGGATTCGGGAACACAAAGGGTCCTGAAACCTGGCAGAACCAGACAGGACACTGACCAGATGACCTGAGCCAACTCTTTCCTCATCAGTCAAACCCAGTTTTTCCATGCTGCTCAAGCCTAACTTCGACAGTCACTTCTACAATGGCACCAGGGCCAAGCCACCAACCAGCCTGTAATTGGATAATCGTTATGTCTGTTGTCATCCTGCCCACATACACCAAAACTCACATACATAAGAAAGTCCTGCAGAGAAAGCATCATTCAGCAGCACAGTCATGAGACGCTGAAGGTAATTATTGCTGTCATGGAAGGCCTGCATGAAAAGGAGGAATTCAACTCACTGCCTGGCAGCTGTTGTGAAGCCAGCAGATGAAACCTTCTGTTCATCTTGATCTCTTTGTGAACTAACTTCTTTCACCCACAGCTGAACAGTCACAAAGCCAACGAACAGTTCGCAGGAATGCATCTGCTTTGGGAGCTGCTTGCACCTCACTTATTGTTGTTTATTAATCTTTTCCAAATCACTCTGCTCTTTCTTCCTGAAAAGCCTAGCTGGGGAGATTGCAAAATAAGCTCTACAGAAAAGTTCTGATGAAAATTTTTTTTTTGGAGATACCAAGGCAGGAAATGTATTCTGTTATTCCTGAAATAAAGCCAGGTCACAGTGGTATGCCAGCTCTTTTCCTTCCCCTTTCCTCCCCTTTTACAATGTGTTGTGGAAATTTGGGAGGAGGAGAAAAGGAACCCTTCAAGATACAGGCATTTAAAAGAAAAAGAGCTGGGATGGTATTGGAAACAAATGAGGTGTATGCATTACTCCACGAAGGTGTGGACTTTTATAACCAAATTTAATGTGAAATGTATAGGCAGAGTCATACTCGACTAGTGCAGAGGCAGTGAACCTTAGGATGTATTCCCCATCCACTGAGAGGTGGGGACAGAAATCTGGGGACGTGAGGTGTTTCATTCTGTAGAACAATTTCCTCTGTGACTTTGGGCACATTATTTCATTTTTCATGGTGTGAGCATCCGAGCCATAGAGTGGGAATCGTTCAGTGTCTCTTCTTCTTCCCCTCCATCCATACAGGAGTTTTCTCTTAATTATCCCCTTTGCACTCAGAGGATGTGTTGTCAGGCAGGATCTTTACCATGGATAAACCAGAAGTACCATGATCAGTCAGACCAATAAATGCTGCTTTTCTATACAGTTTTGTCTCAAGGTTAAACATACATATGGATTTTCTGGGGCCTAACGAGAGCTGAGCTCTCTCTTCGGCTTGCTACTTAGTAGAGCACCAGTAGAGCCTCTTCTCTTTGATGTTCTTACGATATTTTAGTTCTTTCTGACAATACTTTGCAGGCTTGGGCTGAGGAGAGGTGGAGGTATGAGAAACACCAAGGCCACGTTCTTGCAGAATGGCTCAGGGATCGTTAATATTGGGCAGGGTTTATCCAGTTGTGACTCAGATGCCTGTGATGTCTGTGAAAGCAAGAAAGAAGTATTTCTTAAGAACCAAGCAAATTGTCATTCAAATCTATCAATGCCTTTGCATCTGGGAGGTGGCCATGCAATTTGAAAATGGGTCCAGTGTTGGGAGAGGGGGTTGAGGTGTGAGAAGCTGCAATCTGGGAGGACAGCAAATTTCACATCCATTTTCCTCCTCTGTAAAATTAGATAACAACTGTTACTCAGTGGGTTGACTGCCCCAAGTCATACAGTGCTTTCTGCAGGCAGAGCCCTATAAATGCTAAGCTCTGACAACATCCAGGCTTTGCAGAGACAACTGTGAAAATAATTATAAGGGTGGGGAGAGGGGTAAATTGTCCAAACTTTTATATCTGGCCAGATTTAGTTTGAGTTTTTACCCTGAGTGGTTTGATGTCCCTAGTGAAGCCTGAATTATCCCTCTGTTACCCACAGATGAGGTTCCCTCGGGTCAGGGTCAAAGCATACAGAGCCTGGCATGGCCTCTGAGATAAACACATCTTTGTTTTCTGAAATCCAGCGGTGATGAATCTGGATCTCTGACTGTGAAATGTACCTCTGTCCTTCTTATTATTATTTTGTAAAAGAAACTCTAGCTCCATCTAAAGCAGATTTGAGGGATGGAAAGATGCCAGGTTCTGCACAGTCACTTTCCAGCATCCTTAAATGCACTTGGATTTTCCGGGGCTGCCTTTTGTGTTGCTGTTGGGTCAGAGCTGAAGATACTTATGCAGTTCTGCCTCATGCAAAAAAAAAAACCATTGTATCTAAGCATAGAAATATATGGGCCAAACTGAGCCAGGGCATGATAATTCAGCCCCAAGGTATTGGCTCAGATCTTGTGAATGGGGCACTGAGCTACGGTGCTGGGATGGGGATTGTGTTCCTCTGCTTGCTCTTTTTCCTTCTGGCTCCACACTTTGACCCCCACCTTTCCAATTGCTTCACTTGAGCAACTCACGTGCGTTATGAGCACATTTGTCAAGCGTGTAGGAAATCAATGGGTTGTTGCTGGTGTTTTTTTTTTCTTCTTGTATTGCAAAACCTCCCATGCCCTTCAAAACATGTAAACAGGCTCATCCAGAAGAAAGCTTGTGACTCCTTTGTTTTTCAGATGTTTGCTCTAGTCCTTTTTGTGCGTGTGGTGTTTCTGTTGTCCTGGCAGAAGCTCTCCTATCTTAGATTGAAGTGACTTGCAGGGCTTTCAAGGGCTTGTGGGGAAGATTTCCTAAACCTTGGTATTTCCTGTTGTGAGAAGTCCAGTCTGTGCTAAGCTGAGGAGAAGAGAAAGGGAGAACTGCTGAAGGAAAATATTTAGATGGCTTTGGTTCCTTTTTTTTAATAAAAAAAAGTCCTCATGGAAAACTTCATGCAGAGATATTAAGTTCTTAGGTTGCAGCAAAGAGCCTCAGCTACTCCAACCAGAGAGGGAAGGAGTGGAGCCGCGTATTTATGATCCATTTGCCCACTCTCCTTGAGATCAGGACAAATTTTGCAGCCCGATTGATGGTTTTGGTTTGTTTTAAATAACAATGCTTTTGTTTGGCATGAAAAGCAGTTTGCCTCGGTTTTTTATCCCTTCCCCTCCACACCTCCCCCCCCCCCAGTTTTTCAGTTTTCCGACTGGGGAGTTCAAATTCAAAGTACTTTTGGCTTTCCCAGATTTGGAAAGCTCCTAAGTTCTGGAGTTTTGCCAAATCCCTGTGAAGAATTAAAGAAAGAAAGAAAGAAAGAAAGGGAAAAAATGAAAAAAAAGAAAAGGAGAGAGAGAGAGAGAGACCATTTTTCATTTCTCTCCACATTTTTCACAGGAAATACTTCACGTTTTTGATGGACTCTGCTTTTCTGCTTTGCCAGTTCACAGACTGAATTGTAGGAATTAAAGGGAAAGGCACTGTGTGGGTCAGAGCATATGTGCTGTTGTTATAGTGAACCCATAATATGTAGAATACGTTGATAGAAATTTAGCTAGACTTGTTTTAGATAAACATGGGGAGATATTTTTGATTTGTTAATTGTGTCATACTGGAGACTAGAGACCCAAATACATTTAACTTTGTGTTTGGTGGTATCCCAGGGGTTTCTGCTTGTGGTATGTCAGGGCAGAACGCATTCCATTTTGCACAAAATTCAAGTCTCATTTTTCACACAAGGTCTGACTTTCTGCTGGCATAAGGCCATGGAGTCACTGGAGCCACATGGATTTCCATGGTCAGCCTCCCCAGCAGAAGCAGAAGTTCATTACTAGTGCTAATTCCATTCTTGCAACTTTTCCATTAGTCTTTTCCATCCTATTACCCTTGGCCAGATCATCTCAAGAAATACATTTCCCTACTGGACATTCATACTGCAGTTGTTCCTTAATGTACTCCTAATCAACCTACATTTTGGAGCAAATCTGACTTGCCTGCATTCTTGTTTTCCCCCCATTCTGTCAAATCTGAGCTAAGATAATGATTAGTTTTGGCCCATCAGCATGGGGAGTGAACACTCCTCACGGCAACATTACAGGCATGGGGAAAAGGATGGCAGGATGGCAAAGGGGTGAGTCCCTGCTACCACTGACCCACTAGATTTGCAGCCAAAAGCCCTCAACTCTTGACTATGCCTTGTACTATTTTGGCAGCTGCTTCAATGATTTTGCAACTTGGAAATAACTTAATTTCCTGAATTTAAAAAGGATGAAAGGTCCCTTTAAAACAAACAATCAGTCAAAAACACACATTCCTGCTGGAGCTTGGTTGTACCTTTCAGGTGGTAGTGGTGTTTATATCATGAAACATTTTCTTTTCACGATGTACATCCTCTCGAAAGCAACCAGCTCATGCAGGCTTAAAGGACCGTACAACCCGTGACTGTTCATCCCTTACCATCTCAGTTCTAACAGTGCAACTCGTTCCTTTTGTTCTGTAGGAAGAAGATGATGATGGTCTTCCAAAGAAGAAATGGCCAACAGTGGATGCTTCTTATTACGGTGGTCGAGGTGTTGGTGGCATCAAGAGAATGGAGGTAAATAAGCACCACTTTATGTATCAGAAAATCTCAGTTGTGAACTGAGCGGTGAAATACTCAAGCAGCTTAACCAAAAAGCTTGGGAGATAGGAAGAAATTTCACTCTTTTTTTGCATCTGAACCAAATTCTTTTGCACACAGGAAGACTTGAGTGCCAAATAGAAGGTCTTCAGCATTAGGACAGTCTTTTCCTGTACTGCAGTGCAATGTCTGAGCCTTGCAACATGGGTAACATTCCCATGCAAATTGCAAGAAAATGTTCTTGTAGCTTTTCTGAAGCACTTCCCCACCCTCACTTTTCTGATGCTGCCTTTTCAGGTTCGCTGGGGAGAAAAGGGCTCCACAGAAGAAGGTGCTAAGTTAGAAAAAGCCAAGAATGCCAGGGTCAAGATGCCAGAACAGGAATATGAGTTCCCTGAACCCAGGAACCTTGCAAACAACATGCGTAGACCTTCCTCTCCTCGGAAATGGTACTCTCCAATCAAGGTAAGTCCAGTCCAGCACTGCACCTCATAAAGCATTTCCAGGAGATCTGTGTTAAATGGTCCATTTTCAATGGTTAAGATGCCGAGCTATCTGTAAAACTGCCATCTCAAGGTGCTGGTAGAGGGGCTGTGCATGAGGAAATCCCACTGAACAAGTGACCAGGGAGGTGCTATAGAAAGGAGCCAGATGGGCAAAGGCAATTTCCCGTCAGATTGAACAGATTTCAGGGTTGCATTGCTTTCTTAGACTAAAATAAGTAGCTGATCAGTTCCAGTGGTGTAGCTTGTGTAAAGTTTTTACAGACTCCACCCTGCTTCCAAAGTTAGACTCTTTGGTCCATGTTGCATATCCTCTGAGATGTAGGGAGTAAATATCATTCTCTTTCCTTAGAAAGAGGGGAGAAATATGAACATAAATGCTCCTAAATGTCACCAGAGAGAGTTGTTCTGAGAAGATCAAGAATTGCTGTGCAGCACACAAATGTCTGCCAGGAGATGTGGGTCACAGGGCCAGCCTCACACAGAAGGGATGCCCTGCAAGAAGGTTTTGGCTGAATTAGAGTGGAGTGGAAAATCAAATTCACACTGATATCAGGTTAGAAGCAATGCAAAGCTGCCCAGTAATCACCCACAGGAACTGGGAGGGCTCTCATTCTGTGCCATCTGTCCCAAGGGCAGGCAGATGCTCTTCAGTTTGGCTTCCCTCATACAAATGATTGGCAGGGTGCAAAACTGAAGCAAGCAAGCAGCTGGATTCTTCGCTGAAGCAAAACCCTTCATTGCATATGTGAACGCTCCTCCTGGATTAACAGAAACAAACCACATGCAACAGATATTGGTGGAATCATCCAGAGCGTGACACTCCAATGTCAGAAGGCTAATCCCCCATAGTCCGGGCAAGCTGAGTTGTCTTTAACAAAGGATTCTCTTTGTTACTACATTTTTCAGGGTTAATCCTTTTGGGAAACGCTAAGACCCTTCTCATATCTTCTCAGTTCATGGCTATTTGTAGCAGCACTGTAGTAATCAGAAAGGACTGAAAATATGCAGTTCATATCTAATTACAAACCCTGCACTGTTGGAGCCTGGATCTCTTTTTGAAGAGTGGTGAGGGTCTTAGAAACCCTCCATGGGCAATTTGTTAAACCCTCTGATGTTGAACACGAATTTTGTTCTAAGTGAGGAAATGCTTCACTGCTGGAACAGATTGTTTCTAGTCTTCTATTTTCTCCCTCTTTAGTAGCAGCCAACCTAGTCAGACTTACTCTATCAGCTACGTTATTGCAATGCAGATATATTTCACTGCAGTACACCCAGGTTTCCCTGTATTGTATCTTGTTACTGATCAGTTTCAAGCACTGCCCAGAGGAATTTGGGCAAGGAACATGACTTGGCTTTCCTCAATCATTGATCTTGCAGCTGGTTCAAATCCAGCAATTGAAATGGCAAGGATGCACGAGGGAGTACGAGTGGTTTCCGGAGGATACGGAAACGTGAGCCTCTGTGAAAATTTGGTCCAGAGCCCTCTCTCTTTTCCCCCTTAAAGATTATCATCTAATAAACATAGCCTACCAACAAGTCATTTGCAATTGTGTTATAATGATTTCAACATGTGTTTGTGAAGGTTATTCACTCCCTCGGTGGGACAGGTTACAGACTCGACTGTTCTCAGAACAGAGTTAGGAATGCAGTAAGCACCATCCCATATAGCTGTTCCTTTGTTTCTAAATTCATTGCATTGTCATTTACATTAGTGCAAAGTGTTTGTAAGACACATCAGTCCCATCTGGGAGATTTTCAGTCCAACTCCATGCTCACGGAAATGACCTCATCCAGCTGAGAAAAGGAGCTCAGTAGCTTTTGTGTGCTGCAGTCAGGATTCACACACACAGTGCTATACTCCAAAATCACTGCTTCTGATTTTAGCACAAAGAGCCTGAATACATGGTCAGGCAGTTGGAATCCATGTGGGCACTTTCCCATTGGAGATATTGCTGAGCTTCTCCCCTTTTTCTTCACCAATTCCTGATGCTGGATGACAGCCTCAGATTTTCAGTTTGTTTTCAGAGATGATTCTGCATAGCAGAAAATCAGTTCTGAACACGGGAGTTTGTTGCAGATCTGTCCCAGCTGGAATTTCTCCAAAGTTCAAAAGAGGCTTGGAGAAAAGATTCAATCTATGTAAGTTCAAGTTCTGATCTGATTCTGACTACGAATATCTTCTGCTTTATAACAGCAAGAATTCAATTATTAGGGTACTAAGTGTATTACAAGTATCTCGTGGGTGATATATCTTCCTATTTCCTTTGGAAAAAATTCTCCTTTCTACCATTCAAAGTCTAGAGTATATGGACAGGTCCAAACCAAGATCCCATATCCAAACACTCCCTAACTTTGCCATGTTCCGCATCTGGATAGTGTTTAGCAACCTGAATATGTGGATGAGAGTTTGCCTAATTATTAATTGCCACCACACCCCTGTCTGAACTGTACCCAAAAAAAAGTTTATGCAGACCAGATAATCCAACACTTTCCCCACATACAGCCATGAGCACTCAACAAAAACAGAGGGGATCATTCCACTGAAGAAGAGGTCCTGCAATTACTTTCCCTGTGCAGTAAGGAACTAGAAAAATTGGCATAGCTCATCAGCACTCTTGGCAGAAGCTTTTGTCCATGACAAAAGCTCAGACATGAGCATATGAAGATGAATTTGTGTTGTGCTATGCCGGGAAGCTATCATGGAGTTGTAAGAGGCAGAGGAAGGCGAGGAGGAACAGCCTATTAGGTCATTGGGTCTGCACTCTCAGCCAAAGCAATGCTGCTAGCTTGAGTCTGTCCTTCACTGCTTTTTCCAGTCTGGTTTTTAAAATAGCATAGAGGCTTCCACCACTTCTCAGGGGGAATATTTCCCAGTCTACTAGACCTCACCCATAGGAAATGGCTCCTGGTACTCAAATTTTCCCTCATCCCCATGCTTCAAATGCATCCCCTACAATTAGAGACATTAAGTTTCCACCCACCTTGCTGGGCTGTTTGAAACACCTCTTTCGAAGGTGGATAAATACGCATGTAGCAGTCTACCTAGTAAAGGAAGTGGGCACGGTATTAAATCTCAGAAGCAGTGAACCAAGGTGGCTTGAAACTGACAAAGAGACAGGAAATTCACATTTTAGGGCCAGTCATCTTGTTGGCCAACGGGCCTCCTTTTCTCATGCAACACAAGGAGTGTTCTGCCTTTTGCCAGTTTGTCTGATGGAGTTTTTCTTTCTTTTACATTCACTCCCAAGAGTAGTGTCCATATGGTAGGTAGACAGCTGTTAGCTGAGAGTGGATAGATTGCTGCTAGAAATGCTCCAGGGCTTTGTTTGCTGCCAAATGCAACTACTGACACTTAACAGAGTGTTATTATTGTTGTTATTCTTATTTGCTGCTGTTACTTCTTAGCACGTCGCCGACTGGCTTACCCCACTTTTAAAATATCACTTCAGCAATTTGAAAAGTCAGTGTAAATAACCCACGGATCACCACAAGTCTAGAAACTTCTCAAGAAACTTGCCAAATTTTCAGTTCATTTGACAGAGGGAGGAGCAGCTCAAAACATACAGGCAAGTGAAGGATCATGAAGGACTCTGCCATTTGGTTCAATACATGCTTTTGTCTCATCTCTGTTTCTGCCTCTGCTTCCATCTGCATTAATCTTTTTTCCTCAGAGCATCTATAGAACTTAGTTATCATAGAATCATTTGAGGTGGAAAGGACCTTTAAAAGTCCTCTACTCCACTCCATTGCAATGAGCAGGAACATTTACAGGTCAGTCAGGTTGCTCAGGTCTTGGTTCAGCCTGACCTTGAGTGTCTCCAAGAATGGGCCCATCCACCACATCTCTGTGGTCAACTCAAGAAGGCCAGTAACAGCCTCTAAACAACTTCAGGCAGACCTGAAGCTCTATTCAAATTCCCAAAGATGGAGCTCTTGTTTTTTTTTTTTTTTTTTTTCCCAAGAAATTTCAGTAGAATGTTGGAATTTTGGACAGTGGTAAAGACTTTTTTTATTCCACAAGAAGTTGTAATTTTCCCCCTCTGGTTTCTCATAGGAAAAATATATGAAAAATGTACTCATTTCTTCAGTTGTCTGAGGGGACTGGAGACCAAGAGCTTCCATGAGCTCCGATGCAGGGGAAAGATGGACTCAAAGGGAGAGCTTTCAGATGGAGGGATGGATTTGGATGGATTCAGAGACAGAGATGGCTTCCCTCTGGTCTAAGAGGATGTTCTGTCCAAATGCAGGAATCTGACAGAAGAGGTTCTTGCTTCTTCCTCTGAGAATTAGACTTTCCTGGCTCTCACCTTAAGAAGACTTTTTCCCCGTATCCTATGGAAAACAAGATCTATGCAGTCATTATGTATGTCTGTGTGTCTCCACCCATGTATCCCTCCAACTCCCAAAAAAGCTTTGAAACATTGGCTTAATACATTTATTGAGAAACATAAGTGTCAGAGAAGATTACAGCCCTAGTGGTTTCTTTAAGAGGGAAGAAGAAGCCTCCATCTGTGCCCTTGAGAAAGGAAGAGTGTGTGTTGAGTGTATTGTGCATTAATTCTTTAATCAGACATTGGAGAACTAATGTCACAGAGTAACCTTGTAAATAGCTTGGCTGCCAGGAGGTCTCACCTTCATAGTCAGTGAAGTTTAATTTCAAGACTCAGAAAAGTGAGCTTCCTTAGTGCTAATGAAACAACGTGCTCTTTCCCCCACTGCAATATTCAGTTCACATTTTCGTTTGTTCAGTTTTGTCCCATGACAGATGTTTGAGCTGGACAGTCATGAAATGTTTGTAGACTCAATTCCTAGGAAACAGAGAGTGATTGTGAATGAGTTTCTGAGGCCAGTCAGAGGCTGTGATGTCTCTGTAATGGATAGCTCAGTAAGTAGTGTGTGTTTGTTAACCCTCCTGAGAAATCTTTACAAAGCTTTGGGTGGCCTTCACTTAACAGACTCTGGGTCAAATGACATTAATTTGAAGACTTTGGTAAATTCCTCTGCAGTTTGTAATATATCCGTAGCGTTCCATTGAGCCAGCCAATGTGCTGCACTCACAGAAAGTCTTCTACAGACCTCCTGGGAGGTGAATCTATATTGAAAGTGAAAGCCCCGCATAATAGAATGGGGATACAGCAGATATGTGTTTCGGAGTAGATGATATGATGGATCAAACCCAACACAGTGTGCAGTGGGCAACTGACACTGAGCTCATAGGAATACAGTATTCTGAAAGATGCATGTCACTGCCTGGAGAAGATGCCAGTGCCAACTGGTGTGCCCGTGTGAGACCCAGTAAGGGGTGCAGAAACAGTTAATAGAATAGAATAGTATCATAGAATCATTGAAGTTGGAAGAGACCACTAAGATCATCAAGTCCAACCATCAACCTATCCCCAGCATGCCCCGTAAACCATGTTCCTCAATGCCATCTACCCTGGTTCTTCACATCTGTCCCAGTTCTTCAGTCATATCCCACTGCACATTGTGTTGACACATAAATCCAGAGGAGGAGGCAGAGTAGTGAGGCAATGTGGTGTACAAATTCAGATATACGGTTCGATTAGCATTTTGCTAGAACCACAACAGAACTGGGGTAGGTATGGAGACTCTCTCAGCCCAGGAGATACCTAAGTCACCAATTCTGGAGATGCTCTGAAGTATACACAAAGATTAGGCACAGACACCACTGACTGCCAGTCCCATCTCCTTATTGTTCATCTGAAAGCCTTCTCCTTTGCACTTGCAGCAGGTTCAGAGAGAGTTTCTGTAAGGGAAAATATTGCTCTCCAGCACCTTGTACAGGCACAGCAAATGGTTAAGCACAAAATTTAGGTTTGCACAGCTCACTTGTTATTACACTGAAGGCAGCACGCTGAATTTTTTTATTTATTATTTGTTTTTTCTGATTGCAGGGGAAATTGGATGCTCTCTGGGTCTTGCTGAGGAAGGGTTACGACCGTGTGTCTGTGATGCGCCCACAACCAGGAGACAAGGTACTGTGCCTTGAGACATTTCTTGCAGCTAGGGAAAAACAAAATTCTGCTGAAACTTCAAACTCCCTTTACAAATAGGGCAGAATGGTTTTGATTATCTTCCCCTGATAAGGCAGACACCTCTGACAGCTCAGGAGGTAAAGCTCTGTCACATTTTTATCAGCTTTGTTATAACTGCAGTTCCTGTATTTTTAAGTGTGGAAAAACTGTTCTGGTGCAATGACAGAAACACCCACATAGAAGCCCAATAGAGACTTGAGGCACTTTTAATTAATTACGTAATAAATGCTAATGAATAGCAAGGGGCATTTCAGCATTTGTTCACTCAGGGCTGTACACAGTGCAATTTTTACAGTCTCCAACAGTGGAGATCCAGCTTCTCACTGAGCCTTAAATTTGATCACCCTCCTGGTGAAAAATGTCCATTCCATGAATATCATACCGGTCATTTCACATATTGCTGATGTAAATGGGCAGAGGAGGTTGGAGTTGCTCCAGGAAAAGGGTTGTCCTAAAGCATAAGCAACAGGGTAGCATTGTGAAGGTTTCAAGAAGCTGAACTGGGCATGGAAAAACAATATAATTAAGTGATGGGGAATCATAATTCTGTAATGTTTGGCTCCCTACAAGGTTTGCCATAGAATACAGAACCAATCATAGAATAATAGAATGGCTTGAGTTGGAAGGGACACCAAAGATAGTCAAGTTCCCAACCCCCCCTGCCACAGGCAGGGTCACCAACCTCCAGATCTGCTGCTAGCCCAGGTTGCCCAGGGCTCCATCCAACCTGGTCTTGAACATCTCCAGGGATGGGGCATCCACAGCCTCTCTGTGCATCCTGTTCCAGCACTACACCGCTCTCTCTATGAAGAACTTCCCCCTGACATCTAATCCATGAACTTTTATGAATAAGAAGATGAAAAAAATTCTTCCTTTATGGGGAAAAATTGCTGAAATATCTTCGCTCAGTGTGAAACTGATTTCTGAGAGAAAACTCATCATGTGCAGATTGGTAATGCTGCCAACTTTTGTACAATTTTCCCTCCGAAATTGGGGTTTGAAGAGTACCTATTCTAGGAATATATATATTTTTACTTTAAGAGGTGTGATTATAAGGAAGATGCCACTTCCATTTATGCTAGGGAAAATCCAGAGTGGTTTAACTGAAGCTGATAAAGTTAGCAGCAATTTGTGGCAATAGCTCCGTCCCTTTTTGGTGATCCTCTCTGTCAGCATAAGCAATAGCAGAATTAGTTCATGTAGGTGTTATGTGATCCAGGCTCAAAGTAAAATTAAGCTCTTTACAGTTTTGCTATGCTATTAAGGATCTCTGATTTGGAGCAAATGTAATTTGGTGTGAAAGAGAAAGTGGCTGCAAATGCACACAAATGCTGAGAGCTGCAAAAATATGTTTCTCTGCAAATGGCTCCTGAAAGATTTGCAAGTGCTGGGGCACTGCCTTGTGTTGCTGTAAGGTGCTGGATTTCCACATGCCCGAGTTTCCATCTTCTCTGAGTAGCCATGTGCAATCATCTTGGTGGTTTTAATTGCTTTCAGCCGTAGGAGAGTGATTGGCATTAATTCCTTTACAGCAGTGACATAACCAGGCGATGTCACCACCAGCAGCACAGGCAAAAGCAATCTGAGTACACACCAGAAAACAGTAAAATGTCGGTGACGTTCATTAGTTTACACAGCTGAAATGGCAGAATTGGGCAGCATTTTCCCCTCCTCTGTTCAGCAGTGATGTGGGCTG
The DNA here is from genome assembly GCA_036925125.1 of Oreortyx pictus. NCBI lineage: Eukaryota > Metazoa > Chordata > Aves > Galliformes > Odontophoridae > Oreortyx > Oreortyx pictus. The sequence goes on from JAUPFR010000029.1 coordinate 2,461,728, forward strand.
TTTTTGTTTCCCTACTTTGGATTTAAATCAGGGAGAAGAATCAAGCTTTCAAGCCCTGGGTTTGTCTTTGAGGTCTCCACGTCATTTCTCATCTTGCTGTAGGCATTCCTCATGGTTTGGGTGCTGGTTTAGGCTCCCAAACCTCACTTTCTTCTTTGTAGACACAGAAGGTGATTTTACTGCAAGGTTGGCTTTATGATGTATTTAGATGCCTCTGTACAAGAAACTGTGTAACTGCTATTGATAATGTGATTCCATATTCATGGAATCGTAAAGGTCAGAAAACTCCTCCATCTAGTCCAACCTCAACCCATCACCACTATGCCCACTAACACATGTCCATGAGTACCTTATGGCTGCCAGTTTCTGCCAGGCCAGAAAGCATCAAATATTGTTTCATAAATCACGTCACTATTTAGGTGTGGTTGGAATTGATGGGGACAGCAGCATGGAAACATCTGCCAGCATTGGCTGCAGCTGTCAGTGCTTTGAGTGCAGATAGCCAAGAGTCTGTGTGAGTGGTTTGCTTTCCTTGCAAGTGAAAAATATAAAGGAAAAGGAGCAATCCCCCAGAAAATCTTTTTACAAACCTGAGTCTGTAGAACAATGGATTGCTGCCTTTCGTGGAAGTGTTGGGAATTTCTGAGAGTGCCTCTGGATTACTTAGAAACACGACAGCCTCCTTGACCAAAAATGCAGCCAAGTGACTGTACCTCTCAGGTTTGGATTGTTCTTCATGCTTCAGGATGGCACTGAGGAGGATGCTCACCCACATGGACCTAGATGCTACCCAGCCATGTGTTTCTGGTGCAGGGTTTGGAGATGAGCCAGCAGGGTAAAGCTGTTAAGAGTCATTTTGGCAGTGGCAAACTCAACTGTAAATTCCTGTGGCCCTCTCCAAGTGGTTCCAAATAGCTCCCTTGGACCAGGCAGTGTGGACAGGTGGCAAAGCAAAGGCAGACTTGGTCCTCACGGGGTTGTGAAACCTTCAGCATGGGCAAACAGCCATGACTCTGTCGGTCGTAACAGCTGTCCACTGGCAAATTTGGGTTGGATCCTGTTCTACTGGGAAGCGTAGGTAAAGCAGCACTTTGCCCAATTTGTCAACAACGGAGGCCCAGAGAGAGCTGGTATCAGCAACCCCAAGCCAGTCATGGGTTTTACAGTGGAGGCACAGCTGGTTTGAAACCTCAGTCCTGATAGACTGGAGCCATGTGCAAGCCCAGCTTTGCCAGCTGCAGGAAGCTTCAGGCAGCCAGACGCAAGGCTTTGAGTTATTGCAGCACATGGCAGGGCAGCTGCAGCTTTCCAGCTTTTTCCTGGCTCTGTTTAACTTCATTGCCATGCCATCCATTCACAGAGAGTTGACTCTGCTCTCCAGAATGAAAGCCTGGCTTCTGAATATTGCAAAAGTCCTGAAAAGGGTGGAAAAGCTCAAATTTCCCAGAGTTACAGGGGCCCTCAATCCCAAACTGCCTGTGAAATGGTTGAGTTTTGTACCTTGGAGGGATGTCTGCAAAGCAAGGGGAGGAGAGGAGAACCTGGGGATCTCAAATGCGATTCTGTCCTTCATCACACTGCCACCAACAGATGAAGAAAGCAATTTGCACCTCCTTCCTTTTCTTCCATGCAGAAAAGAAGGAAGCAGATTTTCAGACCCTTGGTGTTGTCCAGCGGGCATCTTAATTCACCCACTGGCCAACAGTAAAAAAGCCAAGGCAAATGAAAAGTGACTGAAAGGAATCTCTGTTTGCTTTGGAGCCTGAAAAGGAATTGGACTCAATCCCAGCATTACATCACTTTCATATATAAGCAATCCCTCGCTATAATCAGTTACTTTATCCACTGCCAGCATGTTAGCTGAGCTGTTCAAAAAGATCGCTTGCGTAGAATGGAACATGGATCCAGCTTCAAATGCTGTGTTGACTGATTGTTACTGTTTATCTGCTGTAGCCCACACAACTTCCAAGGTACCATAGGAAACATCAGGAAAGATGTTCCCTGCCCTAAGTTGACATTAGTCTACAACAAGACATTGGTCAAAGTATAGTGACTAATACATTTGCAATTTATATATGTGTATGGAGTGGGTAATGTAGGGACTAAAGCTTATCTTCCAGTCCTCCTCCTCTGTGTGGCCTCAGATAATCCCTTCTCGTTTCCTCTTTGACTGTTCATGCCTTGAGACCCTTAATCTAGATTAGGGTGTCTTATAATAAGACTGCTTCTTCACTGAAGAAGGCACAGCTATCAAAATAACTGATTACTGAGTGCTGCACACAGTAAGAAAGCTGGAATTGACTAAAAATGGAGCTGTGAGGTTTTTTTTTTTTATCAATTGTACCAGTTAGCAGAATATAAGATAAACAAGGAACTTTGTGACTTGACCAAGGGATCCTTCTAATTTGGAAGTTTAGGTTCAGGCCTTAGCCTTGAAGAGCATGCATACAAGCTTTCAAAAAATAGCTTTGCATGAGGCTGAAAATTCTCCATGGGCACTGCTGGGAGTGTGCAGCACTCAGTGTATAACTTTGCATTAGAGGTGTTCACACTGATGCAGGAACTGCTGACCCTAGTGGGGATGAACATGCTGGATCTGAAGGCGGGGTTGAGCTCCTGCCTTCTTATGGAGGTAGCTTTGCCTGAGTAATACAACTTGCTTATGGGCAACACACCTTGCTTATGTGGCTGCCCAGCTTCTCCTTCCACACCTTCACGAGGCTTTCTGCCTGTAGATCATCACCTCCAGTGTAGCATCCTGTCTTAGATGTCCCTGGCGAATCTCCAGAGAGGTGAGGTCTCTTTTCAGCAGGACTGCCAGAAAGATGCCTGCCTGAGCAGTCCTACCTGGCTTTGACCCCTGTTGGTCCAGGAAAACTATAGCAATTATCACCAATCAGTCCTGACCAATATGTTATCATGTTTGACACAGCCAGCGACTTGCCAATCTGTCTTTGCAAGGGCAAAACCATGAAGCAAACTCTGGTCTGGTTTGGAGTAGGCTAGTTAATCTGCATCTTTTCTCCAAAAGCAAAAGGAAGAGAGAAGCATGTTCAGAACCTGATTTGAAAGAGCACCCAGAGAGGCTGAGATGCACAACAAGGTTGTGAAATTCTTTTCTTGGAGTCAAACCTGGAAATGGTCTGAGGTTACCAATAGACACAGATGTTTCCAATAAGGCAAGGAAGTCAGAGTCACATGGGATTCCTGTGGTCTTCTCACATTTTCAAGAGACTAAGTTTGCATTCTTGTCAGCATTAATGAGGTTATTTTTACATTCAAAACATCATCAGAAAGGGGTGATTTGAAAACACATCTTATTTTAGAAAACGTTATCACTTTTATGGTGAAGTGAGGGAATGCTTAATTGTGCAAAGTGCTCACAAAGAGTTGGATGCAAACGAGTGTGTTTTCAAAGTATCAGCTGCATTTCCATGATGAACATCGCTCTGTTAGGAATTTATGAGGAGATTATTAAAATGTGCTTCAAGCTCAGACGTGGCCAGGAAAATCTCAATCTGAGAGCACGTTATGTTTTAAATGTGTGTTACATTGAGTTAATCACAGTTTCACTTTGTGTGTATTTGTAAAAAATGATACAGATAGGTGTAAATTTGGAGAAAAAGTATAACAAAACCTTAGGTGCAAATAGGTATCCTACCTAAATTAAGGGAAATGCAGTGAGAGGAGCAAATGTGCAAATTAAATCTCACCTCCTGTTACATCTCAGTGATACGGTTCTGGTACAAATTGTGGTTAGTTATGATGAGAGGATGAAACTATGAACTCCAAGAAGTTGTCCCCCTTGAAGTAATTACAACTTGTCTCTTTTTACAGTGAAAGGAAGAATGTGTGTGTGTGTGTGTGTGTGTGTTTGTGCATGTGCTGACAAAAAAAAAATAATAATAAAAATTGATTTTAATAGAAACAGATAAGCCAGCATATGAAATAAGACCAGTTTACAGCCAAATTGTATGAATCTTCACTACAGAAAAGCACTGTTTTTCAACAAAAACTGACAAAACTCCCTCTGCCCTACAATCACACGAGTGTTTTTAGATCACAGTGAAATGCCAAAACCTCGTATTCACTTGATTTCAGGCTCCACTGTGAATGTTTTGCACAGTCTAAGGAATTTGAATGACCGCTCTGGATTATATCAGTCATTCATCCCAAATGACTGTTCCTTGTCAAGGGCCCAATTCTGCAAATTAAGGACTTTGTGCTGTTTGCTAAGTCTCTCTACATTTCTTGAAGGTCACTTGAGGGTCTGATTCGGTGGTCACAATGGGGACAGAGTGACTGTTGGACCAGATTTGCTTAGCAGTCTTTTCCAGCCTTAGTAATGCCATGTTTATGCGATTCTGCATCTGTAGGCCTGGGGCCTACCCCTGCATTGCCACGTAGCCAACTCCACAGACTCAAAGAATCATAGAATCACTTGGGTTGGAAAATGCCCTTCAGATCATGGAGTTCTACCAACACCTAACACTACCAAGTGCACTGCTGAACCTTGTCCCTAAGTGCCGTGTCTACATGTCTCCTAAACAGCTGCAGGGATTGGGGACCTGTTCCAATATTGACCATCCCCTCCATGAGCAAATTCTTCCTGATATCCTATCTAAACTTCCACTGGTGTAATTTGAGGCTGTTTCTTCAATTCCTCACTTATCACCTGAGTAAAGAGACCAGCACACACCTGACTGCAGCCTTCTTTCATGTTCAGTTGTAGAGACCAGTGAGTTCTCCCCTCAGCCCCCAGTTTTCTCTAGTCCAGTCACTCATCATGTCTTGTTTTCTTATTTTCCTGTCCCAACACCACTTTGGTTGCACTTAGTCAAGTAATTCAATGTCCTTCTGGTACTGAGGGGCCCGAAAGTGGAGGGTGCACCTCACCTGTGCATTTGCACTTTCTCGATGGTGTGCCAGGATTCATTTTGCTTTTTTTTTAAGCTAAGGTGTTACAAGAAATCATGGGAACCAGGAGCTAGCTCTGCCAGGTCAGTTCACACATTCCCTTTGACACCATATCCCAGGTTCACCTGTTTCTGCAGACTGTGGTTCGTTCCTGGGAGAGCACTCCTTGCTGACTGGGCGCTCATCATCATGTCTTAAAAATGCAGAGGAAGAAAGAAGGCAGCCTGAATCATTACCACTTTCTAGCAACTTTTCCTTCTTCTCAGTCCATTTGTGTCCTTTAAGAAAAATGTGAAAAAGTCTTAATCTGCTGCACATAATTGGGTCTTTCACAGAGGAGATTAACACTGGCTGCTCCACCTCCTGAGGAATGTGTCTTATCTCTGGCAAATGCAGACTATCTGAAAATGAAGCCTCCTTTCCATGACTTCTGGAAAAAGCTTTGTGCCTCCAAAGACCTCTCTGGGAAATAGCTAATCGTTTCTCACGCCCCACACAGTGCTGAAATGGAAGGAAATGAAATCTAAACCACAAAGAGAGAGGCAGTGCTGCTGCGTGGTCTGGGAGTACTTGCTCCTCACCTTTATAGGGGGATAGTGAATGTACTTGTGCTTTTCAGGGGACAGCTGTCTGGGAACAGACATGCTGGTTGGTGGGTGGATTTCCCCCTCTGACTCAGGACCACTTTTCTTATTGATATGAAGGTCAGTGCCCGAGCTTCTGTTCCAATCCCTCACCCCCTCCCACCCTCCCTAGCCCCAAGCTCACAACCACATTTTGCTCCTCTGAGAAACGATGTGTGAAATGAGATTGATCTGGATTTTAGTGAAGCACTTTGCTTGAAAGTGTGATTTGAATTAAGGCAAGAAATTACTCTGCTAGACCTTTCCAGAGCAGTGAGGAGCTGGGCAGGGGATAGTCCTCTGTGGGGCTCATGGAAAGGGCAGAGTTCCATGAGCTGATAAACAAAAAGGGTTCTTAGTTTGTTTTAAAGAGCGGAAGGCAAAACAAGGCAATAGAGCAACATCAGTCGGACATTCCTCTGCATGGAGTGTGGAGTCCTACAGCTGTGGGGTGGATGAATTCACTGGGAGGAAAACCTGTACTGGAGCAGCCCAAGGATGAGAATTGCTGCAGGTGGAACAGGGGAAAGCAGCTGGCCAGATGCAGAAATGCATCTGGGCATGTGTATTCTCTGCACATTTATTTGGTGGGTGTCTTTAGGCTCTTAGAATAGAAATAAAACCATGGAAAGTGAAACTCCTGTAAGACGAAAGGAAGGATTTAGATGCAGAGAGAGTCACCTTGTCACAGATGTCAGAAACATGTCTCTGCTGTGTGTAATTCCTGCTGAGTGAACGTCAGTGTTGAATTTGTAGCGTTTCCCTCGTGCAGCTTCCAGGAGAGCTTATCCTAATGGGAAACAAGGTCATTGCTTCCTGTGGGATTCCACATTCCTAAAAGTGAGCAGCTACTCCAGCTGAAAACTTTGGACAGTATCTGGACCCATTTGCATGGAGAACTTGTAGGGGGAACCCTGGGTCTTACATCAGCCACCAGAGGACCTCCAGAGATTTTCTAGGCATGCAGAGATACACAGATCGCAAGCACTATGTCAAATGCTCTACCTGTGGTCCAGGGCTCAGAAAGAGATGACTTATCCTGATCTCTGCAGGCTCTGCTTCTTGCCTGGCTTTACATACCCCCACAAATTCCAAACACATTTTGGAAGGAGCCATAAAGCAAGACCAGGTGGACCTGATGCTTTGTTTGTGTTAGCACCAGTTGGTCATAAGCCATTATGCACTGCAATAAACTTGGCTGTTAGCATATTCGTGAGGAACTCTAAAGCCCATGAAGTATCGCTGGCTTATTAGAGTGCTATCAAAAAACAGAGAAGGAATGTAGCTAGGGCCTTTGCTTGGAGAGTGCAAATCCAATGAAAACATCCCAAAAGCTGTAATTATTTGTTCATAATTGGATACTTAAAAGCAAATTCTGCCACACAAACCTCCAGCAAGTCGCTCTAAAAGTCAAGAACAGCAATAGTCAAGAATGGTAATATGGGGAAGGTTACATATTGCAAATCAGATGTGGACTGCACAATGCACAGGTGCAAAAGTTATTGTGGAAATCCCCCTCAATCCACTCTTTGAGTTAGGATCTCTTCTGAAGATGAGGAAATTCAGATTTGAGGCCGTTGTCTGATTTCACCACACGCTCTTTCACAGCTCTCTGAAACAAAGAGCAGAAAGCAGGGGATACAATTACAGATCCCCATGTTTTAATTTCTAGACTCCATTCCCTTTTCAGACCTGATAATGAGACCAGCCCTGTGGGCTCCAGGTCAACCTACACACCTGTACTGGGCTGCTGCCAGCTATGGTTCTTCTTTCGATGGATTCAGAAATGCATGGGCATGATGAGGAGTTGTTGTATAACCCGTTGTTAAGTCTGTGCTAATGGGTTTCTGTTGACAGGCTGCAAAGCTTGAGAACAAAACTGTAACCTTTCTGCACATAGTATTGCAGCATGGTTTTCCATTAACAGCCATGGAAAAGTTAACCTCAACATCAGCTCTTTTTTCGTGGAACTATCAGCTCCACAGCCAAAAGCCAGGTGATTTGCTCATCAGCTTGCAGGACTGCTCATTCCTGTAAAAATGAAGCCCTGGACTGGCTCTTGAACTTCTGGACCTCTGTTTGTGAGTTAGAGAGCAGCCAGCTCACAAAGGGAGCATCCCATTCACATCTTGATCTGGGGCAAACTTTCCTCTATGGGGAACTACCAGGGTGTGCCTTGAACCTCAACAGGTTTGCCTAGGAAGCCAAGGTGAATCCAGGGATTGCAGGGATGGGAACTACTCACTATATACCAGTAGGGTAGTATTCAGCAGACAGTAACTCCTACTTTCTCAAGCCATTAGTGCTACCTGGCGTGATCTTGTTTCCCCTCCAGAGGGATATTTACCACTACTTTTGATTAATTATTCTGGTTATCGTTGCCAAAATAGTGTGTTGGTTATTTTTTCATTTGAGTTTTTCTCTTTTCCTTATACCCAGTTGACTTTGTTGCTCAACCTCCAGATGAAAGATTATAGTCCTTATAGTGTCTTTGTTGTGTCACACAGCATTTCTCCAAGACGAGCTACCTCTTTCCAGAAAGTCAATGAGAAAAATGACCAGATCTTCCTGGAAATGACACTCATCTCACAATGTACTCACAGTGTAAATAAGCCAAATCTAGCTCCTGCAAAAGCAATTAGGCCTGTTTTCTGACATAAAAATGCCCACTCATTGCTGAAAGAGCCATGTTCTTTCTGGCAGAAGCCAAAGATTGAGGTTGTCACGCTCATTCCCACACTTGAATTTGGCAAAGTAGAAGGCTATATCATCTCATTTCACTTTTCTTAGGAGTTTGAATGTTTTCTTTTCAGTAGGTTCCCCAGCTCAGCCAGTCCTGCATGATGTAGTTGCAGATACCAAGTGGCAGATTGGCAGAGCAATGGGTGTTATCTGGTTGCTGACTGAAGACTCAGTCACAGTCCCAGAGCTATGAGTAAACTGTTAAGATTTCAACTGGAGGCTGAACTGGCAGAACTGCTCTTTGTGCTGTGGGGGCCATATCTAAGACATCACAGAATCACTGAATTGAGAAAGATCAGAGAATGATAGTTTTTCTGCTCCATTTTCTTCTTCTAGATATTGACAGGATGCTTATCTGCAGTGTAGGATGCTGCCTGTGATACAGCCCACTATTCTGGGGACATATTTTTTTCTCTCATCCGTGATAAATCCCACCTCCTTACTGGTAATATAGATGGGAATGATATTTTGTACCACTCATTTCATGGGAGTTAGAAATCCAGCACAGCTTGTAGTGCTGAGACCCGACAGAAAGCTCTGCATCTTGCTTCAGACTTCATCACTCTGCAATACTTTTCACGAGGTCTTCTGGGTTAAGTCATAATGATGAATAGCGTCCAGTGCTGCCTCTACAGTAAGAGAGTGGGTCATTAGAATTCATGACCCAAAGTTCCCTCTTATCAATGGAAGTCATCCTCTTAATTTTGGGAGAAAATAGTTCCATCCTCTAAATTATTGAGTGGACAAGGTGGCTGGAATGGCTTGGGAATGGTAGGTTTTATGAGCAACACTGAGTTCGAGGCTGTGTAATGAGAGACAGATGGGAATGGTTTTGCTGCGGTGATGTTTTATCATGAAACGAGACATTTTTAATAGCAGTTTGGTGACTAACAGATACAGAGGTAGCTGTGTAATTAGCATGCTTGCTGCAGGAGGCATTACCAAGAACACTCAACACAGACTGATCTCACCAAGTGTGGCTGGCTAACAAAGCCCAGAAGCTAGTCAACGGTTTCCTAGAAGTGTCTCCAGACACCCTTGTGTGATTTGAAAGCCAGCACGCTGCCAGCTCAGGTCATGAAAGAAGGGATATCTCAAGTTCTGAGGATCCCATTACGTAGCAGAAATCCATTGGGGCTTGGGGTCATCTTGACTGGAGCCCAAGAGCTCCCTAACCACTGCTTTTCCCAAATGATGACATAAGTAGTGGGAATCTTGGCCCTGTTTTTTTTCCCAGTATGTCCTGGCACAAAGGAGCACATTTTTAGAGATGTTCATGGAAGGCTCCAGCCTGGGCTAGGTTCAAATCAAGCACCGTTTGTCTTCGGAGGGGTTTGTCCTAAAGAATTCAGCACTAGCGCCTTGCATCCACGTCTGCACTTTGCTTTTAAAGTAGCTACACTTTAGGAAAGAATCTATTTCCAGAGACTAGTGGTATCTCTTCATGTATTTAATGCTTTCCTGTTACTCATTTTGATGGTTTTCTCCTATAAACTTTTGTTCATTCTCATTTCAGAATCAAGTATCAAATCAGACACTAATTTTCAACTTTCTCCCTTCTTCTGCTTTCCTTTTCCTCTTTCTTTCTGTTTCTTTCTCCTCTCTACTCCTGATTTTCATATTTATTTCTCTCCTCTTTCTTGTAACAACTGTAAAAACTTGGTTATTGTTTTTGGAAAGTTTGAATTACTAATGAACCTTACAAAACAACAGTAAGGGTCATATCTTTTCCAATGGCTCTATTTAAACTCAGAAGCTAGTTCCAGTGTTTTACAGTCTTAAAATACTGACATTTTTCCAGGTATTCATTCCAGATTGATAGGAAACCAAGAGAAACAGAAACATTTCTCATTTTCAGAAAAATGTGTTCAACCTTCCTCCGTTAAAGAGATATCTCCCCAGTGCAGTGTAGAGCGTGTGCCACATTGGGTTCAACATGTGCCATCCCTGGAGCTCAAGGTCAGGTTGGACGGGGCCCTGGGCAACCAGATCTGATGGATGGCAACCAGCCCATGGCAGAGACTGGGGCTCAGTGGGCTTTAATGTCTCTTCCAACCCAACCATTCTATGATTCTATAGTTCTGTGATCTCTTAGGACCCTTCCAACCCAACCATTCTATGATTCTATAGTTCTGTGATCTCTTAGGACCCTTCCAACCCAACCGTTCTATGATTCTATGAGTCTGTGATTTTTAAGGTCCCTTTCATCCCAGTCATTCTGTGATTCTATAGTTCTGTGGTCTTTAAGGTCCCTTTCAACCCAAGCCATGCTGTGGTTCTGTGATCCCAAGCCAGGTCTGTGCAGATAGTGCTGTGGGCAGCCCAGCTGGTTCACATGAACAGAAAGAGAGGCAGGAGGAGGTAGGAAGTGGCTCAGGCAAGGCTGTGGAGTTCCTAGGAAATGCCACAGCTCGACTGAGGCATCTGCTGCTCTTCACATCTCTGCTTGCCAGATCCGCATCCAAGACATCAACATTCAGCTTGCTCCCTCAAGCATGCGGTCGCTGTCACCCTGTGCCGTGACCTCAGCAGCCTGATGTCCCCTTACCCCACATCCTGCCCTCTCTTCTGACCCTAGCAGCACTCCCCAGTCAGCCAGATGTGAAGAACAAAGAGAAAAGCTTGGATCAAGCATGCAGCCCCACGGCACTCTGCGTGCAAAGCACTGGCAGGGCAAGGCCTGCAGTCAGAACGCTCCATCCCCCGTGGCCCCGTGTTGGCTGGCCCTGAGACAGCACTGCCTGCCTCCATCCCAAAAGCAATCAGCTGTTGAAGGTGAAAGAGCAAAGCCACTCAGAGCAGAATTCATTATGCAAACGCCTGTGAGCAGTACTCTTTAGGAAAACAAGAGAAAATGGGAGAGTGAATCTCCCCAACTGATTTTGCTGATTCCACTAAATTTCGGATGTAATAATGTCTCCATATTGCTTCAATTGTCTCTGCTGAGGCACAGCTGTGACTCTGCCCCCTGAAGCGTTGTGGCTGCAGAAAGAGAACTAAAACCTAGCCAAGGCGTTCAGCACAGCAGCCCTTCAATATGCAGCATATTCCCTTTGATTCTTCCTTCTTTATCTCCAACTGCTGTCTCTCTGCTTGAAAAGCCAATAGAATTGGCTGGTCTTCTTCTCAAAGTTGTGGTACAGTCTGGTTTAGGAGGTTTTACTCCAGGAAAGAGGTGGCTTCTGTTTAAGAATCCAGACACTCATCCATATAAAACAGCACAGAAGCACTCATAGGCCCACTGTGGCTAGCACAGCCCATCCCCTCTGTCTGTTATCAGATTGCCAGATGAATCACAGCATGGTTGGATTGGAAGAGACCACCCAGTTCCAACCGCTGCTACGGTCTGGTTGCCCCCCACCAGATCAGGCTGCCCATTGTCCCATCCGTGGCCATGGGCAGGGGTAGAGCATCCACTCTTCTCTGGGCAGCAGTGCCAGGCCCTCTGAGTAGAATTTTCAGCCCCTCCTGCGCAATGGCATGATGATTTGTTTCCTGGATATATCCTTGTCATTCAGCCTGGCAATTCTCCTTCCCTGGGAGATGCTGATTTCCACACCTCCTCTGAGGCACTGTAGCTGCCAAAGTCCACTCTGAACTCCAGGCTGCTATCTGGCACTCTCCCTTCCATATGCATGGGCGAGAGAAATGTCAAGCAGTGACACAAGAACTCTTAGCTCACATAAAAGGAGGAAGGCTGAACTCTGTTCTCCACACTTGCTGGATGCCCTGCAGAGCTACCCACTGCACAGCAGTAGGAAGCATTGCTCAACAGGTGTCAATTCACTGCAAGAAGGTGGGGGAAGAGAGACCATTAGTCATGAATATGAGCATTAGGCATGGATACGAGATCACTAGGTAGTAGCTGGCTGCAAGAAATAATGTAAAACACAGTGCAGCTCTGCACTGGTATGAGTTGCTAGCTCTGTTTTTGCAGTGATGGTATTGCAGAGTTGTCCGAGCCAGCTGTCATCAGTAAGAAGTCAAATCTTTGCCAGTGAAGTCAAAGCTTGTAAGGATGTAATATCATTTTGGATCATTGTTTGGCCATTGCCATGAGTGCTAGATGGTTTGCAGTCCTCAAGCCCTGCCCTGATCCCAACCCCAAAGATTTCTGAGTGTCACTGCACCCTCTTGAATGTAGTTTGGGCAGTGTTCAGTTCCATTTGGATCTGCAGCATCATAACCTCACCCCTGGAGCATCCAGACAGAGGATCTCTCCACACAAAAACAATTGCAACTTTTTGTTCTCTGGCTGGAACTCCTGGACTGATGCTTTTTGTTCGGATTTATTTTATTTTCAACATAAATAAAGAAAACAAAGCTAGTACAAGCAACAGTCTGAAACTGCTGAAGTTCCATTGCAGGAGACATGGAACCAGAACAAGGAAAACATCCTCATGTTTTGTTTCTCTCCGTGCAGAATTGGTTAACTTGGGTTCAGACTTTGACTCACTCAGCAGGCCTACCCCCCGGTATTTACTTAAAATCACAGCTAAGTGCATTAAAACAACATTAAAGCAGAGACACCAGCCTGCAAAGAGCAAATAGAACCAGGGGAACATTGAATTGAGGCAGCAGTGTGCTCAGTTCAGGCTGCCTTCTGCCCAGTTGAACTGTGGGGCATTTCTGGCCAGCCCACAAGTCTCTGCTTTGCCTGGAGCCCCATTCCTTGAGGAGAGTCCAAGCTGAGGTCACAGGCTCTTCTTGCAGACAGACACCCCGGGCAGGGGTGCAAGGGGTTCAGCTCCCACCACATGGAGCATCTCAGAGGTGATGCTCACAGGGCATGAGCACTCTGAAATCTTTGTTTTCCTTAAAAGACCTTTGCCTGTGCAAGACAGCACATGCTCAGCTGTGGGCTGCTCTGCATACTTCAGAGAGGAATCCACTTTCCTCTGCTGAACAGCTCAGGCAGATGTTCCTCGGTATTCACAGAGCATGATGTTAGAATTGGCAGTGCTCTCAGAGAGGAGCTGTCTGCATCTCTTTGTGTGTCAGACCCTTCCACACCATCTCCACTCATCTCCATCAAACCTTTCTCCAGCACTTTTTCTACCAGCATCTCCCTTTACTTTGAGTTCCTCTTCTGTGCAGTTTGCCCATCCAACCTTAATGATTCCATGGTTATTTGAGTGGGCATGGTGGGGATGGGGTGATGGTTGGACCAGAAGATCTTAGAGGTCTTTTCCAACCTTTATGATTCAATGGTTCTATGAACTCAGTGCTCCATTTGGAGTCTTTTCACCAGGAAAAACATTTACTTTGGGAGAAGAAGGAGGAAAGCAGATCCAAAAAACAAAGGACAGCCTCAGAAATCTTCCAGTGCCTTTTTGGATGATTTCATATCTAAAAGAATGAATCCATAATGCAATAGTGCTGATCCTGACATTTGAGTATTTACAGTGGGATCTTTTGCAGGTTGGAAGTCAGGAGGAAAAAAAAAAGAAAGAAGAACAGCTCAGAGGGCAAAGGTTTTGTTTAAAAATGTACAACAAACTGTAGCTTAGCACCGTTCTCACAGAACAGCAAGAAAAGCGGATTTTTGGCTTCGTACGTGCAGGGACATCAGCATCCATCAGTAACTCTTCTTTTCCCTTTTCTTCTCTTTTCTTCCAGGGCCGTTGCATCAATTTCACCCGAGTGAAGAACGCCGACGCTCCCCCCAAATACCCCCTCAACAATGCCTACCCACTGCCCCCCCCGCCCCCAGCCCCTATCTACAACCCCCCACCCCCAGCCCCCATCTACACCCCGCCACCCCCCAGCTCTCCCACACCCCACGCCCCCTCCCCATCCTCCACACTCCCCCCTCTTCCCCCACTGCCCCAAGTCCCACCACCCAACAGGGCCCCCCCTCCGTCCCGGCCCCCTCCTCGCCCTGCAGTCTAGGGGTCCTGTCTCTTCCAGAAGCGTTTGAGGGTTGTTTTTCAGCAGTACTGTATCATGTCCATCTTCGGGGTGGGGGGTGGGGGGGGACAGAGGAAGCCACACCGGTTTTGGAACGGGACAGAACGAATGACTTTGACGTCGCCTTTCTCCTTTCGTTTTCTGTTGTCTTTAAAACCCCTTGAGCATCAGTGCCACCAAACTATCGAAGCAAGAAAAGCCAAGAGACTGCAGGAGCAAGGCAAGTGACTCCTGCTCCATTTCAGCAAGGCTCTCCCCACCGCTTCCCCGCGCCTCACTGCAGTGATTCCAGGATAAATTGGGAAAATGGTTGAAGGCTTTCTGCCGAGGAGGGCTGCAAAAGGCTCCTCCAGGTGCAGAGCCTTGAAGCAACCTGAGGACATCTGCACAAATTCACGGTATGAGACTCAAGGGATGAGAGAAAGCCAGCTTGCGTGCCAGCAGCCAGGTGAATTAAGGGCGAGCACAGAAACCCCATAAATCTGAGCAGAATTGATGGTGGACAGTTGTTTCCACGGCCTGTGAGTTGGGGAAGGGAAGGTCACCTTGGAGGATCCAGAAGGGAGAAGGGGCAGGTGTCTGGTGTCTGGTTTTGGGTATGTTGTGATGTGGAAGTGCAGGTGAATGAAAACGAAGTGCCACCAAGAAATGGATCACGTGGGAAATCAATCAGCATGTCACCAGGCTTCGACCTCCTCCCATGAGGACAGGAGTGAGACACAGCAGGTCAGAACTCCCAGTGGGACAAGAAGGGCTCACAGCAGCTGAGCCGAGCAATCTGGGAAAGGTCTGGCTGACAGAAGAGTCTTTGTATTTGGTTTAGACTAATTATGTCCATCTTATTAACACCTCTGTAGTTGAGCAGTGTAATTTCATGCTGTTTTCCATTCTTAAAGTTTCTGAATGCAAACAGGTGGTTAGGCATATTGATGTCTCCAAATCCAGTCTGCTTGGGCTCCTTGTTATTGTCAGTTTGAAATGGTTATCACTGATGTGTTCCTGTTTTTTCTGTAAATTACGTTCTTTTGCCCCAAAAATATTTCCACGTGGATTTTTATTTTTTTGTTTTCCCTTCCTGAATAAGTAGCAGATGTCTTCCAAACTCAAAGAGCCAGTGTGCTTACTCACTCTTGTCAACTCTCAGCAACATCACTTCTCTGCGCAGTTGTTGACTACGGCAAAAATGCCACAGCAGATGCAAGATGGGAATCGGGCTTCCAAGAAATGCACTGGATGCATTTCTCTGTGTTTTCCTCTTCGTGGGACTCCCACCTTATTCCACACCACAGCCTGTGCACACATCACATTCACATTTCTGAGCACATGCTTAGTGCTAGCAATAGGGGACGTCACTGCACTTCAGTCTCTGGTTTAGGGTCAGGATTGGTTCTCATGAAAGGACTGGAAATTGCCAATTCATAAACTGTCTTGTTCTATGAATATATAAGGATTCTCATGCTCATATCATTTTTTACCAGGTAAAAAAACACATTGCCAAATGCTTACTTCAGTGCTGTTGGAAATATTATTTCTAGCTTTTCTTGATATTTGAAAAAAAATTAAAAAAAAAAAGCGAGGAAAAAAAAAAAAGAGTTCAAGGCGGAGGAAAAAGAACAGATGAAAAAGACTCAGTGGAGACCTGGCTTGGGACGTTGGGACCTCTTGGAAAGGACATTTGTGAATGAAGCCTGACCACAAGACCCAGGGTCAAGCCAACCCGCGTTCGGTCAGCGTGCCACTTTTAGGTGCCATAAACACAGCAACTGTGGTGGATCCGGAGACTTACCTGAAGGGTGACCATTCACCCCAACACTGTTTTGTCTGCAGGCGGCACAGAGCAGTCCCCAGTTTGGAGCAAAACCCAGTTTTGCCACTCTGTCAAGTTCTATCAGGTACAGGGCACGGTTGGTTCAGTGAGATGACTTTGTGATGGTTGCGTTGCAGTGGGAAGCTTTTAACACCCCGACACAAGTTGGTTGGATTCCCTCTGGTGATGAATGGGATTTGGTGAGACGTTGAAAGAGCATGGTGTAATACAGGATTGATAAATATTTCTCTCAGCAGATCCTCGGTGTTCCAAAGAAGGTCAGAAAAGAGATTGATTTGCAGCATTACGGCATTGAGGGTTTTTTTAGTGCCAATTAAGCAATAAACATAAACCCATAAATCTAAAGCTACTGCTGGGGAGAAAAATAATAGCAGTGTATGCTCCACGACTGAAGCTAACTTTTTGCAGATGTATATAAGAATTCTTCCTCTCTCCAAACAGAGGGGGGAAAAAAAAGACCCACAGTAGGAATGAAGCAAAGCAAAACGTACATTGGGCTTGAAAAAATGATCATTGCAGAATACCCCCATGTAATCACCCCGTTTATGATTAAAAAATAAACTCCAATTTTTTTTTTTGTTGTACATATTATTACTGCATGCTTACCATATGTTAGATGGAAGCATTTCCTATCCCGTGTGGATAAAAGAACATTTTTCAAGTTGTAGTAAATTATTATAAAGCCAATGACATTTCATGGCATGTTATTGTATCAAGCTGTGCTTGTTGTATTTTTTTTCTTTATGGTTGTATGGCTTTTTTTTTTTTTAATAAATGTACAAATATTTCCTGTAGTGACGAACACCTGCTTTACGTAGCACTAATTGGGGCATGAGGATGCTGGGCTGCCCAACCCTTGATGCACTGGGAAGAGTTTTGCACATCCACCCTGGGCGTCAGAACCTGATTGAAGGTCATAAGAATGAAAACTTGGGCCCGAATTGAAATGAACTCACGGGCAATTAATGCTATGTAAATGAGGTCGAATTAGCTGGTGTGCCATGTACTGATATATGGCACCCTATGTATTCTCTGTATAAAACTTTCCTAGAAACACATTACACGGGCTACCAATCCACACCAGTCAGTTGTTAAGGGCTCATTTATAGATCAGAAGGAGCTGAGTGGCACTACATCTGCTCCACGATTTCAAAGGACTTTAGCAGATCTCTCTGTTTACTACTTGCACATGCTCATATGTAGGGTCGGTCTAAACAGCAATAAACAAATGTCTGATGGCATTAATAAACAGTTTTCTTCACTCAAAATAGATCACTTTGATTATCCCTTTGTGTTTTCTGTCAATGCACCAGAGGACCAAGCAGCTGCATTCAACAAAGATTCCAATTTTTTATAATTGCAAACATCACACATTCTTGCTGGCTGCATTTTGAGGCTTTGGTGTCTATCGGAATTCTTCCTCTGCTCCATGGTGCACAGAATCATCTTCTGTTGCTATTAATTTTGGGGAATGTCTGGCTTTGGAGTGATCTGTGTGCAGTGACATTGCTTTGTATGTGGTGCTGATGCAGCAAAGGAAAGGAAACCAACCTTCTGCGCTGATGCTGGATTATGTTCTGTCACCTCAGCCAGTGCTGTGCAATGATGTTTTATTCCCTCTGTTTGTTGCATGTGTCATTTGTTAAATTCAGTCATTATTCTTGCTGACCTTGATGTTATTATTAAAGAACTACACGAATTTACGCTGGGCTCCATCAGATTCATTGGCTAGGTAGAAGGGGCAGATAGAATCCTGAAAATCCCATAAAACCAGCTTTCCACCAGCCTGGAGAATTGAAACTTGGGAATTTGGGCATTTCTGCCTGACACAGAAGCTGTTTTCATCTGGAGGTGATGCAGTCTGTGCTGTCTGCATCAGTACAGGTGTCAATGGTTGGCCCCAACAGTTGACTGATGGTTGACCATAAGTTGACCTACTGTTCAGAACTCCCTCCCAACCTCTGCTTTTCTGTGATGCTTCATATCACAGGATAATGTTTAATGCAGTTCAACCTCTAGCGAAGTCAAGTGTCAATGAAGCACAACTGCTAGAAATACCTAAGCATGCTTCCTCTCTCCTTAACAACCCAACACCCACCTGGATTTTGGTGTCGTTGGAATATTTTATTCCACAAAGGCGACTAACAGAACACAAGGAAGTTCAGCCTCAATACACCCAGCCCTATTTCACCAAATGCTTTTTAGCTCCTGAAAACATGAGCTAGGAGTTTGGAAGGGACCCCACAGCCCCCTACTCCCAACTCTTGCTGTGAGCTGAGTGTCTCCACCAGCTCAGGCTTTCCAGAGCCTCATCCCACGGCCCTGGGCACCTCCAGGGATGGGGAACCCACACTTCTCTGAGTGCCAGAGCCTCACTGCTCTCATCGTGATGAATTTCCTCCTAAATTTCCTCAAGAAATGACATTTTTAGAACAGTGTGTGCAAAGCAACGAGCTGTGCGTGCAGTGCTGCTGAGCACGTGGCTAGCTTTGGGCAGCTGCAGAGTTCCTTGTTTGGCAGGAAAGCAAATTATTCATTTTTTCTTATTTTTTTCCCTCTTTTTTTTTCTTCTTTTTTTTTTTTCCTTCTATTTCTGGCAAATAAAGCCCCTTCCAACTCATAGATAAGGCTCTTGAAAGGGGGTTGATGGAAGCAGTCATGGCATGGTAGGATCCTCCCTTTGCTGTTCGTGTTTCTAAAGAATGTGACACTCTTTTTTAAAGAAACAGACATAAAATCGCTTGTAAAAACAACAGAATAAATCATGTTGCACGCAGACAGTGGCTGAAAGCCTGCAGCACACTGCCAGAATAAACTGCTGATGTTTCTTGAGATGATTTAAATATCTTTTAATATTTAAATGCTTTCAGAGCTCCCTCTTTCTAGCAGAGGAAGACAAAATATCATTTCATGAAGGTGTTTTCTTGTGTCACAGCATGTGCAGATGTGGCCTGAAGGAACACCATGGGCTGACCCTGTCCTCAGCCCAAGCAGGGAATTTTCTGGTTCTCCACAGCCATCGACTCCTGGGGCCTTTTTCAAAGCTGGGGGAATTAATAGGGATGGAGAACAGCAAGCAGAAATACCACAGCGAGTGGAAAACTGAGCTTAGCCTATGAGGTCACTCCTATTGCAAGGGGATTTCTGTGTTCCACTTTTCATTCCCATTTCAAATCCTTCCTGGCACATCTCTCCGGGTGTACATGGCTCAGCTGTCCCTGTTCCTTTCCTGCACTGGAGCCCCTCAGTTTCCTCAAGCATCCCCCGGGCTGTGGGTGGACAATGGGACGTTGGGGTCCTTTTCCTATATGGTTTTCCTCAAATCTCCAGGAAGCTAAAAGCTGAGCAGAAATGAAGTGTTATCTACACACCTCTAACCCATTTTTTGGGATGGGTAATGTGAAATCTGAGCATCCATAGACTTAAAATGTTTCTCTGCCCATTGGCCTCTTGCTGTGTAACTTCTCATGCTACCTAGGCAAAAAAAAAAAAAAAAAAAGGGAAAAATCTTCCAGGCCATGGGTCAGCTTCGGTTCTGCTCCCAGTACACTGCAGCAAACCCTGAGCCGGTGGGATGAGAGGGATGGAGACACCGTGACCCCACATCATCGGGAACAACAGAGCAGGATCCCCGTAACCACAGCGACAGCCAAAGTGGAAAAAATATCAGGAATGGCTTGAGAGTATTTTTAGCTGCCTCCAGCGCATCAGGGGAGCCAGCAAGAGAGATACATGGAGCGACGTTTCCATTGACTGGAACTTGGGATTCTCTGCTTTGTTGGGATATGACATGAATTTGACAATCATTAGCATTTTTTTGGCACTAGTCTCGTGTCTTTCTGTGTGTTGATTACAGCCATAACAGTGACAGAAGCCTAGTTCATAGGCTGCCACGGAATCAGGGGAGCTGTGTTCTTGCTACAAATGCACTCGAATAACTTCAGTAGCATCAGACGTTTTTCTGTTTGTTTTCTTAACCATCCAGCTCAGAAGGTTAAACTGACGTCATTCCTTCTTGTCTGATCCTGTCTGGGTAGGGATGTGGATGGTTTAGTCCAGACTTCTCCCTTAGACTTGAAAAATTATTACTTTATTATGTTTTGGGTGGGTTTTTTTCTTTGGATTTTTGTTTGCTCTGTTAGGTTTTTTGCTGTTGTTGTTTTTGGTTGTTTTTAGAGAAGGTTGCAGTGGTAAATGATAGAATGATACAATCGTTTGAGTTGGAAGGGGTCCTTAAAGGTCATCAGCTTCAGCTCCCCTGCAATGAACAGGGACCATAACCCAATGAAGATGAAAGAGGCAGATATTGGCAGAGCTGCGATCCTGGGTGCTCAGACAAATGCTTGTCCTCCAAACATGACAGCAAACCAGACAACTGTCAGTTGCAGGAGATCTTACAAGTGTTTTTTTTTTTTTTTTTTTGTTTGTTTGTTTGGTTTTTTTGACCCAAAATTGACCCAAATGGACAGGATTCAGGTTGGATATCAGGAAAATTTTCTTCTCTGAAAGAGCAGTTATGCACTGGCACAGCCTGCCCAGGGAAGTGGTGGAGTCACAGTTCCTGGAGGTGCTCGAGAACTATGGGGATGTGACAATGAGGAACCCTAAGAGCACTTGGGGCCCTTAGGTTCCCTACAACAGGGCTTTGACGGTTGGTGATGCTGTGATGTTGGGTTTCCATTTGGTTTCCTTCTCTGTAAACCAGCCCAAAGGTGAGTCTGCAGCAAGAGAAAACATTTAAGCCCAGCACCTGGTGATGTTGTCCACCCCTGGGACAGCAGCAACACTCTGGATCCTATAGGGCAGCTCCAGGAGCATCACTTGGGTCCTGAGAAAGATACACTGGGAGGATACAACTCCTTGAGTTGTGCTGTTGGAGGGCAGGATTGTGGCTGGTGCACAGCTCACATAGCTCTGTCTCCTGGGCTGCATAGCTGCTGGGGATTTTTGGCATTAAAAATAATGAAAATCCCACAGGGTTAGTTCCTGTGGGTTCTTTAAATAACCAGAGAGTCTGCAGTTGGCGGAGGAAAGCTGAGGTCATGCTGCAAATATGGAGGTAACTCTATCTGCTCACCCGAGGCCAAATTGGCACGGTTTGAAAGAGTGCCCATTAGAAATGGGAGACATCAGAGATAGTGACAAAGAAAGCACTGCTCTGGCTGCTTTTTGGGACTGGATGCTATCAGACCTCACCCCAAAGTGTTTCCAGGCAGACAAAGGCGCGTGGGAACAAATGCAAATGTTAATGGGGAGAGAGGGTCAAAGCCAAAAAGCTTTGCACGCATTCCTGAGAAGCACCTTGGATATCGAAGGAGCTTCAGAAGTTGTATCCTCTGGTCTGAAAAATCGTGGAAAATCCCTGAATTTCTTCTTAGTGCAACAAAGTGGTGGTGCACACGTGGCCCTAAGTGAGGCTCAGGTCATCGTTGCACCACTTCTCATGGCAGTGCTTTGTATAGCCCCAATATACTTCTGGTACAGCAGGACTGCTGCCAAGCCAAGCACTGCAGGATTAAGCCTTGATGTATAGGATGCCTTAGAAGGGAATCTGGCTCCCCATGCAAAACAACTTTTGATTTTTCTCTTGGCAAGAGCTTCCCTTTTGTCTCTAGATATATTGATCTCATCTCTGCTCCAGATGGGGCTGCACAGCCATGCTTCCAGCTTGCCAAGCCTGCCCTTTAACAAACATCCCCGTAAAACAGAAGCAGCTCGTGTGTCATGTGCGCCAGACAGAGGAGAGAAGCATGCAAGCAAGAGCCAAAGAAATGCCACGTTCACTTTGTGCTGCCCATCACAATGAAGTCGCTGCGTGCAGGATCTAAGCAGCCAACAGAGGGGGATTGTTCCTGGTGGTTTTCTCCTGTTCTACAGGAACACAACCTGTGCTGTGCCCTTTATGCTCACAGTTGGGTTGGAAGGGACCTTAAAACCAACCCAGATCCAGCCATGGCTGGGGCACCTCCCATAGCCCATGTGCCTCATCCATCACCCCCAGTCCCAGCAGCTGGGATTGCCCCCAACCCGAGCACAGCACCTTGCACCCAGACCCATTGACCTCTGTCCACGTTTTCCAGTTTGCTCCATCTGTGCACACCCCGCCACTTGTCCCCATCACGAAGGACTCACGTCTGGAGATGCTGCTGATGCCCCAAGTGCTGGGGCCCCTCTCACTGTCTGCAAGGAATTTTGCCTGAACACAGACTGGAGGAGACGTGGCCTTTCCTTTACACCTCTTCGGAATGATGATTTCTTGCTGAAACAATTTGGCTGAGCCGCCAGCCAAAGCTGAGCGCCGGACCACCCATCTTCTACTGTGGCACATTGCTACACTCTCACAACATAAAACTAAATAAATAGGAAGTGAAGTGTGAGAACCGTCCCCCACCCTCACCCCTCACCCCCCCCCAAAAAAAAAAAACCAAAAAAAAAATGGGAACCTGCTTAGTTCTGCAGGTTTAACACAGAGCTTCAGTGGAACCTTAGGAAGGGATTGCATCAGCTCGCGGGATCGTTTACTACTGAGTGTCAGCAGGCAAAATTCATGAGGCTATTACATACTAAACCAGATTTTGGGTGCAAACGTTGCAATCGCTGACTTCTCTGTGCAGCAGCAGCAGAACAGCTCCAGGAGATGGGAAAATCAGTGCCAGGATGCTCCTACAGAAGAACAAAGAGCAGTTAATAGGTCGCGTCCTTCACGCTTCCTATGTTGAATCCTGTCCACTCCTCTTCCCATGTGGTTCCTGTCCAAAAATGCCTGACTTCATCTTCTATTCCTCCCTCTCTACCATTGCTGGAATACAATGCTCCGTGTGCTGGCAACCCCACAGCGCTGCGGTTTGCTGCTGCATCACTTCCCACGCTCCAGGTTAGACAGGAACACACTCACGCTGCTGGAGGAGGACCATCAGCCAAGGAAAGGCTTGGGGATGTTATCTCGAGGAGCCAATTCTTGCTCAGCTGCACAAGTTTGCAGCAGGAACGAATTGGGCTGCAGGCAAATGGAACCATGCCCAAGCAGCAGCGTGGTGCCCTGGGTTAGGAGCAAGCAGAAAACTCAATTATTTTTCCCCTCCCAGGCTCACATTGATTGAGTGGAGAAGAGGGCTGAGCACAACAGCGGTGGCTCGAGGACCAAGTGCTGCAATGGGCTTTGTGGGCATGGTGGGGAAGGGTTGGGGTTGGACTTAGAGGTCTTTTCCAACCTTAATGTTGCTATGATTCAATGAACTCTTTGTTTCTTGATCGGCAGAAGCCAAGAAGGGAAGGAACCCGCCACCAAAGCAGAATGCTCCTCTTCAGGCATTTGTTCGTTCGTTTGTTTGTTTGCTTTAATAAATTAAACATTTTATTGCTTCAAACCAAGGCAAGAACTGCAATACAAAATGCAACCAGAATAACCTGTGCCTCGTGTCCCTTCTCCGGATGGGTCTCAATGCCTCACAGCAAACCTCTCCGAGCAGACAGGACCGGGGTGACACCCTGGGGTGTGGGCAGAGCCCGGGGCCGTGGTGTTGGCTGCCTGCAGCTCACCCCTTGCTCCTTCCATGCAAGCAGCAGCTCTCAGTCCTTGGGGGCAGTGATGCGATCCACCTGCGGAAACAGGGAGGTCTGGAGATGTGATCGTGGTATTATTTATAACCACAAATTATGTGGAGAGTCAAAGTGAAGACGGGCACCCGTGAAACCCTCACTTCATTGCTTTTCCACGCTGTCAGTGCTTGCTCTGATAACCGTTGGCCATTGGGGTAACCCAAATGGGATGGGTGGAGTGAGGAGATGCTGGGCTCTTCTTAGAGAGAAGTGACATTTTAAGCTGCCTCAGGAGACAAAACAGAGGGGCAAAGGGTGTTTTCTGTGCCTGGAGGAGATGCTGCTGTCCCAGCACTTTGCTTTTCAGGAGGAGTCCTTCCACAGAGTGATTTGGGGCTTTTCTATCTGCTCTGAAATCAACTTCTAAGCACCCAGTACCACAGGATCACAGCATGGTTGGGTGAAAGGACCCTTATGGCCCACCCAGCCCTACCCCCTGCCATGGGCTGGGTGCCACCCACCAGCTCAGGTTGCCCAGAGCCCCATCTGCAGCCTTGAGCACTTCCAGGGATGGGGAACCCACATCCTCAGTACTCCCCACGTGCCTGGGGTTCACAGCCACTTTCGGGATCCAGATGCAGGCAAGCAGCTTGTTTGTTGCCATAGGAATTTGTGAAAACCACAGGAACATATTTTAGTGGATTTTAACAGGAAATAATGGGTCTGAAGATGGGGGAAGGTGTCCTGTCCCCTCTTTGAGTTGTGGGTCTGATTTGGCCGTTCCACGCTAAAGAGGCTGTGGCATCTCATTGCTTGCTCTTTTCTCAAATGGCTGCGATATATTCCAACCAGTTAATAAACCCATGGATACAGGAAATAAATGGGACAGCTTTGGAGCGAGGTTGGTCCAAAGAGCTGGCCAGGTGGCCCCACTGAGATGGCTCCATCCCCACATGATGCACTAAACTGCTGCCCCCTACACCTATGGCACTACACTCCTGGCTCTAGTTTTGTGATTTTAATTGGTACTAAGAACACAGCTGCCCCATTCCAAGGCACTAACCTCCAAAAGCAGCCTTGTGGCTTTACTACTTGCACAGGCGAGGTCCAAGCTGCCCACTTTTATCTAAGAAAATAAATGCTTGTTTGATACTTTTACATGTATTTAACTAAAGACCAGCAATTCCATTTGTTTAATGTAGGGCACTTGATTTTATTCAAAGGGTGAGATACAAAAAAAGTAAGCAAAAAAGACAGAACCCAAATTATAAAACACTACAGACAAAAGTAAGACATCTTCTCCATACAGCACACAACAGGAAACAAAGTACAGACTGGTCCCCACAAACCAAGCCAGCTGGATATGTACAAGCAGAGGCAAACAGACCCAAAGGGAAGAAATGGTGCTACCTGCCATTTCAGATGTCTATCTATACGCACTGAATTGAAGGCAAATGGTTTTATCCTTTGATTCAAACCAAATACTTCCTTATTTCTTCTTCCTGATCCGGTGGAGGGACTCTGTGCTTTGAGGCAAATTTGGTACCGTCAGGCAGGATCTAAAATCAGCCACAGCCAAACTGCAACTCACCCATCCATCCTACAGGCTCATGCTGCCACGGACTGCTCCCAGAGGGGAGGAAACCCTTATTCTGCACTAATGTTGGCCCTCCTTGGGCTTTTCAGATGTCTCAATCTGCAGCTCAGTTTGTCCAGGCTATCGTTAGGGATATTAATTAAGCAAGACTGCATGCTGTTGTACACGTGAGATTCTCCCACTTGTCTTGAGCTTTCACTAGTGCAGCTCGTCACACACAAAGAGACTTTGTGAGCAAGGATGTGGCCAGAAGGACATCCCCAAGCCATTACTGCACCCTACAGACACCGTGCTATCCCAACACTGCTCTGGGCTCTTTGCGATGACGTATGTGCAGACAACACTCAGATCTGACAACCTCAGAGCTTCGTACAGCCTTTCTTCAGTACAGGTGGGAGGAAAAAAACCTTTCTGGCAAACGTCTGCAGTAATAGGCAGCTGCTGTGCAAGAGGAGAAAGGGCTCTGTCGGTGTTTATCCGAGGCTGGATTTTAGTGAGGGGCTGCTGGATGTCTCCACCAGCAGGAGGGAGTCAGACTGGCTCAGTAAGCAAAACATTCATTCTGGAGAGCAGAAGACCGACCGCCGTTAATAAATATCACGAGACACTCTAAGAGTCGTCTAGGGAGAAAGAGAAATACCGTCTGTTCATCGAAACACAACACGTCTACACAAAATGAGGTAAGGAAAGCTAAGAAGAGTCCTTTGTACAATCTCACTTCACACCGGCATGGCAATTAACGATGAGATGCTTTACGGATTCCCCACCATGCTCATCAGAGAAATTCTTCATAGCAAGCGTGCTCCACGGAAACATGACCACGTCCTGGCTGCAAGTGCTACACCTCTGCTGTGGCAGTTTGTGCACTTGAGGCAGTTTGCTGGCAACCTGCAGGATGCAGGGGGTGAACGCTACCTTACACTTCAGACAAATGATGAATCTGCCGTGGAGAATTACAGAGAATAAGGATTTGTCTATCACAGCATTAAAGCCAAAGAGCTCAGCAATATCTGCACGGTTACATCCAACAGGAGAGCGTACACTTAACTACATTTCTTATTCAGAATCCTGTTCTTTGGTCCTCTTTGCACACAACTTCCATAAAAAATTAACAGCCCACATTGCTGTTCAGTCAGAGGTTGGTAATCTGCATCTGGACAGGTCGACCACCCCGTCTGCCAGGAGATGTGGTGAGCTGGCACACCATCACCTCCGCGAGGCAAGATAAAAGCAACGCTTGGTGCTCTTCTTCTGAACGGAATAGGAGAAACAGATCTTCAAACCATTCTCTTGCATGTTCCTCCTCATGCTAAACACGGGGTGTGCTACTGCAAGCCCTTACGCTGGGCACTGGGGGAACATTCCTTGGCTCCCAGTCCCCATGCTCAAGGTTCACAGCTTCCCTTAACACAGTGAGCAGCAGGCAGCGGGGTGAGGGACCACCCCCAAACCATTTTAGCACTGAACACACTTTGTGTGCTACTCCTGTGGGAGGATTATCCCCTTTCAAAGAAGGGCACGTCCAGGCAGAGGCAGTGCCTCATAAGCAACTGCTGTACAAATACAATGAGACATTTCCTACTCGGTTCTTAGACGCTGGCAGCACAATGCACTCATGAATAGTCTGAATACAGTATTAATAAACATACATATGTTGGCTTTGAGAAACCGTTTCCAGGCACGCAACGTTTTGCTCATTAACATCACAAAACTGCCTCGAGTTGATCAGGAACTGAAGTCAAACAGGTTACGGTGGTTTGATGTAAAGCAGAATTGCCACTGTCTTTGGAAACATTTCATCTGAGCCATGCAATTCTTCTACTGCAAATCATCCACCAGTTTTAAATGGTAACGAATGGTCCCCAAACACTCCATTTGTTAATGCAATTTTCTAGGGGCAGCAGCTTGGAATATTCACCAGGACTCAGCAAGCACTGCTTTCCACCTTGTATCACGCTGTTGCATGTGTAAAGCTAATTCAAAACCCATCAAGCTCACCTTTTTGCATTAGGAAACACTCAGTTAACTGCCCTGTAATGACTTGATCAAAGTCTTGAAGGCGTACTTTTCTGTGTGACTTCTGTAAGCTTGTTAAGAAACCACTGTCAAAGTTCCTATTTCCATCCAAGTTTTATCCCCTCCAATGTTACACCCGCTGCATTTGACACAATCACATAGGACACTACAGCTGTATGAAGTGCTCCTAAATAAACAAGAACCCACACACTTAAGGGACTCTGTCTACCATAGCAAGCCTCAGAGAAGGACTCAGTGCTGTCTCAGAAGGCAGAAACCAGTAAGTGATGTGCAGTAAAATAAAACCTGCTCCTTATGATATCTTTGTAGTGCCACAGCTCTCAGTTCAAGAAGGAAAAACCTTCATCCCTCAACACAAGGAACGCGCTGCTTGTTTAAAAACAAATTAAAACCAACAAAATAAACTCCACCACCAACTGAGCACTGTTTCCCCTCCTTTGTTTTTTTTTTTTGGTAGGCATCCACCGCGCTGAGCCAGACTCTGCTTCCACTTGCACTTGAAGGTGTGAGTTCCACTGTCTTCGTGGGTACAACTACAGAGAGCTGCTGGCGTCACACGGTGTGTCGTGGCCCAGCTCTATGAGATTGTCAGCTGCTAGGTTATTTGGCATAGATAAAATCTTTCTGAAGCAACAGCACATTTAGCACGTGCCTAAAAACTCCAGAGGCTGCAGACAGGTCAGTGGAATCCCCTTTTATGGACGAGGCAGAAGTTGACCCAAACACTCATTTGCAGTTTCTCCCACTGTTAAAATACGTGCACGAGCATGACCATGACCAGTAGCAGCTCTTGTTCCACTTGAACACTCTGATATCACTGCCTGAGAGCATGACAAGTAACGCATCGAATGGTTTCTCACCAACTGGAATGAGCCACACTGTGTAAGAAACAATGACAGTATCTGAAAGTAAAGTGGAGGGTCCTTTACCTAGAAGACTCAGTAATCTTTAAAGAAAACCATTTAATAGCTTTCATGGAAATCTATTGTTCAAAAAACCCGGAGCTATTGGTATAGCATGTGGAATCAGTTTGACAATCACTAATGTAATGGAATTACGGTGATCTTGTACACAAACAATCAGTTACCAAAATAAGATTTACCTAGGGGACTTTAAAATCAAGTTATTTTGGTACCAAAAAGAGTCTTTCACTTAATTCCCCTTTGCCCCTATGATTCAGATGATCTTTCACTCTACAGTTACGGACTTGGCCAGATTTCTTGGAAAATCAACCTGCAGAGAGGGAGGAGAAAGAAGATGCTCGTGAGTATTTACACACTTTCTACGTGTACAACTCTGTAGCGTGTGGAGCATTTGTTCTGTGTTTAAACTGAAATGGACTGAATGTATTTCCCTGTTAATTAAGATAATCAGCACAGAAAAAGACCATCAACCTCAGCTGTTATGACTGTCGAGAACAAAGGACTCGGTCCCTTTGGTGTACGTTGTTACAGACCTCAGATATGGAATGTCACCGTGGTAAGGGGTAGAGTGTCTGTGTTAAGATCAAACAACCAACACAAACAGACTCTGTATCTCAAACGTCCTGCTGTGGAATTTTTAGCTTCCTTTTAGCTCCCTACCAGCCCTCCAGCACCAGAAAACAGACACGTCCGAGCTCAGACTGCACAGTTCTCAGCCACGTGTCACAGACCACCCTCACATTTTGCTCACAAAAAGCTCCTGCAGTTGCCAGGTTCAACATTTAACCTGGTTCCAGTAACTCAAGTAGTCACACAGACATCCCCCACAGACTTCCAGCCTCACCCAACACACCTTTTCCAGACATGCAGGTGGCAAACACAAATGCAAGAGCTGAGGAAGGGAATTAGGGAGAAAATATCGTACTTACATCGTATCCTCTGAGAACTGCAAGGTGAAAAGCCAGGAGCTGAAGGGGGATAACACTCAGGATCCCCTGCAGACAGTCCACGGAGTGAGGAACTTTGATTGTTCTCTTATTGTTCTTAATTGTCTCAATGTCTTCCTTGTCACAAATGATGACAGGTCGCCCCTGCAAGAAGGAGAAGCAAATTCTGAATGATAACAGGTCTGGAACATTCTGTTTTTCATTTCTATTCAGATCAACAGTGGCAAGAATTTCTCTCTTAATTTAAAACAGAACAGCTTAACATCACACGGGCAAACCTGTAGCATATTTGTGAGGATAAACAAAGCCCACCAGGCTTCTGCATCTGCTGCCTTCTGTCAGTGCACTTTCCTCATTAGAGCACAACATCAGTGCATTCTGCATTGAGTACATGGCTGCGGTCTGAAGTGTTCCCTTTTCTGCAACCTGACAGAAGTGGCTAACCCCAGAGGGTTAAAAAACAACCCCACACAAAAACAGAAGCTGCCAGTAGAATGTGCTCTGAGCTAGTGAAATACTGATAAAGCTGAAAACTACCTCAGTCCTGCGGGTTCTAGAGGAGTGATCTACACATATTTTGGACCTAACCCACTCTGCCACGAAGCTCTCCTCCTCCAGCTTCTATTGCTCTGTAAGATTTGTAGCAAAAACAGTCATAAATTTAAGAATAAAGGTACTGGTCAGCCTCCCTCTTCTTTTTTTTTCCCCCAGTATGACAAAAAAAAAAATGCATGGGAAAAGCCCACACAAAGACTACCCACTGAACTCACACTGCAGGCAGTGACACTAAAGCAGATAGGGAGGGTGCCCTGTAAAGCTACTTCTACATTAAAACCTGCATTCTGGATGCACTAGAAGCTTTTACAGGTACTTACTTGTCGTGCAATGACCTGCTGGAGAGCGTTCTGGCACTTCGCATACGTGTGGTCTCTCATGATGATCATTATAACAGGCATGAGTTTGTCCACCAATGCAAGAGGGCCGTGCTTCAGCTCACCTGCCAGAATCCCTTCAGAGTGCATATAGGTAATTTCTTTAATTTTCTAACGGAGAAAAAAAAATAATCTTTTATAAGGCCTCATGATTTGCCATCAGTCAACACATACGTCATCACAGCCTTGAACTGGGCAGGTAAAAGCAAGGAGGACGTGCGTGCATGTCCATTGGTGATAGTAGAATGCCAAAAGGAATCTTTTCAGAGGTAAGAATTGCAATACACAGGTTCTGGAGAAGGTATGTGATCAGTTAGGGATGCTGAGCACTTCTGGAAACGTCAGGCCAACAGTTCAAAGAATTGATTTGATCAGGGTGCCCTACGTGCCACAGTAATCCAAACAGACATAAAACATCCCCAGTGTGAATGCTGAAGCTGAAAATACAATTTCACATGAAAGGAACAGCAGCAGTGTGGGGAGTTCCAACTATCCCAGCCTGTGTCAGCCAGAAGACCACAGCTGCTCACTGTTTATAAATCAACTTGTAGCCAGGTGTCTAAGCCCACAGCTAAGTGCACTTGAAGAGGTTTTAAATAAAGAAATCTCTCACCAAAGCTCCCTCTAGACATGTAGCATAGTGGTAGCCACGTCCCATGATGAGAACAGACTTCTGATGGTACAGCTCTGTGGCTAGCTTCTGGATCTCGTCATCCATACTCAGCACTTCTTTAATCAAGTCTGGAAGAAACAAAGTCGTGTCTGCTTATAACCCTGCATCTCTCAAACAGTACACAGTGCCCATACTTCATACACACAAACAGCAGTGACTTGCAGAGTGAACTGGTCTCAAGTGTTTAACAGTCCAGTTTAGTGCTCTGAAGGCATCAGAGAGAACTGCAAAGTTGTCACTAACGGTCACTTTGCACAAATCTCATCCCTTCCATCTTTCAAATGCAAAGCTTAGGCATTGTCAGGTTCACCTGTGCTATTACGACTTGGCAAGAAGGAATCAATGTGACGTGTACTTACCTGGCAGTCCTTTGAGACCACGCATGATTTCCTTGCGTCTTTCTTGCATAGAAATTCTATCGTCACACATCATGAGAGCAAACATCACCAAAGAGACAAACTGGCTGGTATAGGCCTAGTGAGGGGATGAGAGAAAGGAGAGAGAAACGTTATCAAGACAGAAAGCAGACAGTTGTCACCTACATCCTTCAATTAGCTGCTGATTTTATTCTTAACACATTATTAAATGGTGGCTCTTCTTCCAATCAAGCAGGAAAGAAGAACACGAGCAGAGAGCATCTCTAAGATTCCTGGCAACTATTAAATCCTGTTTTGTGACCTGTGTGTCAGCTGTGTCCTACTTTCTGTGTTTGAGGGAGCAAATGGTGACAGCACTGACAATCAGCAGACCCAGTGACTCTGGACACTGTGACACTGTACAGCTGGCTGTAGGATTTTGAGATCACACTCATGAAAAGCAAAGTCTACTGAAAAGGTGACTTCCCACCCTCCCTCCCCCTAGTTCTTCAGGAGCAGTTTCTGAACACTTCACCTCACAAAGGATCTCTAAAAGATCATAGTGACCAGTATCATCAACTCTGGGGGAAAATTATCTACACTGTGCTCGAGTAAGCTCTGTCTGCAAGGACATCTGAGGCATAGTATCCAACAGCTATTATGAAGGCTAGCCTTTGAAGTCCTTAGAAGACAAGTGCTGTGATGAAATGCTCTGCAGAGCCAGCCTGGGATTGAAGTCGCTTAGAAATAAGATTAAGGTTTGTAGTAGTTCTGTCCCTTTCTCAACCACGATCAAACAACTCACATGCTGATATACTGGAGAAGAATTAAACGGCTCCGAAGGAATTTGGAAAAGCTTGAATGATGCTGAATAGGAGAGTTTGATACAGAATGTGATCTCCTACTGATGGGTAGCATGCAGTTGAAGACGTGTTAGCAATCCTTGTGTTGTTTATCGTATGTTCTCAAAATGAACCTGAATATACAGCCTCAGAGGAGAACCTCTTCCAGTTCACGTTTCAGATAAGCGCAACTTTGGTAACTTCCCACATTTCCAGAGAGAAAGCCCCATTTTCAGCTATCTCCAAATGCTGGTTATGTGAAAACAGCCTAGTGACAAACAACTCGTTCAAAGTTTTCTTGTAAGAGACTCGTGAATTTTCCATGATCAAATTCCCCACTGAACTATTAAACTCAAATGTGGTTTTTGGCCGAATTTATGTAACAGATTGACATCATCTCGCCTCTAAATATAACTAAATCAAAGCAGATTTCACCATGCAGAAGCACTTCATGGAAATGAAATGCAGCAAAGCACGGTATTTTAAACTGTATCACATGCAGCCAGATGTTTCAACCAGAGAATAACTCTGAGGTGGGCACAAATATTTTATAGACTGTTCCCCCATTTGCTAAATGTAAAGCTTTAAGGTCAGCATTCTTTGGTACAGCAGTGTGATTCAGGGCAGATACGTACTAAGCTTCTAAAATTCTTACAATTTCCTTGTCCATCTTGAGACCTGAGTTTAAATGAAGGCTGTACCTCAGGACAAATGATAGGGAAGAGAATTTTTGCCTCCTAGGGCATTCTTCTCTCTGAGACCCTTCTGTTTTCAACATTTAATAATGCTTTCTTGCAATAGTTCCTTTACAAAAAAAGAAAACCTCTTTGCAAGATACTAGAAAAGGAAAACAAAGAGCCCATGGTCACTGACTATACAGTCATCAATTTCAATGGTTAAAAAAGGGACAGAAAGCATTCCAGAACCCATATGATAACCAAACTCATCACAAGAGATTCAGTAAGGTCGATAAACTCAGCATTACCTTGGTACTGGCAACCCCTATCTCTGGTCCTGCATTGATATGGACTCCACAATCCGTCTCCCGTGATATTGAGCTGCCAACTGTGTTGGTTATGCCCACGGTTAAGGCTCCTCTCTCTTTGCAGTACCGAAGAGCCATCAAAGTATCTGCTGTCTCACCTGAAAAGACACATTTTCCAATGCTGCCATTTGGTATCAGTTACTCCTGCCACTGCAGATGCAGAACTGCAACGCTTTGACAAATGGAATCGTAAAGGTTTGTGTTTGTCTGCAAGTCAAAGGAGTCAGCAATTAAAAACGTTGGTTTAAATGAACTCAGCAGGTGGGAAAATGGAAACCTCACACTGGTGGATCCCAGCAGTGATGTTTGTGAGCTGAGCTCCACAGATGCTACTAGAAGCTACCGCATATTCCATCAATTTGCCTTTCTTCTAAAAGAACATCTCTTCTGAGGTGCTCCTGCCCATAACAACAGAAAAACAAAGCTAGTTAGGCTCATTTCCACTTCAGTACTCCAATACAAAAACAACACTGGCTGCATGTTGGGGCCAGTAGGGTGGAAATCTAAAGCCAAAAAAACAGACTTATGGGGGGGGGGGGAAACGGGGGTTATTTGTATTTACTTTGCTTTGGTTTTGTAATGCCTGATGACCAAGCTTAGGTTCCAGGAAAATCCTTGCTTGTTTGCCACGTTCAAGACTTCAGGGGAAAGATGTATCCCCTAGGGTGCGCTCAATCAGTTGCCTGCTAAATTTGGGACAGTGCAACTTTTGAAAAAGCAAAATGTTTCACAACCTGAGAAAAAGCTGCAACTCTTAAATGAGTCCCCTACAAAGAAGGGACTCTCTGAGTTAACCTGGCACTGATCTTGCTACCAAAAGCAACCAGAGAACGATTCCGGCACCGTGATGCTGTTGGTAGGTGTCCAGATGGAGAAGGCACAGTGTGATCTGCATGTGTCTCAGCTCAGCAGACTCAGTGAGAGAGAGAAGCACCTGGGGGAACCTAACTGAGCAGGTCCAACCATCGAGGAAACCAACTTCTTCCTTTGCACGTAGGATTTGCAGTCCTACAGGCAGGCACAATAATTCAACCCCTGCCTCCCAAACTTACAGGCAAGATGTGAGAGAGTTGGGTGGTAAAGTGAGACCATACCTGACTGGCTGATGAAAAAGCAAACATCATCTCTGAAGACAGGAGTGTTTCTGTCCAGGAAATCACTGGCTAGTTCAACCATTACAGGTAATTCTGTCAGCTCTTCCAGAACCTGACGGGTCTGGCAAAAGGTGATGTTAGAAAGTGACGTATCGTGTTTAGAAAGCAGAGTGAAGTGCAAAAAAAGCCTTCTGGTTGACATACACTGGAAAATTTTACTATCAAAATACATGAATCAGCACTGGATTATATTCTAATTACTGAGTATACTCAAATTACATACAACTACTCCTGCTTTTGGCCCCATACAAAGCCTACAAGGACCACCTGCTTCCAACTGTTCTGAAAAATTCTTCCTCCTTACACAGTGTCATTCCATAAGACTACAACTTGTATTACAAATGAATTCAAGAGCCACCATCAGCATAAAGGCCAAGCCCAGAAGCTTGCTGTGGCTACTCAATAGAATGCTGCCAACATTTTCATAGAGCACTCATTTTAGTTCCCACATTTGTCGCTGGCCATTTGAAAATCTGGTGAATACAGCTTCCAAAGGGTCTTCACCAAGCAGTACACATGTGCTCAGCATCATCACCTCGTCCTTATCCTGCTGACAGACGCAGCATCGTTCAGCTCTACCTACAGCTCACAAACAGACAGAGACTGACCACTTACTGCAACTCCAGCATGGTAGCTTGTCCCACAAGCAATAAGGATTAAACGACGACACCTCTGAATCTCCTTAATGTGATCCTTCAAGCCACCGAGATTCACTGTAACCAAGATTCAGAGAGAAAAATTAGGGTGGCCAGGCAGCACAACTTCTCAAGATGACTGGTGTGAATAACTACTGGACACTGCACTGCCAAAAATAAAAAGACTTTATCTCCATTACCAGTGTAGTCATCAAAGTTGACCCTTCCTCTCATGGTATTAACAACGGATTCTGGCTGTTCAAAAATCTCCTTCTGCATGAACGAGCTGAAGTTACCTGTAAGAAAATAAATGACAAGAGAATACTTTTATTTACCTCCTGGTAATTTACATTCACGTGTGGAAAAGCTTGGATCAGTCACTGACATGCCAGTTCCCAGTTGGAGATGATTTTTCATTCTAGTGCCTAATAGTAAGTTGACATTAAGATGGTATTTAATTTTCTACCAAAGCATCAGCTTGCCATGAGAACAAGATTCAAGCCACCAGAATGTTTCAGCTAATGGTTAGATCTGGAATGGCAAGCTGGTTATGGTTCAGACTCAGAAAATATCAAGCAGGAGGCAAAATGCTCAGCCCCACAACTCTCCTTATGGAGTTACCTAGAGAGAAAGTCTCATTAGATGCAAGATCCATTTCTTGCACCATGAGGGTGAGGTCAAGCACAGGAACAGGTGCTAAGAGTGGCTGTGGGATTGCAACATCTGACATACTCCAAAGTCAACTAAATAATGCCCTGAACAACCTGATCCAGGCTGTCAGTATTCGAAATACCGTCAGATTTCAGTCTCTGCTCTCTTACTTGAAGAAGACAACTTGATTCAGGTTGTGCAGGGCCAGATCATCCCCAGAGGTCCTTCACAACCTGATTTTTTTCTACGACTGTGGGTATGTGCATCTACTCAGGTGACATTCAGAGGAGTTACCCTTCATAATCTGTTGAAGCTCCATCTGCAAGGTTTGCACGGCACGCCCAGGGTGATCGCCTGCTGTACGTTTGATCCGGTGGATGGAAAGTCTGCCATCAACCACAGCTGCTACATCATCATCTTCAAGGAAAATCACTCTGTTGGTATGCTCAATGACAGCACTGCAAAAGCGTACATCATTTGCCACAAGATATTATTTGTCACAGAAAGCTACAGCCCTGTTTATAATTGAACATACAGCTTTTAGAGGTTACCCACGTCAGTGCTTGTCTGTTTTTGAATGAGAATAATGTTGTGAAGAACATTTCTACACTGCCAATGTAACCAGATTTTTTTTCCATCCACCTCACTTTTCAGCAGTTATTGTTCTAACCTTGTGTGAGCTGTGAGATCAGAGCATATTTTCCCTAATACACAGAAAACCACCAGTTCTGGTAAGGCTGTTGTCAAGCTGGTCCTTCCTACCTCCATTAAAATAAGCCACTTCTGACTACAAAGGAATTGCCCACGTACAGAGATCACCAGAGAAGCAACTTCTGTCCCATTTCTTTAGGTCTGTGCTCTCCCAGGTTTCCCATCATACAACTCTGGAATCTTAGCAGTATGTAAGATCTGCCTTTAAAGAGCAAAACTGTATCTACACTGAAAGATGCTGTAGCACATTACCTAGCATCAGAAGCAAAGTAGTACTCCACAGCTTTCTCCTCAACAGGGAAGAGGCAGGTGGTGCTGTCCACACGAGACAGGTTGCAGCTTCCCTTCTTGTCCTTACCTAAAAGACAGAAGGATTAGGTGCTGCACTCATTGATAAATCCAGAGCGAGCTGCAGGGTCAGGCTCAGCCAAAGGTCCCAAGGCACAGTATCAACATGAAGCACTATTTTCATCACCGTGAGCGGCCACAGTAAATTTAACAGTGACAATGAACAGAGGGCAGCACATCAGCAATTAAATCACGGTGCCCTTTCACAGTTTGGTTACATGCTATAGAGCTAAATCTGCATGAATAACGTTGCATGCAGAGCCTTAAGTTTAGAGAAAAATAGCAGTGAAAAAAGTTTATGCATGACTCCACTAGGAAAAGAGGCTCATGCTGCTTTACGAGCAGTCACTTTTACCAATATTTTCCCAGTTGAATCTGTCCTGTTTATCATTACAAACACCTCCTGTGCTCACGTTTCACTCACTTCCCTGAAGCTTGGAGAAAACAAGCAGGATTGCTCTTCCTTTGTCAACGATTCTCATCAATGGATGACATTCTTTCACACCACCTGAGCACCACCAGCAGTAATCCAAACCTGCTTCTGTCTGGCTGAGCTAATGCGCTCACACACAGATGAGGGATTCATGATTAAGCACTTGGCATTGGTCCTGAGATACCAAACACAAGCTTCTAATTCAGACTCGAAATTTGTACAGCTGTCTTACTCTGCTGGGAGGGAAGCGGACTGAAGGACATAGGACTAAGAACCATCTTGGTTTGGTCATGTAATGCTGAGATCTGTAGTGCTGTAAATGTAAAGGAAAAATACTGCTTTCATGTTGATACTTCATAAGAAGGTTCCACTCAGCCAAGAGTTCAGGGCCCTCCACTTCAGCAGGTCAGTAAACGAGGGAAAGGACAGAGCAAAGGTGTTAGTGGCCAATCTCCAACAGAAGCACCCATACTTGATCGAAGCATGCAAATTTTGTTTCTCAAAATTCATTTCCCCACACTGACTTTACTATGTTGCATTGCTTTCCTCTGAGCTAGAACGGGAACGTACTGGCACACGTGAACAATATCTGTAGCTTAACCAAGGAACGGGTGAAAAGATAAAATGAGATTTATCAACTAATTGCAGCTCGTGCATTATCTATTTGCCCACAGATGACCCTATTATCTGTGAGTAGCCTGGACTGCTGCTGCACAGCACCCACTTCCCAAGGACTATGATTCTAGTCCTTGATTCATGAGCAACACGAAATTATTTTAATCTTTTCCCTCCTAAATCAAATAATTGAAATGTCATGGACAATTAACACAGGTATAACAAGAACTGAGGACGAGGGATACATTTTAAGTATATTTTAATTCCATCTCTGTCATTTAGCACAATTCCAGGCACACTGCAGTTCTGGAAAGGCACTGCAGCACGTATTAACACAGCTGCTCTCTTCAGCTTAAGATACGAACTCGGTTCACCAGATCACACATGAATGTATGATTAAATTAAGTACTTAACATGAGATTAAAAATGGTTCACCCTAATAAGTGCCCCATATATTTCGAGCTGAATAAATACAGCCATGTTAACAGAGCAAAGGGAAGTGAGCAGCAGTCACAGGTAAACCTTACTGCTGAGCATCACAGCACACTTGAAATAGGTTCTGTGGATTTTCCTGTGTGTTGCTCATGGTGTTCCTGATCCAGAAGGAATTCTGGTTATCCCATTTGTTCCACTAGATTACACGGAAAGCAATGACCACACAGTAAAGAGACAATGCATATTTGCTTCATTTTTGATTCCTCTCCTAACGAACTGGAGGATTTGTATGAAACATCAACTATGAGATTTTCTCTGGTGGGCACCTTCCTCCACATTTATGGATATTCCATCAAAAGAATGATCCATAGACTGCACAGCTGAAAGTGTAATTGGAAAACAAAATTCAGAACATTGGAAAAAAAAAAAAAAAGAAGTGTTATATACATACGTGAAGAATTACTGCTAATTATCCACATCAACCAAGATGAAACAGACAGCTGACTGGGACTGGTTCTTCATATTGCAGCAAGGTATCATTAGCAGCACCATTAGGAAGGAGGAGGACATACTGGGACAGTCCTTATGATCACTGCAGTGCTCACAAAACCACTCAGTGCTCAGCAATGGAATGGTTTTTAAAACTGAGTTGATAAGGGAATAAAGCAAGGTTCGTGATAGTGCTTGCAAAGCACATTCCTAAAAGCAAATAATCTCCTGAATGCCAACATGTCACGCACGTAATATGAATGTGAGTATCCAAGTTGAGCTGTGCTGCATTCAGATGTGTTTTGCTTGCAACCACAGGACACTAGAGCTAAGCTCATGCTTACCTGTCCGATACAGGATGGGGATGTGGTCGGTGGAGAGCTTGTGCTCGCTGCGCACTCCTATGAGCAGAGGACTGCCTCGCCTGCAAGACACCGAGTGACAATCCTCAGCACCCAAAGGTTGGTCCTCCTGAAACCCAACCTAGGAGGGACTGCTGTCCCCAGCTAAAATCTGCCCTAAATTCAGCATCAGCTCTGCGAGAGTAACCCAAGTCTCAGATACCTGAGCCAGGAATGCGTGGGCTGCTGCACACTGTGTGCACCTGAATAACCAATTCAAAATCGGCTATTAAGTTAATGCACGTGATTAACTGGACTGATCCTCAAGTTTAAATGTGGAGTAGAAAACTTGGACACCGGGCTGGCTCGCCTGCAAGTCAAATGGAGCACGTGCTCACATGCTGCAAATGCAGAATAAGAGAGAAAATCTCCTTCCAAAGCTCCTGCAACCAAAGTCTACAAAAGAAGCTGTCCCTCCCGAAGCTCAGAGCTGCCCTGCTCCAATTGTCACACGTCACTAAGAAACCTTTAAAATATTTGGGGCACCCTTCCAATGGAACCATTCTGCTCTTTGGAATTTCCTGTTATATTAACTGGGGAAGTGAAAAACAATAGCCAACCTCACCTTACCATATACACCCTACAATACCCTAACGTATACCCATGAGATCAATCTCTGTTGTCTTCTCTTTTGGCTGAAGAAGGAAGCTACCTTGAAGGCTGAGTGTACCAAGACTGTTTTTTCCTATACAGATACTTACCTGGTACCAACTGCTTGACCAGGATAATGAACACTTTTGAATACAAGGGCAAAAGCACCTTCCTAGAATGAAAGAAATACAAATGGTTTATCCCTTCATCTGGGGTCAGGGCAGGATTTTAGGCATCCCAGCATGTTGGACACACTGAGCAGATTTCACTGATCCCCTGGAGCCACCAGAAGCTCCAGGAGCTCAGGGCTCCTCCTCAGCCACTCACCGAGTTCTGAACTGCTTGGCAGTCCCTGCAAGCACTCCTGTGTTAGCTCACAGGAAACTTACAAGGGAAAAAACCTGATAAAAAGCAACATTCGTTCCTGTCTGCAGTTGCTGCAGCTTCTGCCAGGGAAATCACTGGGGTTTTTACCTCCTGAATAACCTGCTCTGGGAAGAGACATGACGGATCCTGATCCTGTGCAGTTCAGCCAGAGCTGACACACGGAAACCAGGCCGTGCAGTGGAGTTCCCACCAGGGGTCAGCACCTCTTCCAGATGGAGACTGCAGGCAGACTTCAAGCACACACTGCCTGGAGCTGACCCAGCCTCTAACAGCACTCCCCTGTGTCTGTATCTGCTCCCAGGATCCATCCCTGTGTTCCCACCCCACGCCGTGCCCCATGCTTTACCAGCTGCTGGATGACCCTCTCCACCAGGGTGGTGAAGCTGATGTCGTCGCTGTCCCGGTTGTCATACATGTACTTCACCAGTTTGGCGATGCTCTCTGTGTCCGTCTCTGACTCGAAGTCGTAGCCCTTGCTCTCCTGCAGCAACAGCACACATTGGGTAACCAGACCTCTGCTCCCCTTCCCTCCTTTTCTTCCACTCCTCCTTTCTCTCCCATCCTGCCTCTTCTTTTGCTTCCTTTGTTCCTGTATTCTCTTTTCCTTCCTTTTCTTCTTGCTTCTTTCCTTCTTTTTGTGCCCTTTCCTCTTTTTTGCTTATTTCCCACCTTCCTTTTTCATCACTCACCCTCCTGTCCATCTTTCTCTTTCTCCCTTCCATCCATTCCTCCTCCCTTTCTCTTCCCATCTTCTTTCCTCCCCACCCCATTAACACAAGTGAGAAAGTGGAAGTGCAAATGGGAGCATGAGTGCGAGAGGAGGAATAGAAAGCATGAAGTCAAATGTGTGCATCAGTGAGTGCAACTGCAACAGTGCAAGGAGAAGAGCAAGAGTGGGTGTTCATGTGAGTATGAGTGTGCATGAGTTCAAGGGTGACTGTGAGTGGGGAAGTGGTAGCGAGCATGGGAGTGGGAGAGTGAGAGGTAACAGGAAGAGTGAAAAAAGGAATGAAGGCAGAATGAGTGCATGCTAATGCAGCTTGGGAACGTGGGGGGGGCTCCTGATCCCTCCCAACAACACTGGGGTTCTGCTCACCAGGAATTTCCGCAGGTCTTTGTAGTTGGTGATGATGCCATTGTGGATGACGATGAACTCTGGAGACAAAGGAAGACAAAGTTCAGCCTGGCAGATGGCACCCACCCATACCCACAGCAGCACAGCTCCCAGCAAACAGCCAAGATCACAGAACGTTACAGTGTGTAAAGCCACCAGAATAAAGAGAAGAGTTGCACTTCCTGCTGTGATTTCCTTGTTCTGCCCCATTCTGTTTGGTTGGGAATGGCAGGAGATAACCACCTTGCTGGAAATAACTGAACACTTCGCTTCTCCTGTCAGATTGCTGGTGCTGTCCCCAAGGCTGCTACACTAAAAAACACCAACCAACACTGTACAATGGTGGTGACCAGAAAAGAAAAACAAAACAGGGAAAAAAAGGGGAAAAAAACCCAAGAACATCTGGGTAGATTCTTACCATCCAATGTCATTCAATTCAATTCATTTCAAGTGCTGTTAACCCTTCTTGCTCTACGTCCATGCACCCACTGAACCCTGGGATGCTCACCCCAGCCCTCCATGAGATCAACCAGTGCTGCAAGCAGCTCATGAGACCTTCCCCACGGTGAAAATCAGTCCCAGACA
The DNA here is from genome assembly GCA_036925125.1 of Oreortyx pictus. Lineage (NCBI taxonomy): Eukaryota > Metazoa > Chordata > Aves > Galliformes > Odontophoridae > Oreortyx > Oreortyx pictus. Next base: position 2,503,188 of record JAUPFR010000029.1, read on the forward strand.
CCTCCAGCTTCCCAACAGCTGTGCTCAGCACCACTGCTTGCATTAATCCACCATTCTGGATCCAGACACCCTTCCCAGGTGTCACAGAAAGCCAGATGCATTGCCATAGATTCCTCAATCTGTTCAGGAGCACACATTCCTTCTGAGCACACGTTCTCACCATTGTTTTTGTCCGAGCGCTGCGGGTGGCTGTTGACAGGATTGGGTTCTCCGTGGGTCGCCCAACGGGTGTGCGCAATCCCAAGGTGCACGTCAAACTCGATGTCCAGATCCATGTCCTGCTGCTCTGCAGGCAGAAATGAGAGAAGGTTTTTACTACCCCACCCCAAAGCCACTGGGAGAATCTCATCCCATCTCCCAGCTCCAGAGAGACAGCTAAAAGAACTGGTAAGGCTAACAGAATGCCAAGTTCTGACCCAACAACTTCGTGACTCTTCGTGTTCTGCACAGATTTAACGAATCTAGCTTGAAAATGAAGGAAATAAGAACACTCAGAAGCAGATGGACAAGACCTCACCCTGTGCTACATTAATTTGGCAGTTACATCAGTGCCTACTTGTAACCGTTCACCTACTTCATTGCTACACAGATTGACAGCTTTACAGGTGGAAATACAGAAGTCAACTCTTAATTTATTAGCACATTCTTTCTTCGTGGCCAAACTCTAGTTGCCTGATAACTATCTCCCAGGAGTTCCCACTCTCCCAGTTTAAGGAAAGTTTGTTTGTTCTTTTCAGGTTTTTAACTGTATTTCAAATCTATTTAACGTTCATAGCACGTGATTCCTTTTTCTTGAGACGACAGGGTCTCTCTGCAACTTCATGTCCTTTGCAGTATGAGTGTTTACACCTCTGGCACTTTTAGGTAAAGTTATTTCCATGTGAGAGTTTTTCTGCATAAAATAGATATTCAAAACTCAAATGACATGAGAAAACATTTCAAGGGAAGAGAGCGAAGACGGAAAGAACAATACATACTGTGCACCTCTTCATCCAGAGCTTTCACTTTCCCCTTCTGTTTGATAAGCTGGATTTTGCAAGCATTAGCTTCCCAGTCCTTGTCGTTGCCACCATCAATTCCCACACCTAAGCATCACCATGGAATATAAAGAGTGTGAAATGCAGGACGTGTTATGACATTTCACATAAAGAAATACTGCTGACTTTTTCCTTTACAACACCTTTTTTCTCCTCGTCTGACCCTTTAAATGAAAAGGCACGAAGCCCTTGAGACTGCAAGTCAATCTTCCCTTTGTCACTGTGGAGGTACTTTCAATACTGGGGTAGAGGGGTCACAACTAGATGATCTTTAAGGTCCCTTCCAACCCAACACAGTCTGTGATTCTACAATCCAAGCTTTCAGATGCCAGGCATCGAGAAGAACCTCATACATTGGAAGTTAACCCAAACCTCCAACCACACGGCCATAGACATACCCGATTTATGCTTCAGCTTCCTTCAAAAGCTAAAGACATAGAAAATATTCACAAACACCAGGAAAATTGTTAAGCCAACATCCAAGGAAGAGCTTCCATTACCTGCAGAGTCATAGCCACGGTACTCCAATCTCTGGAGCCCTTTGATAAGGGTCTCCAGGATCTCCCTTCTGGTCCGGGGAACATGGTAGTTCAGGTAAGCAAAGATGCCTGCAAAGGGAAAAGAGCATAATGTTACCACAAAGTCACAGCTAAGGAAAATTGGGTTTTTGGTGCTTAAGAACCGTTTTCAAGATGAATTTTGCCTTGAACAGCTTTCCTTTCACTGAATTCCTCCCACAGAAAAAAAAAAAAATTGGGAAAAATTAATTTAACTCCTGCAAGTCAACGCTTTCAAACTAATGAAGCTATTTTTCCAGGGGGATGCAAAGGCTGATAAATCACTGCTTCTATTTTTAAGCAATTGGGATGCAAACACATCACAGTGATGGGGACATGCAAATTCCTAGATCTCCAACACCAGCTACAGCTCCAATTCAGAAAGATCCCCTTTGGTGCCACGATGGAACAGGAGTGTGCAAAGACATTTACTGGTTGCTAAAAATATCCGTGCTGGAAAACTGTCATTTCCCTCTTTGTAAAGGAGAAAAACATCTGCATGGAATAAAAGCAAAGCAGATTCTCACATCCACGTATGTGGGTGCCTGGAAACACAAGGTTTGTCATCAGAGAAACTTGATAAATCGGTCTTGAGGAGAAAGGAGTTCAGTCAAAGAGTCCTTCTTCAAGGCAGCCCAAATCCCTGTGTTGGTTTCGGTTTATTTCTGGATGGTGCTGCCATATAACCTTCCTCAGATCCCAGACTTCTGGCTGGGGAGATTTTACTCCCATGATGACTCCTTACGCTGTGTCTTTTGCTTCTGTCTTTGCTTCCCCTAAACCCAAAGCCTTTACCCACAAGCACCTGTAAGAATATGAGGACCAGAGTTACAAATGAACACGATTTCTCATCCTTTGCTCCAGACATCTCACACCAAACAGCTGCTGCCACTGCTCGATGGCATCTGCTCAACCTCAGCGTTGGTTCCTGTGCCTACACAGAGTGAGTCCCTCTCCTCCACAACCCAAAATGCACCGCTGAAATCTCAGCAGGTAATAAAACAGTGACAGCAGTCTCCAACCTCAGCTGCATCTCAAAAGCCCCCTCTGCTCTCACCCTCCAAATCCTCACCTTCCAAACTCTTCTAGCAAATCCAAAGTTCCCCGATTTGAGATGTGCAGTTCTCCCCAATCCTAAAAACTGCATTCTTCAGACAAACAGCAGTCCCTGTTCACAAGTGAGCTGCCTCCAAAGAGCTGTCACCCAGGCTGACAGGCTGCATATTTTGGCTACATCCCGGATGCCTGAAATCCTCTAAGTGGCTGCCAGGTCTCATCCAGGCGTACAAAGCAAATTGCTTTATTAGCAGGCAGCTGGAAAAGCCCCTCTCTGATCTGCCTGAAACCTCCCAGGCAGGTACCCAAGACATTGGTAAAAAAGCACATTGGGTTCCAGAAACTCGAGATTTCTCTCTCCATCCACACACCAACCCAAAGCCAACAAGGCTCGGGAGCCATAATTACAACCAGCACGTATAATTACAGAAACATGAAAGCTGCTTGCATTTAGCAAGACTATTTCAGAGGGTAAACCTCTCTCCTTGTCTTACGTACAGCCCTGTTCCCACCCAAACCCTTGAGCTGCCCACCTCTCACTGAAGGCTCTGGGCAGCTCCTCGTGCTCAGCTCTCCCTATAGCCCTACAATCCCAGCTCTGGGCAGCTCCCCATGTTCAAGCAGCTCTCCATAACATCCCACAATCCCAGCTTTCTTTTCAAAAGCACGTTGGCCATCCTGCCATGGCACTACCAGACCCACCCAAGCATCCACAAGCTCTTCCACTATCACAGCACAACACCATCCATGTGGGACAGGCTCTTCTAAGCAAATGGAGACTGATCATGAGCACTGAGGTGCTCTGGGCTTTGAATGCAGAGCGAGGCCGCTCCTGAAGCCCTTCCCCACACAGAACCAGACACACAAGAGCCTCATTGATGGAGCACAGAAGAGGCCTTCTTCACCAGGCTGAGTGACTCACAGGCAAACAAACACGGGATAGGCTGGTGAGCAAAGAGTGCACCAGAATGGCGAAATGACAGAAGAAACTGTGAGCAAAAGAAGAGGACAGGGAAAGGGGACAGTTTAGGTGGTCTCAGCAGCTGCCCTGCCACCCATGAGTCCCGACCTGGCAGCCATCAGCAGCTCCAGGACTCCCCAACAAAGAGCTGCAGAGGGCAGAGTGCCCCTCTCTGTGCCACTACATCAGGAGGCCATAAAACTGATAGAGAGAGTCCAAAAGGAGGGCCCAGAAGGATGGGAAAGGGCTGGTGGGCAAGAGAGAGAGCAGTTGAGGGGCCTTGGTTGGCTTGGCCCAAAGAAGAGGCTGAGGGGTGGACTTACAGCCCACTTTAATAGAGTTCAGTCACACCTGAACTGATAAAAAGAGGAGAAACTCCTTCCAGGCAGGGATGGTTCAACAGGGATGGCACTCAAATAGCATTTATTTGTGCTCGTATGGTAAACAACAGAAAACATCCATCCAGAAGGGAAGCATGTGCCTCAGGCATTGAAAACAATAATATTAACTACAGCACAACTATATTCAGATTATTCATTAGGAACTGGGGAAAAGTTGGAATCTATGACAGAGAAAGCCACAAAATAAAGTGATTTTTTTACCAGAAAACACAGACCGTGGGGAAAAAAGCCAACTATAAGCACATAAATGTAACATTAATGCTGTAAAATATGCTACAGATTTTAAGAAAAGGCTTTTAAACATTGGGAGGTGCAGTTCTGATTCAGTTCTGCTTTTAGAGGTTGAGGAGATGGAGTGATATCGGAGAGGGCACTACAAAAAGTCACCCTATAAACTCACCTGCAAGCCTTGCACGTTTTTAACAAGGATAAGGGAAGTGAGACGAGCAGGTTTAAAGCATAAAGAGGGAAAATATGCATTAAAAAAAAAGAAATAAAAATAAACAGAATAAGATTAAGGACAGTAAGGCAGGTGAAGTCGAATGTGAGCCTGGCAGCAAGTTAAAACCAAATAATTGAAGGCTTAACATCCATTCATGACATCTGATCATGATGAACTGTGTGTAAATAACAGTTCCATTTACAGGAAATATTTTGGTTTTCTCTTTCTCAAACATCCCATAATGAGGTAATTCTTCAGAGCTGGAGAAAGCTTCAACCCACACGTACAGAGCAGCATTTTTACTGCCTCTACCCTCCGCACCGGATTATTCGGGAACAGATGAGCAATCACATCTTATAATCATCTTCCATTTCTAAA